>OZ038384.1:47793842-49013842 GCA_964036045.1 Eutreptiella sp. 'Long Island Sound 2002'
CAGGCCCTTCAGGACACGGTATGTACTGTCCTGCCGACTGCTCCTGCAGATCCCAGCGAGATACTGAGCTCCAATTGCTCAAGGATCAAATGCAACTCATCATTCAAACGCTGGGAATAAAAGATCTTTTCAAGACGCACATGCGATCTGAGGGCGCATCATCGGTGGAACAAGCAACAGAACCGTCGGAGGAGTCGACAGAAATTTTTTCAATTGCTCCTTCGGTGGACTCCAAGACCACCGATGCAAGGATCAGCAGGACCAAGCTAAAGGAAAGGGTTACAATCTCTCGATCTCAGAGTAGGACGGCGAAGGCTAGGACTGAGGCTCAGAATGCCAAGCGGACTGCCTCCCGTACTGCCCCTCCTGCTGCTGATTCCAATGCCTTAGCCCAGCTGTTGCTCGCCCAGACCCTCGCCGGAGCTGGTGTGGCGAATGATGCCGCCAAGGTGTCTGCCATTACGGCCGGTGTTGGGCTGGATTCGCTTCTTAATCCTACTTCATTGCGACTCCGTCAGGTTGCCAAGCAATCGAAGTATAATGGAAACCCCAGACGTTGGCCTCAGTTCCAACGGGAATTTAAATTGTGGGTTAAGACTCAAAAACTCCAAGATGATCAGTTCCTGATGGCCCTCTTGGACTGCCTTGAGGGAGCGCCGGCCAACACTTGGCTCAGGACCTGGAGTGATCGTGAGGATTCAAGTTTCCCCTTTACCTTTGATGAGGTGTGGGAACAGTTGGAGGTACGTGGATCCCGGCTGCCAGAGGACCATTACCACCAGATGTTGAAGAATTTTCCTTCATTCTCTCGATTAATCTTGCACGAAGTGCAAGACAAAAGACAGCGCTTCTGGAATCTAGTGGAAGAATCTGAACATTCAGGCGAAAAATTTTCTAGTGCCGAGCTGAAAAATCGGATTTTTGACAAGATCCCCTCCGAAACTGCCGCCACCCTTCGGAACAAACAGTCCGAAGAAAAGGTCAAGACCTGGTAGGCGGAGGTCGAAGGCTTTGATGCCTCGGCCAACAGGTTTACGGTCAGGGAGGCACTTCAAAAGTGCTCCCCCACGTCGTTTTCCAAGGTGAAATTCACTGAAAACACGTGGAAAATCAAATTTAATGAACACGAGGATCGGGACTTGTTTGTCCAAGTCCTCAACAGGGGAGTAAGCTACCATGGCCATCGCCTGAAGGCCAAGAACTGGGTGTTTTCGTTCACCCCGAAGGAATTGTGGGAAGAGGTTGAGCGGCTCGCCGACGCCGCCAATCAAAATTTCCATGAGGGTCTTGGGGGAAACAAGAATACCCAGCAAAACACCCAAAATGGGGCCCAAAAGGGCAACAAAAAGGTGAATGACACCCGGAATGTTCAGGATCACTGTAGCATCTGCCTTCTTCTAGGTTCTACGAACCGAGCTAAGACGCATTCTACTGGTAATCACCGATGGTCTCCTTACGATCACAAGGTGATTGGTGAAAATATCAGTAATCCGCAGAATTCAGACAGGAATGACAGACAGGTGCATGGTGGAAAGGGGGGAAAAGGGAATCCGACCCCCTCCGGTGGAAACAAAAATACTGGAGGTCCTGGCGGGTCCCAAGGCACAGGAAATCGGACTCCATCCGGCTCCGGTGGGCAGCCGAACGGCCAGAAAAGTCCCAATGGCAACGCCGGAGGCGGAAATCGAAATCCAGGCCAAACCCCTCAATCCGGTACAAACAAGGGAAATGCTCCAGGATCCCAGGGTAAAGGTAAGGGAAATCCTTCGGGAACCCCTTTCTCTGGTAAGGGCAGAGGGCGTGGCGACGGTGGAGGTCCATCATCCGGCGGCCGTGGCCGTGGACGTGGAAAGGGCAACCACCGTGTGGATCAGGTCTCAGGTGCAGATCAGGTGTCCGATGCGGATCGAGATTACGCTGAAAATGCCTTGAATCCAGCAGATGATCCGTTCCAAGATGAGTGGGTCGACGAATCAGGGTGTGTTCACAATGTTAACGCATCCACTGGAGGTCAGAACGCCTAGGGGAGCCACGAAAATCGCCCCTCCCCAGGCGATTTCAGGCATGATCCCCAGATTCCATCTCGACCACTACTTGATGTAGGGTCGCTTGTCTCCTCTCCCCTGGATCCGGCAGCGGATCCTTCTGTTGTAGTGGACGAGGTTGGTGTACAGTCCAAGCACAGGGCCCGTCAGTTTGTCACAAAGCTGTGGGTCTCTGATTGCAAGGGAAATTTCCACCTCGCCACTTGTTTGTGTGACAATGGATCGGAGGTAAATCTCCAATCCAATTCTTTCTTACCCGATGACTGCTTACAGGATTCGCTTTATCCTGTTACCCTCGAGGGAGTTTCTGGACATTCTCTCGCAGGTGGGCAACGCGGTTGTTATATATCAACTCATTTGGTCGCTCAAGACCTTTGGGAAGAAGGTACTGTGGAGGAAGTTGTCCTTAAGAAGGACTACTTCTATCGTGCCGACATAAAGTATGACCTTTACTTGGGCCATCCTTGGCTTAGCAAGAACAGGGTGGCGCCCGTAGGTCATCGGCGTTGTTTTTTGCTGGAGTCAGGTCCCTTGGAGCGTCCTGAATTTCGTTTTCTGCACGCAGGGTCTAAAAGTGCAGAAGAATTTTTGAAGCAAAAGGTTACACCAAAATTTGGCGAAGATGTCACCATTGCAGAGGTGAATGGGAGTGCCGATTACTCCCGAGAGTTAGAATGTCTTCGTAGGGACTCCCAGCCACGACGTCCTTCGCGCTGGCACTCTTCATCCTACAGAGTTGTCGACAAATGGCGCGATGCAATTTGTGAATATTTTCATGAACACCATTCCTTTTGGCCACAGTATGATGCCTTTGCTAACCGCGAGAACAAGCGCTTTGACAAGCACTTTCGCGACGCTTGGACCCACAAATGGGACAAGAAGTTATGGATTAATCCTCCGTTTCACTTAATCCAGCAGGTCATCCACAAAATCAAGCAAGATAAAACCCAGGCGATTTTAGTTGTGCCCTTGTGGGACGACAAGCCTTGGTTTCAGGAATTACAGGACATTTGTGTAGATTACATCGAACTTCCCAGGAAGATTAAGCTGTATGCCAGGGACGACACAGGTCCCCTGCCACAGCGGTCCTGGAGTTCGCTTGCATTCCTGGTGGATGGAAAGCTTTCTGACTCTAATTCTGCTGATTCTGGTACTGATTCTTGTGTTGGGTCTGAATCTGAGGTTGAGCGTGGTACTGATGATGAATCTATTTTTTCTGATTTTTGTCCGTCAGATACCCAAGGTGATCCAACGTCAAATGGATCCGCCTCGTCTCCCTCTTCCCCAATACGGTCGACATCGAAAAGAATCTTCAGTGCACGGGCGAAGAAAAATTTCCAATCGCGCCGCAAATTCAGAGTTTTTTATGAAAAACCCCGTGTGGAAGCTTTCATAGATCCTTTCGAGGAGCTGGATCACGAAGATAATCTCTGGAATGTCGACACTCGACCCACCTATCTTCAAGAGGCAGTTGATACGGACCTGTTTAGGGACATCCGTAAGAAGATTCTTCCTGCCAAAGCCGAAGAAGTCGCCAAAGTTTTTTCGACAGTAATTCCTGGCGATCAGGTGGACACTGAATTGTGTTCCAAGTCAAGAGAAAAGATTTTTGAGGAACGGAAGGACACAACCCTTTCGGGGAAGTTGATCAAAGACCCCCCTGTCCGTGGGCAGTTCGGTGAAGCCTTCATCGAGCTTCGTGAAGGTTACAAGGCGAAGAAACAGCGTCCTTATGAGAACCATGGACATAAACATGAGATCCTCAGAAAAATCATCGAGAGAAATCTCAGGGAATTTGGTTGGCTTGAGGGTTGTATGACCAGCGAATGGTGCTGTGCACCCTTCACAGTCCCGAAGCCACCGCCTGCAGACCAGAACACTATTGATGGTTGGCGAATGGTTGTTGATTTTCGCAATCTCAACGCCGAAACCAAGGCGGATTCGCACCCCCTGCCCCTCATTGAGGAGGAAATCGCCAAGAGGGCAAGAGGTCGTTTGTTTTCTGTGCTGGATCTCCGTCACGGCTTTCACCAAATGCCGTTGAGGAAGGACAGCCGACCTCTCACCTGTATGTGCACGCCATGTGGCCCAGTCCAGTGGACGGTCATGCCCATGGGCCTGAAGAACGCCCCTTCGTTTTTCCAAAGAATGATGGAGGATGTGCTTTTTTCAGCTCATCCTGAGCTTCGTGCCTTCGTGAGCGTGTACATAGATGACATAATCATCGCGACGGAAGGGGAGGGACTGACCGAAGCTGAGCTGGTGGCCCTACATGAAAAGCAGCTGAACCAGGTTTTGGACATTCTTGATGCCAATCAGCTGATTTGTGGGCCCAAGAAGGGAAAATTATTTCTAAAATCAGTCGAATTTTGTGGTTCTCTCCTTGAGAATGGCACCCGACGACCCAGTCCAGGGAAGCTCGTTGCTATTCAGAAGTGGAAGCGCCCTGAGACGATCACGGAGTTGAGAGGATTCCTGGGTTGTTGCAATTTTTACCACACTTTTGTGCCGAATTATGCCAAATTTGCTGCCCCCCTCACTGAATTATTGAAGGTAGGGAGAGATGCGGGCAAGGCAGGTTCAAAGGTTCGTGTCAAGTGGACTGACGAGTGCGAGGAGGCCTTCCATCACTTGAAGGCGGCCCTCTGCGAAGTCGCCACGTTGCATGTGCCCCAATTTGACCGACCCTTCTACATAAGAACCGACGCTTCTAGGTACGCGATCGGAGCTGTCCTTGAACAGGTCGATGAAGCCACAGGTGATCATTACCCTCTTGCATTTTGGTCTCGGAAGCTAGCCCCACGCCAAATGCAATGGTCGCCGCGTGAGCAAGAAACCTACGCCATAATCTGTGCTTTAAAAAAGTACCAATCGTGGGTTGGCACCAATCGAGTCGAGGTCCTGACGGATCATCGATCTCTGGAGTATTGGGCCACCGAACACATTGATACTGTCGCGAGCCCAGCTGGTCGACGGGCCAGATGGCACGAATTTCTCAGTCTGTTTGACCTCCATGTGTCGTATTTGCCTGGAAAACATAACACGGTAGCGGATGCTCTGAGCCGATGGGCTTACCCCGCTTCAGAGGGGCTGCAAAGTACCAACATCCATGGTACGGAGCAGGACCGCCATGTCATAATCGAATGGGATCAGGAAGAAAAAAAGCTCATTCGACGTGCATGCATGCAATGCGCTGTTAAACAGCACGCATTACCGTGCCATGACATCACGGCCATCTCAGATCCGGCGCATGCTCATGAGATCTGCACCAAAACACTGAAAGTCGTGGAAAAAGTCACCGATCCCTCCTCAGGGAGTGTGAAACGGTTTGACTATACCCGACGAGTAAGTAGATTTCGGTTGATCCAGGGCATTAAGCGTCGAGATCCGGCCAAAACTCCACCCCTGCCGAAAGATTCCCTTATCATCCGTGACTGGACGTCCGATTATCTGCAGGATCCCATGTTTAAAGAGGTCTTTGGAAATCTCAAATCCAAAGATGCTCACAAGGATGGGATTTTTTCTGAGTATTCGTTGGATGGGGGGAAGCTGTGGATGGAGGGTAAATTGTGCGTACCAGACGCCCTGGCCCCCCGAGTGTTAAACTGGTGGCATAAATGGGAGTCCCCCCACGCACATGGCCGTCGATTATGGTCGATGATTAAACATAGGTTGTTTGGCTCACGGCTATATACTCATTGCATGAAAGTAGCCGCCGGATGTGCCCAATGTGCTGTCTCGACGCCCCCCAGCGCGAAGAAGCACGGCCATCTGAGGCCACATCCTATTCCGGAGCGCCTCTTTAACAGAGTCACCAGTGATTTCTTCTATCTCGGTGAACTCGATGACGAAGAGTGCCATTGGACGAATAAAAAAGTCAATGGTGTGCTCCTTATTCAGTGCCGTCATTCCGGCTACATTCAAGTGTTGCCTTGCAACATTGAGTCGATGACTGGCAAGGCTGCCGCCAAATGGTGCGCGCAGACCTGGATGGGAGGTTGGGACGTCCCATCCGAGGTGGTTACGGACTCAGGCAAACAGTACACCTCCGAATGGTGGAGAGAATTATGTGCTCGCCTTGGAATCCACCACCTCAGATGTGAAATCCACTCACATCGAGCGTTGCCTGGCGAAAGAGCCGGCCGCTCACTTATAAATATGCTTCGTAAGGAGCTCGCCAGTGAGAAGGACTTCCATTGGCTTGAGATTCTTTTCGCCATGCTTCGCCGTTACCACAACACGCCTTTGTATCATGGCCTTTCTCCAAATGAAATTGTCTTTGGACGAAAGAAGTGTTGGTGGAACATGCCGTTGAATAATCCTCGCCCTTGTAAAGATGCTTCGTTGTTTTTGGACGAAGTCCAACGAGCAGACAAAACTGTCTCCAAATTAATCGAGAAGCATCAAGCTGACTGGCTTTGGGTCCAGAATCAAGGCCGAAAAAACCCCCACAATTTTGAAGTCGATGATCGAGTTTGGCTTCGAAAATCCGAAAACACCCTGGACGGAGATGACAAGCTTCTTCCCTTGTGGGAGGGGCCATTCGCTGTTACAGCGCGTCTTGGTGAGAACAGGTGGAGGATTCGTGTGGATGTCAGCAGGGAAATTGACGTTTCGGGTGATCGCCTCAAGAGAGAGATCCCCTCCCCCAAGGATCGGGTTAAACCCCTTTTTTGGACTTCGAAAATTTTGTCAGATCGGGTCATCGAAGGGGGGAAATACGAACTCAAGAGGATTTTAGAAGCAAGACGTGATGCCAAGGGCGAATGGGAATTTCTATGTGAGTGGAGGGGCTTTGATTCCAGTCACAACAACTGGGAACCAGCCCATTCTTTTGTCCATGGGTACACCAAGGGGTTCATCGACTTCCTCAAGAAGCACCCCGAAATTGGAGTACTCCTGACAGACTGTCTGTCGAAACCAGACAGACAAGTGGAGAGCGACGGAAAACGACCTGTGGTGAATCGAGATCCAGCCTTTTACGGCCCTCAGCAGCCACATTCCAGGGCTGATCCGTCGATCCCCCCTCCTGCGGTCAGGCCAGCCCAGGAGCCAAATGAAGACCAAGCTTCAAGTTCGGCCGCTGATTTGCAGCGCCCAAGCCGTACGAGGGCCCGACCAGACAGGTTGGTGGTCACATGTATTCGTGCGTGGCCGACTTCAGCCTCGCCCCAACCACATTCTGCTCAATCCACTGTTCATTCTTCCTGATTATGTCATGATGTGGAGAACTGCAAATGTTTGATAATTTGACGTCAATCAACTTTTCTTTGGTCTCCGTTCGGTAGCGTATCGAAAGTCGAAAACCGAGAGCCACGGAGTGTGCTGCCGTGTTCAGAAAAAACCAAACTCAGGCTTAATTCAGGCAGATTCGGGGTAATCTTGTCTCTGTTGGTCTGTGCATCTTTGGAATTTGGCTACTCGTGCAGATGGAAGCAAATGTACATAGTAAAAACGCTGGCCAGCGACATTCACCCCTACAGGCACCCCCTGTAGTACTGGCTGCACCCGATGCGACGCCAGGAACTCAGATCTTACCTTCATTTGCCGTGATGCGAAAGCCAAAGTCCAGATTCAGATCCAGGATCCTCAATTTTGCCTTGAATTCCTCAGGTTTGTCCATCATTCTGCCACTGTTGCACGAAACCCAGACGTCAATTGTTCAGACAACCTTCACATAGGAGCTCTAGGGACTTCTAACAGCAACCTCTGAAGTCCGTAAACTTCGTTGTATTTTTGGCACACGCCAATGTGAGCTCAATCCGACTTGAAACTGTCGAAAATGGTGAAACCAAGTGTCTTGTGGGACTCCATCGAAAGATTGGCCTTGTCCAAGTCGATTGACACCACCGCCACTGTAAATAAAGGACTATACGGTGTCTCTCAGTTATATACTGTCAGTAAAGTGCCTTCAGCGAACCTTCGGCGCGTTACATGCCAAGGATCCAGGGCCAGCATGTCCCATCATGATGCATCATCACATGATCCACATTTTCAATGAATCTGTTGGATGCTCGCGAACCAACGTGCCGGAAAGCACAATTGAGCTGAATAAACGACAATATATATTAACTTTAGTCTAAACGAAGGTATTAGTAGTTTCAGTTCTAGACATTCCGCTTCATTCCACCTTCATCTTAGGGAATTTGCTGAGTTTAGGACAGTTTAGGTTGATTTCCTTGTCATCTCCTCTCATTCCTCGAAGATCTGTCGACGGCTTTGCCTAACTTCGTTGACGCTTATGATTTTCTGTGCACCTAGGGTCTGTAGAATACATTTGTATTTGTTTTCCCTCTCTGTGATTGCTTCATCTCCTTCATCTCTGACCAAATTCATTCTCAATCTTGCTGAATCTTGTGATCATCCAACAGATGCGCCAAATCTGAAGCACATGCTGCACTTTTCAGAACGAGAAAAGCGGGAGTAACACGATGTAGAGTTCGGCGAGGACACCGTAGCGTGCCCGCGACAGCGAAACTGTGCCAGAGCGCTGAGATGTCACTCCATTTCCTGATTCCCCCACTCAATCCACCTATAATCTACCTCATTCTCAACCAAAGTATGGTTTGGTATCGATTCTCGATATGTTTACATGCTTTTTAGCCCTTAACCTAATGTTTTACTGCACGGAGGACTGTTCGTCACTTCTCATTCTGTCTCATTTCAGGTTCATCCATCCTGATTCAGTGCCAATTCAGCCCAAATTAGGTCAGATCAAGCAGATTTCGCCCCATCGAGGCTACATTTCTATTTTTTTCTGGGACTTACCCGCACTACGTTCTTCGTTGACGTAGCGACACACCCCAGTGTGTTTTTGGAGGGGGAGTGTAAGTGCGGCTAACCCCCATCTGCTCAGATTTTCACTGATCTAACCCAGATTGGCTACATTATGGTCATTTTCTTTGCTTCGGCGGAATCGTCGCCTCGCAGCTCAGTCTCAGGATCAGACCTATATATTTCTGATATGCCGGATCCGATTCCGCGGTCCATTCTCCGTAAATCCGCCGCGTTCCGATCATTTGCCTGGAATTGCCATTTGCCGCTGACGCGCGCTCGCGGGCCAGATCGGCCAAATATTTTTCACAATCGGATTTATTTAAATCTTTTCAGACAGATATGGACACTCAGATGTGCATAGTAAAATCCGCATCAATTTTCTTCATAGACTCGGATTTTCTGCCGGATAACACTCAGCATGGATCTTGCTTCAGTTGTTGCTGCTCTCGCCTCCGTTGGTGTCCGAGTCTCCGGTTCTACCCCCAATAGCAACGTTCAGGTCGACTCCTCGCGTGCCTGCCCCACTGGTCTTGCCGGCCCCGAGCCCTCCGGCACCATCAACGACCCAGGGCAGCACTTTCATATATATATATATATATATATATATACATATATATATATATATATGTATACATATATATATATATATATATATATATATAAATTTAGCTAACAGTAATATATATATATATATATATATATATATATATATATATATATATATATATATATATATATATATATATATATATATATATATTACTGTTAGCTAAATTTATATATATATATATATATATATATATATATATATATATATATATATAAATTTAGCTAACAGTAATATATATATATATATATATATATATATATATATATATGTATATATATATATATATATACATATATATATATATATATATATATAAATACATATATATATATATATAAATATATATATATATATATATATATATATATATATATAAATTTAGCTAACAGTAATATATATATATATATATATATATATATATATATATATATATATATATATATATATATATATATATATATATATATATATATATATATATATATATATATATATATATATAAATTTAGCTAACAGTAATATATATATATATATATATATATATATATGTATATATATATATATATGTATATATATATATATATATGTATATATATATATATATATATATGTATATATATATGTATATGTATATATATATATATATATATATATATATATATATATATATATATATGTATATATATATATATATATATATATATATATATATATATATATATATATATTGACGCGTTCCCGTGGGGGGCCGGCCACGGGACGCTGCGGTGGACACGCGCAAGTGAGCAGGCAGGCAAAGCACTACGCTCACAGGGGCATCAATGCGCTCATGTCATGTGACAAAGCGTTTCAGGATCCTTGCCACTCTGCAACAAGGGAACGAAAGTATGTACATCAACACATCAGGATATGTACACATGGGGTTAAGACTGGACTGGGGTAAGGGCATCACAGGACAATAGACACTCAGTCCTAACTCGTATCCCAATCCAAGGTCCGACCCTCTCAGTGGCTGGTGGGGGCGGGGGCTCAAACACAACCCATGCCCTGCTCAGTCCGGACCCTGAAACCCTGCCCATAGGGGAGGTGTCCCGCCCAGCCACAGGCGAGTTATTGGGAACCAAGGCGCTCCAAGGCCAACCGACAGTGGCTCCCCATGCTCCCTCAACGGCAGGTCCCAACTCATCTCTGAGACAGAGATATGGCCCCGCCATTATCACTTAGGAGTCGGTAGCTGAAAATGGGCTGTTTCAGCCCAAACTGATATTAACTCAAAAATTCCCAAAATTGACCCCTCGTCCGGACCCGTCAGAGGTAGGGACGAGGCAACTGACCCTATGCCCTTCGAGTATGAACTCCCTGAAACTTTCACCCAACCTGGTTCCCTCTGAGGTCCCGGCATTAGGGCACCACGGGTTCATCAAGTGGGGTCATGATGCCAAAATCACCAAAATTGGCGTCATTCCCACGCGTGGCTCGCCCGGCCAGGGCAACGCCAATGGCTCACAGGGTAGGAGGCAGGACCTATGACCTTTCTCTGAGTGTACAACTTGAAATTAGGTCCGGGCTCCATATGGGCATATAGAAATGGGGACGCCAATTGACCACACGGAAGGGGGAAATTGGGGTCCCAAAATGGGGTCATTTTGGCGGCTCGAAATGAGCCAAAATTCGGGGTGCTCCCAATAGTATATCTCCACGCCGGCTTGGAGATCAGATTCGCCATTCCATACGCGATCCACCGGGAGTCCAACGGAGACTCCCATGCCCTTGGCTCCCAAAGATCTCAATGCCACTCGGCGTGGTGGGGATCCCAATTGGGTCCACAAATGCCAAAATGGCAAAATTGCCCACACTCACTTTGGGCTAGCGCCTTGACGAAGGTTGCTCCGCTTCGCCCACGTGGTGTGTGAACCATGGGGACCAATATACATAACACCCATGTTATATATGGTCCATTGGTCCATGCGTCCGGCGTGCACGGGTGGGCTCAACATGGTGCACGGCGGGCAGCAAAAGTGGAAAAATGCTCAAAATGGTCAAAAATGCGCACACTCATGGTTAGGGCAAATGAGGCACATGCCCGACTTGGACCGGGGTGTGCCATAGGATTGGTATCAAGTCATATGTGTCCAACATGTCTTTTGGGCGTCGCCCAACTCCTCCGGTTTTGGGAATGGCAGGGTCGCCAAGTGAGCCCATGATTTGGGATAGTCCCAAATCGCCAACATGGCGGCCACGGGGTGCCAAGCCCAAGAGGAGTTATTCGCCGGGTACAAGATATGTTGGGCACCGAAGTATGTACCCTCATAACATACTTGGGTCATGATGTCAATTGAGCGCAACGGTGAGATACAAGGTCGCCACTTGACATCATGACGGGCCAAAAACGGCAAAATTGGTACAAAGACACACAAAAGTGCCTTGAAAGGTGCACAATTATATTATGATATCTTCGGCTTGGATCGTGCAATCAACTAATCCTTCTAAACACAATGACTTGACACCATTGACCTTCGATTCCGCATATGTGCTCCACTTGGGGCGCTTTGAAAGGTTACGCGCGCTACTTCCCAAGTGGGCACATAAAAATATGGAAAATTGCAAAACACACACCTTGCTCCCAACGCATCGCTTCGGGATCGCCGCACAAGCTTCCCTTCACGAAGGTTAGGCTTGCAATTGATCGTAGGGAGTATGGAGAAGGGGCTTGCACAATATGAGGTCCATTGGCGGGTTTGGCTTGGAGCGATGGACCCGCCAAATGGGCACGCAACACAACACAAGGCACATACTCCATATTGCCCAAAAAGGTAGCTCCCCCCACGATATGTCATGCCCCTCCAAGGGCATAACTTTGTGTCAATCGCTCATAGGAACTCAAGGAGAGTTCCTATGCAACACCAACACTTGCGCGCTACACTCGAAAGTTATCTTAACGCACGCAATATCATGGCCAATGAGTTGTAACGCAAACTCTACCCTCTTGACCATGATCCATTACACTAGCGCGCACGTGTGGAGACGCAAGGCATATGATGCTTCCTAAATTACGTCGGGAGTATTGTGAATACATCCCACGTTTCCTTACTGTCATTCCTCGCAAGCAGCACGAGATATGACCTTCACAAGTGGCCTCACGAATGAACTTTGTTTTGCCCATATCTTTAAGACAAATGGAGGGAGGGATAAAAGGAAAGTTGATTCGTGCATAGGGAAGCACGTAGGTCCACTCGAAAGAGGTCAAATCAAGTGCGGGGATGTCGAAGTCGAAAATCCGATTTCGACATCCTGAAAAATTCGGATTAAGGTTGCGAGTGTAGAATGTGAAAATTGCGGATGCATCAACGCAATTCCTGAAGAATTTAGAGCCTTCGTCACGGATAGCGTTAAAATTTCCATTATAAACAGTTAAACTGGCGGTTACGGTAAAGTCGCGATCCAACCGCCAGCAGTCAAAACAGTGAATATCAGAACGGAAGCGTAAAAGTTGACGGAAACAATACGAAAATACAACCCTGTTGATTCCTGATATTCTGATATATAAATCTCCGCTGGCGGTGCATCGGTTGCCGATGCGGGGCTTTAGGGCACGGAACACGCTCCCGCCGGGCTCGCACCGGGCGTCAACGGGCGCCTTCCGTACATGGGGTTAGTGGACCGGAGACCGGTCTTCCCTTCCGTACGTGGGGTTAGTGGACCGGAGACCGGTTGTATGCCCTAACCTAGCCATGGGGTTCTGGGTACCGCTTCAATATATATATATATATATATATATATATATATATATATACATATATATATATATATACATATATATATATATATATATACATATATATATATATATGTATATATATATATATATATATATATATATATATATATATATACATATATACATATATATACATATATACATATATATATATATATATATATATATATATATATATATATATATATATATATATATATATATATATATATATATATATATATATATATATATTACTACACCCCTCTCCCCTTAAATCTAGCTAACAAGCAACAACAACAACAACAACACGTCTCCTTACCGTTTTGGCCATTGCTCCGTCCCAACGCTTCGGATCATTTGCCCATGTCGCATCTTGGAGCCTAGGTGGTGCCCTTGCCAAATCCAAGTTTTGAGCCAGAAACTCACCGGTGGCGGCCCGGGGCGGGGGCGCCAAGTTGGGAGGTGCTCTCCCAAATCTGCGCAGTTTTGGGCCAAAAGCAGCCATTTTTTGCCCAAAACAGCCCTAGTAAGGGTTCAAAACAGCCAAACGAAGGTAAATGGCTGATACATTCCACGTGCGGCTCAACTTTCTCGTGACCAAGGGACCTTTGGTGCCCTCTAACTCCACGATATGTCCGAGAAACGGCCCAAAAAGGCGCCAAAAAGCCCCAAAAAGTGCGCCATGTGCACCAGCACCCCAAAACCAAGAACGGGCCGTATCTTGGGCTACGTGGCCCAAAATCCGATTCCGAGGGCACCTAGTCGACCCGCAACCCCCCACTTTTTATTGTTTCCAATCCTCAAAATCGCCCAATGCGACACGTAGACCCCCGTACCAGTGGTCACTTGGTGCACCGGCAGCCCACGCACAGTGGGGGCCAACGGTGGGTCCACCAGGGTCCCCGGGGCGAAAAAAATCATTTTTTCCAAAGTTGTTCCTAGACCACTTGGGATATATACATATATATATATATATATATATATATATATATATATATATATAAATTTAGCTAACAGTAGGCAGCATATATATATATATATATATATATATATATATATATATATATATATATATATATATATATATATATATATATATATATATATATATATATATATATATATATATATATTTAGCTAACAGCAGGGTATATATATATATATATATATATATATATATATACCCTGCGTGCGCGCAATGGTGCATTTTTTCCATATATATCCTCTAATCTACACCCCTCTCCCAACTCTAGGTGGCTCCACCACAGGGCTCTAAGGTACGGGCGAAGGGCACAAAGTGGTGCATACATGTGGTGCAAGGGGCTAAACTCGGTCAAAACGGGCTCAAAACTGGCTAAAAACACTTGTTTGAGCATCCCAAATGGTCTGGGATCACTTTTGGAAAAACGTGTTTTTGACCCATTTTTGTCCCATTTTTGGTCCCAAGTTGGCCCATTTTCAAGGCATTTTGGGATTTTCCATGAGCCGAAACCTGTCGCCACGGGCTCAAAATGGGCTAAAACCACTTGTTTGAGCATCATAAATGGTCCAGGATCACTTTTGGAAAAACGCGTTTTTCACCCATTTTTGACGCATTGTTGGTCCCAAAACGGCCCATTTTCAAGGTATTTTGGGATTTTCCGTGGCCCAAAACGCGCCACCACGGGCTCAAAACGGCCTAAAAACACTTTTTTGCGCATCCCAACTGGTCTAGGAACAACTTTGGAAAAAATCATTTTTTTCGCCCCGGGGACCCTGGTGGACCCACCGCTGGCCCCCACTGTGAGTGGGCTGGCCGGCCCTCCGGCTTCACCAAGTGACCAGTGGTACGGGGGTCTACGTGTCTCATTGGGCGATTCTGAGGCTTGGAAACCATAAAAAGTGGGGGGTCGCGGGTCGACTAGGTGCCCTCGGAATTCGTTTTTGAGCCACGTAGCCCAAGATACGGCCCGTTCTTGGTTTCGGGGTGCTGGTGCACATTGTGCAGTTTTTGGGGCTTTTTGGCGCCTTTTTGGGCCGTTTCTCGGACATATCGTGGAGTTAGAGGGTACCAAAGGTCCCTTGGTTACCAGAAAGCTGAGCCGCACGTGGAGTGTACCAGCCGTTTGCCTTTGTTTGGCTGTTTTGAACCCTTACTAGGGCTGTTTTGGGCGAAAAATGGCTGTTTTTGGCCCAAAACAACGCAGATTTGGGAGGGCACCTCCCGACTTGGCGCCACCGCCCCGGGCCGCCACCGGTGAGTTTCTGGCTCAACACTTGGATTTGGCAAGGGCACCACCTAGGCTCCAAGATGGCTACATGGGCAAAAGGTCCGAGGCCGTGGGGCGGGGCAATGGCCAAAACGGCACGGAGAAGTGCTTGTTGTTGTTGTTGTTGTTGTTGTTGTTGTTGTTGCTTGTTAGCTAAATTTAAGGGGAGAGGGGTGTAGTAATATACCCCAAAGTGTCCGACATTCGCAGCGTTTCTCGGGGTGGAACGTGAAGCTTATGCTCTTCGGTAATCAAACGGCCTTCGGCCTGTGGAACCTCGAGCGTCAAACGGCTTGTGAAAGAAAAATTTGAAAACAAAATCCGCAAACTAACTGATTGCTGGTCCAAGGTACCCTCCCATGTACCCGGGTAAGCCCATTATTGTGCCCACAGGATGGGTACCTTTGCTCAGATGGTAGGTACCTATGGGCACCGATGGGCGCACGATAGTTGCCCCAACGATAGGCACACATAGCCAAGCGAAAAACGGGAAATGAATGAAATGAAATCCGTAAACTAATAGATATGTTCCAATGTAACCCGGAAAACTCATTTTTTTATCTATTGTTGCCCCCTCATTTTGGCAAGGGGACCTTTGGCCCCCTCGCTCTCAACCCTTGCCGCTCCGCAATTGGACACCTTGGAAACGGTGTGAAGTGGAGACAACTTAACTTTTCAATGTTTGTGCTCCCAACCTACGTCGCAAAAGGACCAACTAGGAAGAAATGTATTAAAATCCGAAAATTTCAGAACGATGGCCTACCATCTAAAAATCGAATAACACGAAAGTTGAATCAATGCAGTTTTGGACCTTTTAACAATTTTGGCATCCAAACTTGTCTAGTCAATCCTTCAACACAGACAAGCAGGCAAGCACTGGATCGTCAGTGTATGAATGGCAGAGCCCGCACACAGGGGATGCCTCACAAAACCTGACCAAAGGCAACGCAATAGGTGGGCAGTTTTTGGCTTTCACTCAGCACTGGATTGCTACTTGTGTTTTGTTCACACTCAACTGCATGATTGGTGGTCTGCTGTGGGCTCTGGCCTCGTCGGCTGAATACCCTACTTTACATCATATTCCTGCTCTGGCCTTGCTGAGAGGAGAAGCATGTTGCAGCGCCAAAACCAGCCATCATGTGGCCATTCAGGAAACCCGGATTGAAAGGTGCTCAAATTCAAACTAGTCTTAAAAATAAGATTGCTGTTTGAAAATTTGCATTTCGTGCACTGAATGCTCTGGTCAGTCAAAAGGGCCACTTTTGAACAGGCGATTTGGGCCTCTGCGGGTTTTTTCAGGCGCCAACGGTCGCGCGCGCTGTGGAATGAGATGCAGACACTGTGCAGATCACTGAAAAATATCCTGAGGGCAAGCACAGGCACTGCGTGTACCACCAGAGCAACAATAGAAAAGCAAAGAAAAGAAACATAAAGCCAGAAAACACAGAAATCAGGAGGTCTGGAGGGCCGGTGCGAAGTGCGCAGCACGAGCCGGCCCGACAGACCTCCTGAAACCCCGACCCTCCCCAACACATTTTGTGATTAGCCTGGCTGGAATTAGTGTATTGAGACCTGCAACATGGATGCGTGCCCTGAAAGAGGGCCACCACCAACTTTTGCAATAGCCTTTATATCCACATCCCCTCACAATGGACGCCAGGTTTATTTGCCGGTGGGTATTGTGGAAGGCGTATACGTATGCTTTGTCAGTTAATGCAGGCATCATGGATTGAACGAGGGCACTTTGCAGCAAGGTGCCCAAGTTGAGAATACGCACCGCCGATCCGTAAATCGCGCTGTTTCGCGCAAAAATTTTTCACAGGTGTATTCGTCTTTATAAATTTCCACACAGCAATGCATTGAGATCGATGTCCGGTGGCAGAAATCAAAATCGCAAAATCCGCCAGTGCCATACGACACGCGCGCGCCCCGCCTTTTCGGGATGTAGACTGAAGCTATATCATATATATATATATATATATACCCCAAAGTGTCCGACATTCGCAGCGTTTCTCGGGGTGGAACCTCAAGCTTACGCTCTTCGGTAATCAAATGGCCATCGGCCTTTGGAACCGAGAGCGTCAAACGGGTTGTCACTGAAAATTTTGAAAACGAAATCCGCAAACTAAAACTCGCAAATCTGTTCGAATGTACCCTCCAATGTACCCGGCTAAATCCATTACTCTGCCAGAAGGAATGGGTGTCTTGGCTTACATAGTAGGTACCTATGGGCACCAAGATGGGCAAACAATAGTTGCTCCAACGATAGGCACACATAGCCAAATTACAAACAACATGTCCAAGACTCTTTTGAAACGAATAACCGTAAACTAATAGCTATGTTCCAATGTAACCCGGAAAACTCATTTTACTATCTATTGTGGCTACTGAAGCATTTGGGGGGAGGGCAACCTCCAAGCCTCCCTTGGCATGCACGTTCCCAAACCCACGAAATCCAAGATGCGAACTCGAATTTGGGTATCTCCAAAGTTTTCTGGAATCCTTGCCTCGGCCATGACACAATCTGGCGTCCTGCGCAAGAGATGAAGGTATATGTAGACAATAATAAACATGTAGACAAGTAATATGTACATGTAACAATTCTATACTATAAAATAGCATAAAAAAGAAGACGAAATGAAGGCGGCGGCGTCGCCGCCATCAGAAAATCTGACGGCTACGAGGCGTCGCCATCAGGATCTCCACTGAGATCCTGCCCAAACTGGGCCAAACAGTGGTTTTTGGGCAAAAAACAATGAAATATAGTGATTTTTGAGTCAAAAACACTCATTTCACGCGTCTCCCCCCAACGCGTCGCGTAGCCGACACGACGCGTTTCTGCGCCAATTCAAACTACATATGAAAAGGCCCACTGTTGGGCCACACCATGGGCGCCTGGGCGATTCCTGGGATCGCCTCAGGATTTTTTGAAAAATGCGTGAACGTGCCTTTTTTCGCAAAAATTGACCTTCGCGGATTGCCGGGAAAAAGTTCACGCTATAATCTTTTTTTTCTAAAAACGATAAGACAATAATAAAATTGCCTAAAATCTTTAGAAATCGAGAAATAAATCCTCGATCCCGGGCTGCGTCGCGCAGGCGACGACTGTCGTCGCCAGCCCAAAAATGACGGAAAAAGACGATTTCTGGGGTATTTTACAGAAATCCCACAGAAATCAAGATGCCGTAACATCAACAGGAAAATTCCTGATCCAGCCTGGCGAAGAGCGCCACAGGCTGTGCAGCGGGTATGGGTGAAGCATCCCATACCGCTTCACCCCCCTCCTTAGAAGCCTTGCCTATATCCAAAGGAAGGCAAGGCCAAGGAGGCGCTCTGACCCCTGCACTGCCCTGGTTTCACAACTGATTCAGCAGAACAGTGGGGGGGGGGGGCTTCGTAAGTAATTTACATGCCACATACATGTAATTTTTTTTTGTTTTTTTTTGATCTTGATATATTCATAGGGCAATTGCCCCACAGGCGACCACACTGGTCACTGGCACTCGTTGTGGCCTGTAGTTACATGAACAGAGGCGCTGCAGGGCCTTCCGCCCTGACTGATGGCGCTTAGGCGCACATATTGGCCCTTTTTCTCCATGGGCATGGAAACATAAAAATTCAATAAATTCGGAAAAAATTATTTAGGGTCAAACCCAAGGCAACGACTTCCTCGCGCCTGAATTTAGGGCCATTTCCTGCCGAAGGCAACCCGTGCCAGTTTAGGGTCGATTCCCAACCCAGGGCGACGAATTAACGCGCCTAATTTGGGGGATTTAGGGTCATTTCCTACTCAAGGCGCCCCACGCCTATTTAGGGTGGGACCTCCGGAGGGTCAACCAACCCAAGGCGACGAATTAACGCGCCTGCTTGTGCGGTTCGGTACCTGGCGTCGTCGTCGCTGTGGTCGTCGCCCAGTTATGATGATAGACTTGGGGGCTCCATAGGGTCCATGGGGAAGCCATGGTCTTATCCATCGTAGGAGTCAAGGAATTCCTCCTTCATCATGTTGATGCCCTGGACCTTAGCTCCTGCAGTTTCCCAGCGAGCAGCGATCAGCGATCCGCGTACTCCTGCAGTCTGGGCGTCGTCGCCGTCCGCAGGCCGTCACACGCCCTTGGTGGCCTTGGCGTCGGCAGAAAACTTTTGAAGCATTTGGGGGGAGGGCAACCTCCAAGCCTCCCTTGGCATGCACGTCCCCAAACCCACGAAATCCAAGATATGAACTCGAATTTGGGTATCTCCAAAGTTTTCTGGAATCCTTGCCTCGGCCATGACACAATCTGGCGTCCTGGGCAAGAGATGAAGGTATATGTAGACAATAGTAAACATGTAGACAAGTAATATGTACATGTAACAATTCTATACTATAAAATAGCATAAAAAAGAAGACGAAATGAAGGCGGCGGCGTCGCCGCCATCAGAAAATCTGACGGCTACGAGGCGTCGCCATCAGGATCTCCACTGAGATCCTGCCCAAACTGGGCCAAACAGTGGTTTTTGGGCAAAAAACAATGAAATATAGTGATTTTTGAGTCAAAAACACTCATTTCACGCGTCTCCCCCCAACGCATCGCGTAGCCGACACGACGCGTTTCTGCGCCAATTCAAACTACATATGAAAAGGCCCACTGTTGGGCCACACCATGGGCGCCTGGGCGATTCCTGGGATCGCCTCAGGATTTTTTGAAAAATGCGTGAACGTGCCTTTTTTCGCAAAAATTGACCTTCGCGGAACGCCGCGAAAAAGGTCACGCTATAATCTTTTATTTCTAACAACGATAAAACAATAATAAAATTGCCTAAAATCTTTAGAAATCGAGAAATAAATCCTCGATCTGGGGCTGCGTCGCGCAGGCGACGACTGTCGTCGCCAGCCCAAAAATGACGGAAAAAGACGATTTCTGGGGTATTTTACAGAAATCCCACAGAAATCAGGATGCCGTAACATCAACAGGAAAATTCCTGATCCAGCCTGGCGAAGAGCGCCACAGGCTGTGCAGCGGGTATGGGTGAAGCACCCCATACCGCTTCACTACTTCTTTTTGGCTTCAGGCTTCAGGCTCCTAACCCTTGTCTGCAACATCTTTAGGCTAATATGTCGTCCGCAATATGACACCTTGGCAACAATGTGAAGTGGAGACACCTTACCTTTTCAGCGTTTGTGCTCCCAAACTACGTGGCAAAAAGAGGCCACAAGGGGCAACATTGATGTTTTGCAAGTCGTTTTGGTGCAAATCGACTCGGAAATGTAGTTGGTTCAATACTTTAGCTATGCGGTATGACCATGTTAGCATGTTAAGCCGGGTGAGCTCTAAGCTTGCATGTTCAGCGAACCAAATGATTAAACTGGGTGACATGTATTAAAAACTGACAAAATTCCGATCTCGGGCCCGAAAAGTCAATGAATGTCGTCTTGGACCTTGTTCACGATTTTGGCATCCAAACTTGAGCACTTTGCATCAAACTGCCAAAATTGCGGATATGTACCGCCGATCCGTAAATCGCGCTGTTTGGCGCATAGTAATTTCACAGGTGTATTTAGCTTTATAAAATTCCACAGAGCAATGCATTCAGATCGATTTCTGGTGGCAGAAATCGAAATCGCAAAATCCGCTAGATGCCAGACGACACGCGCGCGCGCCGCCTGTTCGCGATATAGACGGAAGCTATATCATATATATATATATATATATATGTATATATATATATATATATATATCCTCCAATCTACACCCCTCTCCCAACTCTAGGTGGCTCCACCACACGGCTCTAAGGTACGTGCTAAGGGCACAAAGTGGTGCATACATGTGGTGCAAGGGGCTAAATTCGGTCAAAACGGGGTCAAAACGGGCTAAAAACACTTGTTTGATCATCCCAAATGGTCTACGATCACTTTTGGAAAAACGCGTTTTTGACCCATTTTTGACCCATTATTTGTCCCAAAATGGCACATTTTTAAGAATTTTTGGGATTTTTCATGAGCTGAAACCCGTCGCCACGGGCTCAAAATGGGCTAAAACCACTTGTTTGAGCATCATAAATGGTCCAGGATCATTTTTGAAAAAACGCGTTTTTCACCCATTTTTAACGCATTGTTGGTCCCAAAACGGCCCATTTTCAAGGCATTTTGGGATTTTCCATGGCCCAAAACCCGCCACCACGGGCTCAAAACGGCCTAAAAACACTTGTTTGAGCATCCGAAGTGATCTAGGAACAACTTTGGAAAAAATCAGTTTTTTTGCCCCGGTGAGCCCAGTGGACCCACCGTTGGCCCCCAGTGTGCCTTGGTTGGCCGGCCCTCCGGCTCCACCAACTGACCACTGGTACGGCGGCCTACATGTCTCGTGGGGCGATTCTGAGGCTTGAAACCCTAAGAAGTGGGGGGTTGCGGGTGGACTAGGTGCCCTCGGAATTCGGTTTTGAGCCACGTAGCCCAAGATACGCGCCCGTTCTTGGTTTCGGGGTGCTGGTGCACATTGCGCAGTTTTTGGGGCTTTTTGGCGCCTTTTTGGGCCGTTTCTCGGACATATCGCGGACTTAGAGGGCACCAAAGGTCCCTTGGTCACGAGAAGGTCAAGCCGCACGTGGAGTGTAGCAGCCGTTTGCCTTCGTTTGGCTGTTTTGAACCCTTACTAGGGCTGTTTTGGGCGAAAAATGGCTGTTTTTGGCCCAAAGCTGCGCAGATTTGGGAGGGCACCTCCCGACTTGGCGCCACCGCCCCGGGCCGCCACCGGTGAGTTTTTGCCTCAACACTTGGATTTGGCAAGGGCACCACCTGGGCTCTGGGATGGCCAAGGTAGAGTCAAGCCCGAAGCGTTGGGAAGGTGCAGTGGCCAAAACAGAATGGTGACGTGCTTGTTGTTGTTGCTTGTTGCTTGGTAGCTAAATTTAAGGGGAGAGGGGTGTAGAAATATATATATATATATATATATGTATATATATATATATATATATATATATACATATATATATATATATATATATATATATATGTATACATATATATATATATGTATATATATATATATATATGTATATATATATATATATATATATATATATGTATATATATATATATATATATATATATATATATATATATATATATATATATATATATATATATATATATATATATATATATATATATATATATATATATATATATATATATATATATATATATATATAGCTAACAACAAGCAACAACAAGCAACAACAACACATCTCCGTGCCGTTTTGGCCATTGCTCGGTCCCAACGCTTCGGATCATTTGCCCACGTAGCCATCTTGGAGCCTAGGTGGTGCCCTTGCCAAATCCAAGTTTTGAGCCAAAAACTCACCCGTGGCGGCCCAGGGCGGTGGCGCTAAGTCGAGAGGTGCCCTCCCAAATCTGCGTTGTTTTGGGCCAAAAACAGCCATTTTCACCCAAAATAGTCCCCAAACCCGGGCGAAACGGCCAAACGAAGGAAAACGGTGGCCGCACTGCACGTGCGGCTTGACTTCACCATCTGAAAGAGCCCACTAGTGCCCTTCAACTCCAGGATATGTCCGAGAAACGGCCCAAAAAGGTGCCAAAAAGCCCCCAAAACGGCGCAATATGCACCAACGCCCCGAAACCAAGCACAGACCGTATCTTGGGCTACGTGGCTCAAAATCCAATTCCGAGGGCACCTAGTCCACCCGCAACCCCCCTCTTTTTGTGGTTTCCAAGCCTCAGAATCGCCCAACGAGACACGTAGACCCCCGTACTACCCTGTGTGCGCGCAATGGTGCATTTTTTCCATAGTGCGCGCAAATTTTCAAAAATATGACCTTTATAGCGAGCCTATTGCGCGCGCTCTACCGCGCTATATTGTCCCGTTTTTCAAATTTTTCAAAACCGGAAAATGTTTCAAAACCATGCTTTTTCCAGTGTTCTGCGTTTCTCAAAAACCCCTTGCTTTTCAAAAATATTCCCTGTTGCTCATCCAACCCAAGACACATGCAAAAACACTGTCTGAAAGGTCTGAAAAGTGTGCAACAGTACAGGTCCTCACGGGCACAGACAGTGTAGCGCGCGCAACATATTTACAGCGCGTGCTATGAGCCTTACGGCGCGCGCTATACCAGGTATAGCGCGCGCTGTCATTCAGTGATCTCCTTAATGGTTTGGACCACCACTTCGGCCTCCCACTCCTTCTCCCATTGGGGTCTGTGGTCTTCTGCCCCAGTGGCAGCTGGGGCTGCATCCCCTTCTTCTTGTGGGCTTGGGTCGCCTTCTGGGGTTGCTCCTTCTGGTGCCTCTTCTTCTTTCGGGGCTGCTCCTTCTCTTTCTTGTGGCGCGGCCGCCGGTGCCTCTTCTTCTTGTGGTGGGGCTGGTGCGTCTCCTTCTGGTGCTGCTGCTGCTGCTGGGGCTGGTGCCTCTTCTTCTTGTGCAGCCGCTGCTGGTGCTTCTGCTGGTGCTGCAGCTTCGGCAGGTGCCTTGTCTTCTTGTGGGGGGGATGGTGGCTGGGCTGGTGGGTCTCCTTGGAGCTTCTTCTTCTTTGGGGTTGGTGGCTTGGACGGGGACATCCTCATGGTCTTTGGGTCGGGGCAGAGGTCCACAATTTCATCGGCCTCGTACGTCTCCCACCACGACTGCCACTTGTCCAACTCCTCATACGCTTTGCTTTTGGCGGAGAACACCTGGCAGCTGGGCATGAACTCTGACCAGTCGTCCCCTTCCTCCCCCTCCTCCCCTGGTTGGCTGGGGCTCCACTGATCGTTGGGGATGATGACGGCCACGTGGTCCTGGGGGGCCCTCCTGGCGCCTGCTGGCTTGACTTCGGCTCCCTCCACAATCATCGGCGCGATCGCAGTGGTGCAGTAGATGATCCACCGAGGCTTGTAGCCTTCTTTGTAGGACCAATCTCGGCGCTGCATGAGCTCATCTCTTGCCTCCTTGTCCGCGTCGGCTCTGCTCTGCTGCTTGGCCTTGGGAGCCGTACTGGGTGGGGTGGAACCGCACGGACCTCCTTGTTCTTGTGGCTGGTCTGGAAAGAGTAGCGCAGAGGCATAGCACAGGCATAGCACGCGCAATACGGAGCATAGCACGCGCGACGAAATGCATAGCACGCGCTGCATTACCTTTTTTGCTTTCTCCTCCTCTGCTTTC
This sequence comes from Eutreptiella sp. 'Long Island Sound 2002', assembly GCA_964036045.1. NCBI lineage: Eukaryota > Euglenozoa > Euglenophyceae > Eutreptiales > Eutreptiaceae > Eutreptiella > Eutreptiella sp. 'Long Island Sound 2002'. Next base: position 47,818,420 of record OZ038384.1, read on the forward strand.
TTCCGTCTCTTCTCCTCCTCTTCCTTCTCCTTCTTCTTCCTCCTCTCTTCCTCTTCCTTCTCCTTCTTCTTCCTCTTTTCCTCCTCTTCCTTCTCCTTCTTCTTCCTCTTTTCCTCCTCTTCCTTCTTCTTCTACTTTGCTTCGTCCTTTTTCTTCTTGGCCTGTTCCGCCTGACGTTGGACTCTCTGTGCCGCCTGTGCCAGCAGCTGCCGGTCGGCAGTCTTCTGGGCAAGGACCTTTCCAGGCGGGTGGGGGGGCTTAGCGGTGTGGGTGGCGGAGATGGCTGGTGGTAGGTGGCTGGTGGCTGCTGGCTCCTCGGTACGCTTCTTCTTGGGCCTTGGGACTGTCACGGATTCCGTCTCCGGCACGGCAAAGGTGTCGGCCCAGTCCACCTCCAGCTCCTCCTTCTGCCGCTTAGCCCGGGCCAGCACCGGGGAGGGGCCTTGCTCCTTCCGTCCGTCAGGCCATTCGGCCGCATGCTTGGACTGCCCGGCAATGTCCGCGGGCACGCTGATCATCCACCGCCCTCTGCGGGATCCCAGGCCCAGGAGCTGCTCGAAGCTGCCCACCTGCGTGACAATGGGACAGAAGGTAGGGCCGTAGCGCGCGCAAACAATCAAATCGCGCGTGCTACATCAAATGAAGCGCGCGCAACAATGTCGAAAGCGCGCGCAATGGCAAACATAGCGCGTACCTGGTCTTGAAGTCGCTGCTGAAGGCAAAGCCCTTACGTGGCCCGGGTGGGGGAGACTGAAACTGTGCTTGCACTTGGGGTTGCTGCTGTCTTGGTTGGACCTGCTGCTGCTGCTGCTGCTGCTGCTGCTGTTCTGGGCTGCCGACTTGCTGGGCCGCAGCCTGCACTTGCTGCTGCTGCATTTGCTGCTGCTGCTGCACTGGCAGTGGGCCGAAGAGCACTTGCTGCACTTGGCCCACTGGAGGACTGCCGCGCACTGGGGAGCCCAAGGTGGGCGACCCACCGGGGAACAGCATGGGAGACAGCTGCTGTGAGGCAGCTCGTAACGGGGACTGCGGCGCGGGCCACAGAGGCTGAGTTTCGGAGAACTGGGTCAGCTGCTGGGACAGCGTCTGCGGAAAACAGGACAAAGCACGCGCAACGAGGACGTGCATAGTGCGCACAACGAGACAGCTAGCAGGCACAACAAGAGCGTAGCACGCGCAACGGAAACAGTAGTGCGCAGGGCAAGTACCTGTGGCTGCATGCTCCACGGCGTCGTGGACGGCTGCTGCAGTCCCGGTTGTACAGCTGCATGTGGCGGTGGTTGCGGTGTCGCACCTGCTCCTGTGGCCCGTGCAGCAGTTGTTGGCGGTGCGGCAGGAGGCAGATACCCCCAGCCCACGGGCTGCATGGGCAAGAGGGTTACATTAAAGTACCCCTGTTCCAGTAGTAATACAAAAAGGAAAATGCAGTAACAAAAAAATCGAAATCACCAAAAAAAAACGGACGAAAAGGAACAAATCTCTGTGTCTGTCAATGCATTTCAAATTGGAGGCACATTTGAAGTGCGTAGTCATAGCACGCTACTTCCAATTATATATCGCGATTTCAAGTTTTCCGGCGCTTGAAAACAGCATAGCGCGCGCGATAGTGGTCATTGCGCGCACTAAATAGCATGTAGCGCGCGCTAAAACACAAATAGCGCGCGCTACCACAGTTCCTCATCCGCAAAATATGCCCGAACCCCGTCAGCCAATTTTTGTGCATTGCACAGGTTGCTTCTAGAGGTCCCATTCCACCTTGGTACTTCAAAGTACAGGAACAGACGCTCATCAACCTGCCCGAGCATCTTAATGCGGCGCGACAGCAGGGTTCCTGCCCCCCCACCTCTATCACAAAAGGAGGACCAAATGTCCTTCAGCACCCTGTTGCTCCCTTCCAAAAGATCCCCCGAAAACATTCCTAGGCCATAGGGCCTTATGGCCTGAATAGTGACTGTAGCATCGTGCAACATCCTAGTAATATAAGGTGATCTTATTGCTGGACAAACCCACCTCTGGAAAGCCTGGGCAACCTCTGGAGCCTGCAATGCACCCTCTTCAAACATTGTGCCATACATGTCCCCCAGTAGTATGTACATGGCAACCACTGCTGTGTGCATCCTCATGTCACCCCCAAGGAGGGGGGCCAGGTCCTCCCAAACCTTTAGAAGGCACCAAGTCTCTTCCCCATCCGGCTCTGCCGTCCCCTGTAGTGCTATGTGACAACCAGACCTGAGAAGAATAGCCTGAATAGAGACCCTAGTACTGGGACGCACAGACTTGGCCAATCTGCGTACCAAGGCAGTGACCTGCCTCCCCAGAAAAATCAGAAGGTGCAGAACACATGGTATAAGGTGACGCCGCCTCAGCGGCACCTTCAACAACCTGCTCTGGACAACACCAAATATATCCATGGGCCTGCACTTGGCCCCAGGTGCAATAAGCCCTAGCAACTGCTCATCTCGCTCGGTGGTTCTATCCACATCCTGTTGCAACCACGTTGCACTGGACTTGCACCACGTCATGTAACTGAACAAACTACCTGCGATCCAATGTGTAGTGACACCCGACAACCGACGCAGCCAAGGGCTATCCCCACCGCAGAAAATCCTGCAGCGTCTGGATGCACCCCGGATGGGAACCACACCACTGTCAAGGGCACTCTGCAGAAAAGCAAGATTGTTAGCCAAGAACCGGGAACAACACAGAGGTGGACTTCTCACCACAAAGGGCGACGTTAACAGTCCAGTGGTAGGACAACGTCCTTGCCAAGTGACCATGGTCGGCAAAGGAAATGGACATCTGGCACCACGATTCCCCCCCACAAGGCAACCCATCCCCCCTCACAATGATCCACAGCTCTCCTTGGCACTCCTTGGGGTATTGGAGGTTAGAAACAATGGAATCAAAGGAAAATATTTAGTCAAAAAAGTGCTGCAGGGGCCACTGCGAAAAGACTGTGACCCCATCTGTGTGCACGGCAACCTGTAAATGCTGCCTACTTGCAAGCTGGTTCCATTCTGTGGCGAAATTGGCATAGGACGGGAGAGAAAAAAGGTGTGTGGGGACCTTACTTCTCGTCCAAGTAATCAAATCTTTGTACCTGAGTAAAATAGCGCGCGCAACATGAGGACGTAGCGCGCGCAGAAGTCAACGAAGCGCGTGCTATGAGCGGAAGTGTGCGCAATGTCACATGCAAAGCGCGCGCAATAATACCTTCTTCTTGGAATCTTCAGGGGCAGGACCAAGTCCACCACCGACAGGGGTGTGACGGCGTTGGCAGCCTCGTTCCTGCGACGCTTCTTCTCTGCTTCAGACACGGGGACCAGGAGTGGCGAGGGACCAACCACACCACACACCAGCCACAGAGCAAGCGCCAGCCGAGGGAAGGCAAAGGGAGGAACAGCCAGGCCGCCCCCCCCCCCCCAAAAGAAAAGGGGGGGGGGGAGGGGGGGGCGTGAAAACAGCCCACAGCCACCAAACCCGCCAACAACACAGAAGGAGGCCCAACCCCCCACCCAGAGGGCACCGAAGACATGACCCCCAAAGAGGCACAGTAGGACCACCCAGCCAAAACCGGCAACACCAAGCCAGGAACAGCGGCCTACCGGGAAAAGGGGCACAGAAACAAGCAGACACACACCACGAAAAAAAAAAAGCCAGCAGCCCAGCCCGAAAGAAAGGAGACGGGGGCAGCGACCACAAGGCCCGGGACAGGGACACCCAGCAACCGGGAAAAAAAAAAACACAAAAGCGCAAAAAACACACGCCGACAACCCGGCCAAGAAGGGCGGGGCACAGCCGAGACCCAGACCGGAACCGGAAACGGCAGGGGGCAAGGGAAACGCGCACGAAACCACACATGTCCCGAAAGCAGGCCGACACCAAAGCCCAACCACGAACACCACAAACAGCCGGCAAAAGAGGGACAGCACCACAAACCGAGCCCAAACACACCCACCCAAGACCCCAGCCACGACTGGCAGGGGTGAACAAAACCCACGACCCACCGCAACCCGGACCCAACCACAAAGCAAGCCAACAGTAGGAAACCCAGTGCCCACAGCCCGGGCACTGAGGCAGCCCGAGCCATGCAGGTGACCCGGCCAAACGAGATCCGGAGACCGGGGGTAAGGCTGCATCCTAAGGCCAGCGCTGCTTTGGGACTCGAGGCGGAGCGTGCCACACCCAAGCGCCTCGGAACCCAAGTACCAAGAACATGCATGCATGCCTTGGGAACGGGATACGCCAGGAAGTCCGGTGAACCTCTAGGGTTCCGCCCAAAGGAGGGGACGTGCGCAAGCACGGGGGCACACCCTCCCGGCGAGACAAGCAAGTCACGCCGGCGGTGATCAGCCCTCCCGGTGATGCCCGGGGCCGCTTTGTTGGGGGCCAACAGTCAGGTCTAGCGGGATGTAAGCCGCCTCCCCTCTTCACGCGCGGAGCCTCTTCCTGTTTGTCACAGGGGCGACGCCAGGGGAAACCAAGGGGCGCCTCTCCACGACCGAGTGCACCTACCTACCTACCTACCTTCAGACACGGGGACCCTTTTTTCCAACCTGGCCCACAAAGACCGTTGGACGGCAGACCCTGAGCAAAAAAACTCAACTAGGTCCGCCAAAAGGTCCTCGTTCTTCCACAGGGACCACCCACAGTGGGGGCCCAAAATGTTTGCTATCTTCCCTGACATTGACAGCGTCACATGCGGTGCCGGAAGCATCTGAAACTTTAGAAAAATAGGCGTTTTTGCCCTGCTTATTAGGACATGGGGTTACAAACCCAAGACCCCGAGCCATATTGCGCGCTATGCTGCGCGCTATAGTTTTGTAGTGCGCACTGAGCCATCGCGCGGCAATACCCTGTAGCGCGCACGCAGGGTAGTGGTCACTTGGTGCAGCCGGAAGGCTGGTCAGCCCACGCACAGTGGGGGCCAACGGTAGGTCCACCAGGGTCTCCAGGGCGAAAAAAATCATTTTTTCCAAAGTTGTTCCTAGACCACTTGGGATGCTCAAACAAGTGTTTTTAGGCCGTTTTGAGCCCGTGGTGGCGCGTTTTGGGCCATGGAAAATCCCAAAATGCCTTGAAAATAGGCCGTTTTGGGACCAACAATGGGTCAAAAATGGGTCAAAAACGTGTTTTTCCAAAAATGATCCTGGACCATTCGGGATGCTCAAACAAGTGGTTTTAGCCCATTTTGAGCCCATGGTGATGGGTTTTGGCACATGGAAAATCCCAAAGTAGGTACCTATGGGCACACAATAGTAGAGCCATAGTTGCCCCACCGATAGTCACACATCGCCAAACTTATAACTGGTTGTAAAAGAATCTTGAAATTTGAAATGAAATCCATAAACTAATAGATGTGTTCCAATGTAACTGGGAAAACTCATTTTACGAATCTATTGTTGCTCCTTCTTTTTGGCAAGGGGGCCTTTGGCCTCCTCTCCCTCAACCCTTGGCGCTTCTTGTCTACAACATCTTTAGGCTACGATGTTGTCCGCAATATGATACCTTGGCAACGGTGTGAAGTTGAGACAACTTAAGTATTCAACATTTGTGCACCCAACCTACGTGGCAAAAAGAGGGACATGTATCACAATCCACAAAATTCATATCTGCGGCCTACTACCTCAAAATCGAATCGTTCGAAAGTTAAGTCAATGTATTTTTGGACTTTGTGCACGATTTTGGCATCCAAACTTAGGCACTTTGAAGCCAGCGGGCCGAAATTGAAGATACATACCGCGGATCCGTAAATCGCGCTATTTTCGTGTATATGAATTTCATAGGTGTCTTCAGAATTACACATTTTTCACACAGTATTGCATTGAGATCGATTTCTGGTGGCAGAAATTGAAATGGCAAAATCAACCGGATGCCGCGCGGCGCGCATGCGCGCGCTGCCCTGTCTACCTAGTTATGTGAAAGCATCAACAAGCAAGGGTGAAGTTGCACTAGGTACAGACGTGGGTATAGCACGTAAAGTGTATGTTTGAAGTCTGTAGATATATCTTTATAACAGACAATTCGTGACGAAACATGCTCAAAAAGGCACCAAAAACCAAAAAGGAGGCCTGTAAAGCCGCTTGGCGCGCTTGGACGCGCGGCATGCCCCGCTCCAAGCGCGCCAAGCAGCCTTTGTTTTTTGGTTCAAGAGAGCCAAGACTTCAATTCGACCTCTTCAAGGAATGTACTTAATTGTCAGTTGCTTGTGGTCGGAAGATTGAAAAACACTTAAAGCGATCTGAAATCAAGGACATTGCACCACCAGTTACACACAAAACGTGTTTTCTTGATGTTTCGGTCATTTTCACTGGTAAGAACTCAGGTCTGTAAATTGGACTTTACACACCAGAAGTTACAGAGTACAGTCTTTGCAGTACACACTGCTGAACAAATTGCATCCACCGTCCCCCAACTTGCACGCGCGCAGTCCTGCTTTTGCCGCCCGCACAAATTGCTCACCTCGCAAAAAGGTGTTTTCAACCAAAAAGGTTTGTGAAACAGACGCTTCTGATTCATATCACTGAGATTGTCGCATTTCTAAATATGTAAACAATACTCGATGGGACCACAGAAATCGCTCGATGATCGCTCGGGGGACCTATATGGTGATCGTGTCCTGTCCGGCTGCTCGCCAATCACACATCTGTCAGCAATTAATAATGAGTTACAGAGTGACCAGAAGGTGAAATTCGAACCGCTTGCGGTAATTAGAACAACAACATAAAATTCATACCTTTCTGTCAGTTGCGGTGGTTTTTTCAGTTACGCGTGTCGCCTGTTCGTGCGCAGTCTTTCGCAGTCTGCTAGGGCCGCAGTCTGCATACCGTCACCGGGACCCAACCCACAGCCGGAAATTGGAGCGGGCCGCGGGCCCAAAGGAACCAGTTCACATCATTTCGGGCTGCTGAGAAACCGACCCGTTGTGATTGGGTAAGTCAAAAGATGCCGGACATGGTATAATGAGGCAAGGCATCCGGGACGAGAAGGAAAACTGTTCCAGGTGGCACGTGGGAGGTCAAAAGATGCGGCTGTTGGTGGTTTGTTGGAACAACAGGTGCTACAGTAGCTCAACCTAGTTTCAAATTTTTGGACATGCAAGTATGGGGGAACCCATTGACAGCCTGGACCCCCTGCGCTCCCACACCAGAAAATGGCGGTGTACGCCTGTGACCTCGATGGCCAGATGTGAATTTTGCTATGCAAATAGAGATGACTTGTCGGTATCACACTCCATGACATGTGGAACAGGTTTGATCCTGGTGCGCCTGACCGGTGCCTTGTGTCTCTATTCTGTGTGCATAATTTGTATTTGTTCTCAGAAATCGACCCATGGGCCTATAGCGGATTGTCTCCTCACGCTCTTTGCTTCTGTGTCATCATCGGTGGCCGTATTGCTGCAGTGCGACCTCTTGCTACGTGTTTGTGCTGACGTCCCAACTACCCCGCCTGACGAAGAGAACAAATTGATTTGTACCACACAACAAGAAATCTTTGATACTTCACTAATTGATTGGATCCTTCTCTCGAAGAAAAAGCACTCACAACTTGGACTTCGGAATCTTAGAGTGCAGTGACTTCAGGCGTCTGAGCTCCGTGCACGGGCTGTCGCTATGGCTTTGTGGACAGCATCTGGGCTCCTTGCACGGGTCGTTGCTAGTTGGTGCTCTGTGCGTTCGTCGATCAAGGGATGTCAAGACACTGTGGGCAGATTGCTGCTCAAGGGTGTTCGGTCAGCGGTCTGTGGACATCAGGACTCCGTGCACGGGTCGTTGCCTCAATATCGGTGCTGTAACAGGTGAGGCAGCGGTGCCTATCTTGCATGGTGCCCTCTCCCCAATTCTGGCGTCCGGGCTCCTTGCACGGGCCGTCGCTACCTCCTCTGTATGCACCGTGTACGTCGCCTACGGCAAGCATGGGCATCAGGACTCCGCGCACGGGTCGTTGCTCCTTGGTGCTGAGAGCGCTCATGGTTATAGGGGCTTCAGGATATTGTACACCGGTCGCTGCTCATGGGTGGTCTAAATATTTCTTGGGCCAGGGAGCACTGGGATTTCATGCGCGGGACATGCCTTGGTAGCTATGCGGTGTCGGGTCGGGCCTATTCTGTCAGTAGGGGCTATGTCAATCATGCTAGGTGCACCCACTCGCCTGGTGACGGGACGCAGTTCACGTTCAGGCATTGCCGTTCGCAGTATTTTGTGCACACTCCCGCTACAGTCATGACGGGTATACGTCTCCGAGCACATGGGTGGGCGACTGTCCCCCTACACGCCTGTCATCGCAGTTCGATCATGTGGCCACCAACTCTGCGGCGCAGCTGTCGTCAGTGTCATCATCAGTGCCGGACGGCGGGGCCAACGTGGCGTATGGAGCACAGGCATACCCGGAGGGGGCGACATGCAATTGGGCGTGAAGCCCAATCCTGCCGCCAGGGTACACGCCCTGTTGGGGAGTCCAGCGAGTTGTGTTTCATGTCGCTTCTTTTATGCCGCGGTCCCAGTTCACAGGTTTTATTGACTGGTTGCGGCACACCGACGATCTGACGGACTTGGGCGTTGTGGCACCGTCAATCCCGCTAGCGGCGTGCATGCTGGAACTGTGCTGCGGTCACAGCCAGTATGGAACCCCCTGAGCTGTGGCGCTGTGGCTCCTGCGGTGGCCGCTCTCGACTCCGGATTGAGGCTCCAGCGCCTCGGCCGACATCTCGTGTACAGGAGGCATACGTTGGCGACTTCCTGTCACGGTGTCCGGCAGTGGCGCGATGGGTGGTGAGTTTTTTACAGGGCCTCCCGCGTGATTACGTGTCCCTGCTGGTAGTACAGCTGCATCTTTGGGCGTCTGCCTGTCGCCGCAGGATCGCGTCCCCAGCGCGCTTGAAGGGCTTTGTGGTCTCGCCTTTACTCCAGCATGGTTCCCAGCTGCTGCTGCTATCTCGCAGTTCGCAGGGTGCGGTGCCTGGTGCGCATGTACCGTTACCGGTGGACGCGCCGCCGATTTTTCTGTTCGCGCAGTCACTCTGTCACTCATGTGCGCGCCCCGGTGTGCTTGATGCTTCGGGTTTCTCGCCGTTTCCCGGTGTTGCGCACGCTGCGGTGTGTTTATGTGGTTCGGGATCTTTTGCGGTCAAGGACGCGGCGCGGCGATCGCATGTGTTTGTGCAGGGGGTCGAACATGGCCCGGTGTTACCTGTGACTGTGCTGTCCCGCGCATGTGCGCCTGCGGATGTCGGTCTCCCGCGGTTGCCGGCATGGGCGTCGTCCTTCGCTGACGGGGGTCGGGACAGCCCGACGACACACGCATGGCGGGTTCTTGGGCTGCAGTGTGGAGGCGTGGCCACGCGCGTGGGACAGCTGTGCGATATCATCCTGCCCATCGATCCGGATGTGGTGTTTCTCCAGGAGCTGTGGGGCGCGGATCTCGATGACCGGGATCTCTTGGATTGTTATGTCGTGGTCTGCAGTGATCTGCAGCGCCGGGGTTGTGGCCTGGGTTTCCTTCTGCACGTTCGTCTTGGATTGCAGTACAACCCCCAGAATCCACACTCCCCCGTCGTCGTCGTATCCGACACCCGGTGCTTGTTTGCTCTGTTAATGTCTTATCAGTCATCGGCGGTTTTGCTTTGTTCTGTACATGTGGATCCCAGTTTACGCGCCCGCGCGGTGGAGGATGTCCTGAGGACCATATCCGATTTGGTGGCAGTATTGCGTGTCTTCCGTGATTGTACAGGGTGACCTTAACATGTAGTACTCCCCGCGATGTATGCTAGCGCGGTCCCTTCGTCCAACAGGTTGCTTGCGGGGGCTGCGCTTGCCGTACCCCACAGGGGAGCCCACCAATTTTGTGCCTCGAGCGGGGCTGTTGTGGTCAGCGACTGAAATCGATTATTTATTGATATCCAGGCCGTTGCAGTGTACGGATAAAGCCCTGGTGCCCGGTGTCAGCACTCATTTAGCTCTGAATCGATGATTTTCGGCGCTCTGCGGGTTCTTGGTGGCGATGGCCTTGTCCCAGGTCTCAAAGCAGTATTGGTGCATGTCCCGGCATGGGGCATGCGAACGCCACCACGTGAGTGGGGTCGTGTGCTATGTTTTGTCCACGCGCCCAATTTCACCCACTTTGCAATGCAGCAGACCCCCATCGTACATGCAGAGTACAGTGACTTCAGGCGTCGGAGCTCCGTACACGGGCTGTCGCAATGGTTTTGTGGACAGCATCTGGACTCCTTGCACGGGTCGTTGCTACTTGGTGCTCTGTGCGTTCGTTGATCAGGGGATGTCAGGACACTGTGTGCGGATTGCTGCTCAAGGGTGCTCGGTCAGCGGTCTGTGGACATCAGGACTCCGTGCACGGGTCGTTGCCTCACTATCGGTGCAGTAACAGGTAAGGCAGCGGTGCCTATATTGCATGGTGCCCTCTCCCCAGTTCTGGCGTCTGGGCTCCTTGCGCGGGCCGTCGCTACCTCCTCTGTATGCTCCGTGTACGTCGTGTACAGCAGGCATGGGCATCAGGACACCGCGCACGGGTCGTTGCTCCCTGGTGCTGGGGGCGCTTGTGGTTATAGGGGCTTCAGGATATTGTGCGCCGGTCGCTGCTCATGGGTGGTCTAGGTATTTGGCGGATCTGGGAGCACTGGGATTCCACGCGCGGAACATGCCATGGTTGCTATGCGGTTGCGACGCGTGTGCACCCTCTAATCACTCGAAATTCGAGTACACCCATCTGCGCCTGCAGCCGGACGGCACTATTGCTTGCGTGCCCGGTGAAGTCTTCTTTTACGGCGGCGTGGCGCGTGCCACGGCGGATCCGGAGCAGTATATGTCCTGTGTGATAACTCTGCTGCGCATCTGTGCGCCTTCTCCAGGGCGCTGTCCCTGTCTGCGTGGGTCGATCGTGTGGCCAAGGTCATACTCAGCCTGCCTATCGTTCTGCGTGTCAGCGAGCTCTGGGTGGAGGCACACCACGACTCACTGTCTGTAGATCTGGCTCCCGAATGGCAGGCGGAGGCGGATCGCTTGTCCACGTTTGCCATCCGCCACCCTGGCGCGTCTCCCTTCCCGATCAAGGCGTTCTGTGCACTGTCGACCCCAGCCTCCATCCCCCTTTTTTTCAACGACGCGCTGGTGGTCGGTCAGCTCCATGGATTCTGCTCATTTTGATGCCACTGCGTGTCTCGTATTGCACAGCTTTGACGCCATTGCATGTCTTGCGTAGCTCACAGCTCAGCGCCTTCACATAGCCTCATGTTCTGTTGGGTGTGGGGACCCAGCTCGGTGCATCCTGCTGAGTGTTCTGAGTGTTCTGTGCCTTATGATGTGATGGGTCAACAGGGCCGGTCCAAGCACTGATCTGGTGTGCAGGGGTCGCTCAGACCCCACATCCAAGCTCCCGGAGTCGCCCCGGGCCACCAACCAACCAACCAACCAGCCGGAAATTGGAGCGGGCCGCGGGCCCAAAGGAACCAGTTCACATCATTTCGGGCTGCTGAGAAACCGACCCGTTGTGATTGGGTAAGTCAAAAGATGCCGGACATGGTATAATGAGGCAAGGCATCCGGGACGAGAAGGAAAACTGTTCCAGGTGGCACGTGGGAGGTCAAAAGATGCGGCTGTTGGTGGTTTGTTGGAACAACAGGTGCTACAACCACCACGAAACCGCAAGCACAAGCGGAATGATGCTGACACTGAAGAGTATTCGGCTGATGAGGAAGAGGAGGAAGAAAATGACCCTGCATGGGCTGATTTGATGGCTGAGATGGCTGAAGAGGATGAGGATGTAGTGGAGAATGATAGTGATGATGAGAATCAGTTGCCCACCAACCTTGCCTCTTGCTTCAAACCCACCACCACTCGTAGTGGTTGTACCACACGTCCTTCCGTACGGTCTTGGGTCCAAGACTCTGACACGGTTTGAGACTCGTACAAGTTTTTGCAACATTTGCTTCATACACCCCCGCCTTTGTATTTGTTGCTTTCATTTGCTTTGCTGTTGCCTGTTGCATGAATTTCACGCATTTTTGAACTCTACCCGCCGCCAAAGGCAGCGGAGCAAATTTCGGAAATGTATTAAAAATACATCCTCCGATGATGTCCAGCATTAAAAAATAAGGAAAACATGCAAGCAGTCCCGGCTACATTATTAAAAAATAAGGAAAAGGAAATTAGACAAGGCTTCTCAACGGAGTTATTATTCTGTATTTCGATTGATTTCTACAGTAACCCCAATTCTACAATACGGATAACACTTGCGTATGAGTGCCGCATTTCTGCGGACGAGGGATAAGAGGCATTGTTTCATTCACTCGCTATTGTTCGTAGAACATCATGCGCTACTGAACTTGATTTGCGGCCCGTGCGAGGGCCACCAAAACTCTGTTTTTTGTTTTTGTGCTACAACGCCGTCAACGGATAGAGCTAGAGAAGGCTACCTGCAGCGAACGGTGCACGAGCTTTGGAAGAAAGGGTAGCCAAGAACCTTGTGGCATGGCCCCTTTTCTACCCCCTCCCTTCGCGTTGGCATGCTTGGGGCCATAACACACTGCAAGTGCTATTGATGGGAATGATGGGGGACCTGGGTGCATGGAAACATACATGTGGGAAAAAAGCAACCCTGGCTAACCCTCGTGGGCCCTACTATGGACGATGTTTTGACTTTGCCACCTTTCCCTATCCATGAATCAATCAAGTGCGTTTTCTCGTTGTGTTGCATTGCAGCTATGTGATCACACGTCAATTTGAGCCATCTTTTGTCCCGCCAAGAGCACCCAAACCGTCACTCACTCAAAATGTTACTGGCCTTGTTGCTTGGCCGCGTGTGTTCCGCCAAGTGAGGAGTGGGCTTGGACTGGGATTGAGAACCATATCTACAAAGTCATCCCTAGAATTGTGGGTGGGGACTATTCTCAAATCAAATCCGTCAACGTTTTGTGGGCATGCAAACATCCTCCTATGCCCTCATTTGTTTTCAAGGCGTTTCATATTTGCATGAATGGTCCAGGGGCAATTAGTCGGGCGCAACCACGGCACACAACCTCGCACACAATTAATGTCATGGACGTCAACATGGAAAGCCAAAGCGAGCCGCATAAGGACGAGCGCCATCCATGGACCAAAGTCTTCCATCGATTGTTAATCATGGCGGGACTCGGTATCTTGATTTCGCTTTACCTTGTGCACGAACACTATACATCGACCAGTAGTATTTGCGATATCAGCATGACCTTTTCGTGTAGCCGAGTCAACAAGAGCCGCTTCTCTGTGTTGTTCGGTGTGCCCGTGGCATTTTGGGGGATTTTGTGGAATGTTATGCTTGCGGAGATTTCTCGTAAAAGTCTCCAAGTCCTGGAAGTCAACCAACTCAAAGATCAAGAACTGTTGAGGACGTACGTATTCTTTTTGTTCGTGTGGTGCTTAGCGGGCATCGGCTTTGTGGTGTACTTTATCATCGCCGAGTATTTGTTACACGCCATGTGCATCTTCTGCACCATGGTCCACGTCTTGATAGTGTTAGCTTTTGCCTTCGTCCACCAAATTTTTAAATCCATTCGAATGTTCCCGGAGGTGGTTCAAATGGTTAAGAAGATGCGCAAATACATCTTGAGTCTCGGGGTGGCCGCCGTCTTGTTGATTTTGGTCTTCAATTTCGGATTGGTACATAAGGCGCAAGGCCATTCGGGTTTGGAACACCGAAAGTACGACACCTTGTCCTTCGCTAGGTGTATGACGAAAAATGGTTTTACTATGTTCGGGTCCATGAGTTGTGGGCATTGCGTCGAGCAAAAGGAGATCATTGGACCGGCTTGGGAATTTACGAAGTTTGTGGAATGTCAAGAAACCGATTGCGAGAGCAAGAACGTCACCGGATTTCCAACATGGATCCAAATTATGGATGATAAAGAGATCCAACGGCACGAGGGATTGATGTCCCTTGACGAGCTAAGTAACTTCACAAAGTGTGATTTGGAGTCTTTGTAGGCACACCACTTTTCTTTGCAACTTTCGTGTCCCCCCCGTGTTCCTCTCATTGTACGGTTATATCTTAGGCTTGCGCAAAATCATGGATGTTGCCCTAATGACGCGATGGCACGAACGTGTCCCCACGATTGTCGTAACAAACCTAAGCCAAAGACCGAGACGTTTGGAATGTAGTGTGGACGGCACATCGCAATTATTCCCCTAATGAACCTTGCGACGAAACAAACACCTCCGTAAGCACTACTACACCCCACCTTTCCACTACTATTTGGGAGGAAGCGTCCAAAAGAGACTCGCTATTACCGTGGTAGTCTAGGAAGTTGCTATTCCGAGGTGGGGCCGCGTCGTGGCCCATGGTGCAGCCTTGGGCTTATAACACAAACGTGAACACAAACCATTTCTTACCCACGGCTCCCCTAACGATACCACACCCGTAACCATACGTCTATCTTTGCATTTGCCATAAGTGATCGGTCTTTGGGACATTAAGGACAATTGATTGTTCTTGAAAGATTTATTCATTATTCATTCATTCTTCATTGATTCATTCATTCATTAGGTGGTAGCTTGGCCCTCCTGTGAGTGGACTAGTGGACGGTTTTTCCCAATGCGCGTATTGCCCTGTCCTCCATGATCCCGGCCGTGATGCACAAAGCAACAACGAGTTCTTGGTTACAAACTTGGCTTTCTCAATAAGGGGATGTGGTGATAAGATGTACTCATGCTGATTGGGGTGGCCCCCCATTGCATGGCGTGTAGCGCATAGGCCCTAACCAACTCCCCCAAGTGCAGGTGTCACAATGGGTCACGGAGGGACAGGCATGTCACAAGGTCCACCTCATGCTGCACACTTCACACGGGCCCTCGTGACGTCCTGAACATTTTCTCAAGTGTATGATGCATTGGTGAACATGCACCATGTGTGTGTGTGTGTGTGTTTACTCACATGTGTTTGTGTGTTAGCCAAGCCCACGTGTCCTGCATGTTGGAAACTTGCTTGGTTGATGAGTACAACATGCTTCAAGAGTTCAAGCAAAAGCCAACTACTATGGTTTTTTTGCACTTGACGGCGCCTTTGTCTGGCTGGCCAGGCCGGGGGGAAGGCTCTTGCGCGCCGGATCTTTTTTGTGGTTGGGGTGGGGCCCAGACGAGTGTTGAAAACCCCGGGCTGGGTACCGGGCCACAGTTATGTGACTCAAGGGTTTGCCCGCCAAGCCTCGACGAGGTATGGCGTCCCCTTTGCAACCATGTAACGTGAGCCGTTTGCGGTCAACCAACGCGACGGAGGATTCTCCCATTTCCAACTGTTGAATGCCACTCAGTGAACTCTGATGCCTGCATTGTGCACTTGAATGTGCCAGCGACAGCGAGCTTGCCCTTTGCAGCATGAATGATCCATCCGACCCGTCATCAGCAATCTCCCGACCCCTGTCCACCATGCAGTTGATTGCCTATCGCCACCCTCTTCGCAAGTTTTCACCCCCTTGTTCACGACCATGGCCTCATACCTGGAAAGTACATCAACACACCCCTCTTCAGCAACCGCCTCCCCCAAATCATCCCCTGCAACCAACAAGGGCATAGGCCTGACGGACCTAAACTGTCGTTAAACACGCTCTCCCCCCTGGTTTCGCTGCTCCTGGGTTCTCACCCTCAGCATACACAGCCAGTGGCAACGAGGCGGCTAGGAAGCAACTAATCCCCCCCCCCCCCCTCAACTCACCAAGCTCTTTCTGAACGTCTCTCTGTTTCTCTAGGCTGAGGCCGCGACTCAGCACATGTAGCCACATGCTATGGTGCAAAGTTCAGTGGAGGCACCATGTTTTGTTGCCTCAACGCATTTTGCTGTATTGCTTCGTGCAAAAACTAGCGTTACACTCTGGGTTTTCAGGGCATCCTTTTTGCCTGGGCTTCGCTGTTTTGTTCACAAGAGTGCCTACGTTGTGTGTGCTGGTCAAGATTGCTGACACGCAAAACTATGTTGAGGACACATCCTTTCCATTGTTTCTTTATCCATGATCTTTTGCTTGTGCCTCAAAAAACCACTATTCATGCGAATCCATTTGTGCCCCTTGCACTTTTGACCAATCGTAAGTGGACCAAATCAAAGGAGATATCCAAGAATATCACATTGAACAATCCATGGAACGGCATAATGTGTTGCGGCAGGTCAGCATGCTTACCATCCAAATGTGAGTGTGTTTGTTTCGGGTGTGGCAACATACAAGGGAGGCTCAGGGATCTTGAACACCACCCATAGAATCCGAACCTACGCAGGCGTGGGAGTTCTAATTGTTGAGCCGTTAAGGTTGTGCTTGTTCCGCTTTTGTGCTTTGTACATGTTTGGAGGATCTTCATTATTGAGGAGGGACAGATGCACAATTTGTCCCACCCAACATGCTTTGGTATGTTGTGCTTTTGTAGTTTTGTGTTTACAATGTTGCTCCCAAATTTTGATGCTTTTGTTGTTCGCTTAGTGGAGAGGTGGAGGTTTCGCGGATGCGTCAAGGGTAGTGGGGGAGGGGGCGGAGGGTTTGAGTATGTCAAGGCCCGCACGGCACACCAAATACTAATACCAAAGAGATTTCTTTTTAAAAAAAGATTTTTTTTGATTTTTTTCTGCTTCAATTCTCCGCACACCACAGCATATTGTGTTGGACGTTGGATTGAGCGCCTTTGCCTTTGCTGTCAAGATCACATGATGATGATGATGCCGTGGCATTGGTACACTTTCCTCACCATGTACGTGCATTTACGAAACATGCGGAATCCGTAGGTTCAGGGGGGGGAGGGGGGGGGGCTGAGCAGGCCAGCATCCGCGGAATTCGCAGGTTTGGGGGGGGGGGGTGACTAGGCCAGCATCCGCGGAATCCAAGGTGTCACGAAATGTCTGGTGTAGAAAGCCAAGCTGATCAAATATGCACTTGAGGCGCGACAAGGGGACAAAGAAAGACAAAAATGAACACCTGTGAAAACTTGATTTCATGTGTTCTACCCCGATGTCAACTTCTCTATACCCACTAAGAATCTATTGACCTGGAAATATGTTTGAAGAAAAAGAAATCATGTCCTGCACAATGCACATATTTGTTTTCCGTTATCAATACACAATGCACAAAACAATGGTGCAGAAGTTGCACATTTTGAAAAAGAAACTGATTTTTGACATGATTGGTCCTTCAATCTTCTCGTGCATCTTTGGTCCTCTTTGGTCCAATCCATGTGCGAGAATGCGAAACACCAGGCACCTCATGGGGGCCTACGCCAATGTACATCATTGGGGCATAACAACACGTCAAATCATAACAGCACCCTGCTAAAACATAAAACGCAAACGCATAAAACGCAAAAACTAAAACACATGCATGTGCAGGACACCACCTCCATTCTAGGGTTGCAGCCCCATAGCACATCATCATGCCACGGTATCATGGCACATCATCAACACCACCACTTATTCACAAAAGGCCCTCTTCAACCATGCATGCACGTTCCAATTCAACACAGCGTGAACTAACCCGCCGATGGAAAAAGAAACTCCGTACACTCCCACCCCAAAAATTGAGCGAGTCTTCAAAACACTATACCAAACAGAATGCAAAAATTAACCCAAACCAGTGGATACATAGTAGGCATATCAGAGAAATACAACATCATGGCACATCATCCCAACCAATACTAAAAGACAAAGATACAACACAGGGCACATATCAAAAACAAAACACTAGCACGATCAGAGATCTGCCTGTGCATGTGTTCTTTAACCACTATGTTGTGCGTCACAATGCTTTTTCAAGTCGCAATTGTGAATAGCCATTTTCTGCAAAACAAAATTTAAGTACCGTACACATGTGAACTACACGCAATAACTTTTGTGAGACCTGTTTGTTCAACCCCCAACTCCTCATTGGTTCAGAGAGGTGACTCCAATTTGTAGTATCATAGAATTAACCATTGAAGTTCTACATTCATGTGTGATGTTGACCACCATGGCACAAAGCTATTCTCTTCCAATGAAAACGCCTGCAAACTCGTTTGGACTGATTTTTCACCATGTGGCTTGTATGGTCATGTTTGGTCTTTTTCGCAAAGCTATCCTGATTTTCCAAAAAAGAAAGTGACTCAGGGATAGAAAGCACATACTTCAGTGTTGTTCACAAAAGTAATACGAAACGTCAAACCTTTTTCATCTAACATGTATGGAAGGAACATCAATCGGAGATTCCATATACGGCACTGCCAAAGTTTTGCGCCCAGCGTTGGCGAGCCTGCATAATGTTGCTGACGGATACACCACCTCATTTTTGGAGGTGTTCAATGCTTTGCCATAAAGATGGTTGACTTAATAGACATTTCCAAGGTTAGAGTTGCGATGTTCTGGCGCTCTTTTACGATTCTTTTGCATTGGCCGTCAAGAAACATTTCAACGTTGCAAACGTCATGACGATGTTGGTTCCCCCGTGTTTTTTGCAAAACTTCTTGAGGTTACATAATACGACATGGCCTTTTCGGCACCAAACTGCCACTTTTGGTTTTTATCGCGGCCGTCAACCTGAATAATGTTCATTCCATCATAAGTCGATGACCGTCAGCTCCTATTGCATATGTAGCCATGTAGCTTTGCCATGTATGCATTAGGCGGTGTGCGAAGACGACGTCGGCCCATGTTCCCGCACACCCTTCACATCCAATTCTTGTAGACTGGCCCATGAGGTTCAGAAAAATGATCGACCTCGATCCAAATTGCACATGAAAGGTGTTTGTCCGCCGCTTCTTCTTCTACTTCGCCATCCGGTAAACGTTCACCATTTCGGTACGTACTTAGTAAGAAAAAGTCACTACCATGTCTGTCTTGGGGTACTTGATCCAGAGCAACCCCCCCTAAACCTTGGGAAGTTATGAAGACCAACACTTAATCATTTTCATCAGTCTTTTTGAGGTTTTCAGTATAATTCTCAAAGTAACTGGGGTTATAACCCTAGTCCCCCATGAAGTTCACCCCTACCACTCAAGTAAACGGAGGTATCTTCCTTCATGGAGGTAATACCGAAATACAATAGGCATTCCATGCCTTGGACCTTGTTGGTTAAGCCTCGTGGTCTCCAACCTCAGGCCCCCTATACTCAGAGAGCGCTACTAGAGAGCTCACTAGAGCGTACTGCTCTAGCTAGAGCTTTGGCTAGAGCTAGAGCTAGAGAGTGCCCCTATACTCTTTTTAACCGATTTTGAATTCAGTTGCTTGGCCATGCTGGCCAAGCCATATCCTGAGTCTCGCGCAACCTACATGCCCCAGATTCCTAACCTACTCCATTGCATGTCAAGAGGTGCACATTAGGTGCTTAGGGCCACTTTCCGAGTGTCTATTTTTTTTCGATTGACCCTCAGAATTTTGTTGATGGATCCACCAGTAGTCCACGATATTTGGTGATTGGTGAAAATCCTGAGCTGTTCACCCTTTGGGGCAATTTCCGTGGATCATTGAATATAATCTCAATTTCTGAAGCCAAATTCACGCTTGCCACCTTCCATTCACCACCCCGCCGTCATTTCACTGATCGCGTGGTCATCATGAACTTCACTCTATTTGCGAGCTCCAAAGCCGCCGATGACGGCCTTTCTACGCTATTCAAACATTCGCCATCGCACCTCTTTCAAAAACACCAAGCCTCAAATTTGCCGCCAGAAACCCGCTTTCCTTCACGCCAATATGAAGCCGTTGACGGCAAAATACTTGACACACGCCAACGCATTTTTGTCCGTGAGGTCTACCGCCGCCTTCAAGACTACTCCGAGTGTTACTTGGATGTTGAAGGCACCGATATTGAATCCGCTTTTGTTGGGAGCAATCCCACGGAAAATTTGGACCGAGGCAGGGTCTCTTCCGTCGCGCACCATAACTACAACGAGCTTGAAAAACTATTGTTCAAACACAAGCGCTTTTACCTAAAGCCATACGAGTTGGACTACTCTCAAACCGAAGCCAAAAGCTCTCCGCCTACCGCCCCCCCCGTGTGCTAAACAACTACGAACCGTGTTAGATAAAGCCAAAGAAGAGACTAAAGACCTCAAAGGATGGTTCGTTATTCCGGCGTCGGACGCTCAAGTGGTGGCCGCCACTTTTCGCATGCTAGGCTCAACTCCCGCCCTTTTCCCAATCCATGCTTACATTTCTAGCGTGGTATGCATGCACGGAGTGCAACTCCGGGACGTCTACCTGGTCAAAAAGGACGGCAAAGACTCCTACGAGTTCCGCACAAGCGGGCATCAAACGGTGCCGTATGTTGCCTTGCTCCTAAACACCTCTTCCTTCGACGGATGCCGATACGAGGACATCAATTTTAAGTTCGAGCCATTCCGCTCCGCCGCCAAGCATGCTCATCTGACGGTGCGCGACCCACGGTTGCAGAAAACACTACGGTTTGAAGTAAGGATATAATTCCTTGATCACATCGAGCCTACGCCGCCGGAGGAGGGACACAAGTCACAACCAAAACAACGCAAAATTGGAGACACCCGTGCATTCATGAAGCTAATGAATGAAATGTTTGTCCCCGCTTTAGCAAATGTGTCGGTGAACACCAAGAATGCATACTACCCATTTGGCCACATTGTTCCTTCCGAAAGCCCACATTGGGCCTACTATCGATTGGATTGGGAACCCCCGTCCCGCTTCACCGACGAGCTCATGTTTGAAGTCCGCGAGTGCCCCCAATTCCTCACCGGGGAACTCATTGCAATGGACATGCACGCTTTGCCATCTACCGAGGTCTGTCGTGCCGTGATCGCCAGTGACCAGAAGGAACGTAACAAACATCTACAAGCCCCTGAAAGCCTCACCATGATGATTGCCAACCTTCCCGGGGGACGAGGTGCTTCACCGCCCTTGAAGGCGATGTTCCAGTCTATCGATTCCCTTGTCGTGGCGATTGACACCACTCACGCGCCGTGCGACGTCATAAAAACCGGAGTGCAAACTCTTGCCATCCGTCTCTTCCACTCGTGCGGCATCGTCCTTTTCCTTGGCATAGATGGGCAATTGGTGCGGTTTTCGTCAAGATCCGACGGCAACACAAGGTCGGCACCTTTGAGCGCCCCCGAGCGGGCCCACGCAACGCGGGCCCCGCCCTCATACAACTCGTCTAAAGCCCTGAAAACCGCCGTGCTCCTAGTGGCCCCGAGAGCGGCGCACGCCCTCAACTTGCGTGTCCAAGCGGGATTCCTTGGCCCCGACGTGTCCTTTGAACCTACGCGGCCTCCCTACAAGCACCAACAAGCCCACCTCGTGGTTTACAAGAAGGAAGGGTCCGCGCTGCTAGCGCATGACTTCAAATATGGAGACGCCGCTTTTGCCCCCTTGCACCGCAACCTCCTCGCCCTCGAGAAGATCCTTCCTGCCCAAGACCCGGACGTAGCCGAGCAAGAGTAACCCATCGTGCGGCGCCTCCAAGCGGGCGCCGCCTTGGGCTCCACGGCCATCGTATGCCAGCCTGCCTCCGCCCTCCGCGAGCGGCCCGCAACTGGGCTTTCTGAGCGCATCAGCGAGTGGAATGCGGCGCCGGACGACACCGACGCTGCCGCACCGACGCCGGGTACAAGCCGCATCGAGGAGATGTCCGAGACGGTCGTCCCGCTGCTTGCTCCACTGGGGGGTGAAGCAACCACGCTCCTACCCCCCGACCACAATGCCCCCGCCCCGGCTCCGGAGATACAAATTGACTCCCGCCTCCCCGCTGGTTTCTATTACGTCCGCGACGTATTCTCCGAAAGCGAAGAGGAAACGGTAAAAAAGGTCCTCCACGACAACACATGGGAAAAATACCAAGGGTGCTCCGTCCAGCACTTCGGTCACGCATACCTAGGCCCTGGCAAAGTCACCGCCACGTCCCCCATCTCAGAAGAATTTTCCTCGATCACCCAAACCTTCACCGCCGCGTTGGAACGCCTGGGCCCCCCGCACCCTCCCCCAAATCAAATCACCGGCACAATACATCTTTGCGGAGAAGGCATCGGCTACCACAAAGACGACCCCCTGCTAGGCGACCCGGTGTCCATTTTTTGCTCTCAATCGGACACCACGATGTTTTTTAAGAACCCCTCCAACGGAGACTCGTTTTGCATCCGCCTGTTTGCCCGCTCTCTCCTTGTCCTCACGGGAGCCGCACGCAACGAGTGCCCCCGTGGGATACCCCGACGGAAAGAGGATGAGGTCTTTGGGGTAACCGTCCCTCGTACAACCCCGCGCCTCGCTCTAATCCTTCGCCACATTCCGCAGGCAAGCTAACGCATGAATACCAGAGGGCCGGATACCCGCCCCCCGCTCCCTTCAGCCCTCTCTGCCAACGCAGGCACGCGCCAGGATTCAGTGAAACACTAGCCATGTCACGACTTCCCCTGATGCTGGCAAGGGGCTAGACGAAGCGCTCGCCTCGGCCGGGGTACCAGCCAACCAAGTCCAGCACTTCCGCAGCCTTAGCCCGCCCAGCCTGCCCAACCCCCCTGTGCCTTAGGCGGCTCAAGTTGCATGGTCAAAATCACACCAAATGCACCCGATTGGGACCATGCAAAAAAATAGCTTTTCACAGGCTCTGTTTTTTGAAAACAGAATATTAGTCCAAAGAAAGTATCTTTCTTACCATTTGTGCCATTTTGTGCTTTTTTTCGGACAGCCGAAAACAAAAAAAAATATGAAAAAAATAAATAAATCTTATGATTTCAGTGGAAAATGATGTGCTTTTAGCGGAAATTCGCCAATAAATACATTTTGCGATCCCCTTGTTTTTTGGATGAACATGGTCGGCAGAAAAGATGATTGCAACATCATTTTCTGTTCTGCATGTTCATTGCATACCTGGAAAAATGATTTATTGATCGAGTTCTATGCGCGAGGCCTCGCGCAATCAAGACCAAGGATCATTAAAACAGAAGCATGGCGGATGAAATATCAATGCAAAGCATATGCAACATGTGGTTCAAGGGCTGCCCCATGCGCGAGGCCTCGCGCATAACTTACCAAACCACAAACCCCACCCGATTCATTTTCCTTTGGAAAGACGGCTTCAGGGTCGAGTGGTCTTACTACCCACCCCACGGTTTGATTTTTGATTTGCACTGCCTGAAAAAAGAGGTATAGGTTGTGACCTTCAAGTTCTGGGACTGCATTGCAGTCCTCATTGCGCGAGGCCTCGCGCAAAAAAAGGGCCAGAAAATATATTCTTTGTACCATTGTGATGGGTTCTCATCTGATAGCGCTTGTGCACAACTTTCACTGAAGCAACGAGTACCTAAATTGTCGTTGAGTCATTGAAATTTACCAGAAGCTTGCCCCCCCCCCGTAGGCGGAAAAACTCTTTTTGAGCTTGGTCAGCCCCTGCGCTTGGCAGACTGCTTCCCCTAGGGCACCTTCTTTCTCCAGGTATCGAACCTCATCTTGATAATTGGTGTGGTTTGCACTACATTGCATTTTACTCTCCAAAAAATCAGTTTTTTTTGGCCCAAACAAACGCTCAAAAAAGTGCCACGCACGGCAAATTCACATTTTCTTTGCACATTTTACTGTGATCTATAGTCAACAACGGAAGGATCTGTTTTTCTTCAGCCAAAGCTACAGGGGGGGTCCCTTTCCAGCTCAGCGTCATTCTTGAGTGCACATGCTTCATGTGTTACCAGTGATACTCTTTTTTTTGCTTGACACTCCCCATAACTTGTGGGAGATGTGCATCATGAGAAATGCTGAAGGATGCACCCGGTGCAACACCTCGAACGTATGTGCTCCTTTTGTTAAGAATGCAACAACATTAGAAATGATTTCTTGAGTCATCAATTAGATTTGCAAGGCTTGTTTAGAGCGCTGAATGTCCGCCCGCGTAAACATATTGTACAATGTGATCAAGTCAAGGGTGCCTGTAATGTCACTCCAGTGTAGGCGCCTGCTTGATTCCTCAATTCTACCATCATTACCTGACTTTGGAGGGGCAATGGACTGCTCCTTGCGCGAGGCCTCGCGCAAGGAGCAGTCCATTGCCTCAAAAAGAGCATTTTTTGGACCCATGAGGACCAAGGAAAGGCCAAAATTCTTTACATAAGAGTTCTTTTGGTGTTTCAAAAACGGCTTGATCTTTTGCAAGCCAAAGAATGGTTCTTTTGATGTTTTTTGAGGCCCTGTATTTTGGGCACTTTCTGTCGTTTTATACCATGCAACTTGAGCCGCCTAAGTGTGCCCCTCTGCCCTCACCCCCCCCTTTCCCACCACCCCCGAGGTCCAGCAAACGCCTACGGAAGGGATACCAAAGGCCGCACCGCCCCCCTGCACCCCTTCGTTCAGAACTACGGTTCCTCTCCCACCACTTGCAGAAAAAGCCTATTGTGAGTAGCCAAATTCTCCGAGACCTCAAAAACGACTTCGACATCCTCTTTCTCCAAGAAATCAACCATACCCCCATCCTCCCCCACGTATACATCTACGGCTCGGGCACTAACTTAGGCGGCTCAAGTTGCATGGTCAAAAACGAAGGAAAAGGTAGGAAAATGACAGGTTTCCAAATGCATCAAAAAATAGTTGTTTTGATGGATATTTTAAAACTGTCGCAAACAAGTATGGCAGAATAAATATTTCTATAAGAATGACGTGTCCCATGGGCGAGACAGGGAAAAGTATTGTTTGGTGACCATTCTTTGCACGAGGCCCCGCGCAAAGACTTTCATTTGTGTCAGATTAATGTGCTACAGCACGACACATTAGGCAGGTTGTCGAAAAATGGAACCCTGTCGTATTTATACACTTAACTTAGTACCATTATCAGCGTTGCGTGATAGAGATGGATCTATTAACAAATAAACTGCAACAATGGTGTACCCAAGAATCTTGAAAACTATAAATGTTCCGGAACAAACTGCAGTTTCAAGCGCGAGGCCTTGCACATGGAACGGCTCATGAGAAACATTAAAGTTTCGGTGATCATTGCGCGAGGCCTCGCGCAATGGATCTCATAAGCGCTCATAGAAACCAAAAATGGAACAGATCCACCAACTACACAGCATGTGCATTCCCTTGATGCGGCGCTGCTGCATGGGCGCCCATACAGGTCCCGCCGGCATCTCCAGTTTTCATACTTTGGTCACCGCTGGCTTCACTGCCCAACAGCGATGGTAGCGCGCTGCAACTGGCTACCGCAATCAGGATTAACTAGTCAAATTTGGGATCACCAGACAGTTACAGTTAACCAAAAATGGTGCATGCGACAAGCGAGTCACAGAATAATTGGTCGCGCGAAAACTGTGTGACAGGTTGATGTTTCAAACGAAGAAAGTTTTTCAAACAGTGATCTTTACGTAGATACAGGTACGCAATTATTCTTCACAGCAACAGTGCCCCTGCGAAAAGAGGTGGACCTTGAGAAGACAGTTGCCGCAGCATCTGGAGTTTTCCGCGATGTCTGCTCAGACCAACCGCCGTACCACACGGCAGAAGAACTGTGTGAAGGGCTAAAACAGGGGGACGAGGGCGCGCGATTGTTGTTTGTGTTTTTTCTCCATCTGCGCAAAAATGAACGGACGCGTTGCAGCGTTGAAAAGGCGATTGCCGCAGAAGGCAAGAGATGGGTTGGTGTTTTGATAGAGGAGGCCTGGCGCCTTTATTTGCTGATGCGCCACCGCGCAGTTCCATACTAGGAAAAACCGAAGTCAGTTGTTGGGGTAGAGGGAAGTAGGGCGCAGCGTCGCATTTTAGCAAGGTCAGGTCTGGCGCGATACAGCGCACCTTCGCTGAAGGAGAAGGCCGCAGTTAGGTTACAGACTACATGGAACAAAATACACCAACAGTGGGTTGTGTTGTGGATGGACAACTGGTACAACAAACAGTTTACCACAAATCCTGACAAGAACGACAGAAGCCTGAACGCAACAGCGTTGGCTGTGTTGCTACTGAAGGATGCACCGCGCTACTGGCATGGTCATCCTAGCCTGGAAGAGCTTGAACGGCGTGTTCTGGTTGTTGCACGCATGCTGGGGAACACCGAGGGAACATTTGCACGTATCCTGCGTGATCTGGGATTTGCAAGCAAGCAACCTGTTGTTCGAAACATTAGGGCGCCGCTTGCCATTATTCGCCCTGTACCTGCCAAGAGACCACATTGGCGACCCCTTTGTCTAAGTAAAGAAAAGGTGAGCGGCAACGTCTCGCTGCTTAATCTATTGCAATTCACTAGGGACTTGGCGCAGCACACTCGACCAGTCGTGCCTGTTTTATGTGAAGTGACTTGTGATGAGAACATCCATTACCGCATTTGTAAGATGATGTACGGTGAAAAAACAACGGGTTGGAATGTCCGGCTGTTCTCCCGGTCACACCATATATTGTGTGGTTTCTGGCACGCGTACAAGTTTTGCGTTACACAAACATTTCGCTCATTTTGGCCGATCGTGACTTTCCTCCGTAAAGGTTTGTTGCGCAGCGGTGACACAGTCCCCTGTTTTCCCAAGATGATCACAATGGAGATAACTGTTGGCGCACTGCTGTTGGGTATGGGCCCCCACATACGGCGCCTTGACAGAAAATGTCATTCCCTTGGGTTGGCACGTCCTGTAAATCGGCGAGGACGCCTCCGTTACGCTGTGTGTAAGGCCATACAGGTTCTGTTAACACAATACTGTCCTATGTTACTATACCCAGGACACCTCGTTAGGCAGTGCAATTGGCCCGGGGAGACGGCCAACACGGGTGTTTTTGCTTCTGAGGGATTGCAGATTGTTATCTGTCTGTTAGACCGTTTGAACATGGGGGACGAACTTTTAAAATACGAACGCACTGTTGCAACTGCGCTATTGTGCCACACTGCATGGCACACAGCCATGCCTGGACAGGCTTTTGCCGAGGAGTTTTGTGAAAGTCTGCTTTCCAGCCTTGTGACAAAGAAGGGCCAAAACAGAGGTGCAGTAACCATTGGAGATGTTGACGATCTGTATCATCTCATCACTATCCGCAAAGAAGGTCACAGGGTGAACGTCTGCAAAATCCCCAATTCCTTTGTCAATTCCGTGCGTCAGCGGTTAACTGCTTACTTGAACGCAGAGCGTGTATATGTGCCTTGGGTTAGGTGGTGTGCTGAGCCTACTTGTACAATTCAGGCGCATTGGCCGCGCAGGGGTGTACCTAACCTTCCACCGTCTCTTCTAATTCCAGAGGGTTCTAACCACTACAAACAAGTCCTTGTGTCTGTGTTGTTGGTGCTAACGCAGCAGGGGCCGCTTAAGGCTGGTTTTAAGCGAAAACCGTCGGAGCTGATCCCCCAACGCAGTGTGTTGGAGGAACATAGAGAGGCCGACACGCTGCGAAACGTTCGAAGAAGATTGGAGAACATGCAGTGATGCGCGAGGCCTCGCGCAAACAGCATGAAACAACAGGTTAGTACACCCCCTCTCTTGCGCGAGGCCTCGCGCAAGGTTGACAGTCAAAAACAGTGCCGAGCCCCTTCAGTTTTGCAATCTCAACCATACTGTACTCGTATTCGCTAAAAGCGCCTCACATATGCATTATCGACGACGATTCAAACCTTTTTCAATGTTATGTTTCCTTCAATACAGGCTTTCTCCTTATCGCAGAATGGCAAGCCCCGCCAAAAAAACAGCCGAGGAACGAGAAGATACCGACTATGACCCTGGGACCTCAGGATCGGAGGCTGCAACACCAAAGAAGGGGCGTAAGAAGAAGGAAAAACCCGATCCTGGCTTAACCTTGGGTACTGACATCGAGGACCACCTGAAACCGGACGGGAGGCAGGTGGAGGTTGAGCTGGACAACGTGAGAATCGACCAGGAGAAGACAAAGGGGCAGATTAGACGGAAAGATAGGAAGTTACTGCAGAAGCGTATTGAGTCACTCGAAGCAGCACCGCCAACAGGCCCATTACACGTCGTTCTCTGGGAAGATAATAGTATGTTGCCAACCGACTGTTCGCTCTTCTCTTTGCGCGAGCCCTCGCGCATAGACGTGTCTCATATTTGCAGATGGCGATTATTGGTGTGTATCTGGACAGCACAGCGTGGAAGCGATTGCGAAGCTCGGGAGAAGCGACGCACAGCGTGTCTGGATCTGCAGCAGTGGCATACTACATGCATCGCCGATATTCTGAAGCCTACGACACCGTGGGCCTTTCGTGCAAAGCTGGCGGGAGAAGCACAAGGAAGCGCACAAGTCATTGAGGCAATACCGCTGTATGAGGCAGCAGATAACCTCACTCGATGTGTTGAAGATCAGCGGCGGCGAGTCCTGGCTGACACGTACAGCAATCTCAAGATCGCCATTGTGGATGCTGTGCAGATGAGTGCCCTGGTTTCAACCGCTGAACTGAAGCAGCCTGGTCAATTCGTATGTTCATTGATCGTTGTTTCGATGATGTCCGTTGCGCGAGGCCTCGCGCATAACGTTGTCACTTTCAGGACAAAACGTATAAATTGTGGAAAGATTTTATGACGTTTGCCTACTATGCTGGTCCGGAAGCTGTGAAAGATCTGCAGAAGTTCCGCTACAAAGGCGAGAAAGTCACGAAGAACGCGCTGAAGAAACTGGACGGGATCCTGTTGCCGGAGTTCTACAAGAAAGTGGCAGAAGGGATGCAGGAAGAAAAAACAACCCTTAAATCCTTGCCGAATTCGATTGACGACATCATCCTTGACCAGTTGGTCTTAATGCATCTGGACCACCCGCACAACGGCCAGTACGTTAGACCTGAGAAAGGTGTGTACCATCAACGCAACGTGGGTTCCGCTTCTGCATTGGTGCACCGCACTTTCTCCATTTCTGTTCTTTAGCCAAAGACATGCAGACCCGCAAAGAGGTTGCTGCACTTGGAAGGCCTGCGCTGAAGGTGACTCTTGGTACATGGGGCTATTGGCGGGAACCTGAAGGCTAAAGTCGCGGTCCATGGCCGGCATGGAAATCCATGATTCGCGCACCACTGTGGCAGGTGGCAGAGAAAGGCAAACCCGCCTCCCTGAAAATCCTCAAAGTCCAAACACTCCTGGGTCAAGAGGCTACCAAGAGGCGTGTGGTCCCCTCAGCTGCTGGCGCAACTGGTGACTTCAAGAAAGTGGAACAGCAGGATCCATTACTGGCAAGTCAAACTATCACAATTAAGGCGACCCGAATTGCAGCTCTGGCCCGCGATCCCCCGAAGCGGTTCATGGAGATTGACAAGAACCTGATTGTCATCAACGGCGACATATTTGAACATCTTGCTCCTGAGATGATGTGCCCAGCCTGGCTGTATGAAGAGATGGCGCGTGCCGATACCCTTGTCTGCGGCCCTCAAACTGTTGTTGACAACATGTTCGACGTGCTGGAGACGGAAACAGATAGGCGTCTCAACGATAATTTCAACGCGCCGCGCATGGCTAACATGTTGCGTGTTCCCATCTTCAGTTGGCCAGTCAAACCGAAGCCTGCAAGGGATCCTACAACATTTGACGTTCGCTAGTTGTTGATTTCGTCACCAGATAGCTGGTCGAGAAAGGTATAATTCCCTCATTAGGTCCGCTCTTTGCGCGAGGCCTCGCGCAATAACTTCTCCCTCATTGCAGATTCCGAATTATCTGACGTTTGGACCTACTCAAGTAGAGGAGATGGATCCTGTTGAATTTGGCGGTCACCTTCCGATAGCGACGGTTATGTGGTATTTCGACACTCACCTCTTTTACCTGAAGCAGGATAAGAGCTTCAAGCCTGCGTTTGTGTTCATCGATCATCAGCCGGATCTGGTGTGCAAGATCGCATCCATCGAGCCGGATTCTCGCACGTACCTTCTTGGTGTTACCTCCGACAATCTCTCCGATTGGGTCAACAGAGTGCAGACTCAGTTGAACCACCTCTTGACACAAGGGTCGAAACTGGACGCGTCTGGTGATTGGGACCAGCAGGCAAACTGGTCAAACCGTGGTATTCCCCTTTGGGATCACGATGACAAGGTGGGTTCTGATGCGTTGTCGCTGAAGGAGGAAGAGACTGTTGACAAAGGTCAAGCTGCAGAAGCACTGGCCCCTGCAAAGCAGAAGTCTACTGGTGGGGAACCAGCCCCCAAGAAGAAGAAGACTGCCTCCAAGCCTCAGGCAGCCAAGTCGGTTACCGGTGCAGAATCCGACGAGAGCGATGGGAATGAAGAGGAGGAGAGCAAGGAAGAAGAGGAGGAGGAAGTGCAGGTCTCCCAGTGCAAGGCAGCGAACAAAGTGGCAGCGAAGCCGAGGTCCGAGGAAACCGGGGCCCGAGCTCCATTCAAGCAGCCAGCCCGTCAGTCCCAACCAAGAAGCGAGCCCGCAAAGCCACCGCCTAAGGGTAAGACGTCCGTTGCTAAGGCATTGGGTTCTAAGATGCAAACTGTTCCGAAGAAAAAGTAATTTCTTCGCTTGTTCTGATATATTATGCGCGAGGGCTCGCGCTATGCATTCCTCTTCGACAACCTTTATGCTGTCACCTTGTGCGGCACATTTTTCTCTGTGATGCATTTTATTGCGCTGTTGTGCTGGTGTTTGCGCGAGGCCTAGCGCAAAGAGGGGATGCCAAAAATGCTTCTTGTCGTGCAGCGTGCAACATGGTTTTCGAAAACTGGTTTTCCAAAAGATTGAAAGCTCATGGGTGTTTTTATTGCAAAGCATAAGTGGTATAGGAAACAAAAAGTCGTGGGTTTCCCAAAAAAGAACTTCATTTTGGTGGAAATAAATCATTTTCCCGGGCAGTCGGTTTTGTTGAAAATAAAGGAAAATGGACCAGTTAATTGCTTTTGGGAGGATTTTTGGTTCTTGTGTTTTAGGTCTCCCCCAAAAGGACTATTTTTTCGCAGTGCCGTGGAGAGGCAGTTTTGGGCGCATTTGGACCATGCAACTTGAGCCGCCTAAGACTAAAGCAACCATGGTTTCAAACATCAGCCGAGACAACACTCCAGGGGCGAGCACGGATCCATTTTGGTTTGCTCCCCTTGACTCTCTCGTTTCATCACCCCCGTCCCAAGGCTCGACACGGAAGGGCTACTTGCAGAAAGTTGGCACGGGCTTTCACTTTTGATTGCTTTGATGATATTGTTTTGTTGATGCCCCTGCTTGCTCCTGCTGCTTCTTGATGTAGTTCAGGCTTTCCAAACAAAAACGTTTTGATGACGGCGCACCACCACGCCCTCACCGCCAGGCGACGACCCCGGCCACCACAAAGGCCACCTCACAGGCACCGGAAGAGGACGAAGGCACGGCCGCGGCACCCACGACTAGGGACCGAAACCCCCAGAGGACACGGGACCAAGGCACAGGCCCCCAGGGAGGGCAACCCCACGGACCGTCACGCGACCACGCCTTTGGCTATAAGGGCCGGGCTGCGTTACCGTCGCGGTTCGACGCAGAGTATTGCTATGCACTTGGATTGACGGCCTGGGGCTTGATCTCAGCTGGTCTCACGTCCGTGAGGGCGTCCGTCACCAACCTGTTGCGTCCAGTGGAGGAATGGCACTGCGGCGGCACGCCGATCCCGTCCATGATGAATTTCGAGCGCCGCAAGGGGAAGTTAAAGGCTGTGATCGCGAAGGACTTGGTGCTGCTGGACGGTGCCCCCTTCAAGGCCTTCTCCGAGCGCCGTGAAGACTGGAAGTGCCAAGATTACTACCGGTGCCCTGGACCCCTGCAGTTCAGCACCGGAGATATGGACATCCCCCTGACCCTGAAGTATGAGCTCATGCCTGCCGGCGGCACCGACCCGGACCCTCATGTCCCTGCCAGCGCAGCCGAGCTGCAGTGCAAGCCTTTCGCCACCCAAACGGCATTCGGAAGCCACCTCCACCGTCCGACTCCTGATTTCTGTTTGTCTGCCTTGGAGAAGGAACGCCTTTCCTACACCCCGAGTACGCCTGCCTGTCTGCGAGGCCCGGTGAAGATTGAGTCCATGGGTGAGAGTCAGCGTGCACGCCCCAAGGACACCGTGATCATTCAGCAGAATTTCCCGAAGACCTACCCGACCCACCAGCCCGAGCGGCACGCCCAAGCCCCCACAGCACGGACCCAGCGAGCCACCCACACCTAACCGCACCCCCCAACCACCAGCCGGCCATACTCCGGCCCGCACCCCGCACCACGACACAGGCCAGGCTGACCTCCACTGACCCACCGCGGCACTACGCGAGACCACGGCACACCGCACCACAGCGCGCCACAGTGCAACGCACCACAGCACGACGCGACGCGGCGCGGCACAGAGCGGCACAGCACGACACAACTGACCCTAACCTGAGGGACTAACCGAAGCCAGCCACCGCACACCCTGGAAGGCGCCGCGCCACCACGCCACACACCAGCACCGCAGGCCACACACGGGGCCACAGCGCGCCAGGCGACAACAGTGGCGGACCACCCAGAAGATTACAGCCGGCACCGCAGAGGGGAAAGGACACGAACAACCCAAGCCCCCTAACCCAAAAACCACAAGCAGCCGCCTGGCGCAGCTGCCCAGCCGGCAGAGCCAGGACCTAACCCGGCAAGAAAGGGCGCCGAGCCCACCGTGTACATAGCCCACGCGACCCATGGGGCCGGAACGCGGCCAAACAGAACGCAACTGAAAACAGCAGCCCGGAAGACAACACTGAATGCAGGCCAGTGCGTGCGCCAGCCCAGGGAAGGCAGAGGGAGGAACAGGCAAGCCCCCCCCCCCCAAAAAAAAAGGAGGGGGGAGGGGGAAAAGGCACGAAAACAGCCCACAGCCGCCAAACCGCCCGCCAACACCACCACAGGCGGCCAAGGCCCCCCCCAGAAGGCACCGAAGACAGGACCCCCACAGAGGCACAGGGGGACCACCCACCCAAAACCGGCAACACCAAGCCAGTAACAGCGGACCACGGGGAAAAGGGACACGGAAAAAAAAAAAAAAAGAGAGCCACCAGCCCAGCCCGAAAGAAAGGGGATGGAGGGACAGGGACCACAAAGCCCGGAAAAAAAAAAGAAAAGAAAAAACCAAAGCGCAAAAAACACACCCCGACAACCCAGCCAGGAAGGGCTTGGCGCAGGCGAGACCCGGGCCCAGCACACACGCCCACACCGCACGCCGGAACCGGAAACAGCGGGGGGCAAGCGGAGCGCCCACGAAACCACACACGTCCCAAAAGCAGGCCGAAACCGAAGCCCAACCACGAACACCACAAACAGCCGACACTAGAGGGACAACACCACAAACCGTGCCCAAACACACCCACGCAAGCTCCAGCCAGGACTGGCGGGGTCAACAAAACCCGCACCCAACCGCCAACCGGACCCAAACACAAACGCCACACAACAGTAGGAAACCCAGTGCCCACAGCCCGGGCACTGAGGCAGCCCGTGCCATGCAGGTGACCCGGCCAAACGAGATCCGGAGACCGGGGGTAAGGCTGCATCCTAAGGCCTGCGCTGCTCTGGGACTCGAGGCGGAGCGTGCGACACCCAAGCGCCTCGGAACCCTAGTACCAAGAACGTGCATGCACGCCTTGGGAACGGGATACGCCAGGAAGTCCGGTGAACCCCTAGGGTTCCGCCCAAAGGAGGGGACGTGCGCAAGCACGGGGGCACACCCTCCCGGCGAGACAAGCATGTCACGCTGGCGGCGATCAGCCCTCCCGGCGTAGCCCGGGGCCGCTTTGTTGGGGGCCAACAGTCAGGTCTAGCGGGATGTAAGCCGCCTCCCCTCTTCACGCGCGGAGCCTCTTCCTGTTCGTCACAGGGGCGACGCCAGGGGGAACCATGGGGCGCCTCTCCACGACCGAGTGCACCTACCTACCTACCTACCTCAAGCTGCAGAAGCACTGGCCCCTGCAAAGCAGAAGTCTACTGGTGGGGAACCAGCCCCCAAGAAGAAGAAGACTGCCTCCAAGCCTCAGGCAGCCAAGTCGGTTACCGGTGCAGAATCCGACGAGAGCGATGGGAATGAAGAGGAGGAGAGCAAGGAAGAAGAGGAGGAGGAAGTGCAGGTCTCCCAGTGCAAGGCAGCGAAGAAAGTGGCAGCGAAGCCGAGGTCCGAGGAAACCGGGGCCCGAGCTCCATTCAAGCAGCCAGCCCGTCAGTCCCAACCAAGAAGCGAGCCCGCAAAGCCACCGCCTAAGGGTAAGACGTCCGTTGCTAAGGCATTGGGTTCTAAGATGCAAACTGTTCCGAAGATAAAGTAATTTCTTCGCTTGTTCTGATATATTATGCGCGAGGGCTCGCGCTATGCATTCCTCTTCGACAACCTTTATGCTGTCACCTTGTGCGGCACATTTTCCTCTGTGATGCATTTTATTGCGCTGTTGTGTTGGTGTTTGCGCGAGGCCTAGCGCAAAGAGGGGATGCCCAAAATGCTTCTTGTCGTGCAGCGTGCAACATGGTTTTCGAAAACTGGTTTTCCAAAAGATTGAAAGCTCATGGGTGTTTTTATTGCAAAGCATAAGTGGTATAGGAAACAAAAAGTCGTGGGTTTCCCAAAAAAGAACTTCATTTTGGTGGAAATAAATCATTTTCCCGGGCAGTCGGTTTTGTTGAAAATAAAGGAAAATGGACCAGTTAATTGCTTTTGGGAGGATTTTTGGTTCTTGTGTTTTAGGTCTCCCCCAAAAGGACTATTTTTTCGCAGTGCCGTGGAGAGGCAGTTTTGGGCGCATTTGGACCATGCAACTTGAGCCGCCTAAGACTAAAGCAACCATGGTTTCAAACATCAGCCGAGACAACACTCCAGGGGCGAGCACGGATCCATTTTGGTTTGCTCCCCTTGACTCTCTCGTTTCATCACCCCCGTCCCAAGGCTCGACACGGAAGGGCTACTTGCAGGAAGTTGGCACAGGGTTTCACTTTTGATTGCTTTGATGATATTGTTTTGTTGATGCCCCTGCTTGCTCCTGCTGCTTCTTGAGGTAGTTCAGGCTTTCCAAACAAAAACGTTTTGATGAAATCAAGCCAAATAAGTACCCACAATTGCAAGGCAAAGGACCACAGGATCAAATCCACAACATGAAGGGCTGCAGTAAAAAAGAGATAATGATACAACAAAGGAAACTCACAATAACTACATATTTATGAAAGAATAGTTAGAAAATATCCTACAAGCATTGCAAAACTGCCCACATGGGCATCCTCAGAAAAGTTTTTAGTGATTTCAACACTGTGTTTGTGCCTCTCCTGCTGCTTGCTGCTGGTGTAGGGTTTCCTGCTGCTTGCTTTTGAAGATGAAAAGGTTTTGTTTGCTGAAATACAATCAATCCAGGATAGCCCAAGCCAGAGATATGCAAGTAGAAGAGAATCAGGATCAAAGCATGTAGGGCTGCAGTGTAAACAGTGAAAGATGAAAGGATATTCACAGAAACTGCAACTCAAGGCACATCTGATTGCATATTCACAAAGATAGCTTAAATGTTTTGGAAAAGAGTTGGAAAACTGCCCCCATGGTCACTCAATCTCCATAGTGCCATCTCAGGAGATGTGCACTCTTTGTTTTGGGTCCCATATATGCTGAGGTGGCAGAGCATGTCGCGATGAGGTCACTGCCATGTCACATGGGATCTTCCTACTTAGCTAGGCTGACCGGGAATTGAACCCAGGACCTCTCAAAAAGAGGTGCCCAGCCCCCTAGGATGCATACCACTAGGACAGCTAAGAATTCATGAGAAGACATAGATAAATTCATAGGCTCTGCCCTGGATATGTCAGTTCTCAGTCAACTCAGGAAAGGATGATTTGCCTCACATTGATAGGGGATTAAGTGGTTCACTCCATATCCTGATTGGGTGTTTGGTTCCATAGGTCAAAATGTGTTATCACCACTTTTGGTGGGGCCAATACTAAGATAGAAATGCCTGGATGCTCAGTGCATCTCTAATACAACTGGAGTATGCCTCAAAGCATTGGAAAAGCACTTTTTCTTACTCCCCCCTTGTGCTGTGGTGGCCACCCGTCGCATTTTCAGGAAAAAGGGATTTTCTCTTGGCCTTTCCTTGGTTTCCACATCTACTTTAAAATACCTATAGTTTCCCTCACACAGAAAAATGGACGCTCTCCATGGCTGGCGTCTTTTTGCTGCTTTGTTCGTGACATTTCCTACAGAAAGCTCAGCGCTCATGGCGCTGCCGGGGTTCCTGTGGCTTGGCTGGGTTAGTTTGGGAGCATGCCATAAACATGTGCATGTGCATCCCTCCCTCCCAGACGCAGCGCGACATAAACCCAACGCAAGACACAATATACAGACTCGCATGGGTTCTCGTAAACCTGCTGGCGACCTGTGACCTGTCTTAGTGCGAAGGGAGTCGTTAAAAAAATTCAATTGCCCCTTGGTGGGGTCTTGGGTTCTGCTCAGTCTCCTGGCTGCTGGTTTTCGGCCCGAACACGGCCTACTCAGCGACGCTTTCGCGAGGATATCTGCAGAGGCAGGAATGGGAGAATTATGGACGAATCCACGCAAACGCGAAGCGACAACACCTAAATCCGTCGGATGACGGCCTAGAATTTTTCTAAGACAACACACCTGAGCAGAATCCAATTGTGCATCAGAAGCACATTTTTATAAAAGTTAAAGTCATCTCTCGATTTTTGAAATCAAGAAATTCCTACGCATAAAAAGGCGGCGCGCAGGAGCGGCTCCTAGCGAAGCGACGGAAAATGCAGAAATAATGAGATTATAAACGTATGTCTCACGTAGACTAGAAAATGACGAGACACACATTAATAAATACACATACAGATTCCACCCACACTAATGGAAGAATCAAAAATCCAAGAATTCGAAAATCAACGAAAAGACTTCAATGAATCAGGTATAAACCACAGGTGTGCTCGTCTCGTATGCAGCATACACATTGCTCGTCTCGTGTCTCCGTGAACGAGTCTTTTAGCAGCGCTAACAACGATAGAACGCGATAGAGGGATTGATTAGAAAGATTGCAGATGATTAGAGGTCAGATCAGGGTGATTAGACATACACACAAGTGCATAGCGAGGTTTTTCGCTTGCGCCTCGTTCACGTTCCCACTGGCTCTCTCTCTCCAGCGGTAGGTAAGGTGAGTAAGCCCAGGAGGGGCCACCCCCTGGTGGAGTCCGCCATTGTGGGTAGGATTAGAGGTTTGTCAAAGACCTCTCGTACGCTCGTGCATGCTCGGGCATTCACACGGGCATTAAAGGGTAGGCCACGCGAAATGCGCACGGTAAACCTTGTTTAGGTTACCCAGGGGCTCCTCGGTACGTTCTTTAAGAGAACCTGAGGAGTCCCTTAACGCCTGCTTGCTTGACAGGGTGTGTTTGCGGACAGTGTATTATAGGTCACACTGAGAAGCGTATAATACGTGGAGTGTGGCTTAGTTACTCCGCCGCAAACACCCCTTCATTTGCCTTTGCTTTACAGGTGGGCAGGTAGGGTGATTGGTGCAGCAGCATACCATTTTTTTCTTGCCCTGCTAAACAAGGGCGCAGATCACACAAACAATTGACTGCACCTCCGCCAGGAGTGGCGAGGGCAGTTCGACTCCATCGACATCCACGCAGTGCACGCAAAAAAAAGCACCTCTTCCCTCCAAGCCCTAGCAGGGGAAACACGTTGTGGCGTCCCCTGTTAGGCCACAGTTGCTTAGCAGCGCTGTGTTCTCTTGTCTTCTTCACAGGAGGGTCATTAGGACCCACGACGTGTTCTTCAACAACACCAAGTAGAGTGTGCGTGTAGGAGTGGTAGTCCTGAGTGGGGGCTTGAGCCAGTTGCAGAAGTGCTCGCCCACGAGGATGGTGCCACTGTAGGTAGGGTGTGTAGTGTAGTGGTGTCTCCTGTCCCGCGTGCTTTTCCTCGTTGGCAGGCGAGTGTGTTAGCTTTTGGCCTTTAGCAGAAATGGGCGTTTTGTATGCCCTTATCACACTTGGCCACCCCTCCCCTGTAGTAGGTAGGCCTTTTGCCGTCTTCCCCAAGGATAGGCGCCAGCACAGAAATTGGGCGCCATAGGAGTGGTAATAGTACCTGACTAGGACCTTCGGTCCGACATCAGCGAAGCCCGGTCTCCGGGAGCCACGCCCGGGAGAGAAGTGAGACACACACAGACATACGTAGCACGCTTAGGGGTAAGGTAAGGTTCAGTCCCTGGCTTTAGTCTTGGAGGCAAGCGTCTCAGCGAGCCTCAGCAACTCACCAAGGTTGTTCTGGGACAAGTAATCAACCAGAACTGAGTTTAGGCGTCCCTCAGGTAGAACAAACGCAGAGAAGGGCTCCCAGGTGGCCTCTTCGACTCCAAACCCTTCCCAGAGGGTGAGGAAGCGCCAACCCTGGCGATAGCGGTGGCGTAGGACAGACTTCACCAGGTAGCAGCCCTCCTTAGCCATCTCCTCGGCGTTCATGTAGGGGAGTTCACCTTCAACTTCCATAGGGCTGGCAGCCCCTTGTAGGTCCAGAGCGGCGATTTCCTCGTCCCTCAGCTCCCACTCCTCCCCACAGAGGTCTTCAGGATCATAGTAGCGCTTCAGGTGTTGAGCAGCGCACACCAGGGTCCCCCCTAGACGGGGAGAACACCGCACGGTGATACGGTGTCCATCCACTGATAGAATCTTGTACGGCCCGAAGTATGGGTCATTGCTGGTAGAGCGTGGCCAGGCGGGTAGTGGACTGTGGTGCACCAGCACCCAGTCCCCCTCTTGGTAGGTGGCCGGTACTCGGTGCTTGTTCTTCTTGTTCCACTGGCGCTCCCTCACTCTCTGGAGCATAGCCTTGGCCTTGTCCACCTTCGCTTGTTGCTCTTGGACCCATTCACCCACAGGAGAATGGGTGTCCTCTGGATAGGGGGCATGTAGGAACCATGCCGGGCGCCCTAGGAATAGCTCATGGGGCGAGTAGCCAGTAGCTGATCTCTCTTGGGAGTTCATCATCAAGGATATGACGGGGAGTAGTCTCACCCAGTCTCTGGTGCATTCAGTTTTGCACCATATCCTTACATTCTCCTTGAGGACACGGATCTGTCGCTCACATAGGGGGTTGCTCGTGTGAGAGTAGGGAATCCCCGTAGACACCTGGACATTGAGGGATCTCAGAACCCTCTTGTACCAGCCAGTATCTGAGCGTAGTCGTACGTCCTCATCGGAGTGGATCTCTTTGGGCGCCCCATAGACACAAAACCACTCCTCCAGGAGTATCTTGATAGTCTCCTCTCCGGTAATGTGCTTGGTACATGGGAACACCCTGGTAAACCTGGTCAACCCACAGGTTACCACGAGGGCGAAGTCATAGCCCCCGAACTTCGGCATCTCCGTGTAGTCCACGTATAGAACACTGTTAGCACAGTGAGGGATGGGCAGGGTCGAGTAGAGACCTCTGTCCCTGATATCCCCTGGTTTGCAGGACCTGCACGGGCACTTGTCCACGATAGACTGGAGGGTTTTCCGCAGTTGGTCGTCAGTCCACGTAGTGTGGAACCACTGCTTGAACAGCCTCAGGGTACGGTCAGCACCCACATGACCGCTGAACTCATGGGTCCACTTCAGCAGCGCTGGGACTCTGTCACTAGGCACCACGATGCGGTCCTCGTGCCAGAGGTAGCTCTTGTCCCTCTTCCACTGATCTTGGTTGACCAGGGGGGGTTCAAGGCGTTTCTCCAGGCGCCTGTAGATATCCCCATACTCCTTCAGGTACTCCGATTGTTGGAGTCCATCCAGGGGGCGTATCATCGTCATGTTGAGGTCCAACTGGACGTCCATACGGCTGAACGCCTCCTTAGCCAGCGCTTCAGACCGGGCACCAATCAGGGCGTCGAAGTTGTTGCGGCTGATATAGTCTGCACACTCGTTCTTCACTCCCTGGATATGGTGTACCGTCAGCCGTAGTTGACTGAGGTAGGTCCACCAGCGCCGTAGCTTGGCCTTCTCAGGTGGGGGGCCCTTCTGGAAACTGCGGACCGGTTCTTGGTCGCACAGCCAGACCACAGGGTTACTCCCCAACAGTCGTGCTCGTGAGGATAGCACCAGCATACCCGGGAGCAATTCCTGCTCATAGGTCGAGTAGTTCCCCCTGGCCTGGTTCCACTTCCAGTTCCAGTGGCCCAGAGGTACTAGGACCCACTTGTTGTCAGGGTAGCTGTGCTTGAGGGTTCCATCCCGGTTGAGACTTTCCGTCCCCCATTGGGAAATGGCCGAGTTGAACTCCTCCTTCTCTACTGCTTGCCATCGGAACAACGTTCCACCACCGCCCACATTGCTGGCGTCGGTCACCAGGATAATCTCCCCTTGTGCCGTAGGCACGCCCAAGCACTTAGCGTTGGCCACCTTGTCTTTGAGTTCGTCAAACGCTTGTTGCTCTTGTGGGCCCCAGCGCCAAGTAGTACTCTTCTTGACCAAGTCCGTCAGAATGGCGCTGGTGTAGGTGAAGTTTTTGATATGGCGGCGATAGAAGTTGCACGCCCCAATGAAACTGCATACATCATGAAGTCCTTTCTTGGGGTCTTCGTGTCGTACCTTAGCATCCATCAGGGGTTTGGCCTTAGAGGCTGCTGGGGTCCGCCACCCATAGGCAACGTCAATCCCCAGGTACTGCATGGTCTCCTGCATGAACTCACACTTCTCCAGCTTGAGTCGTGTGTGGTTCTCCTGGCAGACCGCAAAGAACTCACCCAAGAGGATTAGGTGATCCTCCTGGGTATTGGTCCCGAGGCATACATCGTCGATGTGAGCCTCCATCTGGGCCCCACGGGATATAAGCTCCTGCACCTTAGGTCTCCTTCGTAGGATGGACAAGATCTTGTTCATCAGCTCTTGGAATAGAGCGGGTGCGTTGGCCACACCAAACGGCATGACCTTCCACTTGAACACCCTCCCCTGAGGGGTGATGAAGGCCAGTAGTTCCTGTGCGTTGGGCGTCAGGTCCACTTGCCAGAATCCGCTCCTCTTGTCCATCTTGGTCTTGTAGCGGCAGGAGGCTATCTTCTCCAGGGTAGACTCCATATTGGGAATGGACCCTGAGTGGTTCAACGTCTTCTTGTTCAGCTCTCCGTAGTCCACTACCAGCCATTTGGCTGTAGACCCAGGTTTAGCCACCAGGAAACAGGGGCTGCAGTGTAGGGGGTAGTCCCCGTCCTTGTACTCCAGGACTAGGCCAGCGTCGATACATTCTTGTATCTGTCGCTCGATCTCGTCGGCCTGCTCTTTAGGAGCTGGATAGGGTCTCCTCCGGATCTTGTG
Organism: Eutreptiella sp. 'Long Island Sound 2002'; assembly: GCA_964036045.1. Lineage (NCBI taxonomy): Eukaryota > Euglenozoa > Euglenophyceae > Eutreptiales > Eutreptiaceae > Eutreptiella > Eutreptiella sp. 'Long Island Sound 2002'. The sequence continues at coordinate 47,859,546 of OZ038384.1, forward strand.
ACCCATGAACTCGGGTTTCAGCTTGAGGTCCATCTGTACCAGCTTGTCGCATGAGGCTGGAGGGGGTAGTTCTCCGAACACCTCCAGATAGGTCCTTATAAGCTTCTGCACCCGTGGGTCCAATAGCTTGATCTTGTCCTCCATGTCCTCGTCAGAGTGTAAGTTGCTGGCCCCCTGCGTAATAGACGTCGGGAGGTGATCCTTCACCGACTCTTCGCCCTTGGTGGTGTCCTTCAACCCTTGGTAGGCATATAGAAGGTCTTGTTCAACCATCTCTGGTGGACGATTGCAACATAGGCACGCTCGAGGGGGTTCACATACACATTCCTCCGAGAGGTCGTCCTCCTCTGGGGTCCTCACATGGGCGCCCCACACGCTCTTCATGAGCTTAAGATCTACCTCCCTTTGCCAGGTGGTGATCTTCTGTTCGAGGTCCTCCTTCAATTGGGATAGATCTCCCATACGTCCTTGCTCCAGTGGCCATGAGCTGCGGATAGGCTTCGCGTAGCAGAGCTTTTTCGCCACCAACTTCCTCTTGGAATCCACATACTCCCTTAGCCTGGATCGAGGGTCCAGCTCTTTGTCCACGGGGTCTTCCACCCTCATTGAGAGTAGGGGTTTCAGTGGGGCGACGTACTCGGCGTTCTCCACTTCCTCCACACAGGTCTGCACGAGGAAGGCGTCGTGCTCAGTTTTGTCATCTGAGTGGATAGAGCTAGGTAGCTCAGATAGTCCACACTCAGAGACTCCATCAGGAACAGGTACATGGCAGGGAGAGTTGGGGGCATTGGTGTCAGTCACGACGTACTCATCTCCTCCGGGTGTAGTCTCAATAGCATCTTGAGGTCGTAGGCGATCCTTCAAGTCACCCAAGGCGAGTCCATCGCTTTCTCGTTGTATAGCCTGGACCAGAGTCGGGGCCAGATCCTCCGAGGGGATGGAGGTAAGACCTCCGTCCACCGCGCTCAGCATACTCCCCCATCCGGGTTTCCCAATAGGCGTCTTACGCCCCAGAGGCACGTAGATGGCCTCATCAGGTAACCGAACAGAGCTGATAGTCAGCCTGTCCAGGAGGTTTCGCCAGTACTCGTTGCCCCCATGGGCTCCCCAATCGGGGGAACACAGGACCATACGGGAACGTTCCAAGGCCACCTAGGTCAGCAGCTTCCCCAGTTCACTGAAATTGGGGTTCCCGTAGGCCATCCCGAAAGAGGGCCAGTAAAATTTGTAGCTGCAGTTCTTCCCCTTGCTGCAGTAAAGGTCCAGTACATGCTGCTTGTCGCTGGCGAACAACTCCACACTCAGGTCTTCTCTAGAGTAACCCAACTCCTTCAGACCTTGGTCTAGGACTTCCCCCAATAGTTGATAGTCCTCAGTTTTGGAGGGCGCCATCATGTTCGAGGGCTCCTCCTTCGATAGCCTCAGGTAACTCGAGGGATGTTCCGACTGCTCCAATGGCACAGACTCTCTGCCACTGCCGTGGTCCACGTAGAGGAGGTAGGGCGCTTGCAGCGTCAGGGATTGTATCTGGGAGTGCTGTACGAAGAAGTCAGTCCCCAGTATAAAGTCGAAGGCCTCAGTGTCCATTACATAGAACCGATGGGCGATAGTCCGGGAGCCCATAGGTACCTCCACTTCACAGTCCCCGCAGCTGTGCACCACATGTCCATCCCCCATGCCTATAGCCGCGGTGGTCATGGTGTTCTTCAGGCTCCCACAAGATAAAATTTTCTTGGCCACTATAGATATTGTGGCGCCAGTATCCAATACCCCCATGTATTCGCTTCCCCCTAGTCGGATACGTACCCAAAACACCAGGTCTTGGGTGCCACCGGAGCGTCCCTGTCGGAACTCCGCGGGACAGGTCAGCTCGAGCCCCTTGTTGCGCAGTTTGCGGGCCATCCTCATGAAACGGCTCCTCTTCTTAGCGTTGCCGTCATCACGACCTTGGTGCTCACGCTTGGCTCCTTGTTCTTGCTGGGCCTGCGTTTGTGAGCGTGTGGTAGGACCAGACTGCCCTCCAGAGGGCTCGGAGTTCCCCCCTGGATTATGGTTGGGGTTGCCTCCGTTCTTGCCCTTGTTCTTGTTGTCCTTGTCTGGCTGGCGGTTAGCGCCTCCTCCTCGTCCAGCTTGACTCTTGTCTTGCCCTTGTCCCCGTCCTTTCGACTTGCCCTTGCCGGAGTCGTTGCCTTTGCCTTTGCCTCCACCTTTGCCTGAGCCTTTGCCAGGATCTTCACTCTTAAGCTTCGCCGATAGGCGTTGCTTATGGTAGCACTCATCCTCGTAGTGCTTCCGCTTCCCGCAGAAGGCACACGTGATGGTGCAACTGTAATGATCCGGCAGCTTCGCTTTGGCGCCGGTGTTCTTCTCCTGCTGCTTCCCATGGACTACGAAGCAGTCTCGCTGCTCGCAGTCAGGGGCATGCTGCAGGTGGCCTTGCTCGTCTCTGGCATCACACCAGAAGAGCTCCTTGACGTTCTCCATGATACGGGCGTGGGCGTGTTTGGAGGTAGCCCCCGCCCAGGTCTGGACCCTTGGCACCCTTTGCCATGACGTCCAGAACCTCCTCCTCCAGGACGGTAGTTGTTCAGGTGCTGGTCGCTCTCCTTCCCCAGCGCCAGCTCCAGGAGTAGCACGCATAGATCCTCGTAGCGGAGGGATCTAGCCTTGCGCTCCGCCGTCAAACGGCACTCGTCCCACAGCTCTCCAGGGAGCTTGGCCACCAACCAGAACAGCAGGTCGTCGCTGCTGTAGGAACCGGGCGTCAATCGTCCCGCCCAGTGGTCCAGGTCAGCCAACAGCTCAGAGACCCTACCAGGTTTGGGGTTGTTGGGCAGCACGGGCAGGTTCTGGATCTCGGCCCGGATGGAGAGGTCGGTTTCGTAGGTCGGGTACTGCCTCTCCAAGGCAACCAACACATCGGCAAAGGTGGCGCAGTTAGTCACGATCTGCCTGACCTGCTTCTCCAGGTACTTAGTCTTGCAGCACTGCAGGAGCAGATCGCACTTGACTCGTCCACTAGCGTGGGTTTGGCCGGTCAATCGGAGAAACCGGCCGAAGTTCTCAGCGAACTCGCTGAGGTACTTGCCTGTGAACTCAGGCAGGTTCACCACGATCTTGGAGGTGGCAATAGCCTTCGCCTCCTGAGACCTGCGTCCCTCAGGGCGTCGGGTCTTCTTCTTCTTCTTCTTCTTCTTTCCCCTTGGGTTCTTGGGGTCCTCCGGGTCATCGTCCTCCGAGGGCGAAGCAGAAGTCATAGACGGCGGCTCATCATCGGAGGGGTCTCCGCCTAGATCACTAGAGCCATAAGGCTCCACGTCCACCATTGCCCTCAAGGCTGTCAGCCCCAGCCGGTCCAGCTCGGCCCTCGTAGAGTTCGTCATGTGGCTGTAGGGCGGCTGGGCTGTTCTCGGTACGAAAGGACTTCTTGGTATCGCTGCAGTGGTCGGCATCGGTCGGCTCCTCAGGCTCCCCAGGGTGTTTGTCAGCCCTGCCACCAGGTGGTTGGCCTGTACTCGATGGGGTGACACCCCCACCGTGGTAGGTGACGCTTGGGGCGGTATCATCAGAGGCTCCAGTTTCTCTCGGATCTCTTGAGTGAGGTCGCCCACGATTTTAGAAGTGGCTCCTCGGAGCACCTCGTTGATCTCCGACCGCATCAGGGACCTGTTGGAGGATCTCCCCGATCCTCTACTCCTGCCTCGAAGAGACTCAGGTCCTCTCCTCAACCCACTCAAGGTTGCATACCCAGGTGCATACCCAGGAACATCCACATAGGTTCCCGTAGCGGGTAGAGGATGGTGATAGTCAGCCGCATACCATCGCGGCGCAGAACTGGAAGCCACCGGCTCACTGGCAGTAGTTGCCTCAGGAAATGCAGTGGTAGGTGGGCCCAAACCATAGGCAGGATAGGTAGGCATACCAGTAAAGCCTGTACCCTCTGCCATAGGCGGGTTGGTTATGGGAGTGGATGTTGCAGCGGCTGGGTCTGGAATCGGGAGTGTGGTGGTTATAGGAGAGGGTGATGCGTGGAGGCCGGAAGCGCTTGGTGCGCCTTCGAAGGTAGGGTCATTCGTCAGGTCTTGCCCTTGGTCCTCTCCTTCGTCTGCTTCGTCTCCAGCATCCTTCTCGCTCTCTCTCTTCCTCTTCACAGGCTGAGTGACCACCTCCTCGACTGAGAGGGCCCTGAAGGCCGACTGGAGTCCATCCAACGAGTCCTCAGCCACGTCCACTGGCCCATGTAAGGGCTCCGAAGGTACAGCGCTAGGTCCAGGTCCAGGTTCACCAGGTGCTGGCCTTGCTGGTGCCTCAGGCGCTGACTTCACGTCGGTGTCCTCCTTCTTTGTGTCCATCTTCGTTCGCCCTTCTGCTTATATGTGACTGATCTCGGCGCACTGGTTGTACGGCACGGGGTTGCTGCCGGTACGCAGAGACAGTCTGCCTCTTGCTACCAGAAATGTTTATAGTGATTTCAACACTGTGTTTGTGCCTCTCCTGCTGCTTGCTGCTGGTGTAGGGTTTCCTGCTGCTTGTTTTTGAAGATGAAAAGGTTTTGTTTGCTGAATTACAATCAATCCAGGATAGCCCAAGCCAGAGATATGCAAGTAGAAGAGAATCAGGATCAAAGCATGAAGGGCTGCAGTGTAAACAGTGAAAGATGAACGGATATTCACAGAAACTGCAACTCAAGGCACATCTGATTGCATATTCACAAAGATAGCTGAAATGTTTTGGAAAAGAGTTGGGAAACTGCCCCCATGGTCACTCAATCTCCATAGTGCCATCTCAGGAGATGTGCACTCTTTGTTTTGGGTCCCATATATGCTGAGGTGGCAGAGCATGTGGCGATGAGGTCACTGCCATGTCACATGGGATCTTCCTACTTAGCTAGGCTGACCAGGAAATTGAACCCAGGACCTCTCAAAAAGAGGTGCCCAGCCCCCTAGGGTGCATACCACTAGGACAGCCAAGAATTCATGAGAAAACATAGATAAATTCATAGGCTCTGCCCTGGATATGTCAACTCAGGAAAAGATGATTTGCCTCACATTGATACGGGATTAAGGGGTTCACCCCATATCCTGATTGGGTGTTTGGTTCCATAGGTCAAAATGTGTTATCACCACTTTTGGAGGGGCCAATACTAAGATAGAAATGCCTGGATGCTCAGTGCATCTCTAATACAACTAGAGTATGCTTCAAAGCATTGGAAAAGCACTTTTTCTTACTTCCTCTCTTTTATAGTGCCATCTAGAGATGTGCACTCTTTGTTTTGGGTCCCATTGGTGATGAGGTGGCATGGCTTGTGGCACTGAGGTCACTGCCATGTCACATGGGATCTTCCTACTTAGCTAGGCTGCCTGGGAATTGAACCCACGACCTCTCAAAAAGAGGTGCCACAGCTCCCTAGGGTGCAGAGCACTGGGATAGCTAAGCCTTCATGAGAAAATATAGAAAATCTTATACGCTCCAGATCAATGTCAGCGCCTCAGTCAGTCCACGAAATGGTGTATAAGATCAATCACTTTGGGGGTCAGGGGTCCACACAACATCCATAGATCAATGCTTGGTTTGAAGCCGGTTCGGACCCCCGTGGCCATCTTTGGGTCACTTGGGGTATGTATCTATGTGCCGGCAAGCCGCCATTGGCTGATATCATACTCTCCCATCCAACTGACCTAACCCGATGTGATAGTGTGATAGGTTTGGCCATTCCGGCGATGAGCGGTCATATTCAGTACCGAGGCACTGCCAGCGGAGATTTATACATCAGAATATCAGGAATCAACAGGGTTTTTTTATCATAATGTTTCCGTAATTTTTCAGCCTTCTGTTCTGATGGTCAATGTATCGGCGACTGTCAGTTGGCTCGCGATTTTGCGGTAACGGAATGGTTAACTGTTATTTACAGATATTTTGGCGGAAACCCCGATGAAGGGTCAGATTTCATCAGTAAAGGGTTCGTTGCTTCCGCAATTTTCATAATATACACTCGCAAAATTAATCTGATTTTTTCAGACTTCCAGAATCGTATTTTCGACTTCGACATCGCCGCACTCGATATGACGAATCTCGAGTGGTCCGACATTTTTCCCCGATCACGAATCAACCTTCCTTTTGTTATGCCCTTCGTTTTGCTTAGAGATATAGGCGAAACAAAGTTGATTCGTGAGGCCACTTTGAAAGGTCATATCTCCGGCTCACCGCGAGTAGTCTCAATTTCGAGAATTGGGTTGGAACCGCATTGGTCTCAACTTAATTTGAGAAGCATCAAACGCTTTTGGTGTGTACACATGCCCGGTATAGCAAGGGATAATGGTCAAGAGGGTAGAAAGTGATATATAACTCTTGGACCGTGCAACCGAATATTTTAATGCGACTTTCGAGTGTACCGCATGAGTGTTGGGGTTGCATAGCAATTTTTTTTGGGTTCCTACGTATTTTTAACGTGAAGTTATGTCCATGGAGGGTCATGGCATATCATGGTGGGAGCCACTTCTGAGGGTATGTGTTATATGCATGGTATGTGCTTCGATATGCTCCCGCCCATGTTATATATCTCCGTTTGTAGGAAGATATATGGAGTCATACGTGGCAAGGGCTTCGCCCAACTCCCAATGGTGAACTCCATAGCGCTAGACTAAGTCTACCGCTCATATAGTGCATGTGGGAGGGCTTACGGAGCGATCCACAAGCGCCAATATCAACTTTCCCATTTTCATGGGGCGTGTTGGGAGTAGGTTCGAAGGTGTTCTTATGCGTCCATATGGGGATCCAGGTGGGGGGATTGTTTGCAAATGGTCCCAAGCAATTGTGTTTTGAGTCATAGGTTGACATCATGGGTGAGCGAAGTTATATACTATTGTAATAATCTTGAATTTGGCATTATTTGCATGTTTTTGACCTGATTTTATGCTCATTTTTGTGTTTTATGTGCTCCACTGGTCGGCTAACAGTAAAGTGCCTGGAGATCTGTGAAGTATGGTATGTTGCTTATATGTTGGCATATGCTTCGGTGTTGTACCTCACCATATGCCGGATCACATGGTCACTTTGGCGTGGCACATGAGGCCTCACAAAATTAGGTGTCAAGTTCATGAGTTGACTTGTGAAGCATGTCATGTACATAAGCGGAAGGGTTTCGGAGCCAATGATGGGATATTCTTGGGCATCGACCTTTGGTCTATATCACCCTTGTATTTTACTTTCCGGTTTGACACATGCATGGAGCATTTGGGTAATTGCCGTATGCATTTTTGAGTATATTATTGAATATTGAGCACTATGGTGTGTTTTGCCTGATTTTGTTAGGTTGTGAGATCATCTTCATGGGGCAGTTCTCCAAGCCCATTCGACTCCAAGTCCAACCAAGGTTATGTCAGGGTAGGGCATGGTCCTGAGTGCCACTGTAGGCCATGACACGCCACCTCCCCTATTGGGCTAGGATTTAGAGGCTTGGGAGTGAACACAGTTTTGGGGTTTGTGTAGTGACTTATGACACATGGCATTCAGCCATCTCATTTGACCTGGGTCAGGGCAGTATGTTGGTGAGTCAAGGGAAGGTCTTGAGTCCAGGGAATGAGGGGTTTATGGCTGTGAATGTGTATGTTTACCTCTTTCCCCAACTTTGCTTTATTTGTGTTCATATGCAAGCTTCAGGGCTTTCCTCCTTGGTGCAATTCTTGTACATGCCCGCCACCGTGAGACGACCGGTGTGCTGAACGGAAGCCCGCAGCCTATATTGGATTGTGGATTGGGTTATTGCTGTATTTGTGGGATCTGGTTGCTGTTCAGGGTTGAAGGAGGATTTTATTTTCTATATTTTTGGATTTTGGACCCTGGAATTTGAGGAATGCAATCGTTGATCCGGAGTAAATCAGCAGGGGTAACAGGCGGAAGGGGCACAGCGGGGGCCGGTCCTGGTAGGGACCTTCTTTATGGTAGCAGAGGCGTACCTGCTGCCCCTACCTACCGCCGACCCGGGGACTTGGGCCCCTATGAGCCCTGCCCAAGTACGCCCCGGGTGCGTATTGTGGACTCGGTGGAGACCACGCCGGAGATTGGAGCCATAGAAGAACCGAGACGTTCAAGAGCATGGCGAACTCCGGAAGTTGAAGCCCGAAGAGAAGTACGACATTCGGGAAGAGGAGGACGTGACATGGAGGACCTGGTCTCCATGTGTGAGCGTCGCTGCCGAAAGGCATGCAACCTCCGCTCCGCCGCGGAGGACTCTGATGAGGCCTGCCATTCAGGCAGCAGTTAACGACGGGCCCGGCGCTACCGGAAGCGCGGGTTACCCAAGCCCGCGGCAGAGGACGCCGGGGCTATGGATACGGACCCCAGCCCGGTCAGGCTGTGGGACTCCGAGCACTCGGAGGGCTATCGGACAGCCTATGAGCAACCTTCGGAGTCGGAGGAGACGGCCAGACCGCCCACAAGGGCAAACACGGCCCCAGAACCCAGCCTGGAGCATGACGCCGAAGCGTTGGAGAGGCCCGCCAGAGCCAGGACGGCGCCTGTGGCCCGGCACACGGAGCCAACGCGGGATAGCATGGGCGACACACCCATGGCGGAGGATTCCGAGGCGCCGGGAACCGCGGGATGCGTCGTATCAGGTGGAAAGCAAGCTGAGTGCCACTGCGAGCACGTGTCCTTCCTCATGGGCAAGTACCCAAAGATGGGGATGGACGCCATCGTGCACCGCCTCGACAGCCTGGACAACGCGAAGGACGGCCTAGAGGAGGACGTCGCCAGGATCTTGGATGACCAGTCGGCCGCGGAGAAAGACATGGAGGAGCTGCGAGCGGAACGGGACCGGTACCGGGAGAATCTGGAGCTGGCCCTGGAGAAGCAGCAGCGAGTGGTGGACAGCCTCCTCCACCTGCTGGAGGACATGTCGGGACGCCTGAAAAGGCTAGAGGAGCTACAGCCCCTCGCCTCGGGTCCGGAGCTCCCGGCAAAGCCGGCAGCAGCAGAGCTGGTGGAGCGGGTTAAGACCCTCAGGAGCGCCATGGATAAACCCATGGGCGGCCTTGCAGAGGCACCCTACGCCCCTCCGCGTGTTGACCCGGGTGCGCTGCCGTTTGTTCCCATGTTCAGCGAATCCACAATGCTCGGGGAACACACGGCACCGGCTGGGTCCATGCGGGAAGGGCACGTAACCACGGACCCCAGGAGCCTGACGGTACAGATGTCCCACGCCGCCCAGGATCTACCGCCAAAAACGAATACCCATGCAGTTTATGCTGAAGAGGGGATCCAGAGCCAGACCATGCAGGGGCGAACCATGGGAAGCGCCGACGGACATGGGCGAGGCCACCCAGGTGGAAATCTGTGGGCGAAGGACCCCAATACGGGGATATGGACGGCCGATGGAGCAAGTCCTTCCTGCATTCCAAACCCCATGGGTTCAGGCCCAACTGGACAGCACTCCATGGAGGAGAGGGATGTACGGGGAGTGTACTCACACCCCCCGGCCACAGGTGGTATCCGTCTCGGTGGAGTGGTGGCTGGGGACATCGGAGACGCCATCAGGATTGACGACCTCAGGGGAATCAAAATCCCCTACTACGATGGCAACCCCTCCAACCTGGATGACTTCATCCTGGATTGGGAGGACTTTGCCGAGGAGGTCGTCGGTGAGATGCGGGGAGCGCCGCGGGACAAGTGGGTATGCCAGACATTCCCACACCGGCTGGCGCAGGACCTGAAGGAGGAGCTGCGGGATCAGATCCGGGAAGGACTGATCCGTACGGAGCAGGCCTGCCTCCAGTGGTTGGAGGATGAGGAGCGGGTGGACGCTCCGAACCAGAAGCTAGAGGACTTGTGGTCCATCCCGCTGCCGCTGGACCGCGGTGAGTTGCGGGTCCGGGAGTGGAACCGGTACTTGCGAAAGTACCGAAGATGCCTCAAGCTGGTGGAGGACTCGAATGAGGCCAGGGAGATCCTCCACCTGCTGAAGGACGTCCTCCCCGGCAACTGGAAGAGGAGAGTGGAGGACGAGGAGAAGAAGCGAGCCAAGAAGGGGGTGGCGGTGAGGATCATGGCGGCGGACGATACCCATGCGGGTATCATGGAGTTCTTCAGGAGGAACCTGGGCGAACCCAACCGGATGTTGGGACTGAAGAACGCCGTGTACGTGGAGGTGTTTGGACACTCCATGGGGCAAAGGTTGCTGCGCCTCAACAACGTGGAGTGGAGGCGCGGGGAGCCGCTGAGGATGCAGGTCATCTTCGCCCGCATGAGCCTGGACGAGATCGTGAAGTACATCACGGTGGAGTTGAAGCTCAATGCGAAGAACGAGGCCCACGTGCAGGATCGACATGGTCATGGACAACGAGGCCACCGAGAAGACCGCCATCATCGGGAGATCGAGGAGGACACGGCCAACTCCGCGGAGGATGGCAGTGGAAGTGGCCAAGACCACTGGTCCCGGGAGGATCACGAGGAGGCCCATTTCTTCGCGTTTGTGGCGCACAACGTGAGGGACAATGGGCAGGATCGGTCCAGATGCAGCCAGGTGGGACCCAAGAAGGGCAAAGAGCCAAGGAGGATCGGGAACCCACCGCTCTCGTTCCGAGAGTACAGGTCTCAGCACGACGGGTGCTGGGTCTGTTATGGCAAGGGAAACAACCATGCACACGACCACCGTCAGTGCAAGGTGTATGAGGCGGACAAGAAGGCCTACTTCGCCGCTCACCCCGAGAAGAAGCCCAAGGAGCAGCGGATTTCCGATTGGAGGGCGAAGGGCGGAGACGGGGGAAAAGGCCAAGGCAAAGGCCAAGGAAAAGGCGGAGGAAGAGGCTATGGTGGTGGACCTGGCCAAGACCGACGAGTGAGGTCGATCGAGGAGGTGGCTGAGGACATGTTGAGGACGTTGGAGGAACTCAAAGCCCAGAAACGTGGTGGACAAAGTCCTGGCAGATTGCAGCCGGAAGGGGCTGCGGGAAGCCAAGTCTAGAGGAGCCCCCACGGGAGTGGGACCTCGGAGGTCTCTCCTCCGAAAATGAGTGGAATCCCAGAGAAAGCAAAGGCACATCGGGTGCCGAAGAAGGCTCCAGAAGAGCCAAAACCACTGAGTTTCGCCACTCCCAACCCCTGGAGCGCCCTGCCAAGGGAAGTACATGTGGGTACGGGACATGGCAAGAAGGAAGGAGCGACCACGGAGAGCCCCGTGGACGGGCAGGACCAACCCAAGATCTACACCATCCGTGACCATACCTTTGAAGTCCTGATGCACCCGGACGTGCTAGAGTTGCATGCCGTGAGAGTCGTCCATATACCTCATGGCGACGAGCGGCATTTGCACTTGAAAGTGCGAGTACGGTGCGGACGAGAGGAGAAGGTGGTGGATGTGTTGGTGGATACGGGTGCCCAGGTGAGCCTCATCCGGAGAGGGTTGTTCAAGGAGGAATTCCTGCAGCCCAGCCGGAGACCGGTACGCCTGAAGGTCGCCAACGGAGAGATTATGGGTGGTGGCACCCATGAGGCCACTATCAGTATGGAATTCTGGGAGCATGAGCGCTTGAACCGCCCTGATTTGGCGAAGAGAAGCACTCTATCCGGGAACTTCTATGTGGCCGACATTACAGATTGGGATATGATCATGGGGTATGACGTCATGGTGGCAAATACCATTGGAGCCCTTCTCCATCGTGCAACGCTGGTCGGGGAGGATGATGAATGCCTCACATGGCTGTCCACGGACTATGCATGCGGATCATCCCAATGGAATGCTGAGGAAGAGGATCGGATCGTCCAAGCGGTGCAAGATGTGGGTGCCAAGTCCAGAGGAGACCGTGGAGTTCAGCTCACGGAGTATGGAATGGCGCCGCAGGTGTATGCCAGGATGATCCAGACGCTGGGAGCCGAAGCACCCGAGACGGACGTCTTCGCTTCCCGGGATGCCCCACCTTTGCGGAAGTGTAGGAGGCATTGGCATCGAGGAGACTCAGCCTGGCATAGGCATTGGGGTTTGAAGGAGTGGGTGCCCATGTATTGGCATGGCTCCCTGGACAATACCAGACGTACGGTGAAGAAGATCGTCGCGGATAGGGCGAAGGGGATCCTGGTCATAACCGGCAAAGGATCCACCCCATGTCCGCTGGAGGGTCTCAAGTCGACGCTGGACTCCATCACCCTGAACGAGATGTCATTCGGGCCAGAGGAGGAGTTGTTCATCGACGCCAAGGGTGTATCAATGCCCTCCCCGGGTCAAGCGTGGGGTACCAAGGCTTTCCTGGTGGATGGGGCGCAAGCCCAGCACACGGGCGATGAAGCATTCATCCGTAGGGTGGAGGCGGTGCCCATGAAGGTCATGTTTGAGCCCAAGGAGGAAACGGATCAGCCAATTGCTGGTATTGACGTCCTGTCCCACGCTGAGATCGACGACGTCGTCAACTACATGCGGATGGGGATGCACGACCGTGTGGCAGCCAAGAAGAGGCGGGCCATGGTCACATCTCCGCATTGGTGGGATGACAAGATGTTGGTCACCGGCAAGTACGAGAAGGACGAGTTCGTGGCGAGGGTCATGGATCACATCGCGGACCAATAGGATGGTCCGGTTGGGTCGGACCCACCGACATGGGATTTTCCAAGAATGGGTGCCGATAGCGACAGTCACCAGCCCGAGGCCGAAAATTTCCGAAGATTATTGGTGGGAAGAGCTCCCCACGACGATGAAGACGGCATATCGGACGAGGAGAAGTCGGAATCGGACCCAGAAGAGGCCTATACCGCAGTGCGGTCGGTTGTATCTATACCGAAGCGAGCGGCTGAAGAGGCCCAGGAGAACCCGAAGGTTGCCGAGCTGAAGGAGAGGCTGATCAAGGCCTATCCGCGGCTATTCAGTGGCGTCGCCAACAAGAACCCTCCAGATCGTGGGAGGTTTGGTACAGCGAAGATCAAGCTGAAGCCGAACCCGAAGATCTATCGCCATCGGGAGTACCAACTTCAGGGCGATCGGGCCGAGGCCATGAAGAAGATGTTGGCCGAGTTCATTGAGCGAGGATGGATCGAACCCTCCGACAGTGAGTGGGCCAGCCCAGCCTTCATCGTGCCCAAGAAGGAGAAGGGCGAGTGGAGGTTGGTGGTGGATTACAGGGGTTTGAACGAGCAAACCGAGCACGACTCGTACTCGCTTCCCCTGATCAACTCCATCCTCCAAAAACAACAGAAAAAGCGGATCTTCACGGTGTTGGACCTGAAACACGGCTATCACCAGATGCCGCTACACCCGGACTCCAGGCCCTGCACAGCGATGTCGACGCCGCTGGGGCCCATGCAGTGGAAAGTGGTGCCTATGGGCGCCAAGAATGGAAACGCCGCTTTCCAGCGCATGATGGAGGACCTACTCGGTCCTGTCCGGGACTGTGCCGATCCCCTCGTGGATTGCATCATCATTGGGTCCGGCACGGAGAACATGACTGAGGACGAGCTCATCGACGCGCATGAGAAGGATCTGCGCCGAGTGCTCAGCGAGTTGGACAAGCACAACATGGTGTGCAAGCCCACCAAAGCCTCACTCTTCGTGAAGGAAGTGGAGTTTGCGGGTCACGTGGTTGGTCACGGGCAACGCCGTCCCATGCCTGGGACGCTGGCGTCCCTGCACCACTGGGAGAAGCCCCAGACCATCAGCGATCTCCGATCCTTCATGGGGTTCTGCAACTACTATTCGGGCTATGTCCGAATGTATGCAGAACTGTCGGGGCCGCTGCACAAGATGCTGCAAGTGGGCAAGTTTGATGGCCGGAAGGGGAGGAAGAAGAAGCTTGCCTGGACCCCTGAGGCCGAAGATGCATTCAACCGCCTGAACGAGCGACTCCTGGGGCAGTTGGGGCTGTTCCTGGTTGACCCGGACAAGGGATTCGTGCTACGGACGGACGCCTCGGGCTATGCTGTAGGGGCAGTCCTCGAGCAGATCCGGGACGACGGGTCACATGTACCCGTGGCGTTCTGCAGTCGGATCCTGGCCGAGTGCCAACACCGCACCTGGACCGCGAGGGAGAAGGAGACGTACGCCATTGTTTGTGCGCTCAGAAAGTGTTCGGGCCACATCGGATTGCAACCGGTGGTGGTTTGCACGGACCATCAATCCTTGCAGAGCTGGCACAAGGAGCACGTGGACACCCCCTCGGGACTGGCGGCAAGGAGGGCCCGATGGCATGAGACGTTCGCCAAGTTCGACCTCAGCGTCGTATACGTCCCGGGGAAGGACAACACTGTGGCAGATTGCCTCAGTTGATGGGCCTACCCCGCGGGCAAGGCGTGGATGCACATATCCAGCCATGGGGACGCCGAGGAGACCGAGGAGGCCAAGCGCATCATCGAGATGGAGAAGGCCATGGAGCAAGAAGGGGTCAAGTGCTTTGTGGTGATGGCAAACAGTACGGACCTGGCCAAGTTCCGGGGCGCCCACACCAAGCTATTCGAGAGGAAACCCTCGAGCAATGGATGGTGGCCTCTGTAGAGCTAGTCAGGTCGGTGCTCACAGAGGACTGGTCGGATAACTATGCGGCATCCGAGCACTGGAGCAAGTACTTGAACGCCGTGATCGCCCCGTCTGACGAAGAATGGCCGGAGGGCTTGACCGAGGATGGGGACAAGTTGTTCCTCAAGGACAAGCTGCTGGTGCTCGAGAACCGAGTGGAGGAGCTCATTGACCATTGGCACAACGCCCAGCTCATGCACCCTGGCCGAGACGAGATGCAGCAGGACCTGGAGTGGCGTTTCAAGTTCTCTCCGGGGTACTACGCCATCCTGGATAGGTACTGCAGCGACTATGCCGTGTGTCCGGCCACGAAGAGCCCCAACCACTCCACGGCTGGCAATCCGGTGTACACGGCTATACCGGAAGCCCCTACGCCGTCTGTGGCCATGGATGTATTCGCCATGCCTGAGGTCACCGTGGACGGAGAGACCTACGACTGTGTCATCCTGGCGGTGGATAGGCACAGCGGGTAAATCGTGGCTGTTCCTGGCAAGAAGTCCAAGAAGAAGGACAAGAAGGACAAGCATGGAGTGGGGCTGCAGGCCAAGACCGTCGCTAATGCCATGATCAGGCATTGGCTGACGATTTTTGATGTCCGGGCTGTCACCTGCAGCGATCGGGGCAGTCAGTTTGTGGGGACGTGGTTCAAGACAATGTGCAAGCACATGGGTATTCGGCACGCCAAGACCCCGGCGTACCACAGCTGGTCGAATGGCCGAGCTGAGGTGGCCGGGCGGCAGATGTTCGAGAAGTTCCGCCAGCTGCACATCGACGAACCGGGCCGGAATTGGTATAATTCGCTGTGGAGAGTACTCCAAGCGTATCACGACCTTCCGGGACCCACTGGACTGTCGCCCCATCGCATCCTGTTCCTACGGGATCGAGTGTCACGCACTCTCCCGTGGTTGAACCATGGCAAAGTGGCCCGGGATGCGAACGCTATGAAGGCTGAGGCGGACGACACGGCGGCCAAGGTGTGCAAGGCACTTCAGGACGAGCATGAGAAGAGGGCCAAGTACTTCAAGCAGGGAAAGGTCCAGAAGTATGCTCTCCAAGACACCGTGTGGGTGGAGCGGCACCACAAGGATGTCCTGTCCAGGCACCGGCAGGCATCTTGGTATGAGCCGGGGGTAATCGTGCGGAAGGTCGGGCAGGATGTGTATGCGGTTCGTGTGGGGGATAACAAGATCCTGGACCGCGACCATACCCAGCTTCGTCCCCGAGCACCAGACCCCAGCGGACGTCCCGTCACCTTCGAGTTCACGGCCGGCGATGTGGACTCGGACGACGAGGGTGAGGACGACGACTTCACCGTTGAGAAGATCCTGGCGGACAAGCCGGACCCGGGGACGCCTGCGGGGAGGCTTTATAAAGTCCGTTGGAAGGGATTCGCCGCATCCAGGGATTCGTGGGAGCCTCCGAGCAGTTTTGTGCCGAGGTACACCACGGTCTGGATGGACTATCTGAAGAAAAAGAATATTTCTTTGGATGTCAAGGACGTGTTGGTCCATTTGGTTGCTGCTGTAGCACCGTAATGGATCCCCCTTGGCATTTTTGTTTGTTTCTGTGCTTGGGAGACGGGTGAGGGCGTTCATCCGGGGATTTTTGGGCCTTGATTGGCCATCTACCCCCTTCACTGGATCTCCACATATATATCTCATTGTGGTATACTTATTTAGGTCGACCGACGACGTTTTTCTATCTTTGATCCCCTTGGTCCATGTTGTAGATCAAGAGGAGACCGGATATGGCGTAGGGCACTGATTATCAGTGTCCTCACCCCTCCCTTGGGGCATGGGGGACGCCTACGACGTGTGTGGGGCCTCCATGTGTCCTTGGGACATGGGGGGGGGGGGTTTGGAGCCCATTGGGGTCCTCCCGTCCTCTCTTCAATGACTTCCGAGCGGTAACAACGCTCTGAGAAGGGGGGTGAAGCCGGTTCGGACCCCCGTGGCCATCTTTGGGTCACTTGGGGTGTGTATCTATGTGCCGGCAAGCCGCTATTGGCTGATATCATACTCTCCCATCCACCTGACCTAACCTGATGTGATAGTGTGATAGGTTTGGCCATTCCGGCCATGAGCGGTCATATTCAGTACCGAGGCATCGCCAGCGGAGATTTATATATCGGAATATCAGGAATCAACAGGGTTTTTTTATCATAATGTTTCCGTAATTTTTCAGCCTTCTGTTCTGATGGTCAATGTATCGGCGACTGTCAGTTGGCTCGCGTTTTTGCGGTAACCGAATGGTGAACTGTTATTTACAGATATTTTGGCGGAAACCCCGATGAAGGGTCAGATTTCATCAGTAAAGGGTTCGTTGCTTCCGCAATTTTCATAATATACACTGGCAAAATTAATCCGATTTTTTCAGACTTTCAGAATCTGATTTTCGACTTCGACATCGCCGCACTCGATATGACGAATCCCGAGTGGTCCGACATTTTTCCCCGATCACGAATCAACCTTCCTTTTGTTATGCCCTTCGTTTTGCTTAGAGATATAGGCGAAACAAAGTTGATTCGTGAGGCCACTTTGAAAGGTCATATCTCCGGCTCACCGCGAGTAGTCTCAATTTCGAGAATTGGGTTGGAACCGCATTGGTCTCAACTTAATTTAGGAAGCATCAAACGCCTTTGGTGTGTACACATGCCTGGTATAGCAAGGGATAATGGTCAAGAAGGGTGAAAAGCGATATCTAACTCTTGGACCGTGCAACCGAATATTTTAATGCGACTTTCGAGTGTACCGCATGAGTGTTGGGGTTCCATAGCAATTTTCTTTGGGTTGCTACGTATTTTTAACGTGAAGTTATGTCCATGGAGGGTCATGGCATATCATGGTGGGAGCCACTTTTGAGGGTATGTGTTAGATACATGGTATGTGCTTCGATATGCTCACGCCCATGTTATATATCTCCGTTTGTAGGAAGATATATGGAGTCATACGTGGCAAGGGTTTCGCCCAACTCCCAATGGTGAACTCCATAGCGCTAGACTAAGTCTACCGCTCATATAGTGCATGTGGGAGGGCTTACGGAGCGATCCACAAGCGCCAATATCAATTTTCCCATTTTCATGGGGCGTGTTGGGAGTAGGTTCGAAGGTGTCCTTATGCGTCCATATGGGGATCCAGTGGGGGGATTGTTTGCAAATGGTCCCGAGCAATTGTGTTTTGAGTCATAGGTTGACATCATGGGTGAGCGAAGTTATATACTATTGTAATTATCTTGAATTTGGCATTATTTGCATCTTTTTGACCTCATTTTATGCTCATTTTTGTGTTTTATGTGCTCAACTGGTCGGCTAACAGTAAAGTGCCTAGAGATCAGTGAAGTATGGTATGTTGCTTATATGTTGGCATATGCTTCGGTGTTGTACCTCACCATATGCCGGATCACATGGTCACTTTGGCGTGGCACATGAGGCCTCACAAAATTAGGTCTCAAGTTCATGAGTTGACTTGTGAAGCATGTCATGTACATAACCGGAAGGGTTTCGGAGCCAATGATGGGATATTCTTGGGCATCGACCTTTGGTCTATATCACCCTTGTATTTTACTTTCCGGTTTGACACATGCATGGAGCATTTGGGAATTGCCGTATGCATTTTTGAGTATATTATTGAATATTGAGCACTATGGTGTGTTTTGCCTGATTTTGTTAGGTTGTGAGATCATCTTCATGGGGCAGTTCTCCAAGCCCATTTGACTCCAAGTCCAACCAAGGTGATGTCAGGGTAGGGCATGGTCCTGAGTGCCACTCTAGGCCATGACACGCCACCTCCCCTATTGGGCTAGGATTTAGAGGCTTGGGAGTGAACACATTTTTTGGGGTTTGTGTAGTGACTTATGACACATGGCATTCAGCCATCTCATTTGACCTGGGTCAGGGCAGTATGTTGGTGAGTCAAGGGAAGGTCTTGAGTCCAGGGAATGAGGGGTTTATGGCTGTGAATGTGTATATTTACCTCTTTCCCCAACTTTGCTTTTTTTGTGTTCATATGCAAATTTCAGGGCTTTCTTCCTTGGTGCAATTCTTGTACATGCCCGCCACCGTGAGACGACCGGTGTGCTGAACGGAAGCCCGCAGCCTATATTGGATTGTGGATTGGGTTATTGCTGTATTTGTGGGATCTGGTTGCTGTTCAGGGTTGAAGGAGGATTTTATTTTCTATATTTTTGGATTTTGGACCCTGGAATTTGAGGAATGCAATCGTTGATCCGGAGTAAATCAGCAGGGGTAACAGGCGGAAGGGGCACAGCGGGGGTCGGTCCTGGTAGGGACCTTCTTTAGGTTTTATAGGTCAAAATGTCTTGTCACCCCGTTTTGGATAGGCCTATACTAGGATAAAAATGTGTTATACCTCTAGGCCTCTTTATAACAACCATAGCCAACCTTTTGGCAGGGAAATACACTTTTTCTTACTCCCCCCTTGTGCAGTGGTGGCAACCACTGTCGCTTTTTTAAAGGAAAAAGGGAATTTTTCTTCGCCTCCCCATGGCTTCAACATTTATTTAAAATTTTCTATAACATCCCTAATATTGGAAAGAAGGCGCTGCATCAGGGCAGTTGCCAGGTTCTGCTGAGTCATAAAAGACACCTACAGCTCCCACTACGCTCATTGGCGTCGCTGGAGCAGCTGTAGAAATAATTCCTTGATTAGTGCCTCAATGAATTTGATAAAATCCTGCAGAGTTTGATGTTGAAAACCCAAACCAAAGCAGTAAGTAGAGCAAGAACAGGATGTGGATCGAATCAATGAATAGCTTTGAAATCCAGTGTATTACAGAAGGGCTGCAGATAGACAAAGCAGGCTTAAATACAAAGATTCAATCACAACTGGATAAAACAAATGATTTTTATGTGAAAACTGGCCTGACTTCAGCCTCCAAGTGAGCATCAAGCACTTCATGTGCACTCTTTTGGATGAAATGGGGCTGGTTAGGAATATGGGGCAAAGGAGTTAGGCTAGACACAGAATATGACTTGGCAAAGCAACTGAATTCAGAAACAGTTAAAACGCAGAACCACAATAAGTGGTAGAAACAGTTGAGTATAGGGGGTTTGGGGTGGGGGACCACTAGGGTTAACCTCCAAGGCCTTAGGCATGAAATGCCTACTTTATTTCGGTATAACCTCAATGAAGGAAGATACCTCCGCTCAGTTGTGTGGTATGCGTGACCTTCATGGGGGGCTAGGGTTATAACCCTAGTTACTTTGTGAAAGTGTACCTTAGGCTTCAAAAGAGTGATAAAAATACTTAAGTAAGTCTTAGCATCAACAAAAGAGTTTTAAGGGGGGCTTAGCCTGGACCAACCCCTCCAAGAAGGACATGGCAGTGACTTTTTCTTACTGCTGTGTCTTGGTAGGGGGTCAGAATGGGCATGCCAATTCATGTGTGCACAACCCTCTCCCTCCAATTGGCAAAACACCGTGCAATACGCAAAACCCAACGCTGGATATGACCAGAACACGCTGTCTGGGGTCTCGATGAACCTGCTGTAAGACCTGATCTGTCCTTAGCACGTTGAAAATCAATTTACCCTCTTTGGGGTTTGGGATTCAGAACAGTTGTTTAGGAGTCAGTTTTTCGGCCTGAACACGGCCTACTCCACTGTTTGCGCTCCAGGATATCTGTAGAGAAAGGACGAAGGGTTGAGGTACTGACAAACATGCAACGATCGACATAAACACCAAAATCCGTCAAATGACGGCCTCGAATTTTTTTGAGGGCCCACACCTGTCTAGAATCTTCGTGTGCATTATATGCACATTTTTACGAAATTTTTTTTCATTCTAGGAATTTTTAAATTCCCGGATTTACACGCAGAGAAAAGAGGCGCACCGGAGCGCATCCTAATTGCGCGCCGGAAAAGACAAAAATAATAAGATTATAACAGTATGTCACGTAATAATAAGAAAATGACGAGACACACAATAAATGATAAACGTAGGAATTCCATATTTGCTTCTAGGAGCAACAAAGAAGAAAGAATTCAAGAAATCCAAAATGAATTCCAAGAACAAGGTATAAACATACAGGTCTTGTTTGCTTCGTATGCAGCATGCACATTGCTTGTCTCGTGTTAACGTGAATTCGCCGTGTAGCAACGCAAACATAGAGTAGAGGGACAGATTCGAAGATTGCAAGATGATTAGAGGTGAGATCGGGTGATCAGAACATACACATGCGTGCATAAACGCTTGCTTCGCCAGTGTTCCGTTTTATCCTTCCTTTGCTTCGCTCTTCAGCGGTAGGTAAGGTAGGTAAGCCCAGGAGAGGCCACCCCCTGGTGGAGTTCGTGATTGAGGTGTGGATTGGTAAGAAAAAAGAGATTGGTAAGGATGATTGGGAACCTCGTGCATAACGGTGCATGCATATGACGCATTAAAGGGTAGGCCACGCGTGGCGCGCACGGTAAAACCCTTGTTTAGGTTACCCAGGGGCTCCACGCTACGTTCTTTAAGAGAACTGGTGGAGTTCCTTAAGCTTGCTTGCTTGTACTTGGGTTCAGGAACAGCGTATTATAGGGCAGCCTGAGAAG
The DNA here is from genome assembly GCA_964036045.1 of Eutreptiella sp. 'Long Island Sound 2002'. NCBI lineage: Eukaryota > Euglenozoa > Euglenophyceae > Eutreptiales > Eutreptiaceae > Eutreptiella > Eutreptiella sp. 'Long Island Sound 2002'. Next base: position 47,880,586 of record OZ038384.1, read on the forward strand.
CGTATAATACGTGGAGGCTGTCTTGGTTCCTCAGTCCTGAACCCAAGTCATTTGCCTCTGCTTTACAGGTGGGCAGGTCAGGGTGAATTGGCGCAGCTGCAGTTGCCTTCGGCGACTTTATGATTTTTTGCCCAGGCTAAAACGGGCGCTGATCACACAATCAACAAACTGCACCTCAGCCAGGAGTGGCGAGGGCAGTCCGACCTCTTCAACATCCACGCTGTGCATGCAACCTGAGCACTCCTTCCCTCCAAGCCCTATCAGGGAAAGGCGTAGTGGCGTCCCTGTTAGAGCCACAGTCGCTTAGTAGCGCTGCGTTCTCTTGTCCCTTTCACAGGTAGGCCACTAGGGCCGCGACATGTTCCTCATCAACCCCAAGTAGCCTGTGGGTGTAGGAGTGGCAAGCCAGGGTGAGGCCTTGGGCCTCTGAGCCCGCTCATCCTTCGACGGCTGGTGCCACTATAGTGAGTGTAGGACCTGTAGTGTGTGTGTCACTGCCCGCCTGTTTCCTGAAATTTTATCAGGGTTTTAGTGGGCAGTGGCAGTGGTAGTCTAGGTGTTGGCCACGTAGCAAACAGGCATTTTCATGCCTCATAGCTTTTGGCCACCCCTCCCCTGTAGTAGGCAGGCAGGTAGGAAAAACCAATACCTTGGCGTTCTTGCTGGGTATTTTCCCAAGGACGTTTGGTGCCAGCACAGAAATTGGGCACCTAGGGCCGGAGACACCCGGGGCGTACCCCGTGGCACCGGTGAGACATCCGCCTTGTTCAACAAGGGTGCAGCCTTGGGTATAATTAGGACACCATTTCTGCCTCTTGCTCATAGGTCCTTAGAATCAGCACACTCACACACACATAGGAAGGTATAGAAAGGGTTCACTCCCAAGGTTACTTCTGAGAGGCAAGTGTCTCAGCCAGCCTCGGCAACTCTCCTAGGCTGTTCTGGGACAAGTAGTCTACCAGAGCGGAATTCAGGCGTCCCTCAGGAAAAGAAAAGCAGAGAAGGGTTCCCAGGTAGCTTCTTCAACTCCAAACCCTTCCCAGAGGGTTAGGAAACACGACCCTCTGGCGATAGCGGTGTCGGATGACCAACTTCGGCAGGTAGAAGCCTTTCTTGGCCATCTCCTCGGCATTCATGTCGGGGAGTTCTCCTTCTAGGTAGGTAGGTAGGTATCTTCGGGAGCTCGGGATGCCTCCTTTGACATTGCAGGAAGAAGGTCTTACCAAGGGGACGTCCTGTTCCTCCCACTGCCCTATGTCAGGTGCCTCTCGAGCCGCTCCCGCATGTGCTTGGGAAGGCATTGTCGCGGCCACCCGGTCCATGTGTCCCAGGTGGGAGGGTGTCCCCACATGTGTCCATGGGTAGGGCCACATGCCCCCTCCTTTGGGTGGCAGCTCTGGGGGGCTGCCCAGCCGTGTGGAGTATCTCTCACCACAAGGGGTATTGCTCCCGCTTGTCTACGGTACTACCGCCTCACCCTTGTGGCTTGAGTTGCGGGGCCACTCTGCTTGGCAGGTGACCCCCTCCTGGACTGTGTACCGGCTCGCCTGTCACAGGTTGCTTCCATGGCTCCGGGTGACGTTTGCAGTGGTCCGCGATGCAGCCTGGCCGGGCTCGGACCAGTGGCTTTGGAGTACCGCTCCTGCCACTGGCCCGGTGGGTCGGCTGGGTCGCCCCAGTGCGTCCGACCCATGGGGTATTGGTTCTTTCCTGTCCCTCGGCCGCCCTACGTGTGTGCAGTGTCCTGGGCTGTTGGGCTCCTGTTCACCGGGCTGCCCGCGCGGTTTGCTGTGGTGCGTCTGCGGTGTCCTTGGCCAGCTGGCTCCTGTTCACCGGTGTGCTCGCTCGGTGTGTTGTGTTGCATGTGCGGTGTCCTGGGCCCCTGGGCTCCTGTTCACCGGTGTGCGTGCTGTGTGCGGTGCGCGTGTGCCATGGGTGGTTGTTTCCCTCTTCCTCCCCCCCTAATTTTCGTTTTTTTTTTTTACTCGTTTTTTGTTTTTGTTTTTGTTTTTGTTTTTTTTTTTTCCTGTTTTTTTTTTTTTGTTTTTTTTTTTTTTTGGGAAAAAGGAAAAAGAAAAAACAAAAAAGAGGAAAACAGAGGCGCGCGTACACTGCAGGCACAGGCATGGGCAGCTGGTGTGGCGGTGCTATAGCGTTGTGTCCTCTGGCGTGTGTCGTCGGTGCTGTGACGGCGGTCGCGCCCCAGGGGTGCGGCTCGCGTGTCCTGATGTACATGGGTATGGGTCAGGGTGGGTTTGGTTAGGTGTCTCTTTGCTTCTGGTGCTGGCTGGTTAGGCGGCTGTGTGGGCTGTGGCTGTGGGCTGTGTCTACGCATTTCCCTCAGCGGGCCTGGTTTGGCGTCAAGGGTTGACGGTTTCGGGATGTGGCTCGGGTTTGATTTGTGTTGGGGCTTCGGCTCGGTTAGGCTTGGGTCAGGGTGGGTTTGGTGAGGTGTCTCTTTGCTTCTGGAGCTGGCTGGTTAGGCGGCTGTGTGGGCTGTGGGTGTGGGCTGTGGTTACGTTGTTCCCTCGGCGGGTTTGGTTGGGAGTCAAGGGTTAGCGGTTTCGGGGTGTGGCTCGGGTTTGATTTGTGCTTGAGTTCTGGCTCGGTTAGGCAGTTGCGCGGGGCCGGGCGTGTGGGTAGCGGCGTCCACGGAGTCGTGCGCCCGGGGCGAGTGCGGGGTGGTGCGTGCGGGCCGGCCGTTGGCCGGTGGCCCCACTGGGAGTCCCACACGGAGGGGTCGACGGGCGTGCCGGGGGCGTACGCAGCGTGCAGGTTGGGCAGCAGCGGGCGCACGTGCAGGGCGTCGGCGTGCCCGATGAGGACCTCACTGAGGACCGAGGGGTTGGCGGCAAGCAGTATGCGATGCCCGGGAGGGGTGGTGGCGAGGAGCGGGAGGATGTCCGCGGCCCGCGACGTGGGGGCGAACACGGCGTGGGTCGGGTGCGGCCCCGGGAGCGGTGCTGGGGGGAGCGGGACCACAGGACGGCGGTCTACTGTGAGGTGCCAAGTGGCGCGATGGTGGAGGAGCCGGACTAGGGCGATGCTGTGGCGCAGTGTGTTGGGCTGGGTGCTGCGCGGCGTGGGGACGCGCGGCGGGAGGGGGGGGGGGCGGGGCGGTGGCGTGGGAGGGGGCACGGCGGAGGAGTGACGTCAGTGACGTGTGTGTCGTGCTGAGGGTGGAGAGGAGCCCACGGTATCGGGCCCGGGTTCGGCGCCTTTGGGCGTAGTGGTGCTCGTTGTCGTGTGCGTTGGTAGAAGCCTTTCTTAGCCATCTCCTCGGCATTCATGTCGGGGAGTTCTCCTTCTACTTCCATTGGGCTGGCAGCGCCCTGTAGGTCCAGAGCGGCGATCTCCTCGTCGTTTAGTTCCCATTCCTCCCCACAGAGGTCCCCTGCGTTGTAGTAGCGCTTGAGCTATTGAGCAGCGCACACCAGGGTCCCCCCTAGTCAGGAAAAACACAGCACGGTGATACGGTGACCATCCAAAGATAGGATCTTGTAGGGCTGAAAGTAGGGGTCATCGCTGGTGGAGCGTGGCCAGGCGGGGAGCCGACTGTGGTGCACCAGCACCCAGTCTCCCTCTTGGTAGGAGGCGGGCACCCTGTGCTTGCTTTTCTTGTTCCACTGGCGCTCCCTCACTCTCTGAAGCATAGCCTTGGCCTTGTCTACCTTATCTTGTTGCTCCTTTACAAACTTACCCACAGTGGAGTAGGAATCCTCAGGATGGGGAGCGTGCAGGAACCACGCCGGGCGTCCCATGAACAGCTCATGGGCCGTAAAGCCAGTTGCCAAACTCTCTTGGGAGTTCATCATCAAGGATATGACGGGGACTAGTCTCACCCGTGTTGTGGCGTCCCTGTTAGGCCACAGTAGCTTAGCAGCGCTGTGTTCTCTTGTCTTCTTCACAGGAGGGTCATTAGGACCCCACACCCACACAGCCGCGCCCCCCGGCATGTGGGTGACGGACCCCAACAGCACGCCCAGAGGGCGGGCAGTCGGGGGAGGGGGAGCGCCTGACCACAGATGCCCCTCACAACGGCGGAAGGCACCCCCCCGGGGACGCCCTTCCGCCACCCCTACAGCGAGCAACGCCGGCCCGCAAGGGCGCAAGCTCTGGGGCCGGGGCTGGGTCCCCACGCCCGCACGGACCGCACCCGGGACACACGGGTCGCGGAGCCCCAGCTGTCTGCTCCACAGGACGGGCGGCCGGGGGAGGGACAGCACCTGACACCAGACGCCCCTCACAACGGTGGCAGGCCACCCCCCGCGGGGACGGCCCCCCACCACCCCCGCGGCACGCAGCCCCCACAGGGCATGCAGGCCAAGGGGACAGTGTTGGGCCCCCACACCCACACACCCGCGCGCACAGCACATGGGTGGCGGACCCCGACAGCTCGCCCAGTGGGCAGGCAGTCGGGGGAGGGACAGCGCCTGACCTCAGACGCCCCTCACAATGGTGGAAGACACCTGCCCCGGGGAGGCCCTCCCGCCACCCCCACAGCGAGCAATGCCAGCCCGCAAGGGCGCACGCTGTGGGGCCGGTGCTGGGTCCCCACGCCCGCACCGACCGCACCCGGGACACACGGGTTGCGGAAGCCTGGCCGCCCGCTCCAGAGGACAGGCGGCCGGGGGAGGAACAGCGCCTGCTACCAGACGCCCCTCACAACGGTGGCAGGCCAGCCCCCCCAGGGACGGCCCCCCCAACACCTCCGTGGCACGCAGCCCCCACAGGGCATGCAAGCCAAGGGGACAGTGTTGGGCCCCCACACCCACACATCCGCGCCCTCAGCACGTGGGTGGCGGACCCCGACAGCCCGCCCAGTGGCCGGGCAGTCGGGGGAGGGACAGCGCCTGACCTCAGACGCCCCCCACAATGGTGGAAGGCACCCCCCCCGGGGACGCCCTTCCGCCTACCCGACAGCGAGCAACGCCGGCCGGTAAGGGCGCACGCTGTGGGGCCGGTGCTGGGTCCCCACGCCCGCACCGACCGCACCCCGGACACACGGGTTACGGAACCCTGGCGGCCTGCTCCAGAGGACGGGCGGCCGGGGGAGGCACAGCGCCTGACACCAGACGCCCCTCACAATGGTGGAAGGCACCCCCCCCAGGGACGGCCCACCACTACTTCCGCGGCACGCAGCCCCCACGGGGCATGCAGGCCAAGGGGACAGTGTTGGGCCCCCACACCCACACATCCGCGCCCACGGCACGTGGGTGGCGGACCCAAACAGCCCGCCCAGTGGGTGGGCAGTCGGGGAAGGGAAACCGCCTGACCTCAGACGCCCCTCACAATGATGGAAGGCACCTCCCCCCGGGGACGCCCTTCCGACACCCCCACAGCGAGCAACGCCGGCCCGCAAGGGCCCACGCTGTAGGGCCGGTGCTGGGTCCCCACGCCCGCACCGACCGCACCCGGGACACACGGGTCGCGGAACCCTGGCTGGCCGCACCAGAGGACAGGCGGCCGGGGGAGGGACAGCGCCTGACACCAGACGCCCCTCACAACGGTGGCAGGCCAGCCCCCCCGGGGACGGCCCCCCACCACCCCCGCGTCACGCAGCCCCCACAGGGCATGGAAGCCAAGGGGACAGTGTTGGGCCCCCACACCCACACACCAACGCCCACGGCACGTGGGTGGCGGACCCCAACAGCCCGCCCAGTGCGCGGGCAGGTGGGGGAGGGACACCGCCTGACCTCAGACGCCCCACACAATGGTGGAAGGCACCCCCCCCAGGGACGCCCTTCCGCCACCCCCACAGCGAGCAAAGCCGGTCCGCAAGGGCGCACGCTGTGGGGCCGGTGCTGGGTCCCCACGCCCGCACCGACCGCACCCGGGACACACGGGTCGCGGAACCCTGGCTGCCTGCACCAGAGGACAGGCGGCTGGGGGAGGGACAGCGCCTGACACCAGACGCCCCTCACAACGGTGGCAGGTCAGCCCCCCCGGGGACGGCCCCCCACCACCCCCGCGTCAGGCAGCCCCCACAGGGCATGCAGGCCAAGGGGACAGTGTTGGGCCCCCACACCCACACACCAACGCCCACAGCACGTGGGTGGCGGACCCCAACAGCCCGCCTAGTGCGCGGGCAGGTGGGGGAGGGACAGCGCCTGACCTCAGACGCCCCTCAGAATGGTGGAAGGCACCCCCCCCAGGGACGCCCTTCCGCCACCCCCATAGCGAGCAAAGCCGGCCCGCAAGGGCGCACGCTGTGGGGCCGGTGCTGGGTCCCCAGGCCCGCACCGACCGCACCCGGGACACATGGGTCGCGGAACCCTGGCTGCCCGCTCCAGACGACGGGCGGCCGGGGGAGGGACAGCGCCTGACACCAGACGCCCCTCACAATGGTGGAAGGCACCCCCCCCGGGGACGGCCCCCCAACACCCCCACAGCGAGCAACGCCAGCCCGCAAGGGCGCACGCTGTGGGGCTGGTGCTGGGTCCCCACGCCCGCACCGACCGCACCCGGGACACACGGGTGGCGGAGCCCCGGCCGCCGGCTCCAGAGGACGGGCGGCCGGGGGAGGGACGGCGCCTGTCACCAGACGCCCCTCGCAACGGTGGCAGGTCACCCCCCCCCGGGGACGGCCCCCCACCACGCCCGCGGCACGCAGCGCCCACAGGGCATGCAGGCCAAGGGGACAGTGTTGGGCCCCCAGACCCACACACCCGCGCTCACAGCACGTGGGTGGCGGACCCCAATAGCCCGCCCAGTGGCCGGGCAGTCGGTGGAGGGACAGCGCCTGACCTCAGACGCCCCTCACAATGGTGAAAGGCACCCCCCCCCGGGGACGCCCTACCGCCACCCCCACAGCAAGCAACGCCGGCCCGCAAGGGCGCACGCTGTGGGGCCGGTGCTGGGTCCCCAAATCCGCACGACCGCATCCGGAACACACATGGGTCTCGGAACCCTGGCTGCCCGCTCCAGAGGACGGGCGGCCGGGGGAGGGACAGCGCCTGACACCAGACGCCCCCCACAATGGTGGAAGGCACCTCCCCCGGGGACGCCCATCCGCCACCCCCACAGCGAGCAACGCCAGCCCGCAAGGGCGCACGCTGTGGGGCCGGTGCTGGGTCCCCACGCCCGCACCGACCGCACCCGGGACACACGAGTCGTGGAGCCCCGGCCGCCCGCTCCAGAGGACGGGCGGCCGGGGGAGGGAAGGCGCCTGTCACCAGACGCCCCTGGCAACGGTGGCAGGCCACCCCCCCCTGGGGACGGCCCCCCACCACCCCCGCGGCACGCAGCGCCCACAGGGCATGCAGGCCAAGGGGACAGTGTTGGGCCCCCAGACCCACACAGCCGCGCCCACAGCACGTGCCCGGCGGACCCCAACAGCCCGCCCAGTGGGCGGGCAGTCGGGGGAGGGACAGCGCCTGACCTCAGACGCTCCTCACAATGGTGGAAGGCACCCCCACCGGGGACGCCCATCCGCCAGCCCCACAGCGAGCAACGCCGGCCCGCAAGGGCCCACGCTGTGGGGCCGGTGCTGGGTCCCCACGTCCGCACCGACCGCACCCGGAACACACGGGTCGCGGAACCCTGGCTGCCCGCTCGAGAGGACGGGCGGCCGGGGGAGGGACAGCGCCTGACACCAGACGCCCCTCACAACGGTGGCAGGCCACCTCCCCCGGGGACGGCCCCCCCACCATCCCCGCGGCACGCAGCCCTGACAGGGCATGCAAGCCAAGGGGACAGTGTTGGGCCCCCAGATCCACACAGCCGCGCCCACAGCACGTGGCCGGCGGACCCGAACAGCCCGCCTAGTGCGCGGGCAGGTGGGGGAGGGACAGCGCCTGACCCCAGACGCCCCTCACAATGGTGGAAGGCACCTCCCCGGGGACGCCCTTCCGCCAGCCCCACAGCGAGCAACGCCGGCCCGCAAGGGTGCACGCTGTGGGGCCGGTGCTGGGTCCCCACGCCCGCACCAACCGCACCCGGGACACACAGGTTGCAGAACCCTGGCCGCCCGCCCCAGAGGGCGGGCGGCCGGGAGAGGGACATCGCCTTACACCAGACGCCCCTCACAACGGTAGCAGGCCAGCCCCCCCGGGGACGGCCCCCTAGCAACCCAGCGGCACGCAGCCCCCACAGGGCATGCAGGCCAAGGGGACAGTGTTGGGCCCCCACACCAACACGCCCGCGACCACAGCATGTGGGTGGCGGACCCCAACAGCCCGCCCAGTGGGCGGGCAGTTCGGGGAGGGGAAGCGCCTGACCTCAGACGCCCCTCACAATGGTGGAAGGCACCCCCCCGGGAACGCCCTTCCGCCGTCCCCACAGCGAGCAATGCCGGCCCGCAAGGGCGCACGCTGTGGGGCCGGTGCTGGGTCCCCACGCCCGCACCGACCGCACCCGGGACACACGGGTCGCGGAACCCCGGCTGCCCGCCCCAGAGGACGGGCGGCCGGGGGAGGCACAGCGCCTGACACCAGACGCCCCTCACAACGGTGGCAGGCCGGCCCCCCCAGAGACGGCCCCCCAGCACCCCCGCGGCACGCAGCCCCAACGGGGCATGCAGGCCAAGGGGACAGTGTTGGGCCCCCACACCCAAACGCCCGCGCCCACAGCATGTGGGTGGCGGACCCCAACAGCCTGCCCAGTGGGCGGGCAGTTCGGGGAGGGGGAGCGCCTGACCACAGACGCCCCCCACAACGGTGGATGCACCCCCTCGGGATCGCCCTTCCGCCACCCCCACAGCGAGCAACGCCGGCCCGCAAGGGCGCACGCTGTGGGTCCGGTGCTGGGACCCCACGCCCGCAGCGACCGCACCCGGGACACACGGGTCGCGGAACCCCGCCTGCCCGCCCCAGAGGATGGGGGGCCGGGGGAGGGACAGCGCCTGACACCAGACGCCCCTCACAACGGTGGCAGGCTCCCCCCCTTGGGGACGGCCCCCCACCACCCCCGCGGCACGCAGCCCCCACAGGGCATGCAGGCCAAGGGGACAGTGTTGGGCCCCCACACCCACATACCCGCGCCCACAGCACGTGGGTGGCGGACCCCAACAGCCCGCCCGGTGGTCGGGCAGTCGGGGGAGGGGGAGCGCCTGACCTCAGACGCTTCTCACAGCGGTGCAAGGCACCCCCCCCGGGGACGCCCTTCCGCCGTCCCCACAGCGAGCAACGCCGGCCTGCAAGGGCGCACGCTGTGTAACCGGTGCTGGGTCCCCACGCCCACACCGACCGCACTTGGAACACACGGGTCGCGGTACCCCGGCTGCCCGCCCCAGAGGACGGGCGGTCGGGGGAGGGACGGCGCCTGACACCAGGCGCCCCTCACAACAGTGGAAGGCCACCCCCCCCCAGGGACGGCCCCCCACCACCCCCGCGGCACGCAGCCCCCACAGGGCGTGCAGGCCAAGCCAGGTAGGGGGGAACCGGGACCAGACCGCCCCCCCCAGAGCACGCCAGACGGAGCAAGGGACCGGGGCAGGACACGCGGAGGGGCACTGACCACGTGGAACGGCCCTACCAGGGCCCAGTGCCGGGACCGCGCGAGGTGCGCACGCCACTCCCCCCAGGGGGGGGGGGAGCGGACGCCGCAGGAGCGCGAGCGCACACACACGCAAAGGGCACGGGGACTACCAGAAGGGCAACCGGACCGAGCTCGCGGAACGCACCGACCGCGTGGAATGGCGTACCAGCGAGCGAGGGTAAGGGACACCCGGACGGGACGGCCCGCCACACGCAGCGCGGGACACGCGGGGCGGGAAGGGGGAAACGGGAGAGACACAGCACCAGGTACCGGCCCGAGCCCCCCGAACCGGCCGCGAGCGCCGCGCACACACGGACGGGGCACTGCACCCGCCAAGGCAGTAGTGGCGCACTGCGCCACGCCCCAGCCCCTAGGCTAGGCAGCCTCCGCGCCAGCCCAAGGGGGTCCCACTGGCGACAAGCCAGTAGCACGGGCCCGGCAGCGCCGGCGCCCCGGGCGACCACTCATTAGGGGGGCGACGCAGTGGGTAAGCGCCCGCAGCCACGGCTGCGAATTGATGCACTGACCGGGGAGTGGCGAAATGGGGAAGCCGGGGAGGGACGGGGCTCCGAGCTCTGTGAACCCAGGTGACTCCGCCACCAGGCAGGAGGTGCGTCTTGGAGGGCCCCCCACTAGGACCCGGTGGGGAGGATATCACCTGGCCCGACCAGGTGGCCCCCTGGGGCCGAAAGGCGTCTAGTACCCGCAAAATCAAACCTCAAACCTCAAACCTCATTTGCCTCTGCTTTACAGGTGGGCAGGTCAGGGTGAATTGGCGCAGCTGCAGTTGCCTTCGGCGACTTTTGGAGTTTTCGCCCAAGCTAAAACGGGCGCTAATCACACAATCAACAAACTGCACGTCAGCCAGGAGTGGCGAGGGCAGTCCAACCTCTTCAACATCCACGCTGTGCACGCAACCTGAGCACTCCTTCCCTCCAAGCCCTATCAGGGAAAGGCGTAGTGGCGTCCCTGTTAGAGCCACAGTCGCTTAGTAGCGCTGCGTTCTCTTGTGCCTTTCACAGGTAGGCCACTAGGGCCGCGACATGTTCCTCATCAACCCCAAGTAGCGTGTGGGTGTAGGAGTGGCAAGCCAGGGTGAGGCCTTGGGCCTCTGAGCCCGCTCATCCTTCGATGGCTGGTGCCACCATAGTGAGTGTAGGACCTGTAGTGTGTGTGTCACTGCCCGCCTGTTTCCTGAAATTTTATCAGGGTTTTAGTGGGCAGTGGCAGTGGTAGTCTAGGTGTTGGCCACGTAGCAAACAGGCGTTTTCATGCCTCATAGCTTTTGGCCACCCCTCCCCTGTAGTAGGCAGGCAGGTAGGAAAAACCAACACCTTGGTGTTATCGCTGGGTATTTTTCCAACGACGTTTGGTGCCAGCACAGAAATTGGGGACCTAGGGCCGGAGAGACCTGGAGCGTACCCCGTGGCACCGGTGAGACATCCGCCAGGTTCAACAAGGGTGCAGACTTGGGTATAGTTAGGACAGCATTTCTGCCTCTTGCTCATAGGTCCTTAGGATCAGCACACTCACACACATATAGGAAGGTATAGGAAGGGTTCACTCCCAAGGTTACTTCTGAGAGGCAAGTGTCTCAGCCAGCCTCAGCAACTCTTCTAGGCTGTTCTGGGACAAGTAGTCTACCAGAGCGGAATTCAGGTGTCCCTCAGGAAAAGAAAAGCAGAGAAGGGTTACCAGGTAGCTTCTTCAACTCCAAAACATTCCCAGAGGGTGAGGAAACACCACCCCTGGCGATAGCGGTGTCGGATGACCGACTTCGGCAGGTAGAAGCCTTTCTTGGCCTTCTCCTCGGCATTCATGTCGGGGAGTTCTCCTTCGACCTCCATTGGGCTGGCAGCGCCCTGTAGGTCCAGAGCGGCGATCTCCTCGTCGTTTAGTTCCCATTCTTCCCCACAGAGGTCCTCTGGGTCGTAGTAGTGCTTGAGCTATTGAGCAGCGCACACCAGGGTCCCCCCTAGTCGGGGAGAACACGGCACGGTGATACGGTGACCATCCAAAGATAGGATCTTGTAGGGCTGAAAGTAGGGGTCATCGCTGGTGGAGCGTGGTGAGGCGGGTAGCCGACTGTGGTGCACCAGCACCCAGTCTCCCTCTTGGTAGGAGGCGGGCACCCTGTGCTTATTTTTCTTGCTCCACTGGCGCTCCCTCACTCTCTGAAGCATAGCCTTGGCCTTGTCTACCTTGTCTTGTTGCTCCTTTACCCACTTACCCACAGTGGAGTAGGAATCCTCAGGATAGGGAGCGTGTAGGAACCACGCCGGGCGTCCCATGAACAGCTCATGGGGCGTATAGCCAGTTGCCAAACTCTCTTGGGAGTTCATCATCAAGGATATGACAGGGAGTAGTCTCACCCAGTCTTTGGTGCGCTCAGTCTTGCACCATATCCTTACATTCTCCTTGAGAACACGAATCTGTCGCTCACATAGCGGGTTGCTCGTATGAGTATAGGGAATCCCTGTTGACACCTGGACATTGAGGGATCTCAGGACTCTTTTGTACCAGCCAGTGTGGGAGCGTACTGGGACATCTTCGTCTGAGTTAGTCTCTTTGGGTGCCCCATAGACACAGAACCACTCCTCCAGGACTATCTTGATGGTCTCCTCGCCGGTGATGTGGTTTGTACATGGGCACTCCCTGGTAAACCTGGTCAGCCATTGGTTACCACTAGGGCAAAGTCATAGCCCCCGAACTTAGGCATCTCGGTGTAGTCCACGTAGATAACACCGTTGGCACAGTGGGGGAGAGGGAGAGTCGAATAGAGACCTCTGTCCCTGATATCCCCAGGTTTACAGGACCGACACGGGCACTTGTCCACGATAGGCTGGATAATTTTCCGCAGCTGGTCATCAGTCCAGGTAGAGTGGAACCACTGCTTGAAAAGCCCCAGGGTACGGTTGGCCCCCACATGACCACTGGACTCATGGGTCCACTTGAGGAGCGCCGGGATTCTGTCGCTAGGCACAACTATCACGTCCCCATGCCAGAGGTAGGTCTTGTCCCGTTTCCACTGTTCCTGGCTGACCGGGACGGGTTCCAGACGCTTCTCCAGGCGTTTGTTGATATTGCCGAACTCCTTCAGGTACTCCACTTGTCGGAGTCAATCCAGAGGTCTGATCATGGTCATGTTCAAGTCCAGTTGTACATCCATACGGCTGAGCGCCTCCTTGGCTAGCTCCTGAGACCTGGCACCAATCATGTCGTCGAAGTTGTTGCGGCTGATGTAGTCGGCACACTCGTTTTTGACGCCCTTTATATGATGTACTGGGAGACGTAGCTGGCTCAGGTAGGTCCACCAGCGTCTGAGCTTAGGCTTCTCAGGTGGGGGTCCCTTCTGGAAGGTGCGAACCGGTTCTTGGTCGCACAGCCAAACCACAGGGTTACTCCCCAACAGTCGGGACTGAGAGGATAGCACCAGCATACCCGCGAGCAGTTCCTGCTCATAGGTAGAGTAGTTACCCCGGGTCTGGTTCCATTTCGAGTTCCAATGACCCAGGGGAACCAGGACCCATTTGTCGTCAGGGTAGCTGTGCTTGAGAGTACCGTCTCGGTTGAGTCCAGCAGTACCCCATTGGGTAATGGCGGAGTCGAACTCTTCCTCCTCTAGTGCTTGCCATTGGAACAACGTTCCATCTCCGCCCACATTGCTGGCGTTAGTCACCAGAATAATCTCCCCTTGTGCTCTAGGCACATGCAGGCACTTAGCGTTGGCCACTTTGTCCTTGAGCTCGTCAAACGCTTGTTGTTCTTGAGGGCCCCAGCGCCAGGTAGTAGTCTTCTTGATGAGGTCCGCCAGGATCCTGCTGGTGTAGGTGAAATTCGTGATGTGGCGGCGGTAGAAGTTGCAAGCCCCAACGAAACTGCGTACATCATGGAGTCCTTTCTTGTGGTCTTCATGTCATACCTTAGCGTCCATCAGGGGTTTTGCCTTAGAGGCCGCTGGGGTCCACTACCCATAGCCAATGTCGAACCCCAGGTACTGCATCGTCCCCCGCATGAACTCACACTTCTCCAGCTTGAGTCTAGCGTGGTTCTCCTGGCAGACCGCAAAGAAGTCGCCAAAGAGGATTAGGTGGTCCTCTTGGGTATTTTTTCCCAGGCATACATCTTCGATGTGTGCTTCCATCTGAGCGCCCCGGGATATGAGTTCTTGCACCACGGGTCTTCGACGTAGGCTGGATAGGATCTTGTTCATCAGCTCTCGGAATAAGCGAGTGCGTTGGCAACGCCAAAGGGCATGACCTTCAACCTGAACACCCTCCCCTGAGGGGTGATGAAGGCAAGGAGTTCCTGGGCGTCCGGCGTCAGGTCCACCTGCCAGAATCCACTTCGCTTGTCCATCTTTGTCTTGTAGCGGCAGGAGGCTATCTTCTCGAGGGTTGACTCCATATTAGGAATGGACCCTGAGTGGTTCAACATCTTCTTGTTTAGCTCTGCATAGTCCAATACCAGCCGTTTGGCTGTTGACTCGGGTTTAGCCACCAGGAAACAGGGGCTGCAGTGTTGGGGGTAGTCCCAATCCTTGTATTCCAGGACCAAGCCAGCGTCGATACACTCTTGTATCTGTCGCTCTATCTCACTGGCCTGCTCTTTAGGAGCCGGGTAGGGTCTCCTTCTTATCTTCTGACCCACGAACTCGGCCTGCAGCTTGAGGTCCATCTGTACCAGCTTGTCACAGGATGCTGGAGGGGGTAGTTTCTCCGAATACCTCCAGGTAGGTCCTGATCAGCCTCTGTACTCTAGGGTCCAAGAGTTTAATCTTGTCCTCCATGTCCTCGTCAGAGTGTAGATTGCTTGCCCCTTGGTGTATAGAAGCAGGGAGGTGATCCTCAACCGGCTCTGCGTCCTTGATTGTATCTTTCAGTCTTTGATAGGCGTGGAGAAGGTCTCGTTCCAGTCTCAGGTGGTCGGTGATAACATAGGCACACTCGAGAGGGTTCGTATAGACGTTCCTGTGACAGTTCCTCCTCCTCTGGGGTCCTCACATGGGCACCCCATACGCTCTTCATGAGCTTCAGGTCCACCCCTCGTTGCCAGGTGGTAATCTTCTGTTCCAGGTCCTCCTTCCGTTGGGAGATATCCCCCATTGGCCATGAGCGGCATGTAGGCCTAGCGTAGCATAGCTTTTTCGCCACCAATCTCCTCTTGGAGTCCACGTACTCTCTTAGCCTGGATCGGGGGTCCAACTCCTCGTCCAGGGGCTCCTCTCCCCTCATGGAGAGTAGGGGTTTCAGTGGGGCAGCGTACTCGGCGTTCTCCGCTTCCTCGCCGCACGTCTGCACGAAGAAGGCGTTATGCTCAGTCTCGTCATCAGAGTGTATAGAGCTGGGTAGCTCGGATAGCCCAAGCTCTGACACTACATCAGGACTAGATACACGGCAGGGGGAGCTGGGGGCAACACTGTCAGACACGACGTACTCGTCTCCCCCAGGAGTAGTCTCCACGGCGTCGCGAGGTCGTAGTTGACTTTTCAGGACGTCCAGGGTCAAGCCGCTGCTTTCACGTTGAATTTCCTGGACCATAGCAGAGTTCAGATCCTCCCAGGGCACTGGGGCTAGACCCCGTCCACCAAGCTTAGCATACTACCCCATCCAGGTTTCCCGATGGGCGTCTTGCGGCCCAGAGGCACGTAGATGGCGTCATCCGGCAGCTGGATGGAGGTGAGCGTCAGCTTGTCCAATAGAGTACGCCAGTACTCATTTCCCCCATGGGCTCCCCAATCGGGAGAGCACAGGATTATACGGGAACGTTCCAGGGCCACCTTGGTCAAGACCTTCCCCAGTTGACTGAATCTTGGGTTCCCGTAGGCCATCCCGAAAGAGGGTCAGTAAAATTTATAGCAGCAATTTTTCCCCTTGCTGCAGTAGAGGTCCAAGACATGTCGCTTGTCGCTGGCGAATAGCTCCACGTTCAGGTCTTCCCGGGAGTATCCCAACTCCCTCAGACCTTGGTCTAGGACATCACCCAGCAGCTGATAGTTCTCTGTTTTGGAGGCGACCATCATGGTTGATGCCTCCCTCTTGCATACCCTCAAGTAGCTATACGTATGCTCCGACTGCTCCAGAGGTACAGATTCCCAGATTCTGGTGGAGAGGGACAGGGAGGTGGCGGCCCGGGAGCGCAGGGTGCGGGAGGAGGAGGAGGCGGTGGCCCGGGGGACACACCGGGTCCTCCCTGATCCGGAAGGGGACGACCCCTCCACGGATGTGGAGGGGCTGTCGCCGTCAGGCAAAAGGGCCAGGGAGGAGGAAGAGGAGGCGGGGCAGGAGAGGGGGAAGCGGCGCCCGGGGGAGGAGCGGGGAGTAGGTGAAGCGGAGGGGGCACCCTGGCCGGACAGCCCCAGCCCAGAGCCGACGCCGACGGACTGGGATTCGGAGTCGCCACCGCCGCGGCGGTATGCGCCGCCGCAGGTACGGAGGGGACCCGGGACGGTCGCGGGCTGGACGGCGGGGGAAGTGGCGGAGCTGGTCCGCTACGTGAAGTTGGCGGGGAAGACGAGGGCAAGGTGGGAGAAGAGGGGGACCCGCCCCTTCAGCAACCTGGTCGGCAGGGCAGGGAGGCCCAGGGAAAGGGGGCCTGAGATGGAGGAGGGCCGGTGGAGGAGGATGCTGGGAGAGGCGCTCCCGGGGGTGAGCCTGGACTGTCCCCAGGAGAATGGGAAGAGGCCCAGGGTTCGGGTGCTGTGGGAGCTGTTGCAGCGGGAGGGGTGGTACGGGGGCGACGCGTAGGACTGGGCAGGAGCAGGACCGAGAAGCGCCAGGGGCCAGGGGCCAGGGGTGTGCGGGAGGGATGGGCAGACAGGATGCGAGGAGAGCTGCAGGGGAGGTGGACCTGGGGAGTTGGCGAAGGTGGAGGAGGGTAAGGGGCCACGAGGAGAGGAGGAAAGGAGCAGAGAGGCGCAGGTGCGCAGGGAAGGGCAGGGGCACGCCTGGCCGTAGAGGGAGATGTGGTGATGGCGGACACGGACGAGAACCATAAGCGGAGGGTACAGGGCCCGCGGCAGGGGCGGATGGAGCGGCGGAGTACGGGGGCGCAGATGGGTGTGGACGGAGCGCCCGGGCAGCGGAATGCGGGACGTGTCACGCGTACGGCGAGCAGTGTGGGGCAGAACGAGAAGCCTGACAAGATGCTGTAGTGGAATGGGGTACTGTACTGGAGTGCTGCTGGAGTACGGCGAGCGGTGGTACGGAGCCGGGCTGCTTTGCCAGGAGCGCCGGCGGGGATCCAGAGCACAAGGTCGTCACCAACGGGAACGGCCGGAGATGGCGTGGAGCACCATCGTGGCCACTCGGGGGGATAGGCCTACGGAGGCCGCAGCGGCTACAGTGGGCTACTGTTCACTCGAGCGGACAGAGTAAGGAACATAGCGGTCGTAGAATCCCAACGGCCAGCGTCATGCCAGTCCTCGGGCAGGGCCACAGTCCAGTTCGCGAATTCCCCCCCCCCCCCCCCACACTGGGCACATGGCTTCCCGGATGAGGTGAGAGACACGGACCGAGGGAATAACACTAGGCTGGGAGAGACACCAGGGAAAAGGGTAGGGACGACAGAGAGGGGCAGGGGTAGGGCACGCGGGTGGCACACACGAGTGACAGCGCGGCTCAGACACAGAGGGCAGACGAGTAATTCAGGCAGGATCAGCTGAGAGACGGTGAATGGGAGGGGAGACGGGCGAGTGAGGGGGCACGGGGCGGCTGGACGGGGGTAGCACGGAGAAGAACAGGGGGCACACGCAGGGCGCGCGGGAGCAGCGGAGAGCGCGACCACGGGGACACCAAAAAAAAAACAGAAAAGGCTGACATGACATCAAGGAAGGACACGCAGAGGGGGCAGGGCGCGGGAGGTGGGGGGACTAGGGGGCCAACAGGGGCCCAAAGGAGCAGATTGTCCCACACAGAGAAACGCCATGCCGATGACCCGCATCGAGCCGTACCGGCCGCCCCGCGCGACCATCAGGAAACTGATGGAGGGGCGGCCGGCGGGGGAGGACGATGGGGGAGTCCCCCCAAAGGCGTATCTGGGGAGGCCGCCGAAGTCGGCCTACAGGTTGGTGGACAGGGCGGAGGCCCTGAGGCGCGTGAAAGCGGGCGAGATACAACCATGGCGCGGGGACGATCAGCGGAGAGCACAAGGAGCAGGAGAACAACAGTAGGAGGGCGGGCAGGAGACGGAGGGGAGGGGAGGGTGGAGAGGAGAGAAAGAATAATAACTTCACCGATGGCTTAAATGAGTGGGACGCGAGGGAGGGGCGCCGACCTGGCATGGCAAGGGACCGCCAAGGGCCGCGGCACAGGCAGGCAATTGGACTGGACGAGAGCACCGAACGGAGCCGAGACAGATGGCTGTGCAGTGTCGTTGTGCGTGAATGCGGGGAGGAGGGAACCACGCGGCAGGAAGCACGGCGACAAAAATAAAACACGGACAAAACCCCACAGCGCCTCAGATTGGCGTGCGGCACAAAGCAAGCGCAGGGCGGGGGAACGGGACGGAGCAAAAGGGCAGATGAGGGACCGCGGGTGGCGCAAAAAAAAAATCAAAGCAATGATGAACAGTACCAACAAAGATGGGTGACCACGTGGGGGAAAGGCAAGGGTAACGGGGGGGGCGGGGGCCAGGAAGAGGGACCCACCACAGGTCAAGAAGGGAACACACCACGCAAGCGGAAGGGGGCGGGAAGGAGGCGACCAGTGCTAGGCACGCGAACCGGACCGGGGAAGTCAGCGGATCCGGTGGGCCCGCGCCAGAGAGTTGCAGGCCGCTCAAGAAAAAACGGGATGCAGGGAAAAGGGGACGGAACAGGAAAGGGCGTGTGGCTAGAGCCACACGACAGCCCCAGGAACTGGGACGGCAGGGGAAGCGGCACAGGAGAGAGGGGCGGGGGCGGGAAGGGAGCGACCCGTGCTAGGCGCACGAAACGGTCCCCTGATGGATGAGGATCCAGTGGGCCCGCGCCACAGGGTTGCTGGCTGCCCGCTGGGGTATAAACACGGGATGAAGGATTGGATGGGGCCGCACAACAGCCCAGGGGAATAAGCTGAGGACGCAGCACAGGGGAAAGGGGCGGGGGCGAGAAGGGAGCAACCCGTGCTAGGCGCACAAAACGGTCCCCGGATGGATGAGGATCCAGTGGGCAGGTGCCACAGGGTTGCTGGCGGCCCGGTGGGGTATAAACACAGGATGAGGGTTGGGATGGGGCCGCACAACAGCCCGGCGCGGTAGGGAGTCCACGGGACGCTGGGAATGGGCCGGTGACGGGATGTGGCATAGGGGAATGGGACATGGGATGGGAAGGGAGACCGAAAGCGGCAAGCAACAGCCCCGTGGGATTGGGAAACCAGTTGCCATGGAGTGGTGAACCATGGGCCAACCATGGGGAGCCTGACCATGGAAAGTCGGGAAGATGCCCTGAACTCCGGGACGGCCGTGAGGTGTCCGCAGGGGTGAGGCTGGACCCTGAGGTTCCCGGGGTCAAAGACCTGAGTACACGTAGGTTCACGCGTGAGCGGGACCAGGGGGAACGTGGAAAGGGTCGCCCCCTGGCCTCCAGCCGTGGATGGACGACACCCAAGTGCATCTGGGAGCCGAGTGGGTCCTCCAACCCGTGAGGGATGGGGAGTGGTGGAATGTGGTTGACAGAGAGAAATGCTCCGCTGTCGGCGAGGGCTATCCACAGGAAACCCGCCTGCAGGCGCCCACAAGGCTGTGCTCGGGGGGGAAGGCCGGAGGATCCTTCGACGGGTGACCGGAAGGAGCTGAAACCGTGAGGCCAGCGACTGAAGGGAACCTACCGCCGGTCATGCCCCAAGGGAACCAGGTTGAAGTTCTCGGCCGTGAGGTGAGACAGGGTTCGCCAGGGGAACTGATGGTGGAGAGCTCTCCTTCCCGCCAGAGGCGGCGACCATGGAAAAACAAACAAGGAGATGTCAGATGAGGCTGCGGACGCGGCCGCCCTTACTTACGCACTTACTTACTGCTTGCCCCTTGGTGTATAGAAGCAGGGAGGTGATCCTCAACCGGCTCTGCTTCCTTGGTTGTATCCTTCAGTCCTTGATAGGCGTCGAGAAGGTCTCGTTCCAGGTAGGTAGGTAGGTATCTTCAGGAGCTCGGGATGCCTCCCTTGACAGTGCAGGAAGGAGGTGTTACCAAGGGGACATCCTGTCCCTCCCACTGCTCTAGGTCAGGTGCCTCTTAAGCCGCTCCCGCAGGTGCTTGGAAAGGCAGTGTCGTGGCCACCCAGTCCAGGTGTCCCAGGTGGGAGGGTGTCCCCACATGTGTCCATGGGTAGGGCCACATGCCCCCTCCTTTGGGCGGCAGCTCTCGGGGCTGCCCAGCCGTGTGGAGTATCTCTCACCACAAGGGGTATTGCTCCCGCTTGTCTACGGTACGACCGCCTCACCCTTGTGGCTTGAGTTGCGGGGCCGCTCCGCTTGGCAGGGGACCCCCTCCTAGACTGTGTACCGGCTCGCCTGTCACCGGTTGCTTCCATGGCTCCGGGTGACGTTTGCCATGGTCCCCGATGCAGCCTGGCGAGGCTCGGACCAGTGGCCTTGGAGTACCGCTCCTGCCACTGGCCCGGTGGGTCGGCTGGGTCGCCCCAGCGTGTCCGACCCATGGGGTGTTGGTTCTTTCCTGTCCCTCGGCCACCCTACGTGTGTGCGGTGTCCTGGGCTGCTTGGCTCCTGCTCACCGGTGTGCCCGCTCGGTGCGTTGCGTTGCGTCTGCGGTGTCCAGGGCCACTTGGTCCCTGTTCGGCGGTGCGCCCGCTCGGTGCGTTGCTTTGCTTGTGCGGTGTCCTAGGCCACTTGGCTCCTGTTTACCGGTGTGCCCGCATGGTTTGTCGCGTTGCGTGTGCGGTGTCCTGGGCGGCTTGGCTCCTGTTCACCGGTGCGCCCGCTCGGTGTGTTGTGTTGTGTGTGGGGTGTCCTGGGCCACATGGCTCCTGTTCACCGGTGTGTCCTCTCGGTGTGCTGCTTTGTGTGTGCGGTCTCCTGGGCCATTTGGCTCCTGTTCACCGGTGTGCCTGGCCTTGCTGTCCCGTCCCTTTGTTGTCCTCGGTGCTTGTGCGTGTGCGGTGTGCTGGCCCAGGTGGCGCCTGTTCACCAGTGTGCGCGCTGTGTGCGGTGTGCGTGTGCCTTGGAAAGTTTCTCGTGAACGTAGTGTTTACACATTGCATCTTCCTCAACGAGGGACCGGCCATCTTTTTGCAATTGATTGGTTTTGCCATGGGAACGAACTGCGCTCCATCGTGGGCCCAATTGGTTCTTAGGGCATATGAGAGATGCTCCCCCTTGCCCCGTGACATTCTTTTCTGCCGCTATATTGATGACGGCTTCGCCGTTCACCCTTTGAGTCTCAGTGTGCAGGATTTGAACACGCATTTGTGTAAGGTATACCCCAAACATCTCGCCTTTACTTTTGTGGATAAAGCGAGTCGCTGTGGAATTGCTTTTTTTGGACATATGGGTGGTATCACTCGCCCCCCTACGCACAAGTGTCTATTGGAAGCCGTCGCATGCATGCACCTACATTCCTTGGCGTTCGAATGTGCCCCGACACACTAAATGTTTATGGATTAGAGGCGAATGCATTAGGTATCTACGTATTTGTTCCCACGAGCGCTTTTATGCCCTTTGCCTACGAAGGTTAACTACAGCGGTGGAATTGTTGGATTATCCTAAACACGTGGTCACACAAGTGATTGTTTCGTGGGATGAGCGTTCAAAGGTACTGATTCCACGACGTGAACGGGTGTTGGCACATGTGGATGATGCACAATGCTTGCTGAGTCAAGTGGAGAGCCACGAGTCGAGTGTCATTGGGGGTGGAGGGAGGGTGGGAATCCCCCGAGTGCATATACTTCGTGCATGGCATCATTCAGCGGTACAGCTGTCGTGGCCGCGTGTTTTGCATTGCATCCAAAAAAGGTCACGTTTCTTGAAGGGTAAAACACGTTTATTTGCGATTTTGAAGCCTTTGGCCTCGCTTCGTAAATTATTCAGGAGACACGCGCGCACAGCGCTGAGAATGAATTAGGTCGTAACGACCTTGGTGTTTGTTTGACGCTGTAGCATCCACGAGTTGCATTTAGTGTGATTATGTGGCATGGAACAATGTGCAGCACACACTGTGCATGAATGATGGTTGCCTGTCCTGTAGAGCTATGTTTTGCTGACGAGGCCCACTTTCAGGGCGAAATCGATACTTTGAAGCACATGGAATAGACATCCGGAGCATTGGCCAGTGTCCACATTGAGTGCAGGGTTTGAGGTCAGTTGCGGCTTTGCCTAACTCACGTGAGAGTGAAACACCAAATATTTGGGGCCACTTCAATTTCATTACCCCTAATGTTTTTTTCTTTTCGTGCCTTCTCGTTTTTTTTTTGGAAAAAAAAATCTAAAATTTTAAAAAGTTTACAAAGAAGGGGGCGCGCGTACACTGCAGGCATGGTCAACTGGTGCAGTGGTGCAAAAGTGTCGTGTTCTCTGGCGTGTGTCGTCGGTGCTTTCTTGGCGGCCGCGCCCCAGGGGTGCGGCTCGCGCGTCCTGATGTACTCGGGTATGGGTCAGGGTGGGTTTGGGTAGGTGCCTCTTTGCTTTAGGTGCTGGCTGGTTAGGTGGCCGTGTGGGCTGTGGGTGTGGGCTGAGGCTATGTTGCTCCCTCGGCAGGCCTGGTTAGGAGTCAAGGGTTAGCGGTTTTCGGGTGTGGCTCGGGTCGGATTCGTGTTGGGGCTTTGGCTGGGTTAGGCAGTTGTGACGGTTGCGGGCTTGGGCTCGGTGTCTTTGGGCGTAGCGGTGCCCGTTGGTTTGTGTGTTGGCGTCCTCCGGCTTCCGGTTCGTTTCGTGTCTTACAGGCGGGGCCTGGTGTGGCGCCCCGCGGCAATGGCTGGCTGGGCAACCGGGTTAGGTGGCGGCGTCGCTGGCTGGGGGGTCTGGCGCGTCGCTCTGTGTGGCGAGCTGGGCTCCTGGGGTGCTGTGGGTGCCGCCAGCCTCGGTGCGCCAACGCTTGTGGGGTGGCGAGGGGGTGTGTGTGTGCGGGGTTGGGCTTTGGGTGATGTCCCACAGGCGGATGCCGTCTCGCTGCGTCTCCTGGACGGTCTCCTGCAGGCGCCTGAGGACATATGGGTGGTCCCCGGGCGCCGGGAGGTTGCGGGGGTGGACTCCCAGGGGGTGGAGCGCATCGGCCAACATTGCTTCCCATGCGGCCTGCGGCATCCACAGCCCCGCCGGCTAGAGGCGGCTGTTCTCCACCGACCCCTTGCGGGGCCGGTGAACCAGGCCCTCGAGGGAGGGCTCTGCCCGGTCCCACTTTCGCAGCTCCCAGAGCTGCGTGGGGGTCCAGCGCCGCCACCACTGTCCCTGGGCGGGGCCGCAGTCTTCGGCGGAGGAGTGGGCGTTGGTGGGTGTGATGGGGTCGTGAAGACTGGTGGTGGTGGCGGGCCTGGGGGATTCCTCGTAGTCCTGTTCCGTGGGGGTGCGCAGGGAGTGGGGGCGCGTGCGGGTGCGGACTCGCGGGTATGCGCGCACCGTCTCCGCCTCGGGGTTGGGTTGGGACTCGCGGTGGCGGCTGTAGCAGGGCATGTGCTGTATGTTGGCTGACATTGGGGGTTGGTAGGGGGGCGGGGACGCTGCTGGTGGAACGTGGCGTCGATCTGGTCCGGTCGGAGGTGGTCCGTGGGCCTGGGTGCGGGCTTTGAGAGGTGGCGGGATGAGGTGCGTCGTGCTTCGGCCGCGGTGCGCTCTGCCATGAAGGTGGTGGCGGCGGCGTCGGTGACGGTGGGCGGGCGCCGTGCTGGGTGTTGCTGACTCCTGGCCTGAGACGGCTGGGGACGATTGTCGTAGAGGACGTCCTCGGGGGGTTGGGATTGCGCTGCCGTCGTGGTGCCGGGCTTGGGCTTGGGTTTGGGCTTGGCTGCTGGTTGCGGTCGTGGCGCGCCGACGGGTTTGGGTGGCTGTTTGGCGGCAGTCTTGGGTTTCGGCTGGGTTGCGGGTGTGGGCCTCGTCGGTGCTTGGGCCTTGGCGGCGGCGGGGTTGCTCGCGGTGGGGACAGGTTTGGGGGCCCGTTTGGGAGGTTTCCCCCGCGGCTTGGGGGGTGAAGTGCTGGATGAGGACGTGGTGGTCGTGGTGGATGAGGTGGTTGTGGTGGTGGAGGTTGTGGAGTCGGAGGCGGAGGAGAGGGCTGTGGGAGACGGCGGAGGGCCCTGGGCTTCGGGGGCGGGCGTAGAATGCTGGGTCCTGCGAGTAGCGAGAACGAGGGTGCGGGTTCGGGCACCGGGCGTGTGCGCGCGCTTTTCCTGGTGACCTGTGCGTGCTGGTGCTGGTGTGGTGGCGTTGTCTCGGCTGTGCGGGCACGTGGGTTACCCGGGCGCCGTCCATATCTGCTCCAGGACATGCGGGTGCGTTTCCCGGAGGTAGTTGAGGGTGCGGAAGAAGCATCGCTGGATGCCGGGTATGTCCTCCTTGGTGAGGTGGGGGTAGTTTTGGGTGGGGTTGTGGGGGCCTGGCCACAGCAGCGCCATGAGGCGGGCTGCCACCATGTACGGGCAGAGCTGTAGGGTGGTGGGGCGTGGGGGGGTGCGTCCCCTGCGGTTCGGGGGGGCCTCCCCTTGCTGGGGGCGCAGCGTGACCTCCCACAGCAACCGGTCCGTGGGGATCCTCCAGGTCTGTTGGGTCCACTTGGCAAGGCAATACATCGCCCTACCAAGGCCCTGGTTGCCGCTGCGGATGGAGAGCAGCGTGTCCAGGGACTTGCGTTCCCACGTGCCCCAGATGTGGAAGTCGTCCGACTCGTCCTCCCTGGCGTACGTGTCGAGGCCTGGGTTGTGTGGGGGGGGGCGTAGTCGGCGGGGAGGAGGGAGTCGGTGCCGTGCACTACCCAGTGGCCAGTTGGTGCGTGGTAGCCGGTGGTAGAGAGGGTGTAGTGCAGATTGTACATGAGGGTCATGTACGTGGAGGGGGCTGGCTGCCAGTCGTCGGGGGTGGGGATGTCCCCCGGGACGTGGTGCCTGAAGTTGCTCAGGCTGGTCATCCGAGCTACCCATGTCCCCCGCTCCCACTCTTTGGTGTTGCTGGCGGTGGCGCTGGGTGGGGGGTGGGCCATGTTGGGCTCGCAGTAGCGGGTGCGACCCTGGGTGTCCTCCCGCTCCAGCACGAGGTGTCCGACCAGGTGTCACCCCCAGTCGATGGGGGGCCCCCAGATTCGGTCCCCCGTGGGGGGCGGGCTCTCGCCGTCTGGGGTGGCGAGTGGGGGGCGGTCGTGTCGGGCGACGTGGAGGAAGGCGTCGAAGAGGAAGTCTCGGACGCCTTCCCCCAGGGTGGCTGCCTGGACCAGGGTGGTCGCGCGGATGCGCTGGGTGGTGCCGGAGGTTTGGCGGCGCAGCACCCCCTGGTCCCCGAGTTCCCGGAGGTGCTGCCGTACCGCTGCGGGGTTGTGCAGGGCGTAGGGTTCGGCCGGTGTGGAAGCTGGTGGTGCGGGCTGTGAGGGGGGGGGGTGCTGTGGGTTGGGGGGGGCGGTCGTCGTTGTCGCGTGTGGGGTCTGGTGATGGGGTTTCTTGCGGCAGCCGCGGGAGGGGGGACTCGCGGTGCGTGTCGGCGGGGGCATCGACATCAATTGGCTTGTGGGGGCTGCCGTGTCTTGCGCCTGTGGCCTGGTCTTGGGAGGGGGGCGGGGGGGGGGTGGTGTGGGGGTGGCATTGTTGGTTGTAGGGGGGGCGGGGCTGGGTGTTGTGCTGGCTGGGGGTCTGGGCGTCCCTGTGAGTCGTGCGGGTGTGGCGTATGTGCGCCATGCGGTCCTCGCGGTCCCTGGCTGGTTGCGGTGCCGAGGTGTAGGTGGGAGGTGGCCGCATGGGCGTCCGGGTGGGGCTGCGGTCCGTATGTACGGGGTGGCTGCCGGTGGATGGTGCTCGCTAGTATGGGGTGTGGGTGGGGGGGCCGCTGGTGGTGGTGGGGCGCTCCTACTAGGCCCTGGTGTTGCTGCTGTGCGTGCGTGGCTCCCCGCGGGTCCATGGGGGTGTACTGTGGCCCGTGTGTCGTGGGCCCGTGTAGTGGGGGCGGCGGGTGGTGCTGGACCGCGTGGTGGTGGTGTTGAGGGTGTGCTGGTTGTGTGTGGTACCCCGGCGATGGTGGGTGTGGTGGTAGGGGCTGGTGGTGGTGGTATGCGTGATGGTGTGGTGGGGTGATGTGTGCCATTTGGGGTGGCTGGTTCGTGGGGCCTGGTTGTGCTGGGGCGTGGTGGGGATGTAGCTGGTGGGGGTTGCTGTAGTATTGAGGCATCAGGGGGTAGGGGTTGGGAGGGACGGGGGCATGGTGGTGGTGTTGGTGGTGCCATGTCCCCTGGTTCTGCACGTATCGTAGTCCTGGCATGGTCCGGACGTGTGCGGGCGGTGGTGGCTGACTGGGCTGCAGGGTTTGGGTGCTGCGGTACGGTGGTGGTGGTGGGCGCTGGTGGGGGTGGTGCTGTTGGTGTGCCCCGGGGGTCTGGGCGTGGGGTGGTGCAATGTGGCTGGACCCGGGCCCTGGTCGGGGTGTCGCGCCCTGCTGGCGGGCGCGCTGGCGGGCCCCCTGACCTGTCTTGGTCTTCTTGGCCTGGTGTGTGTCGGGCACGGGTGAACCCCCCTGTCCCTGTGGGGGCGACGGGGAGCGGGCGTGCCAGCGCTGCGCCTCTCGGAGGCGCGCCTCGAGGCCTCTGACGTAGGCGCGCTGGTCCGTGAGGCCCATCTGCGTGGCGGTGGCCTCGTTGAGGGGGGCCCGCTGGGCGTCCCGAAGGGACGCCCAGCCCTCCGGGGGCCTCAGCTGCGTGGGGTGGGGGTGGTGTGCCGGGTAGAGGAGTGCGCTGAGTGGGTAAGGTGTTCCTTTCCGTCGGCCGAGGGCGATGTTGAACCGGAGGCAAGTGATTCGGAGGTAGGCTGCTATCTCCTCTGGTGCTGTGTCCGCCCACGCTTCTGGCGTCAGGGCTGCTGCTTGGGGGGGCGGGAGCTGTGGGTCTGGGAGGTGTAGCTCACGGTGGTGGAGGTATACGGCGAGGAAGATGTGGCGGGCCGCCACGTTCAAGCCGCCCCCGCTGTGGCGTAAGGGTGGGCTGTGGGGGGGCAGGGGTGCGCTGCCCGTGGCCACGGCTATGGTCCATGCGTGGTCCGCCGCGTCCGCCACGTAGTACCCTCCCAGGTGGTCCCGGAGGGTGTCCGTGAGTGGCCTGAAGAAGCTGCGGTGGCTGGCGGGGAGGAGTGCTGCTGGGGCCACGGGCCACCAGCGGTGGTGGGGGTTGAGGTCCCCGCAGTGGGGGCAGTGGGTGAGGCGGTGCGCGGCTCCCAGGCAGACCCAGTAGTCTGGGTTGCAGGGCAGGGCCGTCTGCGCTAGCCGCTGGCATACGCAGAGGGGGCATGCGGTTGCTGGCGGCTGGTGGTACCTGTGGACAGACGGTGGCGTGGGGGGATGGGGGCTGGCGGCGCGCGCATGCTGGTGGGCGCGTGTGTGGTGCCTGTGCTGCCCGTGTGTGCCGTGCCAGTGTTGTGCTCGGTGGATGGTGTGTAGGCTTGGTGGGGGTCCCGTGTTGGTGTGTCATGGGGTAGGTTCCCATGGTTGGTAGAACAGGAGTTTGAGGAGGTGGGCTTGGTCTGTTTCAGGCAGGGTTGCTGCATGCTGCAGGTACCTGTGGGTGCGGTATGTGAGCTGTCCTGCTGTCTTGGCAATGGCCGTCCGTTGCATGTGCGCCGCCGTGGCTTGGGGGTCCTCCGCGTGGGTGCGTAGCAAGGTGTAGACGGCTGTGGGGACGAGTCCCCTGCGGACTGCCTCGAGTACCTCCGTCTGCTTGAGGACAGTGGCGAGTTGCTGGGTTGCCGGGGACTGCGTCGGCCATCTGGCGTGCTGTACAATGGTGTGGGTTGGGTTCCAGTCTGTGAGGGTGACCAGTACTTGGTACAGGGGGCACCCCTTGACGTGGTCCCAGGTTTCTTCTTCCGCGTGGCCACAGGTACATTTGGTGTATCTTGCGGGGATGTGGATCGAGCGTTGTGCGTACCATCGGTGCTATCGGGTGAGGAGGGGAAGCTGTTCGAGGGCGAATTGGAGGCGGGGTTTTTGTAGGTGTGCCCGGAGGCTATCTGGGCGTACGGCGGAGTAGTAGAGGGGGCTGTGGACGGAGTCTTCGAGGCGTCGGAGGAGGTTGGTGTTCGCCGGCTGGCCCAGTGTGGTGGCCAGCTGCTGGATGGATGTGGGGTAGTGGTACTGCTTGTCTCGATCTGTGTTAGGTGTGTCCTTGGGCATCGATTGCGGGGGTTGTGTGGCCGAGGGTATCGGGGGTAGGTGTTGCAGGTGGCTGTGGTGTGGGGTATCCAGTCGTACATGTTCGGGCCCTGGGGTGTGGCTGGTGCTCTGGTGTTTGGCATGCGTGTCTGCGCGTCCGTTGCCGTATGTGTAGCGGTGTGATTCCTGTCTCACGATGTGTAGGGCGTCCTGGGGTTGCATGCCCCTGAAGGCCATCCATAGTCCCAACACCTGTGTGGTGAGGCCGGATTCAAGCGCCCTGTGGAGGGGCAGGTCTGCGAGTCGCCTGGTGAGGTGGATGTCGACCGTGGCGTCCACGACTACCCAGATGTTGCGGGGCTGGATCGTTGCGGGTGGTGGTGTGGCGGTGACGGCGTCCGCCAGGGTGCGCAGTTCGCTGTGGGAGGACGCCCCAAAGATGGTGGCCCCGGTGTGGTGTTCCACGTGGAGGCCGTCCGCGCGCCGGGTAATGCGTACGGAGGCGCAACCGAATGTTGGGGCGGTTGCTGGGTGCCGGATGCGTCAGTGAAGTAGATGATGTCGGTGTCGCTGAGTATGGGTAGGCGGGCAATTGCTGTTGGGTGATAGACGTAGACGGGGTTCCCTTGGGCAGTTCTGGTGGTGATTTGCGTGGGTTGCAGTAGCGGCGCCGCATAGACGCCTATCCCCTGGGTGATGATGGCCTGGGCTCGTGGGGTGAGGCGGAGGAGGCCTCTGTCCGGGCGCCCCCGGGTGATGTACGTGTACATCAGGTGGAAGAGGTATCCCGTATTGGCGTGGAACTTCTGGCAGGTGATGGTCTGTCGCTGTCCCTCGTCGTCTTTGTCGCCGCGGAGGGTGGGGCATTTGTGCTGTATGGGGCGCTTGGGTGCCTCCTGAGGTCCTGCGCGGTGTGGGTCGCAGTGGTCGTACTCCATGGCCACGCTGTCCGGGCCTGCTCGCTCGTTGGTGAATGTCCATGTCGCCGTGGGCGTTCGAGTCCAGGCTACCTGTGCTGGGTGGTCTGGGGGTACGGTGTGAAACCAGGGGGAGAGCCATGCCTGCTGGTCGGCGTTTGCGGCGGCGGTGGCGGTGTGGTAGCGGGTGGAGATGAGGTGTAGCAGGGGCCACGGAGTGTCAAGGGCTGCCGGGCCGCAGTGCCAGCACGTGCGCGGTATGCCCTGGTCACAGTATCTGACCGGTGGTACATCGGTCTCCGGGGCGTTGTGTTTTGGGATTGACCAGGGGGTATGGTGTCGCTGGACAGTGCAAGTAGCGTGTTTATGGCTGTTTGGTGCTAGTAGCAGGATGGTGGGTGGTGTCCAGCCTTCGGCTGACGGGATGGGCTCCTCCTGCGTCGTGTTGCCGTTGTTTGGGGCCTCGTGCTCGCGCGGGCGGGGTCGGGGCTGCTGGCGCCGGAAAGCTTTGTATGCCGTGTCGATGCCCTTGGGCCCCGGCATTTCGCGCCCTGCCTTTGTAGCGCATGCGTGGAGGTACGCTTGGAAGACGCTGCGTGCTGGCCATTGCGGGTCAGAAAGGAACGGGGCGTGGTGGGCGTCGCACTGGGCCATGATCTTCATCCGCGTTGGGGTGATGTACACTATGGTGATGGCGGCTCCCACGAGGCGCAGGGGGTCCACCTCGCCTGCCACGTGTCGGTGGATGTCGGTGTGCGTGGCCACGAGTGGGCCCTGTTGATCGCAGTGGTGGTTCGTAAGGATGGCGTGCGTGTAGTGCGGTAGGAGGAGCTGCAGCTGGGCCCAGATGCCGGTGCCCACGGAGGTGGGGACACCGTGTGGTGTCAGTATTCACCGGGGGCAGGTGTTGCGGGCCATTTGCGCTTCTTTAATGCGTATGGCTGCCGCTTCGCGAACCTCGGGTTGGTGGTTGTGTGTCACCCTGTGTAGGAGGTGCGCTGCGTGTTTGGCATAGGCCATGTTGACTGGGGCGCCTGTATTGTTCCCGTAGTAGTGCCAGTGGGCCATCATGGCCTCCTTGGGGAAAGAGGTCGGCCAGCCTCCGTGTTGCGCCCATGCCTTCGTCACTTGCTGTCGAGCGTGGTGTAGGGCGTCTTGGGGGTGTGGGAGGTGCAGGGCTTGGTACCCGATGGCTGCGTTGAGCACCGCTTCCATGAAGTATGCCAGGCCCTGCGTGGACAGGAGGTCCCCCGTGGCAAGTTGGGGTAGCCGGGCGAGTCGCCCTTTCAGCTTGCTTGGGAGTGTGATGTGGTGGTGTCGTGTGGCCTGTGTGACTGCCAGGTGGACTGTGGTGTCCTCCAGGTGTAGGGGTTCACCTTTCCGGATGTGGGGGGTGGGGGTCCCGGTGTCGGCTAGCCCAACCGATTTGCAGGGGGGGGACCAGGAGCCCGTGGGCGTCCAGGTAGGATGTGGTGAGTTGGAGAATGGCGGACGCTTGCTCGGTGGTCGTTGGTAGCCCTGCGTTCTCAGGGTCGCGGGGGCGGGTTGCCGTGGTTAGGAGGTTGTCGTCCGCGAAGTTGATGAGGGGGGACCGTAGTGGGTATGGGGCATACCCTAGGTATACCCGTGCTAGCTCAAATGCCAGCGGTAGGGTGACGAGGAGGTAGGGGAGGGGGCCTCGGTGCCACCTTGGGGGACCCCGCTGTCTGTGCCGGTCCAGGGGCTGAGACCTGCGGCTGTGATGACGGCGTAGAGCCGGGTCTGCATGTACCCGTTCATGTGGGATAGGAATGGGAGGCCCATGGCATCCCATACCTCCGTGAGGAGCCGGTGTGGGGCCTGGGGGAACGCGCCTTGGACGTCGAGGGAGGCGACGATCATCTCGTAGGGGTTCATGTCCAGCGCGGTGTCCTTGAGGAAGATGGCCTCGTGGGGGGGCATGCCGGCCATGGCACCCCACATGCTGGCGGGCACGTGGGCGAAGACCGCTGGTGCGATGCCGCCCAGGATGAGCGTCCACACCAGCTTGACCTCGGTGGTGGCGCAGACTATGGGCCGCCAGTTCCCTGACTGCTCCCAGTCCCCCTTCTTGTAGAGGGGGCGGACCAGGTTGGCCCACTCAGGGGGGATGGGCGTGGTGCCCGTGACGATGTCCCACAGGCGGGCTGCCAGGCAGCGCTTGACGGCCAGGGTGAGGTGTTGGTACGCTTCGGCCGGTAAACCGTCGACGCCGGGCACGACCCCCTTCTTCAGGCGGTCCAGGGCTCATTGCAGTTCTGAGATACTGAAGGGGTCGTGTTCGATGGCGCGCCGCTGTTCCCGGTTGAAGACCCTGGGCACATGCTCGCGGATGGTGCTTCGGGTATGGGGATCGAGGTTGGCGAGGGCGTCCTCGTCTTGTGCCTTGAAGCTGTCCAGGACTGCCTGGAGGACGGCGTCGGGTTGGTTGGTGAGGCCCCCCTTCGGGGTGCGCACCGCGTGGATGGTACGACGCACCGTGTCCTCCAGGATGCGGCTGACGTACCGCAGGGACTTGTATGGCGTGTCATTTCTGCCGTATCTTTTGCGTTCCTGGGCTGCGGCTGCTATGCGGTGGGCGTGCCATTCCTGGAGCTGGTGGCAGCGGGTGGTGAGGAGCGCGCGGAGGTGGGTGTTCTGGTCTCTTGCTTCTGGTGTGCTGGGGCGCAGCAGGGTGGCGCGTTCCTCTTTCGTGGTCCAGATGTCATGGACGAGCTGTTGGAGGGTGTGGTCCGGTGGTGCTACCGTGTGGCTGGTGTCGCGCTCCATGCCGCATGCTTGTGCCGCCCGGCGCATGGCGGTGGTGAGTGTCGGTGTACCCGGGCGGCGCAGGATGGCGTGTAGGGCCCTGCTATACCTGTGCCAGGCGCCGTGGTCGTTCTCTGCTGGGAAGCGTAGTGTGGGTGGGAGGGTGTCGTCTGGCAGGGTGGCCGCGGGTGGGGCCAGGTTGGGGATGATGAGGTCGATGTAGAGGGGTCGGTGGCCCGTGCCCGCAGGCAGGAGGTCCCCGTAGGTTGCGTCGTGGACTCGTACTGTGGTTGGGTCCCCGTAGGACGTGTCGATGCGGGAGGGGTGGGTGCCGGCTTGGTGGGGGTAATGGGAGGGTGTGCCGGCGAGTCCTGCCGTGAGGTCGGTGAGGGTCAGTTGGTGCATGGCATTTCGGAGGGCTATGTCGGTGGCTGTGGGTGGGCTGGTGCGGTCGTCGTCGCTGGGGGCGGCGTTCAGGTCGCCTATGATGATGGTGGGTGCCAGGAGGGAGAGGCGGTGGTACGCCAGGCTCCGGGCGTCCAGGAAGTCCTTGGTCTCCTCCCCGAATGGGACGTGCGTGAGTAGCACGTTTAGCTGCCATCCGGGCCCCACGCACTCGTACGCGCCGAGGCGACCGTCCACTCCGAGGTCGGGGTCGGCATGCACCGTGACTGACGTCTTGTTGTAGAGGGGCACTCCTCATTGCCAGTGGGCGTGGTATTCGTTCCCTTCCGGGTCCAGAATCGGTGCCTGTTCGGGCTGGTCCGCTCTGCAGAGGGCTTGCTCCGGGAACCCCAGGAGGTCTGCCCCCCTGGGGGTCTGGCCCAGGCATGGCTTGTAGTGTGGCGGCCTTGGTGGGGTCGTAGGTGACCGCGGGCTCGTTGAGGATGTTGATGCGGGCGTGGGCTTCCGTAGGCGCCGGTTTCTGGGGATCGGTAGTCGTGGGGGCGGGCCGTGTCCGACCCGGGCCCCGTCAGGCGTGGAGGAGGTCGATGACGCCCTGAGCTGCAGGTGCCATGCGGTTCCGCTTCTGGGGCTGGCGTAGGGGCCATGCATTGTGGACTTCGCCTGTGTACTCGGTGCCTGTGAGGTGCTCCGTGTCGGGGGTGCAGAGCTGCATGGGGATCATCTCACGACCGTTTGGGTCCCGCCAGAGTTCAATGGTGCGCCCCACCTGCTTGTCGTTGGGGATGGCTGGGTCCGACTTGACATGGATCTTGAACCCCTGGTGGTCCCCGGTGACGCGGTACCGGTGCTTGACCTCACCTGCAGCCCATATCGACTTGGAGGGGCCCGCGGTCGTGGCGTACACGAAGGGCAGCTGCACCCGGGTGCCGATGGCGTACTCGGGATACAGGGCGGCGGCTTCCTCTTCGGTCCAGCTCTTCGGCTTGGCTTTTGGCTCGGGTGCGGGTTTGGCCTGTGCGGGGGCTTTGCGCTTCTTCGTACCTGGGCGGCGCCGGGCTATGGGCTGTCCCCGTTGGGGGGGTGCGCCCTGGGGCTGCTGTACAGGCGCGTGGCCCGGTGCAAATGCGGCATGCTCGCGGGTGGCTGGAACGTCGGGTTTGGACGTGGGGACGGTGTCCTTCAGCTGGAACACTTGCTTGGTCATGAGGCCAAGCACCTCCTCGGCCTCCCGTAGGGTGACGGGTGGGTTGGTGGGCCAGGTGAGGAGCCGATGCCCGGTGCCTGTCCCGTGGCAGCGCATGTGGGCCGTGTAGCGGGTGGCGTGGTGTGTCCACGCTGGGGTGCGTTCCGGGGGGAGGGGGCCCTCTGGCGCCCCCTGCGCCGAGTAGAGGGCGTAGTGCAGCGCTTCTCAGGCTGGTTTTGGGGGGTGGGGGACGCGGGCGGCGAGTTGCAAGCAGTCCCCTCCGCGTGGTGGGGGCGGGACCTCGTCGTCGGGGGTGTGTGCCGTTGCCCGTCTCACTTTGCCGTGGTCGTCCCATTCCACTGTCCACCAGATGTCCCGGTGTTTGAGGATGTGGACCTCTGTGGTGGCCGGAGGGGCGTCCATGGCGTCCCAGCTGACGAGCTGGATGGGGCGGACCTGGGGGTGGGTGTTCGGGGGTGCTCGCGTGCTGAGGATGCGGTGGATGTCCTCTGTGGTAGGTCCCGGGTCGGAAGCGTCCTGCGCTGCCTGGGCTAGAGGTGGGGAGGGGCGGTCCTCCGAGAGGCGGGAGGCTGACGCCGCGGCGTACATGGCTGCGATCAGGACGTGCTCCGTCAGCCCTTCCACCATGGAGTGGTTTTCCCCCTCCAGGTCTCGGGGGATGGTGCTTCCGCCTTTAGGGTGAGGAGTGCGATGGCGCGTTTGGGTCCAGGCGTGGCATGCGTCGGCTCATCTGGCGGGCATCCGTCGAATGGGGTGTGGGGGGGGCGTTTCTGGAAGGGGGATAGTCCCACCGCCAGGTGCTCGACAAGCTGTAGCGGTATGGCGTGGTGGCGGTCCGCCGCGGGCAGGAGGTAGGGGTGTGGGTCTCCGGGTATAGTGCCGAGGTATCTGCCCCCCCTGTAGGTAGGGCCGGGTAGGGGTTGTTGCAGAGCGCCCGCGCATGGTTGCGCGCACCAGGGGTTGCAGTGGGTGCACTGGGCCATGATGGGGCGCGGTACCGCGTACACGGTGACACCTAGGATTTTTTGAGGTACCGAAATCCCGTAACTGAACCGTCCAAAAACTGCCGCGATCGCGATTTACGGCCAGCCGCAACCGAATTTTGCCGAGGTTTTGGTGATTTGTGCCAAATCTGTGCGCATCTGCCCCGATTTAGATAGCGCAATCGGTAAAATTCGACGTTATCCACCGCGCACTGGATGTGGCGGGGGATGATGGTGCGGAGGTCTGCCAGTCGTGCCGTGCGGCTTTCGCCATGGTATACCCAGAGTGTGTCCTCCAGTGCCATTTTGGGGCGTAGCTTGCGGGCCAGTAGGTTCAAGGTGCTTTCGCCGGTGGCTTCGTTGACAGTGCCGGGTCCAGCGCTGATGCGTGGGAGCAGGTGGTTTTTATGGTGTGCCGCGGCCAGTCTGCGGGCCGCGTGGAGGGCAGTGCTGTCGGCTGGAGGGGGTGCGTGGTGGGCGGGCCTTTTGCGCGGGGTCGGGGCGACCTGTAGTGGATGCTTCCACGCTGGACTCGGGTGGTGTCCTGGCGGCTCGAGGCCAGGGTAGGTGGTGAAGGTGTTAATGGTGATAGGGGAGCGCTCATGCGTGGCGTGGAGGTAGTAGTCTGGACTGGAGTCGAGGTAGTGGTCGCGCCCCGTGTTCCTGGTGACGATGACGTTAGGCGTCGGTATATCGTAATGGAGTGCCGTATTGGGGAGCTGTTCGGTGGAGCGTGCCGTTGCGTCCCCCGTGTTGGGCGCGGTGTCGTGGGGCACGAGGATGTGGACGGCCCACGCATCGAGGGCAGGGAGGTCGAGGTCCGGTAGGGGTGGATGAATGGGGCGTCCCCGGAAGTGTACGAAAGCTGGGTTGTGGCGTGCCGCCGCTTCTCTGATGACAAACGGAGCCCATTGGGG
The DNA here is from genome assembly GCA_964036045.1 of Eutreptiella sp. 'Long Island Sound 2002'. Classification (NCBI taxonomy): domain Eukaryota; phylum Euglenozoa; class Euglenophyceae; order Eutreptiales; family Eutreptiaceae; genus Eutreptiella; species Eutreptiella sp. 'Long Island Sound 2002'. Next base: position 47,915,512 of record OZ038384.1, read on the forward strand.
TGGCGCCCCAACCTGCTGGGCCATGGCGGCGATGGCGTGAGCAACCGCTGTGAAATCTGGGCCGATGCCAGGCTGGTCTGCTGGTGGTTGTAGGCCCCCTTCCGGTGCGGGGTGGTGCCACCATAGCGTGTAGCCCTTTTGCGTGTTATCGTGGGGGGGTGCACGAGGGCCTGGTGGTTGGCGATGGCACTCTTGAGGGCTTCCGCTGCTGCGCGGTGGAGGGTGCGCGTGTAGGCCCAGACCCCGGTGGGGGGGGGCGCCCTGGTGTGGAATTCGGCCGTGGTGGGGGCCGACTCGAGGGTGTAACTGGTGAGGGAGGGCCTGCGCAGCCCATCGTGCAGGGAGGCGCACACGTGTGCCCACCTGTCCGCCCATCCCCGTTGGGTGTCGCCCGTGTCTGTCCCTGTGGGCAGGTGCACGATGTTCACGTGCCAGGGGTGGGACCCTGGTACCATGGTGGGGGCTGTTGTGTGTTTGTTGGCGTGTAACCACACCGCGGTGTCTGCGTTTGCCCGTACGTGGTCCCCCCCCTGCGCTGTGTGGACGTTTGCGACGGCGGCCCCTCCTTCCAGGGTGAGCAGGAGGTGTGCGCCAGGGGCCTGCGTCTGCGCCTCCGCGTCCCGGAGCCACAGGTACGTGAGCGCCACGGCGCCGGGGAAAATCTCCCCCCACGTGAAGGTCCCCTCGGGTGATGCCCACTGCAGGGGCAGTGTGCGGCGTCCCCGCGAGTCGCTGGTGGCATGGTAGTCGTGGGGGGGGTGACGCTTGGTGAGCCGGTGCGGCATGTGTTTGCTGGTGGCTGTTGGGGGGTCCCAATTACATTCCTCCGGGGGGGGTGCGTCTGCGTCGTCCTCCTCGGGTTGGGCCAGCGGCAGCGCCTCTGCAGTGGGTGTGGTGTCGGGTAATCTGCTGTGTGTGAGGATGTAGAAGCCCTCGGGGGTGAGCTGGACCACGATGTCCCACTTCGCCGTCTGCTCCGGGGACCACTGGTGGGGTCCGCTCTGCAGCCGGTGGGGGGTGACTTGATTGCCCCATCTCCAGCTGTGGTAGGCCAGGAGGCTGAGGATGGTGTCTTGCTCCGGGTCCTCCACGCTCTCCACGTACTGCACCATGTCGGAGACGTCGATGGCATACTCTTCCTCCCATTCTTGTGTGGGGGCGCCTGGAGATGGGGGGGTGGTGGTGTACCCGTGGAGCCCCTGCCCCTTGACGTCGGGCAGGTCGTGCTCGAGGGAGCCCGGTACTTGGCGGGGCTCTTGCTGGCTTCGTGGGTAGGGTGGTGGCGCCGCAGGGCGTTGGACAGGTGTGTCCAGGGCGCCCGCTCGCGCGGTGGGGGCCGTGGGGGGGCATTTTGCGGGCCGGGCTGGCCGGGGTCCGCGGGGTCGCTTGTTGCGGGCTCGGATTCCGGCGGGGTTAGGCCCATATGCTGTTCCGTGTCCTCTGTGTGTTAGAGCTCCAGCTCTAGCAGGCTGTCGATGTCCAGGGCCATGGGGTCATCGTGGGCGTGCTGGGGTGCTGCTTTGTGGTGCGTTGGGTGTGTTATGTTGTTGCTCGGGGTATGTGCGGCGGCCGGTGCGGGGCCGTGCGCCGGTGCCCGGAGAAGCGCATGGTTTGGCGTGGTTGTGGTGTGCGTCTGCTTGTTGGCGGCTGTTCCAGCTGGCGGTGTTGCCTCTGGGCGTGGTTTGGGTTGTGGCCGGTGGTGGGCGTTGAGCTGGCGTGTGGTGTGTGGGGTTTCCAGGGGTGGTGCCGGTGGGGGGGGGGGGTGGGGTGCGGAGCCGGCGTGGCGTGGTGTCGTTCCTGTATTGGTGGGCTGTGGTGTTTCGTGTCCCCGGGTGGGGGAGGGGGGCGCGATGTGGCATTGTGGTGCTGGGTTGCGTGGTGACCTTCCCGGTGGTGGGGGGGGGGGACCCTGTCGAGGTCTGGTGGGCTGGGTGGTCCCTGGTGGCTGGTCCTCGGGCGGTGTGGGGCGGCCCTGTGCGATCCCCTGGTCGTCCCTCTGGTGTGTTTCAGTACGTGGGCTGTGCGGGTTCGTTCTTGTGTGGGGCCTCGGGTCCCCTGGGGTGGGGTGTGTGGGATTGGAGTGTCGCACCCAGGGGGGTGTGGTCGCGTGTTCCCTGGGGGTGTCGGCCCACCGGTGAGTGGGCCCAGTGGTGCAGGGAGCGTTGTGTATGGGCCACGCGCGGGCTGCCACGTTTGTGGGGTCTGCGGGTCGCTGGGTCCGGGCGTCTTGGGCGTGTTGCGGCCCCGGTGCGGCGTCCATGGGTGGGGAGTGATGGTGCGTGGCTGGGGTGTATCGTCTCCATGATGGGGGGGGGGCTATGGGCTCGGGTGTGGGGTGGGTCCGTGGTAGGCTACCGGCTGGCAGCGGTTGCCGGGGCCTCACTGTGTGTGGCCCTTCCGCGGTGTCTCCTTGGTGCGTCCCGTGGTGGCCCCTGGTCGGCTGGCTGAGGGGGGTTCTTGGGGTGTACCGCATCCATGGGGGCACCACTGTGTGTTGGCGTGCCGTAGTGGGATGTGGGGGTGGGGCGTGTGTCGGTGTCGTCCGTGCGGTCGGCGGCGGTGTGTCGTGTGTCGTCCTTGGTGGCTCCTCATGGTAGTCGGTTGTGGCGGTGCGTGGGGAGTGGTCTTGGGCTTGGCGGTTCCTGGGAGGGTGCGGTACATGCGGGGTTTGGATGGTTTGGGGGGGGGGCGCGCGTGTGTGTGGGTTCGTGTGTTTTCCCTCTGATCCCTCCGCGGTTTCTTCCTCAGCCTTTCCCTTGCCTCTCTCTTTGTGCATGCTCGTTTCTTTTTCTTTTTCGGGGGGCGTTGGGTGTGTGTGGTCGGGCGTTTTCGGTGCTGGGCGTGGGCGTGGGTGCGAGCCGGTGCCGGTGTTGGTCTGGGTGTCAGCGTCGTGGGGGATGGGTGGCTGTTGCGCTCTGGGTTCCCCGTGTGTGTGTCGGCCCTCAGGCACTTGGTGGCTTCCGGTTTCCGGGGCGCCGGTGCGGGGGGCGCCGGCGGCGGGTGGTTGGCGGCAGTGGTGGCGTGGTGCTTGCGTGGGTGGTCGCGGCTCCTGGGTAGCGCCTGGCTGGCGTGGCCACACGTGGGCGTGTGTGTGGGTGTGTTCAAGGCGTGGGCTGTTTGGGCGGTGGGCACCCCACTTCTCGGTGGGGGACGGCCAGTGTGGGCGCGGCTGGTTTGTGTGGGTGGGATGGGGCGGGGTGTCGGGTATGTGTGCGCCAAAGGCGTGGTGGGTTGGGTTGGGGCACTGTGGGCGATGCAATGGGTGGTGGAGATGCTGGTGATGCCTACGGGGGGGGGGGTGCTGCAGGCGCCGCAACTGGTTGGTGTTGCTGATGTGGGTGCTGCAGGTGATGCGCTGGGCGGTTACGGGGTTGTTGATGCCGATGGTGACGGTGTCGTAGGCGACGGAGCGGGTGCTGGGGGGGGCCGGCAGTTCTGGTGGTCGCCGTAGGCGGTGCAATGGGCGGTGGCGTCGCTCGTGATGTCGGTGGGTGCTGCAGGTGATGTCGATGGCGAGGGCGCTGCAGGTGACGTTACGGGCGATGGCGCTGTTGACGGCAGGTGTTGCACGTGGTGTGCCGGCTGGTGGTGCCGCTGGTACTGCCTGTGTGTAGGGCGTCGCCGGGGATGCTATGGGTGTTGGTGTCGTCGGTGGGGCCGATGGTGAGGGTGACGCAGGCGATGCACCGGGTAACGATGGGGCCGCTGTGTGTGGTAGGTGATGCGTTTGGAACGGGGGGTGGGGGGCCGGAGAGGGGGCTGCCGTTGGTGCAACGGGCGATGGCGGCGTTGGTGATGCCGGTGGTGAGGGTGTCGCATGTGATGGATCGGGTGACGGTGTTGTTGGTGATGTCGATGGCGGGGGGGGGGGGTGTTTGTGAGGCTGTTGGCGCTGGCGGCGAGGGTGTTGCATGTGGTGCAACGGCCGATGGTGAGGGTGCTGTAGGCGGCGCAGCAGGCGGTGGTGTCGCCGGCGATGCCGATGGCGAGGGTGCTGGGGGTGATTCTGATGGTGAGGGTGTTGCCGGTGATGCAATGGGTGATGGCGTCGTTGACGATGTCGGTGGTGAGGGTGCTGCAGGCGTTGTCACGGGTGATGGCGATGTGGGCGGCAGCCATGGTGGCGGTGTTGTGGGTGATGCTACAGGTAGTGGTGCTGCTGGCGACTCTGACGACGGTGAGGGTGCGGCGATGAATTGATGCCGTCGCTGGCGGTGTTGATGTTGGGGGTGTCGTAGGTGACGGAGAATGTGGGGGCTCATCGGGCGACTGTGAGACCAGTAATGCTGACGGTGGAAGGGGCGGTGTGGGTGATGGGAGGGCTGCAGAGGGAGAGCGCTGCGGGTGACGCCGCCGGTGAGGGCGCTGTGGGTGTTGGGGTGGGCGCTGTTGGCGACGTCAGCGGTGCCGCTAGTGGTGGAATGGGCATCGGTGACGCTGGTGTTGTCGATGGTGAGGGTGATGTACCGCTGGCGTTGCCGGTGGGGAGGGTGCTGCGGGTGGTGCCATGGGTGGCGGAGTCGGTTGTGGTGCGGATGGTGATGGTGCTGCCGGTCGCGTTGATTTTGAGGGTGCTGCTTCCTGTGGTGGTGGGGCTGGTGTGCGCTACTGGTGGTGTGACGGTCGAGGTGGTGGTGAGGCCAGGGGCGCCGTCGTGCGGGTTGCCAGCGGTGCAGCGGGTGATGGGGGGGCTGCAGGTGGTGTAATTGGCGGTGGTGCCCTTGGTGATGTCGATGGTGAGGGTGCCGCAGGTGATGGACCGGGTGACGTTGGTGATGGCGATGGTGAGCAGGCGATGGTGATGCTGGTGTTGCCGATGGGGGGGGGGTGTTGCATGGGACACAACGGGTGGTGGCCGTGGGCTATGCACCGGGTGGTGGTGGTGCTGGTGGTGTCGTTGGCGAGGGTGCCCCAGGGAGGTGACTCAACAGGTGATGGTGGTGCGGGCGATGTTAGTGGTGAGGGTGTTTCGGGCCGTCGCCGTTGGTGCCGCTGGTGGTGCCGGTGGTGGTGCGTGTTGCAGGTGCTGTGGTGCCCTGCGTGATGCAACGGGTGATGGCGTCGTTGGTGATGTCGCTGGTGGTGCACGTCTGTAGGCGATGCCACGGGTGCTGTTCCGTGTCACGCGGTGGCTGGTGTCTCTAGCGCTGCTTACGGTGAGGGCACCGCGGGTGCCATATGCTGTAATTGTGGATGGTGTCGCTGGTGGTGCCGGTGGTGATTGTAGGTGCCGCAACGGCCGTTGGGGGTGCTGCAGGTGACGTGGTGGGTGGTGGTGTCGCTGGCGATATCAATGGTGACGGTGCTGCAGGCATTAAGGGTGGGTTGGCGCTGTTGGCGGTCTATGGTGTGGGTGCTGCGGAGGTATTGCAGGTGAGGCGCGGGGTGAAGGGTGGTGCGCCTGGCGACGGTGTCGGGGGTGCTGTCGATGGGAAGGCTGTTGTTGGTGATGCCTTGGGTGCCGCTGGTGAGAGGCTGGTGAAGAGGAGCGGACGATCGTGCGGTCGGGCGTGATTGTGGGTTATCCGGTGTGGGTGAGGCTAGTGACGCGGTCCACTCTCTCTACAGGGCTGGGACCAAGAAGCCCGATGGTGGTTGTTGAGGCAGGTGCCGCGTCCACTCTGTGGTGCTTGGTGTGTGTGGCCAGTGTCGGGTATCTTTGGTGCGCTTGTCGGCGCGGGTGTGTTGACGGCGGTGGTTTGTCTGCCTGTCTGCCTGTGGAGTCGGTGCCGGCGTTGTGCAGCTGCCTGTGCGTGTGGCAGGGCTGTGGGGGTTGGTGCGCTGGGCGCTCGGGTCGTCTGTGGGCGGCGGGTGTGCTGTTGCCGTGCGTGTGGCGGTTTGTGTTGTCTGGTGGAGGGTGGCTGGTGTGTGCTTTGCGTGGATCGTGTGGGGCCTGGTCGGCATGGGTGGTGTCGGTGTGGGTGTTTGGGGTCAGATGCTAGTTGTGGGCGTGTCGTCCGCGCGGTGTGCTCGGGCGTGATGGTGGTGTTGCTTGCGATGTCGATGGTGACGGTGCTGCAGGTGATAAGGGTTGCACGGTGACGTTGGCAGCTACTGGTGTGGGTGCTGTGGGTGATGTTGAATGTGCAGGCGTTGCAGGTGTGGCGCCGGGTGGATGGTGGTGTGCCTGGCGACAGCGTCGCTAGTGCTGTCAGGGGGGAGGGTGTTGTTGGTGATGCTTTGGGTGGCGCTGCCGCCGGTGAGAGGCTGGCGGAGAGGAGAGGGCGGAAGTGCGGCCGGGTGTGATGGTGGGTTCTTCGGTGTGGGTGGTCAGCGGGAGGTTGGTGCGGCTGGTGGTGTGGTGCTCGGTGTGTGTGGCCAGTGCCGGGTATCTTAGGTGTGCTTGTTGATGCGGGTGTGTTGATGGACGTCGTTTGTCCGCCTGTCTGCCCGTGGAGTTGATGCCGGCGTTGGGCGGCTGCCTGTGTGCGCGGGTGGGTGCCGTTGTGTGTGGCAGTGGTGGTGGGGGTCGGTGCGCTGGGCGCTTGGTGGGCGTGGTTTGGTGTGGGTGCGCGGGTGGACGTGTACTTGGTGTGGGCTGCCGGGGGTCTGCGGGCGGGGGGCGTGTTGGTGCCGTGCGTGTGGCGGCTTGTGTTGTCTGATGGTGCGTGGCTGGTGTATGCTCTGCGTGGATGGTGCCGGTGTGGGTGTTTCGGGTTGGGTGCTGGATGTGGGTGTGTCGTCTGCGAGGTGTGGTTGGGCGTGATGGTGGGTACGATGTGTGTGGCCGGCTGGTGGCGGGTGTGGTCGGCTCGGTGTGGGCTGGGTGGTGGTGGTGGTTGTGGTTGGACTGCTTGGTGGTTGTGGTGTCGGTGGGCGGCCCTGATGATGTGCCTAGGGTGTGTGGTGGTGGGTGGGCGTGTATAGTGGTGGTGGCGGGATGGTGTGTCATTGCGGGTGTTGCTGGGTGTGGTACCGTTGAGCGTGTGGTTTGCGATAGCTGAGGTCTCGTTCCAGTCTCAGGTGGTCAGTGACAACATAGGCACACTCGAGGGGGTTCGTATACACATTCCTCTGACAGTTCATCCTCCTCTGGGGTCCTCACATGCACACCCCATACGCTCTTCATGAGCTTCAGGTCCACCCCTCGTTGCCAGGTGGTAATCTTCTGTTCTAGGTCCTCCTCAGTTGGGAGATATCCCCCATAGGCCATGAGCGGCGTGTAGGCCTAGCTTAGCATAGCTTTTTCTTATCAATCTCCTCTTGGAATCCACGTACTTCCTTAGCCTGGATCGGGGGTCCAACTCCTCGTCCAGGGGCTTCTCTCCCCTCATGGAGAGTAGGGGTTTCAGTGGGGCAGCGTACTCGGCGTTTTCCACCTCCTCCACGCACGTCTGCACAAAGAAGGCGTCATGGTCAGTCTCATCATCAGAGTGTATAGAGCTGGGTAGCTCGGATAGCCCACACTCTGACACTACATCAGGATCAGATACACGGCAGGGGGAGTTGGGTGCAACAGTGTCAGACACGACGTACTCGTCTCCCCCAGGAGTAGTCTCCACGGCGTCGCGAGGTCGTGGTTGATTTCTCAGGATGTCCAGGGTGAAGCCACTGCTTTCACGTTGAATTTCCTGGACCATAGCAGAGTCCAGATCCTCCCAGGGCACTGGGGCTAGACCCTGTCCACCACGCTTAGCATACTACCCCATCCAGGTTTCCCTATGGGCGTCTTGCGACCCAGAGGCACGTAGATGGCGTCATCCGGCAGCTTGATGGAGATGAGCGTCAGCTTGTCCAATAGAGTACGCCAGTACTCATTTGCCCCATAGGCTCCCCAATCGGGAGAGCACAGGACCATGCGGGAACGTTCGTGGGCCACCTTGGTCAGGACCTTCCCCAGTTGACTGAATCTTGGGTTCCCGTAGGCCATCCCGAAAGAGGGCCAGTAAAATGTATAGCAGCAATGTTTCCCCTTGCTGCAGTAGAGGTCCAGGACATGTTGCTTGTCGCTGGCGAATAGCTCCACGTTCAGGTCTTCCCGGGAGTATCCCAACTCCCTCAGACCTTGGTCTAGGACATCAGCCAGCAGCTGATAGTCCTCTGTTTTGGAGGCGACCATCATGGTTGATGGCTCCCTCTTGCATACCCTCAAGTAGCTAGACGTATGCTCTGACTGCTCCAGAGGTACAGATTCCGAGCCGTCACCATGGTCCACCCGGAGGACGTAGGGTGCTTGCAGGGTGAGGGAGAGAATCTGGGAGTGCTCGACGAAGAAGTCAGTACCCAGTACAAAGTCCAAGGCTTCGGTGTTCATCACGTAGAACCGATGGGCAATACTTCTAGAGCCCATACGCACTTCGAGCTCACAGTCCCCACTACTGTGCACCACATGCCCATCTCCCATGCAGATGGCTGCGGTAGGCAGGATGTTCTTCAGGTCCCCACAAGGTAAAACTTTCTTGGCCACAATAGATATGGTGGCCCCGGTATCCAGTATCCCCAGGGTATTCACGTCCCCCAAGACGGATACGTACCCAGAACACCAGGTCTGTAGGCCCCCCGGAGCGTCCCTGTCAGAACTCCGCGGTGCAGGTCACTTGGAACCTCTTCTTCTGGAGTTTACGCGCCATGAGCATGAGGGGGGAGCGCTTGCGGGCATTGGACTTGTCCCCATCTTCGTTAGCATGCGTGGTCCCTTGTTCTTGTTGGCCTTGCGTCTGGGAACGGGTCGTAGGTGCCGTGTTGGGTTGCCCACCATCCACAGGGTCCTCCACCGCATGGATCTTAGGCCAGAGCCAGCATACCCTCTTCCCACTACCAACCAAGAGGTGCACCCAATACGCAAGCTCGTTTGCGGAATCCTTGCCGCGGCAGCAGAGGACGGCCAGCTTCTCCTCCTAACCGCCCGGCCTACAACTGACAACGCAAGCGCCGCTGCAAGCGGACACATACACCGACACAACACATACCCCCGCGAAATCCCCGCTCATGCCCCTCCCCCCTCGCTGCCCACCCGGAGACCCACACACACCCACCATTGCGCGCAACCCCGGGCCCCGCGACACAGGCCTCCCCCACCCGCCCAAACAACAGCACACGCCTGCCACAGACCCACCCGCCGGACACCCGTCACCAACTCCCACACTCGACAACCCGCACACACCCAGCGAGGGGAGCCCCACGCCCCAGGGCACGCCCACCCCGCCCAGAGGCCCGCACATGCCTCCCGCGCACACCCCAGAAAACCCAGGCCCGGCCCCCCACGGCCCCCGAATGCAGCCCACGCCAGCTGTTCTCCCCCGCGGACGACAACCCACACAACCTCACACATTGCAGGACGCCGGCCCAGCGAAGCCCAGAAGGAGAAGACCGCAGCCCCGCACCTCCCTCCCCCACCGCTGCCGACCAGATCGGTCCGCCGGGCCGCCAGGTCACGGCCGGGCCCCCCAAGCCACCCACCCCCAACCTACAGCCCGAGGACATGCCCTCTATCCTCCCCGCCGTGGCCGCAGCAGAAGCCGCCGCCCACAAACCCGTGACCGCCTGCATCACAGCGCAACCGGCGGCCCACAAAACCACCACTTCCTCCTCGTCCTCAGCCTCATCGACGTACTTCACCTCATCCTCCGACCCCCCCCTCCCCGCCGATCTCATCCACAGAGCTACGGCCAAAGCCAAAGCTGCAGCCGCACGCCAGGCTACCGGGGACCCCCCGACCCCCACACAGGCGACTCAGGCATCCCGGCAGCACACCGGGAAACCCCCCCACCCGGCACCGGCGCCCTCACACCTCCCGACCGAGGTTCTCCTCAACCTCGAACCGGACCCCAACCCCGAACCCGACCCCAAACCCAAGCTCACAAACGAGCGCACCACCAGCAACAGCACCACCACCAACACCACCCCACGCAGCCCACAACACCAGAAAACGCAACGACGCCAGCCCAAGCGACACCGCCCTAACCCAAACCCTAACCCAACCCAGGACCCCCCCCCCACCACAACCCACGCCCCCCTCCCACCAGCGGCTGCCGCCACCACAGAGGCGGCCACCCAACACGACCCCGTCCAAACCCTCGTCAACATCCCCATCTCCAAGCGCCCCGTCATCCACCCCCCACAAACCACCACCGCCGCCGGCCAGACCGACCCAGGGACGTGGGACACCGCGACCACAATCACCGTTAAGCCCGGCCCCCGACCCGCCCCTGCTGCCCACCAAACAGTACGGCCCCAGGGACTGCGAACTTTGCCCGACCCCCCACCCCCACCAGGGGGACCGGATTATCCACAAGGGGTCCTAGGGCCATACCTGCAGCACCATCCCCACCACTACCAGCGCCACCACCACCAGCGGCCCCACCTCCACCACCACCAACACCACCCCCACCACTACCACTGCCCACCACCCTACCCCAGCGGGCCACAACCCCTCGTGCACGAGCAGCACCAGTGTATGGGATGGCAGCCACCAGGCGCTCCACCCCCATACCCCACCTACCACCAGGGGACAGCCCCCCGTACCAAGCACCGTATCCCCCCCGCCACCACGTCCATGCCGAAGGGGCCCGCCGGGCCCAATTCCACCAGGGACAGTCACTCGACCCGTACCACCAGCCGCTGCCGCCACCGCACCCCTACGTGGGGGTTCAATGGAGGGCGGGGGACTTCCCCCCCCCCCCCCCAGTACCGGGGGGCACCACGCGAGGCCCCCCAGGACCGGCCGACACCTCCTGACTGGCCCGACTCGAGCGACGAGGCCCGGTCCCGCAAACGGCGGTGCTCCCGCTCCCGCCCCGCACGGCGCACCTACCCCCGGTGCTCACGCTCCCCACAGCGCCACCGCGCCTCAACCACCCACTCGCGCCGCTCCTGCTCCCCAGAGCGCCACCACGACTCCCCGGGGCCCCGCTTCTGCCGCTCCGGCTCCCCCGGGCGCCACCACGCGAGCCAGCGCCGCCCCATGTCCACCTCCCCCTCCCCCCACGAGCCCCACCGGGCTTCCCGTTCCCCCCTTCGCCCGTACGCGAACCCCAACCCCAGCCCCCGCCACCACCGCTCCCCCTCCCCCAGGGGGGGGCGCCCAGCACGCCACCGCGGCCCCATGTCCACCACCCCCTCCCCCCACGGACCCCACCGGGCTTCCCATTCCCCCCGTCGCCCGTACCCGTCCTCCACCCCCAGCTGCCGCTGCCGCTGCTCCCGCTCCCCCAGGCGCCGCCACGTCTGCCGTCGCCGCATGTCCACGTCCTCCTCCCGCGACTCCAGGTCCTCGAGCTTGGACCCCTCCCCTCCCCAGGCCCCCGCTCACGTCGCCTGGTGGTCTGCCCACGCCTTGCATGAGCTCCGCCGCTGGGTGAAGTGGGCCGGGGGAGGGGGAAGGCGAGAAGGGGTGCACATGGTGCACACCTCAGAGGAGATCCGCAGCTGCACCCCCGCCAACCCCAACGAGGCTGCCCCGGAGGCCATCATGCCGCAGGCGGCATGGGAGGCCCTCCTCCAGGCCGCGGTTGAGGGCCTCCGCCCCCCCTACACCCCCCAAACCCTCCGCCAATGGCTCCAGGCCACCCACCTCCAGGCCTGGGTCATCGGCACCCCCGCCCCACCCCACCACCACCACACCGAGAAGGGATAGCGCACGGGCAAGGGGAGGGCAAGGGACAGAAAGGGAGACTCCGGCAAGGGGGCACGGAAGGGCCCAAAGTGACAGGCAGGCGCCCATAGGGACAGGGCACCGGAAGCGACACGATGTGGGAGCAGGAAACCACCCAAATGCCAGGAAGGGGAAGGAACAGGGCCCGAGGGGCAGAGAAAGAGGACAACACGGCGGGCACCAGGACCCACACGCAGGAGGGGCATACAACGACAGAGGGACCAGCGCCGCCCCACCCCCAGTGGACGCCGCACGACCCCCAGAGGCGCACGGCCTCAACACACGCCGCCGAAGCACGAATCGGACGCCGTATGGATCACACCGGCACACGCCCACCAGCCATCGGAAACCACACAGGGGATGGAGGGCACACCTACACGGGGAGAATGGGCTACACCCACAGAGGAAGCCGCTGGGAACACCGCCCGCAGCCCACCGTCACGCCCGCACCGCCAGGCGACGACCCCGGCTACCACAAGGGCCACCTCACAGGCACCGGAAGAGGACAAAGGCACGGCCACAGCACCCAGGGCTAGGGGCCGGGACCCCCAGAGGACACGGGACCAAGGCACAGGCCCCCAGGGAGGGCAACCCCACGGACATGTATCCGACCCACCAGCCCGAGCGGCACACCCAGACCCCCACAGCACGGACCAAGCAAGCAACCCACACGTAACCGCACCCTCCGGCCACCAGCCAGCAACACTCCAACCCGCAATCCGTACCACGACACAGGCCAGACTGACCTCCACTGACCCACCACGGCACAACACGAGGCAGCACGGCACACCGCACCGCAGCGCGCCACAGTGCCACGCACCATGACAAGGCACCGCAAAGCACAACACGCCACAGCACGACACGATGCGATGCGGCACAGAGCGACACACCAGAGCACGGCGAGGCGCAACACGGCGCACCACAGCACACCACAACATCAAAGCAAGGGACGCTAACCGAGGGTCTAACCAAAACAAGCCACCGCAGACCCTGGAAGGAACCGCACTCGCCGGCCACACAGCGGCAAGGGGCCACCGCACGCCGGGCAACAACGCCGGCGGTCCACCCACACAAACCGCCACCAGAAAGTTGCAACCGGCACCATGGAGGCGAAAGGACACGGAAAACCCCAGCCCCCCTAACCCAGGGCCACACGAAGCCGCCTGGCGCAACCGCCCAGCCGGCAGAGCCAGAACCTAACCCGGAAGAAAGGGGCGCCGAGCCCAACGTGTACATAACCCACCCGAGCCATGGGGCCGGGGCACGGCCTGGCAAAACGCAGCCACCAACAGCAACGCGGAAGACCACACTGAAAGCCGACCAGTGCGTGCACCAGCCCAGGGAAGGCACAGGGAGGAACAGGCAGACCCCCCCAAAAAAACCAAACAGGGGGGGGGGCTTGAGAACGGCCCACAGCCACCAAACCGCCCACCAACAACGCATGAGGCGGCCGAACCCCCCACCCAGACGGCACCGAAGACACGACCCCCCAGAAGGTGCACCGGAGGACCACCCAGCGAAAACCGGCAACACCAAGCCGGGAGCAGCGGCCCATCGGGAGAAGGGACACCCAAAACACGCCGACACACAGCCCGCTGGGACGGTAAAAATAAAAAGAAAACAAACAACGCAGCCCGGAAGAGAAGGGATGGGGGGACACAGACAATGAGACCCAAGACCGGGACAACCAGCGAACGACACCACAAAGCCAAGAAACGACACGTCACAACGACGCCCCCCCCCCCAAAAAAACCAAAACCAAAGGGGAGGGGTGGCGGCAAACACCACCAACGGCAACAGCCGCAGACCGCCGCGCCACAGGCGGCCCCCGAAGAGGGGCGGGGGCAAGCGGGGCACACGCACGACCGCACACACACCCCGACAACCCAACCAAGAGGGGCGGGGCACAGCCAAAACCCGAGCCCAGCACGCACGCTCACACAGCAAATCCTAGCCAGGAAAGGCGGCGTACAAGCGGGGCACGCACACAAACACACACACGCCCCAACACCCCAGCCAGGAGTGGCGGAGCGCGGCAGCAACCCAGGCCCAACCACACACCCCCGCACAGCACCCCCAACTAGGAGGTGCAGGAGACCACGCGGGACGGGCACACAAGCACACACACACCCCAACAGCCCCCCAAGGAGTGGCGGGGCGCAGCCGAAACCCAGACCCCAGCACGCACGCCCACACCGCACACCAGAACCGGGAACGGCGAGGTGCAGGCGGAGCGCGCACACAGCCACGCACATCCCAAAACCCTGACCAAGAAAGGTGGGCTGCAGGCCGAAACCCAAGCCCAACCGCAAACACCGCAAACCCCAGCCCGGAGTGGAGGGGCGAAACCACAAACCGTACCCAAACAAACCCACCCGAGACCCCAGCCAGGGCTGGCGGGGTTACCGAAACCCAAACCCAAGCACAACCCGGACCCAATCACAAATGCCACACAACAATAGGAAACCCAGTGTCCATAGCCCGGGCACTGAGGCAGCCCGTGCCATGCAGGTGACGGGGCCAAACGAGATCCGGAGCCCGGGGGTAAGGCTGCATCCTAAGGCCTGCGCTGCTTTGGGACTTGAGGCGGAGCGTGCGACACCCAAGCGCCTCGGAACCCCAGTACGAAGAACATGCATGCATGCCTTGGGAACAGGATACGCTAGGAAGTTGGGTGAACCTCTAGGGTTGTGTTCAAAGGAGGGGACGTGCGCAAGCACGGGGGCACACCCTCCTGGCGAGACAAGCACGTCACTCTGGCGGCGATCAGCCCTCCAGTCGTTGCCCGGGGCCGCTTTGTTGGGGGCCAACAGTCAGGTCTAGCGGGATGTAAGTCGCCTCCCCTCTTCAAGTGCGGAGCCTCTTTCTGTTCGTCACAGCGGCAACGCCAGCGAGAACCATGGGGCGCGTCTCCAGGACCCAGTACAACTACCTACCTACCGAACTCTAGGGTCCAAGAGTTCAATCTTGTCCTCCATGTCCTCGTCAGAGTGTAGACTGCTTGCCCCTTGGTGTATAGAAGCGGGGAGGTGATTCTCAACCGGCTCTGCGTCCTTTGTCGTATCCTTCAGTCCTTGATAGGCGTGAAGAAGATCTCGTTCCAGTCTAAGGTGGTCGGTGACAACATAGGCACACTCGAGAGGGTTCGCATACACATTCCTCTGAGAGTTCATCCTCCTCTGGGGTCCTCACTTGGGCACTCCATACACTCTTCATGAGCTTCAGGTCCCACCCTCGTTGCCAGGTGGTAATCTTCTGCTCTAGGTCCTCCTTCAGTTGAGAGATGTCCCCCATAGACCCTTGCTTCAACGGCCATGAGCGGCGTTTAGGCCTAGCGTAGCATAGCGTTTTCGCCACCAATCTCCTGTTGGAGTCCACGTACTTCCTTAGCCTGGAACGGGGGTCCAACTCCTCGTCCAGGGGCTCCTCTCCCCTCATGGAGAGTAGGGGTTTCAGTGGGGCAGCGTACTCGGCGTTCTCCACTTCCTCCACGCACGTCTGCACGAAGAAGGCGTCATGCTCAGTCCCGTCATCAGAGTTTATAGAGCTGGGTAGCTCGGATAGCCCACACTCTGACACTACATCAGGATTAGATACACGGCAGGGGGAGTTGGGGGCAACAGTGTCAGACACGACCTACTCGTCTCCCCCAGGAGTAGTTGATTTCTCAGGACGCCCAGGGTGAAGCCGCTGCTTTCACGTTGAATTTCCTGGACCATAGCAGAGTCCAGATCCTCCAAGGGCACTGGGGCTAGACTCCCATCCACCACGCTTAGCATACTACCCCATCCAGGTTTCCCTATCGGCGTCTTGCGGCCCAGAGGCACGTAGATGGCGTCATCCGGTAGCTGGATGGAGGTGAGCGTCAGCTTGTCCAATAGAGTACGCCACTACTCATTTTCCCGATGGGTTCCCCAATCGGGAGAGCACAGGACCATACGGGAACGTTCCAGGGCCACCTTGGTCAGGACCTTCCCCAGTTGACTGAATCTTGGGTTCCCGTAGGCCATCCCGAAAGAGGGCCAGTAAAATGTATAGCAGCAATGTTTCCCCTTGCTGCAGTAGAGGTCCAGGACATGTTGCTTGTCGCTGGCGAATAGCTCCACATTCAGGTCTTCTCGGGAGTATCTCAACTCCCTCAGACCTTGGTTTAGGACATCAACCAGCAGCTGATAGTCCTCTGCTTTGGAGGCGACCATCATGGTTGATGGCTCCCTCTTGCATACCCTCAAGTAGCTAGACGTATGCTCCAACTGCTCCAGAGGTACAGATTCCCAGCCGTCACCATGGTCCACCCGGAGGACGTAGGGTGCTTGCAGGGTGAGGGAGAGAATCTCGCAGTGCTCGACGAAGAAGTCAGTATCCAGTACAAAGTCCAAGGCTTCGGTGTCCATCACGTTGAACATATGGGCAATACTTCTGGAACCCATAGGCACTTCGACCTCAAAGTTCCCACAACTGTGCACCACATGCCCATCTCCCATGCGGATGGCTGCGGTAGGCAAGATGTTCTTCAGGTCCCCACAAGGTAAAACTTTCTTGGCGATAATAGATATGGTGGCTCCAGTATCCAGTACCCCCAGGTATTCACGTCCCCCAGGACAAATACGTACCCAGAACACCAGGTCTGTAGGCCCCCCGGAGCGTCCCTGTCAGAACTCCGCGGGGCAGGTCACTTCGAACCCCTTCTTCTGGAGTTTACGCGCCATGCGCATGAGGCGGGAGCGCTTGCGGGCATTGGACTTGTCCCCATCTTCTTTAGCACGCTTGGTCCCTTGTTCTTGTTGGCCTTGCGTCTGGGAACGGGTCGTAGGTCCCGTGTTGCGTTGCCCACCGGAGGGCTCAGGGTTCCCCCCTGGTGTAGGATTCGGGTTCCCTCTGGACAGGTTTGTGTTCTTGTCCTTGTCAGGCTTGCGGTCGCCGCCTCCTCTTCCACCTTTACCTTTGCCACCTTGGCCTTTGCCATTCCCCTTGGACTTGCCTTGGCCATTGTCCTTGTTGGCGTAGCCCTTGCCACCGCCCTTGCCACTAGCGTTCTCGGTCTTAAGCTTCGCCCATACGCATTGCTTATGGTAGCACTCATTCTCGTAGGGCTTCCTCTTCCCGCAGAACGCACAGGTGATGGTACACCTGTAGTTGGCCGGCAGCTTCGCCTTGCCGCCGGTGTTGGTCTCCTGCTTCTTCCCCTGGACCACGAAGCAGTCATGCTGATCGCAGTCAGGGGCATGAAGCAGGGAGCCCTGCTCGTCCCTGGCATCACACCAGAAGAGATCTTGAACATTGCTCATGATACGAGCATTTTCGGGGGTAGTCCCCTGTCCGGCTCGGTGTGCTTGGTACCCACAGCCTTGGCTCCCAGAGCCTCCTCCTCCGGGATGGTAGGCATTCAGGTGCTGGTCGCTTTCTTTCTCCAGCGCTAGCTCCAGAAGTAGCACAGACAAATCATTGTAGTTGAGGGCTCTTGCCTTGCGCTCTGCCGTTGACGGGCACGGGTCCCCCAACTCCCGAGGGAGCTTAGCCACCAACCAGAACAGCAGCTCATCGCTGCGGTAGGAACGGGGCGTCAGCCGCCCCACCCAGTGGTCCAGGTCGGCCAGTAGCTCGGAGATCCTGGCTGGTTTGGGGTTGCCAGGCAGCACGGCCAGGTTCTGAATCCCGGCCCTGATGGAGAGGTCGGTTTCGTAGTTTGGGTACTGCCTCTCCCAGGCAACCAACACGTCGGCGAAGGTGGCGGACTTCGTCACGATCTGCTTGACCTGCTTCTCCAGGTACTTAGTCTTGCAGCACTGCAGGAGCAGATCGCACTTGACTCGCTCACTAGCATGGGTTTAGCCGGTCATCCTGAGGAACCGGCCAAAGTTCTCAGCGAACTCGCTGAGATCCTTGCCTGTGAACTCAGGCAAGTTCACCACAATTTTTGAGGTGGCGATTGCCTTAGCCTCCTGAGACCTTCGCCCCTCAGGGCGCTTGGTCTTCCTCCTCTTCTTCTTCTTCCGCCCGCTCTGGTTCTCAGGGTCCTCAGGGTCTTCGTCCTCCGAGGGCGAAGCAGAAGTCATGGACGGCGGCTCATCGTCAGAGGGGTCTCTGCCTAGGTCACTAGAGCTGTAGGGCTCCACGTCGACCATTGCTCCTAGGGCTGTCAGCCCCCACCGGTCCAGCTCGGCTCTCGTTGAATTCTCCACGTGGCTGTAGGGGGGCTGGGCCGTTCTTGGTATAAATGGGCTTCTCGGCATCACAGCGGGGGCCGGCATCGGTCGGCTCCTCAGGCTTCCCAGGGTGTTTGTCAGCCCCGCCACCAGGTGATTGGCATGTACTCGGTGAGGTGGAACTCCCACGGTGGTAGGTGACACTTGGGGAGGAATCAGGGGCTCCAGCTTAGCCCGAATCTCTAGAGTGAGATCACCAACAAGTTCAGAGGTGGCTCATCGGAGAGCCTCTCGTATCTCCGACCGCGTCAGGGACCTGTTGGAGGATCTTCCACACCCTCTACTCCTTCCTCCAAAAAATTCCGGGCCACGTAGACCACTCAGGGAGGTGAAACCAGGTGCAGGCATAGTGTAGCCAGCTTCGGGTGCCGCATAGCCAGGTATCCCAGTCATGTACACACCCGCCGCAGGTCTATGATAGCCAGCCTGATATCGGCGCGGCATAGGCTCAGGCGCACCGGTGTGGGTGGAGCTGGATGCCACGGGTTCGCTGACTGCAGTTGCCATAGGTGGCACAGTCGCGGCTGGAGTCACACCATAGGTGGGGTAAGGCATTCCAGTAAAGCCTAGACCTTCAGCCATAGGTGGAGTGGTTGTGGGTGAGGATGTAGCTGGATGTTAGCCTGGGAGGGTAGTGGTTGTTGGAGAGGGTACTGCAGGGAAGTCAGAGGCGCTTGGAGCGCTCTCCTCAGGTGTGTCCTCGAAGGGCGACTCGTCGGATGGTCCATATCCATCTCCAGGGTGTACCTCCTCGGCTCCCATGTTCACTGCTTGCCTCTCCTTCTCCTTTTCTTTGCCTTCAGGTCCTGGCACAGATGGACCACTGAAGGCAGCTCTCAAGCCTTCCAGAGAATCATCCCTCAGCCCACCTAAGGGCACTGAAGGTACAGGCTCCTCAGGTTCCGGTTCACAGGCAGGTTTGGGCGCTCGTGCTGGCTTGGCTGGTGCCACTGAGGGCGTTGTCGTCTCGGCAGTGTCCTTGGTGTTCATATTGTATTCCTTCGCCCTTCAGTGGAGTCAGTCCCGACGTACTGGTTGTACTGCACGGGGTTGCAGGTACGCAAAGACTGAAAATCTCTGCTACCAAAAGGACAAAACAGGCTTTCACTGTTGATTGCTTTGATGATATTGTTTTGTTGATGCCCCTGCTTGCTCCTGCTGCTTCCTGATGTAGTTCAGGGTTTCCAAACAAATCAGCTTTGATGAAATCAACCTAATTAAAATCCCCAAGGCAAAGAACAACAGGATCAAATCCACAACATGAAGAGCTGCAGTCAAAGGAGATAGTGATACAACAAAGGAAACTCACAATAACTACAGATTTATGAAAAGATAGTTAGAAAATATCCTACAAGCATGGTAAAACTGCCCAAAACGTGGGCATCCTCTCTTTTATAGTGTCATGTAGAGATGTGCACTCTTTGTTTTGGGTCCCATAGGTGATGAGGTGGCATGGCCTGTGGCACTGAGGTCACTGCCATGTCACATGGGATCTTCCTACTTATCTAGGCTGACTGGAAATTGAACTGACGACCTCTCAAGAAGAGGTGCCACAGCCCGCTAGGGTGCAGACCACTAGGATGGCTAAGCCTTCATGAGAAAATATAGAAAAATCTATAGGCTCTGGATCAATGTCAGCGCCTCAGTCAGTCCAGGAAATGGTGTATAAGATCAATCAATTGGGGGGTCAGGGGTCCACACAACATCCATAGATCAATGCTTGGTTTTATAGGTCAAACTGTCTTTTCCCACCTTTTTGGATAGGCCAATACTAAGATAGAAACATGTTATGCCTCTAGGCCTCTTCCTTACAACTAAAGCTAATCTTTTGGCAGGGAAATACACTTTTTCTTAGTCTGGCGGCGGCCATCCTCAACCTCCCGGGGACCCGCCCACCTTACTTGTCTCCGTAGACGACCCAGGCACGGACATCCACCGCTCAAAAATTGAACACCTCCTCCGCCCGCTGATGCAAGAATATCCCAGCCACGTCTTAGGAAGAGACACCAACTGCAAAATGTGCCCTGAGCTGGCCGGGGCAAACCTTCAAACAGAAAATGCGTGGCCATGGCCCCGGAGGCTAGTCACAAGCGACCCGCCACGCCTCATCGACGGCTTCCGACATTTTCACCCGGCTGCTCGGTCCTTCTCCGGGTACCACACCCCATACCGGGCGAGCAGCAGCCGCCTTGACCATACTCTAGTTTTCCCGGCAGCCTCTGAATTATTCGCCCCCACCTCCGCAACAAAGCGTCCGACCACCAGCCGGTCACATACACCTCTCAGGTCCCCCCCGTGGCCCTTCTCCGAAACCCCTGCCACTAAGAGAAAATTTGTTCGTAAACTGACGGAGCAGGAAGACTCAAAGCACCATGATTCCCTCGCCCCCCTGGCGAAGTGGTGCGAGTCTACCCTCCCTCGTTTCGACTCTTTATCCTCGGCGGACATAGAGCGCTTCACTGACGCGGTGCTGGAGGAAGTGGCTACCAGCTACCACACTATCACGGCATCGTCCCAACCTACCCCCCCAGCCCTGGTCAAGAAACTCAAAGCGTACCTGAACTCCCTGCCCCCCCCCCCTGCATCCATCCTGCTTACCCCGCTTCCATTGACACACTAAACAAAGACGTCAAGGAATGGGAAACCAAAGTAAACAAAGCGGCAACCCCCAAGATCCATCGGTGCCTGGTGCAGAAAACCAGAATCAAGCGCACCATCAACGAGGCACTCAACCCCGTGGAGGACAGAGAAAAAACGCTGAAGCGCCCGGGCACCACATAGCTCGTCTCCAGCCCAAGAAGACTCTGCAACATCTTTTCCTCAACACTCCTCACCTTTGGGGGCACCCTCGAGTACGCACCAAGAAGCGCACTCGTGCAGCACTTGCCCTCACACTTCCCCACCTGACCCGAGCCCACAAAACACAACCCCCTCCCCGACATTACCTGGGAATCATTCCGAAAAAAGCTAAAGAATCCAAGCCCAACAAGGCAGAGGGGCGGGACTTCACGAACAACTACACTTTGCACATCTCCTCTCCCCCGATCCAACAGTTCGTCTGGCGAGTGTGTAACCGCTACCTCCACCAGCCCCTGCCTGAGAAATGGCTCGAAGCCGGCATTATCTTGCTTCTTAAGAAGGGGGACATTATGACCCCAGTAAATTACAGCCCTATCGCCCTTCTGAACGGGGTTTACAAAATAACTGCAAAACACACCAACCGAGAACTATTGGCGGCGGCCATCAATCACTCCATCCTACACCCCGACCAGTTCGGTCGGCTTCCCAACTGCAAATGCCAGGACCACATCTTCAACCTTTTATCCAAATTTCGGGAGTCAGCCAGTAGCTACAGTCTTTACATCGATTTCATCAAGGAATTTAACCCCGTCCCTCACACCGCTCTTTTCACAGTGCTGACACGCCTGAACTTCCCGACACCCCTAGTAAGCCTCATTCAATCCTTATACCGTGCCCCTCGCGACTTCCTGGTCGTGTCAGGGCACACCCACCCCTCCCACCTACAAGCCAGGGGGGTTCGGCAAGGATCCCCCATGTTGCTCATCCTTTTCTGCCTTTACTTCAACGTGCAACCGGTTCTCGGGTTCTCAGCACATCCACCTGGCGTGCTCGCAGCAGAAAAAAAAACCAAGAAAAAGACGCACAGCCAGGAAAAATAAAGCGAAAAATCGTCTTTTCCGACCTCAGAAACCCCCCAAAAAAATTTACGCCGCTGTTTGGCGAGGTCGCAAAATTTAGGACACTCACAAAAAAAGAAGAACAATGGAGTCGCGACGGCAAAGAAGCTGAGCGTTGCTTGCCCCAAAACACCTAGCAAAGTGCGTGCCCTAGGCGCTAGGGACTTGTGCACGCCCCAAAACAAAGCACACCCACAAACAACAACAACGCCACCGGCCGCCGAAAAACAAGTATGTTATATGCCGCGCAACGCTAAATAACGACGTAGCAAGCACAACACGGTAAGATGTAGGCAAGGAGAGAGCAAGTATGTTACAAACCGCGCCACGGTTGAGACATACCGCAAGTACGAGACCATGCATACATACACGCAAACCCCCCGCCCTTGGAAGCCCACTTGCGTAGGGAGTACCACGGCGCCGTATCACGCGAAACACGAAAAGATGTGGGTAAAAAGGGAGCCACACAAGTATGTTACATGTCATGCCGCGCACGCGGGAAGGACAACGAACAAAGGTGACCAAAGAGGTGCCGGGTGCAAGAAGAACACACACAAACAACAACAACGCCACCCGCCGCCGAATAACAAGTATGTTAGATGCCACGCAACGCTACTCAACGCCGTAACAAACACAATACGGTAAGATGGCAAGGAGGCAAGTGTATGTTACAAACCGCGCCATGGTGGAGGCATACTGCAAGTATGCACACATACATGCAAAAGCCCCGCCCCAGCACCCACTCGCATAGGGGGTACGACGGTGCTGGAACACGCCAAACATGAAAAGAGGTTGGTAAGGAGGGAGCCACGCAAGTATGTTACATGTCACGCCGCGCACGCAGGAAAGACAACGAACAAAGGTGGCCAACGAGGTGTGTGGAGCCGTGTCGAGTGCAGGTAGGATATAAACCTACGGCAAACATTGCACGCTAAAATACGCCGTAACAAGCACAACACGGTAAGAAATAGTAGAGGGGAGAACACGTAGGAGGCATAAGTAGGTAACATACCACACCACCGCAAGAGTATGAGACCAACCAAGGATGGCAATGGCAAGATGCCATGGCACGACAAAACCCCCGCCGCCGCACGCCCATTTGCATAGGGAGTACAACGACGCCGCGACACACAAAACACGCAAAGATGTGGGTGAGATAAGTATGTTACGCCCACGCAAGAAGCATAACGGCAACAAGACACGCATCACACGAAAACATAGGGAGGGAAAGGAGGGAGCCACGCAAGTATGTTACCATGTCGTGCCACGCCGCGCACACGAAAGGAGCAACGAGCGCCCGGCCCGCGCCACCAACCGAGATCAACGAAGGTGTGGGACGAAACAGGGAGCAGGGAGAGGAATAGGAAAGAGGGCGCCCACCAACGCACGTCCCTTTTTGCATAGGGAGTACAACGGCACCACGACAAACAACACACGAAAGGGTGTGGGTACGGGGAGAGAGACATAAGCACACCACGGTATGGCACGAAGGGGGAGGAGCGTGCGCACACACGTGAACACAAGTGCGAAGGCAGGTATGTTATACGCCGCAACGCCGCAACGAACGCAGTGCCAACGATGCAGGACGAAGGCCCACATACCCCCACCCTTCCTTTTGTCTGACAGGGCGCAACGAGAGAGAAAGCTGGCGAACAGAAAGACAGAGACACACACCAGGGCGGAGGCAGGGAAAAAGTGCATGCCAGGGTGAAGGGCGAGCAGAGGAAAGGGAAAAGGGCGACGAAGCCACGAAAGAGACAAGGGGTAGCCAGCAGCCGAGCAAGGGACGCGCGCAGGGAAGGGGGCACGGCAGGCACACGGCACACGGCGGGCACCACACCGCACCGAAGCAACGGAGAGGGGAGCACCAGAGGGACAAGAGAAAAGCGGCACCACGCACCACGACACGCACCGCACAGACACCACACACACCGCACACACCCACACCCGCGCCCACAGCACGTGGCCAGCGAGCCCCGGCAGCCCGCCCAGAGGGCGGGCAGCAGGGAAGAGGGGGCGCCTGAATCGAGACGCCCCCCGCCATTCCCGTGGCGCGCAGCCCCCCACAGGGCGCGCGGGCCACGGGGCTGGTGCAGGGCCCCCACGCCCGCACACCCGCGCCCATAGCACGTGGGTAGCGGACCCCGACAGCCCACCCAGAGGGCGGGCAGCCGGGGGAGGGGGAGCGCCTGACCCCAGACGCCCCTCACAACGGCGGACGGCCCCCCCACCAGGGACGCCCTTCCGCCACCCCCATGGAGCGCACCGCCGCCTGGCAAGGGCGCGCGCCGTGGGGCCGGTACTGGGTCCCCACGCCCACACCGACCGCACCCGGGACACACGGGTCGCGGAACCCTGGC
The DNA here is from genome assembly GCA_964036045.1 of Eutreptiella sp. 'Long Island Sound 2002'. NCBI lineage: Eukaryota > Euglenozoa > Euglenophyceae > Eutreptiales > Eutreptiaceae > Eutreptiella > Eutreptiella sp. 'Long Island Sound 2002'. Next base: position 47,939,369 of record OZ038384.1, read on the forward strand.
TGCCTGCCCCAGAGGGCGGGCGGCTGGGTGAGGGACAGCGCCTGATACCAGACGCCCCTCACAACGGTGGCAGGCCACCCCCTCCAGGGGACGGCCCCCCACCACCCCCACGGCACGTAGCCCCCACAGGGCATGCAGGCCAAGGAGACAGTGTTGGGCCCCCACACCCACACACCTGCGCCCACAGCACGTAGGTGGCGGACCCCGACCGCCCGCCCAGTGGGCGGGCAGTCGTGGGAGGGGGAGCGCCTGAACTCAGACGCCCCTCACAACGGTGGAAGGCACCCCCCGCGTAGCTCCCTTTCGCCACCCCCACAGCGAGCAGCGCCTGCCCGCAAGGGCGCACGCTGTGGGGCCAGTGCTGGGTCCCCACGCCAGCACCGACAGCACCCAGGACACACGGGTCGCAGAACCCCGGCTGCCCGCCTGAGGGGACGGGTGGATGGGGGAGGGACAGCGCCTGACACAGGACGCCCCTCACAACAGTGGCAGGCCAACCCCCCCGGGGACGGCCCCACACCACCCCCGCGGCACGCAGCCCCCACAGGGCATGCAGGCCAAGGGGACAGTGTTGGGCCCCCACACCCACAAACCTGCGCCCACAGCACGTAGGTGGCGGACCCCAACGGCCCGCCCAGTGGGCGAGCAGTCGTCGGAGGGGGAGCGCCTGAACTCAGACGCCCCTCACAACGGTGGAAGGCACCCCCCCCGGGGATGCTCTTCCGCCACCCCGACAGCGAGCAACGCCGGCCCGCAAGGGCGCACGCTGTAGAGCCGATGCTGGGTCCCCACGCCCGCACCAACAGCACCCGGGACACACGCGTCCCAGAACCCCGGCTGCCCGCCCCAGAGGACGGGTGGATGGGGGAGGGACAGCGCCTGACACCAGACGCCCCTCACAACAGCGGCAAGCCAGCCCCCCCGGGGACGGCCCCCCACCACCCCCGCGGCACGGAGCCCCCAACAGGGCATGCAGGCCAAGGGGACAGCGTTGGGCGCCCACGGCCACACGCCCCCGCCCACAGCACGTGGGTGGCGGACTCAAACAGCCCGCCCATTGGGCGGGCAATCGGGGGAGGGGGAGCACCTGACATCAGACGCCCTTCAAAACAGTAGAAGGCACCCCCCCGGGGACGCCCTTCCGCCACCTCCACGGCAAGCAACGCCGGCCCGCAAGGGCGCACGCTGTGGGGCCGGTGCTGGGTCCCCACGCCCGCACCGACCGCACCTGGTACACATGGGTCGCGGAACCCCGGCTACCTGCCCCAGAGGGCGGGCGGTTGGGGGAGGGACAGCGTCGGACACCAGACGCCCCTCACAACGGTAGCAGGCCACCCCCCCCGGGGGCGGCCCCCCACCACCCCCGCGGCACGCAGCTCCGACAGGGCATGCAGGCCAAGGGGACAGTGCTGGGCCCCCAAACCCGCACAGCCGCGCCCACAGCATGTGGATAGCAGACCCCCACGGCCCGCCCAGAGGGCGGGCGACCGGGGGAGGGACCGCGCCTGACACGAGAAGCCCCTCACAACGGTGGCAGGCCACCCCCCCCGGGGACGGCCCTCCACCACCCCCACGGCACGCAGCCCCCACAGGGCATGCAGGCCAAGGGGACAGTGTTGGGCCCCGACACCCACACACCTGCGCCCACAGCACGTAGGTGGCGGACCCCAACCGCCCGCCAAGTGGGCGGGCAGCCCACTTAGGGGGAGCGCCTGAACTCAGACGCCCCTCACAACGGTGGAAGGCACCCCCCCCCGGGGACGCTCTTCCGCCACCCTGACAGGGAGCAACGCCTGCCCGCAAGGGTGCACGCTGTGGGGCCGGTGCTGGGTCCCCACGCCCGCACCAACAGCACCCGGGACACACGCGTCGCAGAACCCCGGCTGCGGGCCCCAGAGGACGGGCGGATCGGGGAGGGACAGCGCCTGACACCAGACGCCCCTCACAACAGCGGCAAGCCACCTCCCACGGGGACAGCCCCCCGCCACCCCCGCGGCACGCAGCCCCCAACAGGGCATGCAGGCCAAGAAGACAGCGTTGGGCCCCCACACCCACACGCCCCCGCCCACAGCACTTGGGTGGCGGACCCAAACAGCCCGCCCAGTGGGCGGGCAATCGGGGGAGGGGGGGCACCTGACATCAGACGCCCTTCACAACAGTAGAAGACACCCCCCCGGGGACGCCTTTCCGCCACCCCCACGGCGAGCAACGCCGGCCCGCAAGGGCGCACGCTGTGGGGCCGGTGCTGGGTCCCCACGCCCGCACCGACCGCACCTGGGACACATGTGTCGCGAACCCCAGAGGGCGGGCGGCTGGGGGAGGGACAGCGTCTGACACCAGACGCCCCCCACAACGGTAGCAGGCCACGCCCCCCGGGGGCGGCCCCCCCCCATCCCCGCGGCACGCAGCTCCGATAGGGCATGCAGGCCAAGGGGACAGTGCCGGGCCCCCAGACCCGCACAGCCGCGCCCACAGCATATGGGTGGCGGACCCTGACGGCACGCCCAGAGGGTTGGCGACCGGGGGAGGGACAGCGCCTGACACGAGACGCTGCTCACAACGGTGGCGGGCCAGCCCCCCGGGGACGGCCCCCCACCACCCCCGCGGCGCGCGGCCCCCACAGGGCATGCAAGCCAAGGGGACAGAGCCGGGCCCTCACACCTGCACACCGGCGCCCACAGCAAGAGTGGATGACGGACTCCGACAGCCCGCCCAGAGGGCGGACAGTCGGGGGAGGGGGAGTGCCTGACCTCAGACGCCCCTGACAACGGACACGCGGGCCGCGAAACCCCGGCTGCCCGCCCCTGAGGAACACAGGGAATACGGGCCACGGGGACAGCGCTGGACCCCGTACCCGCACACCCGTGCCCACAGCACGTGGACAGCGGGCCCCGACAGCCCCCAGGAGGAAGGCAGCCGGAGGGGGGAGAGCGCCCGGCCTCGGACGCCCCTCGCAACAGGGCCGCCACGGACCGCGGGGGGGGAGCACCTAATGCCCACACGCACACACAAATGCCGGCCCGCAGAACCGGCGTACGAGCTCCCCCACCCACGCCCCGCCGCGCCCACAGCAAGTGCACCAGCCACGGGAAATCCGCACCCCACCCCCTGCTCTTAGGCACAGCGACACAACAATGGCGGAACCCGCGGCCCCACGCAAAACACGCCCCCGATCTCCGACGCTGGACGCAGCACATGACGTCATCAGGGCGCTGGGATTCAGAGGCGGCGAAGGAGACCCCCCACAAGAGGACGCGGGCACGGACTCCGACCTGGAGTAAATACCGGAGCCCTCCACGGGCAGCACGCCCGCGGAACCTGCGCCGCCAGCGGGCAGCGTACCCACCCTCTGCCCCGCGTGGAAACAGGGCCACTGCACCGGCGAAGGCTGGTGCCCCAAACAGCACCCCCAGCCCGGCCCCAATGACGGAGCGCTGCCCGAGGTGGGACGCGCGGCCGCACCCGCCGCCCTACGCTACCGGGTGGCGCAGGGCTGGATCCTGGATGAGACCGCACGCGGCAGCGTGAACATCCAGGAGGCCGTCGACCGAGTCGCCCACGCGGGACAAGCGGCAGTGGCCTTGCACACCCGGGGCCGCCACGGCGGACCCGCAGAGGGGATCATTGTGGAGCCCTCGGGAATGGTGCCGGTCCTGGCGGCGGACATGGTCCGAGGGGTGCTCCACGCATCCCGCGTGCGGTTGGCGCGCCCACAGTGGACCATCCAGGTGTACACCCCCCCACGGGCGTGGCCCTTGTCCACGTGGGCGGTGCTCTCCGTCATTTGGCACCTGACACCGGAGGACGCCCCCACAGGAACCGCGGAGGAAATCGCCCGAGACCTCCACACCTGGCCGGTCGGCCAGGATTACCCCTGGCGCAGGCCCCGGGGCGGCCTCCCAGTGGCACCTGCGGCAGAGAGACTCAGCCTCGCGGCAACCCTCCAACGGCACCCCGACAAGAGGGCACGCCACTTCCTTGTGACGGGTTATGCCCAGCAGGGGGCTGCCTGCAGCCAGATCGCGATCCGATAGCTTCGGATGCGTCGCGCGCGTGCAGAAATAAAGGATTTTACGCTTCTGAGAAAAGTTGTGTTTTATATTAAAATTTCTGTTTCTAATTCAGGGTTCTCTGTATGGACTGATCATGTAGGATTTCGACAATTTCAAAGAGTGATCAACGGAGTTGGTGTTGTGCTTTGCAAATTGCTCGCCGCAAGAGAGATCAGTCCAGTACCACATAGGGTATACAAAATTGTCGAACTTTGAGATGGCGGATCTGCCGGGACACAATGGTTTCATGGTTTCTGATTTGACAGTGCTAAATGTCCGCCGTCTGCAAAGACTGAGTTCAAATAGTCCAGGTGTGAAGCCTCTTGTACAACAAGAACTCCAGCGTCGAGAATGTGAGACGTTACGGCGATTGAATGAAAATCAGTTACGAAATATATGGCGTACTGAATGCTATGGAAGTTTTGAAACGCTGCGGGCACGCTTACCTGGTGAGGAATTGCGCAAAAGAGAAACGTGGGTTGATTCACCTTTGGAAGACGAGGTTGCCATGGTGGAGTCACTGGTGACGGCCAGTCTGTGCGCTGTTGCGCTCTCCCTGTCCCCTTGGCGGCCGCCGCGTTGGAGCAGGGGTCGGCGGCGCAAAACTCAAGAGGCTTGTTGAAGCTGTGCTCCTGGCCACGCCCCTTTTGTAATGATGCTGTCCTCTTACTGAAGGAATGGGTTTCGCAAAGCTGTCCCTGGACCTGTGTTCGCTGAAGCGCGCGTTGGAGTGCTGGCTTCGAGCAGAGCGAGAGTCCGGCTGACAAGTTCGAATGAGAAGACCAGTCACGTTGAATAAGAGCGCTCTGACGAGTTACGCTGAAGAGAGCGCACGCCTGCGGCCACGAGTGAAGGAGATGAGCGCTGCACCAGAAGCAGCGCAACGAAAGAGCTGAGCATGTCAAGCAGCAGGACGGTCGAGTAGACTAAAGGTTTTCAGTGTGTGTTGCGTGTGTTCGTGCGCGCTTGCACAGTGGTAAGCCACTGCAGTGGCAGTCTCCCACTGTATAGCCTGGATTCAGACTCAGCTCATTCTCACCTCAGTCAGTGTAAGATTCGATACCTCAATCAGTTGTGGGATCATCGAAGCGCTGAACAGCACTGAGCACCGCGCGCCTACCCTGGGCCTTGTGCTTGGGCAGTAAGGCACTTTGTGCGTTCGGCTTGTCTTTGAGCTTTTTTCGGTCTTCGTCAGTTTTTTATGGTAGATCCTAGGTCAAATGTGCTAGATGAGAAAAAGGGGTTTGACACCAAGCGCCTTCGGTGCTCAAACAGCACTGTTTTTGTGCTCAGTAGCTCACACTGATGTGCAGCCTTGCTTCAGTTTTTTGAATCTGAGGCATCAGGCCCAGTTTTACGCTGGCCTGATTTTGATCATTTTGCTCGTGAGATGTCAACCCAATTTTGGCTTCTTTTGCTGACAAGAGGAATTTTTTTTCAAAAGACTTCTGGAATTTTTCAGAGTCACAGTGTGGCTCTTTTTACCTCTTTGCTCCTGTTTGAGAGCTAGAGCATGCCTGTGCATCTGCCGGTGCTCTACTCCCATATCTCTTCTATGGGTAAACTTATTATATTTTTTTGTACCCTCCCCACCCACTGTCCCAGTTTGGGACTCATATGCTCTGCCTCTGCAGAGTTACATTGCAGAGCCACTGCTCCTGCAGTGACTCCAGCCCCCCCCACAGAGGAGTTAGTGCCTCAGTGGGTACATGCACTCTAGGCCAGAGTGTATGGGAAAATTCTGCTTTGTTTTCTTTTGCAAGGGAATTTTGGGGTGCAGTTTTTTTGCCTGCGGGTAGCACCCCACAGTGGGAGGGGGGCGAGGCCTCAGCAACATATGTGCTGCAGGCCCGTGTACTGTTTACTTGCGTTTTTTTCTGGGGACGCTAAGGAATATTTTTTACTAATGTATGCATGTGTGCACAGTTGCGCATGTGTTTGCTGCAATGTATCCATGCAAGTTCGCTTGCCCTGACCCGCTGATTTTCTCAACCCTTATCCATTTCTTTTCCTTCCTGCTCTGTTTTCAGGTACACTCAGATGAAGTCAATTCAGAATTCAGGAACGGAACTGTTTTTCGACGCCCAGGGAGCCAGGTCTGTTTTCATTCGTCGGATCTGCACCCCCCCCCCCCACGTGTCAGCACTTCTGCTTCTGTGCTCTGCTATCTTTCACGGTTGCAGGGCCGGAGTACTGACGAACCATCATGAAGCTCAGAAGTAATTTGAGTCAATGAAGCAAATACAGCAGCAATCTGTACATTAGTTTAAGGGTTGTCAGCACAGTGGGTCGGGTCAGAAAAGACTCACAGATCTTTTTGTGTGCTGCTTGCCCTGTTTGTGCTGCTTGTGTGTTTGCTGATTTTGTTTCAAACTTCTGAGCGGGGTTGTTTTTGGTGCAGGAAATTTTTTTGGACAAGACAGATGGCATGGGCAATAAGTAGAATCAAGTGGAACTGTTTTGAATTTCAGGATGGCAACTGCCCCCCTGAGTTTTAGGCCAGAAGTTCAGGTCAGAATTTTTGCTTGGGTGATTTTCTGTTTGAAACCTTTTAGTGCTTTCTCAGGTATTTGTTCCCATAGTCAGCTGGGTTTTTAGGTGGCAGTGACCCCCCCACTCAGGATAGTGTGTAGGATACCCGAAAGAAAGTAGAGGGACCTCAGTTCAGGATTTCAGGTCTTGTGGTTGGGACAGTGTATAATATCTCAGTCCATTTCAGCAATTTTTTCTGTACAGTAATGGCTGGTAATGGCTGTGCATACCCCTGGGTGTGTGTCAGCCCTTGCAAGTGGCCTAGTGACTGCGGCAAGGGCTTGGCGGGGGGTGTGACGGGTTATGCCCAGCAGGGGGCTGCCCGCAGCCAGATCGCGATCCTGTAGCTTAGGATGTGTCGCGCATGTGCAGAAAAACAGGATTTTACGCTTCTGAGAAAAGTTCTGTTTTATATTAAAATTTCTGTTTCTAATTCAGGGTTCTCTGTATGGCTGTATGGACTGATCATGAAGGATTTCGACAATTTCAAAGAGTGATCAACGGAGTTGGTGTTGTGCTTTGCAAATTGCTCGCCGTAAAAGAGATCAGTCCAGTACCCCATAGGGTGTACATTCCTGCAGACGGGCACGGTCCCGGTCGCCCCGCCAGACTCCGAGTGGCGATGGGACGCAGGGGAGGCGCAACCGCTACCGGGCCCCTGGGTCCTCCCGTTGTGGTATTTGCCCATGGGCACCCTGGCCCATGCCACTCAAGGTAGGTAGGTAGGTATCTTCGGGAGCTCGGGATGCCTCCTTTGACATTGCAGGAAGAAGGTCTTACCAAGGGGACGTCCTGTCCCTCCCACTGCCCTATGTCAGGTGCCTCTTGAGCCGCTCCCGCATGTGCTTGACAAGGCATTGTCGCGGCCACCCGGTCCATGTGTCCCAGGTGGGAGGGTGTCCCCACATGTGTCCATGGGTAGGGCCACATGCCCCCTCCTTTGGGCGGCAGCTCTGGGGGCTGCCCAGCCGTGTGGAGTATCTCTCACCACAAGGGGTATTGCTCCCGCTAGTCTACGGTACGACCACCTCACCCTTGTGGCTTGAGTTGCGGGGCCAGTCTGCCTGGCAGGCGACCCCCTCCTGGACTGTGTACCGGCTCGCCTGTCACCGGTTGCTTCCATGGCTCCGGGTGACGTTTGCCATGGTCCCCGATGCAGCCTGGCCGGGCTCGGACCAGTGGCCTTGGAGTACCGCTCCTGCCACTGGCCCGGTGGGTCGGCTGGGTCGCCCCAGTGCGTCCGACCCATGGGGTGTTGGTTTCTTCCTGTCCCTCGGCCGCCCTACGTGTGTGCAGTGTCCTGGGCCCCTTGGCTCCTGTTCACCGGTGTGCCCGCGCGGTTTGTTGTGTTGCGTCTGCGGTGTCCTGGGCCACTTGGCTCCTGTTCACCGGTGTGCCCGCTCGGTGTGTTGCTTTTCGTGTGCGGTGTCCTGGGCCACTTGGCTCCTGTTCACCGGTGCGCCCGCTGGGTACGTTGTGTTGCGTGTGCGGTGTCCCGGGCCACTTGGCTCCTGTTCACCGGTGCGCCCGCTCGGTGTGTTGCTTTCCGTGTGCGGTATCGTGGGCCACTTGGCTCCTGTTCACCGGTGTGCCTGCTCGGTGTGTTGTGTTGCGTGTGCGGTGTCCTGGGCCACTTGGCTCCTGTTCACCGGTGTGCCCGCTCGATGTGTTGTTTGTAATTCAGGGTTCTCTGTATGGCTGTATGGACTGATCATGAAGGATTTCGACAATTTCAAAGAGTGATCAACAGAGTTGGTGTTGTGCTTTGCAAATTGCTCGCCGTAAGAGAGATCAGTCCAGTACCCCATAGGGTGTACATTCCTGCAGACGGGCACGGTCCCGGCCGCCCCGCCAGACTCCGAGTGGCGATGGGACGCAGGGGAGGCGCAACCGCTACCGGGCCCCTGGGTCCTCCCGTTGTGGTATTTGCCCATGGGCACCCTGGCCCATGCCACTCAAGCCGTCAAGGGTACTTTCCCGCAGCCGCTCCTCCCCGGCATGGCCCTGCTCCGCAGGCTGCAGGCAGGGGCGGCCTGGGTACGGTGGAGGGAAGAGGGCGGGCGCCCGAGCCCCTTTTTTCCCCTGGTCCAGGGCCAGGCGCTACTCCACGCCGAGGGCATGGGGACCGTGGAATGGGGGGCGATCGTGCCCGGCACGGCGAGCAGGTGGATCACTGCGTCCGCACCACAGCCCATGCGATCGCCGCCGGCGTGCCACTGCCTCCTACGGGCGGTCCCCTCCTTGGCCCCCCAACACGCCCTTACGAGGGACGTATGGAGGGCCATGCTGAGCCACACCAGGGAGTGGCTAACGCACCCGGGTGCACGGTACCCGCCCGAGCCGGTGCTCGAACAGCTCACGGCCCCCACACCCGGGGTTGCCACGCCCTGCACAGGGCGTTGGCTCTCACGAGCAGCTCAACGACGAGGTGCTAGACCTGGCGCTGCAGCCGCTGCGGGTGCTTTACCCGCAGACCCACATCCCACCTGCGGGCACGTCCAACCGCCTGGGCCGCCTGGGTTTGCAGCGCCGCGTCAAGGCCGCGCACCCGGGGGGCATGGTGGAAGAGTGGCTAACGCTCGGCAACCCGTCCGCCGCGCAAGGCCACTGGTACCTACACCAACTCCTCTTCCTACCCCGGGCGGCCCCGGAGCACGGCCGGCAAAACCCGTACCACACGCACCCGGACCGCCGAGGCGCGCAGAGCTTCCCGCAGCCGGTCCCACCTGCCCTCTCGCCGGGGCAGGGCCCGGAGGCGCTGCAGCAGGGCCCCCCGCTCGACACAGCCACCACGGTACAGCAAAGGGGAAGCAACGGCGCGGATGGTGCCGAACCGGACTGCACGAACTGCGAAGCGGTGGCCTGGACGGCGGCCTGCAGGCACCTCGCCCGAGATACCATGGGGCTCAGGCAGTACAGGCCAGCGGACCGCACGGTGCTGGCGTCCGCGGTCGCGGCCGTCACCATGGGTCCCGTGGCGGCGTGGCCGGTGCAACTGCTGCCCCACGTCCCCTGCCGCGACACGCAGCCTCGCCAGCCTGCCGCAACGCACGCGCCGACGGCACCCCTCACGGCGGAGCAGCTATACGTTGTCGCGGCAGCGCTGCTGGCAGACGGCGGGGAGAGCTTCGTCCACCACCACGGCCCGGGGCAGATTGCGGGAAGCATACAAGGGCCGCAGCGCGATGCACCCCACCCGTGGCACGCCACACTCCGCGGGCGCACCCGCGTCTGGGATGCAGGCGGCGGCACACCCCCTCCCGGGCCTCAGCAGGGAGAGGCACTGGTGCTGCAGACGGCAGGCTACCAGGCCATCCTACACAGCCACGCCGGAGGGTACCGGTCGCACGTCCTGCCCGGCGGCTGCTGGACTGTCTGGCACAGCACCGCCAGGCAAGGGGCAATCCCGCCCCTGCCCCATGTCAACTGGCAGCAGGGGCCCATCCAGGCCTACTATATGTCGCCGGACCCCTTGCCGCTAGCAGTCCTGCTACACACCGTCAGCGCCCCCCACAAGAGGCAGAAACCGGGATGGGTCGACCCCCCCGCACTGGTGTGGAGCCCCGACCAGGAGGAGCATCTACGGGCTGCGTGGCAGGGAGACGCCATCAGGACCAAGGAAGTCCCGGACCTCCACGCGGGGCCAATCACGCCCGCCCGCCCCGCAGCTACCCTAGCGGTGGCCCAACGGGGACAGCAGAACCCACAGTGGGTGGTCTGCATGTTCAGCCCGGCGGAGGCGCACATCGTCGTCTGCGACCCCGAGTGCCTGCCGGGGCCTGAAGCCGTGGTCTGCGTGGCAGACTGTACCCGCATGATCGTCAAGGCGCTACGGGAGGGCGAACACCGGGCCCTCCTGCTCCAGGTCCGGCTGAAGGACAACGCCCGGGCGGCGAGGCCGGGGGTGTGGCCGGCAGCGGCGCACCCCGCCGACCTAGAGCTCCAGCTGGCGGTCCCGACCTGAGTGTACCACTGGCTACAAGCCTTCCACGCCTGCAATGGAGGGGCAAACCCGGACGCCAAATCGGCTACACGCACTGGCAAGAGTGGCTGCAGGCAGACGCGCAGCGCGATGCCGTCCGGAGTCTCGGGCCCGCGCCCGCGACACGAGCCCTCGATGCGGTGGCCCCGGGCCGCGCGTTGGCGCCACACACGGTTCCACTGACCAACCTGCCCTTCGAACCAGCGACGGAGGGCGCCTTCCAGAAGTCGGTGCCGCTCCCCCCGGCGCGAGGGGCCACGGAACCAACGAAATACCCCCTGTGTGCAGACAAGTACTACACAAGCGGGGCAATGCTGGAACACCTGGCGTGGCACGCGATGCACGCTGCAGCCCCGGGGGATGACAAGGAGGCGGCCTCCAACATCCTGCAAGGGAGGGCACGGAGGTCCCCATGGCACGCCCCGTATGCCTGGCGCCCCCCGCCCCAGGCAGCCGACCACGCAGACGGCGATGAGGAGGCACCCGGAGCGGCCCTGGGGACCGGCGGTGCGGCCCAACAAGGGTCCATCCCCGCGGGGCTGGCCCCCCTGGCCCCCCTGTGGGCCCCGCTGGGAACAGGCTCTCCGCACCCAAAGGCCCCGGCGCACCTGGGAGCCCTGGCTGCCCCAGCGGACCCAGCGGCGATGCCGATGCGGGACGGCTGAATCCAGGAGGACACGGCGGACGACGCCCTATGGCTCCTCTCGTGGAACCTGCGCAACGGCCTTGTCCCGCCAGACCGGTCCCTCCAGGACACGCTCCGGCGGCGCCGGGGGCCGGCGGCCTGTACCAACAAGGAGCACCTCATCACCGGCATGCTACCCCAGGAGGGGGGCTTTGCCATCATGCTCCAGGAAACAGGGATCGCAACCCGGGCGCAGGAGATGCACGTGGCCGCGGCGCTCCGGGACAAGGGGTACACCCCCTTCTTCAGCAGCTGGCTGGCAGAGACGGGAGCCACTTCCACCTCGAGAGGGGGAGGCCTCCTCACCGCTGTCAGCAGCAAGTACGTGGCGGAGCACGAGGTGCTCAGTTTCACGGAAATCGTCCCGAGGAAAGCCGCGGCCCTGGAGATCCGCACGGACGGGGGAGGCCTCACCCTGATCAACGTCCACGGGCCGCAAGCAGGCTGCTCCCCGTGGGCAAGACGGGCGGCGTTCTGGGCCGACATACAAACGTATGCCACGGCACCCAGCCTCGGTGGGAGACACCCGGTGGTCACCGTGGGTGACACCAACGTCTTCATGGATGCCACCTCCAACCCGGCCACGGAGCACTTCCGCGCGGGCTGGGAGGCCTGCGGTTTCCGGACAGCCACGGCAGGCGGTGAGGAGGACATGACCCCGGCGCTCCACCCGTCCCGGCACAAGGTGGACACCTTCCTGGTCAACGAACCCCTCCTGCCGTGGTCCCTGCGGGAAAGCATCTGGGCTCGCGGCATGGCACAGCCCCAGGTGATCAGCTCGTACCACCTCCTGGTCCGCCTGGCCTTGCCGGGCCTCCTCAACGAGGCGGGGCGCGCGGCGATGCCCACCCCCTACAGCCACACGGAGGGCCGCCTCCTCCCGTACGACGCCGAGGCCGCGCACGTCCAACACTGCCTGTGGGCAGCGGTCACCGCCGCGCAGGATGAACCGTTCCTGGCGCCCTGGCTGGGTCCCGCAGAGCAGCACGCCTACGGGTCCCTGCCCGCGGCCGCGGTGGACAAGGTGTTGGAACACCACCACGCGGCGCATGACGCCCTAGCGCGTGTGGTGGGACGCCGGCAGCCGTCCCCGGCGGGGACGGACCCGGCGGGGGGGGACCCCCCGAAGAGCGGAAAGCGGCTCCAGGCGGCGGTTCTTCCGCTATGACACCCTGGCAGCGTGCGCACCGGCGGCGTACCAGGTGGACGTGGCATGGCATGGCATCCGGTCCGAGGCGGCGCTCCGGCTCGCGGAGGAGCCGCCGGGTGCGTCGCCTGGGTTCTGCCCGACCACACAGGGCCAACTACAGAAGGAGCTGGAGAGGCAAGCAGCCGCCCTCGAAGAGGACATCCGCCAACTCCGCGCACTCCTGGCGGCAGACCGCAAGCACGCCATCAAGGACTTCTGGCGCCGCCACGCCCCCGAAATCGCCCAGCGGTGGAAAGCCGTGCGGGGATCCATAGAGGTAGAGGCCCCCGTCCCGTCAGGCCTCTGGAAAGTGCGGGTCCCCAACACCCAAACGCTCCTCACGGAGGCCCACGACGTGATTTTCGAGGTTCGCGCCTTCTGGCGGGAACTGTATGACAAACGCCCAGTGGACCTCCCAGGCTTCCAGGCGGTCCTCGGCCGCCATGTCCCCCGGGTCCTTGACGGGGCCTGGACACAGGTCAAGCAGTACTCCATGCAGGACCTCCAGTCCGCCCTGGACAAGGCCGATGGCAAGGCCCCAGGTCCCAACCACGTGGAGGCCTGTTTCATCAAGGCCCTCCCGGCACCCGTCCAGTGGCTCCTAGTCCACTCCTACCGGGCCATCCTCCGCGGCGCCCCGCCACCGATGCACTGGAGGGACGCGCACATCTGGCTCAGCCCCAAGGTACCGGGCTCCGCCCGACTGGACGACTGCAGGCCCATAGCCCTTGGCCAGCTGGACATGAAGCTGCTCACGGGCCCCCTCACCCAGTGCATCACGGAAGTGCTCACACGGCACGGAGTGGTCAGCGACTGGCAACAAGGGGCCCTCCCTGGCACCAACACAGGCCCCCCACTGTTCATGGCGCAGCGGCAGCATCACGGGGAAGGCCCAACTACATTTTCTCCTTCGACGCCCGCAAGGCCTTCGACACCGCCCCACATGGCGCCCTCCACCTCATCCTGCGCCACCTCTTCGTGCCGCCAGAGGTCACCGACCTCCTGCTCTTCCTCCACACATGCGCCAGGCTGCGCATCGTTACCGCACACGGGCTAACGCAGCCCGTCCACATGCTGCGCGGCGTCCAGCAGGGCAACTCTGAGAGCCCCCTGCTGTACGCGCTTCTCCTGGACCCCCTGCTCAGGGTGCAGGGGCACCGCCTGCGCCCGCCGGGAGGGGCCGAGCAGGGCCTCATCCAGGCCTATATGGACGACCTGCTGGTAGTGGCCCACACGCTGCAGCATTTTGTCGAGGGCGTGGAGGCGGTGGCCGCGTACCTGGGGATGATGGGCATGGAGCTCAACCCCCGCAAGTGCGCCATGGCCACCACGGTGGGGGTCCTGGGCCTGCAGCTGCGCCTCTGTCCCCAATGGGAAAACCCATGGCACTGGGTACCAGCGGCGGACTCCGTCCCCTACATGGGACTCCAGCTGCAGCCGGACAGGGAGTTCCCCCTGCAGCGCAAGCACCGGCTGTGCCTGGCGGCGATGCACCACTGGTGGCTCGACATCCTCGCGCCACCGAAAGTGGTGCAGGACGTCATCCTGGCATTCCTCGGGGGGGTGACACAGTACGTCGCCCCTTTTGTCGCCGACGACTCCGACACCGCGCGCCACCTGGACCACATCACAGGCCAGGTCGCGAAGGACAGGGCGCGGTACGCCTTCGACGCCTCGCAGGACAGCCTGCAAGATGACCGGACACTGGGGCTCACACGGGTACCAACGCGGTGCCAGCAGGCAGCGGTGGCCCTCGTGGGTACACTCGTCCACCACCGCTCAACCTCCGTGCGCGCCGAGGTCACCAAGATGTTCTGGGAAATAGCCGGCGCGCACAGAATATGCCCCGAAGTGCACCTCCCCTGTCCCGGAGTTCACAACTCTAGCAGGAGTTGACCGGGTCCACCGCATACCCCGGGCCCTGGCCGCCCTGGGGGTGGGGCTCTACAACCCCATCGCGTGCCCCAGGGCGGCCTACGTCCAACTACAGTCCCCACCGGGCAACATCGTCACACTGCGCACCGTCAAGCTGCGACACTGCGACACGTGCCGCCTGACGGTGCCGCACACGACGCCGTGGCATGGGCACCGCGGGCCACACCACCCCTTCCCCGACAACGACGACCCGTGGCCGACAGCGGTGCGGGAATGCCTCAACCAATGCGCCGATGAACACCTGCCCTATTGCTGCCGCGAGCAGGAGCCCACCAACCACCCCGGGTGGCACGACGCTTTTGTCCACCTCTTCCACACCACCGGCACGCGGGACCCCCGCCTGAGACTCGTCCACCCCACGAGGGCTAAGCAGGACGCCCACACCGGCCCACGGGTGACCCCGGACAGACTGCACCTCCACGTCGGGGGCTACCGCCGCCGGGGCGGCCTATCCCCCCCCCCGCGAGGCGCGGCGTACCACCCGCCGGCGGCCCTCATGTTCATCCTCCACAACGTACTCGCGGAAAGCGAGTACCGAGAGCCTAACGCGGATGTGGCGTGGCCCGAGCCCCTGCGCCCCCGGCCCCACGCGCTGACGCTGGTGTGGTTGGTGACCATGGACGACCAATGCACCCGAGCGGCGGGGCAAGCGCAGCTCCAGGCCGAGTGGGTAATAGTGCAGGTGGGGGCAGGCCAGCCCAGGCCCCGTGGACTCCCCCGTGGCACCGCCCTGCTGGTAGCTACGCAGGTGCCGCACGACCCACACGTGGCAGTACACGCGCTGGACGACCAGCCCGAGGACACGGGACACCTGGTGGTGCACCAGCGCGGAGGCCCGGCATGGCTCAAGGAACATGTGACGGCACTCCGGTCCCGGGCAAGCACGATCGCCCGAGCGGAAATCCGGCTGCACGACCACCCGGCGATCAGCCCCGGCGACACCAGGGCGCTGAGCGTGGACCAACTGACCCCCAGCCAACCCGACGTACAGTGGCGGTCCGCCGACCTCAACGCGGGGTGGCTCAGACCCACTGGGTACTACTGGATCCCGGAGGCCTGGGACCACACCTCTTCCGACGCGTCGGGGGGCGGACCCTGCAAACACGCCACCAGCGTCGCTCTCGCCGCAGACCCCAGCCGCATGTGGGCGGTGGCCATCTCGGGCACGGTGCCCGACGGGGAGGGGATGGCCGCCTCCCTCCCCCTGCAATACGGCGCCCACCGACCGTGGGTCCATACGGTGGACGCCGAAGTCATCTTCCACCTCCTGCGACACGCGGATCCCAAGGGGACTACGGGGGTCCCCGCAGGCGCGGAGAAGGTGGTCAACCAGATGCCCTACGGTGGCTCCGGGACGGCCTGCGCGCGCGAGGGCGACACGCCAGACACCCGTTCTGGTATGTCCGAGCCACCTCGCACCACAGTGATGCCCTACTGCACAAGGCGGACTGGGCGGCGTTTCAGGACACCGTCCTGCAGAACACACCCCCGGGCCCTAGCCACGCCCTACTCATTGTCGCCGGTCATGACGGCCACCTCGATCTACGGCCCCCCACGATGCGGACGCTCGGCGAGGTCGCAAAGCGAGCGCAGACGGACCATACGCTGACGCACGGAGGACACACACCTCTGGGCGCAGTCGACGCCACAGCCTATGTCCACGCCCGGGACCTCACCGCGACGGCCATCAACCGCCAGGCGCTGCGGACCAGAGACGGCCACACGCCGGTGCAGCGCAGGCTCCGCGTCTGTAAGAAGCGGGTCTCTGGCGGCGCCGTCCTCCCACAACCGTGCCTCCTATGCGGCGGCCGGGAGGAGACCCCGGTGCACATGCACGTGGGGTGCACCCACTCACGGCTCCTCTGGCCCCACTACCGCCAGGCGGTGCAAGAGGCGGCCCGCCACCTCCCGACCGGGGACAAAGCCCTGTGGGTGGCCTCGTGGCGCTGCGCAGGCGCCACATGGACGGAAGTCTTCTGCTCTGGGCTGGTGCCCGAGGTAGAAGAGGCGCAGCTCCGCGCCATAGCCCGCTACGACCCGCCGGGAGGGACGTCTGTGACAGATTTCCTCCACCACATGCTCCGGCTAGGGGACTTCGCATGGGAGCTTCGCAACCACCGGCTGGAGCAACTCCTCCGCGAGCCCCTAAGCGCGGCGGCCCGGGTGCATCGATGGCTCACCGCGGCAGAGGGCGACTACCCCTCCCCTCCCCCGCGCCCTGACAAGGACTTCGTAGCCTCCCTCCGTGTCGTGAATGGCACTCTGGAGTGCCCGCCACAAGAGGGCCCCCACCCGTACCGGGACTTGCCGAGGGTTTCTCGAGGCACCTGCAAGACGCTCTCTTCCCACCGTGGATCATTGGGCGCGGCTCCATGACCGCGTGGCAGGCACGCATAGTGGGTGAGGGATGGGCGTGCGTGTGGGGCCGGTGGTGCGCCGCCACGCGCGCCCGGGAGACCCCTGCGCAACGATACGCCGCAATCCGGCTCGAGTAGTGGGGGCTGGACACCCGGCCGAGACCCACCATGATCCGCGGGGCAGGACCTGACCACCCGTGGGACGCGGCGACGGAGGAATGGCTGCAAGCGGCCCCGGGGCTGCAAACAGGATGAACTGGGGACGTGTCCTCACTCATCAGGACGCCCATCCCCCCCCGCATCGTCCTTCACGCCGCCAAGGTACTCCGGGCTACGGAGATACGCAAATGGGGACACGACACGGCAACCGTCTGATGGCACCCCCCGGAGGACGGGGCCGCCCGGCTCGCCGTGGCGCACTTCAAAACTCGGGGGCCGGTATACGACGACGCCCTGTCCCGGCTGGGCGACACGCAGGGGCCCTTGCTCCTCATGCCCCCCACCGACCTTGCAGCTGCGCTGCGCCAGGAGCTGGACGGCTGCGACGGGCTGCGAGTGGGGATGGAGGCAGTCGCGGACGGCACCCTACTGGCCCTCCTCCACCGGGACGCCGCAGACGGGTGCCAATGGGATACGCTGGCGCCCCACCTCACCGGGCGCCACGTGTATATGGCAACCCCCCCCCAGGGGCACCCCCGCCCAGCGTGGGACGACCTCATCGCCGCCTTCCACGACCACGGGAATCTACCCGACGACACGTGGCGGGAGGTCCAGCGGAAGACGCTCGGCAGGGACCACCGGCGCCGCGTCCGCGCCCGCCTGCTGGAGATCCCGGACCCCCTCTGACAGAGATGGGACGACCTCTGGCTACACCATCTCGACCCTTGGTCGCCGCCCTCCCACCTCCCACACACCTGCCGACTCTGCGGGGAATGCGACACAGTGTCCTCTGCAGCGCGAACAGGCGCCAACAGGTGCGCGCGGTGCAACCAGGTGGCCGCGTGCCCCTGGCTCAAACCTACCGCGGGCCCGCGCAGGCGCACGGAGGAGGAGGCCTTGCACTGGCACATCGAGGGGGCACACGCCCCCTCACACAAACCCGCGGGCCCCGCGGGCGCTGCCCTCCTGTGGATCCACGTGCACCTGCGGGACCCCACATCCGTTGCGCACCTGTCGCACGTGTTCGCGCCCTGATGCCCACCCGCCGCCACCCTTTGCACAGCCCGCAGTACCATGCCACGCCGATGGGGGGATGGGCCGGGACACGCCAAGGCCCGCCGCCAAGCGCAGGAGGCGACCGTCCGGGTCCTGGTAGCGGACGCGGTGGCAGAGGCGCATGAGGCGCACGCTGCCGCACGACGTGACCCGACGGGCAGTGCAAGGGCTTTCCTCAACGAGACCACCCTCCCGGCCGTCTGCGCCCTGAAAGGAGCAGGGGACCCTACGCTACTCCCGGCGATGCACTGGATCGTGAACGCCATCCAGCCGGGGCTCATAGGCCCGGAGGCACCCCTCTACGGGCACTGGATGGAGTGGCGCGAGTCCAACCGGTCGGGCCGGCCCCTGTCCATGGGGGACACCCTGCGGCTGACGGGAGCGGGGTCTGCCATGTCCCTCCGCAGCAGCGCCCCAGCCCTGCTGCACGCCCTCAGAACGCGCTACCGCGGGGACACGGCCCCGTTCCTGAACCAGGCGCGGGCCACATACCCGGGGGGAGTGTCCGAGCTGGATGCGGTGCTCCACCTTCTACACCCACCGGACGAGGACCTGGAGGTGGGCCAAATCACGGTGTTCGTGGAAGGCGCAGACGAGGCGCCCGCCCGCCCCCGGCCGACCAACCCGGTGTACGACGGCACCAGGCCGACCCCCCCGTATGCCATCGTATGCGAGGTGTTCCCCAGGGAGCCCACCTGGTGCCCCGCCCTCCCGCCGGCGACGCACGCGCCCCGCGGCTGGGCCAACCCAGACCTGTCCCCCCCCCTCTCCAGAACCAGGAGTGCCCACCACAGGGGGCAGGTCCTCTGGCAAGAGCGCCCTGGCACCCCCTGCTCCTCCTCGGCGTCGCGACCCGCGGGGACCCGGAACGGGTCCTGGGGATCACCCCCGCCCACCTCTATAGGGCAGCAGCCGTGCCCCGCCAGCCCCTCCTGGCGCCCTCGGCGCGTGACGGAGTACACACCTTCCTGCAAACACAGGAGGTCACCGCCGTTACGGGGCTCCACCTAGTGCGGCTCCCCCCGGCACCACCCGACGACCCCAGGGGGCCAAGGGCCCTGAGCCCCGCCCCAGACTGGGAGCTGTGGCGCGACGCGTGGGCCGCGTAGCTCCCCCGCCTCCCCTCCCAATGCCGATGGATGGCCGCCGGCCCCCGCGCGTACGGGGCTGACGCCACAGCCGGCCCCCCACCCCCTCCCCCCCTCCCCCCCGCAGAGGACTGCACGGCACTGCCCACGGCACAACACTGATGCACTGGGAGGTAGTGGGAAGGGCGCACCTGCCACCACGCATGCCTACCAGGATAACAGTGATGGCAGACTCCGATGACTCCCCCCAGCGGGACGACCGCCACCAGCGCTGGTCCCGCTCCCGCCCCCCCGTCTCCCCGGAGTGGACGGGGGAGACCCCCGCGGAGCGCGAGGAGCGGAGGCTGGCGGAGGCGGCGGTGCTGGTCGGGCCGCCAGCTGGGCGGCCCCGGGCGGCCTCCGCCGACACCGGGCCGTCGACCCAGGAGCCTGAGCCGGCTGAGGTGACCGCCCCTGCCACCCAAGCAGGAAGCCCTGACGCCCCGCCCCGGGAGGGGGCCCCAGACGCGCGGGGAGCGGAGACCGCAGCCCCAGGGAGCCAGGCAGCGGCCCCGACCGCGGCCCCCGGCACGCCACCGACCCGGGGGATAGCTCCGGCGCAGGAACCGGGCGCATCGCCGAGGGCTGCCGCAGCCGCAGAGGGGAGCGGGGAGGGCGCGTGAGGGGTTGTGACCGCGGCCTCGGCGAGCCGCGCCACCGCCTCGGCCGGCCACGCCGCGGCCCCCAGCACGCCACGAAAGCAGGAGAGGGACCCCGCATGGGCCACGGGCGCCTCGACAGCGGCCGCCGCAGCAGCAGCAGTGGGCAGGGAGGGCGCGGAGTACCGCGCCCACGCCAATCCCACGCACACCAACACCAGCCCCCCCAAGCCGTTCCCTCCGAAGCCCTTCCCCCCGGGGCGGACGCGGCACGTCCGCCCCCCGGCGCCCGAGCGCTCGCTGCCGGGCGTCACGCTGCCGCAGCTGCAAAGGCAGCGGGACGCCCGGCGCGTGATCCAGGAAGGAGGGGACGGCGGGCAGGCAGAGCTTTGTGCCAGCCACCGGAGCACAGAGCGCGGGACAGGAGGCGACTCAGGGCAGGGAGCCGGGCAGGGGCCAGGGCGCAGGAAGGGCGCGCAGGGGCGCGGGCAGGGCGCCCAGGTGCAGGGAGCGGAGCGAGGGACGGTGGGCGAGCGGGCAGGCCAGGGCGTGGGTGACAGGGGGCGGGAGCCACGGCACGGGCAGGGGGCCGGAAGGGGGCCCAAGGGCAAGGGCAAGGGCGCCAGGGGCCCCCAGGAACAGGCAGGACAGGGCATGGGAGTCCAGGGGGAAGGGCGGGTCGAAGGGAGGTGGGCGGGGGGCGGGGTGCCCCCGCAGCCGGACGTGCAGCTGGTGAGGTGCATCCCCCCCGGCATCCAACAGATGCCTGCGCACCACACCCACCACCAGCACCACCACCACCACCACCACCTCTACAACATCGACCCTGACGCTGGCGAGCTCATCCCCCCCCAACCCCCACGACCCCGGCACCAGCCAGCCCCCCCCCACACCGAGAGCGGAGCCGGCGCGAATGGCTTTGGCGGGGGGGGGCGGGGCGCGGCACCGGCGCCGCAGGCACAGGGGCAGCAGGGGGAGCAGGCGCGAGGGGCAGAGGGGGCCCGGCCCTGGGACCGGGACTGGGGCACGGTCCTGGACCCTCTGGGGGATGAGGCCCTCCCCCTGGTGGGGGAGGTGTACGGGTGGTTGAGCTGGGCCAACCAGGGGACCACCAGGGGGTTGAGGAACCGGCCCTTCGATGCCGTGCTCCTCCGGAGGGACGGAGGAAACCAGGAGGTACCCCCGGGGGGGTGGTCAGCCCCAGAGGACCACCAGAGGGTCCTCAGGTCAGTGATCTGGGCGGCGTGGCCCGACAGGGGGCCGACGTGGCCGGCCTCCCCCGAAGGGGGAGCGGTACTCCGCATCACGGACGCGGACACCAACAACTGGCTCCCCCGGGCCTTGCGCAGCGCCCTCACCCACTGGCGCTACCGCCGGCGCGACCCGCCGCCGCCACAGCCCCAGCCCCCACACAAGCGGCGGCGCAGGTGATGGCCCAGGACGGCAGATGCGAGAAAGTGGGGGGGGGAGCTGGGCCCCCCGACCCACGCCCCCCCCGCGATATGGTGTGACGGAGGAGGTAGGGTAGGTAGGTATCTTTGGGAGCTCGGGATGCCTCCTTTGACATTGCAGGAAGAAGGTCTTACCAAGGGGACGTCCTGTCCCTCCCACTGCCCTATGTTAGGTGCCTTTTGAGCCGCTCCCGCATGTGCTTGGGAAGGCATTGTCGCGGCCACCCGGTCCATGTGTCCCAGGTGGGAGGGTGTCCCCACATGTGTCCATGGGTAGGGCCACATGCCCCCTCCTTTGGGCGGCAGCTCTGGGGGCTGCCCAGCCGTGTGGAGTATCTCTCACCACAAGGGGTATTGCTTCTGCTAGTCTACGGTACGACTGCCTCACCCTTGTGGCTTGAGTTGCGGGGCCACTCTGCTTGGCAGGCAACCGCTTCCTGGACTGTGTACCGGCTCGCCTGTCACCGGTTGCTTCCATGGCTCCGGGTGACGTTTGCCATCTTCCCCGATGCAGCCTGGCCGGGCTCGGACCAGTGGCCTTGGAGTACCGCTCCTGCCACTGGCCCGGTGGGTCGGCTGGGTCGCCCCAGTGCGTCCGACCCATGAGGTGTTGGTTCTTTCCTGTCCCTTGGCCGCCCTACGTGTGTGCAGTGTCCTGGGCCCCTTGGCTCCTGTTCACCGGTGTGCCCGCGCGGTTTGCTGTGTTGCGTCTGCGGTGTCCTGGGCCACTTGGCTCCTGTTCACCAGTGTGCTCGCTCAGTGTGTTGTGTTGCGTGTGCGGTGTCCTGGGCCACTTGGCTCCCGTTCACCGGTACGCGCGCTGTGTGCGGTGCGCGTGTGCCATGGGTGGTTGTGTCCCTCTTGCTCCCCCGCCAATTTTCGTTGTTTTTTTTTTGATGGAAAACAAAGAAAAACAGGGGCGCGCGTACACTGCAGGCACAGGCACGGGCAGCTGGTGCGGCGGTGCAAAAGTGTTGTGTCCTCTGGCGTGTGTCGTCGGTGCTGTGGCGGCGGTCACGCCCCAGGGGTGCCGCTCGCGCGTCCTGATGTACACGGGCATGGGCCGGGGTGGATTTGGTTAGGTGTCTCTTTGCTTCTGGAGCTGGCTGGTTAGGCGGCTGTGTGGGCTGTGGGTGTGGGCTGTGGTTACGTTGTTCCCTCGGCGGGCCTGGTTAGGAGTCAAGGGTTAGCGGTTTCGGGGTGTGGCTCGGGTTTCATTTGTGTTTGGGTTTTTGTTTGGTTGGGCGGTTGCGACGGTAGCGGGCCTGGGTTCGGTGCCTTTGGGCGTAGTGGTGCCCGTTGTCGTGTGCGTTGGCGTCCTTCGGCGTCCGGTTCGTTTGGTGACTTCTGGGCGGGGCCTGGCGTGGCGCCCCGTGGTGCTGGTTTGCTGGGTAACGGGGTTAGGTGGCGGTGCCGCTGGCCGGGGGGTCACGCGCGTCGTGTTGTGTGGTGCGCAGGGCTCCTGGGGTGCTGTGGGTGCCGCCGGTGTCGGTGCGCCGACGCTTGTGGGGTGGTTAGGGGGTGTGTGTGTGCGGGGCTGGGCTTTGGGTGATGTCCCACAGGTGGATGCCGTCTCGCTGTGTCTCCTGGAGGGTCTCTCGCAGACGCCTGAGGACATACGGGTCGTCCTGGGGTGCGTGGAGGTTGCTGGGGTGGACTGCCAGGGGGTGGAGCGCATCGGCCACCATGGCTTCCGATGCGGCCTGCGGCATCCACCCCCCCGCCGGCCGGAGGCGGCAGTTCTCCACCGACCCCTTGCGGGGTCGATGGACCAGGCCCTCGAGGGAGGGCTCTCCCCGGGCCCACTTTTGCAGCTCCCAGAGCTGCGTGTGTGTCCAGCGCTGCCACCGCTGTCCCTGGGCGGGGCTGCGGTCTTGGGCGGAGGGGTGGGCGTGGGTGGGTGTGACAGGTCGTGGGGACCGGTGGCGGTGGCGGGCCTGGGGGATTCCTCGTAGTCCTATTCTGTGGGGGTGCGCGGGGAGTGGGGGCGCGCGCGGATGTGGTCCCGCGGGTGTGCGCGCACGGTCTACGCCTGGTGGTTGGGCGGGGACTCGCGGTAGCGGCGGTAGCGGGGCATGCGCTGTATGTGGGCTATCATCCAGGGTTGGTAGGGGGGCGGGGACGCTGCTGGCAGACCCTGGCGTCGTTCTGGCCTGGCCGGGGGCAGTCCGTGGACCTGGGGTGCGGGCTTTGAGAGGTGGCGGGACGAGGTGCGTCGTGCTTCGGCCGCGGCGCGATCCGCTATGAAGGTGGTGGCGGCGGCGTCGGTGCGGTGGGGGTGCGCCGTGCTGGGCGCTGCTGCCTCCAGGCCTGGGACGGCTGGGGCCGAATGTCATAGAGGACGTCCTCGGGGGGCCGGGCTCGCGCTACCGTCGTGGCGCCGGGTTTGGACTTGGGTTTGGGCTTGGCTGCGGGTTGCGGTCGTGGCGCGCTGACGGGTTTGGGTGGCTGTTTGGCGGCGGTCTTGGGTTTCGGCTGGGTCGCGGGTGTGGGCCTCGTCGGGGCGTGGGCCTTGGCGGCGGCGGGGTTGCTCGCGGTAGGGGCGGGTTTGGGGGCCCGTTTGGGAGGTGTCCCCCGCGGCCTGGGGGGTGGAGTGCTGGATGAGGACGTGGTGTTGGTGGTGGATGAGGTGGTCGTGGTGGTGGAGGTTGTGGAGCTGGAGGCGGAGGAGAGGGCTGTGGGGCACGGCGGAGGGCCCTGGGCTTCGGGGGCGGGCGTAGGGTGCTGGGTCCTGCAAGTAGCGAGGGTGCGGGCTCGGGCACCGGGCGTGTGCGCGCGTTTTCCCTGGTGACCCGTGCGTGCTGGTGCTGGTGTGGCGGCGTTGTCTCGGCTGCGCGGGCACGTGGGTTACCCGGGGGGTGGCCATATCTGCTCCAGGACGTGCGGGTGTGTTTGCTGGAGTTAGTCGAGGGTGCGGAAGAAGCATCGCTGGATGCCGGGCATGTCCTCCTCGCTGAGGTGGGGGTAGTTTTGGGTGGGGGTGTCTGGGGCCGGCCACAGCAGCGCCATGAGGCGGGCTGCCACCATGTATGGGCAGAGCTGTAGGGTGGTGGGGCGTAGGGGGGTGGGTCCCCTGCGGTTTTGGGGGGGCTTCCCTCTGCTGGGGGCGCAGCGTGACCACCCACACCCACTGGTCCGTGGGGATCCCCCAGGTCCGTTGGGTCCACTTGGCGAGGCAATACATCGCCCTACCAAGGCCCTGGCTGCCGCTGCGGATGGAGAGCAACGTGTCCTGGGATTTGCGTTCCCACGTGCCCCATATGTGGGGGTCGTCCAGATCGTCCCCCCTGGCGTACGTGTCGAGGCCTGGGTTGTGTTGGGGGGGGGCGTAGTCGGCGGGGAGGAGGGAGTGGTTGCCGTGCACCACCCAGTGGTCAGTTGGTGCGTGGTAGTGGGTCGTGGAGAGGGTGTAGTGCAGATTGTACATGAGAGTCATGTACGTGGAGGGGGTTGGCTGCCGGTCGTCGGGGGTGGGGATGTCCCCCGGGACGTGGTGCCGGAAGTTGCTCAGGGAGGCCATCCGGGCTACCCATGTTTTCCGCTCCCACCCTTTGGTGTTGTCGGGGGTGGCACTGGGTGGGGGGTGGGCCATGTTGGGCTCGCGGTAGCGGGTGCGGCCCTGGGTGCTGTCCCGCTCCGGCACGGGGTGTCCGACCAGGTGTCGCCCCCAGTCGATGGGGGGCACCCAAGTTCCGGCTCCCCGTGGGGGGCGGGCTCTCGCCGTCTGGGGTGGCGCATGGGGGGCGGTCGTGTCGGGCGACGTGGAGGAAGGTGTCGAAGAGGAAGTCTCGGACGCCTTCCCCCAGGGTGGCCGCCTGGACCAGGGTGGTCTCCCGGATGCGCTGGGTGGTGTCGGAGGTGCGGAGGCACAGCACGTCCTGCTCCCCGAGTCCCCGGAGGTGCTGCCGTACCGCTGCGGGGTTGTGTAGGGCATAGGGTTCGGCCGGTGCGGCGGCTGGTGGTGCGGGGGGTGATTGGGGGGGGTGGTGTGGGTTGGGGGGGGGTCGTCGTCGTTGTCGCGCGTGGGGTCCGGTGATGGGGTCTCTTGTGGCGGTCGCGGGAGGGGGGATTCGCTGTGGCGTGTGTCGGCGGGGGCATCGACGTCAATTGGCTGGTGCTGGCTGCCGCGTGTTGCGTCTGTGGCCTGGTCTCGGGGGGGGGGTCGGGGGGGGGTGGTGTTGGGGTGGCACTGTTGGTGATGGGGGGGGCGGGGATGGGTGTTGTGCTGGCTGGGGGTTTGGGCGTCCCCGTGGGTCGTGTGGATGTTGTGTGTGTGCGCCGTGCGGTCCTTGCGGTTCTTGACTGGTAGTGGTGCCGGGGTGTGGGTGGGAGGCGGCCGCATGGGCGTCAGGGTGGGGCTGTGGTCCGTATGTAATGGGTGGCTGCTGGTGGATGGTGCTCGCTGGTATGGGGTGTGGGTCGGGGGGCTGCTGGTGGTGGTGGGGCGCTCCTACTAGGCCCTGGTGTTGCTGGTGTGCGTGTGCGGCTCCCCGCGGGTCCATGGGGGTGTACCGTGGCTCGTGTGTCGTGGGCCCGTGTAGTGGGGGCGGCGGGTGGTGCTGGACCGTGTGGTGGTGGTGTTGAGGGTGTGCTGGTTGTGTGTGGTACCCCGGCGTTGGTGGGTGTGGTGGTAGGGGCTGGTGGTGGTGGAATACGTGATGGTGTGGTGCGGTGATGTGTGCCATGTGGGGAGGGTGGTTCGTGGGGCCTGGTTGTGCTGGGGCGTGGTGGGGATGTAGCTGGTGGGGATCGCTGTAGCATGGGGGCATTAGGGGGTAGGGGTTGGGAGGGACGGGGGCGTGGTGGTGGTGTTGGTGGTGCCATGTCCCCTGGCTCTGCGCGTATGGTGGTCCTGGCATGGTGTGGACGTGTGCTGGCGGTGGTGGCTGACTGGGCTGCAGGGTTTGGGTGCTGCGGTACGGTGGTGGTGGTGGGCGCTGGCGGAGGCGGTGCTGTTGGTGTGCCCCGGGGGTCTGGGCGTGGGGTGGTGCGGTGTGGCTGGATCCGGGCCCTGGTCGGGGCATTGCGCCCTGCTGGCGGGCGCGCTGGCGGGCTTCCTCACCTGTCTTGGTCTTCTTGGCCTGGTGGGTGTCGGGGGCGGGTGAAGCCCCCTGTCCCCCTGGGGGCGACGGGGAGCGGGCGTGCCAGCGGTGTGCCTCTCGGAGGCTCGTCTCGAGGCCTCTGACGTAGGTGTGCTGGTCCGTGAGGCCCATCCGTGTGGCGGTGGCCTCGTCGGGGGCGGCCAGGTGGGCGTCCCGAAAGGACGCCCAGCCCTCCGGGGGCTTCAGTTTTGCGGGGTGGGGGTGGTTTGCCGGGTAGAGGAGTGCGCTGAGTGGGTAAGGTGTTCCTTTCCGTCGGCCGAGGGCGGTGTTGAACCGGCGGCAAGTGATTCGGAGGTAAGCTGCTATCTCCTCTGGTGCCGTGTCCGCCCACGCTTCTGGCGTCAGGGCTGCTGCTTGGGGGGGCGGGAGTTGTGGGTCTGGGAGGTGTAGGTCACGGTGGTGGAGGTATAGGGCGAGGAGAATGTGGCGGGCCGCCACGTTCAAGCGGCCTCCGCTGTGGCGTAGGGCAGCGCTGTGGGGGGGCAGGCATGTGCTGCCCGTGGCCACGGCTATGGTCCATGCGTGGTCCGCCGCATCCGCCACGTAGTACCCTCCCAGGTGGTCCCGGAGGGTGTCGGTGAGTGGCCCGAAGAAGCTGGGGTGGCTGGCGGGGGGGGGTGCGGCTGGGGCCGCGGGCCGCTCGCGGTAGTGGGGGTTGAGGTCCCCGCAGTGGGGGCAGTGGGTGAGGCGGTGCCCGACTCCCAGGCAGACCCAGTGGTCTGGGCTGCAGGGCAGGGCCGTCTGTGGTAGCCGCTGGCGTACGCAGAGGGGACATGCGGTAGCTGGCGGTTGGTGGTACCTGTGGACGGACGGTGGCGTGGGGGGATGGGGGCAGGTGGCGCGCGCACGCTGGTGGGCGTGTGTGCGGTGCCTGTGGTGCCCGTGTGTGCCGTGCCAGTGTTGTGCTCGGTGGATGGTGTGTAGACGTGGTGGGGGTCCCGTGTTGGTATGTCACGGGGTAGATTCTCATGGTTGGTAGAACAGGAGTTGGAGGAGGTGGGCTTGGTCTGTTTGGGGCAGGGTTGCTGCATGCTGCAGGTAATTGTGGGTGCGGTATGTGAGCTGCTCCGCTGTCTTGGCAACGGCCGTCCGCTGCATGTGCGCCGCCGTGGCCTGGGGGTCCTCCGCGTGGGTGCGTACCAGGGTGAAGACGGCAGTGGGGACGAGTCCCCTGCGGACCGCCTCGAGTACCTCCGTCTGCTTGAGGACGGTGGTGAGTTGCTGGGTCGCCGGGGACTGCGTCAGCCATCCGGCGTGCTGTGCGATGGTGTGGGTTGGGTTCTAGTCTGTGAGGGTGTCCAGTCCTGTGTATAGGAGGCACACCTTGAAGCGGTCCCAGGTTTCTTCTTCCGCTTGGCCACAGATGCATTTGGTGTATCCTGCAGGCACGTGGATTGAGCGGCACGCATACCATCGGTGGTATCGGGTGAGGAGGGTAAGCTGTTCGAGGGCGAGTTGGAGTCCGGGTTTTCTTTGGGGTGTTCGGGTCCAGGCTACATGCGCCGGGTGGTCTGGGGGTACCGTGTGAAACCAGGGGGAGAGCCATGCCTGCTGGTCGGCGGTGGCGGCGGCGGTGGGGGTGTGGTAGTGGGTGGAGATGAGGTGTAGCAGGGGCCACGGAGTGTCGAGGGCTGCCGGGCCGCAGTGCCAGCACGTGCGTGGTATGCCCTGGTCACTGTGTCTGACTGGTGGTACATCGGTCTCCAGTGCATTGTGTTTGGGGATGGACCAGAGGACATGGTGTCGCTGGACAGTGCGGGTAGCATGTTTGTGGCCGTTTGGTGCTAGTAGCAGGATGGTGGGTGGTGTCCAGCCTTCGGCTGACGGGGTGGGCTGCTCCTGCATCGTGCTGCCGTCGTTGGGGGTCTCGTGCTCGCTCGGGCGGGGCCGGGGGTGCTGGCGCTGGAAGGCTGTGTACGCCGTGTCGATGTCCTTGGGCCCCGGCATGTCGCGCCCTGCCTTCGTAGCACATGCGCGGAGGTACGCTTGGAAGACGTGGCGTGCTGGCTATTGTGGGTCGGAAAGGAACGGGGCGTGGTGGGCGTCGCACTGGGCCATGATCCTCATCTGTGTTGGGGTAATATACACTATGGTGACGGTGGCCCCCACGAGGCGCAGGGTGTCCACCTCGCCTGCTGGGTGTCGGTGGATGTCGGTGTGCGTGGCCACGGGTGGCCCCTGTTGATCGCAGTGGTGGTTTGTCAGGATGGCGTGCGTGTGGTGCGGTAGGAGGAGTTGTAGCTGGGCCCAGATGCCAGTGCCCACGGAGGTGGAGACGCCGTGTTGCGCCAGTATCCACCGGGGGCAGGTGTTGCGAGCCATTTGCGCTTCTTTTATGCGTATGGCTGCCGCCTCGCGAACTTCAGGTTTGTGGTTGTGTGTCACCCTGTGTAGGAGGTGCGCTGCGTGTTTGGCATAGGCCATGTCGACCAGGGCGCCTGTATTGTCTCCGTAGTAGCGCCAGTGGGCCATCATGGCTTCCTTGGGGAAAGACGTGGGCCAGCCTCCGTGTTGCGCCCATGCCTTCGTCACTTGCTGTCGAGCGTGGCGTAGGGGGTCTTGGGGGCGCGGGAGGTGCAGGGCTTGGTACCCGATGGCCGCGTTGAGCACCGCTTCCATGAAGTACGCCAGGCCCTGCATAGACAGGAGGTCCCCCCTGGCAATTTGGGGTAGCCGGGCGAGGCGCTCTTCCAGCTTGCTTGGGAGTGTGATGTGGTGGTGCCGCGTGGCCTGTGTGACTCCCAGGTGGACTTTGGTGTCTTCCAGGTGTAAGGGTTCGCCTCTCCGGATGTGTGGGGTGGGGGTCCTGGCGTCGGCCAGCCCGACCGATTTGCCGGGGTGCACTAGGAGCTGGTGGGCGTCCAGGTAGGTTGTGGTGAGTTGGAGAATGGCGGACGCTTGCTCGGTGGTCGTTGGTAGCCCTGCGTTCTCAGGGTCGCGGTGGCGGGTGGCCGTAGTTAGGAGGTTGTCGTCCGCGAAGTTGATGAGGGGGGACCATAGCGGGTATGGGGCGTACCCCCGGTATACCCGTGCTAGCTCGAATGCCAGTGGTAGGGTGACGAGGAGGTAGAGGAAGGGGCCTTCGGCGCCTCCCTGAGGGACCCCGCTGTCTGTGCCGGTCCAGGGGTTGAGGCCTGCGGCTGTGATGACGGCGTAGAGTTGGGTCTGGATGTACCCGGTCATGAAGGATAGGAATGGGAGGCCCATGGCATCCCATACCTCCGTGAGGAGCCGGTGTGGGGCGTGGGGGAACGCGCCTTGGACATCGAGGGAGGCGATAATCATCTCGTAGGGTTTCATGTCCAGTGCGGTGTCCTGGAGGAAGATGGCCTCGTGGGGGGACCTGCCGGCCATGGCTCTCCACATGCTGGCGGGCACCTGGGCGAAGACCGCCGGCGCGATGCGGCCTAGGATGAGCGTTCACACCAGCTTGACCTCGGTGGTGGCGCAGACTATGGGCCGCCAGTTCCCCGGCTGCGCCCAGTCCCCCTTTTTGTAGAGGGGGTGGACCAGGTTGGCCCACTCAGGGGGGATGGGCGTGGTGCCCGTGACGATGTCCCACAGGCGGGCTGCCAGGCGGCGTTTGACGGGCAGGGTGAGGCGTTGGTACGCTTCGGCCGGCAAACCGTCGACGCCGGGCACGACCCCCTTCTTCAGGCCGTCTAGGGCGCGTTGCAGTTCTGAGATGCTGAAGAGGTCGTGTTCGATGGCGCGACGCTGTTCCCGGTTGAAGACCCTGGGCACATGCTCGCGGATGGTGTTTCTGGTGTGGGCGTCGAGCTCGGGGAGGGCGTCCCCGTGTTGTGCCTGGAAGCTGTCCAGGACTGCCTGGAGGACGGCGTCGGGGTCGTTGGTGAGGCCTCCCTCGGGGGTGCGCACCGCGTGGATGATACGGCGCCCCGTGTCCTCCAGGATGCGGCTGACATACCGCAGGGACTTGTACGGCGTGTCGTTCCTGCCGTATCTTTCGCGTTCCTGGGCTGCGGCCGCTATGCGGTGGGCGTGCCATTCCTGGAGTTGGTGGCGGCGGGTGGTGAGGAGCGCACGGAGGTGGGCGTCCTGGACTCATGCCTCCGGTGTGCTGGGGCGTAGCAGGGCGGCGAGTTCCTCTTTCGTGGTCCAGATGTCATGGACGAGTTGTTGGAGGGTGAGGTCTGGTGGTGCTCCTGCGTGGCTGGTGTCACGCTCCATGCCGCATGCTTGTGCCGCCCGGCGCATGGCGGTGGTGAGTGTCGGTGCATCCGGGCGGCGCAGGATGGCGTGTAGGGCCCTGTTATACCTGTGCAAGGCGCCCTGGTCGTCCTCGGCCGGGAACTGCAGTGTGGGTGGGAGGGTGTTGTCTGGCAGGGTGGCCGCGGGTGGGGGTAGGTTGGGGATGATGAGGTCGATGTAGAGGGGTCGGTGGCCCGTGCCTGTGGGCGGGAGGTCCCCGTAGGCTGCTTCGTTGACGCGCACCGTGGTTGGGTCCCCGTAGCACGTGTCGATGCGGGATGGGTTGGTGCCGGCTTGATGGGGGTAATGGGAGGGTGTGCCGGTGAGTCCTGCCGTGAGGTCGGTGAGGCCCAGTTGGTGCATGGCGTCCCGGACAGCTATGTCGGTGGCTGTGGGTGGGCCGGTGCGGTCGTCATCGGTGGGGGCGGCGTTTAGGTCGCCTATGATGATGGTGGGTGCCAGGAGGGAGAGTCGGCGGTACGCCAGGCTCAGGGTGTCCAGGAAGTCCTTGGTCTCCTCCCCGAATGGGACGTGCGTGAGTAGCACGTTTAGCTGCCATCTGGGCCCCACGCACTCGTACGCTTCGAGGCGACCATCCACTCCGAGGTAGGGGTGGGCATGCACCGTGACCGACGTCTTGTGGTAGAGGGGCACCCCCCGTTGCCAGTTGGCGTGATATTTGTTCCCCTCCGGGTCCAGGATCGGTGCTGGTCTGGGTTTGTCCGCTCTGCGGAGGGCTTGCTCCAGGAACCCCAGGAGGTCTGCGCCTTGGGGGTGTGGCCCGGGCATGGCTTGCAGTGTGGCGGCCTTGGTGGGGTCGTAGGTGACCGCAGGCTTGTTGAGGATGTTGATGCGGGCGTGGGCTTCCGCAGGTGCCGGTTTCTGGGGACCGGTAGTTGGGGGGGCGGGCCGTGTCCGGCCCTGGCCCCGTCGGGCGTCGAGGAGGTCGGTGACGCCCTGAGCTGCGGGTGCCTTGCGGTTCCGCTTCTGGGGCTGCGGTAGGGGCCATGCATTGTGGACTTCGCCCGTGTACTCGGTGCCGGTGAGGTGCTCCGTGTCGGGGGTGCACAGCTGCATGGGGACCATCTCACGACCGGTTCGGTCTTGCCAGAGTTCGATGGTGCGCCCCACCTTCTTGTCGTTGGGGGTGGTCCCACTTGACGTGGATCTTGAACCCCTGGTGGTCCCCGGTGACGAGGTACCGGTGCTTGACCTCCCCTGCGGCCTATATCCACTTGGAGGGGCCCGCGGCTGTGGCGTACTCGAAGGGCAGCTGCACCCGGGTACCGATGGCGTATTCGGGATACAGGGCAGCGGCTTCCTCTTTGGTCCAGCTCTTCGACTTGGCTCTTGGCTTGGGCACGGGTTTGGCCTGTGCGGGGGCCTTGCGCTTCTGCGCACCTTGGCGGCGCCGGGCAGCGGGTTGTCCCCGTTGGGGAGGTGCGCCCCGGGGCTGCTGTACGGGTGCGTGGCCCGGTGCAAACACGGGGGGTTCGCGGGCGGCTAAGACGTCGGGCTTTGACGTGGGGACGGGGTCCTTCAGCTGGAACACTTGCTTGGTCATGAGGCCGAGCACTTCCTGGGCCTCCTGCAGGGCGTTGGGCGGGTCCGTGGGCCAGGTGAGGAGCCGGTGCCCGGTGCCTGCCCCGTGGCGGCGCATGTGGGCCGTGTAGCGGGTGGCGTGCCGTGTCCACGCTGGGGTGCGTTCCGGGGGGAGGGGGCCTTCTGTCGCCCCCTGCGCCCAGTAGAGGGCGTAGTGCAGCGCTTCCCAGGCTGCCTCTGGGGCGTGGGGGATGCGTGCGGCGAGTCGCAAGCGGTCCCCTCCGCGTGGTGGGGGCGGGACTTCGTCGTCGGGGGCGTGTGCCGTTGCCCGTCTGACCTTGCCGTGGTCGTCCCATTCCACCGTCCACCAGGTGTCCCGGTGTTTGAGGATGTGTACCTCCGTGGTGGTTGGGGGGGCGTCCATGGCGTCCCAGCTGATGAGCTCGATGGGGCGGACTTGGGGGTTGGTCTTCGGGGGTGCTCGCATGTTGAGGATTTGCTGGATCTCCTGGGCGGTAGGGCTAGTGTCGGGGGCGTCCTGCGCTGCCTGGGCTAGAGGTGGGGAGGGGCGGTCCTCTAAGAGGCGGGAGGCGGACGCCGTGGCGTACATGGCTGCGATCAGGACGTGTTCCGTCAGCCCTTCCACCATGAGGTGGTTTTCCCCCTCCAGGTCTGCGGGGATGGTGGCTTCCGCCTTTAGGGTGAGGAGTGCGATGGCGCGTTTGGATCCAGGTGTGGCGTGCGTCGGCTCATCTGGCGGGCGTCCGTCAGATGGGGCGTGGGGGGTGCGCTTCTGGAAGGGTGATGGTCCCACCGCCAGGTGCTCGACAAGGTGTAGCGGTATGGCGTGGTGGCGGTCCGCTGCAGGCAGGAGGTAGGGGTGTGGGTTCCCGGGTATAGTGCCGAGGTATATGCCCCCCCTGTAGGCAGGGGTGGGCAGGGGTTGCTGCAGAGCGCCTGCGCATGGTAGCGCGCACCGAGGGTTGCAGTGGGTGCATTGGGCTGTTATGGGGTGCGGTACCGCGTACACGGTGAAGGGCCCTACCGCGCGCTGGATGTGGCGGGGGATGATGGTGCGGAGGTCCGCCAGCCGTGCCGTGCGGCTTTCGCCATAGTATATCCAGAGTGTGTCCTCCAGTGCCATTTTGGGGCGTAGCTTGCGGGCCAGTAGGTTCAAGGTGCCTTTGTGGGTGGCCTCGGTGACGGTGCCGTGTCCAGCGTTAATGCGTGGGAGCACGTGGTTTTGGTGGTGTGCCGCGGTCCACCTGCGGGCTGTGTGGAGGGCGGTGCTGTCGGCGGGAGGGGTCGCGTGGTGGGTGGGCCTTTTGCGCGGGGTCGGGGCGACGTGTAGTGGATGCTTCCATGCCGGGTGCGGGTGGTGTTGCGGTGGCTGGAGGCCAGGGTAGGTGGTGAAGGTGTATATGGTGACGGGGGAGCGCTCATGCGTGGCCTGGAGGTAGTAGTGGTCGCGACCCGTGTTGTGGGTGACAATGACGTTTGGCGTTGGTATGTCGTAGTGGAGTGCGGTATTGGGGAGTTGTTTGGTGATGCCTGCCGTCGCGTCCCCCGTTTTGGGCGCGGTGTCGTGGGGCACGAGGATGTGGACCCCCCACGCATCGTGGGCAGGGAGGTCGAGGTCCGGTAGGGTGGGATGAATGGGGCGTCCCCGGAAGTGTGCGAAAGCTGGGTTGTGGCGTGCCGCCGTTTCTTTGATGATGGACGGTGCCCATTGGGGTGGCGCCCCAACTTGCTGGGCCATGGCGGCGACGGCGTGGGCGATCGCTGTGAGGTCTGGGCCGATACCAGGCTGGTCTGCCGGTGGCTGCAGGCCCCCTTCGGGTGCGTGGTGGTGCCACCATAGGGTGTAGCCCTTTTGCGTGTTATCGTGGGGGTTGTGACCGAGGCCCTGGTAGTTGGAGATGGCGGTCTTGAGGGCTTCCGCTGCCTCGCGGTGGAGGGTGCGCGTGTAGGCCCAGACTCCGTTAGGGGGGGCCCCCCCGGTGTGGGATTCGGCCGTGGTGGGGGCCGGCTCGAGGGTGTGACTGGTGACGGAGGGTCTGTGCAGCCCTTCGTGCAGGGAGGCGCACACGTGTGCCCACCTGTCTGCCCATCCCTGTTTGGCGCTTCCTGTGTCTGCCCCTGTGGGCAGTCGCACCATGACCACGTGCCAGGGGTGTGATCCCGGTACTACGGTGGGGGCCGTGGTGTGCTCGTGAGCGTGCAGCCATACTGCGGTGTCTGCGTTCGCCGTCGCGTAGTCCTCTCCCTGCGCTGTGTGGACGTTTTCGACGGCGGCCTCACCCTCTAGGGTGAGGAGGAGGTGTGTGCCGGGGGGTTGCGTGTGCGTCTCCGCGTCCCGGAGCCACAGGTACGTGAGCGCCACGGTGCCGGGGAGGATTTCCCCCCACGTGAAGGTGCCTTCAGGTGATGCCCACTGCAGGGGCAGTGTGCGGCGTCCCCGCGAGTCGTTGATGGCACGGTAGTCGTGGGGGAGGTGGCGTTTGGTGAGCCGGTGCGGCATGCGTTTGGTGGTGGCTGTGGGGGGGTCCCAATTACATTCCTCCGGGGGGGGGTGCGTCAGCGTCATCCTCCTGGGGCTGGGCTAGCGGCAGCGCCTGTGAATTGGGTGTGGCGTCGGGTAATCCGCTGTGTGTGAGGATGTAGAAGCCCTGGGGGGTGAGTTGGAGGACGATGTCCCACTTCGCCGTTTGCTCTGGGGACCACTGGTGGGGTCCGTCCTGCGGTCGGTGGAGGGTGACCTGGTGGCCTCCCGCCCCCCCGCCCCAGCCGCCGGCGCCCACAGGAACCGCGGGGAACAAGCGAGCCCGCGCCAGGGCGCCAGGACGCCGCACAGATCACGCCCAGTGAAGGCGGGTGAGCACGAACCTGAGTGGTTATGGGGGGCGACGCCCCCCATGGACAGAACGACGCCAGTGACACCCGCTTTGTTGCCTGCCCAGGGAAGGCAGAGGGACGGAACGAGGCAGAGGGACCCCCCGCCCTACAGGCCCCCCCCGGCCGCACAAACGGGGGGCACGGCGCACGGGCCGCCCCGCCCCCCCCGAGCCCGCCCCCCGGCACAGGAACGCCACGGACCCGCCCCACGGGGGGCGCACAGCCCCAAGCCAGGTAGGGGGACGGCCCCCCACCACCCCCGCGGCACGCAGCCCCCACAGGGCGTGCAGGCCAAGGAGACAGTGTTGGGCCCCCACACCCACACGCCCGCTCCCACAGCACGTGGGTAGCGGACCCAAACAGCCCGCCCAGTGGGCGGGCAGTTGGGGGAGGGGGAGCGCCTGACCCCAGACTCCCCTCGCAACAGTGGAAGGCATCCCCCCCGGGGACGCCCTTCCGCCACTGCCACAACCCCAAGCCAAGTAGGGTGGAACCAGGACCGGACCGCCCCCCCCCCAAGCACGCCAGACGGAGCAAGGGACCGGGGCAGGACACGCGGAGGGGCACGGAGCACGTGGAACGGCCCTACCAGCGCCCAGTGCCGGGACCGCGCGAGGTGCGCACGCCACACCACCCAGGGGGGGGGGAGCGGACGCCGCGGGAGCGCGAGCGCACACACACGCAAAGGGCACGCGGGGACTACCAGAAGGGCAACCGGACCGAGGTCGCAGAACGCACAGACCGCGTGGAATGGCGTACCAGCGAGCGAGGGTAAGGGACACCCGGACGGGACGGCCTGCCACACGCCGCGCGGGACACGCGGGGCGGGAAGGAGGAAACGGGAGAGACACAACACCAGGTACCGGCCCGAGCCCCCCGAACCGGCCGCGAGCGCCGCGCACACACGGACGGGGCACCGCACCCGCCAAGGCAGTAGTGGCGCACTGAGCCACACCCGAACCCCTATGCTAGGCAGCCTCCGCGCCAGCCCAAGGGGGTCCCACTGGCAACAAGCCAGTAGCACGGGCCCGGCTGCGCCGGCGCTCCGGGCGACCACGCATTAGGGGGGCGACGCAGTGGGTAAGCGCCCGCAGCCACGGCTGCGAATTGATGCACTGACCGGGGAGTGGCGAAACGGGGAAGCCGGGGAGGGACGGGGCTCCGAGCCCTGTGAACCCGGGGGACTCCGCCACCAGGCAGGAGGTGCGTCTTCGGGGGCCCCCCACTAGGACCCGGTGGGGAGGATATCACCTGGCCCGACCAGGTGGCCCCCCGGGGCCGAAAGGCGTCTAGTACCCGCAAAATCAAACCTCAAACCTCAAACTTCGATTGAGACACCGCCCCCTGAGCCAGCCACTCCCATGGGGTTGCCAGGCACCAGGAGTTTCAGTGAGCCTGAGGTCAGACCAGACGTTGTAGCAGGATTGCATGTATATCCGTCCCACCTTGTGCATGAAGCCACAGTACCTTCTTATCCTGAACCCCCCCCCCCCCCCGACGTTCCTTCACAGCGCTTGTGGAGACTCATACGCGCAAAAATTCATTGAAGGTGAAATTATTAAGCGCTGTCGCCATCGTCCCGACACGGGGATCGGAAGGGGCAGCCGGATATGATTTATATGCCCCCAGAGCAATTACCATACCAGTGCAACAACAGGTGTGCATCCCTCTGGATCTTGTTTTTTCAGTTGCCTGTGGGAACCTATGGCAAGATACAGGATCGATCAGGGAATGCAGTGAATCACCGACTGAGGGTTGGGGCGGGTGTCATTGACTGCGAATTTTGGGGTAACGTAGGCGTGGTGCTCAAGAATGAGGGTCTGACTGAGTTTCAGGTGCATCCTGGCGACAAAATTGCACAGATGACATTAGAACTTAATCTGTTGCCAAAAACTGAAGTGGTACAGGAACTGTCCCACACGCAGCGTGGGTCTGATGGATGGGGATCCACCGATCAGCCACAGCCAATTACCAACGTCTGCAAGGAGGGGTTGAGTGTACCGCCCCCTCCTGCCCCATCCCTTCCTAAATTGCCTTCCCCCTCCCTAATGCCGCTGCAGATGACGTTCCCCTGATCCATCCCCATTGTCCACCTGGACCCTCATGGCATACACAGTTTATGTCTCCTTTATTTTTATTTTTGCTATACATGATTAGTACTGCCCGCAGGGCAACAGCAGCAACAGCAGTACAAACAGAGACAGTGGGTAACAGTTGTAAGGAATATACGGGCCCTGTGACGCGAGCTCGGCAGGCCCGGAAACAGTCAGTAGTAGTATCTCCGGAGTCAGAGACGTCACCAGAGACGCGACTCCAGCCCACTACAGTTGATGTGGGTGTGGCTTTGTTGTTGTTTTGTATGCCAGCAATTGTGTCTGCGTTTATCTCAGGGATTAGAGTCATCAGAGACCAATCCCCGCTGGTAGGGGATCGCCCCCCCATTCCAGATCAGAAATCCCCCTCAATCATTCCCAGGGATGTTGAGAGGAGGTCGGTTGCTCCGGGTTTGCCTGTTGAGATACCCGCCCTGTTGGACAGAGCGCTTGTGGACGCCGTCCCAGGAGGGCCAGAGACCTTGGGTCCTGGCGTAGCTGAAGTTAAGACTGTAGAGGTTCATGATGACCAGTATGGTATCACTTCGGAGGCAGAGCCGGAAGGGCCCTCTGCTCACTCTGAAGTGCGCCGCAGGTGGGGTTCGGCCCGCAAGTCGCTTGGCAATGTTGCATGTCACGTGGTACAGGTGGAACGGGACTGCTGTGATTTACAGCAGTTGGATCTATGGGCGGACTCGGGTGAGACCGCACAGGGTGGAGCTGACCCTGATCTGAGCTCAGTCAGAAGGAGTACCCTAGTGACCCCTTTTGCACACCATGGTGCCATGTCCTATGTTCAACCGGTGTTCAACTGACTTCACCTGGGCCCTTGAACCACCCCTGAACAGCGGTTGAACACCCCCACCGCGCGTAGTGCAATTTTACCAAAAATTAAACTTTTGACGTATCACCATGCCATTCCAAACCATCCATGATGATGTACCATGCTTTTAACAACATACTAATGCCCAATCCACTATTCCATGCCATACCCCTCACATTGCCACTCCCTTTCTATCATGTCCAAGAGTAGCGTCAACGCCGCCTTGGTGTTCAACCATGCGGTTGAACATCCCACTTGACACATTCCCCTAAGCTTTGACCTTCATTGTGGTCCTTTGGCTTCCATTCTATCGTGGATGGTGTTCAGAGGTTTTTGCAGTGTGCACCTGCCTTATCCAAATCAATTATAACCACAAAACCATGGATTTTCTGCTACTTTCATATTGCCGCCCATACGCGTTCGGCCATGTTCAACTGCGTGTTCAACCGCGCGGTTGAACACGGTTGAACACGGTTGAACACGGTTGAACACACACTGGAGCGCGTTAGGAGAAATGCCGCACGTAATCGCAATCACACAACAATGGCACCAACAATTCCCGTCAAATTGGATGAACAATCCCAGTGCCTGTCACCATGGGAACCCCAGGTCCAGGAGTTCAGTGCGCATCGGAGCGGGAAGGCGGTGCCACGCGATAGATGTATACGCCACGATGGCATACCTTTCACCCTCCCATCGCTCCGGCCCATGCGTACGCCACGCATTGAAAATCACCCCCTTTCGTGCATCCACAACAACCCCTTGCACAATTTGACGCCCACATTGCATCCATGCTTGACGCTGCGCCCCCCCCTCCCCCCCACCACCCATCCACGCTGTAGTAAAGAAACCACCACCACGGAAATCACCCACCGCCACCACCCCACTCAACGCGGAGTCATCCCTTGGATGTTTGTGTACATCCATGGGTGCACATCCGTTGCCCCACACGATGGAAATTGCGGTGTAACTGAGGGACGGTAAACAAACCGTGAGGAAATTATTTACAAGGCGCACAACATGTGCATCATCATGTGTCCTCTTAGACATGCCCACGTGTGTAAACGTCGGAAACTTCCTTGTTGCTCCCCATAGGATCCGGCGGTACTCTCCTATATGTTTCTTCTTGTGGAGCCATCCCTTCAAGCCTTGTAAGGCTTCATGGACCTTGTCGGCTAGTCACTTTGAGTCCACGGCCCATAGCGCTTGCGTCTCCGGTCCGACCTCCTCCTTCCCATCATCGGCACACTCCTTCTCCCTTGTGCTCGCCATTGCCCTTTCGCTCCCACCTTCGTGCATGCCGTCTTGAGGTCCACCTTCCTCCTTTGCATCATCTCCAACATGAGGTCGTTCATTCTCCTTGGCATCGTGCTCCACCTTGGGGTTGTTGAGGGCATCGGACATGCCCTCCTTGTTGGCATCGTCCACGGACGTGCCCTCCTTGTTCGAATCCTCCACGGACATGCCCTCCTTGTTGGAATCGTCCACGTCATTTGAAGTGCTCTCCTTCATGGGATCCTCGGAGTCCTCCTTGGTGCCATTGTCCGACGCATTGGTGGTACTTCCCGCGATTGCTTCCGTGCTTGCGATTGCTTCCGTGCTTGCCCCATCTTGACCTCCATCTTTTGTATCTCCGCTCTCGGATGCCGCGTCTTGGCCTCCATGTTTTGCATCTCCGCTCTCGGTTTCCTTGTCGTGGCCTCCATGTCTTGCATCTCCGCTCTCGGTTTCCTTGGTCGCTTTCTCCATGTTCTCCTCCCACTTCGCCAACATGGCCTTTGCCTCATCCTCGCTCGTGAACGCTGTGTGGCGGAGGCGCACAATGACTGGCCACGTGACGTTGGCGTCACTCTGCTCTCCGGGCCATTGGGGGGGGAGTTTCACCATCTCCTCCCCCTTCCGTGGCTTGGGGTTGTCCTTCGTTGGCTTTGCCACGGCGCCCACTGCGATGCGGTGGCGCTTGTCTGGACCCTCGGTCAGCACCCACCGTACTGCGGATCCCGCTGGCAACCCGAACTTCTCACGTGCCTCTTGGCGCTTCTCGTCGAGGCGGCGTTTTTCCTCCAATCGTTGCACTTTCACCATCTCCTATGCAAAAGCGTTGCAGAGAGTTCAACCGAGTTCAACCGCGTTCAACCGTGTTCAACCGACCGGTTGAAGTGTTCAACCGTGTTCAACCGTGTTTCACGACGTACCGCCACACACTATAGCACCGGCATGCTTCGACGTTGTGAAGGCGCATTGCAACCAAATGTAGAGGCATATGCATACGCAGGAACATGGGGACATCACCTCTTCCGCTGGTGCGCTTGCTTTCACCGTGGTACTTGTGCTTGCACTTGTCTCCATTGCGCCACTTGCCTCCATCGCGCCACTTGCCTCTGTCGTGGCACTTGCCTCCGTCGCGCCACTTGCCTCCATCGCGCTACTTGCCTTCGTCGCGCCACTTGCCTTCGCTGTGCCACTTGCCTCCGTCACGTGCGGTGTTGACCGTTGTCCTTCCTTTGCTCCCACATTTGCGTTGTTGGCGTCTTTGGGCCGCAGAGATGCCTTCTCCTTCTTGTCCTTGTCCTTTTTGTCCTTCTTTGGTTTTGCTTCGATCTTCTTCTTCTTGTTTGCCTTGGGAGCCTCCTTTTTCTTGGGAGGTGTCCACCCCTCATCATTGTCCGACAATTGGCTTGCACTTGACCCTTTTGAGTCGGACGACGAGCCCGCTGACGTTGCCACCCGTTGCCGCTTTTTGGAATGCACTCCCCGCCCGTCCTTCTTCTTCTTCTTGTCGGTTTTGTCTTGCACCCTTTGTTTGAGCGCAGTTAGCGCTTGGAGGAGCAACACCTTTGGGCTTGCACTTCCTCCCTTTGCTTGTGGAATTGCCTTTGGTGGAGGCTTCAAGAGTCCACGAATGGGGACGTGGACTTTTGGCTCTTCTCGGAAGGGTGATGTTGAGCTCTCTGCCTCGTCGACCACGGGATTTTCACTCTCCACGTCTCCATGATCCGGCGCAAACCATGCATTAGAATTCTCCCACCACGTGCCATCGTCGGTGTTCATGTCATCCCTCAATTCCTCCTTCACGCCAAACATTGGTTGGGGGAATTGCTTCGCCTTGCCCGACTGACTCCGATGCTTTGGGGTGGACTCCATGGGTGTGCCAATCGCATGTGTGTCAATCGCATGTGGGGACCCGCCATGTGCAAGCTCTTGGAGTGCGCGATGGAGTCCTCGGGTCCATTTCTTCACGAGGGCGTCGCGATCGGAAACCCGTGCACCTGGCCCATGCCACCATTCATCGATGGGTAATGGCGGCCATGCTCCATGGAGCATGACCGCCGGTCCGCGTTTGTCAATGACGAACATGTGGGGTGGGACGTCTTGGGCCGACAACTAAGAGAGATGAGCGGTTGAATGGGGTTGAGGTGCGAAACCGACCGGTTGAACACCGGTTGAACACATGTGGCCACCACCTCATATGCACGGCACCCTCAGCGCACTAACACAGGGTATTCAATTATTGAACCATGTATGCATCCCAGATATGCAGGTCTCAATGTCCTAGCCACCAATTGCCCAAAACATCCACTCCGAACGTGTCACACACGGACTGTATCCATACTCTCTCCGTTCGCTTTGCTTCAACTGCCCGGTTGAACACGGTTGAACACCGGTTGAACACTTGTTGCACACACCTGCTCCACGCCTCGCATCATTGACGAAGTGCTTGTGGCCGCATTGGGTAGTGTGGTTGGTGGTGCAACCGCTGCAGGTGCCTCCTCCATGCTGGACTTCTTGCTGCGCCCGCCACTTGATATGGTTCCCCCGACCTCGACCATGGATGGCGGTGACGCGTTGTAGTTGGTGGCGTCGGAGGCGTCATACCAATTGTGCGGCACGGACTCCACGTTTTTAAAAAAGAATTGCGGCCCATGGCCCTTGCCATGGCCGCCACTTCGGCCAGCACACCCAGGGCCGGTCCATTGGGGTGCCACTGCAGTCCCCAGCCCGTAGGATTCCCATACCCTAAAGAGGGCATGGAGGGCGGTCTCCGACAACGTCATGGCAATTCCGGGGCGCGTGCTCAAACCAATCCTCAAAAATTTCCACTCGGCCCAATTCTGGGCTGTGAGTGCTTTCGTTGTCCACGGGTGGCTCCGGTGGCCATGGAGGTCATACTGGGCGTTTTTTTTCATCCACACCCCGACACTCCTCCGGTACCTGAACCGGGGTGTGATGTCCCGGAGCCATCTCCATTGAGGGGAGTCATCCGCCAACGACGATGAGTCGTGGCACACCCCAAATTGGGTCAGCTCCTCCTTCGCTGGGAACAAAGCATCCAACGCTGGGACCACTTGTGGCAAAGGCAAGGATGCTCCTCCTGTTGTACCCCCGCCTATCGGCCCCGTTGATCCCGTAGGCCCACTTTGGGTCGGCGCAATTACATTTGGGTGTGGCAATTGCGGCGCGGCCAATTGCGGTGGTCCCAATTGCGGCACTTGGGC
This sequence comes from Eutreptiella sp. 'Long Island Sound 2002', assembly GCA_964036045.1. NCBI lineage: Eukaryota > Euglenozoa > Euglenophyceae > Eutreptiales > Eutreptiaceae > Eutreptiella > Eutreptiella sp. 'Long Island Sound 2002'. Next base: position 47,981,656 of record OZ038384.1, read on the forward strand.
ACCTTGTGGTGCTTGCGGACCTTGTACCCCTTGTGCGGCTTGTAAGAACTGCATGAGTGCGAGCCCAATCGCTTGTTGCGCCGACGCTTGTTGTCCTTCCATGACGCCTCCCTAAAAACAAAGAAAAATAGACACTCGCGCGGTTGAACATGCTTGCACACCTCAACCGACCGGTTGAACAACTTGAAGTGCCGCTGAACACGGTTGCACACGGAACACGGAGCATAAAGTATGAAGCACCAACGACAAACCACATAGCCCACACCTAGAGTTTGATCATTATCCACCCGCACTCGTACGTTCCCACCGTGGTAGCTCTTTTGCCAGAAAGATCCTTTCGTGCGCTTGTTTTAGCATGCGCTTATCACGAGCTACACGCCCATCGGGGCCACCGCCACGCCCACTTGAGCATAAGAAGTGGTCTTTTAATATATAGTTTAGTGATTCTACTATATCCCCACTAAACATTCCCGCCCCCCATGGGTAAATATTTTTCAGAACCTCCGTAGCCTCTCTTCTAAGCCACAAAAGGTAAGGTGACCGCTTATGCGGACAAATTAATTTCTGAAATCGACGTGCCACACGTTTACACTTTGAAAGGGCCGCGGCCTCGTAGCGCCATGATTGCATGGCCCTCAAAAGGCTTGCCATTTCTTGTACAACAGATATATACTTTGGTATATACTTTACAAAATGCACATCACAATGAACCGTGTGCGGTCATCCACGCGGAGCATTGGTTTTGAAGTGCACCCTTTGGCCGTAGTGCAATCCAAACCTTTATCGTACAAAGCGCGGAATTTTCCATCAAGGTGCGTTGTGCGCCGCACCTTAGTGTTCATCCATCGTTCACGCCTACTACACCATGTGGAAAAAGAGTAGATGCTTCCAATGGCATAGTAAGGCGACAATCCTAAAAGTAGACGCAACCATGGAGAGTCTCCACCCAACATGATTCGTGCACGATAATAAACATTATTCATTTGGATGTATCCACTATCAATGATAGTTTGGATGTGTTGCAACGTGGCACAAAATAAGACACGCATTGCTTCGTCGTCATGTTCAGATGTCAATGCGACATCCAATGTCCATTTATATTGAAGAGTGCGGGCCTTTTCCATGTGATTGGCAAAGCCAATCGCAATTTGCACCCATGGGCGTGAGCCACATGGGAACCCGTCGCCTCTAATTATGATGACGAATAATTGCTCGCCATCGATCATTGGAAAGTCCATGGACTCCATGAGCTCCTTTTGTGTTGCGACATAATTAAAGAAATGCGGTAAGTCCCATCGTACACCAACTTTGCCATTGTGAATAGTGGTTTCCAATTTTTGCGCCTTACCCAATCGTTGCCATTCACGGTGCATACGCTTGAAAGATGGAAATGGGTGCACCCAATGAACATCCAACTTTTCTTGGGCAGCTTTTGTTCGCCGGTTGGCCCAAGATATTAGATTCTTGTACCTAAATTTGAGGCATGTTAATTCGAACAAAGTGACGCGCACAACGTGAACGTTGGTGCACAACGTGAGCGTTGGTTGAAATCGTTCAACTTGTTCAACCGGGCAGTTGAACATGACTTTAACAAATGTTCAATTTGTTGTTTTCATGCAAAAACACTTGATGGTAGCATGTAAATGGGGCCACAATTGCATGTGGAAGAAGACATATACATGATAGTTCGATGAAACCTAGGTAGGCACTCTATGTTGCACAAACATGAGTCGCATTTGTTTCATATGTGTTCAACCGCACACTTGAACGCATCTCGCATACGGTTGAACACTCCTTGCATACATGCAACGCACCATGGTATGCATGTAGGACATGTAGAGCACCTATTTTTCGGCATTTCCAAGTCAAGGATCAACCGGACGGCATCCTTGGGTGTAAACACCCTTTCCATGACCTTCCGGTCATTGCGTCGACTACGCCGCCCACTACCCATTCTAGTCTTGAGGCGTTCCCATAGTGTACGACCACCCTTGGATGCGGTGAACAAGTTGACCAAATCACTCATCAATTCATCCGATTGTAATCCAGTGTAGTGATCTGCAATACATTGCTTCAAGTTTGACGTTGGCATTTTTGATTGTAAAATGAGAGGGATCCTTGCATACAAGTAAGAAACCACAATGGGGAATCTCTTGGTGCTCTAATTTGTTCTTATTGTTACGTTATTTTTGGTGACACTACCATATTGCACAAAGGTGAAATTAAATATTCTTCAATTCAATGCGTCATGTATATAGTAAAAAGCAAGCAGGTGGCAACTACTACACACCATGTGCATTCCCTTTACCGCCACGTGTTGGCCACCACGTGCCGGCTCCAGTTTTCATGTATGTGGTCACCACACCGCCACCTGCCCATTGGTAGTAGGTTCCAGGTTTTAACTGGGTTTTAGGGAACAGCTCAAAACCAAAATTGTGGGACAGGCTACATTTACCAATTAACCACTGTTGAACGCGTGATCGCGCGAGCACGCGCCACCGATTGGCGCGATAGGCCAGTTGAACTGTTCAACCGCGTTCAACCGAGTTCAACTGGGGGGTTGAACAGCAACATGCTGTTCAACTGGGTTCAACCGCTGTTCAACCGCTACGCTCAAAGGTGTGCACAAGGGGTCACTAGGGTAGGAGAAGTAATATACCAACTGAGACAGCAGCATTGAGGCCAGTGTGGCGTAGTGCAGCTCAGCATCAGAAAACGCAGGCACGGGAGAAAAGATTTCGGAGTAAGAGAATTCAGGGAGAAGTAGCAGTGAGACAGTGTGTAGTAGATCGCATTATGCGGTGGATCCAGACCGCTACAGTGTTTGGCCAGTGTCCACCGCTGACAGATGCATTTGCAAGCAAATCTTTAAAACGGTTTGATCGGTTTTCGGATCGTCAGAGGGATGCCTTGTTCCAGCCCTGGAACGAGGCTCATTTATGGTTACACCCCCCCAGTGAGCTGTGGGAACAATGCGTCCCTAAATTGAGATTTGATGGGGCCCGGGGTGTGGCCATTCAGCCTGTGCGCAGGGATGCAGCGTGGTGGTGGACTTTGGGGAAGTTGTGCTGGACTGGATAGACATCCCCATTGGTTCCCCGCTGTTTGAGGACGCACAGGGCATGGTACACACAACAAAGTGGGAGTACAGTACATTGCGTTGTTTGATGCTTTTTGTAGTGATGCGGAAGGGGAAGGATGGGGTGATCCTGAGGACGTAGTTTCTGATCCCCATACAGTGCCAGCTTACAAAAAGGGCTGGAGTTCTGAAGATTCGGACTCCTCCAGCACTGTAGCCCCCCCCCCCCCCCCCTCTCCTCACAGAAGCACTTTCGACCTGCCTGCTCCACACCCCACCCCATCTGAACTCCTGTGGCCTGATTCTGATGCTGAAACTGAATCTGACGATGACTCTCCTGATCGTCACAGGATGTGTCGCGGGATGGGGCGCAGACTACACCGGGAGCAAGCGAAACGCGAGAAGCGTCAAGCAATGCCTCGATCTGACTCTGAGCTTGGTATGTGCGCGAATTCTTCGCCTGATTTTTCTGACAGTTCTCCGTCTCTTCCTCAAGCAGCAAACGGCATTAATTCTCTTCCCCATGATCAGTGTAATTCTGTCCGTTCTAGATTCCGACATCCGGCACGTCCACCGGGCCGCACACGTGTGCAGGCAGGTTGGACTGCGACGCCAGAACGGCATATAAGGTCAGTGATGCAGGCAGATGAAGATTGGTCAGGGGCTGAAAGCCTCAAGGAGACTATCATGGAGAAGTACAGTGACAGAGTTTTTCGTTCTATACCGACACATGAGGTCACCGAGGAAGCACAGGCCAAACGGGGTCCGCATGCTAAGGGCAGGTTACAGTTGAAACAAAAGCATGCAGGACCCCGAGCTGATAAATCCATCAGAGCAGTAGGACCGAAGGAAAGTGCCCTCTGTGATAAAGTCATGGGTTTTAAGGAAAAAGCGATGCTTCGGAAGTGTGAGGGCGACCCACAGTGGGTTGCTAGGGCATTTTTGGTTCCGAAACCGGGTGGGAAATGGCCTTTAGTCATTGACTATCGCCATCTCAATTCCTGCCTGGTGGGCAAAAACTTCCCCCTCCCCGTCATTGAGGACCAGCTGTCGAATGAGCAGGGAAATTTGTTATATTCGCTCATTGATTTGGAAGACGGCTTCCATCAAATGCACCTTGAGGAGGACAGCAAACGCCTCACGGCGTTTTGCACTCCTTTTGGTGTGTTTGAATGGAACGTCTTGCCCATGGGGGTTAAAGTGAGCCCAGCTGCTTTTCAGGAGATGGTGCAGCATGTCACGCGCAACTGCCCATCGTCCAAGCCATACATAGATGACATTATGTCCTCTAATGGTAAAGAAATTTTGGGCCCCCAGAAAACCACTATAGCCCAAAAACAGGAACCAGAAATGCTGCAAAAATACTTCCAGGCGCATGCCGAAAAGCTTTGTGCCTTGTTTGATGCGTTGGCGGAACCCCAACTTACTGTGAAACCCGAGAAATGTCATTTATTTAAAAAACGGGTGCAGTACGTTGGGCACATTTTACAGAGCGGCCAGAGATTTCCCAGCCCGGCCAAGACTGAAGCAGTGCGGCAGTGGCAGCACGACACCATCACCACTGCCAAACAGCTCAAGGGATTTTTGGGGCTGGTGGGATGGTAGCAATTGTACATCCCAAAATTTGCAGAAATGGCCGCCCCCCTCATGGACGCCCCTAAGGGCAAGTATCAGTACGCCCCCCCTGAAGCAACAGATGAAAAGACTGATACAAATGTCCCTAAGAAACGCAAACGCATCAAATTGAGTGCCACAGCGCGCATCCATTGGAGTGATGAGATGAGGAAACATTTTGAGGGTTTAAAAAGCGCATTAAATGCTGCTACAGGTTTGTATCTGCCCAGACCTGGGAGGCCCTGGCGCATACGCTGTGATGCGTCAGATTATGCTATTGGGGCTGCCTTGGAACAGGAACAAGAAGATGGAGGGTACCATCCTGTCGCGTTTTTTAGTCGCAAGCTCCAAGGCCAGCGGGCAGGGCAGGGGGGCGGTACAAGAAACACTGGGCAGTATGCCTGGACCCCCCAGGAAAAGGAAACCTATGCGGTTGTGGACTGTTTGCTCAAGTTCCAATCCTGGATTGGGAGCCAGGAGGTTCTGGTGCAAACAGATCACAGCTCCATGGTGAAATGGTACAAAGAAGGTCTTTGTACCATTTCAGGGCCTTTGGGTCGGCGGGGGCGTTGGCATGAATTTTTGAGTCGATTCAATCTTACGATTGAATATCGACCGGGGGATGAAAACGACGGGGCAGATTCCCTTAGTCGACGGGCCTACCCAGCCGGGGTGGCCCAGGATACAAATTTTCACGGCAGCACTGCCGATATGGATGGCTGGGGCCAGGCTGAGAGAGCTGAATGGGAACGGGTGAGGGCACAGTTGAAGGCGGACCATCCTGAGGCATTTCAGGAAGAGCATGCCATGGTGCAGCTCTTGCAGGATGCATACCGTACTGTTGCCTCATTGCAGGACAATTCTGGGCTCTGTGTGGCCTCTGACGGTTGTGAGTTTGTGTCTCAGGAGGCTTTGTTTTGCCACGTCTTTGACTGTTCTCAGGATCAGGCTGAGTGCCCTGTGCCACAGTCTGATCTTCATCAGGAGGAGGCGATGTGCCTTCCCAGACACATACGACGTTACCTCAGAACCGTACAGAGCAGTGAAACCTTGCTTCAAGGCTTCACTGAGATGAGCTGGCACATGCCAGGGCTACAGACATACGTTCAGAATTTCAAATCAATAAAAGTGCCGCCAGCCATTAAGGTTCTCAGTGAAGATTGGGAGCGTCATTATGAGAATCTTCCTCCTATAGCGCCGCACTGGGAGGTGTTGACAAGGGAGAAAGTCGTTTCCATCAGGGATAAGGAGTATGTGTTATACCAGGGAAAGATCCGAGTGGGTGGACGCATTTCTGTGCCTGTGGCCCTGACCAAGCAGGTCGTCGAGGAACAGCACAGTTATGCGCATCCTGGAACCAGCAAGACACACGAGATGTTCCGGCGTCGCTATCAGGCAGGCATTAAAGATAGTGATTTGACCGAGATCATTTCTCAGGTGGTGTTGTCTTGCCCGGTGTGCCAGACAGTGAAGGCACGGAAGGGAGTGCAGCCACAGAGCTGTCACTCGTACCCCATCCCTGAATATCCCTTTGCCAGTGTGGCCATGGACTTCTGTGATATGGGGTCACACTCGGTAGAATCCGGAGGAGTCACATATGACAACCTTTTTGTTGTTGTATGCCGACGCACTGGAAATGTCATGGCAGTGCCATGTTCAAAGACCATCACAGCCCCCGAAATTAGCTGAGTTATATTTGGAGCGGGTAGTGGGTGTTATCGGACTCCCGCACGAAATTTTTTCGGACCACGACCACATTATCACCAAGGAATTTTTCACTACCCTTTGTGAATTAAGTGGTGTCCAACAAAAGCAGTCCCCGGTGTATCGCCCCCGGTCAAATGGGAGGGCAGAAAGGGCGGTACAGGTGGCACTCGACAGTTTGCGGAAATTTTTCGCCCAAACTCGAAGGAAGAATTGGGTACAGTTATTGCCACTGGCCCTGTGGACTGCCAATGACATCCCAGGGCCAGTGTCAGGATATTCCCCCCATTTTTTGGTCTTTGGACGCCAGCCTATTAGCTTCGGCGACTGTCCCCCGGTGATTCCTGAACATGGGTCACAGGATGCCATCCAGGTGTTTTCAGAGGCTTGTTGCTGATCGCAAGTATGTCCAGCAAAAATTGCAGGACATACATGATAGAGAGTCCAAGAAAATTTTGCAACAGCACCCCCGCCATGTATATCAGGACGGTGAGAGAGTGTGGTACCAAAAGCAAAAGAAGAACAGCAACAAGCGGAAATTGGACAGGCTGTGGCAAGGCCCGGGTGAGGTGTTGGGGAGAGTGGGTACCAACCAGTATCTGGTTGTCACAGAAAAGGGGGAGGTGGTTTTGGATTCAATGAGGATAAAACCGTACATCCCCCCCTCACCAGATGAGCAGGCCCCTCTACATTATTACACAGAGCAAGAATTTTTGGTCGAAACAGACCAATATATTGTAGAGGACATACGGGGACATAAAACATCAGGGAGAGGGAAAAACAAGGAGATACTATGGGAAGTTAAATATAGAGGCTTCCCTGAAACTGAATGGCAGCCGGCGTCTGCCTTCATGAACAATGTGACAGACGTATGGCTGAAATACAAGCGAAAACACAATATAGACATCAGTATCAAGGATTTGAGGGTGCTGCGAGCACAGCACACTTGTCCTTGTATGCTGCATGACACACTGCATCAGCTGTACAGGGAGGAGAGGGCTGTGCGGCGCTCGTTGAAGCATTTGGAGAGGGACTCCAAACCGGAATAGCCCCCCCCCCCCCCTCTGCACGCGTCACGAGTGGGGATGTGTCATATCCACGCCTTGCTGCTTTGCAGGCTTCAACAGATTCAAGATCAAGGAGTCATTTTGGAGTCATTGAGAGGTAGGGTGCTGATTGAGAGGTACAGTGCAGGGTGGGATTCAGCTTTTGTTTGTCTGAGGTTTCCCCCCCTGTGACATAACATTGCGCGATAGGTGTCATTAACGTTTCTATTTCTTTACCAACTGTTGGCCGGCTGGCCCTTCAAAATTTTTCGGAGGGGAAGCCATTTTACACCGTGCTTTCTCATGACTTGTCGAAGGTTGGTGTGACACCTCCGCTCTGTCTGTGTTAACCTTCCCTTGTGTTTTTGTTGTTTTTGTTTGTCGCAGGCATCACGTTCAGAATCAATTCCAGTCAGAATGAAGTGGAAACCGGAATCCCCGCAAGGAATGAAGTGGAGACCGGAATCCCAGACTGGCCAGGGTTAATTAATCAATTTTTCTGAATCGGACAGGCCTGCATTGGTGTTTGTGTTCCTGAGATTGTAGTATATGGATACCAAGCGCACTGTTTTCAGTTCAGGATTGCTTGACTGGGACTGCTGGCATGACAGCTTTATCATTGGTTGGCTGTGGGGCGCTGGCTTAGCCTAGGTAGATACAACGTTGCACAGGGATAGCCATGGGCTGCTAGCCTCTACAGGACACACACAGGACCACCCAGCCAATCACAGATACGTCGTGCCGCAGCCTTGCTATACTCCTGGAGTCTGTGGGATCCTTTGCTCTATTCCTTTCCTCCCCTCCACTTTTTGTGCTTGGCTGTACCACGGAGTACATGTGACGGAATGTCTGACTGCTGGATTTTTCATGCAGTGGGCTGCTTCACACGACCAGCCACTCCCCCTTGGGTCGTAGCTTAGGGAGAGAGTGTAATAAAATCACACCAGTCTGTCATTATCTGACCCTTTTTGGTAAATAATCCGAGGTTTCTGTTATCAGTCAACCGTCAGCTGCCGGGACATCGTGCGCGACTTGAACAGTCCACGTCTTGAAGAGTTCACAGATATTACGAGGGACAAATTGCAGAAAGACCGTTAAATATAACGCTTTGAAGAATGATTGGATCGAATAAAGAATGCCCCGGCCGATTTCATGAACTTTCAATTCGGAGCTTGGATGGACGTGCGTAATTGAACTTATGGTGCATTGAATGTATGTTGTAAACTCCATGAGAGGTTTTAACTCCAAGGTTGATGTGGTTGATGGGTGAATTTAAATAGTATTTCTTGATGGTCATGATGGTTAGTTTTGAAGAGTAGACAAGGTGGTTATGTATAACTCCAAGGGCAATTCGAATCGCTTGTGTGTCTCGTGATGGGTATAATTACGAAGGCAATTCGAATCGCTTGTGTGTCTCATGATGTGCATAATTATCAACGAACCCGTACATGCATGAAGAGTAGTAGACACATGAGTGTACATGGCATATATGAATAGTGTCTTCCCCATTCATGCGCTTGTCCACTTCGTGATCAATTGTGTGAAAATTTCATGTTAATTGATAGGCACAATTCTTGAGAGCATTCAACCGGATTTCAACTACATGGTCGAATCCGGTTTTCATGTGTTGGGTTTTTCTTCACATGCTTTGTGTATGTTTCACACATGATGTACGTACAAGTTCACTATCATTTTGATATTATTTATTATTATTTTTTGGGTTTGATACTTATGATTTGAGACAACCTGTGTTTACATAAGCTTTGATTTCCATGTTCATATTTTTTAATCTTCCTCTCTCAGGACTTCCAATGTTATGTATTGCTTTGCAATGAAGTGGGAATCACAAGGAGTATAAGAGCCCAAGAGACCGAACACCCATCACCAAGTACACCACAGATTCAGCCAAACACCGACCCTTGTTGTGTTGACTTGTTGTGTGTTCTTAGGGTGTTGCTAAGGTTGTAGGGATTTTGATTGTTATTTTGGTGGTAAGAAAATCAATTGGAAATTTTGGGGAATTATCCATTTTTCAATAAAAACCAACAACATTTAGAGTGATGGAGTCTCCTAGCACTAGTAGGAGTACTCTATTATACATACATACACGCAGACACACACACACACACACACGCCAGACTAGCGCACTTACAGCACACACAGCCAACAAGGTAAACAAGTGGAGGGGGGCTCCACGAGATGGGGAAGGGCAGTGTGCGGGCTGCGATCGCCCCTGAAAGGTATCTGTCGGACGTGGAAGTCAAATTGCACAATATGCACATGCATGATCACATATTTATAACAAACAACGATGAGCATGTTGGGGAAATTGCAATGAAGCAATGATACATGATATGTTGTGGAGGGTGTGGAAAAGTAGGATTAAATGAATCCTTCGTCTTTCGTGCTTGGTCTGGCTTTTCCTTTGCTGGTGCGAAGCACCATCAAAAGAAAAGCCTTATTACGTTTTTAGCCGTTTTCGGGTCACCTTTCTATGTCGGAAGTGGAGCCAGGCGGTGACAAACAAGAGCAAAAACACTCCTTTGCCTTGTGTTTAAGCTAGCAGCGCAAAGACAGGGAGGGTGCATTTGGCAAGATTAGCGACACAGGTTGCAAATAGCATAAAATTGACATATTCATAACTCGGGCCTATTGTATCGGATTTTGACGAAATGAATGGCAAATTCGGTCAATTTGGGGGTATTCTTTTCATTTTTGAGCTGGTCAAGGCGGCTGAATGCGCTGAGAACCGTCAAATCGAAAAGCGGTGCCAAAACAAAATGACGGCGGTTTTTCAACTATACGGCAAGCCGAAGCTTTGGGGATCATTTATAAAACTGGTCTTAGATCGAAATTTCGTGCACTGTAGCCCGATTTCACTTTGAACAGTCAAAATGAAAGATCGCAAATGCCGGCGACTGCCAAATGCACGCGTGCACAGCAAATAAATAATATGGCCAATAGATTTCTTGGGATTTGGGGCCTGTGGCTTATATATAGTGTTGTTCGGCTCCTCAACTTTGCTGCTGCAGCTTTGAATCGCATCCCTAGGTTATATGGAATTAGTGGATGCTGTTAAAGAAGTTAAAACCTTGTAAAGGTCCTAACTCTGCAAAACACTCATGATTGATCAAAACAAATATGACAGTGCGAATCAGCTCTCTGAGGCGGTCATTTCGAGGGGCTGCATCGTTGACTTTTGAAGTATGTTTCGTTTCGGCGCGCGGACTGTATATAATGGCATAAGGACTGCTTTTAGAGGGGGGCGGGGCCCCATTCCCCGGCCCCCCAATTAAAAGCCCCCCATGGGGGGGGAGGTGAACGAGTCACACAACACTCATATTAGCACTCTATCACTCTCCCCTCGTCAACATTAAACTGTTCGTTTTTATATATGCTTAGATGTTGATCTGCATCTCCAAACAATGTGGCAGCTGCTTTGCAGCTATAAGCACTGCTATACTGACACTGTCACTGTAACGTTACATTTTACCAACAATAAATTCTGGTGTTATCTTTGATGCATACACTCAAACACATGTCCGCACACCAATGTACATACACATCCAAACCAGCAAACACTTACCACAGATACGTACACTGCAGCATCATCCTACACCGTAAACAAACTAGCCTGCAGAGGTAAGGCATATCAATCACGAACACTGCAAGTCTCGCGACAACTTTACTTTCAATCATTGTCTTAATACACACAACCACCCATTTCCTTTAGAAATTGCTGTGGATTTTCTTGAAAGCTACTGTAGTAGCTACCAACATCGCTTTTTAGTGCACCTAGGTGCACCGACACAAGGCGGTGGATTTCTATTCAAAACTACTGTACATGCTGACACCTGAATATAAATTCGATGTAAGACCCAGTGCACCCGACACGCACTGCAGAAATCCGGCCCTCGGCTGGACTCTGCGAGGGTGAAAGAGATTTGTTTTCCCCAAGGCAAACTTTGTAACATATTCATTTCAGCTCATGTGATGTAGGTAGGCCATGTGATAGGTCAGCTGGAGCAGCGTGCAGCCAACGGGAAGGCACAGTGTTCTGAGCAAGCATTAAGCCTTCACAGCCACAAATACCCACAGAGGACCCACTGCAGGCCACATCTCCCCTCTATGTAGTATTGTCAATAGCCATATGGTTGTTGTAAATAGCCACATGAGGCTCTGTTGAACCACATGAACCCTGATGACGACACAATGGTTTAAAAAACCAGAATTCTAGGGGCACTGCTCAACTTGGTGCACAGCCCATGGATTTTTATCTATTTTTGCTGGAATGTCTAGTGTAACTAGTGGTCTGCACCGTAAAGGGTAGGGGCACCTCTTTTTGAGAGGTCCTAGGTTCAACCCTAGGTCAGTCTACCTGAGTAGGAAACACTTCCGTGACATGACAATTAAAGCACATTGGGTGTACTTATGAGACTCTAGTTTCCATTGAAATACAAATATAGATAAAAAGGTTTTTGGGACAAGAATGAAACAATGTGGACAGAGAATGAAAACCGGCGGAGAACCGCCATGCATGAAAAAATGGTTTTTGGGATAGAAAACCAATGAAAACCAAGCACCATGCACGGTTTCATCAATGCAAAATAAATAGAGATATCACAAAGACATTCAATGTTTATAATAACTAAAGGAAATAAAAACTAATTTGGATGACCCAAGGAAATTGTTTCAATCAGTTTCCACTAGGCTGACCGGCTACTATGACCAGGTGTTAAAGCCGGGGAAGGTTCGGGAAACATAGAGTATTCTACCAGGAAGAGCAATTTTTCTTCCCATCCCTATCCATAAGATAGGTTGCTTGCAGACACATTATTGTATTTGTGTTCTCGATCTTTTCCTGTGTGATGTAGAGCTGTCACCGCTCAAGGCCGGGGTAGTGACCTTTTACTGACACTGTGAATTGTTTCATTTCTGGTAGTCTTATCCTAGGCCTTCCAAACGGTTTTTAGTGCCCGTTTTTTTACAAATTTAACGGAGAGATGCTTTTTGGCGCGCATATGCGCGACTCAAACTTTGTGCGGGGCATTTTGTCGAAAAAAGCATGAAGCAACGGATACAAAATTCGCAGGACAATGGCAAAAACTATTTTGGTGTTCAAAGAAATGCTTGTAGTGAGGTTAATTGGTGCAAGCAAGCCGCCAAGCAGTGATAAGCCACCAAGAAGAAGGTGATACACAATGTCAAGCGCACATTCGTGTGTCAAGGTGTGTGTCTAAGTGTTTGTTCAGATTCACAAAATTATACAACATTTTTTTAGTCATGTCTATGTCCTTTTTGTTTAACATTGTGAAGCTTGGATTAGACCTCGGGTATGAAAATGAAATAAGGTTAAACACTTAATGGTCTAGGGGTCATAGCATGTTTTTGGATAGTATATTGGCAAAGATAGCTCGCATTGAAGCCTAGGTGTGGACGCCGCTGTTCTCATTCATTTGTTCTAAGACAGCCACGATCGTACACTTAGAAGCATCTGTTGAGATAAAAAGGGGACAATAGAATGTCGGCACGTCGAGAGTGGGGACTTCGCAAAGGGCTTCCCGCAGGTGATGGAAGGCTTCCTTGTACTTAGCAGTCTAGTTGACACGCATATTTGAATCTGCCTTGCCAGCATCTCTCCCTACCTTGAGCAATTCGGTTAGGGAGGTGGTGTCATGGCGCTTCGACTTCTTGATGGCGATGAAGTTCCCTTGATTGGGTGGTCCGGTGCCATTGTGCAGGAAAGAGCCACAAAAGTCAACAGATTTTAAAAAAGTTTACCCTTCTTAGGCCGACCAATCAGCAGATTGGCGTCTAAAATGTCCACCATTTGGTTCAGTTGCCTTTGATATAGGGTGACCAACTCCTTTTCAGTGAGCCTCTCAGTTTCCCTTGCGATGTTTTTATCATCTATGTACACACTAATGAAGGCACGCAGCTCCGGATGAGTTGTAAAAAACACGAATGAGGGCGCATTCTTCATTTCAATAAGCATTACCGTCCACTGGACCAGGCCATATGGATGCACATACAAGTGGGAAATGGGTTGTACTTCATCAACGACATATGCTCAAAGCCGTAACAGAAATCCATATTAGAAAATTAAACCACCTCTCGCCCTCTTGGCGATTTCCCCTTCAATGGGGATGAAGAGGTTAGAATCCGCTTTGGTTTCGGCGTTTAATTTGCGAAAATGAACCACCATCAACCAACCATCAATGGTGTTCTGATCCGATGGTGGTGACTTCGGGATTGTGAATGGTACACAACACCACTCACTGGTCAGGCAACTCTCAAGCCAACAAAATTAATTGAGATTCTTTTCAAATAGTTTTCTCGTTATCTCATAATTCTGTCCGTGGTTCTCATAGAGTCGCTGTTTCTTTGGCTTGTACCCCTCGACTTCATCGAACTTCCCACACACTGATTTTTTGCCGAGCTTACTGAGACGGTTGTATCCCTCTGTTCCTCGAATATTCGTTACCTTTTTCTGGAAGACAACTCAGTGTCCACCTGATCGCCAGGAATTACTGCGGAAAAACCTTTGCAGATGTCCTCCCCCTTGGCAGGGCAGAATCTTCCTCCGAAATTCACCGAAGAGGTCCGTATCAACTGCCTCTTGAAGGCCAGTGGGACGGATGTCGACATTCTGGGGTGCGTCTTCGTTGTCCGGCTCCTCGAAGCGGTCGTTGAAGGCCTCACACGGGTTTTTCTTAACAAACTGCCAACTTCCGGCGCGATTTTAATTTTTTCTTTCCGTGCACTGAAGGTTCTGACTGATTGATTGATTGATGACACCCCACTCGCAAAGACCGCAAAGAGATCCAGAAAGGGCACAAGGCCGATCTACGGCAGCATGCGACAATGTTTGATGCCAATTTTGCAACCTGTGAGCGCGTGCCGTCCTCGGGCGCCTGCGGGTAACCATAGGTGGAAGGAAAGGCAAGCGAGAGCAACAAAGCAATAGTGTGTCTTGTTGCCGGCAACAAAGCAATAGTCTTTTGTTGCCGGCGAGCAGAGAGTGGTCACTAGTGCGAAGCTGCACTACAGCCCAACTGTATTAATGGCCATTTGAAGAGTTTCTCGCGTTGTGCTTCGCTTTGCTGCTTCTACTAAACAGTGCACTACCACTCACTTTTTAACCTTGCGGGACATGTCGTGCTGAAGAGTGTTTTCTTTGCTTACGTTTCGTGTGCTTAGTGACATCCTCTAGACCCCCAGAGACTTTTTTTTGCCTGAAGACATGCTCCATTGCCTTGGGTAGTCTCGCCATCGAGAGAATATGATTCACCCATTGGGGCATGTTGCAACTTGCCACACTGCCCCCCACCAATGGAAGCGTTCATGTGTGAGGTGTGTAGTGCACACTCGTAGTTCTCCGGGTTCCACTCTCGTCACCCATTTGTTCCAGACAAATGATGGTACAGTACTCTTTGCGTCAACGAAAGAAGCATCGACTTGCCAACCAAACACCCAAACACTCTATTTGCCGACAAAGCAATCTATGTGCTAACAAATCACCTAATTGCCAAGAAAAAAGCACTGTGTTTGCCAACAACACACTCTAGCCGCCAACCACGTGTACCTCCAACTTGGTACATTGGTGCCACGGGCGGTTGGGGTGAGGCAAAGGAGTTGTGATACACGGTCGTCAATGGCGAGGGTGTTCCTTGAACCCCGTTTCGGCCAAGGTTGTTGTCGTAAATGATTGTTTGGGCTCTCGCAATGATTCCCTCAAACAAACATATATGTCGTTCTTTCCATGGCAGGTGTGCATGGACCTTTGGATTTAGTGGCCATGGACTCTTTCATGTCGGCTGAGGACCACCTGCAAAGAAAACACATGCTGTATGAGAAATTCGGGGCGCAAATCGAAGCGGTTCTTGCATCGCAACCCCAGCTCTTGAAAAAAGGTGTTCAAGAACCGTGTTGTAATGTGCAAGCATGCTGCACATCAGCCTACCCAACATATGTCCGGTGAATACTGTACAGTACGCCATTCGCCAAGGTTCCGGACGACACACAATACTTGAGCATGATGGTAGTTGGTGGTGTGTGCCAATTTGTGCAATGTGCATGTGGGATTTGCCGCAAAAAGAAACCCACTTTGCACTTTTCCACTTTTTCATCGGGATGCACATACTATTCAACCCAAAAAGGATTGCAAACCCCCAATGATAAATGAGCTCAATTGTGCAATGCAATGGAAGGGAGGTCGGGCCTGTAAACCATCATTTCACCACTTCTTGTTCCACTCAACATTTGCTTGAAGGGCTCATCTTTGGGTGCTACCCTTACTTATCTGTGCGGGGTGCAAGATGGGCGTGGGAGGCGCAGCAGTTGAGAAGGGGAATGACACGAGAGTTGCAAACGATTTGTCGGCGTAAAGTATGGCGAAGCAGCAAGGCAAATTGCACACGAATGCTTCTCGCGTCATGTGTTATCGCCAGGTTGGGGCATTTTCCCCCCATGCAACCTTGCTTGTCGTCATCACATGTTTTTTGCACACCTCATCAATGTTGCAAGCGACTCCCCGTGCGTCCGTGCTCTTCTCTGCGTCTCTCTTTTGTCGCCGTTGATCGCATTGGCTTCTTTCTTGTCAATGGCTTATCTTTGCCCACCGGCTTGTTGGTGCATCTTGTTGGGCTACGCGTGAAGGCTAAGTCCCGTCCCCCTACTGATTGCCCTCCATTGCGCAAATGCTTCCCCCTCATCATGTCTTCCACCGCTCGTCCTCTTGATGGGGTGTTCTTTCAAAAATGTACGGCAAGCAATTGGCAAATTAACATGTTCGGATTTGCTCCTTCTCCTTTCAAGGTAGCCAAATGGGAGCGAAGTGGTGCCAAGGACAAGGCGCCTCAAAAAAACGTGCATCCCAAATGTTTCCGTTGCGATCATGAGGTGCGGGCAAAGGATGCAAGTCGTAATTGGCGGCCGGTGAAATGTGATTGTTACTCCGCCATCTTCCACTTGGGATGTGCTAGTCTGATTCATCCACCGCGGTTTGGGTCGTGGGCATGTGATGGATGCAAGAAGGCCTTGTAGGCCTAGTGTGTTTAGACATTCTTTGTCACACGCAAGTGGGCACAAGAAACATGACTCCTCAGAAACCGGTCATAGGCTGTCCAAGATAAAACAGTACAAGGCATAGGTCCCTGTTCCTGCCTACATCTCCGGCACGCTCATACACACCCACACACGCGCCGAGTGAACGTCCACATTCACCATGCATGCACAGTGTAATTGCAATTGCCTGGATTCTTCACTATTTATTTGATTCCGGCTGAAAGAGACCGGTACCATACTTTGTTTGCTCGTGTAAAAGAGAGTGGCACCAAAGCATGGAACGTATCTTACTACCCGTGGCACATGATTTGCTATTGTTGCGTTGCGATTGCACATGGGCGTGATCCAAAGGCCCAACCCGAGGGTGTCAAGGTGGAGACAACAAGGGACGGGCAAGGGGGCAAGAATCGGAAACAATAGCAAGCTCTCCGTGGATACATAACCCGGACTCTTGGGTCTGAGTTCCCGGGTCTCCATAACCCGGACTTAGAAACCGAGTGTTATAACCCGGAACTCGGACCGAGTTCGGGGTATATAACCCGAACTCGGTCCGAGTCCCGGGTTATACACCCGGTTTATGTATATTATTACGATGAACGTACCAAATGAGCTTTGGGCTGATTGGGCACATGATTGATCCGACTACCCTTGGTTGCCCGGGCGTCCGAAAACTAGAGTATTGTAACCCTTAAAAAAATTGCTACACTTGAAACACTTTAGAATATCTCCCCATTGAGATGAAAATTTTCAAATGCATGTGCTTGTTTCGTTGATTTGCTCGAAAGAAACCTGGTAATGCAGCCATTGTTGAACTCGCTTATGTTGCTCATTTGGAACGACATCGTTTGAGAGCAATCCCTTCTTAGTATATAACCTCGCTTTCCTAATGTGCACGTGTTTGCTCATTTCTGCCCCACCACCCCGGGATGGGGACAAATGGTTCCGGAGGAATTGATGTAGTTTCCTCCTCATCATCTTCATCCGGAAGATTGCAAGCTAGCTCATCATCATGTTCACTAGGTGTATGTGACCAAGCGCACCATCTCTATGGTGCCCCTCCAAGTCTATAGCATTTTCGTCGAAATTGCCTTGAGTGTGGTCAAAAACCTAGGTCCCCAAGGAGGCATCTCCTGTAAAGACCCCTGATTTCCCCCTTATTCACGCCCCTTGTGCCCCATGACAAGCACTTGGTTGCATCACCCCCCAACAAGCAGCACCTGCCCCTGCAAAGTCCGCAAATTGCTTTTGCGCATGTACGCCATCGTGTACAGAAGAAAAGCTACCAGATGAAAAAGCCAAAGATTTGGAGTCTGAGGCCAATGCAAGGCAACTCGAAATGTTGCTGGAAAAGAAAGGGCTTAGCTTTTCAAAAGCATCAAGCACAACATCAGCAGGTGCTCCTCGCTCTTGTAGGTGCCTGCCCGAGCCCTGAGGTTTGGTGCCTTTCAGGTAGTGCTTGATTCAAAGGGGTGTTGCTGAGCACGAATGCAACTTAACTCAAGGGAGGGCTGGGGTGGGGTTCGGCCTCGAGGATGGTTTGGGACCGAACTGGGGCCGGGGGGGGGGGGGTTGTCTCGTTCTGGGTTTCCCCTTCAAGCATGAGGTTGCGGGGAGGACGCAAGAACATCGGGATGCGCATTGAATTCGGCCCGAAATTCGAGTTGTTGAGGGCAACACAAACACTAATCAGCATCATGTAGCATGCTTCTTTCCCGATTTCCCTTGCTATTCAAGAAAGCTCGGCTGCACTTTCACAACATTTTTCTACCAGCAAATGCATGTCTCTCTCTGTGTGCGTGCGTGCGTGCGTGCGTGCGTGTCCAGGGGCGTGTGTGGTCCGTCTCCATATTGTGGGACGTGCTGCGTCCCGTGGCACTCTCTGGCCCCACTTGCACAAAAACAACCCATCCAAGATATTCTCGCCAGGGGCCGTGGTTTGCATTCCTGCCTGCGGGTGGGTTAGGGGCGAAGGAAGTACCTGGCACTAAGTAGCATGCCATCGCCGGTACGTCAGCGCATGCGGATGATGCGCACGGCGAGGTCTCCTCTGACCCTTTTTTGCTGCGTTTGCTGTGGTGCAGGGCGCTACTGTTCTGCACAGGCAACCAGGTTGTTACAGAAACAAGGCCCACTTGTAGCAGTGCGATGAGTTCGGTGTCAACTATCTCCACAATTTCCATGATGTCAGAATCCCCAGCGCCAGCACCAGTACCAGCCCCAACCCCAGCTGCAGCACTCAGTGCAGCCTCAGCATCGACCCTAGTCTCAGCCTTGGCCTCAAGTGCAGTCTCAGGTGCAGCCTCAGCCTCAGTTGGTACAAGCTCCCCCAACACAAGTAATGCCCTTGGAGGAGCAAAGACAGGATTCTCTGATACAGCTGCACAGGTTTGGACATTGCCCCTGCCTGCCAATGTGTGATTCAGAAGTCATGTCCGGTCAGATACATGCAGTGCATTTGATAATGCATTTGTAGTGCTTTGTTCCATGTTCTTCAGCAGATGTCAAGTGCTGCGATACATTTCTCCTGGTCCATGTACAAACCAGTCCACATTTCTTTGGTTAAGTGAAGCCTCACAGATGATGAGGAGTCAGCGCACTGTTCTCACTTTGTGGGATTTTGGCTGACAGGCTCGCCTCCCCGGCCCAAACCGGTTTGAACAGTTTCAGAAAAATGACCAAGCAATACCAGGCTCGAGCAGCAGGTGACAGAATCCGGAGGAGATGCGGGATTGATGTGGCGTTGATGTGGAGTCGGTGCTCTTTTTCTGCATTTATCATGTTTATCTGTTTCCCTTTGTGTGATTGGTTTGCATTGTGTATCTGTAGCTTGACACATTGTTGGCCAAGAAAGGTCTTCTATCCGAAGAGAAATGTACCTCTGAGGACAAGGCCAGCCCACTGACCGCCCAACAGTTCATCCAAGTGGATTTGGTGATGTCCAGATTGAAGGCTTTTTGTGTCAAGCTGGAGTTAGAGAACCAGGTGCTCTCTGCAGTGCACTGATTTGAGCTCCCTTGGAACTGGGGTTTGGTTCAAGTAACGAAAGGGGCGCAGGAAGAGGTTGAACAGGCAAACCAGGTTTGTCTGGAATGTGATTTTGCAGTAATTTGCAATGGGCGTTCCGGAAACTATTTGCCGTGAGCTGAGTCATGACGGATGACCGCCAGGATGGTGGCTGATGAGGGTGATGGGAATGCTGTGGGTTGTAGGGGTTGCAGGATCAAGGGTCCACCTTGAAGACTGACCTGAAAATTACCATTAGGGTTGAGAAGGGCAGGATGGGGTCAGTTTCAGCATCTTGGCTTTTCTTTCTTGAACAGCGCTGAGCATCTGGTTGTCTGTTTGAGGCGTCCGCTTCTTGCGAGGTGGACTATTTCTTGCCAGTTGTACAATGGCACCCCGGTGTCCTGTCCTTGATCCATTTCCCCACACCCACCGCCACATTGGCTGCACAACGTACAGTCCCCGTGCTCGTCACCTTGGCCCTCAGCAGCCAGGTACCCCAAGTCTGCATGCAAATTGGGCTTTGCGCCACTTTGGGTCGCCTTAATTGTGTTACGCAGGTTTTGAACACCAAATTGCTCAAAGCCTCCGATGATTTGCAGGCCAAGGATGCAAGAATTCGGTGTTTAGAAAGGGAATTGGAGGCCGCTCGATCAGGATCCTGATGAACGCGTGTCCATTTACGTGTCTCATAAGTCTCATTCCTTCAGACATTGAGACAGTCTGATTTGGCCTCCCGACCGATGTTTGCCACTTGAGCGCCTGAGGGTTGTCACGCGCCGGACGATTCTGGTGCCTTGGGCCTTTTGCAGTTTTCAGAAGGCAAACAGGTCAGGCAAACAGGGTTCTGGAAGAAAGAAATGGGGTGATGGGCCAAGGGCCAGACAGGGAGACGATGTTGTAGCCGTGTCGACGAGCGAGGGGATGGGCATGTCAGCCTTTTGGAATCAGTCCTCAGGCTTGAATTGGATGAGGGAGCAGGCGTTCGTTTCCGTGTTCCACAGGGACGGGGATCATTGTGGTAGTGGGGGGTTAGTTGTGCAAAGTTGTAGGAAGCCACATCGAATCTCCAGTGTTTGGTCAGTCCCTTGTATGCGGTCGCATGACAGAACGCAGGCATCCCATGCTGTTCCGTACAGCCGGCTTCTATGGCACGCCCACACCCGCCGCCTCATTGATTTTCGCAGAGACATAGGGGGCACCCATCTTGCTGATGGGCCTGGTCGAAGACTTTCCAATTCCTGACCAAGCCAATGCTCCATGGGGGTTTGTTGGCCTAACTTAGACGGGTGGGTCCACTACTGAGGAAATTTGTTTGTGAAGCTACACAATGCGCTGGAACCTGTGCCCTTGCATCGCGCAGGACATACATACTGACGAATTTGGTTGGCCTGGGTGTACAGAAATCGCCAAGATGCTTGGTAAGGCGTTTGATTTCATTGAAGTGGACAGCAATCCCAAGAGGGGGGTGGGTGAGCGCAATGCATGGCAAGCTGGTGGTGACGGGCAGATCACGCACATGCCTGTCTGTTTAAGTAGGACGTTGTACCCTTCGTGAACCGGCCGTTTGAATCCGAGATTCACGGTACCGTGAATTTCACAACTTTTTGCTGTGTTTTGCTCATAACTTGGTGCCATTGTGTGCGTTTCTCGTGCTATTTTCGCCCAAAGTGAGATCGCTAGGTTCACAGATTCACGAGACTGTGAAATTCGCACGAAATTCGTACGAATTTGCCCCAATTTCCACTGTTTCGCTTTCTCACAGCTCTCAAAGCCTTTCTTTGCATCTTCTTTTGACCATGTCCCAGCAGACCTTGTCCGAGCTCGCCAGCCTGCAGTCCCGCCCCGATCCCGCTGCCGACACCCTCGCCCACTACCAAGCCCTCCCCGTCGCCAACCACTAGTTGGAGGAGGCGACCTACCAGTCGGGGGCACTGGGGGTGGACAATGTTGTGGGCTGGGCGGCATCCCTCGACCCCTCCCCGATGTGATTCACATCGACCTGCGCAGCCCCACCCGCAACTCCTATCTTGGGGGGAAGGCCTGGGCCACAAATTTGTGGAGGGAACTCCGCCGCCAACTCCCCTCCCTTAAATTTTTGCATCTGACCCCTCAACCCGCCACCCTTGACCAACTCCTCAATTTCATGCGCACTAACCCGGTGGGGAAGCCTCAGGACGCCCACATCTAGGTGTACCCCACCACTAACCTTGTGTATACCCCCCCCAATTGCGACATGGTGTGCCTGCACAATCTTGCTGCAGGTGCACCAGCTGACCACTCCTTTTTCCCCTTCTCCTGGCACCTTGCCAGCCCCCGGTGGTGGGAGGATTTGGGCATCGCCCCTTTCCATCCCACCATCCCCCCACAGGTGCACATTCCCGACATCACCCACCCCACCTTCTACAGTACAACTTCTTCGCAATGGTACCGTGGCGCCTCATGCGCCCCCCCCCCCTTCATTTCGAGTGAACCTCCCCTCCGCAGTGAACACCTTCCCGACCCCCCCCATGGGGTGATGGGCAACCCCGACCCCGCCCTGGACAGGGTTGGCCCCTCTCGGCCGCCCCTCAACTTTGTTGATGGGAACGGCTACATTGTGCTTCGGGGGCTTGTGGAAGCACGGGATTGCGAGGTGGCGTGGAACAAGGTGATGAAGGCGTGGGGCAGCGGCGACAAAAAAGTCGTCGCAAAAAATTTTGAGCCGCTTTTCAACGCCGGGCGGAGTGAAGATCAGGCAAGGGATCCTGATATCCCTAGGCGTTGGCAAAGCAAAAGCTCCCTGGGGTCGGGGGTCGGGGGGCCTCTCTTCAAGAAGTTCCACCCCCCCCTCACCGAAAATGTCCCTCAGGTTGGGGACCTCCAACCAGTGACGCCGGGCAGCATCATCGTGGCGAGTGTGGGGAGTGGGCCCCAGCTCCCCCACACCGATGTCACCACCCACCCCGAGGTGCTCCCCCCCGACAGCAGGGACATCTTGGGGTGTCACCTGAGTAGCTTCCTCTGCCTGTCAGAGGACTACCAGGTGGCGGTGCAGGCGGGGATGGCCCTAGGGGAGGCGGGGGAGGCGCGCTGGGACACCATTCAGCTGCAGAGGGGGGACATGCTGCTGATGGTGGCCACCAGCCGCCACCATGGGTTGCCTGCCCCCCCCGACTACAAGGATGGGCTGCAGGGGGCTTTTTTTAACTTGTGGACCCTCGACCCCCGGCACCGCCACCACCAGCCCAACACCACGTACCTGGACCCCACCCCCCCCCTAGGAGGCCGTGGCCGTTGCTGGGGATTTGTCCAGCTGGGACTTCCCCAGCGTGGACCAGGTGTTGTGGGTGGGGAAGGGGGTGGTTGGGAGGATGGGGTTGTGGGAGGGGGGTGCTGCCCAGGCCCTCTTTGCCGACGCCCCCGAGGCGGTCCCGGCCGCCCCCCCCACGTGCCCCTTCCACCCCACCTTCCTCTCCTGCTCCGCCCCGAGCTCCGATCTCGCCGTCTAGAGATCGCCGAGCAGAGCATGCTCTTCTTCGTGGGGAGCGTGCACCAGATCGAGATCTGCAAGGGGGACAACGTCGATGCGGAGTCGGAGATCCATTTCGCCATGTCGGGCGTTGCTCCCCCGGTGCGGGCGACCACGCTGTGGCATCTGGTCAACACAGCCCCTGCGTGGCGGTCGCCCAGATGTTCGAAGGCTGGGGCATGGTCAATCACATGCCCATGTGATTGCAAGGTGTGCTTGCTTGTGTGTTTGCTTTCTTTATTGCCAAATTGGACGAAATTCACGTGAATTTCGTACGAATTTCGTACGAATTTCACGTGAATGCCTGGGTGTGAATACAGAAGCTTATGTGAAATTCTTACGAATTTCGTACGAATTTCTGTGAATTCGTCCAATTTGTTCGTTTTATTGTTGCATTGTTCCATCTTTGCTCCCCCTTTCTCCATTGGTGCCTTGCACACTTCTCCCTGTCTGTAGGTCCCGTTCCATGCGTGCTCGCCGGACATTCGACACCACAGCCGGCGCCGATTCACGCCCCGGCCCCGTGTGCAGGCGCCCGAGCAGGAGAGCGAGGCGGCCCGAGGCACCGGTGGTGGACGGGCCCCGAGCGAGGCCGGCAGTGAGCACAGTGAGGGCTCGCGGCGCTCTGGACGCACTGCAGGGGGCCACAACGAGGCCGGCTCCGGTGCGGGCCATGCCGTGTGGGAGGTGGTCGTCCCCATGCCGTTCCGCGAGGACTTGGGCACCGCCCACCTCGACCCCCCCCCCTGGACCGGGTCACCCTCGCCCCCAGGCAGCCGGATCCGGCCTGGACGCAGAGGGTGGCGCCCGGGCCCGACGGGCGGCAGCGGCATCTCTCTGCCGTGTGGGACGTGGCCTTGGAGGCCCGGGGGGTGCAGGGCACCCTTCGCATCTCCTTCCCCTGCCCCATTGTGGTCATGGGGGGTTCCAACCTGCCCGAGGGGCAGGAGCTGGTGGGCATGTTTGCCTACCGGCTTGTGAGCGGGCACTGGCGGGTGCAGACAGGGGTGGCGCGGACTTGGGAGGAGGGGACGGTGACCACGGCTTGGGTCCTTGGGCTCAATGTGATCACGGGGTGGCAGCAGCGGAAGGCGGAGTGGGTGGACGTGGCATGGCTTGCCATGCGCGTCCATGTGGGGAGGCAGCGGAAGGGGGGGATTGACGTCATTGACGTCGAGGGGGAGGACGACGCCCCCCCCCACCCCCTCGGCCCGGAAGCGGAAAGCCCCCCCCCTCAAGGGGACACCAATGCCCCCCCCCAGAAAGCCCCGCGTACGGCCACCCCGGAGGAGCGGGCGGAGCCGGCGGCAGGGCGGGGGCAGAGGGGGGCGGTGGGGGAGTGGGTGGAGCAGCAGCATCAGCTGCAGCGGGCGGGGGCGGGGGAGGTGCGCGCGATGAGCGCGGAGGCCGCCAACTGCGACCTCGACGCCCGCCTATCCAGGGCCAATGACGACAGGCGGGCCACCGAGACGCGGTTGGCGGAGGTCACCAAGGAGAGGGACCGCCTGGTCACCAGGGTGAAAACCCTGGAGCGCGACCTGGGGACGGCGCGCAAGGCCACGGGAGCACCGGCAAAGCCACTGGCATATACAGGGGAGGGGGCTGAGGGTACCGAGGGCCCCCCGGTGGAGAGGGCGGGGCGGGGGGGGGGGGGGGGGCAATGCCGCCGGTGTCCGGTACCTTCTGGCCGGCGCGCAGGCCTGGCATGCCCAGGCCGGGGCATGCGCCGGCCACATGTCAGCCGTGTCGACCGGCCTCCGGATGGCCATGCTGGCGAGTGGCCAGCAGGTGGAGGTGGACACCGTGGCGCCCGACATGGCCAGCGTCAATGCCGCCCACCAGGACGTGCGCCGGCAGTACCCCCCCCACCGCCTCACGTCAGCGGCCATGGACCCCTCTTTCGCTCAGGCGGTGGTGGAGCAGAGCTCCCAGGGCTCCGCTAGCCGGAGCTCTGCTGCAGGGGGGGGGGGGGGGGGCATAGCTCACCCTTTAACTTCGGGACCACCTGTCCCTTCTAACCTGCACGGATGTTATTTGTACATTTTTATATATGAATATATGTACAAATATACTGCCCCCCCCCCAGGCATGGGCAGTTTGACCGACATGTGGGGTACTCCCCCCCCACTTTGCGAAATTTTCTTCAGCACTGTTTGTATTTTAGTTGGGGTATCCTGTGCCCGTCGATCTGTTACACTGCTGAGGGTGTCAGCCGAAATGATGAACATTGGACTGGGTGTGTGGTAACCCCTGAGCTTCATCCTATGCTTGCGTTGTGAGGGCCAACGAGGGCAAAAGGATGAGTCAAATGTTTTTTTTTTGAAAAAATTCGCTTAGATTCACGTGAAATTCGTACGAAATTCGTACGAATTTCGTGTGAATTTCACAGAAGCCTCAATATTCACACACATTCATTCACGTGAATTTCGTACGCATTTCGTACGAATTTCGTGCGAATTTCACTAGATTCTCACCAAATTTAGTCACCTAGGGCATGGGGATGGTAGAAACCTGCGATAAAAACGTACCCAATTCCACAGGCTTTGTACCAAACACCATGCCGCGGCCCAAGGAGCCATTCCATTTGGTAGCGGATCATACACGACGGAGGTGCCTACAAGAGCTCCAGCAAGTTGTTACCAAGGAGCTTGCAGCACCCTACACCGTCAAGTACCTGCCCGACACCGGGCAAATAGTGCTTACCCCAGAAACAAGAGTTGTAGTGGCCGTCCTGCCTGAGCCCACCATGGAGGAGAGGTTGATTATGGCCGTTTGGCGGATCCGGTCGTTGCACCTCTCTAGGACAAAGTCGCGGTACTCAGTGGGGAGCATGACGCACGGTGTGGTATGGGACCAGGTGTACGGCATGCTTCGGCAGCTAGCGTTACCGGAGTCCCGGGCGTTCACTGCCTATACGGGAGATGGCACGGCCATCCATGGTGCGGCTTGCTACCTACCCGACCGCATCGGCCACCTCTACAAGTGTCGACCACCCCCACCCTCGGACATCATGCAGCCCGGGGACCGACGGCTGCATTGGTTGCCTATCGCTGTGGATGGTACATCGAGGCATGAGGCCTCGTACGTCCATTGCACGCTTGGTGGCACCGCCAGCCCCAACCAACTATCTAGTTGGTGGCTACTGGGGGGCAGTGAAAAGTGAGAGACCCTCTACGCGGCCTCCCAAGAAATCGATTTTGATGACGAGTTGCGCAAGGCCGCAACCGTAAGTTTTAAAGACGTGGAAGGGAACGATAGGCAGTCCCTTTTTTTTCTGTGTGTGGGAAAGCACAGGTGCTCATGGCGGGCTGCCACAACTAGAAGGCAGAATCCCCTGGTGCCACCCTATGTTGGGTCTGCATGCGCAACCGTGCTGTTTGCCTTGCTACCTTTGGCACAGCAAGTGCAATAGACGGCAACTGGGAAGGGACTGTTGCCATAGGTGCTACATGTAGGACCATTACGAGTGATAGGCGAGTGCCTGATTATGGCCTCCATGGGGTCCTTCGTGTCCTGTTGTGTGGCATCAACGGGACACGGGACCTAGTTGTACAATTGACAGGGAAGGCACCACTGTGGCACGCACCATGCTGCAACCGGTTCTAGATGAGGCACGGCTTGCAGCACGAACTTGCACCCGTGCCTCATTAAACAATGACAAGGCAAACAGCAAGGGGCAGGTAAGGATGGAGTGTGCTGCTGCCATCCATTTCATGCGGAACAGGGGTTGGGAGAAGATAATAGATGCTTGCCTACAACATCCTAGTGTGAGGCAGCATCAACTAGGAGGAAAAAGTTGGGAGCCGGTGTGCAAAACGTGGTGGGAGAATTTTGCAAGCATGTGTGTATACGCTTGGCGTTCCGCATGGTTCTCCGGGGCCGACTTGGGGCGGTTCCGGAACCATAGCATAGCCATGGGCACCGCCCACAATGAGCTCCAGTGGGGCAAACTTCTGTGGACGCATCTTTGGATCGACCACATGTATTATTTTGCAAAGAAGTGGAGAATCTTGTCAAAGTTCTCCTGCTTTGCCATGGAGGGAAGTCACCGGAGGCTGAAGCGCATGTTGCGCAATAGCGGGGGCCTAAGCCTCCTCCGGGGGAGACTAGGGGTGCAAGTGGTTGTGGACAACCACACCATTGATGATAGCCTTTGGTCGCATGGGTGGGATGCGACCAAAAGGGCACAAAAT
This sequence comes from Eutreptiella sp. 'Long Island Sound 2002', assembly GCA_964036045.1. Lineage (NCBI taxonomy): Eukaryota > Euglenozoa > Euglenophyceae > Eutreptiales > Eutreptiaceae > Eutreptiella > Eutreptiella sp. 'Long Island Sound 2002'. The sequence continues at coordinate 48,008,872 of OZ038384.1, forward strand.
GGGCAAGGGCCCATGAGTGTACAAACGTATGCAAGCCGTACAAGAAGACGGCTTCTAACCGACATGTAGCACCTTCAGACTCTGTAGCGGCAGTTCCGGTGTCGCAAGAAACGGACATGAGAGCACAACACGAACCTAGACCATTGTTGCCTGTGGCTAGGGTGCATGCAGGGGTGCACTGGAGAGCCTACTAGGGGTGTTAGGACAAATCAGGGGGTGCACACTGGTAACATTTGTGTAAAATCACGTGATTTCACATGAAATTCGCACGAAATTTGTACGAAATTCGTGCGAATTTCGTACGAATTCACGGGAATTCACGCTTATGAATCGGCTACAGGCTTGCCGGGTTTTGGCACCTCTCGTTTGGGGCGCGGTTTGGGCATGGTGGGTGCTTTTGGGGCCGGACCTTCATTGGATGATGCGTAATGAAGCCGGGGGAAGAATTTTACCCCCTCAAATCCCTCAGAAGGAACCCAAAATATGGAGTTTCCCCCCGAAAACCTCAAAATTTGGGTCGATTCACGTGAATATTCGCGCCAGATTCAAACGGCCACTTATCCCCCGTTCACGAAGGGTACAGTCGTGTTTTAGACAACGCGGAGGGTGTATGGATATGCAATGCAGACACGGGTATGAACAGATGTACAATACCCAGCGCGCCCAGACCCACAAGTTTTGTCCCGTGTGAACCTGTAATTTCTCATGTGCATGATCGCGTGCATCATACAATAGTGCCCGCGACTGATGCCTGCCATTAGACGCTTACGACATCAATGTGAGGAGCAGTGTGGGTATGAGAATAATTGAATGGAGAGCCTGAGTTGGAGCTGCAACCCGCATGAATGTATTATTTTGAACGTTCTTCCCTACCACCCTTGTCTTTGTCAATACAGGAGGTGGCAGACAGTGAGCCGGAGTTATGCCTCACAGCCCTGAGCATTTTTCTTCTCCTCACCATTACCAGCCATCATCGTACACGTTAGAGTTTCGGTCCACCAGAGACATCAGTGTTTTTCTTGCAGCACGTCCCCTCTTCTCGCCGTATCATTCGCTCACGGATCATATCCTGAGCCACGTGAATGACAGCTGGAGCCGATCTGATCTTTTTTCCCTTTGAGGTGAAGCCATAACGCATTGCTAAAGAGCCCTTCATAAGCTTGTGCGAAGTCCTCGAGCTTTTGAACGACCGAGGTGGGATTTTTGACTGGGCCCATTGTGTTGTTTTGCTCTGGGGCCATCGTTCACAAATTCCAGCTGAAATTCCCGGTTTTGTGACAATCGATGAAGAAACAGCAGGCCCCACAGCCAGCAAATAGTAACCTACGCCTCGAACATCCACGGCTTGTCGGGACGGTCCGTCACCTGCTGTTCAACAAGTCTCAGCCTAGTGCAAAGAGGTCCATGGTGCCAGCATTCTCTGACCTCCCACCCGATCCACATTTCAGTACCTCTTTCAGCGGACGAGGAGGTTGCACATGCCCTCCTGCATGCTATTGGTGTTCTGAATAATGGCGCCAGGCGCTTGGGTGCATGGATGCTGCTTCGAGCCTTCTGTTGCAATTCAGATACCGCAGTTCCTTTTCTATGACGCATTTCATTCATTTCATTTCTTCGTTCATTTACCAGCACATCCGTCCATCCATCCATCCAGCCATCCATCCATTCATTCAGTCGGTCAGTCAGTGAGTCAGTCATTCAGGCAGTCAGTCAGTCAGTCAGTCATTCCTGAATTCATTCCGCCATTTATTCATTCACTCACATTCATTCACACATCCATCCATCCATCCATCCATCCTCCATCCATTCAAAAATTCATTCATTCATTCATTCATTCATTTTCTCCTTAATTTCCTTTTTTTGTTCATTTGCTCATTCATTCCTTCGCTGGTTCATCCATCCATCCACCCACCCACCCACCCATCCATCCATCCATTCTTTCATTCATTCATTCTGTCATGCATGCATGCATCCATGCATGCAGTCATGCTTTTCTCCATTGATTCATTCGCTCACCCATTCATTCGCTCATTCATACATTCATTCGCTTATTCATTCCCTCGCTCATTCTTTCTTTCATTGCGCCATTGCTCTGTTTTTCATTCATTCATTCATTCATTCCATGCGTATGTGGGGACAGGTCTGTGTTGCATGCACCAGCAGGCACAGAGGCTCTGCTCGTCGCATGCTGTGGCCCATGCAAGGCAGTCACTCTCGGAATCACTGAGTCTTTCGGAGTCCTCAGCGGTTTGCTGGCCCACCTCTGGACCTTTATCACTGTCTCTGGTATTCCACCAATTTTTTTTTGAGGTGAGGATGGATCATTTCGGCATTTGAGCATTTGAAAGGACCCTTTCTGAAGGCTGCCAGAATGAGAGCCCCTCCCCTTCACCCATACTTACTTACTGTTGGGCCTGCCCAGCACTGTACAGAGACGTTCTCCCTGCTTTCTACCACGCTGTGAGTCTCGGTACCTCTACCCGCTACCTCCTGGAAGCCTTTTCTGCCCCAAAGTCCTCCTACTGCAACCGTGGATGAACACATCCCCCAAAAAGAGCATGGTTGGGGGGCAGCTTTGCTTGGAGACGGGTTTTGAGAAATCCTGCAGTCCCCAATCATCTAATAGCTGGGATTGCAGGATTTATTGCTGCTCTCGCCGACAGTGGTGCATGGCATCGCCAGCACCACACCTGATCTAACATCCTTTTTTCACTTAATCGCTATCAGGCCAGGTTAGGTTCGTTCGCTATCAGGGCAGAAGCCATTTTGATTTTTTTTGTCTCCAATGAACAAGTGCATGTCACTGTGACTTTGCTGGACGACCTTCAAACCATAGTCTTGCCCAAACCCTGCCCCGCCTCCTGTTCTATCAGTTTGCTCCATGTCTGCCAACACACCCATCTCTCAACCAAGTTGACCAAATGACCAGCAGCACCCGTTCTGCCGTGCATTTCTGCAAAGCCGCAGAGGACTACGGTCTCACATGCTGTAAAAACGTGAAGTACTGAAGATATGAACACCCAAATGGCGCGATGTAAATCTATTCACCATGAAACGTGTCTGTGATGAGCACCCGGGGGATATCCTGCACCAGTTTGTGAGTTGGATGGGAAACCCACTGCCATTGCAAGAAGATGGGATGCGGCATTTTTTTTCAGCTAAAGTTAAAGCTAAAGATGTCGATAAAGACGTCGAAGTTTGCCAAGGATCCCCAATGCGTGTTGTTTGGTCGCCCAGGGGTAGTCACATGCGGTGTGTTTCACTGGGCGCATTGTGTGGTGTGTGGTATGCTGGAAACCAAATTGATGCGGATTCTTGTTGCACAAATTTCATATTTGGGTTGAAACTCTTTGCAGGACAATTGTAATATGGTGGATGAAGGACATTGAGGCACTGCGGTGGTGATTATGGATGGGCTTCTGCTTTCATCTGCTGACACTGCGGGCATCTGCTGACACCATGGACGAGGGTAGACGCTCTGGAAAGTGGGTTGTGGATAAATTTCCAAATCGGGTGTCAGCATCTGGAATATGGTTTGTGTATGAAGGAAGGACCGGTGGTGCACAAGGCGCTGGTGTCTTTGTACTTGCAAGGCATGCAACTGGTTGCAGAGTGGGCCAGTGCTGCAAGAAGTAATATTGCTGTTGCCCGAAAAAGTTGCATACAGGAGGTTAAACAGCAGGGTTGGTTTGCCAGAGTTGCAACAGAAACTCGAACGGCAAGTACAACAGCGGTGGGATGTGGCTTTTGTGTGGGGTTTGTAGATGCCTCTAGGAGCAGAAGAAGATACAGGCACATGCGGGTTTGGGTTATGGTTGCAGCGAGGCACTTGCGAAATAAGCGCGGACCAGGGCCTGTATATTTCAAGAAACCCATGAATTCATGCCCTCCAATGAGCAGTATTTCCCCTGGATGCTTCTCTTGGCCACCTCTCAGAATCCTTTATCAATCCTGCATCTACAATATAATACATATAATACAATAGATAAACCCTCTTTTGAATTAAAATTAAGCCATTAAGTGCCTTTCAACCATATTGGAAGTGATCAAGCTCCATGGATAAAATTTCCCCCAATGTCCCAACCAAACTCCAATAAAGATTAATACCATTGCTCCATATGAAACCAATGTTTTGAGAAATTGTTGCTCATTCATGGACTTTCAGCAAAATGACTTTTATTCTAAATTTTTTGGTTTTGTTGGAATCTCATTTTTTAGCCGAGAATGTGCTTGGACGTAACTTGCTTTTTCGATGTCGTTGCTCGTTTGTTAGCGGTGTTTGCTCCTTTTTTAGCTCATTGGACTTAGCAGCTTTCTTAAATTTGAGCACATATTGAAAGAAGATGTCGTATCTAATGAAAAATCCATCATCAGAGGCATGTTTTTCACAACTTTTTTTAGTTCTTTTCTAGTTAAATTTATGATTCGTCTTCTTTGATGGGCCACCTTTCTAACTAAAAGCTTGTGTCCCCCCCTTTTTTAAGCTAATGTGTTATGTAAGTTGCCAATGACCGCATTTCCACAATACATTTGTTTCCTCTGGTATGTGCGAAGCTGCCAATTTGAGCATTTTTTTTATTACATTGGCCCATAGCAGATACGTGCTCAAGTTTTAGTGTGCCAGATCCAAATAAAACATACATTGCCATTGTTATGCCGCTATGATATTGTTGCTTTTTCTAAGAAACCTAGTTGTTTGTCTCCGAATCGTGTAGAAATTGGCACTTTTTAATAAATCGTTTAATGCTTTGCCACATTCTAACTATCTCTCTTTTTTGTGGGTAATGGATCCAAATACGATATGCTTTTGTTATCCAACTACTGCATGGCTTGCACTCGAAGACCATCAATATTCGAAAACCGTGTTTCTAAAAGTGTTTGCATCAATACAAACTTTTCTTCTTAGTTTTGGATGGGTTGTGCGCCCTCCAAATGTAGCGGCATCCTCTTCACTCATTTTTGAACGGTGCATGATCCAAATGAAACATCAATTGAACACGTAAATTGCAGCCTAAAACAATCTACTCCCCTCAACTTTGTTCCTTGTGTCCCCATGGGCCACCTTGGCACGTGTGCAGAAAAGAGTACACCCCCCCGGAGCCCAGAAAACAGGTATCCATTATACTTTGAAACAACTAAGTGCAATGGAAGATTTTCGTCCCAAACCCTCCAACATTCTCATCTCAAACAGATCCACTCGATGTGAACGCTCTGAACATCACCTCCGTTTGCTCCATCTATGCCGGTTTCAAAGAGTTAACGGAGTTTTATGCAGCTTGGATGTGTTTTGCATGATGTAATTTGTAAAGAGACGTGAAACCACTTCTGATAAAACCATGTGACGTGCCTTTTCATACATACTCCTACACCTCCACATCTCCTCCGACCCCGGTCTCCCAAGTATGATTGTGTTTCGTCAACACCCGCACATCCTGCACAGTGATCTAGCATCCTCAACTCCCACATACAGGTAATGGCATCCACACCCCTTGGACATTGGCTCTCTACTGTGTTCACGAATGCCAAAACCCTGTCCGAAATTTGTTGGTTGTGCTAATTTTGGATTACGGATCTGGGGGAGATTCCAAAAGATCGATAGGTCCCCCCCAAACTTGCACTCAGGGTGCTGGCAGAACATAACATGATTGCGGGATGGGGCACGGCTTGGAGTGAAAGTGGAGTGGTGATTACTCCGGGAACACTTTTTGTAACATAGTTCAACATGGGTGTTGGCCTTTGCTTCATCTATTTTTTTTGGCTAGTCTCATTGAGATTTACAGGGGGTGGTAATAGTTCGTAAGTGTAAAGGTTCGTTTTGTAGCAGTTCGTATGGGTGGTGTTCCGAATTGCTACATGTAGAAACCGCCCGCTGTTACGAACCGCCGCAGCAACGAACTAAAACCGCACAGATGTGTTCCGGGATCGGTCAAATCTGGGAAAGGAGAACAGAGCCTTTTGTATCGCGCTCTGTTGAGCTTCTGTGGTCATAATAGTAGTAATAATGATGATAGTAACAACAATGATGAATAACATTCATAATTTTTCTGTCTTCAGTCATGCAGCGCTTCCTCACAAAGGGAGGCCAGTCCATGAACCACGCTCTGGCTGCAGTGGTGTCGCAGTCCCAGAGCAAGAAGGTCTCCACCAGTTCCAAGGCCCGTCAATACAAGAGCTCAGCGCCGAGGACTTGGCTAGAGTGGACGCCGTCGCAAAAGTCCCTTTGTGTGCAACTGTTCCTGGAAGGTAACTACAACCACATTGTGCTGCGTTACGGGTGTCAAGCGCCGCCCCTTAACACGCTTCGCACCTGGGCTGGCAAGATGCAGGAGGGTGAGCCACTAGAAGGGTACGGCACCAACTCAGTTCTCAACCGCAGAGAAGAGGAGACCATTCTGAAGTTCATCATAGAGTTGAAGTATGAGGCTGCCGTGATTGACCTGGACACCATTGCGGCGCTTGGAAGATTAGTCGCTGAGAGGTCTCGTGGGCCCGGTCTTGCTCCTGTTTTGGACCGCCAATGGGCTGCAAACTTTCGTCGCAGGCACAAGATGGGTTGTCTCAAGAAGATCACGACTGAGCGGCTGCCTTCTACAGTGTCTGACTTAGCGCTCGACAACAAATGGAGACGTGAATTCTTGGACCTCGTTGAGCAGCCTCAAAAGTATGGTGTGCGTATCCCTGAAGGTGAACCCCAGTCGCTGCCGCCGTGGGCGCAGTTGGGCCTGGACGAGACGCCCCTCCAGTACGCGCCCAAGTTGTGCGGAGGGTATGCAGCCAGAGAAAACAGGTCAGACACTACAGCAGCGCTGACAAGCGACATGCTTGTGGTCAACCGTGGAGGCACTGTAAAGGTACTACAAGTGTTGCACAGAGGAAGGACAAGGCGCTGCCATGCGCGTCTCGACGTGCCTCAGGGCCTGCCATCCTACATGCACAAAGACCACGCGGAGAAGAAGTGTCAAACTGGCGACACGTTCAAACGCCTGATGATCAAGGTCGACACTGAAGTTGCGAAGGACAGACGCGACCATGGCGTGGCGCAGAATTACCCATGTGTCGTCATCATGGACTGGGTTGGAAGCCATCTCGACGATGACGAGTTGAAGCGCGTCGATGACGCTGAAATAAGGCTGGCGAACTTATACTATTTTGTCGCGCGGCCACATATGTATGTTTTCTTTGGCCGCGCTCGTCGCAGCCATGTCAGCAATGTTGGTGATCAGGTCATCAATCCAGGCATGAGAGCATGGTTGCGCGACAGACTGAAGCGTCGCCACATTGACCATTGCCTGAAGATCCACGATGGACTGCTGCCAAAGCACTCCAAGCTGAATAGCAGCGAACGTACGATGAAGGCGCTCCTTGTAACTTGGCTTGCTGAATGGGTCGCATCCCCTTTGACAACCACACACATCCTCAGCAGCTGGAACATGGTGTTTACAGAGGTGCCAGTGACAGAATCTGTAGATGATGTGGACCTCCCCTGCCCTTCAGCAGCCGTCCCCATGCCTGCACCTTTGCTGTCTGTAGTTCCCGGTAATGTTTCAGATTCAGAGGAAGCCTCAGAGGCACAGGCAGAGGCAGATTTAGCCTCTGGGGCAGAGGTGGAGGACAACATTGACGTCCTGTCAGTCCCAGGCACACCACCTGTACAAAGAGCAGCAAAGAGGGGGGCTGAGACCCGGTTGGACAGACTTGCCAAAAGGTTTCGTGCTGCACCACGTGATGTACATGCTCAGCGTGTGGCCAGGGAGAACAGGCAAAGGGCAAGGGAGGCGCGGGAGGCAGTGCAGACTTCGGATGATGAAGGCACTCTGAGCTGTGCAGTGATGCTTACCATGAGTGAAAGAGAGCAGTACCTCCTGTTTCCTCTTGAATAACAGCGAATCGATCAAATTAAATATGTGGTTCATCCTTTGCAACAGCGACATGTCCCTCAAAGGGCAGTGAAGTCTGTAGGGTTGGACGATTTGCACACGAGAGCACTTTTTTTTTTGTGGGCATTTTTCCTAATTCACGCGAGTTGCACACGGCAATGTTGGTTCATAAAAAAGCAGGAACTCTGACCACTTCAGAGAAGAAAAACAATATAAAAAAAACAGGATTTTCAACATAGAAGTCAGTGACAAAAGAAAACAAACAATATTTCAGTAGGTAAAAAAAAACGGCATTTTGAATGCAGAAGCCAGTGACAAAAAGAAACAGTGTAGGTTTTTCAGCACAAAAAAGAGAGCAGGTTTTGAAGAAAAAAAAGAGATAAAACATTTTAAACAAATAGCAAGAGTGCAAGGTGTAGAAAAAAAAATCGTAATGTTTTGAAAAAACGAGGAGAGAGAAAAAGTACCAGTGTTGTACAAATACAGAGAAACATTAAGGTAATCAAAAGAAGAGGATGTCGGTACCAACCTTTACATGGAAAAACACCAGCCTTTTACCAACCGCTGCATGAAAAACACGTCTGAAATCACCTTTTATCAACCGCTGCATATATGAACTATTACGACCCCCTGTAGCTGTTCAGTAATCTGCATTTTTCTCCAACATATGGTCGTTTCAAAGAAAGTGAATGTGATTTTCAGACTCAGCATGAAATTTCGCATCTACAGTGTGGTCATATGACTACTTCATTTTTTTGACCATTTTTGGCCCGTGAGCGTGCCGCTCCCACTATGGGGACTTTCTACTGAGTTCTGAGGTCATCAGGGCAGTTCCTACTGAGTTCTGCATCACATGAATTTATTTTCTCTGAGCTACAAAAAATTCCTGGAAGATATCTAAAGTGATTTTGTATCATTTGTTATTATGTAGAATCCATTTTTCCTGTGTCTGTTTTACTATCTTTGCAGGAAACCTGATTTCTGTGATATTCCATTTTTTGCCCTGATCTGAAGTCACTATTCACTGTTGGAGGCATTTCCAGAGTGCAGACTTTAGTCGCTTTTAAACTCCTGAGTGGTTCTGATGCATACATGCATGCATACACGCAAGTGCAAGGCCAATCATCACCCATTGTTTGTCTGTTCATTTTGCAGCCCCATTAAGTTCTTTATTGGTTTTATTGATCCGAGTTCTGCTCGTCTTGGAGTCTTGGTCTGGTTTTATTCTCCATCGAAATCTTTGTGTACTTGAAATGGGGCAGGAACAAACACCAAAGCAAGTTCATCCAGAAAATTTTCAGACTATTCAAACAGAGGAACAAGATGCAAAGCGGGAATTCAACAGTGGTAGCAGAGGTATGGATGCCACTGTGCATGATATTGATTCCACACGTCAAAGCGTCGACCTCACGAGTTCTAGCAACGTCGACGATCAACAGGCGTGACTGGGGTCTTTCGTTCACGGCGCACAAGCAGACGATGGGGTGAATCAAGAAAGACAACCAATATTTCAATCATATGAAAGTTATTAACCCATGGGAAAACAAGAATTGGATTCTATTGGTGATCCTTATGCTTGGTTACTGGCCGGTTTGGAAGATCGCAAGCGTGTTTTACGCTTCGAAGAAGAGAACATGCAGAATTTCTTTTATCTACAGGAGACCCTGGTTTTCTACAAGACCGCAGCTTCAATTCAAGAGCGTGACGGGCGCAGACGCTTGACTAGTTCATTTCCAGACTTGAGTTCACCAAGTTTCCCGTCAGGATCTATTACGACACCTGTTCCTTTCAGTGCACCGACCATTATACTGCAACAGATGTCGTCACCAAACGGTCACTGTTCAGGAGACGATCAGAGAGTACCTGTTTGGACGTCGAGATCCGAAGTTGGTCACGATATCTCTGAAGGGTCTTATGAATTACCTGAGACAAAATTTGCAAAGGAGCTTAAGGATGAGATTGGCGAACTGACGGAAGAAGAGCATGAAGAGATGAGCGGCTGGCTGGAAGATTATTTATTGGGGGATCTCACGGAGAAAATGAAGCACGAAGCAACCGAAGTACGAGAGAAGCGTACGCGTAAGACGCTTAAGGGAAAATCCAAAGTCGAGTTCCACAAGACTCTCTCTGAAAATTCTGAGGATGAAATCCTGGAGACCGATGACCCACTTCTTTCGAAGTTGCTCCAGCGTATTAAGAGGATGAACAAGAAGATCTCCAAGACGTCCGAGGATATTCGGCGTATGCCAACCTCCAGTCGTTCAGCACCTCCACCACCTGCGGTCCCTTTGTTACGCGAGAGTCATCGGCTTTTGCCACACTTACAGAAGTGTGTGGAGGTATAAATAAACATGAGTGGTCGGATGACAGTGAAGAGGATACGACTCACGCTCTGAAAATGGAAATTCCACCGTTCGATGGGCGCAACGTTGAGAAGTATGCAGAAAAATTTGGAAGATACCTGGTGCTCACTGGCAAAGCCAAAGCCAATGATCGGGTGTAAGCTAATCTCATTGTTCAAGGCATCAAGGATCCTGAACTCCAAAAACGAGTCCCCAGATTGCTCAAAAGGGCCACAAGCTTTGAGGATTTTTTGAGCAAACTCCAAGACCTCTATCCTACGCTCGAGACGGACCTCTCAATTCTGGGTTAGATTTCAAAGGTGTCCCATTTACCTTATGACCCAAAACCAGAGCAGGTGGTCAAATTATTGCAAACACTGGAACGGCTGTTTGATAAGTTGAACCCAGGTGTTATGACTGAGGAGCGCAAACTTATGGAGCTTTCTTGGAAGATCAATGATAAACTATTCGTTGAGTGGACCAAGGACGATAACCTTTTCGCGAGGATGCACTCTTATCAATCAGGGAGGGATCTCATGAAGGAGCGTGCACACCTTTCTGTTGGTTTCAAACATCTTGCCGCTTCGCGTGGTTCTGCTTTCGGGCGCACTGCTTCGAGTCGATACCAAGAAAAGCAGAGAGATAAGGAAAAGGACACCTTTTTCTCTGGTGGACCATCGTCTGGAAGTTCTGCCCATAAGCGGGACATCACCGAACTCCTCTCCCAATGCCACTCGATGATTGCAGAGCTGAGAGTCTCTGAGAAAGAAGGCAAGGGCGACAAAGGAGGAAAAAGTTCTGGCAAAGGAAAAGGTCGAGGAAGAGGAAAGGCAAAGGAGGCCCAGGAGGCAAACGACAGTTGGACCTCAACGCATTGATCGCCGAATTTAAGGCTCGCATTCAGTGTAAACATTGTGGTAAGCCGAACCACTATAGCGATCACTGCTTTGAGATCCAAAGGAAACAGAAAAAGGAAGGAATCAGGGCCTTCTTGATCCAGTCCGGGCTCAGTGAGGAAGCAGCCCAAAAGCTGGTGGAAGACGCCAAGAAGACATTGAAGGACGAGAAGCAAAAGGGACCAAAAGCTGGCTGAAGAAAAAAAAATGCCTCTGGCCCTGCCGCAGCAAGTGCTGGTGCTGGAGCCCCCTCAGCATGGACCAAACCGATGCAGGAGGACACTGAGAGTCAAGTCAAGAAGAGGAAGAGAGATCTTGCATTTTCAGAAGTTGAGAAAATTGTGGACCTGCTTCGAGCAGCTGTTAAGGACGGTCTCACGTTGTGACTACCCGTGGTTGTGGAGGAGGAGATGTGTGACGCTCTCTTGGATACGGGTGCAACCGGTTCCATTGTGGCTTCATCATTGGTGTCAGATCGGAATCGCAGGGGTTACTGTGCAGTCAAGTTGGGAGATGGGCACTACACGTACAGTGAAGCAGAGAAATTTCTGGATGTGTGCATGGGCAATTTTACTCTTCCCCATGTTTGTATCGTTATGGAGACTTCGGCTTTTCAGGTATGCCTAGTCATGAAATTCATCCGTCAAAACGCCAAGACGATTCTGGGTTTGATTTTCATTCCATCGAGACTCATTGTCAAAAATCCAGAGACTGATGAATTATCCTTGGTATCGCTATCTAAAAAGTCCTGTCAGAAGGAAGGAGGAAACCGATTGCCACGTGCTCAAGCATCTTTGAGAATCTCCCGGAGAGAAGCCTACAGTTTGTTACCTTCACTGAGGGAGCAAGTCCTCACCGACCTTGGCGATTGAAGACCGACCGTAGACTTGTACGCCAAGCCCTAAAATCATACCGAGCCGTTGTATTGCACTGCAGCAGACCAGTGGACTGCCCGCATCGCAGGTCGCGCATGCGCACTGTAGATAAATCGAGATCACATCGTGTTGTAAATAGTGCATGTTTTATTATAAAACATTATAGCTTGTTTTAGGCACCAAATGTCCTGTTTGTTAAATCAGCTGTGATTACGGAGTTGTGCTGCATGGTGCCGCCTGAGGGATTTGGGATCCCAGGGTTAACGTCAAGTCGTGGTACGTTACAAATTAACAAACTTGACCAGAACGATTTCATTAGGCTGCATTCAGACACGGACGGAAATGCCGCGCCGCCGCTGTAAGATCAAGTCGGTTGACGAGATCAAGAGCCTGGACAGTTCCAGTGTGCGCCGGCTGTGCAGATCGTCAGTGCCCGAGCGACGAGAGGAAGCTCTTCGTGAGGTTCTTCGTCGTGCGGCGCAGTGGGACCTTCCATGCCAGGAGTATGCAAGACGGCTGCGTCGATGGCAGCCTGAGGTGATGTTGCGCTGCTTGGAGGCGGCGCCGGAGACCTTTGTGTATGGGCCTGTTTGCCGTGAGTTTTGTCTTCCTGCTGGTATCATTGATGGTGCGGCACATGAAGTGAGGCAGGCAGAGGTGGGAGTGCGACCGGAAGACCTTGACAACCTCTTGCAGGAGGGTTTGGCTGAGTTCTGCACGCAAGATTATGACAGCGTTACGGCACGGGCAGCATCATGCGTAACGCCGCCGCTAATTTCTATAGGTACGACTCTGCAGCCGCCGAGTTCAATGGGCTGCTCGAGCTCGCCTTTGCCTCACGCGGTGCCTGTGCAGGATGTTTCGGTGAAACGCTGCGTTCGTGGTGGCAAGAAGTGGCGCCAACCAAGTTCAGTGTCGACAAATTTGTGACCATGGCGACCGGTGGTGCATGTGAGCTTCGCCAGGACCAGTGACGACGCCGTGCAGGTTTGCCGAAATGAAGCAGTGCTCGTAAACCACGGCGCTGCCACAGAACTTAAAGGTCGTGTGTGTTTGCGTGTGTCAGCACGCTTGCAGATATGCAGTGGATCTGGCACTCCACAGCAGTCACTGTCAGTAGGAGGCCTGGTTAATAGTTTTGTTTTCGCCTCCCTTCGACTTTTGCTGTTTTGGGACTGATCCAGCTCAAAATGAGCCGCATGTCCAAAATGAGTTTACTGCCACGGGCTTTTAGCCCACGAAACGCAGTGTTTCTGTGCTCCAGGGCCCATACTGAGACACACCTTTCTTTTGGTTTTTGACCTTTGCATGTCAGTGCGCAGTTTCAGATCCTCCACCGTTTGCTGGTGCGGTGAGGTGAGCATCGAGTCCCTTACTGGTTCCTATCCTTTTGTGTTGCAGCCCTGGACAGGCGTGGCGAACTTGTGCAGTGATAATGAAGGTCCCTACCAGGACCGGCCCCCGCTGTGCCCCTTCCGCCTGTTACCCCTGCTGATTTACTCCGGATCAACGATTGCATTTCTCGAAATCCTCAAAGTCCAGGGTCCAAAATCCAAAAATATAGACAATGTAATCCTCCTTCAACCCTGAATAGCAACCAGATCCCACAAATACAGCAATAACCCAATTCACAATCCAAATCAGGCTGCAGGCTTCCGTTCAGCACACCGGTCGTCTCACGGTGGCGGGCATGTACAAGATGTGCACCAAGGAAGAAAGCCCTGAAATTGGCATATGAACACAAATAAAGCAAAGTTGGGGAAAGAGGTAAACATACACACTCACAGCCATAAACCCATCATTCCCTGGACTCAAGACCTTCCCTTGACTCACCAACATATTGCCGTGAACCAGGTCAAATTAGATGGCTGAATGCCATGTGTCACAAGTCACTACACAAACCCCAAAAATGTGTTCACTCCCAAGCCTATAAATCCTAGCCCAATAGGGGAGCTGGCGTGTCATGGCCTAGAGTGGCACTCAGGACCATGCCCTACCCCGACATATACTTGGTTGGACTTGGGGGCGAATGGGCTTGGAGATATGCCCCATGAGTTTGAACTCATAACATGCCAAAAAACTGCCAATTAACACCATATTGGCCATGTATCAAATATATGCTCAAAATTGAGGTTACCACTTATCCGAAGGCTCAAAGCATGCATGGAATCGAAGTCTAGTATTCATGGAGGATAGAGACCAAAGGCCAATGCCCATATACATCCCACTTTACCCTCGAAACCCCTTCGAATATGGGCGCCACGCATTGCCCAAGTCAGGCCATGATCTTGAGACCAATTCTTATGATCCTTGGTGCGCCAAGCCAAATGGAGTACGCGATCCGGCATATGGTGGTGTTCAACTCCAAAGCATATGCCAACATATGAACAACATACCATGGTTCGACTCACCATAGGCTTTTTGCTGTTTGCCGACCAGGTAAGTACACAAAACGCACAAATGAGCAAAAATTGAGGTCAAAAAGATGAAAATATGGCCAAATACAAAGTTGTCATGATAGTATATCTCTATGCTCACCCATGATATCCGCTCATGGTTCAATACACAAATGATTGGAACCATTTACAAACTATTCCCCCACTTGGATCCCCAATCAGGCGCATGGAGATATCTTCGCCACCCGTATCTACATGCCCCATGAAAATGGGAGTGCAGTCATGGATCTCTTTGCCAAACATACCATGAGCAATACATATGCGGTAGACTTAGTCTAGCGCTTTGAATTCCACAATTGGGACATGGGCAAAGCCCTTGTCACGTATGGCTCCCCATCTCCTCGGCCACACGAAGATATATAACATGGGCGTGAGCATATCCAACATATACCATGCATATAACGCATACCCTCAAAATGTGGCTCCCACCATGATATGCCATGTCCCTCCATGGCCATAACTTCACGTTAAAAATACGTAGGAACCCAAAGAAAGTATCTATGCAACCCCAACACTCATGCGGTACACTCGAAAGTTGCATTAGAATATTCGGTTGCACGGTCCAAGAGTTATATATCACTTTATACCCTCTTGACCATTATCCCTTGCTACACCGGGCATGTGTACACACTAAAGGCGTTTGATGCTTCCTGAATTCAGTTGAGACCAAGGCGCTTGCAACGCAACCTTCTTTATTCTCTTTCCTCACACTCGCTCGTAGATATGGCCCTTCAAAGTGGTCCCACGATTCACTTTTGTTTCCCTTACATCTCCAAGTCAAATGGGTGGCAAGTATAAGGGAAACCTGATTCGGGCATAGGGAAAAGAGTATGACCACTCGAAGAAGACCAAATCAAGTGCGGCGATGTCGAAGTCGAAAATCGGATTTCGACATCGCGAAAAATTCAGAATAAAATTTCGAGTGCATATTTAAAAAATTGCGGAAGCAACGAACCCTTTACTGATGAAATCTGACCCTTCATCGGGGTTTCCGCCAAAATATCTGGAAATAACAGTTAACCAATCGGTTAACGCAAAATCGCGAGCCAACTGACAGTCGCCGATACATTGACCATCAGAACGAAATGCTGAATCATTACGGAAACATTATGATAATAAAACCCTGTTGATTCCTGATATTCTGATATAAAAATCTCCGCTGGCGGCGCCTCGGTACTGAATGTGGCCGCTCATGGCCGGAATGGCCAAACCTATCACACTATCACATCGGGTTAGATCAGGTGGATGGGAGAGTATGATATCAGCCAATGGCGGCTTGCCGGCACATAGATACACACCCCAAGTGACCCCAAGATGGCCACGGGGGTCCGAACCGGCTTCACCCGCCTTCTCAGAGCGTTGTTACCGCTCGGAAGTCATTGAAGAGAGGACGGGAGGACCCCAACGGGCTCCAACCCCCCCTTCCATGTCCCAAGGACACATGGAGGCCCCACACACGTCGTAGGCGTCCCCCATGCCTCAAGGGAGGGGTGAGGACACTGAAAATCGGTGCCCTACGCCATATCCGGTCTCCTCTTGATCTACAACATGGACCAAGGGGATCAAAGATAGAAAAACGTCGTCGGTCGACCTAAATAAGTATAACACAATGAAATATATATGTGGAGATCGAGTGAAGGGGGTAGATGGCCAATCAAGGCCGAAAAATCCCCGGATGAACGCTCTCACCCGTCTCCTCAATCACAGAAACAAACAAAATGCCAAGGGGGATCCATTACGGTGCTACAGCAGCAACCAAATGGACCAACACGTCCTTGACATCCAAAGAAATATTCTTTTTCTTCAGGTAGTCCATCCAGACCGTGGTGTACCTCGGCACAAAACTGCTCGGAGGCTCCCACGAATCCCTGGATGCGGCGAAACCCTTCCAACAGACTTTATAAAGCCTACCCCCAGGCGTCCCCGGGTCCGGCTTGTCCGCCAGGATCTTCTCGGCGGTGAAGTCGTCGTCCTCACCCTCGTCATCCGAGTCCACATCGCCGGCCGTGAACTCGAAGGTGACGGGACGTCCGCTGGGGTCTGGTGCTCGGGGACGAAGCTGGGTGTGGTCGCGGTCCAGGATCTTGTTATCCCCCACACGAACCGCATATACATCCTGCCCGACCTTCCGCACGATTACCCCCGGCACATACCAAGACGCCTGCCGATGCCTGGACAGGACATCCTTGTGGTGCCGCTCCACCCACACGGTGTCTTGGAGAGCATACTTCTGGACCTTTCCCTGCTTGAAGTACTTGGCCCTCTTGTCATGCTCGTCCTGAAGTGCCTTGCACACCTTGGCCGCCGTGTCGTCCGCCTCCCATCATGGCGTTCGCATCCCGGGACACTTTGCCATGGTTCAACCACGGGACAGTGCGTGACACTCGATCCCGTAGGAACAGGATGCGCCGGGGCGACAGTCCAGTGGGTCCCGGAAGGTCGTGATACGCCTGGAGCACTCTCCACAGCGAGTTATACCAGTTCCGGCCCGGTTCGTCAATGTGCAGCTGGCGGAACTTCTCGAACATCTGCCGCCCGGCGACCTCAGCACGGCCATTCGACCGGCTGTGGTATGCCACGGTCTTGGCGTGCCGAATCCCCATGTGCTTGCACATCGTCTTGAACCACGTCCCCACGAATTGACTCCCCCGATCGCTGCAGATGACAGCCGGGACATCAAAAATCGTCAGCCAATGCCTGATCATGGCATTAGCGACGGTCTTGGCCTGCAGCCCCACTCCATGCTTGTCCTTCTTGTCCTTCTTCTTGGAATTCTTGCCAGGGACCGCCACGATATACCCACTGTGCCTGTCCACCGCCAGGATGACACAGTCGTAGGTCTCTCCTTCCACGGTGACCTCAGGCATGGCGAATACATCCATGGCCACGGACCGCATAGGGGCCTCCGGTATAGCCGTATACACCGAGTTGCCCGCTGTGGAGTGGTTAGGGCTCTTCGTGGCCCGACACACGGCACAGTTGCTGCAGTACCTATCCAGGATGGCGTAGTACCCCGGAGGGAACTTGAAGCGCCACTCCAGGTCCTGCTGCATCTTGTCTCGGCCAGGGTGCATGAGCTGGGCGTTGTGCCAATGGTCAATGAGCTCCTCCACTCGGTTCTCGGGTACCAGCAGCTTGTCCTTGAGAAACAACTTGTCGCCATCCTCGGTCAAGCCCTCGGGCCATTCGTCGTCCGACGGGGCGCTCAGGGCATTCCAGTACTTGCTCCAGTGCTCGGATGCCGCATAGTCATCCGACCAGTCCTCTGTGACCACCGACCTGACTAGCTCTACAGGGGCCACCATCCATTGCTCGAGGGTTTCCTCTCGAATAGCTTGGACGCGGGCGCCCCGGAACTTGGCCAGGTCCGTACGGTTTGCCATCACCACAAAGCACTTGACCCCCCCTTGCTCCATGGCCTTCTCCATCTCGATGATGCGCTTGGCCTCCTCGGTCTCCTCGGCATCGCCATGGCTGGATATGTCCATCCACGCCTTGCCCGCGGGGTAGGCCCATCGACTGAGGCAATCTGCCACAGTGTTGTCCTTCCCCGGGACGTATACGACGCTGAGGTCGAACTTGGCGAACGTCTCGTGCCATCGGGCCCTCCTTGCCGCCGGTCCCGAGGGGGTGTCGACGTGCTCCTTGTGCCAGCTCTGCAAGGACTGATGGTCCGTGCAAACCACTACCGGTTGCAATCCGATGTGGCCAGACCACTTCCTGAGCGCACAAACAATGGCGTACGTCTCCTTCTCCCTCGCCGTCCAGGTGCGGCGTTGGCCCTCGGCCAGGATCCGACTCCAAAACGCCACGGGTACGTGTGACCCGTCGTCCCGGATCTGCTCGAGGACTGCCCCTACAGCATAGTCTGAGGCGTCCGTCCGTAGCACGAATCCCTTGTCCAGATCCACCAAGAATAGCCCCAACTGCCCCAGGAGTCGCTCCTTCAGGCGGTTGAATGCATCCTCAGCCTCAGGGGTCCAGGCAAGCTTCTTCTTGCTCCCCTTCCGGCCATCGAACTTGCCCACTTGCAGCATCTCGTGCAACGGCCCCGAGAGTTCTGCATACATCCGGACATAGCCCGAATAGTAATTGCAGAACCCCATGAAGGACCGGAGTTCGCTGATGGTCTGGGGCTTCTCCCAGTGGTGCAGGGACGCCAGCTTCCCAGGCATGGGACGGCGTTGTCCGTGACCAACCACGTGACCTGCGAACTCCACTTCCTTCACGAACAGTGAGGCTTTGGTGGGCTTGCACACCATGTTGTGCTTGTCCAACTCGCTGAGCACTCGGCGCAGATCCTTCTCATGCGCGTCGATGAGCTCGTCCTCAGTCATGTTCTCCGTGCCGGACCCGATGATGATGTCATCCACGAAGGGGTCGGCACAGTCCCGGACAGGACCGAGTAGGTCCTCCATCATGCGCTGGAAAGCGGCGTTGCCATTCTTGGCGCCCATAGGCACCACTTCCCACTGCATGATCCCCAGCGGCGTCGACATAGCTGTGCAGGGCCTGGAGTCCGGGTGCAGCGGCATCTGGTGATAACCGTGTTTCAGGTCTAACACCGTGAAAATCCGCTTTTTTTTGTTGTTTTTGGAGGATGGAGTCGATCAGGGGAAGCGAGTACGAGTCATGCTCGGTCTGCTCGTTCAAACCTCTGTAATCCACCACCAACCTCCACTTGCCCTTCTCCTTCTTGGGCCCTATGAAGGCTGGGCTGGCCCACTCACTGTCGGAGGGTTCGATCCATCCCCGCTCAATGAACTCGGCCAACAGCTTCTTCATGGCCTCGGCCCGATCGCCTTGAAGTTGGTACTCCCGATGACGATAGATCTTGGGGTTCGGCTTCAGCTTGATCTTCGCTGTACCAAACCTCCCACGATCCGGAGGGTTCTTGTTGGCGACGCCACTGAATAGCCGCGGATAGGCTTTGATCAGCCTCTCCTTCAGCTCGGCGACCTTCGGGTTCTCCTGGGCCTCTTCAGCCGCTTGCTTCGGTATGGATACAACCGAACGCACTGCGGTATAGGCCTCTTCCGGGTCCGAATCCGACTTCTCCTCGTCCGATATGCCGTCTTCATCGTCGTGGGGTGCACTTCCCACCGATAATCTTCGAAAATTTGCGGCCTCGGGCTGGTGACTGTCGCTATCGACACCCATTCTTGGAAAATTCCATGTTGGTGGGTCCGACCCAACCGGACGATCGTATTGGTCCGCGATGTGATCCATGACCCTCGCCACGAACTCATCCCTCTCGTACTTGCCGGTGACCAACATCTTGTCATCCCACCAATGCGGAGATGTGACCATGGCCTGCCTCTTCTTGGCTGCCACACGGTCGTGCATCCCCATTCGCATGTAGTTGACGACGTCGTCGATCTCAGCGTGGGACAGGATGTCGAT
The DNA here is from genome assembly GCA_964036045.1 of Eutreptiella sp. 'Long Island Sound 2002'. Lineage (NCBI taxonomy): Eukaryota > Euglenozoa > Euglenophyceae > Eutreptiales > Eutreptiaceae > Eutreptiella > Eutreptiella sp. 'Long Island Sound 2002'. The sequence goes on from OZ038384.1 coordinate 48,028,721, forward strand.
GCCATCAATAGGCTGATCCGTCCCCTCCTTGGGCTCAAACATGACCTTCATGGGCACCGCCTCCACCCTACGGATGAATGCTTCATCACCCGTGGGCTGGGCTTGCGCCCCATCCACCAGGAAAGCCTTGGTACCCCACGCTTGACCCGGGGAGGGCATTGATACACCCTTGGCGTCGATGAACAGCTCCTCCTCTGGCCCGAATGACATCTCGTTCAGGGTGATGGAGTCCAGCGTCGACTTGAGACCCTCCAGCGGACATGGGGTGGATCCTATGCCGGTTATGACCAGGATCCCCTTCGTCCTATCCGCGATGATCTTCTCCACCGTACGTCTGGTATTGTCCAGGGAGCCATGCCAATACATGGGTCCCCACTCCTTCAAACCCCAATGCCTGTGCCAGGCTGAGTCTCCTCGATGCCAATGCCTCCTACACTTCCGCAGAAGTGGGGCATCCCGGGAAGCAAAGATGTCCGTCTCGGGCTCTTCGGCTCCCAGCGTCTGGATCATCCTGGCATACACCTGCGGCGCCATTCCATACTCCGTGAGCTGAACTCCGCGGTCTCCTCTGGACTTGGCACCCACAGCTTGCACCGCTTGGACGATCCGATCCTCTTCCTCAGCATTCCATTGGGATGATCCGCATGCATAGTCCGTGGACAATCATGTGAGGCATTCATCATCCTCCCGGACCAGCGTTGCACGATGGGGAAGGGCTCCAATGGCGTTTGCCACCATGAAGTCATACCCCATGATCATATTCCAATCGGTAATGTCGGCCACATAGAAGTTCCCGGATAGAGTGCTTCTCTTCGCCTGATCAGGGCGGTTCAAGCGCTCATGCTCCCAGGATTCCATACTGATGGTGGCCTCATGGGTGCCGCCACCCATAATCTCTCCGTTGGCGACCTTCGAGCGGACCGGTCTCCTGCTGGGCTGCAGGAGTTCCTCCTTGAACAACCCTCTCCGGACCAGGCTCACCTGGGCACCCGTATCCACTAACACATCCACCACCTTCTCCTCTCGTCCGCACCGTACTCGCACTTTCAAGTGCAACTGCCGCTCGTCGCCATGAGGTGTATGGACGACTCTCACGGCATGCAACTCTAGCACGTCCGGGTGCATCAGGACTTCAAGGGTATGGTCACGGATGGTGTAGATCTTGGGTTGGTCCTGCCCGTCCACGGGGCTCTCCGTGGTCGCTCCTTCCTTCTTGCCATGTCCCATGCCCACATGTACTTCCCTTGGCAGGGCGCTCCAGGGGTTGGGAGTGGCGAAGCTCAGTGGTATTGGCTCTTCTGGAGCCTTCCTCGGCACCCGATGTGCCTTCGCTTTCTTTGGGATTCCACTGATTTTTGGAGGAGAGACCTCCGAGGTCCCACTCCCGTGGGGGCTCCTGTAGACTTGGCTTCCCGCAGCCCCTTCCGGCTGCGATCCGCCAGGACTTTGTCCACCACGTTGCTGGGCTTTGAGTTCCTCCAACGTCCTCAACATGTCCTCAGCAACCTCCTCGATCGACCTCACTCGTCGGTGTTGGCCAGGTCCACCACCATAGCATCTTCCTCCGCCTTTTCCTTGGCCTTTGCCTTGGCCTTTTCCCCCGTCTCCGCCCTTCGCCTTCCAATCAGAAATCCGCTGCTCCTTGGGCTTCTTCTCGGGGTGAGCGGCGAAGTAGGCCTTCTTGTCCGCCTCATACAGCTTGCACTGACGGTGGTCGTATGCATGGTTGTTTCCCTTGCCATAACAGACCCAGCACCCGTCGTGCTGAGACCTGTACTCTCGGAACGAGAGCGGTGGGTTCCCGATCCTCCTTGGCGCTCTGCTCTTATTGGGTCCCACCTGGCTCCATCTGGACCGATCCTGCCCATGGTTCTTCACGTTGAGCGCCACAAACGCGAAGAAGTGGGCCTCCTCATGATCCTCCCGGGACCCGGTCCAGTGGTCTTGGCCACTTCCACTACCATCCTCCGCGGAGTTGGCCGTGTCCTCCTGGATCTCCCGATGATGGCGGTCTTCTCGGTGGCCTCGTTGTCCATGACCATGTCGATCCTGCACGTGGGCCTCGTTCTTCGCATTGAGCTTCAACTCCACCGTGATGTACTTCACGATCTCGTCAAGGCTCATGCGGGCGAAGATGACTTGCATCCTCAGCGGCTCCCCGCGCCTTCACTCCACGTTGTTGAGGCGCAGCAACCTTTGCCCCATGGAGTCTCCAAACACCTCCACGTACACGGCGTTCTTCAGTCCCAACATCCGGTTGGGTTCGCCCAGGTTCCTCCTGAAGAACTCCATGATACCCGCATGGGTATCCTCCGCCGCCATGATCCTCACCGCCACCCGCTTCTTGGCGCGCTTCTTCTCCTCGTCCTCCACTCTCCTCTTCCAGTTGCCGGGGAGGACGTCCTTCAGGAGGTGGCGGATCTCGCTGGCCTCGTTCCAGTCCTCCACCAGCTTGAGGCATCTGCGGTACTTCCGCAGATACCGGTTCCACTCCCGGACCCGCAACTCACCGCGGTCCAGCGGCAGTGGGATGGACCACAGGTCCTCCAGCTTCTGATTCGGAGCGTCCACCCGCTCCTCATCCTCCAACCACTGGAGGCAGGTCTGCTCCGTACGGATCAGTCCTTCCCGGATCTGATCCCGCAGCTCCTCCTTCAGGTCCTGCGCCAGCCGGTGTGGGAATGTCCGGCATACCCACTTGTCCCGCGGCGCTCCCCGCATCTCGCCGACGACCTCCTCGGCGAAGTCCTCCCAGTCCAGGATGAAATCATCCAGGTTGGACGGGTTCCCGTCGTAATAAGCAATTTTGATTCCCCTGAGGTCGTCAATCCTGATGGCGTCTCCGACGTCCCCAGCCACTACTCCACCGAGACGGATACCACCTGTGGCCGGGGGATGTGAGTACACTCCCCGTACATCCCTCTCCTCCATGGAGTGCGGTCCAGTTGGGCCTGAACCCATGGGGTTTGGAATGCGGGAAGGACTTGCTCCGTCGGCCGTCCATATCCCCGTATTGGGGTCCTTCGCCCACAGGTTTCCGCCTGGATGACCTCGACCATGTCCGTCGGCGCTTCCCATGGTTCGCCCCTGCATTGTCTGGTTCTGGATCTCGATCTTCTCTTCCGCATAGACTACCATATTTGTCGTGATCGGTACATCCTGGGCGGCATGGGACATCTGTACTGTCAGGCTCCTCGGGTCCGTGGTTACGTGCCCTTCCCGCATGGACCCAGCCGGTGCCGTGTGTTCCCCGAGCATTGTCGATTCGCTGAACATGGGAGCAAACGGCAGCGCACCCGGGTCAACACGCGGAGGCGCGTATGGTGCCTCTGCAGGGCCGCCCATGGGTTTCTCCATGGCGCTCCTGAGGGTCTTAACCCGCTCCACCAGCTCTACCGCGGCCGGCTTTGCCGGGAGCTCCGGACCCGAGGCGAGGGGCTGTAGCTCCTCTAGCCTTTTCAGGCGTCCCGACATGTCCTCCACCAGGTGGAGGAGGCTGTCCACCACTCGCTGCTGCTTCTCCAGGGCCAGCTCCAGATTCTCCCGGTACCGGTCCCGTTCCGCTCGCAGCTCCACCATGTCTTTCTCCGCGGCCGACTGGTAGTCCAGGATCCCCGCGACGTCCTCCTCTAGACCATCCTTGGCGTTGTCCAGGCGGTCAAGACGATGCACGATGGCGTCCATCCCCATCTTCGGGTACTTGCCCATGAGGAAGGACACGTGCTCGCAGTGGCACGCAGCGTGCTTTCCGCCGGATTCAGCACATCCCGCGGTTCCCGGCACCTCAGACTCATCGCCCATGGGCGTATCGCCTATGGTGTCCGTCTCTGGTCCCCCGTGCCGGGGCACAGGTGCCGTCCGGGCCCTGGCCGGCCTCTCCAAGCCCTCGGCGTCGTGCTTCAGGGCGGGCTCGGGGGCCGTATGCGCCCTGGCGATCAGCGCGGACATCTCTGGCTCCGAAGGTGGCTCGTAGGCTGTCCGATAGCCCTCGGAGTGCCCCTCGGATTCCCACAGCCTGACCGGGCTGTGGTCCGTGTCCATAGCCCCGGCGTCCCTTGCCGCGGACTTGGGTGACCCGCGCTTCCGGTAGCGCCGGGCCCGTCCTCCACTGCTGCCTGAATGGCAAGCCTCATCAGAGTCCTCCGCGGCGGAGCGGAGGTTGCATGCCTTTCGGCAGCGACGCTCACACATGGAGACCAGGTCCTCCATGTCACGTCCTCCTCTTCCCGAATGTCGTACTTCTCTTCGGGCTTCAACTTCCGGAGTTCGCCATGCTCTTGAACGTCTCGGTTCTTCTATGGCTCCAATCTCCGGCGTGGTCTCCACCGAGTCCACAATACGCACCCGGGGCGTACTTGGGCAGGGCTCATAAGGGCCCAAGTCCCCGGGTCGGCGGTTGGTAGGGGCAGCAGGTAAGCCTCTGCTACCATAAAGAAGGTCCCTACCAGGACCGGCCCCCGCTGTGCCCCTTCCGCCTGTTACCCCTGCTGATTTACTCCGGATCAACGATTGCATTTCTCAAAATCCTCAAAGTCCAGGGTCCAAAATCCAAAAATATAGACAATGTAATCCTCCTTCAACCCTGAATAGCAACCAGATCCCACAAATACAGCAATAACCCAATTCACAATCCAAATCAGGCTGCGGGCTTTCGTTCAGCACACCGGTCGTCTCACCGTGGCGGGCATGTACAAGAATTGCACCAAGGAAGAAAGCCCTGAAATTGGCATATGAACACAAATAAAGCAAAGTTGGGGAAAGAGGTAAACATACACACTCACAGCCATAAACCCATCATTCCCTGGACTCAAGACCTTCCCTTGACTCACCAACATATTGCCCTGAACCAGGTCAAATTAGATGGCTGAATGCCATGTGTCACAAGTCACTACACAAACCCCAAAAATGTGTTCACTCCCAAGCCTATAAATCCTAGCCCAATAGGGGAGGTGGCGTGTCATGGCCTAGAGTGGCACTCAGGACCATGCCCTACCCCGACATATACTTGGTTGGACTTGGGGGCGAATGGGCTTGGAGATATGCCCCATGAGTTTGAACTCATAACATGCCAAAAAACTGCCAATTAACACCATATTGGCCATATATCAAATATATGCTCAAAATTGAGGTTACCACTTATCTGAAGGCTCAAAGCATGCATGGAATCGAAGTCTAGTATTCATGGAGGATAGAGACCAAAAGCCAATGCCCATATACATCCCACTTTACCCTCGAAACCCCTTCGAATATGGGCGCCACGCATTGCCCAAGTCAGCCCATGATCTTGAGACCAATTCTTATGATCCTTCGTGCGCCAAGCCAAATGGAGTACGCGATCCGGCATATGGTGGTGTTCAACTCCGAAGCATATGCCAACATATGAACAACATACCATGGTTCGACTCTCCATAGGCTTCTTGCTGTTCACCGACCAGGTAAGTACACAAAACGCAAAAATGAGCAAAAAATGAGATCAAAAACATGAAAATATGGCCAAATACAAAGTTGTCATGATAGTATATCTCTATGCTCACCCATGATATCCGCTCATGGTTCAATACACAAATGATTGGAACCATCTACGAACTATTCCCCCACTTGGATCCCCAATCGGGCGCATGGAGATATCTTCGCCACCCGTATCTACATGCCCCATGAAAATGGGAGTGCACTCATGGATCTCTTTGCCAAACATACCATGAGCAATACATATGCGGTAGACTTAGTCCAGCGCTTTGAATTCCACAATTGGGACATGGGCAAAACCCTTGTCACGTATGGCTCCCCATCTCTTCGGCCACACGAAGATATATAACATGGACGTGAGCATATCCAACATATACCATGCATATAACACATACCCTCAAAATGTGGCTACCACCATGATATGCCATGTCCCTCCATGGCCATAACTTCACGTTAAAAATACGTAGGAACCCAAGGAAAGTATCCATGCAACCCCAACACTCATGCGGTACACTCGAAAGTCGCATTAAAATATTCGGTTGCACGGTCCAAGAGTTATATATCACTTTATACCCTCTTGACCATTATCCCTTGCTACACCAGGCATGTGTACACACCAAAGGCGTTGGATGCTTCCTAAATTAAGTTGAGACCAAGGCGCTTGCAACGCAACCTTCCTTACTCTCTTTCCTCACACTCGCTCGTAGATATGGCCCTTCAAAGTGGTCCCACGATTCACTTTTGTTTCCCTTACATCTCCAAGTCAAATGGGTGGCAAGTATAAGGGAAACCTGATTCGGGCATAGGGAAATAAGTATGACCACTCGAAGAAGACCAAATCAAGTGCGGCGATGTCGAAGTCGGAAAAACCCGTTTTCGACATCGCGAAAAATTCAGAATAAAATTTCGAGTGCATATTGGGAAATTGCGGAAGCAACGAACCCTTTACTGATGAAATCTGACCCTTCATCGGGGTTTCCGCCAAAATATCTGGAAATAACAGTTAACCAATCGGTTAACGCAAAATCGCGAGCCAACTGACAGTCGCCGATACATTGACCATCAGAACGAAATGCTGAAAAATTGCGGAAACATTATGATAAAAAAACCCTGTTGATTCCTGATATTCTGATATATAAATCTCCGCTGGCGGCGCCTCGGTACTGAATGTGGCCGCTCATAGCCGGAATGGCCAAATTTATCACACTATCACATCGGGTTAGATCAGGTGGATGGGAGAGTATGATATCAGCCAATGGCGGCTTGCCGGCACATAGATACACACCCCAAGTGACCCCAAGGCTTCAGTGACAGCTGTGAGTCTGGTGCAGGATTCGCGCAGCTCAGAGGTTGTACTGTGCAGGTACTGATATGCGCATGGTGACTTATGCTGTTTGCTAGTTCTATCCGGTCTTTATGCGTGCAAACAGGCACCGGGGGCAGCGCCTTGGAGGTTTACTGTGCAGTAATGCTGTTGCCTCGCGTCGTCCCGTCTGATTGCACTTGTGTGGCCTGGTTTAGCGGTTTACCTTGCAACGGTTGCCAGTAATGTGTTACGTGTGTGTACTCTGCAGTTTGCTGTTGCACATGTTGCATAATGCGCGCGTTATTTATAATAATTGTCTGTGTTCTTCTGTGTGTTGTCTTTCTCTGCAGATCACCAGATCAGATTCGGGGGGCCATCAGGCCATCAAGGCAGGCCAATTCCCCCCTCAAGACCCAGCCAAGCACCATTCCCCTTTGAGATGCTCAGAAGTTAAGTTGGCGCCCAAGTTTTAAGATAAGTCTGATATATGGGGCTTAAGTTCTTTGGAGGACCAGCAGCTTTGTTCATTAGCATAAGGGTTTGTACCCTGTGGGTCAGTACACATGCAGTTTCATTGTTATTTTGCTGCTATGCCTGTTTGTGTTGTGTTGTTTTGTTTTTTTATGCAACCAAACTTCTGAGCAGGGGTTTTCTTTTTGGTCCAGGAAAATTGGCAATGGGCAGTAAGTAGTTGCTATTTTTTTTTCCTGTATGGGGTCAGCAGGTAAATAGGAACGCTGCCTCACCTAACCAATGGGTGGCCACCATTGGGGGATGGGCAGAGGGGCCTGGCAAGCCTCCTTTTTAGGCTGACGCCAAGGGTGCAAATAGCTATTTTGTTTGTATACTAAACACACAAAGAGCCCCTGACACCAGGTGGGGTTCCATCGTTGGGCACCGGGGTGTTTTAGAATCTTTTGTGTGCTTGGTATTTTTTTTCCTTTTTTTTCTGAGCGCCCATTTTTTTTGTGTACATTCTTGCTCTGTGTTTGGCATGCAGTGCACTGGCTGCCACTGTTTGTGTGTGTCAGCCAGCCCCTGGTCCCCTTGGACTGTTTTGGGTGGGCGTGCAGCAGACCAGTGCACTGCCCGCATCGCAGGTCGCGCATGCGCACTGTAGATAAATCGAGATCGCATTGTGTTGTAAATAGTGCACGTTTTAATGTAAAACATTATCGCTTGTTTTAGGCACCAAATGTCCTGTTTGTTAAATCAGCTGTGATTACGGAGTTGTTCTGCATGGTGCCGCCTGAGGGATTTGGGATCTCAGGGTGAACGTCAAGTCCTGGTACGTTACATGCACCCCCCTCAATTAATGTTATGCCTACCACTGGCACAACTTTCAGTTATGCTGGGCCAACGCGCCGTGGTCACACCTCGAGAAGATGGTTACCAAGGCCGTGATCAACCGAGCGCAGGTCGTGGTTATTTGTCCTGATTGGGGCCAAACCGGGGGAGCTGCTGCATGGCAACCATTTTTGGACAGCATGACTAAGGTTGGTGTACCCATTCCAAACGTACCCCTCTATCTCCCAGATGGGGCGACCAGCCCATTACCGACCCCACGGTGGGGAAGCATTGCATCTCTCATCAATGGCAACGATTGTGATATTTCGGTGGAAGAACTGAAACCCCAAGTCGTCAAGTTTCTCCATCGAGTGAACCGTGGTTTAACCCAGTCTGATCTACTGAAGCGATAAGGGCACGATACACCTGCAGCAACACCGAAGGACGAGTCTGAAGTCCGAGAAATTCACCCTGCAACGGAATCAGATGAAGAACAGGATGCTGGCGCCCGAGATGCTGAAGGTGATAAGCTCGACATTCAGGGGGAAGAGGTCAGTGAGGAACCTGCAGAAGTGCAAACGGATGGAGTCAGTGAAGACGCCTATCTCGTGGATCTCAATCTCGCTCAGCCCCTGAGGTACAACCCATTCGCAAGCATCCACGAAGATTATTCGGCCCAAATCGAGGATTTACTGAGTGAAGTCGATCTCGAAGATTCAGTTATCGGAGGTGTACAAAATTGTACCATGTCGTGTCTCGCCCTACATGCTATGCAAGAGTGTGGCGTGACCATGCAAGTCGAGGAGGACAAGGCAAGAACTCCCAACCCACGTGGATGGCCGGTCTCGAAGGAAGCCTTACGGTCTTCGAAGGAGGACATTGAGCTCCGAATCTTCCAGATATCTCAGGAACAACAAAGGCTAGAGCTAAAGGACAGATCGAAGAGCCATTACAACGAGTTCACGAGCAGGGGCGTTGACGGAGACGAAACAGATTTGATCTATCAATCTCTGGATGATGACCCCTTTATTTTGGATGGCGGTGACGTTTACCTGGGCGTCACAGCCCTACTCAGTGAGTGTTACTCCGTATCCAGGCACGAGTATGGGAAATCAAATTTGGCACCTGCAGATGATTTCGAGGAGAAGATCAAAAATTTGCCCTCCAAAATTCAGGAAGTCCTACGCGGGAGGAAGGTTGCTTTTGAACCGCGTATGGCTCAAGGTTCATGTGAGAAGTTGGTTACCATGGACTTGGAATTGTTGGATGAACACAAAAAAAACCACAGTGCGTGCAAAGCTATTTCCAGCTAGCAAGGCCGATAGTGAGGAAAAAATGCGTCACATCACTGAATGCATTGCAGCCGACCTCGCTGAAAAATATGAGCAAGCACAGTATCCAAAGCACTGCTCCCCCTGCTTCTTGGTTGACAAACCAGGGAGCAACGCGAAAAGGTTGGTTGTTCACTACGGGAAGCTGAACAAGGTCACCAAGAAACATGCAGGAAGTCTACCAAGTTTGGAACAAGCGCTGCAAAGAGCCGCTCATTGCCGTTACAAATCCAAATTGGATAAGCGCAGTGATTTCTGGCAAGTGGAGTTAACAAAACGAGCGCAGGATCTTTCAGCATTTACTTCCCCTAATGGTCAAGTGTTCAAATGAAAAGTCATGCCGTTTGGGCTGACGAACGCCCCGGCAACTTTTGGGGAGCTCATGAACCAGGTTGTGACCCGTGTGAAGCTGAAACCGACGGTGCAAGCACTGCTGAAAAAGGGGGCTGTCATCGAGGTCTATATAGGCGATGTCTTATTAGGAACCGATGACGATGATGATCACCTACGCTTGGTGGAACAGTTTTTGCGCACTTGTGAGGAATTGAATACCCGCGTGAAGTTGGAAAAATGTGAGTTCATGCAGGAGGAAATTGAATATTTGCGTTTCCAAGTTGGTTGGAGATGGTCGAGACCTGTGAAGGATAAAGTTGCCCCAATTTCGAAGGCGACCATCCATGATGACAAGACCCGTGGCGTCAAAGACATCAGAGCTTTCCTGGGATCCTGTAATTTTTACAGGAGACACATCGCCACTTTCACGTACAGTAGCCACCTCTTCACGGACTTGACAAAGAAGACTATACCTTGGAAGTGGACTCCACAGCATGAAGCTCAGTTTCAGGAGATCAAGGAAAAAGTGAGTTCTTTGAGGTTGTTGGGCACACCTGCACCTGACAGTGAGTTCGTGGTCATCAATGATGCGTCTCTGGTGGGAGGCGGTGGTAGTCTTCTTTAGTGGCAACGAATTCCAGGAGCAGCTGCAAAAAGAATAGCGGATGAATAGCGGACAGTCGGAGTCAATAGTGACGGTTCACTCAAGCACAACTACAGCAAGCAGGAATTCCATCTCGTACCCATTGGCCACTGGAACGGGAAATGGTCTTCAACCCGAGCAAACTGCAGCACGTATGAGCGTAAAGTGCTCTCAGGAATTTGCTTATTTCTGGACAACGCCGACTGTTTGGCAGCAATTTCGTGGTGTGGTTATGTGATCAGGAGTCAATGGAGACGTTTCTCAAAGGAGCACCTCCTGAAAACCGAAAGCTCAGGTGTTGGTGGACGTTTCTCGCGCAGCTGAGACTCAATATCTACAGGGTACCGGGTCTGAAAAATGAGTTATGCGATTGGCTATCACGTGACAATTTCGACGAGAAAACTTCTGCAAGCTCTGAGTCTCTCTCTCTCGAGAGGCTTTCCAGAAGATGGAGGTTCATTTGCACCTCACCATGAGCACAGCTGAATTACTCAGTTCGCTACGGAAGTCTGTCTATTTGAAGGAGTATGGAGACATTTTGAAAGCCCTTGGTGATGGATCTTATGCACTGGTCGACAGAGAGGTTTGGTCTTTATCTTTAAGTGGGATTTTGCGGAAGGAAGTACAAACATGGATTTCCAAGAAGGCGTTGGGCGCAGCGTTGCAGTGGACACACGATGTTGTTGGTCATCCTGGACCGCATTCCCGGAACTGGGCCTTCGAGAAGATGTTCCACAGTGGTGTACCTGACAAAGAGGTGACACAGAAGATGGAGGACATGAACAGGACATGCGAGGAATGCGTCACGAGTAAGCGGAACTGACCGGGCGACAGAGGCTTACTTGGTGTCTTGCCACTTCCACACATGGTCAATGCACTGCTTTATGTGGACTTCATTGACAGACCCAAGTGTCATAACTACGACTATGCCTTGATTATTGTGGACGCTCTGAGGCTTTCTGTCAAGTTTTACCTTGCAAGACGACTATTGATGGAGAAGGCGTGTTGAAACTCATCAAACACCATTGCATTCGTTTCTTTGCCCCACCTGTTTGCATCCACAGTGACAAGGATATTCGCTTCAAGGGAGACTATGGCTGGTACCGCAACGTATTTGCCGGACTGGGCGTGGAAGTTTCATTCTCACAACCTTGGGGCCCTCAATCAAACGGACTATGCGAGCGTATGAATGATGAGTACCACGAAGAGCTCCGTATTCGGAGGCAGAGTATCAAAACCAGCAATTTGGTCCAGTTGAACAACTACGTGGTCATATGTATGAACCACAAGCAGAGAGGAAAAAAAGGCTATTCTTGAGGAGACGTTTTGCATGGGAGGCCTACTCTACGTTTGGAGCTACCCTTTCCACATGAAGGCAAGGTTCAAGTGCAAGACTGGGTCAAAGAACAAAACAAAATTGCCCAAGTTGTGCAAGCCCACTTGAGGAAAGAAAGAGCGAGTTGGTCTGAGCCCATCAATAGAAGGAGGAAACCTGCAGTTTACAACGTTGGCGACTAAGTGCTGGTGAGTAGAAAGAGTCTCAAGCAATTGGAGGTACCTAAGGGTGCCACGAAGGATAATATGTGGTATGGTCCTTACCTTGTTACTGGAGTCAGTCGTGGCGGTATTTGGCGCGTTGTAGCCCTACTTGGGGTGGCGAAGTACCTGTTGCCTTTGAGTTCGTGAAGCGATTCCCATTGGAGCTGGTGGATGACTCTGGTGAAGACACGATCGAAAGAGGAGACACAGACATGCTGAAGGACGATGAGCGAGCAGCGTTGGCTGATGAACAGGACATCGTGGCGAATGAGCAAGATATACCATTCTACAATCAGGCTGAGATGGAGAGAATTTGAGCTTATCACGTCGAAAAGATCCTGAGAGGGCAGTATAGGCAAGGATGGCGCATTTTGACGATGTGGGGCCTATGGCACAAGCGAGAGCACTTGGAAACCAGTTCGTGCATTCGTGCATGATGATGGAAGGCTGAATCATGTTTTCGTGGATTACTGTTTGGCACAGGCACCTCGCCTTGACACAGCGCTAAGGCAGGCTCAGCGGATCAGCACCACACTGAAGAAGAAGTTCAGCGCGGAGGAACCCAACGAAGACACTGCCACGGACAACAAGGAACTAGAAGAGGTCAGTTCCAAGAAGATTTCACAGCAGCGCGGAGGGAAACGGCGACGTACAGAAGAACGTACAGTTGGTGGTATGGCAGAAGACTGGTTACCTTGAGTAAGTTCCATGAGACTGAGGAGGAGAGCGTACCTTGGAGTTTGTTTTCATGCCATTATGCTTCCGCTGGGGTACCAAGTTGTAAACCTGCAGAACTTCATTTCATTCTGCAGAGCAGTCATTGAAATTCAGAAAATACTCAGAAAAGCACAGTTTAAGGCGTGGGGAGTCTTCCACACCTTATTTGCTCTCTATTGGTCCACGTGGATATTTCGGAGGGACTGCCAGCTTTCTGCGCTCTCAGTCGCTCGCGTTGCCAGAAAGGTCAGCGGAACAATCTGGCGGCCAGAAAGAAGGGAGTTTGAAGAAGTTTCAAGGTCATTTATTGAACACAGGCGGATATGACTGGCATAACAGCAAGTTCTGGAGTTACGAAATCTTTACAGGGAGTTGAGTTGGAGGGAGCAAAGTATCAAGGAACCTGGGGTTATTGAGGTTCCCAAAGTCTTTTGGTTAATTTATGGTTGGAAGGTACTTTGAATATTACTTGGTTCTGGTTTTACTCCGCAGCACCTATGCTCAACTTGAAGCCAAGTTTTAGTAACTACAAGGTGAGTCTTGGGGCTTTCGAGGGAGTTATTCCCAGGGCACCAACCTGAAGTGAACCAGTGGTCTACACGTTGAGGTGAACACGTAAAGCAACGTGATAGAAGTCTGGACGCGCCGCTGTACACGCGCAGCGACGAGCTGAGTCCTCATGCCCTGGCATTTGTGTTATGACAGGCTGATTCATGTGGCTGGATTCAGGCATCCTGGTACATTTATGATGTGGGATATGGTGCGCAAGTTCCTATGCTGGAGTTTCATGGCTGCAAGTGCAAGCCCCCAGCGACACCTACGACCACCTGACAGCTGAGGTACTGGATTGATATCTGGGGTGCCCACTTCACTGTTTACATGGCTCAATTACTGTGTTCATCTACCCAGATTGATTGGATTCGGTGACATTGATTGGGTCAAGCGTCTGGGTCAGAGGTGGATTTCTGACTACTTCAACCAGGAACGTCGTTCACGACTACGAGAGCGTACGAGGACAGCACTGGAGTATCCAGAGACCGTTTTAAGGACTCATCTTGGTCTACATTTGGTCATTTATGGTTGGTACAACTCCCAATTTCTATAAGATTGGACCCCATTGACGCCGGATGGAGGTGATATCTGTTGGTCATTTGGAACATGGGAGTCATTCTTGGACGACACTCTCACACACAGCGTGCATTCAGGCTGGGAGGGGTGTTAAAAGTCCATGAATGAGCAACAATTTCCCAAAGCATTGGTTTCATATGGAGCAATGGTATTAATCTTTATTGGAGTTCCGTCCGGACATTGGGAAAAATTTTATGCATGGAGCCTGATCACTTCCAATATGGTTGAAAGGTACTTAATGGCATAACTTCAATTCAAAAGAGGGTTTATCTATTGTGTTATATGCCATGAGCCTTTGTTTAATATTCCATTGTTTCTTCTTTGAACACTATTCGCAACATAGTTCAACATGAGTGTTGGCCTTTGCTTTATCTATTTTTTTTGGCTAGTCTCATTGAGATTGAGCTGCTCAGTAATCTGCATTTTTCTTTAACATATGGTCCCTTCACAGGAAGTGAATGTGACTTTCAGACTCAGCATAAAATTCCGCATCTATAGAGTGGTCATATGACTACTACATTTTTTTGACCACTTTTGGCCCGTGAGCGCGCCGCTCCCACTATGGGCGATTCCTACTGAGTTTTGAGGTCATCAGGGCAGTTCCTACTGAGTTCTGCAGACATGAGTTTATTTTTTCCTGAGGTACAGGAAATGCCTGGAAAACATTTAAAGTGATTTTTTATCATTTTTTATTATGTAGAATCCATTTTTCTTGCGTCTGATTAACTATCTTTGCAGGAGACCTGATTTCTGTGATCTTCCATTTTTGCCCTGATCTGAAGTCCCTATTCACTGTTGCAGCCATTTCCAGAGTGCAGACTTTAGTCGCTTTTAAAGTACTGAGTGGTTCTGATAAATACATGCATGCATACAGGCAATTGCAAGGCCCAACATCACCCATCGTTTGTCTGTTCATTGTGCAGCCCCGTCAAGTTTTTTATTGGTTTTATTGATCCGATTTCTGCTCGTCTTGGAGTCTTGGTCTGGTCGTATTTTCGATCGAAATCTTTGTCCACCTGACATGGAGCAGGACCACACACCAAATCAAGTTCATCCAGAGGATACTGAAACTATTCAAACAGCGGAACAAGATGCAAAGCGGGAATTCAACACATTTGCAGGTTTAAAATTGTAGAAGAATCAGAATCCCTTTTTTTAGATGGTCATCTAAAAACTGAGATTTTGCTAAAGCCCAAAGAATGCAAAGCCGGAGGTGGGAAGAGCAGAAAAAAATGCCGCTCCTACAGGCACCGCAGTAGATGAATCATCCAAAGCTCCCACCTAAGAAAAAAGGCACAACGCAGAGAATCACAAAAAATCTGAGGAAGACCGCTTGACGCAATCTTGTATATCAGCTCCTAAACAAGAGCGGGTGCGTTCCCTACGCTGAAAGGTATAACCTTTCACTTGAAAACCCTCCCCTAAGGGGTGATGAATGCCAGGAGTGGTGGGTATAGGACATCAGATCCACTTGGCACAACCCACCCCACTTATCCATCTTTGTGGTGTAGCGGCAGGAGGCTATCTTCTCTAGTATCGTCTCCATGTTGGGAAGTGACACGGATTGATTCAAGGTCTTCTTTTTGTTTTTTTGGCAAACAATGTTCGGTGTCACAACTGATTGTCCTCAGGGGGCCAGCCCATCATACAATGGTCACCCACAACCTCAGGTTAGGGGTCAAGGGTCAGGCGCTTATGGGTGTGTAGTCGCGGAACAATGCACTTTCGTTAGATGGGTGTAGATGGATGTGGCGCGATCGCAGCAGAAGAATATAAAAAATCACGAAAAAGACGCACAACCAGCAAAAATAAAGCGCAAAATCGATTTTTCCGACCTCAGAAACCCCCAGAAACATTTTACGCCGCTGTTTGGCGAGGTCGAAAAATTTAGGACACTCACAGAAAAAGCAGAACAACAGAGTCGCGACGGCGACGAAGTTGAGCGTTGTATGCCCTCAAACACCTAGCAAAGTGCGTGCCCTAGGCGCTAGGGACTTGTGCGCGCTCCAACAACAAAGAAGAAGATTAGAGGCGAGAGTAGGGTCAAAACGATGGCCTTCGGCCAGGGAGTGGTTGTCATGGGGGGCTAACGGTCCTGTCCTGCGGTGCAAAGCGGGGCAACCATGACAACCGCTCTTACACACCAACCCCCCCTTTTTAGTAGCGCAAAAGAGACGCCAAGACGGGAAAGCGGAAAGTTGCGTACCCCAAATCATTTAGCAAAGTGCATGCAATAGGAGTAGGGGACTTGTGCGCGCCCCAACACCAACCAAAGAGTGAGTGGCATATGCCGCCATGCATGCATTAAGACACGCTTACTCTTGGGCGTCGCATAAAACAAAGAGTCCAAGACAAAGGGAATAAGTAGCGTGGGAGTCCCAAGGTACAACGAGTAAGTACCTTGTACCGCCTTGCATGCATTAAGACACGCTTACTCTTGGGCGTCGCAAAAAACAAAGAGTCCAGAAACCGTGCCTCCCACCCCCTAACACGCCGTATAGGTAAAGAAAAACGCATCACGAGCGGCGCGTAAACACCGAAGAAACGGATAACTAACACGCCACACCCTCCGACTCGCACGCTTCCTCTTCCTTTGTCCTTCTCCATGTACCTCCGCACCCACCTTTGAGCCCATTAAGACACGCTTACTCTTGGGCGTCGCAAAAAACAAAGAGTCCAAGATAAGAAGAATAAGTAGCATAGCATGAATGCATTAAACGAACACGCCTACTCTTGGGCGTCGCAAAATACAAAGAGTCCGCAAACCAACGGTTAAGTAACATATGCCGCCATGCAAGCATTAAGACACGCTTACTCTTGGGCGTCGCAAAAAACAAAGAGTCAAAGACATGAAGAATAAGTGGCATAGCATGAATGCATTAAACAAACATGCCTACTCTTGGGCGTCGCAAAATGCAACGAGTCCGCAAACCAACGCTTAAATAGCATACACCGCCATGCATGCATTAAGACACGCTTACTCTTGGGCGTCGCCAAAATCAAAGAGTCCAAAACGGGAAGAATAAATCAGACGCCATAGGAAGCAATGTGTAAAGAAAAATGTTTCCGCAAAAACAAAGAGTCCGCAACGACGCGGCCACGGTATGGCACACGCGAGCACGCACCCACACCCACACCGCACACAACACGCAACACACCGAGCACGCGCATCGGTGAACAGGGGCCGGGAGGCCCAGGACACCGCACACGCAACACCGCACACCGGACACCACACACACCGCAACACACCGCGACACCGGAGAACACGAACCAAGTGTCCCAGGACACCACACAAACAACACAACACGCACCACACGGGCGCAAAAGGGTCAAACGGCACACGCAACACCACGCACAGAGCGTGCACACCGGTGAACAGGAGCCGGGAGGCCCAGGACACCGTACACACAACACCACACACAGAGCGTGCACACCGGTGAACACGAGCCAAAAGGCCCAGGACACCGCACACGCACCACCACACACAGAGCGTGCACACCGGTGAACGGGAGCCGGGAGGCCCAGGACGCCGTACACGCACCACCACACACAAAGCGTGCACACCGGTGAACAGGAGCCGGGAGGCCCAGGACACCGCACACGCACACAGAGCGTGCACACCAGTGAACAGGAGCCGGGAGGCCCAGGACACCGTACACGCAACACCACACGCAGGGCGTGCGCACCGGTGAACAGGAGCCGGGAGGCCCAGGACACCGTACACACAGCACCACACGCAGAGCGTGCACACCGGTGAACAGGAGCCGGGAGGCCCAGGACACCGTACACGCAACACCACACGCAGAGCGTGCACACCGGTGAACAGGAGCCGGGGGGCCGAGGACACCGTACACGCAGAGCGTGCACACCGGTGAACAGGAGCCGGGAGGCCCAGGACACCGTACACGCAACACCACACACAGAGCGTACACACCGGTGAACAGGAGCCGGGAGGCCCAGGACACTGTACACACGACACCACACGCAGGGCGTGCGCACCGGTGAACAGGAGCCAGGGAGCCCAGGACACCGTACACGCAACACCACACACAGGGCGTGCACACCGGTGAACAGGAGCCGGGAGGCCCAGGACGCCGTACACGCGACACCACACACAGAGCGTGCACACCGGTGAACAGGAGCCAGGAGGCCCAGGACGCCGTACACGCAGCACCACACGCAGAGCGTGCGCACCGGTGAACAGGAGCCGGAAGGCCCAGGACACCGTACACACAACACCACACACAGGGCGTGTGCACCGGTGAACAGGAGCCGGGAGGCCCAGGACACCGTACGCGCAACACCACGCACAGGGCGTGCACACCGGTGAACAGGAGCCGGGAGGCCCAGGACACCGTACACACGACACCACACGCAGGGCGTGCGCACCGGTGAACAGGAGCCGGGGAGCCCAGGACACCGTACACGCAACACCACACACAGGGCGTGCACACCGGCGAACAGGAGCCGGGAGGCCCAGGACACCGTACACGCAACACCACACACAGGGCGTGCGCACCGGTGAACAGGAGCCGGGAGGCCCAGGACACCGTACACGCAACACCACGCACAGAGCGTGCACACCGGTGAACAGGAGCCGGGAGGCCCAGGACACCGTACACGCAACACCACACACAGAACGTGCACACCGGTGAACAGGAGCCGGGAGGCCCAGGACGCCGTACACGCGACACCACACGCAGGGCGTGCACACCGGTGAACAGGAGCCAAGAGGCCCAGGACGCCATACACGCGACACCACACGCAGGGCGTGCACACCGGTGAACAGGAGCCGGGAGGCCCAGGACACCGTACACACAACACCACACACGGAGCGTGCACACCGGTGAACAGGAGCCGGGAGGCCCAGGACACCGTACACGCAACACCACACACAGAACGTGCACACCGGTGAACAGGAGCCGGGAGGCCAGGGACGCCGTACACGCGACACCACACGCAGGGCGTGCACACCGGTGAACAGGAGCCGGGAGGCCGAGGACGCCGTACACGCGACATCGCACGCAGGGCGTGCACACTGGTGAACAGGAGCCGGGGGGCCCAGGACACCGTACACACAACACCACACACGAAGCGTGCACACCGGTGAACAGGAGCCAAGCGGCGCGGCACACCACACGAGCAACCCGCCCCCAAAACGAACCCAGCCCACGCCGCCCTGCAGGAAAGAAACACCATGTCAGACCGCCAAGACCAACCGACCGGCCAAGGCCAACCCAGCGGGTACGAAGAGGGTGGGCAGGCAGGGCAGGCCGGCGAAGAGGGACAGAGGGACAAGGCGGGGAAAACGAGAGGAGGGGTCCGAACCCCCCCCCCCCCCCCAACGTGCACACACCCCACTGCCGCGCGCCGGGCCACAGCCGGGCACCAACAGGGCCCGCCATGGAGCCAAACGGGCCCGCCAGAGAGAGGGTGTGTCCCCGCGCCTGCGCAGCAGCACGCCCGGGCAAGGAGCGCGCGCCACACACAGGCCAAGCAGGGCACACACGCAGCACCGCACGCCAGCACGCACCACGGCACAAAAACACGACACCACCACGGCAAACACCCACACCCGACGACGAACGAGCCGCCAAGAACAAGTCCAAGCCCCGCAGTCCCCACAGCGCGACAGCCGCCGTCCGGATGGACGTGTGTGCGCCCGGCAGTGAACCCAACCCCTGCCGGCTACGAACCAGCCGCCGTCCGGATGGACGTGTGTGCGCCCGGCAGTGAACCCAGCCCCTGCCGGCTACGAAACAGCCGCCGTCCGGATGGACGTGTGTGCGCCCGGCGGTGAACCCATCCCCTGCCGGCTATGAAACAGCCGCCGTCCGGACGGACGTGTGTGCGCCCGGCAGTGAACCCAGCCCCTGCCGGCTACGAAACAGCCGCCGTCCGAAGGGACGTGTGTGCGCCCGGCAGTGAACCCAGCCCCTGCCGGCTACGGAGCAGCCGCTGTCCGGAGGGACGCGTGAGCACCCGGCGCCACCTGCCGGACGGGCTACCGGACCACCCGGCCCGCGCCACCCGGAGGGGTGAGTGCTCAGTTATCGCAAACCACACGCCCAATGGTACCACACCCAACACCACCCGCAAGGACACACCATCACCACCACCAAGCACGCCCACCCGCCACCACACACCCAGGGCCCGTCATCAGGGCCACCCGCCGACACCACAACCACCAAGCAGTCCAGCCAAAACCACCACCACCACCCGCCACCGGCCGCCCACAACATCACCAACAACACCCTCCCCCCCGGCAGCACTCGCAACGCCGTCGCCAAGCACACCACCATCCGCCCCACACCACACCTGCCACACCCCCACACTCCACACCACCCACACCGGAAACCGCCAACACCACCGTCCCACCCTTACCACTTGCAGCACCGTCACCATCGACGTCGCCAGCGGCACCACCATCACGCCCGACTGCACCGCGCGAACGACACGCCCACAACCAGCACCCAACCCCAAACACCCACACCGACACCACCCACGCCGACCAGACCCCACAACACCCACGCAACGCACACACTGGCCACGCTCCACCAGACAACACAAACCACCACACGCACGGCAACAGCGCACCGGACGCCCGCAGACCCCCCGCAACCCGCGCCACGTACACACCAACACGCACACCCGCACCCGACCACGCCCACCAAGCGCCCGGCGCACCGACCACCACGCGCACAGGCAACCGCCCAACGCCAGCACCGACTCCGCGGGCAGACAGGCAGACAAACCACCCCGTCGGCATCACCAACAGCACCATCACCCAAGCCACCACCTGCGGCACCAACGCCACCATCGCCCGTTGCACCAACGGCAAACCCCCCTCGGCCCCCCACCACCCGTTCCCAACACGTCACCTACGGCACACACCGGCCTCACCGTCACCCAGTGCATCGCCTACGTCACCCTCACCATCGGCACCACCGACGACACCACCGCCCACAGCACCCCCGGCAACACCCTACGTAGGGACAGTGCCAACGGCGCCACCAGCCGGCACACCACCTGCAACACCCACATCAACATCGCCACCACCCATGACATCACCCACAGCGCCCTCACCATCGACATCACCGGCAGCACCCTCACCGCCGGCACCACCAGTCGCGCCACCACCCACTGCACCACTTACAGCGACCACCGGAGCCGCAGGCCCCCCCAGCGCCCGCCTCGTCACCTATGACACCAACAGCGTCACCAACCCCGTCCCCGCCCGGCGCGTCACCCGAAGCACCCACGTCAACAACACAGACCCGTTTCGACGCCTACAGCACCCCCCCGTAGGCGTCACAAGCATCTCCTCCACCCATTGCATCGCCCACGGTGCCCCAGCCCAACCCACTACGCCTTCCGCGCACACATACCCGACACCGACACAAACCAACCACGCCCACACTGCCCACCACCCCATCAGCCCACGCCACGAACACACCCACACGCACGCCCACGCCCGGCCACGCCACCCAGACACAAACCAGGAGCCGCAGCCACCCACGCAAGCGCCACGCCACCACTGCCGCCAACCACCCGCCGTCAGCCCCCCCCAGACCGGCGCCCTGGGAACCGGGAGCCGACACTGGCACACACCCACACCCACGCACAGCACCCCAGCCACCCCCCCCCCGGAAAAAAAAACAAAGCCAAACAAGCCAGCGAAAAGAGAGGCGTGAGGGACAGGCAGAGGAAGGGGCCACGGGGGAGCAGAGGGCAAACACGCAAGCCCACACACGCGCGCCCCCCCCCCCCCCAGCCAACCCGACCCCGCATGTCCCGCACCCTCCCAGGAACCGCAAAGCCCAAGACCATTCCCCAGGCACCACCACAACAGACCACCATGAGGAGCCGCCGAGGACGACACACGACACACTGCCGCCAAACACACGGTCGACACCGACACAAGCCCCACCCCCACAACCCACCGCACCCACCGCTGCGGCGCCCCAACACACAATGGTGCCCCCATGGATGCGGTGCACCCCAAAAACCCCCTTCGGCCAGCCGACCAGAGGCCACCACGGGACGCACCAAGGGGATGCCACGGGATACCCACCCACGGTGCGGCCCCGACACCCGCTACCCGCCGGCAACCTACCACGGGCCCACCCCACACCCGAGCAAATAGCCCCCCCCCCACCGTGGAAACGATACACCCCAGCCACACACCGCCACTCACCACCCGCGGGCACCGCACCGGGGCCACAACACGCCCAAGCTGCCGCGACCCACCGACCAGCGGACCCCGCAAACGCAATACCCCACACCACCGGGCCCACCCAACGGCGGGCCGACACCCCCAAGCACCACACGACCACACCCCCCTGGTTGCGACACTCCAGTCCCGCACAACCTGCCCCAGGGGACCCCAGGCCCCACGCCACACCGACCCCGCACAGGCCACGTACTGAAACATGCCAGGAGGACGATCAAGAGACCACGCGGGGCTGCCCCACACCGCCAGAGGACAAACCACGGGCGACAGCCCACCCCACCAGACCTGGACACGGTGCCCCCCCCCCCCCCAACGGGAAGGCCACCACACAGCACAACACCACCATACCGCACCGCACCCCCCTCCCCCACCCGGGGGCACGGGACACAACAGTCCACCAACACAGGAACAAAGCCGCGCCCCGCCGACTCCGCACCCCACCCCACCGGCACCACCCCTGGAAACCCCGCACACCTCGCGCCAACTCAACACCCACCACCGGCCACAACCCGAACCGCACACAGGGGCAACACCACCGGCCAGGACAGCAACCAGCGTGCAGCCACACACCACAACCACGCCAAACGGCGGGCCTCCCCCGGCGCACGACCCCGCACCGGCCGCCGCACGTGCCCCGAACACCAGCATCACACGCCCACCGTGCCATGAAGCAGCACCCCAGCACGTGAACACGCACGATGACCCCATGGCCCTGGACATCGACAGCCTGCTAGAACTGGAACTCCAACACACGGAGGACACGGAGCATCATATGGACCTCACCCCGCCGGAGCTCGAGCCCAAAGCAAGCAGCCCCGCGGACCCCAACCCGCAAAATGCCCCCCCGCCCCCCCCCCCCCCGCGAGAGGGCACCCTGGACGCACCTGTCCAACGCCCTGCGGCGCCACCACCCCACCCACGAAGCCAGCAACGGGCCCGCCGAGTACCGGGCGTCACTCGAGCACGACCTGCCCAACGTCACGGGGCCGGGACTCCACGGGTACACCACCGCCCCCCCCCCTCCAGGCACCCCCACACAAGAATGGGAGGACGAGTACGCCGTCGACGTCACCGACATGACGGCATACATGGAAAGCGTGGAGGACCCGGAGCAAGACACCGTCCTCAGCCTCCTCGCCTACCACAGCTGGAGATGGGGCCACCAGGTCACCCTCCACCGACCGCAGGACGGGCCCCACCAGTGGTCCCCAGAGCAAACGGCGAAGTGGGACATCGTCCTCCAACTCACCCCCGAGGGCTTCTACACCCTCACGCACAGCGGATTACCCGACGCCGCACCCAATGCACAGGCGCTGCCGCTGGCCCAGCCCCAGGAGGACGACGCAGACGCACCCCCACCGGAGGAATGTAATTGGGACCCCCCCACAGCTACCACCGAACGCATGCCGCACGGGCTCACCAAACGTCACCTCCCCCACGACTACCATGCCACCAACGACTCGCGGGGACGCCGCACACTGCCCCTGCAGTGGGCATCACCCGAAGGCACCTTCACGTGGGGGGAAATCCTCCCCGGCGCCGTGGCGCTCACGTACCTATGGCTCCGGGACGCGGAGACGCACGCGCAGCCCCCCGGCACACACCTCCTCCTCACCCTGGAGGGAGAGGCCGCCGTCGAAAACGTCCACACAGCGGACGGAGAGGACTACGTGACGGTGAACGCAGACACCGCAGTATGGCTACACGCTCACGAGCACACCATACCCCCCATCGTAGTACCGGGATCACATCCCTGGCACGTGGTCATCGTGCGCCTGCCCACAGGAACAGACACAGGAAGCGCCCAACAGGGATGGGCGGACAGGTGGGCACACGTGTGCGCCTCCCTGCACGATGGGCTGCACAGACCCTCCCTCACCAGTCACACCCACGAGCCGGCCCCCACCACGGCCGAATCCCACACCGGGGCGGCCCCCCCCACCGGAGTCTAGGCCTACACGCGCACCCTCCACCGCGAGGCAGCGGAAGCCCTCAAGACCGCCATCTCCAACCACCAGGGCCTCGTGCACACCCCCCACGATAACACACAAAAGGGCTACACCCTATGGTGGCACCACCCCGCTCCAGAAGGGGGCCTGCAACCACCGGCAGACCAGCCTGGCATCGGCCCAGACCTCACGGCGATCGCCCGCGCCGTTGCCGCCATGGCCCAGCAAGTTGGGGCGCCACCCCAATGGGCACCGTCCATCATCAAGGAAACGGCGGCACGCCACAACCCAGCTTTCGCACACTTCCGGGGACGCCCCATTCATCCCACCCTACCAGACCTCGACCTCCCCGCCACATCCTCAAACACCGGGACTCCTGCTGGACGGTGGAATGGGACGACCACGGCAAGGTCAGAAGGGCAACGGCACACGCCCCCGACGGCGAAGTCCCGCCCCCACCACGCGGAGGAGACCGCTTGCGACTCGCCGCACGCATCCCCCACGCCCCAGAGGCAGCCTGGGAAGCGCTGTACTACGCCCTCTACTGGGCGCAGGGGGCGCCAGAAGGCCCCCTCCCCCCGGAACGCACCCCAGCGTGGACACGCCACGCCACCCGCTACACGGCCCACATGCGCCGCCACGGGGCAGGCACCGGGCACCGGCTCCTCACCTGGCCCACGGACCCGCCCGACGCCCTGCAGGAGGCCGAGGAAGTGCTTGGCCTCATGACCAAGCAAGTGTTCCAGCTGAAGGACCCCGTCCCCACGTCCAAGCCCGACGTCCAAGCCGCCCGCGAACACCCCGTGTTTGCACCATGCCACGCACCCGTACAGCGGCCCCAGGGCGCACCTCCCCAACGGGGACAACCCGCTGCCCGGCGCCGCCAAGGTGCGCAGAAGCGCAAGGCCCCCACACAGGCCAAACCCGCGCCAAAGCCAAGGGCCAAGCCGAAGAGCTGGACCAAAGATGAAGCCGCTGCCCTGTATCCCGAATACGCCATCAACACCCGGGTGCAGCTGCCCTTCGAGTACCCCACGGCCGCGGGCCCCTCCAAGTGGATATGGGCCGCAGGGGAGGTCAAGCACCGGTACCTCGTCACCGGGGACCACCAGGGGTTCAAGATCCACGTCAAGTGGGACCCGGCCACCCCCAACGACAAGAAGCTGGGGCGCACCATCGAACTCTGGCGAGACCAAGCCGGTCGTGAGATGGTCCCCATGCAGCTGTGCACCCCCGACACGGAGCACCTCACCGGCACCGAGTACACGGGCGAAGTCCACAATGCATGGGCCCTACTCCAGCCCCAGAAGCGGAACCGCAGGGCACCCGCAGCTCAGGGCGTCATCGACCTCCTCGACGCCTGACGGGGCCAGGGCCGGACACGGCCCGCCCCCCCAACTACCCGTCCCCAAAAAACCGTCGCCTGCGGAAGCCCACGCCCGCATCAACATCCTCAACGAGCCCGCGGTCACCTACGACCCCACCAAGGCCGCCATACTGCAAGCCATGCGCGGGCCGCACCCCCAAGGCGCAGACCTCCTGGGGTTCCTGGAGCAAGCCCTCCGCAGAGCGGACCAACCCGAACCAGCACCGATCCTGGACCCGGAGGGGAACAAATATCACGCCCACTGGGAACGGGGGGTACCGCTCTACCACAAGACGTTCGTCACGGTACATGCCCACCCCGACCTCGGAGTGGACGGTCGCCTCGGGGCGTACGAGTGCGTGGGGCCCGGATGGCAGCTAAACGTGCTACTCACGCACGTCCCGTTCGGGGAGGAGACCAAGGACTTCCTGGACACCCTGAGCCTGGCGTACCGCCGACTCTCCTTCCTGGCACCCACCATCATCATAGGCGACCTAAACGCCGCCCCCACCGACGACGACCGCACCGGCTCACCCAAAGCCACCGACACAGCTGTCCAGGACGCCATGCACCAACTGGGCCTCACCGACCTCACGGCAGGACTCACCGGCACACCCTCCCATTACCCCCACCAAGCCGGCACCCACCCGTCCCGCATCGACACGTGCTACAGGGACCCAACCACGGTGCGCGTCCACGAAGCAGCCTACGGGGACCTCCCGCCCACAGGCACGGGCCACCGGCCCCTCTACATCGACCTCATCATCCCCAACCTACCCCCACCCGCGGCCACCCTGCCAGACGACACCCTCCCACCCACACTGCAGTTCCCGGCCGAGGACGACCACGGCGCCTGGCACAGGTATAACAGGGCCCTACACGCCATCCTGCGCCGCCCGGGTACACCGACACTCACCACCGCCATGCGCCGGGCGGCACAAGCATGCGGCATGGAGCGTGACACGAACCACACGGGAGCACCACCAGACCTCACCCTCCAGCAACTCGTCCATGACATCTGGACCACGAAAGGGAAACTCGCCACCCTGCTACGCCCCAGCACACCGGAGGCACGAGACCGGGACGCCCACCTCCGTGCGCTCCTCACCACCCGCCGCCACCAACTCCAGGAATGGCACGCCCACCGCAAAGCGGCCGCAGCCCAAGAACGCGAAAGATACGGCAGAAACGACACGCCGTACAAGTCCCTACGTTACGTCAGCCGCATCCTGGACGACACGGGGCGCCGTACCATCCACGCGGTACGCACCCCCGAAGGAGGCCTCACCAATGACCCCGCAGCCCTCCTCCAGGCAGTCCTGGACAGCTTCCAGGCACAACACGGAGACACCCTCCCCGAGCTCGACCCCCACACCAGAAACACCATCCGCGAGCATGTGCCCAGGGTCTTCAACCGGGAACAGCGGCGCGCCATCGAACACGACCCCTTCAGCATCTCAGAACTGCAACGCG
Source organism: Eutreptiella sp. 'Long Island Sound 2002' (assembly GCA_964036045.1). NCBI lineage: Eukaryota > Euglenozoa > Euglenophyceae > Eutreptiales > Eutreptiaceae > Eutreptiella > Eutreptiella sp. 'Long Island Sound 2002'. Next base: position 48,055,492 of record OZ038384.1, read on the forward strand.
CCCTAGACCGCCTGAAGAAGGGGGTCGTGCCCGGCGTCGACGGTTTGCCGGACGAAGCGTACCAACGTCTCACCCTGCCCATCAAACGCCGCCTGGCAGCCCGCCTGTGGGACATCGTCACGGGCGCCACGCCCATCCCCCCTGAGTGGGCCAACCTGGTCCACCCCCTCTACAAAAAGGGGGACTGGGCGCAGCCGGGGAACTGGCGGCCCATAGTCTCCGCCACCACCGAGGTCAAGCTGGTGTGGACGCTCATCCTGGGCCGCATCGCGCCAGCGGTCTTCGCCCACGTGCCCGCCAGCATGTGGGGAGCCATGGCCGGCAGGTCCCCCCACGAGGCCATCTTCCTCCAGGACACCGCACTGGACATGAACCCCTACGAGATGATCATCGCCTCCCTCGATGTCCAAGGCGCGTTCCCCCACGCCCCACACCGGCTCCTCACGGAGGTATGGGATGCCATGGGCCTCCCATTCCTATCCTTCATGACCGGGTACATCCAGACCCGACTCTACGCCGTCATCACGGCCGCGGGCCTCACCCCCTGGACCGGCACAGACAGCGGGGTCCCCCAGGGAGGCGCGGAAGGCCCCTTCCTCTACCTCCTCGTCACCCTGCCACTGGCATTCGAGCTGGCACGGGTATACCCGGGGTACGCCCCATACCCGCTACGGTCCCCCCTCATCAACTTCGCAGATGACAACCTCCTCACTACGGCCACCCGCCACCGCGACCCTGAGAACGCAGGGCTACCAACGACCACCGAACAAGTGTCCGCCATTCTCCAACTCACCACAACCTACCTGGACGCCCACCAGCTCCTAGTGCACCCCCGCAAATCGGTCGGGCTGGCCGACGCCAAGACCCCCCCCCCCCCCACATCCGGAAAGGCACACCCCTACACCTGGAAGACACCACAGTCCACCTGGGAGTCACACAGGCCACGCGGCACCACCACATCACACTCCCAAGCAAGCTAGAAGAGCGCCTCGCCCGGCTACCCCGAAATGCCAGGGGGGACCTCCTGTCTACGCAGGGCCTGGCGTACTTCATGGAAGCAGTGCTCAACGCGGCCATCGGGTACCAAGCCCTGCACCTCCCGCGCCCCCGAGACGCACTACGCCACGCTCGACAGCAAGTGACGAAGGCATGGGCGCAACACGGAGGCTGGCCCACGTCTTTCCCCAAGGAGGCCATGATGGCCCACTGGCGCTACTACGGAGATAATACAGGCGCCTTGGTCGACATGGCCTATGCCAAACACGCAGCACACCTCCTACACAGGGTAACACACAACCACCAACCAGAAGTTCGCGAGGCGGCAGCCATACGCATAAAAGAAGCGAAAATGGCCCGCAACACCTGCCCCCGGTGGATACTGGCGCAACACGGCGTCTCCACCCCCGTGGGCACTGGCATCTGGGCCCAGCTACAACTCCTCCTACCGCACCACACACACGCCATCCTGACAAACCACCACTGCGATCAACAGGGGCCACTCGTGGCCACACACACCGACATCCACCGACGCCCGGCAGGCGAGGTGGACACCCTGCGCCTCGTAGGGGCCACCATCACCATAGTGTATATCACCCCAACACAGATGAAGATCATGGCCCAATGCGACGCCCACCACGCCCCGTTCCTTTCCGACCCACAATGGCCAGCACGCCACGTCTTCCAAGCGTACCTCCGCGCATGTGCTACGAAGGCAGGGCGCGACATGCCGGGGCCCAAGGACATCGACACGGCGTACACAGCCTTCCAGCGCCAGCACCTCCGGCCCCGCCCGAGCGAGCACGAGACCCCCAACGACGGCGGCACGACGCAGGGGGAGCCCACCCCGTCAGCTGAAGGCTGGACATCACCCAGCATGCTGCTACTAGCACCAAACGGCCACAAACATGCTACCCGCACTGTCCAGCGACACCATGCCCCCTGGTCCATCCCCAAACACAATGCACCGGAGACCGATGTACCACCAGTCAGACACAGTGACCAGGGCATACCACGCACGTGCTGGCACTGCAGCCCGGCAGCCCTCGACACTCCGTGGCCCCTGCTGCACCTCATCTCCACCCACTACCGCACCCCCACCGCCGCCGCCACCGCCGACCAGCAGGCATGGCTCTCCCCCTGGTTTCACACGGTACCCCGAGACCACCCGGCGCACGTAGCCTGGACCCGAACACCCAGGGCGACATGGACGTTCACCAACGAGCGGGCAGACCCGGACAGCGTAGCCATGGAGTACGACCGCTGCGACCCACACCGCGCAGGACCTCAGGAGGCACCCATGCGCCCTCTACAGCACAAATGCCCCACCCTCCGCGGCGACAAAGACGACAAGGAGCGGCGACAGACCATCACGTGCCAGAGGTTCCACCCCAATACGGGATACCTCTTCCACGTGATGTACGCGTATATCACCAAGGGACGCCCAGACAGGGGCCTCCTCCGCCTCACCCCACGAGCCGAGGCCATCATCACCCAGGGAATAGGCGTCTATGCAGCGCCACTACTGCAACCCACGCAATTCACCGCCAGAACCACCCAGGGGAACCCCATCTACGTCTATCACCCCACAGCAATCGCCCGCCTACCCATACCCAGCGACACCGACATCATCTACTTCACTGACGCATCCGGCACCCAGCAACGCACCCCCACGGTTGGTTGCGCCTCCGTGCGCATCACCCGGCACGCGGACGGCCTCCACGTGGAACACCACACCGGGACCACCATCTTTGGGGCGTCCTCCCACGTCGAACTGCGCACCATGGCAGACGCCGTCACCGCCACACCGCCACCCACGACGGTCCGGCCCCGCAACATCTGGGTAGTCGTGGACGCCACGGTTGACATCCACCTCACCAGGCGCCTTGCGGACCTGCCCCTCCACAAAGCACTCGAGTCCGGCCTCACCACACAAGCGTTGGGACTATGGATGGCCTTCAAGGGCATGCACCCCCAGGACGCCCTACACATCGTCAAGCAGGAGTCACACCGCTACGCATACGGCAATGGACGCGCAGACACGCAGGCCAAACACCAGAACACCAACCACACCCCAGGGCTCGAACGCGTGCGACTGGACACCCCACACCACAGCCACCTGCAGCACCTGCCCCCGATACCCCTGGCCACACAGCCCCCCCAATGGATGCCCGAGGACACGCCGTACAGTGATCGAGACAAGCAGTACCACTACCCCACACCCATCCGGCAACTGGCCACCACACTGGGCCACCCAGCGAACACCGAAATCCTCCGACGCCTCGAAGACTCCGTCCACACCCCCCTCTACTACTCCGCCCTGCGCCCGGATAGCCTCCCAGCACACCTACAAAAGCCCCGACTCAAACTCGCCCTCGAACAACTTCCCCTCCTCACCCGATACCACCGATGGTATACGCGCCGCTCGATCCACGTCCCCGCGGGACACACCAAATGCATCTGCAGCCACGCGGAAGAAGAAACATGGGACCACTTCAAGGCGTGCCCCCTGTACAGAGGACTGGACACCCTCACAGACTGGAACCCAACCCACACCATCGCACAGCACGCCGGATGGCTGGCGCAGTCCCCGGCGACCCAGCAACTCACCACCGTCCTCAAGCAGACAGAGGTGCTCGAGGCAGTCCGCAGGGGACTCGTCCCCACTGCCATCTACACCTTGCTACGCACCCACGCGGAGGACCCCCAGGCCACGGCAGCGCACATGCAGCGGACGGCCGTTGCCAAGACGGCGGTGCAGCTCACATACCGCACCCACAAATACCTGCAGCATGCGGCAACCCTGCCCCCAACAGACCAAGCCCACCTCCTCAAACTCCTGTTCTACCAACCATGAGAACCTACCCCGTGACATACCAACACGGAACCCCCACCACGTCTACACACCGTCCACCGAGCACAGCACTGGCACAGCACACACGGGCGCCACAGGCACCGCACACGCTCCCACCAGCATGCGCGCGCCACCAGCCCCCTTCCCCCCACGCCGCCGTCCGTCCACAGGCACCACCAACCACCAGCCACCGCATGTCCCCTCTGCGTTAGCCGGCGGCTACCACAGACAGCCCTGCCCTGCAACCCAGACCACTGGGTCTGCCTGGGAGCCGCGCACCGCCTCACCCACTGCCCCCACTGCGGGGACCTCAACCCCCGCCACCGCGAACGGCCCGCGGCCCCAGCCGCACCCCCCCCCGACAGCCACCCCAGCTTCTTCGGGCTCCTCACCGACACCCTCCGGGACCAACTGGGAGGGTACTACGTGGCGGACGCGGCGGACCACGCATGGACCATAGCCGTGGCCACGGGCAACACACCCCTGCCCCCCTACAGCCCACCCCTACGCCACAGCGGAGGCGGCTTGAACGTGGCAGCCCGCCACATCCTCCTCGCCCTGTACCTCCACCACCGAGACCTACACCTCCCAGACCCACAACTCCCGGCCCCCCGAGCAGCAGCCCTGACGCCGGAAGCGTGGGCCGACACGGCACCAGAGGAGATAGCAGCCTACCTCCGAATCACTCGCCGCCGGTTCAAACACGCCCTTGGCCGACGGCAAGGAACACCTTACCCACTCAGCGCACTCCTCTACCCGGCACACCACCCCCACCCCGCACAACAGAAGCCCCCGGAGGGCTGGGCGTCTTTTCGGGACGCCCACCTGGCCGCCCCCGACGAGGCCACCGCCACGCGGATGGGCCTCACGGACCAGGAAGCCTACGTCAGAGGCCTCGCCCCCACGGGGACAGGGGGGTTCACCCGCCCCCGACACCCACCAGGCCAAGAAGACCAAGACAGGTCAGGGGGCCCGCCAACGCGCCCACCAGCAGGGCGCGACGCCCCGACCAAGGCCCGGGTCCAGCCACACCGCACCGCCCCACGCCCAGACCCCCGGGGCACACCAACAACACCGCCACCGCCAGCGCCCACCACCACCACCGTACCGCAGCACCCAAACCCTGCAGCCCAGTCAGCCACCACCGCCCACACACATCCACACCATGCCAGGACAACCGTACGCGCAGAGCCAGGAACATGGCACCACCAACACCACCACCACGCCCCCATCCCTCCGAAACCCCTACCCCCTAATGCCCCCATGCTACAGCGACCCCCACCAGCTACATCCCCACCACGCCCCAGCACAACCAGGCCCCGCGAACCACCCACCCCACATAGCGCACATCACCGCACCACACCATCACGTATTCCACCACCACCAGCCCCTGCCACCACACCCACCAACGCCGGGGTACCACACACAACCAGCACACCCTCCACACCACCACCACGCGGTCCAGCACCACCCGCCGCCCCCGCTACACGCCCCCACGACATAGGAGCCACGGTACACCCCCATGGACCCGCGAGGAGCCGCGCACGCACACCAGCAACACCAGGGCCTAGTAGGAGCGCCCCACCACCACCAACAGCCCCCCCACCCACACCCCATACCAGCGAGCACCATCCACCAGCAGCCACCCATCGCATACGGACCACAGCCCCACCCGGGGGCTCATGCGGCCGCCTCCCGCCCGCACCCCAGCACCACAGCCAGTCAAGAACCGCAAGGGCCACACGGCGCACACGCGCAACACCCACACGATTCACAGGGACGCCCGGACCCCCAGCCAGCACAACACTCACCCCCGCCCCCCCCGACCCACCACCACCAGCAGCCCCCCCACCCACACCCCATACCAGCGAGCACCATCCACCAGCAGCCACCCATTACATACGGACCACAGCCCCACCCGGACGCCCATGCGGCCGCCTCCCACCCACACCCCGGCACCACAACCAGTCAAGAACCGCAAGGGCCGCACGGCGCACACACGCAACACCCACACGACCCACAGGGACGCCCAGACCCCCAGCCAGCACAACACCCACCCCCGCCCCCCCCCACCACCAACAGCGCCACCCCCACACCACCCCCCCCCGCCCCCCCCCCGAGACCAGGCCACGGACACAACACGCGGCAGCCAGCACCAGCCAATTGACGTCGATACCCCCGCCGACACACGCCACCGCGAATGCCCCCTCCCGCGACCGCCACAAGAGACCCCATCACCGGACCCCACGCGCGACAACGACGACCACCCCCCCGCGACCCACACCACCCCCCCCATCACACCCCGCACCACCAGTCGCCGCACCGGCCGAACCCTACGCCCTACACAACCCCGCAGCGGTACGGCAGCACCTCCGGGGACTCGGGGAACAGGACGTCGTGCTGTACCTCCGCACCTCCGGCACCAGCACCCCCATCCGGGCGGCCACCCTGGTCAAGGCGGCCACCCTGGGGGAAGGCGTCAGAGACTTCCTCTTCGACGCCTTCCTCCACGTCGCCCGACACGAGCGCCCCCCACGCGCCACCCCAGACGGCGAGAGCCCGCCCCCCACGGGGAGCCGGATCTGGGTGCCCCCCATCGACTGGGGGCGACACCTGGTCGGACACCCCGTGCCGGAGCGGGACAGCACCCAGGGCCGCACCCGCTACCGCGAGCCCAACATGGCCCACCCCCCACCCGACGCCACCCCCGACAGCACCAAAGAGTGGGAGCATGAAACATGGGTAGCCCGGATGGCCTCCCTGAGCAACTTCCGGCTCCACGTCCCGGGGGACATCCCCACCCCCGACGAGCAGCAGCCAGCCCCCTCCACGTACATGACCCTCATGTACAATCTGCACTACACCCTCTCCACCACCACCTACGACGCACCCACAGACCACTGGGTGGTACACGGCACCGACTCCCTCCTCCCCGCCGACTACACCCCTCCCACACACAACCCAGGCCTCGACACGTACGCCAGGGGGGACGACCCGGACGACCCCCACATCTGGGGCACGTGGGCACCCGAATCCCTGGACACGCTGCTCTCCATCCGCAGCGGCTACCAGGGCCTTGGTAGGGCGATGTATTGCCTCGCCAAGTGGACCCAACGGACCTGGGATATCCCCACGGACCGATGGGTGTGGGTGGTCACGCTGCGCCCCCAGCAGAGGGAAGCCCCCCCAAACCGCAGGGGACCCACTCCCCCACGCCCCACCACCCTACAACTATGCCCGTACATGGTGGCAGCCCGCCTCATGACGCTGCTATGGCCGGGCCCCCACAACCCCTCCCAAAACTACCCCCACCTCACAGAGGAGGACATGCCCGGCATCCAGCGATGCTCCTTCCGGACCCTCGACTACCTCCAGCAAACACACCCCCGCGTCCTGGAGCAGATATGGCCAACCCCCGGGTAACCCACGTGCCCGCGCAGCCGAGACAACGCCACCACGCCAGCACCAGCACGCACGGATCACCAGGGAAAACGCGCGCACACGCCCGATGCCCGAACCTGCACCCTCGTTCTCGCTACTTACAGGACCCAGCATCATACGCCCGCCCCCGAGGCCCGGGACCCTCCACCGTCTCCCACAGCCCTCTCCTCCACCTCCGACTCCACAACTTCCGTCACCACGACCACCTCATCCACCACCACCAACACGTCCTCATCCAGCACTCCACCCCCCAGGCCGCGGGGAACACCTCCCAAACGGGCCTCCAAACCCGCCCCCACCGCGAGCAGCCCCGCCGCCGCCAAGGCCCACGCCCCGACGAAGCCCGCGCCCACGACCCAGCCGAAGCCCAAGACCGCCGCCAAACGGCAACCCGCAGCCAAGCCCAAACCCAAGCCCAAACCCGGCGCCACGAAAGCAGCGCGAGCCCGGCCCCCCAAGGATGTCCTCTACGACATCTGGCCCCAGCCGTCCCAGGCCCGAAGGCAGCAGCGCCCAGCGCGGCGCCCCCCCACCGTCATCGACGCCACCGCCACCACCTTCATGGCGGAGCGCGCCCCGGCCGAAGCGCGACGCGCCTCGTCCCGCCACCTCTCAAAGCCCGCACCCCAGGCCCACGGACCGCTCCCGACCAAGCCAGAACAACGCCAGGGTCCACCAGCAGCGTCCCCGCCCCCCTACCGGCCCCCGATGACAGCCCACATGCAACGCATGCCCCACTACCGCCGCCGCCGCGAGTCTTTGCCCAACCCCGAGGCGGAGACCGTACGCGCACACCCGCGGGTCCACATCCGCGTACACCCCCACTCCCCACGCACCCCCACGGAACAGGACTACGAGGAATCCCCCAGGCCCGCCACCGCCGCCGGTCCCCACGACCCCGTCACACCCACCCACGCCCACTCCTCCGCCCAAGACCGCGGGCCCGTCCAGGAACAGTGGTGGCAGCGCTGGACCCACACGCAGCTCTGGGAGCTGCGGAAGTGGGCCCGGGGAGAGCCCTCCCTCGAGGGCCTGGTCCATCGGCCCCGCAAGGGGTCGGTGGAGAACTGCCGCCTCCGGCCGGCGGGGGGGTGGATGCCGCAGGCCGCATGGGAAGCCATGCTGGCCGATGCGCTCCACCCCCTGGGAGTCCACCCCCGCAACCTCCCCGCGCCCCAGGACCACCCGTATGTCCTCAGGCGCCTGCGGGAGACCCTCCAGGAAACGCGGCGAGACGGCATCCGCCTGTGGGACATCACCCAAAGCCCAGCCCCGCACGCACACACCCCCTCACCACCCCACAAGCGTCGGCGCACCGACACCGGCGACACACACAGCACCCCAGGAGCCCTGCGCGCCACACAACACGACGCGCCTGACCCCCCGGCCAGCGGCGCCGCCATCTAACCCCGTTATCCAGCACACCACCACCACGGGGCGCCACGCCAGGCCCCGCCCAGAAGTCACCAAACGAACCGGACGCCGAAGGAAGCCAAAGCACACGACAACGAGCACCACTACGCCCAAAGGCGCCGAACCCAGGCCCGATACTGTGGGCTCCTCTCCACCCTCAGCACGACACACACGTCACTGACGTCACTCCTCCGCCGTGCCCCCTCCCACGCCACCGCCCCGACCCCCCCCCCCTCCCGCCGCACGTCCCCACGCCGCCCAGCACCCAGCCCCACACACTGCGCCACAGCATCGCCCTAGTCCGGCTCCTCCACCATCGCGCCACTTGGCACCTCACAGTAGACCGCCGTCCTGTGGTCCCGCTCCCCCCAGCACCGCTCCCGGGGTCGCACCCGGCCCACGTCGTGTTCGCCCCCACGTCGCGGGCCGCGGACATCCTCCCGCTCCTCGCCGCCACCCCTCCCGGGCATCGCATACTGCTTGCCGCCAACCCCTCGGTCCTCAGTGAGATCCTCACCGGGCACGCCGACGCCCTGCACGTGCGCCCGCTGCTGCCCAACCTGCACGCTGCGCACGCCCCCGGCACGCCCGTCGACCCCTCCGTGTGGGACTCCCAGTGAGGCCACCGGCCACCGGCCGGCCCGCACGCACCACCCCGCACTCGCCTCGGGCGCACGACCCCGTGGACGCCGCTACCCACACGCCCGGCCCCGCGCAACCGCCTAACCGAGCCAGAACCCAAGCACAAATCAAACCCGAGCCACACCCCAAAACCGCTAACCCTTGACTCCTAACCAAGCCCGCCGAGGGAACACCGAAACCACAGCCGACACAGCCGCCTAACCAGCCAGCTCCAGAAGCAAAGAGACACTTCACCAAACCCAGCCTGACCCAGGCCTAACCGAGCCGAAGCCCCAACACAAATCAAACGCGAGCCACACCCCGAAACCGTCAACCCTTGACTCCTAACCAGGCCCGCTGAGGGAAATACGTAGACACAGCCCACAGCCACAGCCCACACAGCCGCCTAACCAGCCAGCACCAGAAGCAAAGAGACACCTAACCAAACCCACCCTGACCCATACCCGTGTACATCAGGACGCGCGAGCCGCACCCCTGGGGCGCGGCCGCCGCCACAGCACCGACGACACACGCCAGAGGACACAACGCTATTGCACCGCCGCACCAGCTTCCCGTGCCTGTGCCTGCAGTGTACGCGCGCCCCTGTTTTTCTCTCTCTTTTTTTTTTTTTTTTTACCCCCCCAAAAAAAAAAACAAAAAAACAAAAAAAAAACAAAAAAAAGAAAAAAAAAAGAAAATTAGGGGGGGAGGAAGAGGGACACAACCACCCATGGCACACACGCACCCCACACAGCACGCACACCGGTGTACAGGAGCCGAGTGGCCCAGGACACCGCACATGCAACACAACACACCGAGCGAGCACACCAGTGAACAGGAGCCAGCTGGCCCAGGACACCGCAGACGCACCACAGCAAACCGCGCGGGCACACCGGTGAACAGGAGCCCAGCGGCCCAGGACACTGCACACACGTAGGGCGGCCGAGGGACAGGAAAGAACCAATACCCCATGGGTCGGACGCACTGGGGCGACCCAGCCGACCCACCGGGCCAGTGGCAGGAGCGGTACTCCAAGGCCACTGGTCCGAGCCCGGCCAGGCTGCATCGGGGACCATGGCAAACGTCACCCGGAGCCATGGAAGCAACCGGTGACAGGCGAGCCGGTACACAGTCCAGGAGGGGGTCACCTGCCAAGCAGGGTGGCCCCGCAACTCAAGCCACAAGGGTGAGGCGGTCGTACCGTAGACAAGCGGGAGCAATACCCCTTGTGGTGAGAGATACTCCACACGGCTGGGCAGCCCCCCAGAGCTGCCGCCCAAAGGACGGGGCATGTGGCCCTACCCATGGACACATGTGGGGACACCCTCCCACCTGGGACACATGGACCGGGTGGCCGCGACGATGCCTTCCCAAGCACATGCGGGAGCGGCTCAAGAGGCACCTGACATAGGGCAGTGGGAGGGACAGGACGTCCCCTTGGTAAGACCTTCTTCCTGCAATGTCAAAGGAGGCATCCCGAGCTCCCGAAGATACCTACCTACCTGCACCTTCGTTAGATGGGTGTACATAGGCGGCATCTCCACGAGTATTCGCTCCTTCCGAGCACCCGGGGGTGATGGCAAATAGAGGTACTTGGTGGGCTGGCAACTGCCAATTACTTGGCCCAGTCATGCGCAAGGTGGCCCGCTGGAGTGGCCCTCGTCACTTCAGTCCTAGTGGGGTAGGCATCCGGCATACAAATCAATACATGCGGTGGCAGACTGGGAAAATGGAACGCGCTGGATGCACTGGACGCGAGTACAAGGTACAGGACCACAGGCCGAGTACTGGTCACTTCCACGCACCGCACCAGGGCGCAACAGTGCTGAGGCGTCTGTCTGTCCCTCGTGTGCTGTGTCAAGGCGCATAGCCGCTTTGCGTGCCAGTCGAGGCTTACCGGGGGGGTCGCACAGATGACAGTACCCGGTACAGGACTACGGGCAGAGTCCTGATCCCATTCTCTTGCTGCTTTTGGGTGCCCACGTTCAGCTCCAACATACACGTCCGCTGGGTGGACCTCTCAACTGCCGGCAGTGGCACTGGGGTTTGTGTTTCACGGGGGGGGAGGGAAGGTAGGGAACAGACTCCTGTTGCTGCCGAAGGGAAGGGGCACCAGCTTGCATCAAGGGACCACGGAACAACAGAACACAGTGAAAGGAAAATCGCCAGACTTGGGACTGTAGTGTCTCCTAGATCTGTATGTAAAGGCCCTGCGGGCATCTGCCACTTAGATTAGATCGGTAACGGGCCTTTCCGGTCGCCGTCCTTGATGTACGTTCCTGTATATACGAAGGTGTAGAGGTGCGGGGGGAGATGAGGGCAACCAGGAGTCAGGGATGGGGGAGCGACGGGTTAGCGCCAATCCTCGGGGCGGAAGGGGCATGGTCGGTTGGATGGGCGTGGTACAGCGCTCTCGAGGGAGGCATTGACTGCATTTATCGCATTTTGGTGGAATTTACCCAACGACACTCTGGCTGCACGCATGCAACCATGATGCAGGGCGAGGTATCGGTACAGGGTACGTGGTAGAGCCAGGCAGCGTATGATTCCAAGGTCAGGGCGGGTGGCGGTGGAGCGCCAATTAGCTAGGAAAAAGGGTATCGGCCAAGCGGACAACCAAGCTGCCCCTAGGGGTTGTGTGGGTAAGCAATGTGCAAAGACACCATGCACACTGTCATTGTGCCTGCCTCCACAGTGCGTGCAGGCCACACGGGAGGACTCGTCGCGCCAATATGTGGCATAGTGGCTGAAACCATCTCTCGATTGCAACCCAAAAAGCAACTTGTGCCATGTGAGGCGGTGTCGTTTGAGAGGCCTCAACGAGACCCGATGGAAGTGTTATTGTAGGTGAGAGGGGATCAGGTCCTGCGTCCATACCTTGTTGTTAGCAGTAGGCAGCAGAGTAAACGCTCCGGCGATCGCGACTCATCTGCGAGGTCGCTCGCGAGCGATAGGCCTGACGCTATAATACAGATAACATCAATCCGACAGAGTACAGACAGATTTACGACAGAGCACAGACAGAATTACGACAGAGTAATTAACGATTATTAAATAGCATGGTGATTGCATTTTACACATTGTGTATGCATGCGCTCTGTAAAGTATTCTGAGACTGGACTTCTGTGTGCTGCACAGGGTCTTTGTGACCATGTTGACTGTGGATTCACGGACAAGTTCAACAATTACGACGTGTATGAGCAGTGGATTGCTTTGAGGGCAAAGGTACAAGTGTGGTCTGGACTTTGAAATAAAGTGCACGTGTTTTGCAGCATCGATCCGGTGCAGGGGCCTAGTGGCAAATCAGTTGGTAGCATCATCGGGTGCTTGCAGCGTGAATCTCTGACTTTCTGACCTAAGAATGAGTGCTGAGTACATCGTTTCGTGAATCCATGGTTACCATCGGTGAACCTGAGCAGTTGAGGCTGCAGCTGTATGAGCCTACAACACAGAAGCAGGCTCCGGCGGAGCCGATGATCCTCTGGAGCCCTGTGAAGGCAGCAGCGTTTGATCCACAAGAATCAATGCCGCCGAACCTGTCTGCAGCTCGCATGCTAGTCAATGTGGAGAGGCATCGCTGGGTTGATCAAAATGGGTGTCCGCATGAGTGGCAAGCCATCAGCCACACCGGTGACCACGTTGAGCGCTTGCATCAAGTAGAGGACGGCGTGACGGAGCTCCGTGAAGCCATGACTGCTGTCACAGACGCGCTGAGATCGGGACTGAACGGGGATCAACAGTTTTTTGATCTGTTGAAAACCCACGATCATCACTTTGCAGGTATCGCCGTCGATCTGGAGACCATGAGAGGAGACATGGCGGCGCTAGGCAACGCCGTCACAGCTGCGCAGCTCGACATAGGTGACCTATGGCGTGATCTTCGCGGCCTGCAGAAGGCCAACAACACCGCCTTGTTGACGGTGGAGCGCAGCGTCAACGAACTGCTGCAAGTGGCAGCAGCGGCGCGCCTACGGCGTTTGGAGGAGTCCTTAACGCGTGCGGAGGTGGGCATCAAGGGCTGCCACGCGGCCATCGAAGGCGTGCCAGCCTTAGTGGACGCCAACAGGCTGCACCTCAGCGGCCACATCCACAACGTGTCCTCCTCCCTGAACGACCTGGGTCAGCGCGTGGGCGCGGTGGCCCGCCAGGAGGCCACCATCGCAAAGGCCTACGAGCGCATCACGCAGGAGACGGCGGAAATCCGGAGGGTCACAGCCCCTCTCGAGCAGGATACCACTCTCTAGCGTGTGGTCAATGGGTTAGAGCCGAAAGTAGGGACTTTGGAGGGTCAGCACCAGACCTTAAAAATCCGACAAACAACGGTGATGGAACAGTTAGACAGGACAGCAGGCTTGTTGGATGAGCGCACCATCACAATCCGAGCGACGACGTCGCGCCTGAACTACTGCGAACAAACTTTGCAAACAGCGCTTAACAGAATCACCATACTGGAAAAGGGTACTGACGCCTCCACAACATCTCAACCTCCTGAGCCACCCAATGACCCTCCTCCTTCTTACTCGTGCTCTGGCAGCGACGCGGGCTGCCCCTGGTGTGCATCTAAGGTGTCTTCGTTGGAGGACGCCAATCAAGCCCTTGAACAAGAAGTGGCCCGGCTGAACACACAGGTGGTTGACCTCAGGGGCCGGCTGTTACACCAGAGCGAAGACAAGGCCTCTTGGAAGGCGGAGGTCTTGAGTGAAATGAGGGGACGCCTAGAAGCCATCCGGCGCCAACACCTGGAGGAGATCAGGGACTGGCACCATTGCCTGATGCTGGCGGAATCAGATTCGGATCGCCTGCAAGTGGAGGCCGTGAATCCGTTAGCCAGGAAGGTCCACGAGGTAGACAGGCAGTGTGGGTCTTTAAAACGACAAGTCCAAAACAACACCCAGGGATTGGTGCTGGTAAAGGGACGGCAGCAAGCGCCATCACCACCGACCCAACCCCCGGACGTATCCACCTCCCTGAATTTCGATATGGCAGCGGTGGAAGCCCGAGTGGCGGAACATGACACCTCCCTCCGGGCTTTGAAGACGCAGCTCCCAGAGGTGATGGATGGCACGAAAACCCTCACGAATGCGATCGAACACATAAGAGGAAAAATACAGGAGTGGGAAGATGAGTATGCGGATGAGGGGAAGGAGAGGCCAGACACCCCTACCCCTCGCCAAAACGTGAACCCCGACCCCAGCCTTTCCAATTTCACCTACCCCGTCAAGGCCTAGCCTGGAGCTCCGCCACATGTTTCGACGGAAGAGGGCATTTGTTTTTCCCATTGCCCATATGGAGAGACTACGCCTGCTCCGGGGGTTGGGACGCAGTTTTGTGGGTTGGGGGACAACCTGAGGCCGCACACCAACCCCTCAACCCCGAAGCCAGCGGCAAGCGCCCCCACATTGCTACATTAAGCGGGTGGCGCTACGTTTGACCTTCCAGAGCTGGACATGAAGGGCACCACCCATGATGGGGAGAAGCACGTGAGTTTTTCTAACGTGCAGGAATTCTTCAAAAGTGACCCCCTCTCAGCAATGGGTATCTTGCCTTCGTTTGGGGGGACAGGTAAGGCCCCAGTTCTGGGCACAGCCGACCCAGGGTCTTTTTCTGTACCTGATGGCTCCGAGGCCGGCAGTGCCCCCACCCACAAAGACCCGAATGTTCAGGTGAGGGCACTGTTCGGCACCGACAAGTCAGAGTTAGAAACCCTACACGCCGAAACTAGGCAAGTCATTAAAGACCTCCTCAAGGGGGGAGTGGGCCACGTTTGAGCCCGATTGGGACCGTTACAGGGGATTTTGGTGTAAGCGCATGGCGCCAGATCCCCTGGCATACGTTTTATGCTCGTGTTTCCTGGACGAGGGGAACTTGTAAGGCAGTCTGGTTAGAGATGCCGGCTGGACGTACGAGCAGATCTACGGCGTGGCCTCTACTATCGGCCAGGGCAGAGTGTCCGGCGAACTCCTGGAAAAGCAATGGGTCGCATTGGTCCTGCCCCGCGCAAAAACTGTGGCCAACTACAGCCTCTCGATAATCCAGTGGGTGCTACAGGCTCGCCGCACGGCACGCAAGTGGGCTATCACCCCTCAACGTGCCAAACAGGTGTGGCGCCAGGCGCTTGAGCTTCATGGAGGCTACGGGGCGGAACTTGCCGAACTGGCAAAGTTACAGGCAGTGCATGGTCAGTTCACCTGGGAGGTTGCACACTCCCAAGTGGTGCATGAGCTCACCTGGCGTGATAAGCGCAAGTGGCAACAAAAATGCCATGAAGACGCGCAGCCGGCACCTCCGGTGCAGACACGCAGCGCCTCGGCGCCCGCAACCTTCAAGGGCGCATGCCACAACTGCGGTGAAATAGGACATCGGGCGGCAGACTGCCCCAAGCCCAAGAAGACGAATGACCGTCGAGACCGCACCCCTGGCCAAAAAACTGGCAGGGCGAAGGGCAAAGGCAAGACCAACAGCAAGGGGCAGCACGGCGATTACCCCAGGTGTGGCAGGTCGTGCGGCGACCGCAAGCCTCATCAGGGAGACGACAAAACTACCGACCAAGGCTTGACCCCAAGTCAACAAAAACAGGTTGACTGGGCCCTCCGACATGCCACCAAAATGGCCAAAGATGACAAGTGCATCTGGTGTGGGGGTGACCACCACCCTGCCCAGTGCCAATATCACGTAAAAATTTTTTTTGCCCTTGCCTGGCAGGCCCAAGTGGAAGCCAAAGAAGGTAAGCCTGCCGAGGCAACCCCTAAGGGGGACGCAAAAGGGGAGGCCAAAGGGGACACCACGGCCAAACCTGCCACAACCAGCGCGCCGACAAGGGGCCGCTCCAGGGGCCCGCGTCAGTAGAGACGTCAGGGGTGGCTTACGAGAGGCGAGCGCCGCGCTTGCAAGAGAGTAGCCAGGCTGCAGGAGGCTGACCATACTGCTGGCATCCCGCAGGCTCGGCCAGCGTTGACGGATCCACCCCCTGTACCGAGTCCGTCGGCGCTGAAGGTCATAATTTGTACTACAACCATACGGTCGGTGCCGGCGAGCCCAATATACGATGCTCGTACGCGCGGTACCCTCTGACGAACCTGAGTATGCGCGGTGCGTACCCGGCGCGCGCCTGGTTCAATAGGCACGCAACGGGAATTCGTCGTGCAGGGCAGCGCCCGCTGGAGAACTGGTGAACAAAGCCCAGCACCGACCCTGATCGACTCAGGGAGCCAGGCTTTTGCCATCGCCCCCCCCTCATTCTTTCCGAACGGTACGCTCCAACCGGCGCGGAAACCCCTTGTCATTACGTCCGTAGGAGGGGACGCAGTGGCAGGAGGGACAATGGGGGCCTTGCTGGATCCGACCGTGCCCGTGCGGGACCAGCATGGAGTCGAGGTCTTTGTATACTCCGCCGAAATCAGCAATGGCTGTATAGTCGGCTAGCCGTTCCTCAAATGCTACGGGTTACAACTTCATGCCTCTCCGGACTGCCTAGTGGATAGGTTGGCAGAGTACTCCGAGCCCACCGTCCTGCGGGAAGTGGAAACCGACCCTAATCTCCCCTCTCCAATGATTGAGGAGGCTCCCGGCAGGGAGACCCTTGGTATACAATGGACGACATGGGCAGCCCCCATTACGCAGACGTTGGCCTCTTTAGGACAACAAGTAGCAGCAGTAGCCGTGGCGGTGCAGCAAGTCACCACGGTAGCCACAGTCATGTCAGCGACACGCAACGCTAGCTTAGGAGGGGAGCAGCCGTTACCCTCTCCTCCGAAGCAGCAGTTGATAGCCCCGCCCAGGCAGCCCCTTAGGGTCTGCCAGTGTGTCTCGGTAGATTTAGTGGCACCAGATAGGCAGTTGGATCGTGACGATTCACACTGTTTGGTTCAGGAATATGAAGACAGCATGGGGGACCTGCAGTACGCAGATTTTCCTCCAACAGCATCCCCATATTCTATGAAGTGGATAACCATAGCTCAGGCTAGGTACAAGCCAGCCCAGTCCATACCCCCCCCCCCCGAGGTCGAGCCACAGAGGTTTAGGTGCCAGTGCCTGAGGAAGTGCGGGTGTCATTTAGCCATAGAGCCCGACAGCGGTACCAAGGGCTAACAAGGGTTATCCGAGGCCGAGTCAGAAGAGGGCGAGCCTATTTTAGCTCGGCCCCTCAAAACCCCCTCCCTCGTCAACACCGCTTTCCCGGACAGCTTCGCCGGGGGGTGGGAGGACCACCAGAACCACAAAGGCCAATGAAGGGGAGAGACCCTTCCAGAACACCCAACAAACCAACCCAACCTCTCCGGTACGGAACCCCCCAAGGACGGACAGGTCGTCTAGCGATACGGTCGCTTCCCAGGGTCCAGTTCAGGTACCACCTCGGTAGGACCCGTCCGCATTTCTAGGAAGGCTCAGGCACTACCAACCGCAGCTCGTCGCAAGCCGCGACATAAGTCAGCTAGTCGTACTTATAAAACCGAGGCATACACAGTACTGCTGAGTCTCAAGCAGGAGATTTTGGCATGGGCAGGGGTTTCAGGAAGGGAGCAGCAGTCCATGGTTGATGCATTCGCCCAAAAATGCAATGCCCAGTTCCTACGATATCGGACGCAGGCCCAGGATGCCTTCTCCAAGGACTGGGGCCGGGACCACTTATGGGTTAATGCCCCCTTCTCTTGAATGCAAGACGTCGTCCTAAAAGCCATCATGGACCAGGCCCAAGGGATAATGATTGTCCCTGTGCGGAAGGCACATGATTGGTTTTGGGAGTTAGGGGAGATAGCCCTGGATTTGTGGGACTTGCCGGCTGACCAACCGGTTTATCAGGACAATGTGGGTGTTGCTGGAGCAGAGGCTGGACCACCAGGGTGGTCCTTTTTGACGCATTCTCGGGCAACGTCCGAGAGAGTGCCTGCAACGAAGTTGCTGGTGGCTATGAGGGTGATACTGACACCGCTCCCCGGTTACGGGACCTCGTTCAACATGACGCCAAGGGGAAATACTACCGCCCATGGTCTCAACGGTCGGTGCGGGCAGCAGTGCAGGCGGACCAAGAGGACATCCGCTGTGCGGAAATAAGGGCCCAATTACAGGAGTCGTTCAAAGAAAGTTTTTTTCAACACACAGCGGTGAAGGAGGTCCCGCAAGATTCCCTGGCCGCACGGGGAGCATGCCATACCCTATAAAACTGCCACCTCACAGCCGCAAAAATGTGTGCCATACCGCACGTGCGGCACACGAGACGCAGCTTTCCGCGAACTCGTTAACAAATTTATTGCCCGGGGCTTCTTACAGAAGTCTGATTCTGTGTGGGGTGCACGGGCCTTTGTGGTCCCCAAGCCCGGGGGAAAGTGGAGGCTGGTAATTGATTACCGCCACCCGAACTTCCAGGTCAGCGACGACCCCTTTTCCCTCCCGGTCATAGAGGATAAAATCCTCTCGCAGGGTAAAAACGCACTTTGGTCTGTCTTTGACCTTGAAGACGGGTTTCACCAAATGCATTTAGCGCCTGAAAGCAGGCAATATACGGCCCTTGTGACACCATGGGGAGTGTACGAATGGCTAGTACTCCCCATGGGCCTAAAAACGGCGCCCACGGCATACCAGCGCATGATGGTCGCCTGCCTGGATACCAGATTACGGGAAAAGAAACGTTTCACAAAAAGGTTTGATACAAATCTGTACATTGATGACCTGCTACACGGTACCCCTGACCGGGACAATTTGGAGAGGAGAGAAAAACTTAGTCATCTCTGTATAGAGGACCATGAACGTCAGCTACGGGAGTTGTTTGAAATTTTGGCACACTACAAACTCTCCCTGAAGCCCAAAAAGTGTGCACATACTCACACCAGGGGGTAGATACAGGGACCCCGAAAAGGTGGCCGCCATGGAACGGTGGCGGTGGCAGGACATTACCACCCCCACCCACCTTAAGGGATTTCCCGGGCTTACACAGTGGTGAAGCGTGTACATACATGACTACGCGCGCATGGCCGCCCCCCTGCAAATGGTGTTGCAGGGTATGTGCCTCACAAAGGCCCAAAAGAAGGCCCAGAAATACCAGCGACAAACTGTTTTGCTGCCTGGTACTGGTACCCGCCAAAGGGCTAATTTTTCTGAAATGAGCCAGGAAGAGCTGGTACATCATAACAAACTCAAGGGGAAAATTTACTGGACCCCCGAAATGAAAGAGGCGTTTGAGGAGCTGAAACAACGCTTCCAAAAGCAGGTGATACTCAAATTTTCTGATCTCAGCAAGGACTGGTGGATTACGGTGGACTCCAGTACCTACACATTTGGGGGTACACTGGAACAGGAGGATGCTACTGGCAACCTCCGCCCAGTGGCATTTTTTTCAAAAGAGCTACAGGGCACCAGGACCAAAAGGCCTGACGGGTTCTACCACAAAACTGGCCCGTTAAACTGGCTTATTTCGGATCAGGAAATATACGGAATTGTCGCCACCTTGTACAGATTTAGAATCTGGCTGCAAACGAGGATGAAAATCAAATGCCACACGGACCACAAAAGTTTAGAGTCCTGGGTCAAAGAAGACTTTGACCGCATGGGTGGTCGAGTGGGTAGGCGGTCCCGTTGGCACCAGGTTTTGGCAAGATTCCCCCTGGAAGTTGTCTACATCAATGGGAAAGACAACGGGGCGGCGCATGTGTTGTCTAGGTGGGCAGAACCTGCTTACCTAGCCAACTCCAACACCAACCTGCATGGGAGCGATGCCGACCTAGCGGGTTGGGATGCATCAGAGGGGGAAATTGCGCAGTTGGTCGACGCAGAGCTTGCAGGGTTGATCCTTACGGTAGACCCCGAGGCCCACCATACCCCCTTACCACCTCGCACATGGAACACCCCGGATGAAGAACGGTTGAAACATTTGGACCTTAGTACCGACCACGTACGGGTCCAGGGTGTGGAAGTACACTGCACATTGCCAAGCACGGGTCAAAGCCTGGCAGGAGCAGTTCATCAGTGGCGTGCGGCCTTAAGGCCCGTTAGTGGTAGTGACGGGTCCTCGGAATTCAGTGAGGACAGGGAGCTCACGGAGCAGGCCGAAGAAGCCCGCAGGCCGCAGGCATTCGTAAATGCATTGCCTACAAGAACCTAACGTTGTACGGTGCGCCAGCTGGCACACATGGTGTCCGGTGACGTAGTCAGTGTGCGCCATGGTTCGTGCAAATACGCGCGAAATGCCCCGGATACACACGGATTGCATTGGAGGTCCAAGCTACGCCAAGCTAGGGCATATATGAACACACAGTGCTGGTACCAGGGCGCGGCCGCCTTGATGCACCACACCCTTCCCACTGCTTGTTGGGACGGTCCCAATACGGCTATGCTACGCACGCTTACCGCTTACTATGAGAATGCACGTCCACAAAGTGAGCCCCCCATACGCTGTAATGGTCTTTTGTCCTTGGTCTGATCCATCTCCCTCTAACGTCTGCGAAGCACTCAAGAACAATAACCAAAACTTGATATCATCCCGTCAATCTGTAAAAACATTTTGAGTGTAAAATACATACCTAATTTATGCTTTCTGATATGCCTACTTTATTCTGATCTGGCCTATGCTACGCATGCGCGACACACGCGATCACACTAGTGATCTTTACTCTGTGTCCTATTACACTCCCTTCCCAATCTATTTGCTGGAGTTTACCTCAGCAAATGGCTGACTAAGGAAAATAGACACTCAGATCTTTACGCTGATGTCGGGGGGGGGGGGGGGGGGCTGAGCTGCTGTAGACAGCCCAGAGCAGGGTGTCAAACAAAGAAAACTGTCAAACACACACCCTAAAAATCTTACTGTTGTGTGCTGCAGTGCAAGAGTGCACTGCAGCCCTACATGCTGGTTAGAGTGGGTGTGGGGGTAGAAATGTGGGTGGCCTAAGTTGCACAGCAACCCTACAATACTAACCTGCCTACAAACAGCTAACTGCCTGCAGCAATCGCTAAGCAGGCATCGCACTGCACTAGACCTTGTGCAGAGGAGGCGGGGGGGGGGGCTGTCAGAAAAACTGTAACAATTTTCTGCCTGCCTGAAAAGGTTACAATATTTTACAAATAAAAATTTGTCTCCCTGCACCTGCAACCCTGCAGACAGTAAAAGCACCACATAGATATTTTTTCTCTTCTTAAAACGTCTCAGAAGTTTTTCAAACCTGAAGTAAAGTACAAAAACCCATTAACCTGATTAACCTGACTTCTGAGTTCTGTCTTCACTTGTTTTCTGTCTTCATTGGCGCTGTAGTCTGCAGAGCAAGCAAGGCAAAGAAACAGGGAGGGAAGAAAAAAAAACAAAAAAAAGGAAAGCGCAGAAAAGCGATGCAAAGCAACCGCTCGCGCACAACCGACCGAACACTGCAGAGCAGCAGAAACACACCTGAAGTGCTCTGCTCCAGCGTTCTGTGTCGCTCGTTGTCTTGAACTTCTTTGCACCTGTGCAAAGCAAAAGAATAGAAAGGAAACACACATGTCATATTAAAAAAAATGACGTGTCAGATCGTCAGTCATACCTAATGAAAATTCCATACTGAAACTCCTGATTCCCACCTCTAATTCCTGAACAGCCTGCAGAGCACACACAGAGCTTAGAAAATACACACAACACGCAAACGACAACTATGCTAATGCACATGACGTGTGAAAACGCAAACGAAAATGTACCTAAACACAGCATGCAAACTTTTTATTATTATTTTCTGTTGTCAAAAGCGTAACTGTAGTTGTGCAATCCATAACAAAAACTGAG
This sequence comes from Eutreptiella sp. 'Long Island Sound 2002', assembly GCA_964036045.1. Taxonomy (NCBI): domain Eukaryota; phylum Euglenozoa; class Euglenophyceae; order Eutreptiales; family Eutreptiaceae; genus Eutreptiella; species Eutreptiella sp. 'Long Island Sound 2002'. The sequence goes on from OZ038384.1 coordinate 48,077,559, forward strand.
CAAGCTGGACTAAACAAACCTACGCAAACACATTCACACACATTGCGCACGCAAAATTGCACTCTCGAACTCCAAACAAAATGAAAACACTGAAAACACACATGATAAAATTTACCAGGACAAGGACAGAAATGAAAGACTGAAATTAAAAAGACTGAAAGTAAAAAGACTGGTCAACACACAAAAAATGAACAAGAGAAATTAAAAGACATACACTACAATCACGGGTCATGTGGAAAAAATATTCAGAGAGCCTACACAGAAAAAGAAAAAATCAAGCTGCCAGAGGCAGCGGTAACACTCCTGTCCACCTACGCCCCCGCAGGCAAACAGAGGCCTCGGCAAATCACCCGCCCGACCCGAGTAGGTGCCACCCCCAGAAAAAGAATCGCCCTTCAACTCAGGGTGGGGTGTCCTGCCTTACCAACCCAAGGCCAGGACTGTCAGGAAAAATGAAGGGCTTTAGAAGGCACCCAAGACCTAAAGGCTTTGAAGGCGCCTTGATGGGAGGACAATCCCTGCCTGCAGTGGGGGTTACTGCCTGACCTAAACAAGCGCTCGCTAAGCAGAGGACCAACAAAACAGACAAACAGACACTCACCGGCCAAAAACAGAAAAAGTAGAAGTAGCGACCACCAACAACACAAACAGAAAATGAAAGAAACAAAGAGGAAGGAGAAGCACCCAAACTGGGTCGTGCGTGTTCGCCAAGGGCGAAGGGACGCAACTGCAACCCAACAAACAACTCAATGATGCCCAAAAAGACAGGAAAACACCAAAATGAGAAGAGCTGAAAAAAATACAAAAGGAGGAAAAAGAAGACAAACCTGTATATACATACACACCTACAAACACACTGCACACTCAAAAACACACAAACTGAGCACGCAGCATATACTCAATCTTCACATTCACTCATTTGCATCCTGGATTCCTGGCTGCTCCACCTGCAAAAGCAGGAGCAGGAACGCGAGAACCACGGAAAAAAGACAAGACAAAAAAAAAAACGAAGCTAACACAGCAGGCATGCCACACATAACACACGTGTAAACAGGACGTGTCCACGTGTGCTCACCCTTCGTGTCGCGTCTCGCTGCGTTAGCTCGTGCTGCGCTGATGCACCTGCACACACACACACACAAACACTCAAAGGCAAAACCAAAGAATAAAGCCTTAACAACGAACGCGTAAGCGAACGAAGCAGGCGACGAAAAAGACAATACGACACGAAGCAGAAGCGAAAAGCATCCAACACTGAAAATTACCTACTCCTCAGGGCGGCGCCTGCAAGGCCTGGGGGCCACTTCGTCAAAGATCGCTGCGCCCGCTCAAGTCTTTGCTGCCTCACAAAGTGTGGGCAGTGTCCACCACGCTGCTGTGCTTAGCCTGCGCGTTTGCAAGCAGCGTCCACAACGCTGCATTGATATCCCAACGCGGTCTTCGCAGCGTCCACCACGCTTCTGCTCGGCCAACGCGTTTGATGCAGCGTCCACTACGCCGCGTTGACGACTCATGCGTTGTTCGTAGCGTTCACCACGCTGCATTGAGGGCAAGCAGCGTACACCACGCTGCGTTGTCCATCCTCACTGTGCTCGGCAGCGTCCGGCACGCTGCTGTGATGCTCCAGCGCGGTTGTTCGCAGCATCCACCACGCTGCCTTGATAACCCAACGCGCTGCTCACAACGTGCTCCATACTGCTGCGAAGGCAAGGGGCTGTCAGATGCACCACTGTTGACGACGGTGACCAAAGCTCTGTTGGCTGCGTAACCACGCTGCCATGATCACCCACGCTGTTCTTTGCAGCGTCCACGACGCTGCTGTGATCAGCCAAACTCTGGTTCCGGCAGCGTCCACGACGCTGCTGATCCCCAAGCGCGTCCTGTGGCAGCGGTCACGACGCTGCTGTGATTTCCGAACATCTCCTTTGCAGCGTACACCACGCTGCTGTCCTCCCACTCGTTGATGGCAGCGTTCAGCACGCTGCTCTTCGCTGCCCACTCGTTGTTACTGACCCTCATCGCACAGCAACAAAATACCTCTTCAATCATTGGGACAGCATACGCAAGACCTCTTTTTCGATTGACGGGACTGTAATGGTCTTTTGTCCTTGGTCTGATCCATCTCCTTCTAACGTCTGCGAAGCACTCAAGAACAATAACCAAAACTTAATATCATCCCGTCAATCTGTACAAACATTTTGAGTGTAAAATACATACCTAATTTATGCTTTCTGATATGCCTACTTTATTCTGATCTGGCCTATGCTATGCATGCGCGACACACGCGATCACACTAGCGTTCTTTACTCTGTGTCCTATTACAACGCGTGCAGTGCTACAAAGCCATGCAGGCATGGTGTAGGGCGGGGCGCCAAAAGAAGGCGGATATGCCTGACAAGGGCACCGTTATGATGCCCCCTCCGACTGAATTCCTGTTTCACAACTGGGCCCGACACTAGGTGGCTGACCCTGCCCTGAAAGGGGAGTACGCGGCCGCTCGGACTGGCGTGGCGGAGCACCGGCGCACGAACCGTCACGTTAACGGTCCAGGGCAACTCCTTGAGCACCATTACGTGATAGTGCCCAAAGCAATGGCCTCTAAGGTCATACAAGGGGTGCACTCATAAAGTCACCCAGGGGTGGATAAGATGCTGGAACTCCTACACAGACGCTACAAATTCCACGGATACACCCCTACACAGCTACGGGAGCTCGTGGAGAACGTAGTCCAGCGCTGCGACGCGTGTCAAACATGTAAACCGCGGTCTGGTCGACACCCCGAGATGCGCCACTACTACTACCTCATCCCCAAATATCCGTTTGCCTCAGTGGCAGTGGACATAGTCCATCTCCCTACGTGCGAGGTGCGTAAAGGTTACACTGTGGACTGTTGCTTCGTCCTTGTGGACCGAGCAACTAGCTATATTATAGCCATACCCACTACCCTCAAGGGTTCAGACGCCCGCATATTGGCGGAACGTTTTTTTGCAAAAATGTGTGTTCTTTACCGGCGTTCCCAATTAAACCCTGCGTGATAACGCCAAATATTTCAATAACAAATTTGTGACCACCGTCTGTAATTTGGCTGGCATCTCCGGACATGAGTCCATGATCTACGATCACAAGACCAATGGGAGGGCCGAAAGGGCGGTAAAAAGCGTCGTTCAAACCCTTAGGGTATACCTACAAGAGACCAACACACCTACCAGTCAGTGGTAATGGGAATTGCCTATGGCATTTTCGGGTCTCAATGACCTTCCGGGTGCCGTAGCACCATACTCTCGCCACCGTCTCTGGTTTGGGAGGGATGCAACTGGATTCGGGGACATGCCTCCCATTGTGGATGAAAACGGATGCGAAGACGTTCTTGATTTTTTCTTGCGTCTCGAGCGTGAGCGTGAGGAGGTTCAGCAAAAGCTGACGGCCATCCATGAAAAACAGGAAAAAGAATTTCGAAAGGCGCATCCTGAAAAATTTTGCGAGGTGGGTGACCGCGTCTGGGTCCGCAATTTCCCCATGGGCGAGGACCGTCATTTTGACAAACTGGCCCGAATTTGGTCAGGACCATATGAAGTCCTCGAGATTATCGCGAGTGGCGACCGCCCAGGGACCTCAAATTTTAGGGATAGGCCGTCTCAAGCTGGCCCTGCCACCGTTGTCAGGGTCAAGCTAAAATGCGGCCACCACACGCTCCGTCCCTCCCCTGAACACAACGACTTCTGGGTGGTGGAAGATGTGGTGCATTTTAAAGAGGTGCCTTCCACTAGGGGTAAGGGCAAAGTCCAGAAATGGCCTGTCAAGTGGAGAGGACACCAGGAGTGGACATGGGAGACCAGGGACCAGTTTGTGCACCACATGTGCGACCCCTGGCGGGCCTCCAATGCCGAGCATGGCATTCGAGTCCCATTGTGACCTCCCGTACCTTCCTGCCACCAATAGGTCCCCTACATTCACTACGTGTCACCTACGTTGACTACATGTCACTTACATTAACTACATGTCACCCACAATATTCCAATACAGTACCCATTACACCTCGGCCCACGGCCATACGGTAGCAGGCCCTAGTGCACGGGTACGTCGGGTTCGGCCCCCAGAGAGGTCCTACCCTGAATTTTTACGTCGGGTTCGGCCCCCAGAGAGGCCCTACCCTGGATTCTTACCATCGGGTTCGGCCCCCGGAGAGGCTCTACCCTGAATTTCTGCCAGTACACCCATATCTGAATTTATGGTTCGACCCTGAAGAGGTCATGCCTAACATTGCATATCAAAAACTGCTGAGACACGTGTAGAAACCTCAGCTTCTTTTCTGCGCGGTCCTGGCGAGCTACATGGGGAGACAACCTCGGCCCGCTTACTGTGGCAGTGGCCCTGCGAGTGAGCCCACGTGCAACCCATGCATCTGGCGATTTGCCTTTTTCCCTCCTGTGCTCTCCCCCCCGTCCTATCATGCTCCTTTGTTTGTTTTTACGCTGCCGCCTGGAGTCAGAGCGCGAGCGCAGATCAGCCACCATCAATTTTGAGCAGGCCGACGCACCCTCTCTTCCTGTGACTCTGGCTCCTCTTCAGTATGGAAAAAAAACATTTGTCGTTTTTTAATGTTCTTAACCGCATCAACTTGTTTAGGGGCTGACGTCCCTTTAAGAAAGTGGTCCAGAAATTTACAGACGATAGTTGTAGCTGTGAAATGGTCACAGGTCAGAGATGTAAAGGGTTGAGGACCCTGGAGCAGAACTCAGGGTCAGAGACCCAAGGGGATCTCGCCCAGATATCGTGTGGCCTGCTGTGTGCACTGGTGTGTGTGTGGTGTTGGTTATGTGTGTACTTGCTTCATACGTGGGAATTCAGTGAAGAAGTGTGCTGGTGTGCGTTGTCTGTTGTGTTGGTGGTGTAGCACGTGGTCTGTCCATGAAGTTTTGTCTGTTGTGTTGGTGGTGTAGCACGTGGTCTGTCCATGAAGTGAAAGGAGTGAGGACCTGTGGAAAATTAAAAGGAGTTTACAAACATTGATAGATGTAGGCACAGAGTCTCTGCACCAAAGGTGGATTGGTTTTCCTGCCCACTCTGCAGTTTGCAAAAAGTCTTGCTTTCACCCCTAGGGGAAAAGGACACAGGCAGATTGCAGCACGGCAGACTAGAGCAAGATAAGACATTAAGGCATATCAATGTGCAGAGAAGCTGAGAAATCTCAGCAGAGTAGCACTAAGTAGCAGGAAGGTGAACTGGACAAGCTTTAGGCAGAGAGTCTCTGCACCAGAGGGCTACTACCGTCATGCCTCTGCATTGCGTTTTTCAAAAGCCCTGCTTTCACTCCTGGGCGAAAAGACCACTGGCGGATGCAAGCAGAGCCCACTGGCAGACGCAAGCAGAGCAGAGGCAGGAGTATCAGCATAAACAGGTCAAGAAGTCTGTAAAAAAAAAGATCAAGGGACTGATACATCCAGCACTAGCGGCTGCCGAAAAAAAGAAGATGGGAGCGGACTTGATTAGCTGACCCGCGAGCCTTGCCGGGCGTGCCAGTGGGGGCACTGGATGTCAACACGTGAAAGGCCAATGAGTCGGCACCAAGCAGCATTACAGCCGCACCGTGGATACGAACACACGCCCCGTGGTGTTGACTCCCTCTCGGCGTCGAGAGGGTCTGGATGTAGTCAATCCAGGTCTTGTGTTACCGTTGAGGCCAACAGCGCAGTACTATACGGCCCAGACAGTACATGAAGTGGAGCGTCTGGCTCTGATGTACTATCGTAGTCCCAGAACTTTTCACGTGGGATGTCGGGCGTAGAAGTGTCCTCCAAGGCGGGGCTGGAGTCGGATGAACTTTGCAGACTAGGTAGATTGCTTGCAGAGACGGACTGATCGCTAGGTGGCTGTTCTGGGAGGTCATCGGCCAGAAAGGGGCGCCACGGGTAGGTAGGAGGGCCGACTGGTTGTGGTTGGACAATTGGCGGTTCGGCTGCTGCAAGTGATCTGCAAAAGGGCGTCCCTTTGATTTTGCGGTGGCCACGTGGGTGTTTTCTCGTGCCCACCCGTCGAGATCTTCGCGGGCGTGGCGCATCGTTGCCCTTCTTGGGCAATTGTATTGGAGCGGCTGCCTCTGTGCAAAGCGGCTTGCGTACAAGGGTGTAACCCGGAGGAGCAGAGTTGATTGTCCGGGAAGTCTCGGCCGGGAACTCTTGGCGGTCATCTAAGTCGGGCGCTGCAAGGTCAGCAAGCGCTTGGAACAGGTTGGTCGTAGAGAAGGGCGAGATACATGTCGGGCCATCTGTGCTGGATGCACGAGAAGATCGTGGAGAGGCGCGGCTACTGCGGCGTCGAAGGGCCGGTGACTCGGGCGGTCTTGGTGAACTTTCCACTATCAGATGAGGGCAGATTGTGATTCCCTGTAGCATATACGAGCCCGGGGGCGGTGCACGGTTGTGCAGGGTGGCAAACTGGTCTGCCAAGCGCGTGACTATTGGTATGCCAGGTGCCGCACTGCAGGTAGGCGACGGTAGACGGGGCTCAGGCTCAGGATGTTGAGGACCGTGGGCTTCACCGCTAGGCAGAGAGTAAGGGGAGTGGGCAAAATTGTCATTAGTTTGACTGACGTTCGCCACAGGTTGTCCCGTTGTGTTGGAGAACGTACCCGGAACGTCGTACGCGGCACCGTTCTCTGGATAGTATGGTGACACGGGACTTTCAGGCACGGCGGCATGCGAGTAGGCATCGTAGTACGCGTGAGTCTGGTACGCCACGGCGGAGCTGTCGGCACACGGACATTGCTACTCTATTAAGGGATCGTCTTGGTAGTAACTGGCGGTGTTCTGAGTGGCGTCGGTTCGCGGCCCGTAAGCAGTCCAGGGGGACGTTGAACAGGGCTGCTCTACAAAAGGATCGTCTGGGTAGTAACTGGCGGTGCTCTGATTGGCGTCATTCCACGTCCCGTAAGCAGGCCAAGGGGACGGTGAACACAAATCTCGACAGGCGCCATTAGCGTAGCGCGGAAAGGCCTGAAGGGGAATGCGCGGGAAAAGATGCGAATTTGCGTGTAGATAATGTAGCTTCATTTGCTGGGCTTCGTGCAGCAGTAGGCTGGTGAGGTGCGTAGCATATAAGAGCAGAGCTTGCAATATGTCGCTGTTGGTAAGGCTGGCGACTCGCGACGGCGACATCCTGGCTCTCGGTGTTGGGGATGATCAGTTCACGGTGGCCATCATTTCACAGGGTAAAAACCCGGGGAAAAGCCCGTGTGAAAAGTCCTGCTGCTGGCTTTCCAATTGTTACATGTTGCGGCTCAGTAGGATCCGCCCGCGCGTTTTTTTAAAAAAGAAGAAACTTGTCATTGCTGCCCACCCCTCCCCCTTCAGAGCTGATCCTCACTGCTGGCTCTGAGCTGATGGGGAGCCCCTACCCCCCCGTGGCTGCTGACATTGTTCCGCGCCGGAGTGCGCTACAGGTTTTTTTTATGCAGTAAGTCCTGTCGGCGACGTCCGCTGCCTCCTACCAGGTAGATCTACCAGGCGCGCCCTTTTTCTGGTTCTGCTTTGACGCCAGGGCGCTGCCTTAGGAGGGGAGTGTTAGCAGTAGGCAGCAGAGTAAAGGCTCCGGCGATCGCGACTCATCTGCGAGGTCGCTCGCGAGCGATAGGCCTGACGCTATAGTACAGACGACATCAATCCGACAGAGTACAGACAGATTTACGACAGAGCACAGACAGAATTGCGACAGAGTAATTAACGATTATTAAATAGCATGGTGATTGCATTTTACACATCGTGTATGCATGTGCTCTGTAAAGTATTCTGAGACTGGACTTCTGTGTGTTGCACAGGGTCTTTGTGACCATGTTGACTGTGGATTCACGGACGAGTTCAACAATTACGACGTGTATGAGCAGTGGATTGCTTTGAGGGCAAAGGTACAAGTGTGGTCGGAATTTTGAAATAAAGTTCACGTGTTTTGCAGCATCGATCCTGTGCAGGAGCCTAGTGGATTATCAGTCTTGTAGAGGGGGAGGGTGATTTCTCCTTGACGGATGACATCCCACGGTGAGGTGAGAGCGGCTGGGGGGGGGGCACCAGCAGGGTGCCCGCCTTAGCGTAGTGGTCAGACAATTCATTACACTGGTGCCCTACATGTCCCTCCACCCATTCCAGAGATTCTCCTTTTTGTTGGAGGGACGACCGCATTTGCCTGACCCAGTGGGCTTGGTGAGGCGGTGGCTTACTCCCCTGTGACAAGAGGATAGCACCCTAGCAGTCCAGACACAGTTCCTCCCTCGCTGCAGAGAGGTGCCATCCCAGGAGGATGCCAACTAGCTCCGCCTTGTGGGAATTAGGCGCCCCGGGTACCCTGGAGACTGCGACCCGGCCGTAGCGAAGGACAACCGCCGCGCCAGAGGGGGGGGGGTCTCCCAGTTTGCTACCGTCGGTGTATACCAGCTCAGGGGCATGTGTGGAGGGCAGGATGTAGACTTGCAGTTTTGCCGCAGAGACTATCTCGTCAGCAGCGGTGATGGTCTTTTTGGCCTGCCACACCACCGGCAGCAGGGTAGGAGAGTCTTCTCTTGGGGGGTCAAGTTTGTGGACTGCATACATGAAATGTTGATACGGTGCGAGGGGGGTTTTGGCACGGACACTGGACTCCTCCAACCTGTAATTGCAGTAGAAGGAGTCAAGGAATCTGTTGGGGTGCAGGGTGGGAAGATGTGCCCCAATCTGTGCCGGGATGCGTATGCAGCTTTTTTTGCGCCACGAGCAGTGGCAGTCCGGCAACACCAAGCACAAAACGTTGCAGGCAGTCATTGATGTCTGTCAGCTGGCAGTTACTCAGTGGCAAACATTCGGTGCGATAGAGCAGGCGGGGGACGACCATGGTGTTGACCAGCAGGATGCGGTCAAGGGTCTGGATGGGTTGCGCAGGCAATTCTTGTAGTTGCACGCGCATTTCGTGCATTATGCGGCGGTAGGCGGCCTTGATGTCGAGGAACGCCGGCAGTGGGTGCCCTAGATGCATGAGGTTGGAAACGTCTGCAAAGCGATGCGATTGGTTGTTCGCCCACTCTGTTGGCATGGAACTGGGACGTGCCCGCCACGGCGATTATCCGCAGGTCTGCACGGGCAGCGGTGGCATGAGGTATTGGGGCAGGGATGGGGGAGGGGGTGGGGCCCGCACTAGGGGGAGGGCCTCACTTTTTATAACATTGGGTTGGCATCCGATCATGGTGAGGACCTCCTGTACAGCATCTGCCACTTGCTGGCTACAGTTGACACGTGCAGGCGCAGCAATATCGTCCATGTAGGCCGAAAAAGTGATGCCTTGGGCAGTGAGGTGGCGGAGGAAGATATAATAAACAATCACAAACAGGAAACAGGATAGGGGGCATCCCTGTTCGACTCCATGTGTGGTCCCGAGTCGGGGTGACTGCGATCTGCGTGTACACCGCGGATGTACGTGGTGTTTTGTTCCAGTGCCGGTGTAATTAATTGTAGCAACCGGAACGGGATACCAAGACGTCCCAGCACCTGGCAGATCAGGGCTTTCAGTGGGCTTTCAAACGCATGGCAGACGTCGAACGCCAAGATACTCTCTATGTTGTCGCATTGATCTAAATCCTGGAGAAATGTTTGTGTGGCGTGGGCCGGGGAGGTGCCTATACGGCCGCCAAACTGGCGGGGGTGTAGGAGGGGGGGGATGAGGGGGTAGAGGGTGCGGTAGACGCACTGCATGAGCAGTCTGTATATGGAGTTGCTCATGGTGATCTGGTGCCAGCGGTCCGGGTCCTGCCAGGCTCCTTTGCCTTTGAGAGCGCATAGTGTCTCCGAGGTCAGCCAGGCATGCGGTATGTGTCCGTGGAGGTAGCAGTGTGTTATGCATTCATGTCCTATGGCAAACCCTCTGTCAGTAAAGATGGACAAGAGGTAGGGGGGAACCCCGTGTGGCCCTTGGGATGTTTTGCTGGCTGATCAGGCCAGGGCTCGCAGCTCAGACAATGAGGGGCGGGGGTTGCCGAACAGGGGGTGCTGGGAAATGATGTGGGCAGCATCGGCGGACCAGAGGGTGTTGCGTTGGAAAATACGCTGGATTCTTCTTGACGGCACCGGGAGTGAGGACTGTGCTGGGGGGGGGGTGAGTAATGTGTGTTTTAACGGGCGACAAAAAACTTTTCATCGCCTCTTAGCTTGTTTTGCAAGCTGGCGCACAAGAGAAGCTAAATCTGTAACGTCGTGTAGCTGATGTGGGGGGTCAGGCTTGGAGTCGTTGCCGCACTGCATCGCCTGCAGCCTTTTGTGTGTCAAATAATCGTATGCATGTCCTGTATCCGAGATGGAGGCAGGGCTCGGTAGATCAGCACACAACTGGCTTACATGTCTCTGGCAGGACTGTACGTCACGTCTGTTCCAGCAGGCACAGCGCGGTGGCGGTTGGTGCGGCGTTGTCCATGGAGTTGTGTGGACGACAACAGGGTCATGGTCCTGCACTCTGTGTACTGCAGAAAAAAAAGGGCCCGATGCGTTGGTGGGTTTGAACAAGGCGCACAAGACTCGTGAGCTGTAGGCTTGGTCAATGTAGCTTTTTGTTCCTCTGTATATACGGACAAGGGTGAACGGGACTGACTGGGAGAAGGCAAGTAACATATCAGGGGCAGCCCGGGAACGTTCACGGGCAATGAGCCAAGGCCAGAAATTTGGCTTTAACGCAGTGGTATGTGGTGCCAGGGTAACTGCGTCGACGTCTGCCATGATAAGGCTGTTCTCGCGGAGTGGTTGGTCAAGCGCAGGCTCACAGGGTTTCTTCCTTTGCATGATATGAGGGCCGTACAAGGACGCCACACACACTGGCGGGGTGAGGAAAATAATGGTGCAGTGATAGGAGGACGGAGATGAGGCATTCTGGTACGTGAACCGTGTCGGCTGGGGATATGGGCGTCAGGGATGTGTGTATCAGCAGCGCCACGCCATCTTTGGATGTGGGAGAGCTGTAGATCAAATGATATCAGCCGTACAGGGCGTCGCGACGTAGGTCAATCTCATGTTTGTTCTGACTTCGTCTGAACTCTTGCAGCGCAAGAACATGTGGTAGAGGCGAAAATCCTTGTAGCAGGTGACAAAACCGGTTAACAGTCAGGTCAATGCCGCCGATGTTCAGAGAGGAATACGTGAGGGTATCATACATTACATGTCTGTGTGTGGGGGGCGGTGCACTGGCGCATGTAATACCTGTGTCACCAGGCCGGGACATAGGCGGTGCCTCTCTAGCCGCCCTCTAGGAGCCCTCTACTCTGATGGCGTCCGTTTGGCACGGTCTGTGACGTCGCACTGTCTCTTTCATCGGTCGAGGGGCGGGTAGCACGGGTGGTATGCAGGTTTTTCCTGTAGGCATGAGCAGAGGCAAGGCAGGAACACAGGGCCTGTTATGGCACACAGGGAAACATTTATGAGTGCGAAAATAGACAACCATCTGCGAACCGCAGCGTGCCAAAGTACCAGGCATGCCAGGAGGAGGTCCCACCTGTCCAGACAGTTTGTCATGGCATAGCACCAAAGAAGTATCGCACCCAGCGAGTCATGGTCTTTGGCAGACCATCCCGTCGCAGTGATGACATCCTGCAGGGTAAGAGGGAATCTAGAGAGAGCGGCAGGGGAAAACACTGACATTGCTGCGCGTAGGGGCTCAGGGGATTGTTGCAGGGGTCTGTGAGTGCGCACCGTTTCAGCGGTTCATGCGTCACCCGGGGGAGGAAAAGATTGATCCCCATGTCCATTTCTGGCTCGCTTCTGAGACCAGTAAGCGGACATGTGGGCGTCATCCTCTCCAGCAGCAGGAGCTGACGAGAGTGCAGTGGACGCGACCTGGTGAGAAGTCAAGGGCGGGGTGAAGTTGGGAATATCAAATTGTGTGAGAGCTGTGGGGATGGTGGCCACATTGGACTCATTCAGGTCCAGAGAGGAGAGACTCGCCAAATCTAGACTAGCCAGCCTTTGCTCTAGCGTGAGCGCTGCTTCTCTGGCAGAGGTCCGAGACCCACGATACACGGCCCCTTGTAGCGTGGCTCCATACGCCGCTTCTGCAGAGGCATCGCCTTGATACCGGATCAAGACGGTCCCGGCCTGTTGGGAAAGCTGATTGTTCTCCACGGGTCAAAGAATAGAGACTGACTTGAGGCCGTCTTACATGGCAAAGGACGGGGATAAGCGCATTAGTGCATGGGGAGGTTGGACCGCCCGTACTACATCCTTAGCCCTGATCCTCTGGTGGGAAGTCGCTGAAATTACGAGTAGATCCCCCATCCCCTCTTGTTCCTGGACAGCCGGTTGCATCAGTAGATCATCTTTGATCATGCACAGGACGTCGGATTTATTTCGAAATGTGATAAATTCAAATTTGCGACGCAAGTGTGGGTGCATGTCTATGGCACCCCTGATTTCATTGGCCGGCATGTTTTGGCGGCAGGGGGGCATTCGCACGGAACGGGGGTTGGTGTGTGACGATAGTACACGCATTCTTAACAGAGGAGTGCAACAAGGTACTATTTATGTCAGAGTCCTGCAGGGCCGGTTGTTCTTCATAGAACCGGGCCATGACATCCATTGGGATGTGAAAATCAAAGATTTGATAACCATCCGGCACCGCGTTGACGGTCATTGGCCATGCAGTGGGCCTTAATAATACGGGGTGCCGTTAGATTTTTTAGGACGGTGGAGCTATCATTGAGCGACAACCCATTGATGAGTAGCATGAGAGGGAGGGAGCGAATCACCGTCCACCTGGTTTCCGACCCATCCACCTCCCTAGTTATCTACTGGGGGACATCAATTATAAGTTGGAACATGGTGGGTGTGCGGCAGAAAATCGCTTGCGTGGTTCCATCAACCGTAACGTGTCGGTCGGTCGCCCTTGGGTAACATTCCACGATGCGGGGTTGGTGTTTCGCCGGAAGTTGTGGTGATGTGAGTTAGGAGATGATAACCGGCATGTCATGGGGCGTGGTGGAATCTTGAATTTTGAAGGAAGTTGCGTTTCTTGTAGCCAGGTGGATAACCGTGCATATCACCGAGAGGTGCAGGAAGTTTAGCACGCAGATTAGGCCAATCCTTCTATCCAAGATGGTAGCTAGCTCCGCGGCCACGACATTTCTTCGTGATGAGTAGGCCATTCAAACATCCGTCTTTCTGTTTTCTTTCTTGGCCTCTCTGAGGACGTTCAGAACCTGTATGACGGCCATTCTATTGGAGAGGAGTGGGCCATTGTCTTGAAATGGCGCGAAAGAGGGAAGGATAATAAGAGACGTCGTGCCAATTAATTTCATCCAATGACAACCGGGCATACCGGCCACGGATAGTGGGCGGACAAAACCAGGGCATGCCGTCTCCACTCAAAAGAAATTGTTGTACCGGCACTAGGGCACGAAGGAGGTCCCCGAGTGGCAAAGGAGAAGTTTCTAAGTATGGTGGTGGATATGTGGCGATTTGGTCGACGTGAGAAAATTTAATCTGACGGCGGACTTGTACTTTCTCCCCTTGCACATCGCTGGTGATATCAAGGGGCTCAGGGAAGCCGTTGGGAAGGACACCTGCCGATTGAAATGCTCGGGCCACTTACTTGGGGTTTTTTTGTAGTGCATCGGGTTGACACTCATCCACGGGTGGCGGTGGGGGTGGTGAAGGCGGAACGCTTGTTGCATGTGTGCCCATGTATTTTTTGATGCTAAATTGCGCGGAAGCACTCGCCGAAGGAGCGTGGGAGCGTGGGGCGCTTGGCTTCTTGAGTGGAGTGGAAACAAATGCACTTCGCACTACCTGTTTCTCTGATGCATCATTCTTCAATGAAGGTGGTTTGGCGGCAGAAGCATGCATGCTGGACATTAATTCATCTCTAAATGAGACATCATCATCATCGTCTAAAGAAAGAGTCAGGTCAATGGAAACCTCGTTATGTCTTCTTTCGGTTGGAGGGAGGTCCACGGAGGGGGGCCCACGTGCCGAAGACTTGTTCGTGTTACACTCCTTTTTTCCTCCCCTTTTTCTTCCCGTGCGCTTATGGTCCCTTCGTCACTCCTCGTTTCCCCATCGTCACCTTTCTTTTCCTCGCCCTTATTTGTCTCACGTCCATTCTCCTCACTAAGTACGACGCTTTTTTCTCGGGCAAGGTCAATTGCGTTCTTGGGCCGCACCGGTTTAGGGGCTAGGAAGCGTGGCATGCCCATGGAGAGTCGCAAGGCGTCTCCATCATGGTTCGCTGAGCCGGCATGGGACAAAGGTGCTCTTGAAGAGGCAGCTTCGGTCATGGCTCTTTTTTTTTCCTCATCGGCTTCCATCCGGGCAACAAAGTTAGCCAGGTTAGAGGACATTGCACAAGCTTTTTTCGTAGCCTTTAAGTTAGAGATGGCATTGTTGGGTGAGATGGAGCGAGTTGAGCGAAGGGCACTTTTAGGAGAAATGGAGCGTCCGCTCTTGCGTTTCCCTGTCACGGCAGCGGGGAATGAAGAGGAGGAGCCCTGGGGTGTAGGCATGGAAGATTCGTGATTTGTATTCATGATCAGACATCCAAAATGCAGATCAGGAAATGACTAAGGCGTCAGATGAACGGCAATAATTCAAAAGCGAAATAACAGCGATTTGTAGTTTGTGTTCTTCAAAAATCAGACCAAAAAGTGACGGTGTTTTGAGCCAGATAAGAAGGGCCTGTCACGTCCCATGCGCGCACGTTGGATGTGATTCAAGGTCTTCTTGTTCAGCACTGGGCAGTCCACTTTGGCTAAAGACTCTAGTGCAAGTATCAAGAAACAGGGGCTGCCATGTTAGGGGTAGTCCCTATCCTTATACTCCCTTACGAGGTGGGCGTCTATACATGCTTGTATCTGTCGCTCAATCTCATCAGCCTGCTCTTGAGGATTTGCATAGGGGCGCCTTTGCATCTTGTGCCCTAGAAACCCACTGCTTCAGCTTGAAGTCCATCTCTACCAGCTTGTCACAGGACGCTGGAGGGGGTAATTCTCCAATCACCTTCTGATGCGTCCCTATCAGCTTCGGTACTCTCAGGTCAAGCACTTTGATCTTCTCGTCCATGTCCTCGTTTGGGTGTAGGTTGCTTGTCGCTTGCTGCACATATGCTGGGAGGTGATGCCCAACTGGTTTGACGTCCTTGACGGCGTCCTTCAGGCCCTAATAGGCGTAGAGTGGGTCTCGCTGCTCAATCTCCGACGGCCTGGAACAGCATAGGCATGCCCGAGGGGGTTCACATATCCACACCTGCAACTCCTCGTCCTCCTCTGGGGTGCGAACGTGCGCACCCCACACGTTCTGCATTAGCTTCAGGTGCACCTGGCGTTGCCGGGTAGTTATCTTCTGCTCGAGAGTCTCCTTCAGCTGAGGTAGGTCCCCAATGCCCGCACACTTCACTTGCCACAAATTTTGGCAAGGTTGGGGATTGTTCAGTCCTTCAGCCACGACTTGCCTCTTTGCCTCCACATACTCCTTCTGCTTGGTTCTGGGATGCAGGCCATTCTTCAACTGCTCTACCCTCCTCATTAAGAACAGTGGTTTCTCAGTCGTAGCATAGTCGGCTTGTTCGACTTCCTCTCCACAGGTCCAGACGAAGGAGGCGTCATGATAGCTTTCGTTTTCAGAGTGTATTGAACTATGCAGCTCACACAGTCGACACTCTAAGACTACATCAGTAGTACATACATAGCAGGGGATGTCGGGGCCAGCTGCATCCGGCACAACGTACTCCTCTCCCTAGAGTAGTTTTCACCACGTCTCCCGCCCGAGTCGGTCCTTCAGGACATCAAGGGTATAACCGTTGCTCTCGCGTTGCAGCCCTTGGACCATAAAGGTCCAAGTCACCCGATGGTACTGGTGCCAGGCTACCGCCCACAAAGCTCAGCATACTCCCCCATCTTGGTTTCCCAATCGGCGTCTTCCGTGCCAAAAGCACTTGTGTGGCGTCATCCGCCACCTGGACAGAAGTCAAGGATAGCTTCCCCAATAGAGTCAAGCACTTTGATCTTCTCGTTCATGTCCTCTTTTGGGTGTAGGTTGCTTGCCGCTTGCTGCACATATGCCGGGAGGTGATGCTCAACCGGTTTGATGTCCTTGACTGCGTCCCTCAGGCCCTAATGGGCGTAGAGTGGCTCTCTCTGCTCAATCCCCGACGGCCTGGAACAGCATAGGCATGCCCGAGGGGGTTCGCATATCCACACCTGCAACTCCTCGTCCTCCTATGGGGTGCGAACATGCGCAACCCACACGTTCTTCATTAGCTTCACGTCCACCTGGCGTTGCCGGGTAGTTATGTTCTGCTCGAGAGTCTCCTCCAGCTGAAACCACTGGTTCGGGATCAGGACGTCTCGTTTCTCAAGAAGGGTGCAAGAGGCAGAAGCGCGGTCGAGAGAGAGCTGGTGAAAGAAGGGCACCGCAAGGGACTGTGGCACATGGTGAGAGTGAAACCGCTGTGGCGGGCACTCCAGGAGCATACAGTGGCACCGGAGGCCATGGCGCACAGGCTGTTGCGGCGTATGGTGGAACATCTCCAGGAACACATGGCGTGCAGAGAGACGCAGTTGGAGGCGCGGGCGGACGACATGCGTGATCCAGTCACCAAGCGGGTGGGGATGGCGTTGATCAGGTACAACCCAAAAATCACGGAGATAGACGTACGGAGGCGGCCAGATTGGCGGCCAAGGCGGTCAGGGAGAGAGACGGGAATGGAGGACAGAGAGGGAGACGAGCAGAGGGACCCCCTGATGGCACGCAGACGAAAGAGAATCCGGCAGATATGAGGGCGGGACGGGTGTACGGTTTCACTGCGCAGGGGGACGTCAGGAAGGGGACCGGAGGGAAAGGGACAGCAGAGGCGCCCGTCGCATGGACTGGAGCTTCCGGGACTGGGCAAGCAGGGTCGTAGGGCGGAGCAAGAAGCAGGGTGATATGACGAGGGGAAAGCGAAGCGAGGACGAGGACGACGCCAGTGCAGACCGCAACGAGGCCGGGGCCCACCAGGCGAAGTCCTCAGATCGAGGGGGAGAAGACGTGGAAGAGGAGCCGCAGGTGTACCCAGAGCACCACACACGTAGGGCGCGCGAACAGCGGGGGTAACGGGCGTGGGAGGTGAGGGAAGCGGCGACAGGGCGCAGGGCTCAGGCGTGATTGCATGTGCAGCGCAATGTCCCACAAGCCTGACCCACAGCCCAGCCAGCCAACGACAGTGCGGGCAGAGGTGGCCCGCATGCAGGCAGGCGCAGCCCCGCGGCCCCCCTCGCCGGCGTCCTCGGCGACGTCTGCGGACGTGTCGTCGCCCTCGTCTCCAGAGAGCCCGGAGAAGGTCAGGGAGGAAGGGCCGGGGGCTACAGGGCGACAGAGGGGGGAAGGAGCCGTGGTGGGGAAGGGGGAGGGGGAGGACAAGGGAGGACAGGCGGAGGCGGGGAGGGGCGGGGCAGAGGGGGTGGCGGCAGGGGCTGAGGGGCAAGGGGAGGGGCAGGGGCAAAGGGCGGCGGAAGGGCCAGGGGCGGACCCGTTCAACGTCGTAGATGTGGGGGCGGGCATGGATATGAGGAGGAGGGAGTGGAGGAGTCAGAGGGAGTCGGTAATCGCCAACATCCTCGAGGTGTCGGAGGATGAGGGGGAGGGGGCGGGGAGGATGGCGGTGGAGGGAGGCCCAGGACAGCAGTCGGCGCCCAATGTGCCGGCGGCTGCCATGATATCCATCCTCCCTGAGGTGCGGAGGCAGGAGGAAGGCAAGGGCGGCCGAGGGCAGCTAGAGGCGGGAGCGACAAGGAGCGGAGACAGCAGCGTAAGCGCGGGAGGGAGAGGGCGGACGGGCAAGGGAGGGAAAGGGCAGGCAGGGACGTCGGGGGCCCTACACGCGAAAAGACACCTGGCAGGAAAGGGGGGAAGAGGGAGTGGACGGGGGTGACAGTGGCCGCAGCCCCAACGCTCGTTCAGGCAGCCGCCGCCGAGGTCGCCCCCACGGGTCAGCGCAGCGGTAAGGGCGGAGGAGGAGAGGGAGGTGCGCCCGCCAGCACGCGGCGCGGTACGAGGCGCTGGCGCACGTGGAGCACCAGCGCCGTCGCCGCCAGCCCCCAGAGCAGGGGCTGGACACCATCTACCAGTTGGAGATGGAGCCGGGGAGGACGGGGATGAGGGGGGGGCAGGCGGAGCAGAGCAGCGCAGTAATGCAGAGCAGTGGTGCGGGACAGGTAGAGGCCGGCAAGCGCAAGCAGGGGAAAGGAGCGGGGCAACAAGGGCTACAGGGGAAGGGACAGGGGAGGGCGGGACTCCACGGAGTAGGCGGCAAGGAACGCGGGGCGATGGGGCGACAAGGCAAGGGGCAGGGGCAGGGGAGTGGCCTTGGGTACATGGGCTCGCCGGTGTTCCCAGGGACGGGATTGGGATGGTGGGGAGGTGTAGTCCCGCCAGCCGTCCCACCAATCGTCCCACCATTCCCGCCGCCGCCATACCCGGCGATGGGGATGATGTACCCGCCCCTGCCGGCGTACCCGGGCATGCAGCCACAGGCGCACATGCAGCAGCACCAGCAGGCCGGTGGGACAGCGTGGGGGGCGCAGGGAGGGAAGGGAGAAGAGCACAGGAGGGCGTGGGAGAGGTTAGGGGAGGCAGAGAGGAGCCTGCGGGAGAGGGAGGCCAGGGTCAAGGGTGAGGTTGGCAGGGCAGAGGAGGGGAGGACGGGGGGGACTGACAGGCCGCAGGGAGGGGAAGCACAGGCAGTGGAGGAGCTGCAGAGGGCGTGGGCGGACCTTCCGAGAAGGCAGGAGGGGGTTGGGAGGGCGGAACGAGGGGGAGGACGACAAGAGGAGGGTAGGGGGCGGGAGGATACCCCGCTGGTGCCGTTCCGACAGCCGGCTATCCCGCCGGAGCAGGAGGGGGAGATGCAGGAGAGGGCATGGAGACGGATCAGGGGTGAGGCGGCCAGGCTGGCGGACAGGGACAGGGAGGTGGCGGCGCGGGAGCGCAGGGTGCGGGAGGAGGAGGAGGCGGTGGCCCGGGGGGCCCACCGGGTCCTCCCGGATCCGGAAGTGGCCACCCTCTGGACGAGTGTGGAGGGGCGGTCAACGTCAGCGAAAAGGGCCAGGGAGGAGGACGAGGAGGCAGGGCAGGAAAGGGGGAAGCGGTGCAGGGGGGAGGAGCAAGGGGCAGGGGAGGCGGAGGGGGCACCGCGGCCGGCCAGCCCCAGTCCAGAGCCGACGCGGACTGGGACTCGGAGGCCCCTGCCGCCGCGGCAGTATGCGCCGCCGCCGGTGCGGAGGGGACCCGGGACGGTCGCGGGGTGGACAGAGGGGGATGTGGCGGAGCTGGCCCGCTACGTGAAGTGGGTGGGGAAGACGAGGGGAAGGCAGGAGAAGAGGGGGCCCCGCCCCTTCAGTGACCTGGTCGGCAGGGCGGGGAGGCCCAGGGAAAGGGGCCCGGAGATGGATGAGGGGCGGTGGAGGAAGATGCTGGGGGCGGCGCTCCCGGGGGTGCGCCTGGACTGTCCCCAGGAGAAGGGGAAGAAACACAGGGTTCAGATGCTGCGAGAGCTATTGCAGCGGGAGGGGCGGTACGGTGGCGACGCGTAGGGCCGGGCAGGAGCAGGAACGGGAAGCGCTAGGGGCAGGGGGCCAGGGGCGTGCGGAGGGGCGGGCAGATGGGAAGCGAGGGGGCGGACGCGGGGGGTCGGCGGAGGTGGAGGAGGGTGAGGAGGGGATGTGACAGACAGGAGGAGAGGGGGAGGGGAGCGGAGAGGTGCAGGTGCGCAGGGAAGGGCAGGGACACGGCTGCAAGTGGAGGGGGATGTGGTGATGGCGGACGCGAACGAGAACCCCAAGCGGAGAGCACAGGACCAGCGGCGGGGGAGAGGGGAGATGGGGCGGCGGAGTACGGGGGCGCAGGCGAGTGCGGAGGAAGCAACCGGGCAGTGGGACGCGAGACGTATCGTGGGTACGGCGAGCAGTATGGGGCAGAACGAGCAGCAGACGGGAAGCAGTATCGGAATGTGGTACAGTGACGGAGCAGAGCGCAAGGTCGTGACTGGCGAGAACGACCGGGGAAGGCGTGGAGCAGCGCTGTGCCCTTCGGGTGCAGCACGGCGCCAGGGCTCTGACGTGCAGGAGAGGCGAACGGGCAGACACATCCAATATTCCGACAAGTTGGTGCCAGGGTCGTGGCTAATGGTGTGATCGGAGAGATTGCTGGGATGGGCAGGTGGCAGTGCAGGTGTACTCGAAGCCGGTGCAGTGAAGCCACGTCACGGCGGCGCCCCAGTAGACCGGCAGCCGGGGTGTGCGGGCTATCAGCGGACGCGGTACATGGCGGCAAAGGTCTTTGCATGACAGGATGGTGCTGCATTGAAGACATTTAGCTTACGTGCGCCCTGCTCTGAGGGGTAGACCACGCCAGGCCTTGGTGGCCACCGGCGCCATGGGACACCTACGAGGTGCAACGGAGTGCGAACCTTATCTATGCGGCTGGGCTCCACAATGCAAATGCAGCGACGGGAATTCCACAAGCGTCTCCCTGGCGTTCTCTCTGTGTTCATTCGGCACAAGCGTAGGCTCATGGTGCGTAGGCAACCAAAGGCCATGCCAGACCTCGGGCAGGGCCACAGTCCAGACCACAGATACACCCACCCCCCCCGCCCCACACAGGGCGCCAGGCAACCAGGATGGGGTGAGAGGCGGGGACCGAGGGAGCACCCAGGAGAAAGGGTAGGGGCGAGAGGGAGGGGCAGGGGTAGAGCACGCGGGTGGCACACACGAGTGACAGCGCGGCACAGACAGGGAGGGCAGACGTACAGGCAGGGTCGACAGCGAGAAGGAGAATGGGAGGGGAGACAGGCGAGAGAGGGGGCGCAGGGCAGCGGGACAGGGGTAGCACGGAGAAGAGCAGGGGGCACACGCAGGGCGCGCGGAAGCAGCGGGGAGCGCGACCACGGAAAAAAACAACAACAACAGGACAGGCGGACACAAAGGAAGGGCACATAGAGGAGGCAGGGCGCAGGAGGTGGGTGGAACAGGGGGCCAACAAGGGCGCAAAGGAACACGATGTCTCACAGAGAAGCACCATGCCGAAGACCCCCATAGAGCCGTACCGGCCGCCCCGCCCGACCATCAGGGAACTGATGGAGGGGCGGCCGGCGAGAGAGGACGACGGGGGAGTCCCCCCGAAGCGGTGTCTGGGGAGGCCGCCCAGGTCGGCCTACAGGTAGGTAGGTAGGTAGGTGCACTCGGTCGTGGAGAGGCGCCCCATGGTTCCCCCTGGCGTCGCCCCTGTGACGAACAGGAAGAGGCTTCGCGCGTGAAGAGGGGAGGCGGCTTACTTCCCGCTAGACCTGACTGTTGGCCCCCAACAAAGCGGCCCCGGGCTACGCCGGGAGGGCTGATCGCCGCCAGCGTGACATGCTTGTCTCGCCGGGAGGGTGTGCCCCCGTGCTTGCGCACGTCCCCTCCTTTGGGCGGAACCCTAGGAGTTCACCGGACTTCCTGGCGTATCCCGTTCCCAAGGCGTGCATGCACGTTCCTGGTACTAGGGTTCCGAGGCGCTTGGGTGTCGCACGCTCCGCCTCGAGTCCCAAAGCAGCGCAGGCCTTAGGATGCAGCCTTACCCCCGGGCTCCGGATCTCGTTTGGCCGGGTCACCTGCATGGCACGGGCTGCCTCAGTGCCCGGGCTGTGGGCACTGGGTTTCCTACTGTTGTGTGGTGTTTGTGTTTGGGTCCGGTTGGCGGTTGGCCTACAGGTCGGAAGACAGGGCAGAGGCCCTGACGCGCGTGAGGGCGCGCGAGATAGCACCATGGCGTGAGGACGACCAGCGGCGAGCACACGGAGCAGGAGAACAACACTAAGACGGCGGGCAGGAGACAGAGGGGAGGGGATGGTACAGAGGAGAGAGAGAAGATACATGTACGACAACGCGGGCTAAAGGGCTGGGTCGCCTGGCATGGCCGGGGACCGCCAAGGGCAGCGCCACAGGATGGCAGAGGGACGGGACGAGAGCACCGAACAGAACCGAGACAGATGGCGATGCAGTGTTGTTGTGCCTGCATGCAGGGAGGAGGGAACCACGCGGAAAACGGCGCGAAAAAGAAACAAAGAAACGCGGACAACACCCCGCAGCACCACAAGGAGACGGGACAGAAAAGGACAAGTGGCTAGGGCCACGCGACGGCCCCAGGGGACCAGGGCAGCATGGGAGGCGGCACACGAGAGAGAGGCGGGGGCGGGAGGGGAGCGACCCGTGCTAGGCGCACAAAACGGTCCCTGGAAGGATGAGGATCCAGTGGGCCCGCGCCACAGGGTTGCTGGCGGCCCGGTGGGGTATAAACGGGGGATGAGGGATGGGATGGGGCCGCACAACAACCCAGGGGATTAGGCCGGAACCGTCGCACGGGGGAGTGGGGCGGGAAGAGAGCGACCCGTGCTAGGCGCACGAAACGGTCCCCGGATGGATGAGGATCCAGTGGGCCCCCGCCACAGGGTTGCTGGCGGCCCGGTGGGGTATAAACACGGGATGAGGGATGGGATGGGGCTGCACGACAGCCCAGGGGATTAGGCCGGGGCCGCGGCACAGGGGAAAAGGATGGGGGCGGGAAGGGAGCGACTCGTGCTAAGCGCACGAAGCGGTCCCCGGAAGGAAGAGGCTCCCTTGGGCCCGCACCACAGG
Source organism: Eutreptiella sp. 'Long Island Sound 2002' (assembly GCA_964036045.1). Classification (NCBI taxonomy): domain Eukaryota; phylum Euglenozoa; class Euglenophyceae; order Eutreptiales; family Eutreptiaceae; genus Eutreptiella; species Eutreptiella sp. 'Long Island Sound 2002'. The sequence goes on from OZ038384.1 coordinate 48,100,198, forward strand.
GTAGCAGGCGACCCGGTGGGGTATAAACACGGGAAGAGGGGACAAGGGGACGGGGCGGGGAAGGGTGTGTGGCTAGAGCCACACAACAGCCCGGCGGGGTAGGGAGTCCATGGGACGCTGGGAACGGGGCGGTGCCGGGATGATGCAAAGGGGAATGGGACAAGGGATGGACAGGGAGGCCGAAAGCGCCAAGCAATAGCCCCATGGCATTGGGAAACCAGTCGCCATGGATTGCTGAACCATGGGCCAACCATGGGGAACCTGACCACGCGAAGTCGAGAAAATGCCCTGAACTCCGGGACGGCCGTGAGGTGTTCACAGGGGTGAGGATTGACCTTGAGACCCCCGGGTCAATGGCCTGAGTACACGGAGGTTCACGCGTGAGCGGGACCAGGGGGAACGTGGAAAGGGTCGCCCCCTGGCCTCCAGCTGTGGATGGACGACAACCAAGTGCATCCGGGGGCCGAGTGGGTACTCCAACCCGTGAGGGATGGGGAGTGGTGGAATGTGGTTGACAGAGAGAAATGCTCCGCTGTCGGCGAGGGCTATCCACAGGAAACCCACCTGCAGGCGCCCAAAAGGCTGTGCTAGGGGGGGAAGACCGGGGGATCCTTCAAAGGGTGACCAGAAGGAGCTGAAACTGTCAGGGCAGCGACTGAAGGGAGCCTACCGCCGGTCATGCCCCAAGGGAACCTGGTTGAAGTTCTCGGCCGTGAGGTGAGACAGGGGTCGCCAGGGGAACTGATGGTGGAGAGCTCTCCTTCCCACCAGAGGCGGCCACCATGTAAAACAAACAGGGAGATGTCAGATGAGGCTGCGGACGCAGCCGCCCTTACTTACCTACTTAGTTCAGCTGAGGTAGGTCTGCAAAGAAAGTTTTATAGTGTTTTCAGCACTGTGTTTTTGTTGTGCCTCTCCTGCTGCTTGCTGCTCGTGTAGGGTTCCTGCTGCTTGTTCTTGATGAGGAAAATGTTTTATTGTTGAAATACAACCAATCCAGGATAACCCAAGCCAGTGATAACCAAGTAGAAGATAAACAGGATGAGAGCATGAAGGGCTGCAGTCACAAAGAGTTAGATAAAGACAACTATCAACACAAACCACAGCAAATCACATACATTGCAACTCAGGATGTAATATTTTACATGTTTGAGAAAAACTGATTGAAAAACTGCCGCAAGGGCTCACTCTCATCCATAGTGCCATCCTGAGATGTGCACTTCTTGTTTTTGGGTCCAATAGGTGCTGAGGTGGCATGGCTTGTGGCGCTGAGGTCACTGCCATGTCACATGGGATAATCCTACTTAGCTAGGCTGACTGGGTATTGAACCCAGGACCTCTCAAACAGAGGTGCCCCAGCCCCCTAGGGTGCATACCACTAGGATAGCTAAGAATTCATGAGAAAGCATAGATAAATTCATAGGCTCTGCCTTCAATATATCAGTGCCTCAGTCAACCAGGAGGAGATGTTTTAGTGCATATAGCTTGGGGATCAAGGGGTCCACACAAACATCCTGCTTTACTGTTTGGTTCCATAGGTCAAAATGTGTTATCACCCATAAAAATGTGTTATCACCCATTTTGGTTAGGCCAATACTAAGGTAAAAATGCAAGAGTGCTTAGAGCACCTCGCAGCCACACGGAGAAAGGGAGCCGAGGTCAACGCACGAGGGAAAGGGGACAACCGCCACGCCACCACCAACAAAAGAGCACACCCGCTACTATCCCCCGCACGCATAGGACAAGGAAGCCATGGGACAAGCAAGGTGTGTGAGAGTGACAAGGAGAAAAGACCACCCAAGCGCAAAGCGCCACATGGAAAAATGAAGGAAGGCACACCACACCATGAAACAGATGAAAAGGTGCCCGCGGACGCCAAGCCATGAGGTATGCCCATGCACGCACACGCCGTTGGAGCTGCCGCATGCACGACAAGGTATAAACAAGGAGACGTACCCACCACCGAACAAACTACCGCCACGAGCACCAAACCGCCGCCCAACCACTCACGTACGCATTCTATGCTCTCTACACTCTAGGCCGTTCGCACGGAGGAAAGAAGCATGGTATGAGGGACACCCGTATGTAACCAAAAGGAGGGAACCACACGCCACCGGAGGGCGCACCACCGACACAAAACACACGTACCACAAGCATTCAGGGGCACAAGAAGAGCAAGAGATATGCCCGCGCACATATATGCCGCCGCAAAGAACAAAAGGTATGGATGTACACAACAAGGGCCACCGCGGATGGAGACACATGCAACGCCAACGCGCCCAACAACCAACGAAACCGCCACCCTTTCTCCTTTCCCGAAACTTGCACACCCTATAGGCCGCCACTGCCGAAGAAAATGTGGACACCGCCAAAGAACACACGAAGAACAAGAGGCCACCAACACCGCGGAACGGAATACAGATGGTATGAGGGCATACCTAGTGGGCAGCCCACGCAGAAAGAAGTGATGGTATGAAGGGAACCCCCGCGAAATCAAGGGAAGGAAGCCACACGCCGCCGGAGAGCACACCACCGTCACCAAACACACAAACCGCAGACTTGAGGGCACAAAAAAAGGAAGAGTGGTATGCCCACTCGCGCAAGCAAACACAAACAAGGTATGGCAAAGGAGCACGAGACCGAACCCGCCGCAGCAATCGCCACGGGGATAGAAGGACCAAGGACGGACTACGAGCACTAAGTACACAACGCCGACCGAGGAAATGCCATGAAAACCACCCCCCACCCTCTCTCCATAGGCCATCAACGCGGGAGGAAGCCGCCAACGCCGGAGACAATGTGGACGCCGCCAAAGAACACGCGAAGAACAAGAAGCCGCCAACACCGAGGAACGGAACATGAGTAGTATGAGGGAATACCTAACGGAAAGAAACGATGGTATGAAGGGCGCCCGCCCCCGCGAAACCGAGGGACGGGAGCCACACGGCACCAGAGAGGACGCCACCGGCACCAAACACACAAACCACAAGCCCGAGGGCACAAAAAAAGCAAGTCGTATCCCCACACACGCAAGCATGCACGAGCAAGGTATGTCGATGGAGCGCGAGCCCGAACCCGCCGCCGCAAACACCACGGGGATAGAAGGACCCAGTATGGACAAAGAGAACGACGTAAACAACGCCGCCACGCCAGCGCACCCGCCGACCGGGAAACCGCCAAGAAACCCACCCTCCTCTCTCTCTCTGTAGGCCATCAACGCCGGAGGAAGCATAACACAACAAGCAGGCCTGCCCGCACGAGCCACACGACCGCCACCGCCACGAACAAGCACCATGGTATGAACACCAATGCAAACACAGGTATGTCATGTGCCACGCGACAGAGAACGCAACAATAATGGCGCCAACATGGGTAGAGAGACAAGCGCAACTATGTTACCTAGTAGCCTAGGTGCCTAGTAGGCCCACACGCCCCAATCTTCCCCTGTCTCACAGGACCCAACAGGAGAGAAAGAACAGGGCCCGAGAACCGGGGCCAAGGAGGCAGGCAAGGGGAAAGACCGAGACACACACCAGGGCGGAGGCAGGGGAAACGTGCATGCTAGGGAGGAGGGCGAGCCAGCGGAGGGCAGAGGAAAGGGTGAAGAACGACGAAGCCACGAAAGAAACGGGAGGTAGCCAGCAGACGAGCAAGGGACGCGCGTAGGGAAGGGGGCACGGCAAGCACATGGGGAGCGCAACACCGAAACAAAGCACCAGAGAGGGGGGCACCAGGTGGACAGGCGAAGGGCAACACCTAGCACCACGGCACGCACCGCACAGGCACCACGCAGACCGCACACACCCACACTCGCACCCACGGCACGCGGCCAGCGGCCCCCGGCAGCCCGCCCAGAGGGCGGGCAGCAGGGAAGAGGGGGCGCCTGAACCCAGACGCTCCCCGCCACCCCCGTGGCGCGCAGCCCCCCACAGGGCACGCGGGCCACAGGGCCGATGCAGGGCCCCCATGCCCGCACACCCGCCGGGGGAGGGGGAGCGCCTGACCCCAGACGCCCCTCCCAACGGCGAACGGCAACCCCCCGGGGACGCCCTTCCGCGACCCCCACGGCGCGCATTGCCGGCCCGCAATGGCGCGCCCCGTGGGGCCGGTGCTGGGTCCCCACGCCCACACCAACCGCACCTGGGACACACGGGTCGCGGAACCTTGGCTGCTTGACCCAGAGGATGGGCGGCCAGGGGAGGGACAGCGCCTGACACCAGACGCCCCTCACAACGCTGGCAAGCCACCCCCCCCAGGAACGGCCCCCACCGCCCCGCGGCACGCAACGCCCACAGGGCATGCAGGCCAAGGGACAGTGTTGGGCCCACACACCCACACACCCGCGCCAACAGCATGTGGGTGACGGACCCCAACAGCCCGCCCAGAGGGCGGGTAGTCGGGGGAGGGGGAGCGCCTGACCTCAGACAACCCTCACAACGGCGGAAGGCACCCCCCCCGGGGACGCCCTTTGGCCACCCCCACAGCGAGCAACGCCAGCCCGCAGGGGCGCACGCTGTGGGGCCGGGGCTGGGTCCCCATGCCCGCACCGACCGCACCCGGGACACACGGGACGCGGAGCCCCGGCTTCCCGCTCCAGAGGACGGGCGGCCAGGGCAGGAACAGCGCCTGACACCAGACGCCCCTCACAACGGTGGCAGGCCAGCCCCCCGGGGACGCCCCCCCCCCACCCCCGCGGCACGCAGCCCCCCCAGGGCATGCAGGCCAACGGGACAGTGTTGGGCCCCCACACCCACACACCCGCGCCCACAGCACGTCGGTGGCGGACCCCAACAGCCCGCCCGGTGGGCGGGCAGTTGGGGGAGGGACAGCGCCTGACCTTCGACAGCCCTCACAATGGTGGAAGGCAACCCCCCCGGGGACGCCCTTCCGCCACCCCCACAGCGAGCAACGCCGGCCCGCAAGGGCGCACGCTGTGGGGCCGGTGCTGGGTCCCCACGCCCGCACAGACCGCACCCGGGACACAGCGGTCGCGGAACCCCGGCCGCCCGCTCCAGAGGATGGGCGGCCAGAGGAGGGACAGCGCCTGACACCAGACGCCCCTCACAACGGTGGCAGGCCAACCCCCCCGGGGACAGCCCCCAACCACCCCCGCGGCACGCAGCCCCCACAGGGCATGCAGGCAAAGGGGACAGTGTTGGGCCCCCACACTCACACATTCGCGCCCACAGCACGTGGGTGGCGGACCCCAACAGCCCGCCCAGTGGGCGACCAGTGGGGGCAGGGACAGCACCTGACCTCGGACGACCCTCACAATGGTGGAAGGTACCCCCCCTGGGACGCCCTTCCGCAACCCCCACAGCGAGCAATGCCGGCCCGCAAGGGCGCTCGCTGTGCGGCCGGTGCTGGGTCCCCACGCCCACCACGGACCGCACCCGGGACACACGGGTCGCGGAACCCTGGCTGCCCGCTCCAGAGGGCGGGCAGCCGGGGGAGGGACAGCGCCTGACACCAGACGCCCCTCACAACGGTGGCAGGCCACCCCCCCGGGGACGGCCCACCGCCACCCCCGCGGCACGCAGCCCCAACAGGGCATGCAGGCCAAGGGGACAGTGTTGGGCCCCCACACCCACACACCCGCGCCCACAGCACGTGGGTGGCGGACCCCAACAGCCTGCCCAGTGGGCGGGCAGTGGGCGGAGGGACAGCGCCTGACCTCAGACGCGCCTCACAATGGTGGAAGGCACCCCCCCCAGGGGCGGCCCTTCCGCCACCCCCACAGCGAGGGACGCAGGCACGCAAGGGCGCACGCTGTGTAGCTGGTGCTGGGTCCCCACGTCCGCATCAACCGCACCCGGGACACACGGGTCGCGGAACCCTGGCTGCCCGCTCCAGAGGACAGGCGGCCGGGAGAGGGACAGCGCCTGACACCAGACCCCCCTCATAACGGTGGCAGGCCACCCCCCCCGGTGACGGTCCCCCACCACCCCCGTGGCACCCAGCCCCCACAGGGCATGCAGGCCAAGGGGACAGTGTTGGGCCCCCACACCCACACACCCGAGCCCACAGCACGTGGGTGGCGGACCCCAACAGCCCGCGCAGTGGGCGGGCAGTCGGGGGAGGGACAGCGCCTGACCTCAGACGCGCCTCACAATGGTGGAAGGCACCCCCCCCGGGGACGCCCTTCCGCCACCCCCACAGCGAGCAACGCCGGCCCGCAAGGGCGCACGCTGTGGGGCCGGTGCTGGGTCCCCACACCCGCACCTACCGCACCTCGGACACACGGGTCGCGGAACCCCGGCTGCCCGCTCCAGAGGACGGGCGGCCGGGGGAGGGACAGCGCCTGACACCAGACGCCCCTCACAACGGTGGCAGACCAGCACCCCCGGGGACGGCCCCCCCACCACCCCCGCGGCACGCAGCCCCCACAGGGCATGCAGGCCAAGGGGACAGTGTTGGGCCCCGGCACCCAAACACACGCGCCCACAGCACGTGGGTGGCGGACCCCAACAGCCCGCGCAGTGGGCGGGCAGTCGGGGGAGGGACAGCGCCTGACCTCAGACGCCCCTCACAATGGTGGAAGGCACCCCCCCTGGGGATGCCCTTCCTCCACCCCCACAGCCAGCAACGCCGGCCCGCAAGGGCGCATGCTGTGGGGCCGGTGCTGGGTCCCTACGCCCGCACCGACCGCACCCGGGACACACGGGTCGCGGAACCCCGGCTGCCCGCTCCAGAGGACGGGCGGCCAGGGCAGGGACAGCGCCTGACACCAGACGCCCCTCACAACGGTGGCAGACCAGCACCCCCGGGGACGGCCCCCCCACCACCCCCGCGGCACGCAGCCCCCACAGGGCATGCAGGCCAAGGGGACAGTGTTGGGCCCCGGCACCCAAACACACGCGCCCACAGCACGTGGGTGGCGGACCCCAACAGCCCGCCCAGTGGGCGGGCAGTCGGGGGAGGGACAGCGCCTGACCTCAGACGCCCCTCACAATGGTGGAAGGCACCCCCCCCGGGGACGCCCTTCCGCCAACCCTACAGCCAGCAACGCTGGCCCGCAAGGGCGCACGCTGTGGGGCCGGTGCTGGGTCCCCATGCCCGCACCGACCGCACCCGGGACACACGGGTCGCGGAACCCTGGCTGCCCGCTCCAGAGGACGGGCGGCCGGGGGAGGGACAGCGCCTGACACCAGACGCCCCTCACAACGGTGGCAGGCCAGCCCCCCCGGGGACGGCCCCCAACCACCCCAGCGGCACGCAGCCCCTACAGGGCATGCAGGCCAAGGTGACAGTGTTGGGCCCCCAAACCGACACGCCCGCGACCACAGCATGTGGGTGGCGGACCCCAACAGCCCGCCCATTGGGCGGGCAGTTCGGGGAGGGGGAGCGCCTGACCACAGACGCTTCTCACAACGGTGGAAGGTACCCCCCCGGGAACGCCCTTCCGCCACCCCCACAGCGAGCAACGCCGGCCGGCAAGGGCGCACGCTGTGGGGCCGGTGCTGGGTCCCAACACGTGCACTGACCGCACCCGGAACACACGGGTCGCGGTACCCCAGCCGCCCGCTCCAGAGGACGGGCGGTCGGGGGAGGGACAGCGCCTGACACCAGACGCCCCTCACAACGGTGGCAGGCCGTCCCCCCCCGGAGACGGCCCCCACCACCCCCGCGGCAGGCAGCCCCCACAGGGCGTGCAGGCCAAGGGGACAGTGTTGGGCCCCCACACCCACACGCCCGCGCCCACAGCACATGGGTAGTGAACCCCAACAGCCCGCCCAGTAGGCGGGCAGTCGGGGGAGGGGGAGCGCCTGACCTCAGACGCCCCTCCCAACGGTGGAAGGCACCCCCCCCGGGGACGCCCTTCCTCCACCCCCACAGCCAGCAACGCCGACCCGCAAGGGCGCACGCTGTGGGGCCGGTGCTGGGTCCCCACGCCCGCACCAACCGCACCCGGAACACACGGGTCGCGGTACCCCAGCCGCCCGCCCGAGAGGACGGGCGGTCGGCAGAGGGACAGCGCCTGACACCAGACGGCCCTCACAACATTGGCAGGCCACCCCCCCCCGGGGACGGCCCCCCACCACCCCCGCGGCACGCAGCCCCCACAGGGCGTGCAGGCCAAGCCAGGTAGGGAGGAACCGAGACCAGACTGCATCCCCCCCAAGCACGCAAGACGGAGCAAGGGACCGGGGCAGGACACGCGGAGGGGCACGGACCACGTGGAACGGCCCTCGCAGCGCCCAGTGCCGGGACCGCGCGAGGTGCGCACGCCACACCACCCAGGGTGGGGGGGAGCGGACGCCGCGGGAGCGCGAGCGCACACACACGCAAAGGGCACGCAGGGACTACCTGAGGGGCAACCAGACCGAGCTGGTTGATGCACTGACCGGGGAGTGGCGAGACGGGGAAGCCGGGGAGGGACGGGGCTCCGAGCCCTGTGAACCCGGGGGACTGCGCCACCAGGCAGGAGGTGCGTCTTGGAGGGCCCCCCACTAGGATCCGGTGGGGAGCATATCACCTGGCCCGACCAGGTGGCCCCCCGGGGCCGAAAAGCGTCTAGTACCCGCAAAATCAAACCTCAAACCTCAAACCGCTTAGAGCACCTCTAATACAACTAAAGTATACCCTAAAGCATTCGAAAAGCACCTTTCCTTTCCCCCCCCTTGAGCTTTGGTGGCCACCACTGTCGCACGTTCAGGAAAAAGGGATTTTTTTCTTGGCCTCCCCTCGGTTTCCACACCCACTTTAAAATACCTATAGCTTCCCTAACACTGGAAAGGAGCACTTTACCATGGCCAGCAACTCTTGCTGCATTGTTAATGACAATTTCCAACAGAAAGCTCAGCGCTCCTGGCGCTGCAGGGGCTCCTGTGGCTTGTTGGGGTTAGAATAGGGCATGCCAAGACCATATGCATTTGCATCCCTCCCTCCAAGCTGAAGCGTAACACAGCCCCACGCCAGACTCTCATAGGACGCTCGACCCAAGTCTCGTGGAACCTGATGGAGACATCAGTCCTGGTACTTGGGCGAGGGTGCGCTGATTGAATTAGAATTGCCCTTGGGGGGGTCTTGGTTCTGGTTCAGTCTCCTGCTGCTGCTTTTCGGCCCGAAGAGCGGCCTACTTAGCGAGGCTTTGCGAGCATACCTGTACAACGGGGGAATGGGAGGATGAGAGCTGAATCCACGCAAACGCGAAGCGACAACACCTAAGTCCGTGAAATGACGGCCTATAATTTTTGTGAAAGCACTTACCTGAACAGAATCCATTTATGCATCAGATGCACATTTTGATAAAATCTGTAGTCATCTCTTGAAGTTTTCAATCAAGAAATTCTTACGCAGAAAAAGGCGGCGCGCAGGAGCGGGTCCTAGCGAAGCGCCAGAAAATAAAGATTTAATAAGATGATAAACGCATGTTACGTATAATGACAAACATGACGAGACATACATTAATAAAAAACCATAAAGTTCTCACCCACACTGCCAGAAAGAATTCAAGATTCAAGAATTCAAAAAGCAACAGAAGGACTTCAATGAATCAGGTAGAAACCACAGGTGTGCTCGTCTTGTATGCAGCATGCACATTGCTCGTCTCGTGTCCCCGTGAACGTGCCTGGTAGCAGCGCTAACAAACAATAGAGGGGAAGATTAGAAGATTGCAGATGATTGGAGGTTAGTCCGGGGTGATTAGACATACACACATATGCATAGCGTCGTTTCTCCCTTGTGTCTCGCTTTTCCCTCACCTTGCTTCACTCCCCAGCGGTGAGTAAGGTAGGTAAGCAGGGGTGGGGCCATCCCCTGGTGGAGTTCGTGATTGTGGGTAAGATTTGTAGGAAAAAGGAAGAGATGGGAAAAGGTTGTCACAGACTCGTACATGCTCGTGCATTCATACACGCATCAAAGGGTAGGCCACGCGTGGTGCGCTCGGTACAACCCTTGTTTAGGTTACCCAGGGGCTCCACCCCCTGTTCTATAAGAGAACGGGTGGAGTTCCTTAAGCTTGCTTGCTTGTACTGAGGTTTGACGGCAGTGTATTATAGGGCTACCTGAGAAGCGTATAATACGTGGAGGTAGTCTTGGTTCCTTAGCCGCAAACCTCAGTCATTTGCCTTTGCTTTACAGGTGGGAAGGTCAGGATGAAGTGGTGCAGTCTCAAGCCGTGCTAACATATGCGGCACTGATCACACAAACAACAAGCTGCGACTCAGCCAGGATAGCAAGCGCAGCCCGACATCTCCAACATTCACGCTGTGCAAGCCAAAAGAGCACCCCTTCCCTTCAAGCCCTAGCAGGGAAACGCGTTGTGGTGTCCCTGTTAGGCCACAGAAGCTTAGTAGCTCTGTGTTTTCTTGCCATCTCAGAGCTGAGCTGCTAGGGCTCGTCTCTTCTTCTTCACCGCCACCCAGTAGAGCGTGCGTGTAGAAGTGGTAGTCCTGAGTGGGGGCTTGAGCCAGTTGCTGAAGTGCTCGCCAAGCAGGATGGTGCCACTGTAGGGTGTGTAGGACCTGTAGTGCGAGAAATATGTCCTTGATTAGTGCCCTGGATATTTTGATGAAGTCCTGCAGGTTTTGAAGTTGAAAACCCAAACCAAAGCAGCAAGTAGAGCAAGAACAGGATGTGGATCGAATCAATGAATAGTTTTGAAATCCAATGTAACACAGAAGGGCTGCAGATAGACAAAGCAGGTATAAACACAAAGATTCAATCACAAATGGATAATACAAAAGATTTTATATGAAAACTGGTCTGACTCTTGCCTCCAAGATAGCATCAAGCACTTCATGTGCACTTTTTTGGGTGAAATGGTGCTGGTTAGGAATGTGGGGCATTGATGTCAGGCCAACACAGAAAATGACTTGGCCAAGCAACTGAATTCAGAAACAGTTAAAAGGTAGAACCACAATAAGTGGTAGAAACAATTGAGTATAGGGGTCTTGGGGTGGGAGACCACTAGGCTTAACCTCCAAGGCCTAAAGCATGAAATGCCTATTTTATTTCGGTATATCCTCCATGAAGGAAGGTACCTCCGCTCAGTTGAGTGGCAGGGGAGAACTTCATGGGGGGGCTAGGGTTACAACCCTAGTTACTCTGAGAGAGTGTACTTTAGGCTTCAAAAGAGAGATAAAAATACTTAAGTTAGTCTTAGCATCAACAAAAGGGTTTTAAGGGGGGCTTGGCCTGGATCAAGCCCTCCAAGAAAGACATGGCAGTGACTTTTTCTTACTCCCCCCTGGAGTACTAGTTAGCTAAGCTAGTAGGACAAAGGAAAAAGGCTCAAATATTCCGAAAGATTACCTCAGAAAATGCATCAAACTTACCAGAAACATTCTCATCAGTTCATAGAAGCCTATCACACCGTAGGTACCCTCGAAAAACAGTGTAATGTACCGTGAATGATGTCCCTTCGATGGGGCATTCCTCAAAACTCGCCGGCGTGCGACGAAAACGTTTGGTAAAAATTTGGGCATATTGGGGTTCGAACCCAGGACTCCCTCCCTAGAGCACATATGCTTGCCCACCAGGGTACAGTCCACCGCTCTGATGCGGACGGCTATCGCTGACTAAACAGTGTTTTAGTAAACGTCCTGACCAAGGGCCAGATCGGAGCAATACTCCCAGTGGAGGACACAAATCTCCAGGAGCTGAAAAAAATAGAAAATGTAACCAACAGGGAGTGATTCCTGCGGTTTAGCGAAAGGGGTAGCGATTTAACAAGTCAAATCGCTAAAAATTGGAGAAATCACGCGAGAAATCGTCATTTTTACACCAAACCAAAAGTCGCACACAAGCGCAAAGGAAGCAGACTTCAAAAACAAGGTTGCGCAAGCGTAAATGGCTTTTGAAAGAGAAGGTATGAGCCGTAGTTTTTAAAGTTCCAAAGGAAATTTTTGCACAGTTGCATCAAAATCTTTATAAACTTTAGGGAAAAGTATTCAAACTCAACCCACATCACAGAGCAGGTGGACAACCCACCTCTCAGGTATGCCAGTGTAATCTCTCACGCATGCATTGCGTTTGTGGTGGTTGCTTCGTTAAAGCGTTAGGGTTGTCAACGCTGTATTCGTGGGGGGTTCGGGCGCTCATCTCCTTTGCTCTGCATAGGTCAAAACAGGAATGGAAGGTATGCGATGCGAATGGAGCGCGCAGCGCGCACGTAGGGTTAGAATATGCGCTGTGCTCGCTATGCATGTGCCTAATTGAGGCATTCACACGCTGTGACGCTTTCGCTGTACCCCAATTCATCCTTGTTCTCTCTTCACAGGTAAGAAAGGAAAGTGTTTGCTCGTGTAAGGTTGCTTAAAACGCTTAGGCTTGTTTATAACTCGCAATAGGGTTGTTTTGCGTTCGCTTCACTTCGGCATTCACACGATGCATGGTGAGTAAGGTAGGTAAGCCAAGGAGGAGCTCACCTCCTGGTTGAGTCAGTGTGGTTATGGTTCCGCCTCCCTTCCCTGCATGTGTGCACACGATGCATTAAAGGGATTTGACAGTAGGCCACGCGCTGTGCACGCGGTATGAACCCTTGCCAGGTTACCCAGGGCTTCGCCCTACGTTCCATAAGGGAACGGGCGAAGTCCTTAAGCTTGCTTGCTTGCAACTGGGTTCAGGAACAGTGTATTATAGGGCACACTAAGAAGCGTATAATACGTGGAGTGTGTCTTCGTTCCTCCGTCTTGAACCCAGTTCATTGGCCTCTGTTGTACAGGTCGGAGAGGTTCAGGGTGATTGGTGCACGCAGCAGCTGCCTTCGGCGGCTATCCCATTTTTCTGCCCCAGCTAAACAGGAACGCGGATCACACAATCAATTGACTGCGCCTCAGCCAGGAGTGGGTAGGGCAGTTCGAGTCCTTCGCCATCCGCGCTGTGCACGGAACAAGAGCACCCCTTCCCTCCAAGCCCTAGCAGGGAAAGGTGTTGTGACGTCCCTGTTAGGCCACAGTTGCTTAGCAGCGCTGTGTTCTCTTGCCTTCTTCACAGGAGGGTCATTAGGACACGAGACCTCATTGACAGCAACACCAAGTAGCGTGTGTAGGGGCTAGGGTCAGCAGGCCTGGCAGGAGTTGAGTGCAGGTGATGAGTGCTCACCCTCCCTCCGAAGGCCGGTGCTGGCGTTAGTGAGTGTAGTGTAGTGGTGTCTCCTGTCCCGCGTGCTTTTCCTCGTGGGCAGGGGAGTGCGTTAGCTTTTGGCCTGTAGCAAAAATGGGCATTTTGTATGCCCTTAGCACACTTGGCCACCCTTCCCCTCTAGTAGATAGGGCTTTTGCCGTCTTCCCCCAAGGATAGGCGCCAGCACAGAAATTGGGCGCCATAGGAGTGGTAATAGTACCTGATTAGGACCTTCGGTCCGACGTCAGCGAAGCCCGGTCTCTCGGAGCCACGCCAGGGAGAGAAGTGAGACACACACAGACATACGTAGCACACATAGGGGTATGGTAAACCCTGTAAGGAAAGGTAGAACCCCCTGGGTCTGGACCAGTCAGGGGTCCTAACTGTGGGCTCGCTTGTCCCCAAGGAGGGAAGATACACCTTGCCTCATAACACCTTGCATGTCATTCCCCCCTGCTGTAGTAAGCCACCGTTCTTCGTTGGCTCCCCAAGGTCATTACATCAGGGCAGTCCCCATGCAACACATGATCAACAAGGCATACACTCGCTGGGTGGCTGCAATCCTGATAAGCGGCCACCTGGACCACGCTGGAAACCACAGGCATGGGTCTGCAGGGCACAGACAGGGTCAATGCAGTGCTCAGTAAGCAGTAGTCTGTGAAAAACCAATGGCCTTCGGCCAGGGAGTGGTTGTCAAGGGGCGCTAACGGTCCTGTCCTGCGATGCAATGCGGGGCAACTGTGACAACTGCTCTTACACCCATACACAGGCACGTCTGCAGAAGAGTGCTCAATGCACCTGTCAGTAGACTGACACAGAGAAATTAGTTTCGCTTTTTACGCTGAGACATAGTCTCAGCACGGGTTAGGAGCTGCCCCTCGTTGTTCTCAACGAGGTAGGTGCGGAAGATGGGGTTGATACTCCCGTCTGGTTGTATGAAGGCTGACATAGGTTCCCAGGTCGCCTCAGATAACCCATAGCCATCCCACAGGGTTAGGAATTTCCAGCCCTGTTTATACTCGTGGCGAGCAATACCTGCAACCACGTGGTAACCATCGACTGCCATCTCATTGGCAGTCATCTCTTCAAGTTCGTCTGCCTTCTCTGGACTCGCAGCGTTCTCTAGGTCTATACGCTCGACCTCACTGTCGCTGAGGCGCCACTCATCCCAAGACAAATCGTCAGGGGAGTGATAGTGCCTCAACTGTTTAGGTGCACACAGCAGTTCACCACCTAGACGTGGACTGCACCTGACATGGATCCTGGATCCATCTATCCTGATTATACAATAGAGTCCAAAATAAGGGTCCTGTAGGCAGTTACGTGGCCAGGAGGGTAGGCGTGAATGGTGTACTAAAACAAGGTCACCAACCTTGAAGCTGGCAGGTTGCCGTAGGCGGTTCTGTCGGCTCAGTTCACGGTCACAAATGTGTCTCAGGTTAGTCCGAGCCTGGTTAGCCAGAGACTGCTTGTGTTCCAGCCAATCTCCCACAGGGCTCTTGAAGTCCTCAGGAAAGGGGCTTTTGAAGAACCAAGCAGGTCGTCCTCCATGGAACAGTTCGTGGGGGGTGAAAACCCTAGAAGAGCTCCGCTGTGAGTTCATGGTGAACACTGCCCAGAGCACTAGGCGTACCCAGTCCTTGGTACGCTCCTGTTTGATCAGGATTCTTAAGTTTTGCTCTACCACACGGTTCTGTCTCTCACAGAGAGGGTTCGGCGTGTGGGTATAGGGCACACCTGTGGTTACCTCCACGTTGAGTGCATTTAGCACCCGTTTGTACCACCCAGTGTCACTGCGGATGCGTACATCCTCATCAGAGTGCACCTGCCTAGGTGCTCCATAGGGTTCGAACCATTGTTCGACCAACATTTTCACAGTCTGCTCACCTGTGATTTTTTTTATTGCAAGGGAACACACAGGTGAAGCGAGATAGGCCACAGGTGCCCACTAGGCAACTATCATAGCCGCCAAAGCCTGGTAGGCCGTGGATGAAATTCACGTAGAGAAGAGAGTTAGCACAGTAGGGTATGGGTAAGCTGGAGATCAGGCCCCTATCCCTACTGTCGCTTTGCTTGCTGGCATGACAGCCACAAGCATCCACAATGCACCTATGATTTTAGCAGCTGTCTTTTCCCAAAATTCAAAAAGTCAGCAAAAAGGGGTTTTTTGCGGGAAATGACCTGTGTCTTTGGTTTCTAAGGCCCCAAAATAGGGGGAGGGGGTCCTCTTACCCGAACGTTGTCCAAAAATATCAAAAACTCCGAAATTTGGCCCATTTTGGGGTATTTTTGCCTGCTCTGGGCTGGTCCTGCAGAACAGTGCTGCACACCAGTGTCCCTGCCTATAGAGGATTTGCGACAGAAATTCCAATTTTCTTTGGATTCTCTGGCCCCAAAATAGGGATAGGGGGGTTCCTCCCACCCGAGCTTTCTCCCAAACCATCAAAGACCCTGGAATTCGGCCTATTTTGGAGTATTTTTGTCTGCTCTGGGGTGGTGCAGCAGAACAGTGCTGCACACCAGTGTACCTGTATAGTATAATATAGGCACGCAAAAACCGGTCTGCATACGCGACCTCAGTTCAGTCAGGGTTAGACTGGAGTAGAAACACTCACGGAAGAGATCCACTGAGCGATTAGCGCCAGTGTGACCAGAACTGAGACCACTGTAGGCACCCATCCTGTCTTGCCTCAGGCACCACAATTCGGTCCTCGTAGAGGAGGTACTGATTGTTTTTATACCACTGGTGCCCGTCAATGACACGGGGTTCGAGA
The DNA here is from genome assembly GCA_964036045.1 of Eutreptiella sp. 'Long Island Sound 2002'. NCBI lineage: Eukaryota > Euglenozoa > Euglenophyceae > Eutreptiales > Eutreptiaceae > Eutreptiella > Eutreptiella sp. 'Long Island Sound 2002'. The sequence goes on from OZ038384.1 coordinate 48,116,040, forward strand.
CCAGTGCTGAGGGTTTGGAGAATTTCTTTATACTCTGACTGATAGTCGGTTAGACCCCAACCCCCCAGGATTCCAGCAGTGCGCATGGACAGGTCAAGGTGGACATCCATACGCTGGAAAGCCTCTCTGGCGAGCGCCTCAGAGCTCTCACCTATAAGCGCATCGAAGTTGTTGCGCGATATATAGTCAGACAGTTCATTCTTTATTCCGGGGATATGATGCACTGTCAGCCTGCACTGGCTCAGGTAAGTCCACCACCGCTTTAGCTTTGCTTTCTCTGGTGGTGGGCCCTTCTGAAAAGACTTCACAGGCTCCTGGCCACACAGCCAGACAATAGGGTTAGATCCCAGGAGTCGGGATTGTGACGAAAGCACGAACATACCGGCCAGGAGTTCCTGGTCATAGGTGCTGTAATTGGAACGCGCTTGGTTCCATTTCCAATTCCAGTGTCCCAGTGGCACCAGTCGCCACTCACTGGTAGGATAGTCATGTTTCAACGAACCATCACAGTTCAGTCCATTCGTACGATAATGGCAGTGGGTTAGTTCAGCGGGGTTAAGCTCCTGCCATTGGTAGATTGTACCACCCCCCCCTACATCACTGGCATCAGTGATCAGGACTATCTCGCCCTTAGGGCGGGGTACACCCAGGCAGTTGGAGGAGGCAATCTTCTTCTTCAACTCCTGGAAACACTCTTCCTCTCTGGTGGTCCACCTCCAGGGAGTAGTTTTCTTGATTAGGTCAGTGAGGGGGGCAGAGGAGTAAGTGAAATTGTGGATGTGACGCCAATAGGAATTACAGGCGCCCACAAAACTCCTCACGTCGTGTAGACCCTTCTTGGGGTCATCGCGAATCTGCATGTCCTGTAGGGGCTGCATCTTAGACGCGGCTGGTTTCCACCAACCATACCCCACGTCGAAACCCAAATACTCCATCTCCTCTTTCATAAACTCACATTTTTGAAGTTTGATTCGGAGATGGTTTTCCTGACAGACAATGAAAAATTCACGGAGGAGAAGGACATGGTCCTCTTGGGTATTAGTACCCAAACTCACATCCTCGATGTGAGCCTTCATTTCTGCACCCCGAGAAATCAACTCCTGTACTAGAGGCCTGCGCCTCAGTATGTAAAAAATTTTGTTTATTAGCTCCTGGAAGAGCGCTGGGGCATTAGCCACCCCGAAAGGCATAACCTTCCATTTAAAGACACGGCCTTTGATGGTTTTGAAAGCCAGCAGCTCCTGAGCTGCGGCGGTTAGGTCCACCTGCCAGAAACCAGAGCGTTTGTCCATTTTGGTCTTGTACCTGCATTTGGCAATACGCTCCAGGGTATTTTCCATGTTAGGAATACTCCCTGAGTGGTTGTGGGTTTTCTTGTTGACCTCACCATAGTCAACAACCAGTCGTAGGGCAGTCAACCCCGGTTTGGCAACTAGGAAGCAGGGACTGCAGTGATGGGGGTAGTCCCCCTTCTTATATTCTTCAACGAGGCAAGCATCAATACATTCCTGGATCTGGCGCTCGAAATCTTCAACCTGTTCCTGTGGAGCGGAATAGGGACGACACTTCACTCGCGTCTTTTCAAATTCAGGTTTCAGTTTCAGGTCCATCTGGACCAGTTTTTTACAAGAGAGGGGAGGCGGCAAGGCGCCGAACACCTCCTCATAGGTTATCAGCAGTTTCTTCAGTCGGGGGTCAAGGTGAAGACTCTCGAGTTTCTGCAGGAAATCCTCCTCAGCATGGAGGTTGCTCTTTCCATGTTCTTTCTTTTTCTGCCGATCAGCAGTTTCGGCAGGCACAGAACCATCGTCCCACTCAGGGGGACATTGCTGCCCATAGTGCAGAGAATACACTAGCGGTATCTCAGGATCAGGCAGCGTATAGGAATCATCGTCCTCCTCAGACCAGATGGAGGATTTCCAGGTCTGTCTGAGGTATTGCAGCCGCTCTTGGCGTTCAATACCTTCGGCCTTAAGGTACAACAGCCGCCGGAGTTCCTGAGTGTCATGCTCAGACAATGGCATGTTTTTAGAAGCAGGTCGCGCCAGAGCATCAGCACTCCGGACCACAGGTTCACCTGTGTGCATAGACTGCATGTGTAGCACTGGCTTCCCAACAGGGGAAGCGGGCTCAGAGGTTCACTCTAGATCTACATCCTCTAGCAACAGCTGGGCTAGGAAGGCATCGTGTTTTAGGTCAACACAGCTAGGATCAACAGGAGGGATAGTGGTGGCGATCTCAGACAGCTGGTCGTCAGCATCCCCCTTTACAGCTGCAGGTTCCAGATAGTCATCGGGAGACTCACACCCTGTAAGTGTGGCAGATAGGTGCTCAGGAGATCGGTTTTTGAGATCAGAAAGGGTCAGGCCATGATTTTCGGCCATGACCTCTTTCAGTAGCACCTGGCTAGGTCACACAGGGGTACGTGATTGAGAGATCCATCAAGGATGGACAAGAAACTGGCCCACTCAGGGGCCTGCATAGCTGTGTCTGAGTCCTCAGGCACATAGATGGGGCAGTCGGGAAGTTGCACTCTTCCCACAATCATTCGATCTAGCATACGGCGCCAGTAAGCAAGTTCACCAGAGCAGCCCCAGTCAGGGGTGCACATGACAACCCTTCCTGCCTCATAAGCGATTTTGGTTAGAACCTTCGCGAGCAGGGAGAAGGGAGGGTTAGCGTACGCTAGGCCCATTGCTTTCCAGAACAAACGGAAAGCATTGTTCAATTGTTTCGAGCAGTACAACTGCATGATGTGCTGTTGTTGGCTCGCAAACAATTCCACCTGGACCTCATCCAGGTTTACCTGAAGGGCCGCCAGTCCATTTTCAAGAACGTGACGGGCAAATTGGTAGTTTTCAGTAGGATAGTTAGTCTTGGATGCGTAGCGCAGCCCAGACTCTTTTCGTCCTGACAGCTCCAAAGGTATGGAGAACAGCCCACTGCCAAAGTCGCAGTGCAAAGAATAGGGGCGTTGGAGAGACAGCATTTTTACCTGAGGGTTTCTTTGTAGGAAGTCTGTACCAATGAAGATGTCAAAGGCGTCGGTGTCCAGCACTCTGCAGTGTTGGGTCACGGTTTCGTCGCCCAGGCATATAGTCACATCGACCCCCCCCAAGGAATGGATGGTACGCCCATCTCCTACTCTTACCGCCACGGTCTTAGTTTTCTTGAAAGTCTTTAGCAGGCGCCGGGCCACTATGGAAAGTGTTGCACCGGTGTCAAGCACCGCTCGAAAAACCCGATCCCCAATTTTTACGAGGATCCAGAAAACCAAGTCTTCCTCTTCGGAGCCGCCCCCCTACTCATCATCAGGGAACATGACATCCACCCCTGCAGCTATGAGGGACCTGGCCATTGTGGCCAAGCGCCTCTTCTTGGAGTTATTCCCCTCAGGGGTAGCGTTATCCCCCTGGGGGCGCTTCTTGGGATCACCTGCGGCAGGAGGGGGTGTAGCAGCAGGAGAGGGTGTAGCAACGGGCGCTGATGAGCGCCTCTGGGGGTTAGGGGGTCCATTTTTGCCACCCCCCTTGCCACCTCCTTTACAACCTTCATCCCCATTCTGGGGGTTTTTGGTGGGTGTTTGGGTCTTCTGGCGTTCGGCCTCCTGACGCTTGAGTTTATCACTCTCGCGTTTCTTTATGTGACATTCGTCTTCGTAGTGATGACTTTTGCCACAATAGCCACAGGTGATTGTACACCTGAAAGTATCCTGATGGGTCACAGGTTTCCCATGCTTGGTATGCTGCTGTCGTTTCATCTGCAGCATACAGCTACTGCGTTGATTGTCGTCAGGGGCATGACAAGGCCCCCCCTTGTCATTGACAGGTTTGCAGTAGAACAAAGGGGGTGTACCTGCCTCAGGTTTAACCTCATTCATGGCACGTAGGTTACCCCTTCCTTTACCACCTCCCTGGTTGGCGTTAGTGAGATTTTTAGCCCCTTTCCCTTCGCCACGTTCGGGAATTGGGTTACCCCCTCGACCCAAGTGCTTCTGGAGGAATTTCTCCATGTGGGAGTCATTCTCCCTCTCAAGAGCTACCTCAATCAGGAGGTCCACCAGTTCATCGTACGAGTGGGTCCGACTCTTTCTCTCAGAAGTAAAGCGGCAATCATCCCATTTACGTTGGGGTATCTTACTCATGAGCCACAGGTGGGGTTCAGTGGCTCCGTAGGAGCCCACATTTATCCGCGAAAACAGATACTCCAAGTCGCACACGTATTCCGAGATTCGCGCAGCGGATGGAAACTCAGGGAGCATAGGTAGTTCCTCTATCTGTGTGCGCACACTGAGGTCAGTCTCATAGACTTGGAACGTTTTCTCCAACCTCTGGAGTACCTCTGCCCAGGTTGAACAGGTTTTCACAATCTGTTTCACCTATCTTTGCGAAAATTTACTTTTTGCATGAGCGTTGCAGCAGTGAGCATTTGGTGGCCACATCCACATGGGATTTGCCAGTCAGCAAAAGGAACTCAGCAAATTCTTCTGCCCATTCGGGCAGATTTTTTGGGGTCAAACTCCGGCAGTTCCAGCTGGATGTTCGCCTGGGCAATAGGTCTGCCCGTCTTCCCACCCCCCGGAGCTAGGCCAGAAGGTGATACGCCGGCAAGAGGTGCCAGGGCTGACAGCCCTCTTTTCTCAGTCTCTGTCACAGGCACCTCCTGTAGTTCAGCCATGGGCACTGTCCTGGCACGGGGGTGAAATGGGCTGGGGCAGGTGACCTTAGGCAACAGCCTTGAGACCCTTGATCTCTTAAGATCTTCGGCCAGGGTACTCAGTCCGGGGGAGGGGGAGGACAACTCTGGCTTGGGTAAGGGTTCTGCAATACCCAGTTTCGCCTTAACGGCCTCCGATAGGGCCGTCACATCTGGATCTTCTGATCCAGACAGAAGTTTGGCCAGCAGTTCGGCCGTATGATCCAGGGCACCGTAGGTTGGCCTTTGATGATGTTGTCCCTCAACTCGAGTCGGGCCTACTTCGGGGGCCCTTGGGGTTGGACAACATGCTCTTGGATATTCGAGTCTCCGTCGTCTTGGCAGGGATGCTGTCTCGGCTCTGTCGGACGGCGGGCCAGAGTGCGTGTAGGACCCTAGGTCTGTACGTGGTCTCGATCCGTGTACTGCCCATGGCTCCTCCCCATCTTCTCAAGGAATGGATTTGTAGTACTCCTCATGGAGAATGTATTCATCCATTTTCTTCCTCAGTTTCTCGTATTTTTCATGGCCTCCAATCGCTGTTGAGGATGATGCAGGACAGGCGGATCGGGAGACTGAGGCTGCTACGTGCCTGTGGAGATGATGCAGGCTGTCTCCACTGTGGGCCGCTAAGGCCTCGGTGGTAAGGATTGTATTTTCTTGCGCCCTTCTGCAATCTGGATCTCCTTGGGACCCAGAGGCGACACTGAGATGTGGAGCTCGGTGAGGTGGTTCACTCATAGGGTGGGCCATGCTGCCCATTTGTACTTGGACAGTTCTTATGGGCCAGGTCCTGACGCTTGGCGTGGACATGATGAACTTGTTGTTGAGCATTTTGTGCTGCACTTCTTCTCAGGGTTGGTTCCAAAGGTCACAAGGGACTGCCTCTGCTACCAGAAAGATGTCCTTGACTAGTGCCCTAGATATTGTGATGAAATCCTGCAGGCTTTGAAGTTGAAAACCCAAACAAAAGCAGCAAGTAGAGCAAGAACAGGATGTGAATCGAATTCATGAATATTTTTGAAATCCAGTGTAGGGCTGCAGATAGACAAAGCAGGTATAAACACAAAGATTCAATCACAAATGGATAATACAAAAGATTTTATATGAAAACTGGTCTGACTCTTCCCTCCAAGATAGCATCAAGCACTTCATGTGCACTCTTTTGGGTGAGATGGTGCTGGTTAGGAATGTGGGGCATAGATGTCAGGCCAACACAGAAAATGACTTGGCCAAGCAACTGAATTCAGAAACAGTTAAAAAGTAGAACCACAATAAGTGGTAGAAACAATTGAGTATAGGGGTCTTGGGGTCGGAGACCACTAGGCTTAACCTCCAAGGCCTAAAGCATGAAATGCCCATATTATTTCGGTATATCCTCCATGAAGGAAGGTACCTCCGCTCAGTTGAGTGGCAGGGGAGAACTTCATGGGGTGGCTAGGGTTACAACCCTAGTTACTTTGAGAAAGTGTACTTTAGGCTTCAAAAGAGGGATGAAAATACTTAAGTTACTCTTAGCATCGACAAAAGGGTTTTAAGGGGCGCTTGGCCTGGATCAAGCCCTCCAAGAAGAACATGGCAGTGACTTTTTCTTACTGTGCGTGTGTCACTGTGCCACCCTTTTCCTGCAATTTTAGCGGGGTTGGTGAACAGTGGCAGTGGTTAGGCTAGATTTTGGTCATCGTAGCAAATAGGCATTTTCAAGCCTTCATAGCTTTTGGCCACCCCTCCCTGTAGTAGGTGGATAGGTAGGGAAAAACAATACCTGGATTAGTACGCTGGGTATTTCCCCAAGGCTTTGCGCCAGCACAGAAAATGGGCGCTTAGGGGAGGAGAGACCCGGGGCGTACCCCGTGGCACCAGTAGGACATCCTCCAGGTTTAGCAAGCGTGCAGATGTGGGTATAATTACGACACCATTTCTGTGGCTTGCTCTCAGGACGTTAGGAATAGCACACTCACACATACGCTTAGGCAGGTAAGGGTAAGGTTCAGTCCCTAGCTTTAGTCTTAGAGGCAAGCGTCCGAGCAAGCCTCAGCAACTCACCAAGGTTGTTCTGGGACAAGTAGTCTACCAGAACTGAGTTTCGGCGTCCCTCAGGAAGAACAAACGCAGAGAAGGGCTCCCAGGTGACCTCTTCGACTCCAAACCCTTCCCAAAGGGTAAGGAAGCGCCAACCCTGGCGATAGCGGTGGCGTAGAACAGACTTCACCAGGTAGAAGCCCTCCTTAGCCATCTCCTCGGCGTTCATGTCGGGGTGTTTCCCTTCAACTTCCATAGGGCTGGCAGCCCCTTGTAGGTCTAGGACGGCGATTTCCTCGTCGTTCAGCTCCCACTCCTCCCCACAGAGGTCTTCAGGATCAGAGTAGCGCTTCAGGTGTTGGGCAGCGCACACCAGGGTCCCCCCTAGACGGGAAGAACACCGCAAGGTTATACGGTGTTCATCCACAGATAGAATGTTGTAGGGCCCGAAGTATGGGTCATCGCTGGTAGAGCGTGGCCAGGCGGGTAGTCGGCTGTGGTGCACCAGCACCCAGTCCCCTTCTTGGTAGGTGGCATGTACTCGGTGCTTGTTCTTCTTGTTCCACTGACGCTCCCTCACTCTCTGGAGCATAGCCTTGGCCTTTTCCACCTTCGCTTGGTGCTCTTGGACCCACTGACCCACGGAAGAATGGGTGTCTTCTGGATAGGGAGCATGTAGGAACCACGCCGGGCGCCCCAGGAATAGCTCATGGGGCAAGTAGCCAGTCGCCGAACTCTATTGGGAGTTCATCATCAAGGATATGACGGGGAGTGGTCTCACCCAGTCCCTGGTGCGTTCAGTTTTGCACCATATCCTTACATTCTCCTTGAGGACACGAATCTGTCGCTCACATAGGGGATTGCTCGTGTGAGAGTAGGGGATCCCCCCAGATGCCTGGACATTGAAGGATCTCAGGACCCTCTTGTACCAGGCGGTATCTGAGCGTACTCGTACGTCCTCGTCGGAGTTGATCTCTTTGGGCGCCCCATAGACACAAAAGCACTCCTCCAGGAGTATCTTGATAGTCTCCTCCCCGGTAACGTGCTTGGTACATGGAAGCACCCTGGTAAACCTGGTCAACCCACAGGTTACCACAAGGGCAAAGTCATAGCCCATGAACTTCGGCATCTCCGTGTAGTCCAAGTAGACACCACTGTTAGCACAGTGAGGGATGAGCAGGGCCGAGTAGAGACCTCTGTCCCTGATATTCCCCGGTTTGCATGACCTACACAGGGACTTGTACACAATAGGCCGGAGGGTCTTCCGCAGTTGGTCATCAGTCCACGTAGTGTGGAACCACTGCTTGAATAGCCTCGGGGTACGGTCAGCACCCACATGACCACTGGACTCATGGGTCAACCTCAGCAGCGCTGGGACTCTGTCACTGGGTACCACGATGCGGTCCTCGTGCCAGGGGTAGCTCTTGTCCCTCTTCCACTGTTCTTGGTTGACCAGGAGGCGTTCAAGGCGTTTCTCCAGGCGCTTGTAGATATCCCCGAACTCCTCTAGGTACTCTGCTTGATGGAGTCCATCTAGGGGGCGTACAAGAGTCATGTTGAGGTCCAAGTGCACGTCCATACGGCTGAACGCCTCCTTAGCCAGCGCTTCAGACCGGGCCCCAATCAGGGCATCGAAGTTGTTGCGGCTGATGTAGTCTGCACACTCGTTCTTCACTCCCTGGACATGGTGTGGCGTCAGCCGTAGTTGGCTGAAGTAGGTCCACCAGTGCCGTGGCTTGGCCTTCTCAGGTGGGGGACCCTTCTGGCAAGTGCGAACCGGCTCTTGGTCACACAGCCAGACCGCAGGGTTACTCCCCAAAAGTCGTGCTTGAGAGGATAGCAGCAGCATACCCGCGAGCAATTCCTGCTCATAGGTGGAGTAGTTTCCCCTGGCCTGGTTCCATTCCCAGTTCCAGTGGCCAAGGGGTACTAGGACCCACTTGTCGTCAGTGTAGCTGTGCTTGAGAGTTTCATCTCCCTTGAGACCTTCAGTCCCCCATTGGGGAATAGCCGAGACGAAGTCCTCCTACTCTAGTGCTTGCCATTGAAACAACTTTCCACCACGGACCATATTGCTGGCGTCGGTCACCAGGATAATCTCCCCTTGTGCCCTGGGCACGCCCAAGCACTTAGCGTTTGCCACCTTGTCTTCCAGCTCGTCAAACGCTTGTTGCTCTTGTGGGCCTCAGCGCCAAGTAGTACTCTTCTTGATCAGGTCCGTCAGAATGGGGCTGTTGTAGGTGAAGCTTTTGATATGGTGGCGATACAAGGTGCACGCCCCAATGAAAACTGCGTACATCATGAAGTCCTTTCTTGGGGTCTTCGTGTCGTACCTTAGTGTCCATCAGGGGTTTGGCTTCAAAGGCCGCTGGGGTCCACCACCCATAGCCAACGTCAAACCCCAGGTACTGCATGGTCTCCTGCATGAACTCTCCAGCTTGAGTCGTGTGTGGTTCTGTTGGCAGACCGCAAAGAACTCACCCAAGAGGATTAGGTGATTGTCCTTGGTATTGGTCCAGAGGCATACATTGTTGATGTGTGCTTCCATCTGGGCCCCACGGGATATGAGTTCTTGCACCTTAGCTCTTCGTCGTAGGAAGGACAGGATCTTGTTCATCAGCTCTTTGAATGGAGCGGCTGCGTTGGCCACGCCAAAGGGCATGACCTTCCACCTCAACACCCTTCCCTGAGGGGTGATGAAGGCTAGTAGCTCCTGAGCGTTGGGCGTCAGGTCCACCTGCCAGAATCCGCTCCTCTTGTCCATCTTGGTCTTGTAGCGACAGGAGGCTATCTTCTCAAGGGTAGACTCCATATTAGAAATGGACCCTGAGTGGTTCAGCGCTTTCTTGTTCAGCTCTCCGTAGTCCACTACCAGCCGTTTCGCTGTAGACCCAGGTTTAGCCACCAGGAAACAGGGGCTGCAGTGTTGGGGGTAGTCCCCGTCCTTGTACTCCAGGACTAGGCCAGCGTCGATACATTCTTGTATCTGTCGCTCAATCTCGTCGGCCTGCTCTTTAGAAGCCGGATAGGGTCTCTTCCGGATCTTATGACCCACGAACTCGGGTTTCAGCTTGAGGTCCATCTGCACCAGCTTGGCAGATGAGGCTTGGGCCGGAAGTTCTCCGAACACCTCCAGATAGGTCCCTTTAAGCTTCTGCACCCGCGGGTCCAATAGCTTGATCTTGTCCTCGAGGTCCTCGTCAGAGTGTAAGTTGCTTGCCCCCTGAGTAATAGACGTCGACAGGTGATCCTCCACCGACTCTTCGCCCTTGGTAGTGTCCTTCAACCCTTGGTAGGCATGGAGTAGGTCTTGTTCAATCATCTTCGGTGGACGATGGTAACATAGGCCCGCTCGAGGGGGTTCACATACACCTTCCTCCGAGAGGTCGTCCTCCTCTGGGTTCTTCACATGGGCACCCCACACGGTCCTCATGAGCTTGAGATCTACCCCCCTTTGCCAGGTGGTGATCTTCTGTTCGAGGTCCTCCTTCAATTGGGATAGATCTCCCATACATCCTTGCTTCAGTGGCCATGAGCTGCGGGTAGGCTCAGCGTAGCATAGCTTCTCCGCCACCAACCTCCTCTTGGAGTCCACGTACTCCCCTAGCCTGGATCGGGGATCCAGCTCTTCGTCCACGGGGTCTTCCACCCTCATGGAGAGTAGGGCTTTCAGTGGGGCGACGCACTCAGCATTCTCCACTTCCTCCACGCAAGTCTGCACGAAGAAGGCGATGTGCTCAGTTTCGTCATCCGAGTGGATAGAGCTGGGGAGCTCGGATAGTCCACACTCAGAGACTCCATCAGGAACAGGTACATGGCAGGGAGAGTTGGAGGTGTTGGTGTTAGTCACGACGTTTTCATCCCCTCCGGGTATAGTCTCAATAGCATCTTGACGTCATAGTCGATCGTTCAAGTCACCTGAGGTGAGTCCATCGCTTTCCCATTGTATAGCCTGGACCAGACTCGAGTCCAGGTCCTCCCAGGGGATGGAGGTAAGACCTCTGTCCACCACACTGAGCATACTCCCCCATCGGGGTTTCCAATAGGCGTCTTACGCCCCAGAGGCACGTAGATGGCCTCATCAGGTAATGGAACGGAGCTGATAGTCAGCCTGTCCAGGAGGGTAGGCAGTACTCGTTGCCCCCATGGGCTCCCCAATCGGGGGAACATAGGACCATACCAGAACGTTCCAAGGCTACCTTGGTCAAGATCTTCCCAAGTTCACTGAACCTGGGGTTCCCGTAAGCCATCCCGAAGGAGGGCCAGTAAATTTGTAGCTGCAGTTTTTACCTTTGCTGCAGTAAAGGTCCAAGACATGTTGCTCGTCGCTGGCGAGCAACTCCACACTCGGGTCTTCCCTAGAGTAACCCAACTCCTTCAGACCTTGGTCTATGACTTCCCCCAATAGTTGATAGTCCTCAGTGTTGGAAGCCGCCATCATGTTCGAGGGCTCTTCCTTCGATACCCTCAGGTAGCTCGAGGTGTGCTCCCACTGCTCCAGTGGCACGGACTCTCTGCCATGGCTGTGGTCCACGTAGAGGAGGTAGGGTGCTTGCAGCGTCAGGGAATGTATCTGGCAGTGCTGCACGAAGAAGTCAGTCCCCAATACAAAGTCGAAGGCCTCAGTGTCCATCACATAGAACCAATGGGCGATAGTTTGGGAGCCCATAGGTACCTCCACTTCACAGTCCCTGCAGCTGTGCACCACATGTCCTTCCCCCATTCGTATAGCTGCGGTAGTCATGGTGTTCTTCAGGCTCCCACAAGGTAAAATGTTCTTGGCCACTATAGGTAGGTAGGTAGGTAGGTATCTTCGGGAGCTCGGGATGCCTGCTTTGACATTGCAGAAAGAAGGTCTTACCAAGGGGACGTCCTGTCCCTCCAACTGCCCTATGTCAGGTGCCTCTTGAGCCGCTCCCGCATGTGCTTGAAAAGGCATTGTCGCGGCCACCCGGTCCATGTGTTTCAGGTGGGAGGGTGTCCCCACATGTGTCCATGGGTAGGGCCACATGCCCCCTCCTTTGGGCGGCAGCTCTGGGGGCTGCCAGGCCGTGTGGAGTATCTCTCACCACAAGGGGTATTGCTCCCGCTAGTCTACGGTACGACCGCCTCACCCTTGTGACTTGAGTTCCGGGGCCACTCTGCTTGGCAGGCGACCCCCTCCTGGACTGTGTACCGGCTCGCCTGTCACCGGTTGCTTCCATGGCTCCGGGTGACGTTTGCCATGGTCCCTGATGCAGCCTGACCGGGCTCGGACCAGTGGTCTTGGAGTACCGCTCCTGCCACTGGCCCGGTGGGTCGGCTGGGTCGCCCCAGTGCGTCCGACCCATGGGGTGTTGGTTCTTTCCTGTCCCTCGGCCGCCCTACGTGTGTGCAGTGTCCTGGGCCGCTTGGCTCCTGTTCACCTGTGTGCCCGCGCGGTTTGCTCTGTTGCGTCTGCGGTGTCCTGGGCCACTTGGCTCCTGTTCACCGGTGTGCTCGCTCGGTGTGTTGTGTTGCGTGTGCGGTGTCCCTTGCTCCTCCCTTTTTTCTTGCTTTTCCCCCCTTTTTTTTTCTTCTTCATTACGGGGGCGGCTCGGGTGCGGCGTTTTTGTTGCTGTGCGTGGGTGTGGGTGTGTGCCGGTGCCGGTGCTGGTCCGGGCGTGGATGTCCTGGGGAACGGGGGTCGGGTGGCTGTTGCGCTCTGGGTTCCCTGCGTGTGCGCCGGCCCCCAGGCTTCCGGTTTCCAGGGCGCCGGTCCGGGGGGGTGCTGACGGCGGGTGGTTGGCGGCTGTGGCGGCGTGGCGCTTGCGTGGGTGGTCACGGCCCCTGGGTAGCGCCTGGGTGGCGTGGCCGGGCGCGGGTGCGCGTGTGGGTGTGTTCATGGCGTGGGCTGATGAGGAGGTGGGCAGTGTGGGCGTGGTTGGTTTGTGTGGGTGTCGGGTACGTGTGCGCCGAAGGCGCGGTGGGTTAGGTTGGGGCACTGTGGGCGATGCAATGGTTGGAGGAGATGTTGGTGACGCCTACGGGGGGGGTGCTGTAGGCGTCGAAACGGGTTGGTGTTGTTGGCGCTGGTGCTTCAGGTGATGCGCCGGGCGGCCACGGGGTTGGTGACTCTGATGGTGTCATAGGTGACAGGGCGGGCGCTGGGGGGGGGGCTGCGGCTCCGTTGGTCGCTGTAGGTGGTGCAGTGGGTGGTGGCGTAACTGGTGATGTCGGCTGTGGGGTGCTGCAGGTGACGTCGATGGTGAGGGCGCTGCGGGTGGTGTCATGGGTGGTGGCGATGCTGATGTGGGTGTTGCAGGTGGTGTGCCGACTGGTGGCGCCGCTGGTACTGTCCTTGCGTAGGGTGGTGCTCGGGGTGCTGTGGGCCGTGGTGTTGTCGGTGGTGCCGATGGTGAGGGTGACGCAGGCGATTCACCGGGTGACGGTGAGGCCGGTGTGTGCCGTAGGTGACGCGCTGGGAACGGGTGGTGGGGGGCTGGAGGGGGGGTTGCCGTTGGTGCAACGGGCGATGGTGGCGTTGGTGCCGCCGGTGGTTGGTCGGGTGCTGGTGTTGTGGGTGAAGGGCGTTTGCGAGGCTGATGGTGTTGGTGGCGAGGGTGTTGCATGTGGTGCAACGGGTGATGGGGACGCCGGTGGCGCCGACGGTGGGGAGTGCAGTGGGTGGTGGCGTCGCTGGTGATGCCGATAGCGATGGGTGTTGTAGGCGTTGTCACGGGTGATGGTGACGTAAGCGGCGTCCATGGCGGGCGGGGTGTTGTGGGTGATGCTACGGGTAGTGGCGCCGCTGGCGACTCTGATGACGGTGAGCGCAGCTGTGGTGGGTTCTCTGACGTGTGTGGCCGGCTGGTGGCGGGTGTGGTCGGGCCGGTGTGGGCTGGGTGGTGGTGGTGGTTGTGGCTGGACTGCTGGGTGGTCGTGGTGTCGGTGGGCGGCCCTGATGATGGGCCTTGGGTGTGTGGTGACAGGTGGGCGTGTATGGTGGTGGTGATGGTGTGTCATTGCGGGTGGTGTTGGCTGTGGTAACGTTGGGCGTGTGGTTTGCGATAACTGAGCACTCACCCCTCCGAGTGGCGCGGGCCCGGTGGTCCGGTAGCCCGTCCGGCAGGCAGTGCGTGCCCGCCGGGTCCTCACGCGTCGCTTCGGACGGCGGCTGTTCCGTAGCCGGCAGGGGCTGGGTTCACGGCCGGGCGCACACACGTCCCTCTGGACGGCGGCTGTTTCTTAGCCAGCAGGGGCTGGGTTCACTGCGGGGTGCGCACACATCCATCCGGACGGCGGCTGTTTCGTAGCCCGCAGGGGCTGGGTTCAGTGCCGGGCGCACACACGTCCATCCGGACGGCGGCTGGTTTGTAGCCGGCAGGGGCTGGGTTCACTGCCGGGCGCACACAGGTCCATCCGGACGGCGGCTGTCTCGTAGCCGGCAGGGGCTGGGTTCACTGCCGGGCGCACACACGTCCATCCGGACGGCGGCTGGTTCGTAGCCGGCAGGGGCTGGGTTCACTGCCGGGCGCACACACGTCCGTCAGGACGGCAGCTGTTTCGTAGCCGGCAGGGGTTGGGTACCCTGCCGGGCGCACACACGTCTATCCGGACGGCGGCTGTTGCGCTGTGGGGACTGCGGGGCTTGGACTTGTTCTTGGCGGCTCGTTCGTCATCGCACGTGGGTGTTTGCCGTGGTGGTGTCGTGTTTTGTGCCGTGGTGCGTGCTGGCGTGCGGTGCTGCGTGTGTGCCCTGCTTGGCCTGTGTGTGGCGCCTGCTCCTTGCCCGGGCGTGCTGTTGCGCAGGCGCGGAAACACACCCTCTCTCTGGCGGGCCCGTTTGGCTCCATGGCGGGCCCTGTTGGAGCCCGGCTGCGGCCCGGTGCGGGGCAGTGGGGTGTGTGTAGGTTTTGGGGGGGGGGTTTGGTTCCTCTCCCCTCGCCTTCCCCGCCTTGTCCCTCTGTCCCTTTTCGCCGGCCTGCCCTGCCTGCCTACTCTCTTCGTACCCGCTGGGTTGGCCTTGGCCGGACGGTTGGTCTTGGTGGTCTGACATGGTGTTTCTCTCTTGCAGGGCGGCGTGGGCTGGGTTCGTTTTGGGGGCGGGTTGCTCGTGTGGTGTGCCGTGCTGCGTGTACGGTGTCCTGGGCCTCCTGGCTCCTGTTTACCAGCGTGCATGCCCTGTGTGTGGTGTTGCGTGTGCGGTGTTCTGAGCCGCTTGGCTCCTGTTCACCGGTGTGCAAGCTCTGTGTGTGGTGTTGTTTGTACGGTGTCCTGGGCCTCCTGGCTCCTGTTCACCGGTGTGCACGCTCTGTGTGTGGTGTTGTGTGTACGGTGTCCTGGGCCTCCTGGCTCCTGTTCACTGGTGTGCACGCTCTGTGTGTGGTGTTGTGTGTACGGTGTCCTGGGCCTCCTGGCTCCTGTTCACCGGTGTGCACGCTCTGTGCGTGGTGTTGCGTGTACGGTGTCCTGGGCCTCCTGGCTCCTGTTCACCGGTGTGCACGCTCTGTGTGTGGTGTTGCGTGTACGGCGTCCTGGGCCTCCTGGCTCCTGTTCACCGGTGTGCACGCTCTATGTGTGGTGTTGCGTGTACGGTGTCCTGGGCCTCCTGGCTCCTGTTCACCGGTGTGCACGCTCTGTGTGTGGTGTTGCGTGTACGGCGTCCTGGGCCTCCTGGCTCCTGTTCACCGGTGTGCACGCTCTGTGTGTGGTGTTGTGTGTACAGTGTCCTGGGCCCCCTCGCTCCTGTTCACCGGTGTGCACGCTCTGTGTGTGGTGTTGCGTGTACGGCGTCCTGGGCCTCCTGGCTCCTGTTCACCGGTGTGCACGCTCTGTGCGTGGTGTTGCGTGTACGGCATCCTGGGCCTCCTGGCTCCTGTTCACCGGTGTGCACGCTCTGTGTGTGGTGTTGTGTGTACGGTGTCCTGGGCCTCCTGGCTTTTGTTCACCGGTGTGCACACTCTGTGCCTGGTGTTGCGTGTACGGTGTCGTGGGCCTCCTGGCTCCTGTTCACCGGCGTGCACGCTCTGTGTGTGGTGTTGCGTGTACGGCGTCCTGGGCCTCCTGGCTCCTGTTCACCGGTGTGCACGCTCTGTGTGTGGTGTTGCGTGTACGGTGTCCTTGGCCTCCTGGCTCCTGTTCTCCGGTTTGCACGCTCTGTGTGTGGTGTTGCGTGTACGGCGTCCTGGGCCTCCTGGCTCCTGTTCACCGGTCTGCACGCTCTGTGTGTGGTGTTGTGTGTACGGTGTCCTGGGCCTCCTGGCTCCTGTTCAGAGGTGTGCACGCTCTGTGTGTGGTGTTGCGTGTACGGCGTCCTGGGCCTCCTGGCTCCTGTTCACCGGTCTGCACGCTCTGTGTGTGGTGTTGCGTGTACGGCGTCCTGGGCCTCCTGGCTCCTGTTCACCGGTGTGCACGTCCTGTGCGTGGTGTTGCATGTACGGTGTCCTGGGCTTCCTGGGTCCTGTTCACCAGTGTGCACGCTCTGTGTGTGGTGTTGGGTGTACGGCGGCCTGGGCCTCCTGGCTCCTGTTCACCGGTGTGCACGCTCTGTGTGTGCTGTTGCGTGTACGGTGTCCTGGGCCTCCTGGCTCCTGTTCACCGGTGTGCACGCTCTGTGTGTGGTGTTGCACGTACGGTGTCCTGGGCCTCCTGGCTCCTGTTCACCGGTGTGCACGCTTTGGGTGCGGTGTTGTGTGTGCGGTGTCCTCGGCCTCTTGGCTCCTGTTCTCTGGTGCACGTGCTTGTTGTGTTGTGTCGTTTGTGCCGCGTTCTGGGCTTCTCGGCTCCTGTCATCCGGCGTGTCCGCTCTGTGTGCGGTGTCGTGTGTGTGGTCTCCTGGGCCTTTTGGCCCTTTTGTGCTGGTGTGCTCGGGTGGCGTGTGTTGTGTTGTGTGTGTGGCGTCCTGGGACACTTGATTTGTGTTCTCCGGTGTCGCGGCGTGTTGCGGTCTTCCCTAGAGTAACTTAACTCCTTCAGACCTTGGTCTATGACTTCCCCCAATAGTTGATAGTCCTCAGTGTTGGAAGCCGCCATCATGTTCGAGGGCTCCTCCTTCGATACCCTCAGGTAGCTCGAGGTGTGCTCCCACTGCTCCAGTGGCACGTACTCTCTGCCATGGCTGTGGTCCACGTAGAGGAGGTCCGGCGCTTGCGGCGTCAGGGAATGTATCTGGCAGTGCTGCACGAAGAAGTCAGTCCCCAATACAAAGTCGAAGGCCTCAGTGTCCATCACATAGAACCAATGGGCGATAGTTCGGGAGCCCATAGGTACCTCCACTTCACAGTCCCCGCAGCTGTGCACCACATGTCCTTCCCTCATTCGTATAGCCGCGGTAGTCATGGTGTTCTTCAGGCTCCCACAAGGTAAAATGCTCTTGGCCACTATAGATATGGTGGCTCCAGTATCCAATACCCCCAGGTATTCACGTCCCCCTAGTCGGATACGTACCCAGAACACCAGGTCCAGGGCCTCACCGAAGCGTCCCTGTCAGTACTCTGCGGGACAGGTCACCTTGAACCCCTTGTTCCACAATTTGCGGGCCATCCTCATGAAACGGCCTCTCTTCTTGGCGTTGCCGTCATCACCACCTTCATGCTCACGCTTGGCCCCTTGTTCTCGCTGGGCCTGAGTTTGCGAGCGTGTGGCAGCACCAGACTGCCCTCCAGAGGGCTCGGACTTCCCCCCCTGGATTAGGGTTGGGGTTACCTCCGTTCTTGTCTGGGTTCTTGTTGCCCTTGTCTGGCTGGCGGTTAGTGCCTCCTCCTCGTCCACCTTGACTCTTGTCTTGCCCGTTTCCAAGTCCTTTCAACTTGGCCTTGCCGGAGTCGTTGCCGTTGCCCTTGCCACCGCCCTTGCCAGAGCCTTTGCCAGGATCCTCGCCCTTCAGCTTCGCCGACAGGCGCTGCTTGTGGTAGCACTCATCCTAGTAGTGCTTCCCCTTCCCACAGAAGGCACAGGTGATATTCCACCTGTAGGGATCCGGCATCCTGGCCTTGGCGCTGGTGTTGGTGTCCTGCTTCTTCCCTTGGACTACGAAGCAGTCTCGCTGCTCGCAGTCAGGGGCGTGCCGCAGGTGGCCATGCTCATCTCTGTAATCGCACCAGAAGAGCTCCTTGACATTTTCAATGATCCGGGCGTGTTTCAGGGTAGTCCCCTGTCCAGGTCTGGGTCCTTGGTACCCTTTGCCATGGCTTCCAGAGCCTCCCTCTCCAGGACGGTAGGCGTTCAGGTGCTGGTCGCTTTCTTTCTCCAGCGCCAGCTCGGAGAGTAGCACACACAAATCCTCGTAGTTGAGGTCTCCAGCCTTGCGGTCTGCCGTTGACCAGCATTCGTCCCACAGCTCCCGAGGGAGCTTAGCCACCAACCAGAAAAGCAGGTCGTCGCTGCTGTAGGAACCGGGCGTCAATCGTCCAGCACAGTGATCCAGGTCAGCCAGTAGCTCAGATACCCTGCCAGGTTTGGGGTTGTTGGGCAGCACGACCAGGTTCTGGATCTCGGCCCTGATGGAGAGGTCGGTTTCATAGGTTGGGTACTGCCTCTCCAAGGCAACCAACACATCGGCAAAGGTGGCGGACTTAGTCAAGATCTGCTTGACCCGCTTCTCGGGGTACTTGGTCTTGCAGCACTGCAGTAGCAGATCACACTTGACCCGCCCACTAGCATGTGTTTGGAGGAACCGGCCAAAGTTCTCAGCGAACTTGCCGAGATCCTTGCCTGCGAACTCAGGCAGGTTCACCACGATCTTTGAGGTTGCAATGGCCTTAGCCTCCTGAGGCCTGCGTCCCTCAGGGCGCGGGGTCTTCCTCTTCTTCTTCTTCTTCTGCCCACTTGGGTTCTCAGGGTCCTTAGGGTCCTCGTCCTCCGAGGGCGAAGCAGAAGTCATGGACGGCGGCTCATTGTCAGAGGGGTCTCCGACTAGGTCACTAGAGCCATAGGGCTCCACGTCAACCATTGCCCTCAGGGCTGTCAGCCCCAGCCGGTCCAGCTCGGCTTTCGTGGAATTCCCCACGTGGCTGTAGGGTGGCTGGGCCGTTCTCGGTATGAAAAGGCTTCTCGGTATAACTGCAGGGGTCGGCATTGGTCGGCTCCTCAGGCTCCCCAGGTTGTTTGTCAACCCTGCCACCAGGTGATTGGCCTGTACTCGGTGGGGTGAAACTCCCACGATGGTAGGTGATGCTTGGGGTGGAATCAGGAGCTCCAGTTTAGCCCGAATCTCTTGAGTGAGATCGCCAACAATTTTAGAGGTGGCTCCTCGGAGTGCCTCGTTTATCTCCGACCGCGTCAGGGACCTGTTTGAGGATCTTCCAGATCCTCAACCCCTGCTCCCGCATGACTCAGGGCCTCTCCTCAGCCCACTCAAGGTTGCATACCCAGGAACATCCACATAAGCTCCCGTAGCGGGTAGAGGTCGGTGATAGTCTGCCGCATACCATCGGGGCACAGAACTCGAGGCCACTGGCTCATTGGCAGTAGTGGCCTCTGGAAGTGCAGTGGTAGATGGGTCGACACCATAGGCAGGGTAGGTAGGCATACCAGTAAAGCCTGTGCCCTCAGCCATAGGCCGGGTGGTTATGGGTGTGGATGTTGTAGCAGCTGGGTCTGGAGTTGGGAGTCTGGTGGTTGTAGGAGAGGGTGATGCGTGGAGGGCAGAGGCGCTTGGCGCGCCCTCGAAGTTTGACTCACTCGGCGGGTCGTGCTCATGGTCTACTCCTTCCCCTGCCATGCTTTCTCCTGCCTCCCTCTCTCTCTCCCTCTTTCTCTTCACAGGGTTGGTCGCCACTTCCTCGACTGAGAGGGCCGGCTGCAGTACCTCCAGCGAGTCATCAACCACGTCCACTGGCCCATGTAAGGGCACCGAAGGTAGAGCGCTAGGTCCGGGTCCAGGTTCACCAGGTGCTGGCATTGCTGGCGCCTCAGGCGCCGTCCTCACGTCGGCGTCCTCCTTCTTAGTGTCCATATTCGCGCTTCTTGCTTATGACAGTTCTCGGCGCACTGGATGTACGGCACGGAGTTGCTGCCGGTATGCAGAGATTGTCTGCCTCTTGCTACCAGAAGGTTTTATAGTGTTTTCAGCACCGTGTTTTTGTTGTGCCTCTCCTGCTGCTTGCTGCTGGTGTAGGGTTCATGCTGCTTGTTTTTGATGAGCAAAATGTTTTATTGTTGAAATACAACCAATCCAGGATAACCCAAGCCAGTGATAAGCAAGTAGAAGATAAACAGGATCAAAGCATGAAGGGCCGCAGTCACAAAGAGTTAGATGAAGACAACTATCAACAATAGACAACCGCAATTCACATACATTGCAACTCAGGATGAAATATTTTACATGTTTGGGAAAAACTGATTGAAAAACTGCCGCAAGGGCTCACTCTCATCCATAGTGCCATCTTGAGATGTGTACCCCTTGTTTTTGGGTCCCATAGGTGCTGAGGTGGCATGGCTTGTGGCGCTGAGATCACTGCCATGTCACCCGGGATAATCCTGTTTAGCTAGGCTGACTGGGTATTGAACCCAGGACCTCTCGGAAAGAGGTGCCCCGGCCCCCTAGGGTGCATACCACTAGGATAGCTAAGAATTCATGAGAAAACATAGAAAAATTCATAGGCTCTGCCCTCAATATATCAGTGCCTCAGTCACTCAGGAAAAGATGTTTTAGGGCATATAGCTTGGGGATCAAGGGGTCCACACAACATCCTGCTTTAGCTTTTGGTTCCATAGGTCAAAATGTGTTATCACCCATTTTCGTTAGGGCAATACCAAGATAAAAATGCAAGAGTGCTTAGAGCACCTCTGATACAACTAAAGTATACCCTAAAGCATTGGAAAAGCACTTTTCTTACTCCCTATGCCTGGGCACTCCACTGGCCACAAATTCTGGCTAGTTTGGGCATAGTTCAGTCCTTCAGCCACGACTTGCCTCTTTGCCTCCACATACTCTTTCTGCTTGGGATGCAGGCCATTCTTCACCTGCTCTACCCTCCTCATTAAGAACAGTGGTTCCTCAGTCGTAGCATAGTCGGCTTGTTCAACTTCCTCTCCACAGGTCCGGACGAAGGAGGCGTCATGATAGCTTTCATCCTCAGAGTGTATTGAACTATGCAGCCCACATAGTCGACACTCTAAGACTACATCAGGAGTACATGCATCGCAGGGGATGTTGGGGGCAGCTGCATCCGGCACAAGGTAATCCTCTCCCTAAGGTAGTTTGCGACACGTCTCCGGGCCCGAGTCGGTCTTTCAGGACATCAAGGGTATAACCGTTGCTATCGCGTTGCAGCCCTTGGCCCATAAAGGTCCGTGTCATCCCATGGTACTGGTGCCAGGCTACCGTCCACAACGCTCAGCATACTCCCCCATCTTGGTTTCCCAATCAAGGTCTTCCTCGGCGATAGCACTTAGATGGCGTCATCCGCCAGCTGGACAGAAGTTAAGGTTAGCTTTCCCAATAGAGTACACCAGTACTCACTCCCCCCAGGGGGTCCCCTGTCAGGTGAACACAGGACCAGACAAGAACGTTCCAGGGCCACCTTGGTGAGGACCTTCCCAAGCTCACTGATGCTTGGGTTCCCATAGGCCATCCCCAACGAGGGAGAGTAAAATGTATAGGAGCATTTTTTCTCCTTGCTGAAGTGGGGGTCAAAGACGTGCGGCTTCTCACTCGAGAACAGTTCCAAACTAACATCCTCTCTAGAGTATCCCAACTCCTTTAGGCCCTTGTCTAGGTCCTCCCCCAAGAGCTGATAGTCTTCCATCTTGGCAGCGACCATCATAGCAGAGGGTTGCTTCTGGCATACCCTCAGGTAGCCAGACGCTTCTTCAGTTTGCTCCAGTGGTACAGATTTCCGCCCGTCCCCATGGTACACATGGAAGAACATAGGGCGCCGGCAGAGTGAGAAACAGTGTCTGTAGATGTTCAGCGAAGAAGTTGGTACCCAAGACAAAGTCGAAGGCTTCCATGCCCATCCCATAGAACTTGTTGGCAGTACTCTGAGACACCAGAGGCACGTCGACCTCACATCCCCCACAGCAATGCACCACACGGCCATCCGCCATGAGTATCGCCGCGGTATGCATCGTGTTCTTGAGTACCCCACGAGGGTAAATTGTCTTGGCCACAAGGATGTGCTGGCCAGGCGTTCAGTACCCCAGGTGCTCTTACCTCCCAAGTCGGATACGTACCGGGAACACCACATCTGTATTTCTCCCCGAGCGCCCTTGTCAGAACTCGGCTGGTAGGGTTATATCACAGCCCTGCTTGCGGAGCTTCCGCACCATGTGCATCAGGTGGGACCTATAGTTGGAAGCAAACCTGTCCCCATTGTCCTCGATGGGACGTTTAGCGCCTTGCTCTTGTTGTCCTTGAGCTTGAGCTTGAGTTTGTGAACAGGTTGTAGGGCCTGTGTACTGTTGACCTGGTCTTGAGTTGTCCCCCTTGGCGTAGGGCTGCAATTCCACCTGACTCTTCTCCTTCCTCGTGTAAGGACCACCACGTCCTCCGTTGCCTTGGTTCGTGCCCTTGCTGTAGCTCTTGAACTTGCCTTTGCCTTTGTCGCCACCAGCCCTGCTGTTTTGACCCCAAGTAGGGGGTGGGTCTCAAACGTTAGCTTGGCCCAGAGGGGCTGCTCATGGTAGCATTCATCTTTGTAGTGCTTGCGACCCCGACAGAACGCACAGGCGATGGTACACTGGTTGTGATCCGGCATTTTGGACTTGCTGCCGGTGTTGGTCGCGTGTTCCTTGCCCTGCACCACGAAGCACTGGTACCCACCACAGTCTGGGACATGGATGGAGCCACCTTTCTCGTCTCGGGAATTGCACCAGAACACGTTCTGGGTGTTTGTCATATACGGAATGTTCTTCAGTGTTTGTCGAGAGGGGCGAGGGCCCTGATATCTGCGTCAGTGGCCAGTGCTTTGCCCCTCAATTTGGCAGGCATTCAGGTGCTTGTCCAACTCTTTTTCCAGCCCCAGCTCTCGGAGCAACATCGACAAATCCTCCTAGGTGTGGGCTCTTGCCTTCTGCTGGGCAGTGGCCCCACAATTGTGCGAGAATTCTCTGCGGAACTTGGCCTTGAGCCAGAACAGGAGCTTGTTGCTGCCCTAAGATCGCGGCGCAGTCACCCGGCCTAGTGGTCCAGTTCTGCCACTGGTTCGGAGATACACGTTGGTTTACGGTTTTTTGGCAGTATGGCCAGGCTCTTGACCTCTGTATGGATCGATAAATCCGTCTGATAAGAAGGATATTGCCTCTGGAGGGCAACCAGCACCTCCGCAAACGTAGCGGACCTCGTCACGATCTAGTTGACCTGCTTCTCTAGGTACTTTGTCTTGCAACACTGCAAGAGCAAGGCGCACTTGACACTCACACTAACGTGGGTTTGGCTGGTCATCCTCAGGACCCGGCCAAAGCTCTCAGCGAACTCGCTGGGGTCATTCCCATTGGACTCAGGTAGACTGACCTCAGTCTTGTAGGTGGCGATAGCCTTGGCCTCCCTGGAGCGCTGTCCATCTTTGCGTGGACTCTTCTTCTTCTTCTTCTTCTTGCCACCCAGTTCATCTTGGTCCTCTGGGTCGTCATCCTCAGAAGGTGATGCACAACAGAGGGATGATAGCTTGTCGTCCGAGGAGTCACCAACCATATCACTTGAACCACAGGGCTGCGTATCCGGCATAGCCTTCAAGGCTGTCTAAGCCATTCGGTCAAGCTCCGCATGCGTGGAGTCCTGCACATGACTGTAAGGGGGATAAGCAGTCCTTCCCGCAAAAGGGCTCCCCAGAATAGCCACCGAACGTATGAGTTAACTGAGCCACCAAATGGTCGACCTGTACCCGGTGAAGCAAAGATCATGTGGTCATAGGCGAAGTTCAGGGTGGTATCAAAGGGTCCTGAAGCGCGTTCGGTAGGGGTGTCCATTTCCTTTGGACTCCGCCGTTGCTCTCTTTTCCCAAAACGTAGCTATGTCCCACGTTTTCTGGTGGTGGCAATCAACCTGGTAATTGTTGGGAGTATCTGTTGTCCACGGCAGGCTCTATTAGACCTTACGTCGTTAAACCATGATCTTTTGATCCAAAATCTTGCAGTCGCCAGGGAAAATGTTTCTCCATCTAACCAAATATGTTTTGGAGCCGCCGCACGCTTGGTCCTGCCGTCGCACGCTTGATCCTGCTCGATGCTTGGATACTGCTTGATTCTGACGCACGTGTAATCCTGCTTGATGCTTTGATCCTGCTTGATTTTGCGGCTGCGTATTATACCAGGCCAGAGCAACAAATACCTCAACCTGATTAGCATAGGCACAAGACAATGCAGCGATTTCCTCAAGCTGGTCCACTGTCCGGCGTTGCTGGCTACGACGTTTTTCAGGACTTTTGCCAGTCCCGATCCCACGCCATGTGACACAATGTGAATGCCTGCAGACAGGAGAAACAGAACTGCAGACAATAAAATATGTTCTGACATCGCAAAAATAATTATAATCAATGCGGCAACAAAAATCTACACAGAGCTACATAGCTCCTGCGCACTATGTGGTTGCTTGGTGCGGGGGACGGCGAGTTACAATGGCGACAATTGCTTTGCTCTCGCTCCCTCCTTGCAGTTCACATTCTGACAGGCATCAGCTCCAGCGTAAGCGGCAGTCGTTACCGCATCAGTCCAGCTAGGCCCTAATTTCTTCGGTGGGGTCCCGAGTCAAGTCATCCGCCACGGCACGGAGAAATTTTTGTATCTCGGAACGGGTCAGCGACTACCCAGACGACCTCCCAGAGCCCCTGCACCTTCCCCCACCAAAGCCGGTGCCACAGAGCACGTAGCAATTAACTGCGGACGGAGTCCCGAGCTGGAAATGATGCCGCCATTGGTATGGACTGGTTGTAAATTGCCCAGGTAAAGCCCAGTCCATTCTCCGCTTGCGGTGCTGCTTGAGGAATTCCTGCAGCGGCATCAGGATATTCATGGGGAGTAGGATCATGGACGTCAGTGTAGGAAGAGCCAGACACCTAGGCTTTTAGGGCAGGTACGCCTCCCTAAATGGTGCCATATTACATTCCTGGGTGCCTCAATGCTTTTTTTAGTTTGTATGCCTCTCACGTTGTGCACTACATACAATGAAAAGGATGATGCAAATTAATTTTCGGTAATCTCCCATCCTATGTCTGATAACTTTGAGCCAAGCCAATTGTCCCCTGTGGTGGCTCAACATTCTGGTGCCATGCGACGGGCGGTTTCGAATTTTCCGAAAAACGGCATCCACAAGACTAATCAAGGTTGATTGCCTTTTCTCATGTTGACGATCATCCATGGCTCCCAAAACCATGATTGTCCTACCTGGATACCGCAAAGTGACTTGCAAGTTCGAAAAATATATTTTGGCCCATTTCGTGGCTCAACTATGTGGCACCATGGGACGTGCCAATACCAAAGCGCCATGTCCTAAACCGTGATTAACCTTCGTTCATAGGGTTTATTGCTATTCGAGGTAGAACGATACACGAGCTCTTCGAAATTGTGACTTTGATGACTTGATGGTCCCCATTATGTTGCCATTGCCCCAAATGCCTACCTGCACGTTGTTTGGGTCCACATTCATGCACCATGATACAACACATCCAGAACTCGGGACACATGAAGTTTATATTGTGTCTGATCTATGATCACTGAGGGTTCTATCTGTATGTAGCAGGATGCAGCCAACGTTAGCAACAATTTGCTGTAAGGACGGAGGAAATCACTGTATTAGATTTGTCCCATTCTGCCGCTCAACAAAAGCGTACCACAGTGCGGGCCAGCAGTCACGTGCGCGCACTGCTGCAGCAACGATCGGAGGCTGCTGAAAACAAAACCCAACATGGGACGAACTAAAAAGGTTTTACATGTGATTTTGACAATTCTTTCACCCTGTTCTTGGTCTTGGCCCGTCTTCATGCACAGAAATGCGCAACACAGAGAGTGCCTGCTGCAGGACGTCCGAGAAGCCTCAAAGCGCGCCAGGGAAGATGCAGAAGGTGACGAGAGTGGTTCTAATGCCGATACGGATGCCGAGGTAGTTGTAATTAGCAATGCAGCGTCGGTGAGGAGGCACGTAAAGGTTGTATGGTTCCATGGCTCATGAATGCGCACGTGACGACGTGCATGCTTCAGGTCGCCAGCAAAGCCTCAAAGCGCGCAAATGATCGTTCCGATGACGACGCGAGCGAAGCAAGTTGCAACATTAGATCACAGGTTGCTCGAACTAGCTACTTAGGGTCATACCGAGGCCAAACAAAAATCGGATTGTCCAGTGGCTCGTAAATGTGCACGTCGCTACTTGCTCTGCGTGGGCATAACCGAAAACTGCTCATTGCGCTGCGCTACCTGTTGCTTCACTACACTTACTGTCTATGCAGCTGCAGCGCCACTCTGAAAGGGAGACGAGCAATGTAGGAAGCAATAGACAAGAGACTCAGGAGCGAGGTACTGATGATGAAGATGCAGATGAAGCGGAGTCCGACGTAGGTGATGTTGTGCCACTGCTTGGGAACATTCTCCGCATGGACGCTGGCATTGTTTCAATTCCTATCTGCTGCATGCACACTGTGCCAGATTCTGCAGATTGAGCAGCCCTGCCCTTGTGTCTATCAGTGACGTCAAAGCAGTATAAAGAAACATTGGCACGTGAGGCCCTCTTGCTCGACAACCTGCGGCGCCAGGGGAGCAGCCGCTGGTACGAAGCCGATGATGGGTTCTGTCTGCTTGAGGGCCTTTCAGAGACAACAAAAGACTTGGCACGCCTGATGGTGACCTCTGAGTTTGCTGAGGGTGATTTGAAGAGTGCTGTAATTTGCCGGCTTCATTACAGTTTGAAGAGAGAGTATAATGTCGTTGTTGAATGTGATCCGTCCAGTGCCACCGTGTTTTGCATGCCAATTGGTATTGAAAGGCGTGTTTCAGTCAACGCAGGCAATGGTATGTGTACAGAAATTTCTTCTGCGCAAGCCAGTCATCAAATTACACAACGGGTATTCCATGCATGTAAAAGGCAATGCCCAAACCTTTGCCTTTATGCTTCTTTGGAGCAACAAGGCTGGTGGCTCTATTGCGCTGGAGTTGCGTGGTGATAAAGGTCCAGACACCACAGTGCATGGCTCTTCAGGTCAGTTTACGCGCGCCGTGCATCAGAAACTCGTAAGACTGAGCAGCCAGTTTGCAGACCTCCAAAACAATATGAAAAAGCTGGTTGAGTTCATAGAAAAATTCAACAAAGCGTTTGTGTTAAAGCTTTGAAAACTTGTAAAAATTTTGACTCCTCCATCCTTGCGAAACTCCGCTCACTCCTTGTGATTTTCAAAACCACAGTTCCCATCTTGATTTTTTCAAATCCACATTTTCGTCATCCTTATATCTTCACCCCTCTGAACTTCTCGACGATGACACTTCTCAAACGGAGGCACAACAGTGAACGTGAGGTACATAAGATCCACAGGTCCCAATCGTCCCAAAAGAACCCGCCATCAGAGCGAGATCAGAAGTAACCCATTGCGGCCTGAACAACACAAATGATGCTGATGATGCACAGTTTAAAATCAATGATTCAACACTTCAGTGGTACAAATTTGGTCTCAGAAAAACGTAAAATCTGGCAAGCACTCGATCTATATGTACAACTCCTGTGCTCTGGCCAATGCGCGCGTGTGATTTGCGCGGCTTACACTAATCAGTACCACAACCATCAATTCACACCATCAACTAAAACAATAGCATTGCATACACAGACCCTCTTGCACCACGACCTTCTGACCAGACCTGACAGAACAAACTGCTGGCTTGTGGGGACAATTACACCCCCGGCCCCAGCCCCAAACACCCAGCCAAAGGCTGAAATGCTGTACCCGGGTGTTCTGGCTGAAATGATGACAATCTGACACACTGACCTGCAGTTTACCAACCATCAAACCAACAGAACAGGAGCAAACACATACCAGATCACTGCGTGACCCCCCCCCCTCTCTGAGTGTTAGGCCCTCCAGGGTTGCTTTCGCATCCCGAAGGTCAGAGGCATCAGAAAATGCCCCGTTGTCCCCAAAAGGCCCACACCAGAAGTGGGTCTGGGCTCTGGCGTGCCCTGAGAATAAGAATAGCAATTTTCTTGGACAATTTCATTATTATCCCATTGCCACAAAAATAATAATGAAACATCATAGCAAGAACAAATGGGTAGTCAGGCACAGATATCAGTCTTCTAGACGCACCCGGCAAATAGCCAAACAACACATAATACACATACCTCAACCTGAATCTCAGAACATCTCTGTGGCCTTCTATATCCAGCCACTATGGAGTGCACACCATGGCTGCCATAACCCACATCCAACACTAACACAACACACGATGGTGGCCTCTTCAGATTGCAAGTCCCTCCAGTACAATAGGAGACTGCAAATAAATAAGTAAATAAATAACTCAGCATACCACCTACATCAGCGTCGATGTCAAAGTGTTCGCCTTGACGTGGCTTTTGGGGCTGGGGGACCAACCCACACCCTCGGGCATCCATTGGTCTATGGACCCAAACAAACTGTAGCTATGGGGCGGGTAACCATTAAATACAGTGTGGTTTGCTCTGAGGTGCCATCCAGCTATGCCCATGCACTATCCCACCAACTGGTATCCACACAACCCCCATAACCACACAGCATACCCCAAAGTGCTGGTGGTGGTTGCTTAATTTCAGTCTGGCGTCAGGGGATACCTCACCCCTTTGCCAATGGTGGTGTGTCGATAAACTTAGCACACACACATCCGAAGGGCAAACAAACACCCTGGACTTCGTTTCGGGGGTAGAAGTTAACATGTGGGCAATGGAAATTCCCACGGGAAGGGATTGACGCAAGGCCCAATTTGGCACTCTACTCACACACTCACACATATACCGGGTGTCACTGTCACCATAACCAAACACCTCCAGGTGACAATGCCTTTCAGACCACCTGGATACTAGAACAGGGGGACAGGGGTACACTAGGCCTTCCAAGAAAGCAAGCAAATGTATGCGACAACTGTCATCATACTAAAACCTCAGTGCATCTTTGGGACTCCCAAGGTGGTTGAAAGTGTTATCTTTAATGTGTGTGTCACTCTTTCACCTGACCAAAACTGACAAGCTGATGTACGCTTTATCGCAAAAAATACTGACTGTACCAAAGTCATTTTCTCATGCAAATCAAATCTAACCTTCACTCTGATTCTGGAAACCAAAAAACAAAGAAAGACAGTAACACAAGTAAAATAATCCGTTCGTGCAAGGAGCGAAGACGTGAGGCATAACAATGTTGCGGCTGGGCAGTGGGCAACAATAATAGGCTCAGGCCCTTTATTCGCGTTGGGCAAAACGAAGCAGAGAAAAGAAAGCCTGGGCGGCAGTGCATTTAAGAGCACTTCTGCAGCCGAAAGACAGATGGTGGCGCTGGTCCACAGTTCGTGATAGTCACAAAGTTGACCAATGAACTGTTCACGCAACTAACAAATGGAGGCTTCCACGACACTGACCAATGGGGAAGTACACGAAACTTACGAATGCACGCGTTCACCAAACTTGCGAAAAGACGCGTTCACGAAACTGACGAATTGACGCGCGGACACATTCACGAAGCTGATAAATGGACGCGTTTTCGAAGCCTTCTCCAAACTGACAGTGGAACACCTTCTTGCAGCTGAAGAATCGACGCGTTGCTCGAAACTGATGAAGGAACACATTCCCGAAACTGAAGGATGGACGTGTTCTCGAAACTTGTGTTCATGGCGAAATTCACGGCGAACTGCAGAAAAACAGAAGACACACATGGGGCTCGGCCAACACCTTTGGGCGCCTGAGCTGCGCTCAAGCGAGATCCACGGTTGAGAAGATTGCGACGTGGTGGGACTTCTGAACTTGTTTAAGTTTTGAAAACTTGTAAATATTTTGACTCCTCCATCCTTGCGAAACTCCGCTCACTCCTTGTGGTTCTCAAAACCAACCGTTCCCATCTTGATTTTTTCAAATCCACGTTTTCGTCATCCTTATATCTTCACCCCTCTGGACTTCTGTACGATGACACTTCTCAAACGGAGGCACAACAGTGAACGTGAGGTACATCAGATCCACAGGTCCCAATCGTTCCAAAAGAACTCGCCATCAGAGCTAGTTCAAGGGTAAGCCATTGCGTGATGCTGATGATGCACAGTTTAAAATAAATGATTCAGCACTTCAGTGGTACAAATTTAATCTCCGAAAAACGTAAAATCTGGCAAGCACTCGATCTATATGTACAAATCCCGTGCTCTGGCCAATGCGCGCGCGTGATTTGCGCGGCTTACACCCATCAGTACCACAACCATCGATTCACACCATCAACTAAAATAATAGCATTGCATACGCAGACCATCTTGGAACACGACCTTCTGACCAGACCTGACAGAACAAACTGCTGGCTTGTGGGAAAAATTACAGTTTGAGGAGTCTCAAACAAAAAGCCAGTACGCACAGCAGCAGGCGTCTGTGCCAAGCATGTACTGGCACATGGTTCCACAAGTACAACCTCAGTGATCACTCACATGACCCAATGTGTGCTTTGCTTCCGTATCAGTGTTGCCTTCACTTGTTTCGTGTGGCTCGTCCCATGGTCCCACATTGTTGAGCCATGAAACGGGCCAAAAAATGTTTTTCGAGATCACAAATGAATTTGCGGGACCCAGACAGGCGTAAAATCACAACTGAAGGTTGATTGTCTCTTCTTCACATCGGTGATCATCCATGCCTTCCAAACTATGACTCTTTGGTGTTCTCCAAATTCGAAATGGCCCGTCGCATGGCACCACAATGTGGAGCCACCACGCGGAACAATTAGTTTGGCTCAAAATTATCAGACATAGTATGCAGGATTATCAAAACTGAATTTGGATCATCCTTCTCATTGTATGTAGTACACATAGTGGGTGGCATAGGAACCAAAAAAGCATTGGGGCACCAAGGAATAAAAAACGGGACCATTTAAGGAAACATACCTGCCCTAAAAGCCTAGGTGCATGCAACTGGTTCAGTAGCTGGACGTGCCGCAGGTGGCGCTGTAGCGTGTGTGTCTACTGCAGGGGTAGCATCAGGCAAGCCAGTAAGGCTGGTCCCTCAGCCACAGGTAGAGTGGTTGTAGAAGAGGATGTAGCTGGATGTTTAGCTGGGTATGTAGTGGCTGCAGGAGAGAAGGTAGCTAGCTGTGTAGGCAGTTCAGCCGTGGCCCAGGGTGTCGCGGAAAGGGACTTGGCTGCTTCAAGTGCAGTGCCTGTAGCGGAGGGCATCTTAGCAAAGTGCGCATCACTAGTGAGGCATATCCTCGGACGCTAGGACCTTCTCAGCCTATTCCTGATCCATTTGAACTCAAACAAAACCCCAATTCAACCAAGCAGAGCATACACGAAGGACAGTGACAGCCATCAGACTCTGATAGAGGGCCTGAGAGTGAAATGGTACGAAATAACCCCGAGTTAAGTACATAATCCCGCAATAAATCACAGAATTGAGGTCATTTCACTGTCAATTGACCACATTCAGGTAATGTCAGATCATGGTAGTGTTGCACACAATCCATGTAAATCCATCAAACTTATAACCAGTTGAATCAGCGTGCGCAGCATGTGTCATCGGTCATTCATGAGATGACTGGGGGCAATGGGGGGGATCATGCATGATATAATGATGGATCATCCATCAGCATGTGAAAATCAGATGCCGGTCAAGAATGGCAAAATGACATGAACATAATTAAATATCGACCCCACCCTTGGTATTTCTGAAGACAACGATACAGGTCATTTTCTGATCTGAGACTGTGGCATGATGGCCAATGTCCAGATCATCAGTCCTCAAGAATGTGATGATGCATGATGGATGAATCGATGAACATGGTCGATCATTACCAATGATGGACGGATGATGGGCAACCAACACTGAGACCTAAATGAGCGAAATGTCTGACATCCGAGTGATGATGACCATGTTGCATGATCATGATGAGATGATCATGCAAGATGGAGATGGGGATCATCATTTGTAATGTACAGAAATCATGATGGATTATGTTGAGATCGTCGCGGATGAACCCAGATCTGCCACATCCCCCTTCCAGAACTCGTTCACAACGACTCATCAACGCTGGGCCAGGTCAAGAGCAGCGGTGCACCACAAGTGAAGGAGGTTGCTTGCAAGATGAGGAAGGATCTGGAGCAATGTGAGGGCAGGACGAGATCCGTCAGCACATCCGTGGGACAATGGAGGCGTACTGTGGTGTTGCTTTGTGCTTGGTCCAGTGGGCTACCACATGTGTCTGCGTTTCGTGTCCACAGGTTCCAGTCCGGAAGAATCCAAAGCAAGCACGCAAGGATGGCGGGCGATGGAGCACTGGAAGCGGAAGTACTGGGCCGTGACCATGTCAGCCACATAAGAAGAGGCGCTGAAGGCAGGTTTTCCCGTGCCATCTCCTCCAATCTGTACAGATTTGAGACAGAATTTCACAATATTCGACAGAAAGTGAAGGTTCATATATGAATGAGGGACCAATCAGTGCAAAAGAGGTCTCTGGGGCTGGCTTAGACCTCTTGACGGAGTTGGCCCTGTCAGGGTTCAGATCTAGACACTTGGGCCTGTGCGAGGAGTGCCATCACCGCTTGACTAGGACTGAGACGAGGTCAATTCAGGGTCATCCATCCTTGATCCGTCATGATCTGGTCCTAATCTCCTCATGATGCAAGCATATGCTTGGTAATCTTTGGCAGGAGGCCATGGGATCTGCAGTAGTTCCTCCAGGATTTGTTGTAGACCGTGAGGAAGCTCTCTGCTGGTTCCCATTCGTCGTACTTGGGATGATTGAAGGGCTTTTCCCACCGAACCAGGAACTCAATGTCGTCTGGATCGCATGAGCCAGGCTTGGGGCGATGCGGAAGGATCCGATCGACGAGGTAGTCGTCTTCCTGGGCGTCACCCTCAGCCAACAGCTTCTCATGGGTGTAACTCAGGTCAATATGGGCGCCAGTGAGGTCCGTCAGTCGATGCTTGAGCTGAGAGCTGTGAGCGCCCTTGACTGGGTCTCTGGTGGTAGAGATGTTGCCGGTGTTGAGCCCACTTTGATCTCCACCACTGCCGGTGTCCACCAGGATTTGAACCTGTGGATTCCCACGGGGCGGGGGTGCAGTAGCCAAACGGCATCTCCGTTTTTGTAGACGTTGCCAGGCTCTGTGTAATCCCTGTGGTCATCAGCGGCAGTTTGCTCTCGTTGGAGGGAGTCTGAGATGAAGCGATGAAGCTCCTTCAGCTTGGAGACGAAGTCGCCAGCATCAAGGGCCATTCCTGGCTGGTGCCAGGGGATTGGGGTGCTGGTCAAATCCCTGCAGAAAACAGCAACATGGGGGCTTACACCAGTGGGGCCAGGGAGCTCATGGTAGGCCTGAAGAGCCAGAAAGAGTCCCTCGTACCAACTCACCTTATTCTTTCGATGAAGCTTCGCAAGCCTGTCGAACAATTGCCTGCCGGTGTTCTCCGCTCGTCCATTGCTCGTTGACAGGTAGGCCACGGATTCTGCCTTGTGTACCCCGTGTAAATTGCAGAATGTCTTGACCCAGGAGCCCACAAAGGTCCTGCCTTTGTCGGGGATTAGTTCACGGGGGGTTCGAATACTGTGAACCAGTTGAGCAGCACCTCACATAGAACGAAGGGGCGGCACGCGCTGCCATCTGGTGAGTAGTTGGGTAAACTACGACGAAACATTTTTGTAAATCGCTGAAAGCATAAAAAACAGCTAGGCAAAAAAAGCGCGCAGAGAAACGCTTGAAAACAAAAAACAAAAACATTCGGCCTGAAAGAGGTGAATAGTTAACGCCGTAAGCACCGTAGCGAATGTAGGAGTAGAACGCTGTGCCCCTTGCCCTCTAACACGCCATACAGGTAAAGAAAAACGCTTCGCGAGCAGCGCGTAAAAACGGAAAATTGTTTTCTCTAAGACACCATGCCCTCTGTCTCGCACCCTCTGACTTTACTTACCTCACCATGTACCTCCCCCTCCTGTTACCGCCCCACTCTCGCCGTTTTTGCCCTCCGTCACGCTGGAGGCTGCAAAGCAAGCGCACCAAGGAGAACGACTCTATCAAAGCGACACAACAACAACTCCATGCAACTACAAGCACGAGTATAAGCCCGAGTACGTCAAGAACGACAGGTAACATTTAAGGTGCCAAGACATACATGGTTTTGCTGCTCGCGGGAGTCATGAGTTGAGGATATTGTTATTTTATTTCAAAAAAAAGGGGGGGAGCATATTTTGAGGGGTTTTACAGCGGTTTTTAAAGGAAAAAGGAAAAAGCAAGCATAAACAGCCCCGCAAAGGACAACGCAGCACGACAGCACAGCACAACACAATAGCACAGCACCACAGAACACAGCACAGGGCAACAGGGCACCACAGCAACCCACACTAACCAAAGGGAAGCAGGCCATGCTGCTAGACAGGGCCACCGGCACGTAAACACACCACCAGAAGAAAGCCCCCGACAACCAGACCCAGCACCGCACCACAGAACACCACAGGAAGCACAACAACGCACAGCAACGCACCACAGCACCAGGCGCCGGAAACAGCGCAGACCACATGAACAGCACAACGAAAGCGCACCAGCACAACGCAGCACAGCACCGCACAGAGCGGAGAGGACAGGGGACGCACAGCACGACACCCGAAGACAAACACAGCACAAAGCACAGCGGCGAACAACAGCAAGCAGGATCATACCACGACAAAATACACACAGCGCATGGAAACACCACAAAACACAGCCTCTGAAAGCACACAACCCCAGGGCGACGGGCAGCACAAGAGGGCAGGGGACAACAAGCAGCGGCACCAAACGAGCAAGACAAAACAACATAGCACACAACAGCACAACGCCGGGGGAACAACGCGCAGCAACGCGGCACAGCACAGCACCCAGGGACGCCGCAAACCACGGCACAGGGCAACGCAGACCAAAACCAGACAGCAAACCACAACGCGAACAAGACAGCCGGGCGAAACGACCAGAGACACGGCACAACACGCAGCAGCAACCGACAGCACAGCAAAACACACACGAAAAGCCGCGCCAAAGAACACTGCACAGCGCGAAGCAGCCCAAAACAACGCAAGGGCGGGCGATAACAAACAACAAACCAAGCGGGCCGCGGCGAAAACCGAGAAGGAAATACAAAAACCAGGAGGGGAGGTCGGGGGAAGGGGCCACACTGCGCCAACGCCCAGGACACCCGGGGCTTGAAACCACAGAAAGCAAGCGACAGTGGGGCGCAAAGGGGAAAAAAAAGCCCTGGGGGGGCAGGGCGGGGGAAGAGGGTCACACAGCGCCAAGGCCCAAGACATCAGGACCAGAAACAACAGAAAGCAGGAGACAGCGGGGGCGCAGAGGGAGGAAGGAAAAAAAAATCAGGGAGGGGAGGGTGGGAAAAGGGGCCACACAGCACCAGGCCCAGGACAGCCGGGGCTGGAAACCACGGAAAGCAAGAGACAGCGGGGAAAAAACAAACAAACACCAACAAACAAAACAACAAAGGCAAACACAAGGACAGGACAGGGGCAACCCCAGCCCGGAGAGGGTCGAGCAAAGCAGATCGACAAAGCGACCAAGAGAAAGGTGAGGCGCACCAAAACGCGCCCGGGAGGCCGGCCTGCCCGACCCAGCCAAGGAGACCACGCACACACACACACACGCACGGGACCCGGGCTCCGCGTACTCCGACCCGAAAGAGGCGGTGTCGGCGATCACACAAAAAAAGCCCCGGTGCATCGGCCGAGTCCCCTGTCGAAAGAGGGGCGGTACGGGACGGGACGCGTCAGTGACCGGGTCCATACACACAAATTACCGCAGCGCACGCAGCGCGAAACCGACGCCGGAGGGACCCGCCAGGAACAACCCAATTGCGGGCCTCGAACAGGTACAACGCGGAGCGAGCCCAGCGCCCCCGCTCCGCAGTGGCCAGCAGCAGGCACAAAGAGCCCTGTTGTCGGCCGGCCTCCACGTGCCCCGCGCAGCTGCCCAGTAAATCAGGGGGCGCAGGCCTCCGGGACGGGGAAAGGCACCACAGCGTTGGGAAAGTCCACCGTAGCACCGAGAGCGACCAGACCGGACGAGGCACGGCGCACCAACGCGGGGCCACGAGGCACCCCAGAGAGGATCGCCGCCGGCCACAACCAAGGCACACGGACCGGTGCCAAGCAAGAACAGCCACCGGGTGCCGCAAACCCGGGCAGCGCGCACATCCCGCCACGAAACGCGGCACAGAAACAGGTGCGAGGCAACACCCAACCCACACACCACAAACTCCGGCCAGGAATGGCGGGGTACGGCGGGGGACAGGCAGAGGGTGCACATCGACATACACACCCCAACACCCGAGCCAAGAGTGGCGGGACGCAGCCGAAACCCGAATCAAAGCACACACACCCACACGGCACATGCCAGCCAGGATTGGCAGGGTACAAGCGGGGCGCACACACAAACACAGACACACCCCAACACCTCAGCCAGGAGTGGCAGGGTGCAGCCCAGACCCGAGCCCAAGCACACATACCCACACATGCATCCCAGCCAGTATTGGCAGGGTACAGGAGGAGCGCGCACACAAACACACACAGACCCGAACACCCCAGCCAGCAGTGGCGGGGCGCAGCCGAAAGCTGGGCCCAAGCACACACATGCACACCGCGCAACGCAGCCAGGAGTGGCGAGGTACAGGCGGAGCGCGCACACAAACACACACACACCCCAACACCCCAGTTATAAAAATTGCAGGTACCGTGTTTAGGGCACTCTGGTTACATCTGCGATGCTGTCTTCTAATTCTTGTCTCTAGATAATGCCGGTGGTCTGTTATTGTTTGGATGGCTGGCCTGTCACCGTCGCCATCGCTGACGTCTCAGTTCTTCAAGAGACATTTCATGCTGATGGGACTTTGTGGATTTATTGTCGTGATTTATAAATTTCCGAATGTCCTTTTATCAATTGAATTGTCTGGTGCCTGAATGTGGATTTTCAAGGCGGTATTTCAGTGCTGTGCGTATCTCATTCATGTACATTCATTCAATGCGCATTATTAGCCATGTTCCGCGTCATGTGTGGCGAGTTTGGTGATTGGTTAAGCATACGAGTGGAATGGTTTGGTAGAAGCATGCATTCTTTCAGTCATGCATGTTCTCCACACTTGCATACAAATAGTATATGCATAATATTGGTGTTGATCTATCCCAATTGTTATATGTTCCCCTTTTTTGCATCCCTTATCTCTTTAGAAGCATGTAAGCGGAGGTGAGCCTCGCCCATGCATGGGGCGACACAATTGATACGAGGCACGGGGGCCTCTTGGTGTGGATATGGATGACTTGAGGTTCAACCAGGTACGGCATAGACAATAGAGATGCACTAATGCCGGACGGAGGAGTGCATTGCCTCAATGTGGCATTGTTGCTCTTGATTGTTGCTCCGTTTTGTTTGTTGTTTGCTTGATCTTTTGTTATAACATTTTCAAGAGAAGCTTTTTTTGCTCGTGTGCTACCAAACCCACTCCCAAAATATACGAATACATGTTAACATACACACACATTATACGTGCAAGGAACACACTCGTTTTGACACTGTTTTTCCATTTTTGGGAATATGCCAATTTAGCAAGTTGTGAGCAAGTTACAAAAGGAGTTGTCTACCTTTTTATCTTTCTGGTAGCAGAGGCTTGCCAAATCTTTGGTTTGCCCATTTTTGAAATTTTGATTTATCAAATCCGAAACTTTGGTGTTTCTTGTGCCGACTTCTATCATTACCAAAACGCTCTGTTGTGAGTTTGGGATCTTTGGTTCAGTTTTGGTTGCATTATTAGTTTTGTTTCTTGCACAACGCCTTCGTGTTTGGCGAGTGTAGCGCTTCCTGTTGGGCGCGTGACAAGTCCCAAGATGTGCTTGCGCTCAGGCACAAGAAACAACCCAGACCCCGCTGTTGGCTTTGAGATGATCGAGAGTCTGTAAGGACTGGTGGTATCACCCGCACACCTTGCAGACTAATCCCGAGGTTCCCAAACCTCCTTGTTTCTTGTTGGTTTTTAGTTTCCCCCCTAGGGGAGAAACATTTGGGATCTTTTGCCTAACGTTCCATTTTTGAGTTGGTTTTGTCTTGTTTATTTGTGCTTGCTTGTTTGTTAGTTTTAAAGTTCCCTTCCCCTCACAGGTCCCAAGGAGAAGCGTATGCTCGTGTTTGCGTCGTCTGGGCGTTAAAGTAGGGTTGTCCTAGACGCTTAGGCAAGTATTGCGTCGTGCCGTCGTCACACATTAGCGAACGCCCGGCAAGGCGGGAGGACTAGGACACGTTAAGGTAGTGGGGAAAGAAACAGGTATGTTGCATGTCACGCCGCGCGCGCGGAACGGGCAACGAGCAAAGGTAGCGGCCAAAGGGGTGTGGAGACAAGACAAGAGCAAGTGGGACAATAAACCTACGCACACACCGGTCGCACACGCATGTCGCATGACGTACCAGCCAGCTCGAGGTGCCGTGTCGCGACAAAACCGCCGCAGCCGCACGCCCGGTTACGCCCTTTCCTCTCTCTACGCAGGTTCAAAGGAGGAAGCCCGGGCCAACAAGGAAAAAGACAGAGACACACAACAAAGCGGAGGCAGGGAAAAAGTGCATGTCAGGGAGAAGGGTAGAGGAAAGGGTAAAGAGCAACGAAGCCGCGAAAGGAACAAGGGGTAGCCAGCGGACGAGCAAGGGGCGCGCACAGGGGAGGGGACACGGCGGGCACACGGCGAGCACAACACCGCACCGAGACACCGCAGAGGGGAGCACCGGAGGACCAAGGGAAGAGCGGCACCACGCACCACGACACGCACGGCACAGACACCAAACACACCGCACACACCCAACAAACCCCGGCAACCCGCCCAGCAGTGGGCGGGCAGTCGGGAGAGGGACAGCGCCTGACCCCAGGCGCCCCTCACAGTGGTGGAAGGCACCCCCCCCGGGGACGCCCTTCCGCCACCCCCACAGCGAGCAACACCGGCCCGCAAGGGCGCACACTGTGAGGCCGGTGCTGGGTCCACACGCCCGCATCGACCGCACCCGGGACACACGGGTCGCGGAACCCTGGCTGCCCGCTCCAGAGGACGGGCGGTCGGGGGAGGGACAGCGCCTGACTCCAGGCGCCCCTCACAACGGTGGAAGGCACCCCCCCCGGGGACGCCCTTCCGCCACCCCCACAGCGAGCAACGCCGGCCCGCAAGGGCGCACGCTGTGGGGCCGGTGCTGGGTCCACACGCCCGCATCGACCGCACCCGGGACACACGGGTCGCGGAACCCTTGCTGCCCGCTCCAGAGGACGGGCGGTTGGGGGAGGGACAGCGCCTGACACCAGGCGCCCCTCACAACCCTGGAAGGCACCCCCCCCGGGTACGCCCTTCCGCCACCCCCACAGCGAGCAACGCCGGCCCGCAAGGGCGCACGCTGTGGGGCCGGTGCTGGATCCACAAGCCCGCATCGACCGCACCCGGGACACACGGGTCGCGGAACCCTGGCTGCCCGCTCCAGAGGACGGGCAGCCGGGGGAGGGACGGCGCCTGACACCAGGCGCCCCTCACAACGGTGGGAGGCACCCCCCCCGGGGACGTCCTTCCGCCACCCCCACAGGCGAGCAACGCCGGCCCGCAAGGGCGCACGCTGGGGGGCCGGTGCTGGGTTCACACGCCCGCATTGACCGCACCCGGGACACACGGGTCGCGGAACCCTTGCTGTCCGCTCCAAAGGACGGACGACCGGGGGAGGGACAGCGCCTGACACAAGGCACCCCTCACAACGGTGGAAGGCACCCCCGCCGGAGACGCCCTTCCGCAACCCCCACAGCGAGCAACGCCGGCCCGCAAGGGCGCACGCTGTGGAGCCGGTGCTGGGTCCACACGCCCGCATCGACCGCACCCGGGACACACGGGTCGCGGAACCCTGGCTGCCGGCTCCAGAGGACGGGCGGCGGGGGGAGGGACAGCGCTTGACACCAGGCGCCCCTCACAACGGTGGAAGGCACCCCCCCGGGGACGCCTCTCCGCCACCCCCACAGCGAGCAACGCCGGCCCGCAAGGGCGCACGCTGTGGGGCCGCTGCTGGGTCCACACGCCCGCATCGACCGCACCCGGGACACACGGGTCGCGGAACCCTGGCTGCCCGCTCGGGAGGACGGGCGGCCGGGGGAGGGACAGCGCCTGACACCAGGCGCCCCTCACAATGGTGGAAGGCACCCCCCCCGGGGACGCCCTTCCGCCACCCCCACAGCGAGCAACGCCGGCCCGCAAGGGCGCACGCTGGGGGGCCGATGCTGGGTTCACAGGCCCGTATCGACCGCACCCGGGACACACGGGTCGCGGGACCCTGGCTGCCCGCTCCAGAGGACGGGCGGCCGGGGGAGGGACAGCGCCTGACACCGGGCGCCCCTCACAACGGTGGAAAGCACCCCCCCCGGGGACGCCCTTCCGCCACCCTCACAGCGAGCAACGCCAGCCCGTAAGGGCGCACGCTGTGAGACCGGTGCTGGGTCCCCACGCCCTGCACCGACCGCACCCGGGACACACGGGACGCGGAACCCTGGCTGCCCGCTCCAGAGGACGGGCGGTCGGGGGAGGGACAGCGCCTGACACCAGGCGCCCCTCACAACGGTGGAAGGCACCCCCCCCGGGGACGCCCTTCCGCCACGCCCACAGCGAGCAAAGCCGGCCCGCAAGGGCGCACGCTGTGGGGCCGGTGCTGGGTCCACACGCCCGCATCGACCGCACCCGGGACACACGGGTCGCGGAACCCTGGCTGCCCGCTCCAGAGGACGGGCGGTTGGGGGAGGGACAGCGCCTGAGACCAGGCGCCCCTCACAACGGTGGAAGGCACCCCCCCCGGGGACGCCCTTCCGCCACCCCCACAGCGAGCAACGCTGGCCCGCAAGGGCGCACGCTGTGGGGCCGGTGCTGGATCCACACGCCCGCATCGACCGCACCCGGGACACACGGGTCGCGGAACCCTTGCTGCCCGCTCCAGAGGACGGGCGGCCGGGGGAGGGACGGCGCCTGACACCAGGCGCCCCTCACAACGGTGGAAGGCACCCCCCCCGGGGACGCCCTTCCGCCACCCCCACAGTGAGCAACGCCGGCCCGCAAGGGCGCACGCTGGGGGGCCGGTGCTGGGTTCACACGCCCGCATCGACCGCACCGGGACACACGGGTCGCGGAACCCTTGCTGCCCGCTCCAGAGGACGGGCGACCGGGGGAGTGACAGCGCATGACACCAGGCGCCCCTCACAACGGTGGAAGGCACCCCCCCCGGAGACGGCCCTCCGCAACCCCCACAGCGAGCAACGCCGGCCCGCAAGGGCGCACGCTGTGGGGCCGGTGCTGGGTCCACACGCCCGCATCGACCGCACCCGGGACACACGGGTCGCGGAACCCTAGCTGCCCGCTCCAGAGGACGGGCGGCCGGGGGAGGGACAGCGCCTGACACCAGGCGCCCCTCACAACGGTGGAAGGCACCCCCCCGGGGACGCCCTTCCGCCACCCCCACAGCGAGCAACGCCGGCCCGCAAGGGCGCACGCTGTGGGGCCGGTGCTGGGTCCACACGCCCGCATCGACCGCACCCGGGACACACGGGTGGCGGAACCCTGGCTGCCCGCTCCAGAGGACCGGCGGCCGGGGGAGGGACAGCGCCTGACACCAGGCGCCCCTCGCAATGGTGGAAGGCACCCCCCCCGGGGACGCCCTTCCGCCACCCCCACAGCGAGCAACGCCGGCCCGCAAGGGCGCACGCTGGGGGGCCGATGCTGGGTTCACACGCCCGTATCGACCGCACCCGGGACACACGGGTCGCGGGACCCTGGCTGCCCGCTCCAGAGGACGGGCGGCCGGGGGAGGGACAGCGCCTGACACCGGGCGCCCCTCACAACGGTGGAAAGCACCCCCCCCGGGGACGCCCTTCCGCCACCCTCACAGCGAGCAACGCCAGCCAGTAAGGGCGCACGCTGTGAGACCGGTGCTGGGTCCCCACGCCCTGCACCGACCGCACCCGGGACACACGGGACGCGGAACCCTGGCTGCCCGCTCCAGAGGACGGGCGGCCGAGGGAGGGACAGCGCCTGACACCAGGCGCCCCTCACAACGGTGGAAGGCACCCCCCCCCGGGGACGCCCCTCCGCCACACCCACAGCGAGCAACGCCGGCCCGCAAGGGGCGCACGCTGTGGGGCCGGTGCTGAGTCCCCACGCCCGCACCGACCGCACCCGGGACACGCGGGACCCGGAACCCTGGCTGCCCGCTCCAGAGGACGGGCGGCCACGGGAGGGACAGCGCCTGACACCATGCGCCCCTCACAACGGTGGAAAGCACCCCCCCCGGGGACGCCCCTCCGCCACCCCCGCAGCGAGCAACGCCGGCCCGCAAGGGCGCACGCTGCGGGGCCGGTGCTGGGTCCCCACGCCCGCACCGACCGCACCCGGGACACACGGGACGCGGAACCCTGGCTGCCCGCTCCAGAGGACAGGCGGCCAGGGGAGGGACAGCGCCTGACACCAGGCGCCCCTCACAACGGTGGAAAGCACCCCCCCCGGGGACGCCCTTCCGCCACCCCCACGGCGAGCAACGCCGGCCCGCAAGGGCGCACGCGCTGTGGGACCGGTGCTGGGTCCCCACGCCCGCACCGACCGCACCCGGGACACCCGGGACGCGGAACCCTGGCTGCCCGCTCCAGAGGACGGATGGCCGGGGGAGGGACAGCGCCTGACACCAGACGCCCCTCACAATGGTGGAAGGCGACACCCCCGGGGAGGTTCTTCCGCCACCCCCACAGCGGGCAGCGCCGGCCCGCAAGGGCGCACGCTGTGGGGCCGGTGCCGAGTCCCCACGCCCGCACCGACCGTACCCGGAACACAGGGGACGCAGAACCCTGGCCGCCCGCTCCAGAGGACGGGCGGCCAGGGGAGGGACAGCGCCTGACACCGGGCGCCCCCCACAACGGTGGAAAGCACCCCCCCTGTGGACGCCCATCCGCCACCCCCACGGCGAGCAACGCCGGCCCGCAAGGGCGCACGCTGTGGGACCGGTGCTGGGTCCCCACGCCCGCACCGACCGCACCCGGGACACACGGGACGCGGAACCCTGGCTGCCCGCTCCAGAGGATGGATTGCCGGAGGAGGGACAACGCCTGACACCAG
The DNA here is from genome assembly GCA_964036045.1 of Eutreptiella sp. 'Long Island Sound 2002'. Classification (NCBI taxonomy): domain Eukaryota; phylum Euglenozoa; class Euglenophyceae; order Eutreptiales; family Eutreptiaceae; genus Eutreptiella; species Eutreptiella sp. 'Long Island Sound 2002'. The sequence goes on from OZ038384.1 coordinate 48,158,972, forward strand.
ACGCCCCTCACAATGGTGGAAGGCGACCCCCCCGGGGACGTTCTTCCACCACCCCCACAGCGGGCAACGCCGGCCCGCAAGGGCGCCCGCTGTGGGGCCGGTGCTGGGTCCCCACGCACGCATCGACCGCACCCGGGACACACGGGACGCGGAACCCCGGCTGCCCGCTCCAGAGGACGGGCGGCCGGGAGAGGGACAGCGCCTGACACCAGGCGCCCCTCACAACGGTGGAAGGCGCCCCCCGGGGACGCCCTTCCGCCACCCCCACGGCGAGCGACGCCAGCCCGCAAGGGCGCACGCCGTGGGGCCGGTGCTGGGTCCCCACGCCCGCACCGACCGCACCCGGGACACACGGGACGCGGAACCCTGGCTGCCCGCTCCAGAGGACGGGCGACTGGGGGAGGGACAGCGCCTGACGCCGGACGACCCTCACAACGGTGGTAGACACCCCCCCCGGGGACGCCTCTCCGCCACCCCCACAGCGAGCAACGCCGGCCCGCAAGGGCGCACGCTGTGGGGCCGGTGCTGGGTCCACACGCCCGCATCGACCGCACCCGGGACACACGGGTCGCGGAACCCTGGCTGCCCGCTTCAGAGGACGGGCAGCCGGGGGAGGGACAGCGCCTGACGCCAGGCGCCCCTCACAACTATGGAAGGCACCCCCCCCGGGGACGCCCTTCTGCCACCCCCACAGCGAGCAACGCCGGCCCGCAAGGGCGCACGCTGTGGGGCCGGTGCTGGATCCACACGCCCGCATCGACCGCATCCGGGACAAACGGGTCGCGGAACCCTGGCTGCCCGCTCCAGAGGACGGGCGACCGGGGGAGGGACAGCGCCTGACGCCGGACGCCCCTCACAACGGTGGTAGACACCCCCCCCGGGGACGCCTCTCCGCCACCCCCACAGCGAGCAATGCCGGCCCGCAAGGGCGCACGCTGTGGGGCCGGTGCTGGGTCCACACGCCCGCATCGACCGCACCCGGGACACACGGGTCGCGGAACCCTGGCTGCCCGCTCCAGAGGACGGGCAGCCGGGGGAGGGACAGAGCCTGACGCCAGGCGCCCCTCACAACGATGGAAGGCACCCCCCCCGGGGACGCCCTTCCGCCACCCCCACAGCGAGCAACGCCGGCCCGCAAGGGCGCACGCTGTGGGGCCGGTGCTGGATCCACACGCCCGCATCGACCGCACCCGGGACACACGGGTCGCGGAACCCTGGCTGCCCGCTCCAGAGGACGGGCGGTCGGGGGAGTGACAGCGCCTGATACCAGGCGCCCCTCACAACGGTGGAAGGCACCCCCCCCGGGGACGCCCTTCCGCCACTCCCACAGCGAGCAACGCCGGCCCGCAAGGGCGCACGCTGTGGGGCCGGTGCTGGGCCCACACGCCCGCATCGACGGCACCCGGGACACACGGGTCGCGGAACCCTGGCTGCCCGCTCCGGAGGACGGGCGACCGGGAGAGGGACAGCGCCTAACACCAGATGCCCCTCGCAACGCTGGAAAGCGCCTCCCCGGGGATGCCCATCGACCACCCCCACACCGAGCAACGCACCAGCGCACCAATGCACCAGCCACGGGACATCCGCACCCCACCCCTTCTCTCATACACAGCGACACAGCAATGGCGGAACCCGCGGCACCACGCAAGACAGGCCCCGATCTCCGACGCTGGACGAAGCACACGAGGTCATCAGGGCGCTGGGACTCAGAGACGGCGAAGGAGACCCCCCACAAGGGGACGAGGGCACGGACTCCGATCTGGAGGCATTGCCGGAGCCCCCCACGGGAGGCGCGCCCGCAGAACCTGCGCCGCCGGCGGGCAGCGTACCCGCGTTCTGCCCCGCGTGGAAACGGGGCCACTGCACCGGCGAAGGCTGGTGCTCCAAACAGCACCCCCAGCCCGGCCCCGATGACGGAGCGTTGCCCGAGGTGAGACCCGCGGCCGCACGCGCCGCCCTAAGCTACGGGGTGGCGCAGGGCTGGATCCTGGATGAGACCGCGCGCGGCAGCGTGAACATCCAGGAGGCCGTCGACCGAGTCACCCACGCGGGACAGGCGGCAGTGGCCTTGCACACCCGGGGCCGCCACGGCGGACCCGCAGAGGGGATCAATGTGGAACCCTCGGAAACGGTGCTGGTCCTGGCGGCGGACATGGTCCGAGGGGTGCTCCACGCGTCCGGCGTGCGGCGGGCGTGCCCACAGTTGACCATCCAGGTGTACAGCCCCCCGCGGGCGTGGCCCTTTTCCACGTGGGCGGTGCTCCCCGTCATGTGGCACCTGGCACCAGAGGACGCCCCCACAGGGACCGCGGAGGACATCGCCCGGGACCACCACACCTGGCCGGCCGACCAGGATTACCCCTGGCGCAGGCCCCGGGGCGGCCTCCCGGTGGCACCAGCGGCAGAGGGGCTCAGCCTCGCGGCAACCCTCCAACGGCACCCCGACAAGCAGGCACGCCACTTCCTGCAGAGGGGCACGGTCCCGGCCACCCCGCCAGACTCCGAGTGGCGATGGGACGCAGGGGTGGCGCAACCGCTGCCGGGCCCCTGGACCCTCCCGTTGTGGTACTTGCCCATGGGCACCTTGGCCCACGCCACCCAGGCCGTCAAAGGGGCTTTCCCGCAGCCGCTCCTCCCCGGCGTGGCCCTGCTCCGCAGCCTGCAGGCGGGGGCCGCCTGGGTACGGTGGAAGGAAGGAAAGGGGCGCTCGAGCCCCTATTTCCCCATGGTCCAGGGCCAGGCGCTGATCCACGCCGAGGGCATGGGGACAGTCGAATGGGGGGCGATCGTGCCCGGCACGGCGTGCAGGTGGATCACGGCAGCCGCCCCACAACCCATGCGATCGCCGCCGGCGTGCCACCGCCTCCTACGGATGGTCCCCTCTCTGGCCCCCCAGCACGCCTTTACAAGGGACGTGTGGAAGGTCGTACTGAGCCACACCAGGGAGTGGCTAACGAACCCAGGTGCGCGGTACCCGCCAGGACCGGTGCTCGAACAGCTCACGGCCCCCACACCCGGGGTCCTCCACGCCCTACACAGGGCGTCGGCCCTCACGAAGCAGCTCAACGACGAAGTGCTGGACCTGGCGCTGGAGCCGCTGCGGGTGCTCTACCCACAAGCCCACATCCCACCCGCGGGCACGTCCAACCGCCTAGGCCGCCTGCGGTTGCAGCGCCGCGTCGAGGCCGCGCACCCAGGAGGCGTGGTGGAACAGTGGCTAACGCTCCGCAACCCGTCCACCGCGGAGGGCCACTGGTACCTGCACCAACTCCTCTTCCAACCACGAGCAGCCCCGGAACACCGCCGGCAAAACCCGTACCACACGCACCCGGAGCGCCGAGGCACGCAAAACTACCCGCAGCCAGTCCCGCCCGCCCTCCTGCCGGGGCAGGACCCGGAGGCGCTACAGCGGGGCCCCCCGCTCGACACCGCCACCACGGTACAGCAAAGGGGAAGCGACGGCGCGGGCGGTGCCGAATCGGACTGCACGAACTGTGGAGCGGTGGCCTGGATGGCAGCCTGCAGGCACCTCGCCCGAGATACCACAGGGCTCCGGCAGTACAGACCCACGGACCGCACGGCGCTGGCGTCCGTGGTCGCGGCCGTCACCATGGGTCCCGTGGCGGCGTGGCTGGCGCAACTGCTGCCCCACGTCCCCTGCCGCGACACGCGGCCCCGACGGCCGTCCGCGACGCACGCGCCGACGGCACCCCTCACGGCGGAGCAACTATACGTCGTCGCGGCGGCGTTGCTAGCAGACGGCGGGGAGAGCTTCGTCCACCACCACGGCCCGGCGCAGATTGCGGGATGCATACAAGGGCCTCAGCGCGATGCACCAGACCCGTGGCATGCCACGCTCCGCGGGCGCACCCGCGTCTGGGGTGCGGGCGATGGCACACCCCCGCCCGGGCCTAAGCAGGGGGAGGCACTGGTACTCCAGTCGGCAGGCTACCAGGCCATCATACACGGCCACGCCGGAGGGTACCGGTCACACGTCCTGGCCGGAGGCCGATGGACGGTCTGGCACAGCACCGCCAGGCAAGGGGCTTTCCCGCCCCTGCCCCACATCGACTGGCGACAGGGGCCCACCCAGGCCTACTATATGTCGGCGGACCCTCTGGCCGCTGGCGGTCCTGCTACACACTGTCAGCGCCCCGAACAAGAGGCAGGAGCCGGGGTGGGTCAACCCCCCCACACTGGTGTGGAGGCCCAACCAGGAGGAGCATCTACGGGCTGCGTGGCAGGGAGACGCCATCAGGGCCACGGACGTCCCGGACCTCCACGCGGGGCCAATCACGCACGGCCGCCCAGCGGCTACTCTGGCAGTGGCCCAACGGGGACAGCAGAACCCGCAGTGGGTGGTCTGCATGTTCAGCCCGGCGGACGCGCACATCGTCGTCTGCGACCCCGAACGCCTGCCTGGGCCCGAAGCCGTGATCCGCGTGGCAGACTGCACCCGCATGATCATCAAGGCGCTGCGGGAGGGCGAACACCACGCCCTCCTGCTCCAGGCCAGGCTGAAGGACAACGCCCGGGCGGCGAGGCCGGGAGTCAGGCCGGCAGCGGCGCACCCCGCCGACCTGGAGCTCCAGCTGGCGGTCCCGACCGCGGTGTACCACTGGCTACAGGCCTTCCACGACCTGCGATGGAGGGGCAAGCCCGACCGCCAAATCGGCTCCACGCACTGGCAAACGTGGCTGCAAGCAGACGCGCAGCGCGATGCCATCCGAGGTCTCGGGCCCACGCCCGCGACGCGAGCCCTCGATGCGGCGGCCCCGGGCCGCACGCTGGCACCACACACGGTCCCGCTGGCCAACCTGCCCTTCGAACCAGCGGCAGAGGGCGCCATTCGGAAGTCGGTGCCGCTTCCCCCGGCGCGAGGGGCCACGGAGCCGACGAAATGCCCCCTGTGTGCGGACAAGTACTACACCAGTGGGGCAATGCTGGAACACCTGGGGTGGCACGCGGTGCACGCTGCGGCCCCGGCAGACGATAAGGAGGCGGCCACCAACATCCTGCAGGGGAGAGCACGGAGGTCCCCATGGCAAGCCCCGTACACCCGGCGCCCCCCGCCCCAGGCAGCCGACCACGCAGATGGAGATGAGGAGGCACCCGGAGCGGCCCCGGGGGCCGGCGGTGCGGCCCCACCAGGGTCCATGTCCATCCCCGCGGGGCTGGCCCCCCTGGCCCCCCTGGCTCCCCTGGTCCCCCGGGCCCCCCTGTGGGCCCCGCTGGGAACGGGCTCAGCGGATGCGGCGCACCCAGATGCCCTGGCTGCGCCGGCGAACCCGGCGGTGATGCCGATGCGGGATAGCTGACTCCAGGAGGACATGACGGGCGACGCCCTGTGGCTCCTCTCGTGGAACCTGCGCAACGGCCTCCTGCCGCCAGACCGGTCCCTCTGGGACACACTCCGGCGGCGCCGGGGGCCGGCGGCCTGCACCGACAAGGAGCACCTCATCACCGGCATGCTGCCCCAGGAGGGGGGCTTTGCCATCATGCTCCAGGAAACGGGGATCGCCACCAGGGCGCAGGAGATGCACGTGGCCGCGGCGCTCCGGGACAAGGGGTACACCGCCTTCTTCAGCAGCCGGCTGGCGGAGACGGGAGCCACCTCCACCTCGAGAGGGGGGGGCCTCCTCACCGCGGTCAGCAGCAAGTACGTGGCGGAGCACGAGGTGCTCAGCTTCACGGACATTGTCCCCGGGAGGGCCGCGGCCCTGGAGATCCGCACGGACGGGGGAGGCCTCACCCTCATCAACGTCCACGGGCCGCAAGCGGGCTGCTCCCCGTGGGCGGGACGGGCGGCGTTCTGGGCCGACATACAAATGTCTGCCACGGCACGCAGCCTCGGCGGGAGGCACCCGATGGTCATCGCCGGCGACACCAACATCTACATGGATGTCCCCGCCAACCCGGCCACGGAGCATTTCCGAGCCGGCTGGGAGGCCTGCGGTTTCCGAAGGGCCGCAGCAGGCGGCGAGGAGGACATGACCCCCGGCACAGGGTGGACACCTTCCTGGTCAACGAGCCTCTCCTGCCGTGGTCCCTGCGGGAAAGCGTCTGGGCTCGCGGCATGGCACACCCCCAGGTGGTCTGCTCGGACCACCTCCCGGTCCGCCTGGCCCTGCCGGGTCTCCTCAGCGCAGCGGGGCGCGCGGCGATGCCCATCCCCTACAGCCACACAGAGGGCCACCTCCTCCCGTACAACGCCGAGGCCGCGCCCGTCCAACACTGCCTGTGGGCGGCGGTCACCGCCGCGCAGGATGAACCCTCCCTGGCGCCCTGGCTGGGTCCCGCAGAGCAGCACGACTACGGGTCCATGCCCGGGGCCGCGGTGGACAAGGTGTTCGAACACCTCCACGCGACGCATGACGCCCTGGCGCGCGTGGTGGGACGCCGGCAGCCGTCTCCGGCGGGAACGGACCCGGCGGAGGGGGACCTCCCGGAGAGCGGAAAGCAGCTCCAGGCAGCGGTCCTCCGCTATGACACCCTGGCAGCGCGCGCGCCGGCAGCGTACCAGGCGGAAGCGGCCAGGCATGGCATCCGGTTCCAGGCGGCGCTCCGGCTCACGGAGGAGCTACAGGGTGCAGGGCCAGCTACAGGAGGAGCTGGAGAGGCAAGCAGCCGCCCTCGAGGAGGACATTCGCCAGCTCCGCGCCCTCCTGGCGGCAGACCGCAAGCGCGCCATCAAGGATTTCTGGCGCCGCCACGCCCCCGACATCGCCCAGCGATGGAAAGCCGTGCGGGGAGCCATAGAGGTAGAGGCCCCAGGCCCGTCAGGCCTCTGGAACGTGCGGGTTCCCAACACCCAAACGCTCCTCACGGAGGCCCACGACGTGATGTTCGCAGTTCGCGCCTTCTGGCGAGAACTGTATGACAAACGCCCGGTGGACCTCCCGGGCTTCCAGGCAGTCCTCGGCCGCCACGTCCCCCGGGTCCCTGAGGGGGCCTGGACACAGGTCCAGCAGTACTCCATGCAGGACCTGAAGTCCGCCCTGGACAAGGCCGATGGCAAGGCCCCAGGTTCCAACCACGTGGAGGCCCGTTTCATCAAGGCCCTCCCAGCACCCGTACAGTGGCTCCTGGTCCATTCCTACCGGGCCATCCTCCGCGGCGCCCCGCCGCCGATGCACTGGAGGGACGCGCACATCTGGCTCAGCCCCAAGGTACCAGGCTCTGCCAGACTGGACGACTACAGGCCCATAACCCTGGGCAAGCTGGACATGAAGCTGCTCACGGGCCCCCTCACCCAGCGCATCACGGAAGTGCTCACACGGCACGGAGTGGTCAGCGACTGGCAGCAGGGGTCCCTCCCTGGCTCCAACACAGGCCCCCCGCTGTTCATGGCGCAGCGGCAGCTCCAGCGGGGAAGGCCCAACTACGTCTTCTCCTTTGACGCCCGCAAGGCCTTCGACACCACCCCACACGGCGCCCTCCACCTCATCCTGCGCCACCTCTCCGTGCCACCAGACGTCATCGACCTCCTGCTCTTCCTCCACACGTGCGCCAGGCTGCGCATCGTCACAGCACACGGGCTAACGCAGCCCGTCTACATGCTACGCGGCGTCCGGCAGGGCAACCCTGAGAGCCCCCTGCTGTACGCGCTCCTCCTGGACCCCCTGCTCAGGGCACAGGGGCACCGCCTGCGCCCGCCGGGAGGGGCCGAGCACAGCCTCATCCAGGCCTATATCGACGACCTGCTGGTGGTGGCCCACACGCTGCAGCACTTCGTCGAGGGCGTGGGGGCGGTGGCCGCGTACCTGGGGATGATGGGCATGGGGCTCAACCCCCGCAAGTGCGCCATGGCCACCACGGAGGGGGTCCCGGGCCTGCAGCTGCGCCTCTGACCCCATCTGGAAAACCCGTGGTAATGGGTACCAGCGGCGGACTCCGTCCCCTACCTGGGACTCCAGCTGCAGCCGGACAGGGAGTTCTCCCTGCAGCGCAAGCACCGGCTACGCCTGGCGGCGGTGCACCACTGGTGCCTTAACACCCTCGCGCCACCGAAAGTGGTGCAGGACGTCATCCTGGCGATCTTCGGGGGGATGACGCAGTACGTTGCCCTTTCATCGCCGACGACTCCGACACTGCACGCCACCTGGACCACATCACGGTCCAGGTCGCGAAGGACAGGGCGCGGTACGCCTTCGACGCCTCGCGGGACAGCCTGCAGGATGACCGGACCCTGGGGCTGACACGGGTGCCCACGCGGTGCCAGCAGGCAGCGGTGGCCCTCGTGGGTACACTCGTCCACCACCGCGCAACCTCCGTGCGCGCCGAGGTCACCAAGATGTTCTGGGAGATAGCCGGCGCGCACGGAATATGTCCCGAGGTGCACTACCCCGTCCCGGAGTTCGCAACTCTGGCGGGAGGCGACTGGGTCCACCGCATACCCCGGGCCGTGGCCGCCCTGGGAGTGGGGGTGTACAACCCCATCGCGTGCCCCAGGGCGGCCCATGTCCAACTACAGTCCCCGCCGGGCAACATCGTCACGCTGCGCACCGCCAAGCTGCGACACCGCGACACGTGCCGCCTGACAGTGCCGCACACATCGCCGTGGCATGGGCACCGCGGGCCACACCACCCCTTCCCCGACAACGACGATCCGTGGCCGACGGCGCTCCAGGAGTGCCTCAACCAATGCGCCGATGAACACCTCCACTATTGCCGCCGTGAGCAGGAGCCCACCAACCACCCTGGGTGGCGCGACGCCCTGGCCCACCTCTTCCACACCACCGGCACACGGGACCCCCGCCTGAGACTCGTCCACCCCACGAGGACTAAGCAGGACGCCCACACCGGCCCACGGGTGACCCCAGACGGCCTGCACCTCCACGTCAGGGGCTACCGCCGCCGGGACGGCCTATCCCCCCCCACAAGGGGGGCGGCGTACCACCCGCCAGCAGCCCTCATGTACATCCTCCGCGACGTACTCGCAGAAAGCGAGCACCAAGAGCCTAACGCGGACGTGGCGTGGCCAGGACCCTTGCGCCCCCGGCCCCACGAGCCGACGCCGTTGTGGTTGGTGACCACGGATGACCAATGCACCCAAGCGACGGGGCAAGCGCAGCTCCGGGCCGAGTGGGTAATAGTGCAAGTGGAGGCAGGCCAGCCCGAACCCCGTGGGCTCCCCCGTGGCACCGCCCTACTGGTGGCTACGGGGGTGCCGCACGACCCACACATGGCGGTACACGCGCTGGAGGACCAGCCGGAGGACACGGGACACCTGGTGGTGCACCAGCGTGGGGGCCCGGCGTGGCTCAAGGAACATGTGACGGGCTACGGTCCTGGGCAAGCACGGTCGCCGGAGCGGAGATCCGGCTGCACGACCACCCGGCGATCAGCCCAGGCAACACCAGGGCGCTGAGCGTGGACCAGTCGACCCCCAGCCACCCCGACGTCCGGTGGCACTCCGCCGACCTCAACGCAGGCCGGCTCAGCCCCATCGGATATTACTGGATCCCGGAGGCCTGGTGACACACCTCCTCTGACGCGTCCGGGGGCGGACCCTGCAAACACGCCACCAGCGTCGCTCCCGCTGCCGACCTCACCCGCACGTGGGCGGTGGCCATCTCGGGCACGGTGCCCGACGGGGAGGGGGTGGCCGCCTCCCTCCCCCTACAATACGGTGCCCACAGACCATGGGTCCACACGGTGGACGCCGAAGTCATCCTCCACCTCCTGCGGCACGCAGATCGCGAACGAACCACGGGGGTCCCCGCGGGCGCAGCGGAGGTGGTCAACCAGATGCCCCTGAGGTGGCTCCGGGACAGCCTGTGCGCGCGAGGGCAACACGCCGGGCACCCGTTCGGGTACGTCCGAGCCACCTCGCACCACAGTGACGCCCTACTGCACAAGGCAGACTGGGCGGCGTCCCAGGACACCGTCCTGCAGAACACGCCCCCGGACCCTGGCCACGCCCAACTCATTGTCGCCGGCCGTGACGGCCATCTCGATCTACGGCCCCCCATGATGCGGGTGCTCGGCGAGGTCGCGCAACGGGCGCAGACGGACCATGCGCTGACGCACCGGGGACACACACCTTTGGGCGCGGTTCACGCCACGGCCTACGTCCACGCCCGGGACCTCACCGCGGCGGCCACCAACCGCCGGGCGCTGCGGGCCCGAGACGGCCACACGCCGGTGCAGCGCAGGCTCCGCGTCCGGAAGGAGCGGCTCTCAGGCGTCGCCATCGTCCCACAACCGTGCCCTTTCTGCGGCGGCCCGGAGGAGACTCCGCTGCACATGCACGTGGGATGCACCCACTCACAGCTCCTCTGGCCCCAATACCGCCAGGCGGTACACGAGGCGGCCCGCCACCTCCCACCTGGGGACAAGGCCCTGTGGGTGGCCTCGTGGCGCTCCGCAGGGGCCACGTGGACGGAGGTGTTCTGCTCCGGACTGGTGCCCGAGGACGGAAGGCGCAGCTCCGCGCCATAACCCGATACGACCCGCCGGGAGGGACCTCGGTGGAAGATTTCCTCCACCACATGCTCCGGCTGGGGGACTTCGCGTGGGAGCTTCGCAACCCCCGGCTGGAGCGACTCCTCCCCGAGCTTCAGAGCGCGGCGGCCCGGGCGCAACGGTGGCTCACTGCGGCGGAGGGCGACCGCCCTCCCCCTCCCCCGCGCCCTGACAAGGACTTCGTAGCCTCCCTCCGTGTTGTGAATGGCACTCTGGAGTGCCCGCCCAAAGAGAGCCCTCACCCGTACCAGGACCTGCCAGGGGGGTTCTCGAGGCACCTACAAGACGCCCTCTTCCCACCGTAGATCATCGGGCGCGGCTCCATGACCGCATGGGAGGCGCGCATCGTGGGGGAGGAGTGGGCGCGGGAGTGGAGCCGGTGGTGCGCCGCCACGCGTGCCCCGGAGACCCCTGCGCAACGATACGCCGCCATCCTGCTCCGGTGGTGGGGGCCGGACACCCGGCCGAGACCCACCATGATCCGCGGGGCGGGGCCTGACCACCCGTGGGACGCGGCGACGGGGGCATGGCTGCAGGCGGCCCCGGGGCCGCAAACTGGATGGACTGGGGATGTGTTCTCACTCGTCAGGACACCCGTCCCGCCCCGCATCGTCCTTCACGCCGCCAACGTGCTCCGGGCTACGGACTTACGCATGTGGGGACACGCTGCGGCCACCGTCCGGTGGCACCCCCCGGAGGACGGGGCCACCCAACTCACCGTGGCGCACTTCAAAGCACGGGGGCCGGTATACGACGACGCCCTGTCCTGGCTGGGCGACACCCAGGGGTTGCTCCTCGTGCTCCCCACCGGCATTGCAGCCGCGCTGCGCCAGGAGCTAGACGGCTGCAAAGGGCTGCGAGTGGGGTGGGAAGCAGTCGCGGACGGCACCCTGCTGGCCCTCCTCCACAGAGACACCGCGAACGGGTTCCAATGGGATGCGCTGACGCCCCACCTCACCGGGCGCCACGTGTACATGGCGAGCCCCCCCCAGGGGCACCCCCGCCCGGCGTGGGACGGCCTCATCACCGCCTTCCACGACCACAGAATCCTCCCCGACGACACGTGGCAGGAGGTCCAGCGGAAGACGCTTGGCGAGGACTACCGGCGCCGGGTCCGCGCCCGCCTGCTGGAGATCCAGGACCCCCTCCGACAGAGGTCGGACAACCTCTGGCTCCGCCATCTCGACCCTTGGTCGCCGCCCTCCCACCTCCGGCACACCTGCCGACTCTGCGGAGAATGTGACACGGTGTCCTCCGCAGCGTCGACAGGCGCCCACAGGTGCGCGCGGTGCGCCCAGGTAGCCGCGTGCCCCTGGCCCGAACCTCCCGCAGGCCCGCGCAGGCGCACAGAGGAGGAGGCCTTGCGCGGGCGCATCGAGGGGGCACACAAACTCCTCGCACGAACAAGCGGGCGCCGCGGGCGCTGCCCTTCTGTGGATCCACGTGCACCTGCGGGACCCCACATCCGTTGCGCACCTGTCGCACGTGTTCGCCCCCTAACCCCCACCCGCCGCCGCCCTTTGCAGAGCCCGCAGCACCATGCCACGCCGACGGGGGGATGGGCCAGGGCACACCAGGGCCCGCCGCAGAGCGCAGGAGGCGGCCGTCCGGGGCCTGGTGGCGGACGCGGTGGCGGAGGCACACGAAGCGCACGCTGCCGCACGGTGTGATTTGGAGGGCAGTGCGAGGGCTTTCCTCAACGAGACCGCCCTCCCGGCCGTCCGCGCCCTGAACGGAGCGGGGGCCCCTACGCTACTCCCGGCAATGCACCGGATCGTGAACGCCTTCCGGCCGGGGCTCATCAGCCCAGAGGCGGCCCTCTACGGGCACTGGATCGAGTGGCGCGAGTCCAATCAGTCGGGCCGGCCCCTGTCCATGGGGGACACCCTGCGGCTGACGGTAGCAGGGTCTGCCATGTCCCTCCGCAGTAGCGCCCCAGCCCTGCTGCACGCCCTCAGGACGCGCTACCCCGGGGACGCGGCCCCGTACCTGAACCAGGCGCGGGCCACGTACCCGGGAGGAGTGTCCGAGCTGGATGCGGCGCTCCACCTTCTACACCCGCCGGACGAGGACCTGGAGGTGGGCGAGGTCACGGTGTTCGTGGAAGGCGCGGACGAGGCGTCCGCCCGCCCCCGGCCGACCAACCCGATGTACGACGGCACCAGGCCTACCCCCCCGTACGCCGTCGTCTACGAGGCGTTCCCCAGGGAGCCCACTTGGTGCCCCGCCCTCCCGCCGGCGACGCAGACTCCCCGCGGCTGGGCTAACCCAGACCTGTCCCCCCCCCTCTCCAGGACCAGGGGTGCCCACCACAGGGCGCAGGTCCTCTGACAGGAGTGCCCTGGCACCCCCCTGCTCCTCCTTGTCGTCGCGACCCGCGGGGACCCAGGGCGGATCGTGGGGATCACCCCCACCCACCTCTATGGGGCAACACCCGTACCCCGCCCCCCCCTCCCCGCGCCCGCAGCGCGGGGCGGAGTACACACCTTCCTGCGAACACAGGAGGTCACCGCCGTTACGGGGGTCCACCTGGTGCGGCTGCCCCCGACACCGCTCGACGACCCCCGGGGGCCCAGGGCCCTGGGCCCCGCCCCAGACTGGGAGCTGTGGTGCGACGCGTGGGCCGCGTGGCTCCCCCGCCTCCCCTCCCAATGCCGGTGGATGGCCGCAGGCCCCCGGCCGTGCGGGGCTGACGCCACAGCCGGCCCCCCACCCCCTCCCCCCCTCCCCCCCGCAGAGCACCACACGGCACTGCCCACGACACGGCACTGATGCACCAGGAGGTAGTGGGAAGGGCGCGCCTGCCACCACGCATGCCTACCAGGGTAACAGTGATGGCAGACTCCCACGGGTCCCCCCAGCAGGACGACCGCCACCACCGCCGGTCCCGCTCCCGCTCCCCCGTCTCCTCCCCGGAGTGGACGGGGGAGATCCTCGCGGAGCGCGACGAGCGGAGGCTGGCGGAGGCGGCGGTGCTGGTCGGGCCGCCGCCGCCGGCCCGGGAGCCTGGGCCAGCCGGGACGGCCACCCCCGCCGCCCAAGCAGCCAGCCCCGCCGCCCCGCCCCGCCCTGACGCGCAGGAAGCGGAGACCGCGGCGAGCCACGCCGCGGCCCCGATTGCGGCCCCCGGCACGCCGCCGACACAGGGGGCAGCCCCGGCGCAGGAACCGAGCGCATCGCCGAGGCCTGCCGCAGCCGCAGAGGAGAGCAAGAAGGGCGCGCGAGGGCGCCTCGTCGGCGGCCGCCGCAGCAGCGAAGAAGATCGGGGAGGGCGCTAGGGGCTGCGGCCGCGACCTCCAGCACGCCGCGAACGCGGGGGACGGACCCCGCACGGGCCGCGGGCGCCCCGCCGGCGGCCGCCGCGGCAGCAGAGGAGAACGAGGAGGGCGTGCGAGGGGTTGCGACCGCGGCCACGGGCGCCTCGTCGGCGGCCGCTACGGCAGCGAAGGAGAGCGAGGAGGGCGCGCGAGGGGCTGCGGCCGCGACCCCGGCGGGCCGCGACACCGCCTCGGCCGGCCACGCCGCGGCCCCCAGCACACCGCGCAAGCGGGGGAAGAACCCCGCACGGGCCGTGGACGCCTCGCCGGCGGCCGCCGCGGCAGCAGCAGTGGGCAGGGAGAGCGCGAAGTACCGCGCCCACGCCAACCCCACCCACACCCACACCAGCCCCCCCAAGCCGACCCCCCCCAAGCCCTTCCCCCCCCCGGTGCCACCCCCTTGTCGCGGCGAACAAGGGACACCCTTCCCACGGGCCGGCTCAGCCCTGTGGATGAGGCTGAACTCGGCCCCCTTTCCTGCGCAAGGTCACTGATCGCGCTGTGTCAGCGTTGCACTCAGACCAGCTACAGCCCCTCAAACATGGGCCAGGGAAGCCACACCAAAACAACAAAAGCAGCTCAGCGCGCCGACCAAAGAACAACAAGCACACAAACCCCTGAAAGTGGCTCCCCCCGGGCAAGCGGCCCCTGACCCCGCGGCCTCGGGCACCATGCATACATGGTGGGTAACTAGCGCCGTAACCAGAGGCTGGACGTGCAGCGCTGAGCAACCCATCCCGCGGAAAGGGGGACGTCCCCCGAGCGCGGCCCGCCACACAACGACCACCGACAACCAGGGCCGGCGCCGTGCAATGGTACACCCCAACACAGGCAGCACAAACAGACCAAGAACAGAGCGCCGTCGGAGCGACCGCGAGAGGCGCGGCAGTGCGCGCGTACACAGCCCCACACACTCGCCGCAACAGCCACCACCCTCCCAGGGCCGCTCTCGGCCCACCCCTCGCCTCGCAGGCCCCACTACCAGCAGCTACGACTTTACCGCTGACGTGCAGACCGCCACCAACTGCCTCGGATGAGCACAAGGCCGACCCAGTGATCACAGTGAATGGAGCAGGTGTCCACCGTTGAACGACTGCTACCTCAACACGGCGGAGCTGGTCCCATCCTGAATGCGGTCGTGACGAATGGAGCTGGTATCTGGCAATGAACAACTAACTCCTCTACACGCCGGAGCTGGTCCCATCCTGACTGCGGCCGTGACGAACGGAGCGGGTATCTAGCAAAGAACGTCTACCACCTCCACACGGCGAAGCTGGCTTCATCCCGATTGCGGCTGCGGCGAATGGAGCGAATGTCCGACAATGAACGACTACCACCTCAACGCGGCGGAGCTGGTTCCACCCAGATTACGACCAATGGCTTGGCTGATGCACCACGGGACAGGCTTGCCACAGCCCGTGGGATCCACACCCAGATCACCCTGAACCACCCAAAACTGTCCAGACGCCGATGTACGGGTGCTGGTTACGGGCATGACAGGAGTGCAGGCCAAGACACATGCGGTGGGAAAGTTACAGTGCTAGCGGGTACATGAAGAGGCGAGATGTGTCAACTCCTCCTCTGCTGCCCCCGTGCCCCTGGCCATACCCCGACCCCCCTTGGACACTGACCGCTAAGCCTGCTACGAGGTGACAATGAAGCAGTAGTGCAGCAAGAAAGCCACAGACCGCTTCTGCGAGTGCCACAGAATTACCGACGCAGCAGGGTGGCACTGAGGGGCCGCAACGCCCTGGTGCCTAAACTCGATGCGGTGACGCTGCGCTCTGCGTCTGTCCCCTCCGGTGACCTGTACGTGAGCCCACCACGCCTCCCAATACCCCGTACTATGCAGGTACCATGCCAGCTTTCACCTCCATCTCTCCGGAACAACAACGCGAGCAACTGCGACCCGCGGAGTCCTGGCCCTTCCTGCGCATCACGTGGAGCCCCAATGACCGGCAGCTGCTCGGTGATGCTCGTCACTTCGCCACCAAGACGGATGTCAAGGCCATTCGCCTGCACGGCAACCCTCTTCTCATCGGCCCGCAGCTCTGGTGGTACGTGCTCACCGAGGGCTATGCGTCGGACCTGGAGGTGGAGGCCCTGCGGGAGCACAGCTCTGAGCACCAATGGTTCCCCTACCGTGAGCTGATGTCACGTTTCCTACGCTGGGCAGCCTCCGCGTCTGCAGAGGAGCGCACCACCTTCCTGCACGGCTGCCGTGAGCACGCGACGGACTTTGGCGACGCGCCCATCGCTGCGCTGGATTTCAATGGCATCGTTGACGTGCTCGCTGGCATCTCCAAGGTCACGCCCAAGCTCTTGCGCGTTGTGGCGCTGCACTGGCTCGCCCAATGGCAGGCTGGGCGCGACGGGAAAACACTGGCGTATGCCAAGGCCGTCAAGTACGAGAAAGACAACGACAAGGTGGGATGGGGCTTAGGGCCAGCGCCGCTGTCCTGCAGAGAGTGGCAGACGGAGCTGCTCAAACACGAAACGTCGGGTCGCCTACTCACCCCTGACGCCAGAACCAAGCTGACAGCCCTGGCCCTCGTACCGGAAGCCAGTGCGGCCCCCAATTCAGCGACGTCCCCGCCGTGGAAAAAGCTGCTGCGTTCTCATGCCCTGGTAGAGGACGCGGATATGATCAGGCAGCTGGAAGGCCTCCGCACTCTCCCTGATGCGTCAGCCCCGGTAATCTCTGCCGCGCTCTCCTCCCTCATCACGGATGGTGGCTTCGACCTCGGCACGCGCGTGGCGATTCAACTGTCGCAGGCAAAAACGGCGGCAGAGCTATCCCTCGCTGCCAACTCTGCCTGGACAGGCTGCACTTCGTCCCAGCGTCTCCGTTTGCGTGTGCAGCTTGCCGAGTTCCTCAAGGAAGTCATAACGCAGTACGGCCCTGCAGTAGACTCGGCGGCGGTGAACACCACACTCGCGCGCCTGGCACCTGTCATCATGGCCGCCCAGCAGCGTGGATACTCATCGTGGTCAACGGCTGCCGCTGCAGTCAGCCGGTGTGATGCCCTGCCGCCTACTGTACTGGGACCTTTATCCACAGCCGTGGATATTGAGACCTTCCGCCTCGGCATCCGGAATACCCTCAACCACCTCGTCACTACGGTGCAGCATGATGCGCTTGTCGAGAAGGTTACGGACGTACTCTCTTCCGCGGGCCCCGCGAGCACAGACTGGTTTGTGTCCGGAGCTTTACGACCGTCTGCCACCATGGCCGCTCGCGCACCGGGCATGGGAGCCCAGTCCTCAGTGCAGGCGAGTGCCTCACCTAACCCCTGTGCTGCACGCGCTCTCTCTCTCGCAACCCCTACGGTGGCCACAGGCTTCCAGCCACCCACCTCGATGCCGGCCACGTCATGCATCCGCGTAAGCGGCTTGGACACCTGCAGCACGGTGGAAGCCACAAGCGAGCTCAGTGTCGCCCTCGGGACGCCCATATACGTCGATCAGGAGGACATCAAGAGGGGCTACGCATTTGCTACCATATCGCCCGAACTGTACAACAACCTCTTCTCGCTTACCTCCAAGAGGGTGTTCGCATTCCTGTCGGGTGCAAGCTGCACCATGTCCGCTCACGGGGCAAACAACGAGGCGTACATAGCGGATACTGATAAGCACCTCAACGTAGCCCCTGCCGAACGACAGGTTGAATCCGGGCGCCCGAAGCGGAAGCTGGTCACCACCCCGAAGCTCAACAAGTCCCAGCGTCGCCAACGCGAGGCGCAGGCTGCAGTGTCCAACCCCCCAGGGCCGAAGACGGCGGAATCGCAACTTCATGTCGCTCCGCCCCACGACCAGTCCACAGGGCACCAAGTACAATATGCCAGAGGACACACCTGGGACGGGTACCGTCAGAACTGACTCTTTCTTCCTCACCTGCTCCCAGCCTGCTGCTCCCCCATACTCTCCCTCCTAACCGCCCTTCAACACCTCGCCACCGCGGCCCCCCTGCAATCCCTGTATGACAATGTCAACAACACCGCCGAGCAGCAAGCTAACGAGCATGTCACCCGCCCCAGTACGGCAGCGGTATGTCTCTCCTGTGGCACATACATGCCTGACTGGCACCAGTTGGCCGGCCCGTGCCCGACATGCCATGCAGTGGCAGTTAGGACCCCCCCAGTGGTCCAGCCCGCGTCTGTTACAGATGGACATGTTCACCCCAGTGTGCGGTCCCTCCTCAACGACATTCTGCGACAATCCCAACGGCTGCTGGACCGTGGTCCCATAGTGATGTCCTGCCCAGTCCAAATGGGTGATACAGTACTGATATTTTGGGACCGCTTGGAGACCTGCAGAGACCTCCCGGTGGCAGCACACCCGTACACATACCGTCGCACCGGACATGCTGGCCCATGGAAACTCGAGCGCAGCGACGGACAGTACGTGACGAATGTAGTGGCAACCACTTGCACCACATGTGCCAGGCCCAGCACCCACAGTGCCAGCATCATGGCCCCCGCCCCTGATGTCGTCTTGCCCCGAGTGTTTTGCCCTGAACCATCTCCAGCGCATGCTCTCACTACTGAGGCGTACAACCAATGCTACGTTCTCGTTCCAGGGCAACCAAAGGTCGTTCATGCTGTGGATGATACTGCCCTCCCATGGGGCCATCCGTGTGTCCCCGCGAACCCGGAGCCAGCCATACCCCTCCAACGCCTGTCCCAGCTCACACCGCCTGCCCTAACACCTGACAGCCCTGACCTCACACCCATGCGTGTTCTCGGGGGCAACGTGGGTGGGTTGGAAGCCCAACTGTCACTCCTACGCCTATGGTTGGTGTCCCTCTCGCCCGACATTGTCACCCTGCAAGAAGTATGGAACACGCAGCTAGTTGACCAACTCTTTCAGGGCCACATGCTGTATAAAGCGGGCTCCGTGGAGGGCCAAGGCCGCGGGCTCGTGATTGGGTGGAGGCGCTCTCTATGCCCGCCCGGCACTGACCCAGACCTTCTGCGGGACTACAGGGAGGACCTGGCCCTCATCCTCCCCACGACGCTGTATGGTGCTGTCCTCGTGGTCAATGCACACCTCCCGCCCAAACTCCCAGACCGTGTGTGCCATGCCATCATGCGCGCCTGGTCAACTCTTCGAACCGCCACCAACCCCAAGTACACCATCATCCAGGCGGACATGAACATGCCAAGGAGTGGCCACACGCCACTGGCACAAGCCCTACGTCGAACCGGCGCACTAGCGCACTTCACCCCCCTACTGGCTGCCGACTGCGCCACCAACTTCACTGTGGTCCAGGGTGTCCCGGCCGCCACAGCCATCGACCATGTGCTGGTGCACGGCATGTGGTCCAGCACACGTCATGTGCTGATACCCCTCAAGCACACCCATCTGGCCATCCTCGCCGAGCTCACCCCGAGAGATGCCAAGCCTGACCCATACGCCTGGAAGCTGTTCCGGTGGCGCTCCACCCCCAGCGACCACCTCCGCGCGCTGGCCCTGATACTCAATGTGGTCTGGGGATATCTGGCCCATACCCCAGCGAGTCCAGACCAATTCCTCGCAGTGTTTCTGCACTATGCGCGCCAGTATGCCCGCCTACGGGAGTCAGCACGGGCCATCATCGACTCTCTCAAACTACCGCCACCCCCGTATGACAGGTCCCAGCTGCACCGGGTGGAAGAGATGCTCCGGGCGCGCCACCTCGCCCATGAGCTGCAAACGAAGAGGGAAGCGCTGGCGCACGTGGCCGTGGATGCAGTAACCAAACGATTCCTGGCACCCCCAGGGAAGCCCCTGCGCCCGTACACTGGAATCCTCTCACACCCGGATGCCCACATGCCAAGTGTGCGTGACCAACTGCATGAGAAGCACCGCCAGGCACTAGAGATCCAACGTGACCGCCATGTACTGATCGACCACTCCGCCTTGGAAGCCCGCTCCTCACGTGAACCTTGGGACGCCCTCTTCCACCCACCCACCGACCTGCCCCTATACCTCTTCCTGCTAGTACTGCATCATGGAGTGTCTCCGGCAGACAGAGGGGCCATTGACCGACTAGCGGCTGCGCTAGCCTCTGCGGGCCCACTGTCCCCGTACCGCATCACTGCAGCCATGCGCCGCCTCTCGTCCCTGGCGACAACAGTGGACAACTTCCCTCCGGCACTACTGCACGGCGCCGAGGGAGGCCTGCATGCCACCTGTGTGCAACTGGCGCACCGCCGCCGGTTGAATCCAGAGTCTGTGATCAATGTCATCACCCAACTGGGGTCCTAGAAGGGCGCTCCGAAGCCCGTCCACCTGTTCGAGTCCCACCGTCCTCTGTCGATCACATCGCCGCTTGCCGCCTTTGAGGCTGCCGCTGGAGGGCAGCTCATACAGACCACGGCGGAACTGACTGGCAACGCCACTCCTGAGTTGTTTGCGTACAGGACCGAGGTGCAGCCCGCGTACATGGTGTTCGCCATCAGAGCAGCAGCGGTACGAACACTCCTTCAGTGGAGCCTGGTGGCTATCTGCAAGTGGGACGAGTCCCACGCTTATTTTCGCATCCGGAGGGCAGCCGCGACACAGACATTGCGCCTGACGCCCGGGACCTGGAACTTTGGCGACTGGTTCACCGACTACTACACCAGCTTGCAGATTCGAGTACTCACAGATGTGGGATTCACAGCGCCGATAGTTACCCAGGAAGGCGCCAATCAAGGATGTGCAGCGGCAGATCAATGCTTTCAGGGCACGGAAGGATGCCTCAACACGACCATGCGCCATTATGCAGACGTCGGCTTGCCGAGCATGCGTGGCCCCCTGCCATGCACACGGGCCAGCATTAGCGACGACAGAATATTCCTGGCCCCCTCCATGCGTCGCCTGCTGCAAGCTATAATGGATTGCGTTCATTGCTCGCGGGCCGTTGGACGCACCCCCAACCCTCACAAGCTGGAGTTCACCCTTGTCCCCCTGCAGGCAGGAGCCCCCATGCTAAAGCATACCGATGTGCCTGGTATGGACACCAGAACACAGCCACACGCTCCCACACTTGTGGGCATCCCCCTGCTACCCGGGCTGCCGGTCCGGAAGACGATGGCCAAACTCATCCCCAAGTTCCGGCGCCAGCTGACCAGCATGCGAGCAGAAGCACACATGAACCCACTTCTGCGTGTTCGCTCCTTCATGGCGTACGCTCTCTCAGCCCTTGACTTTGTCGCCCGTGGGTTCTTGTTCACGCCCTTGTCACTGGCCACTCTGCAGACACTGACCCGCCGGCACTGGCGACGCTCGTACCGGCTTCCCAAGTGGACCCCTCATTGGTACCTTCACCGCCCATTGCATGCGGGTGGCCCAGGATGTCCAGACCTGCATATCAAGAATGCCATCCAGCTGATGACCACACTGCTGCAAG
Organism: Eutreptiella sp. 'Long Island Sound 2002'; assembly: GCA_964036045.1. Lineage (NCBI taxonomy): Eukaryota > Euglenozoa > Euglenophyceae > Eutreptiales > Eutreptiaceae > Eutreptiella > Eutreptiella sp. 'Long Island Sound 2002'. The sequence goes on from OZ038384.1 coordinate 48,180,131, forward strand.
CGTCGTTGGGCAGGCACCCACTGGCCCAGGCAGGAGCGAACTACCTGCTGCACAGTGGCCAGCACCTGACTGAGGGCCCGCTACTTCGGAGCCTCCTTGGTCCGGGCGGCATTGAGGTTCATGCAGTCCCCGGCCCGACCCTAGCGCCGTGCCTGCAGCACACACAAGGCTCCCTTGGTGGGCTGTGTGAACTGGATGTCGTCTACTTGGCGTATGACGCGGCGGTCTCGGGCAATTCTGTCGCTGGAGGGGCAGTATTCTGGCATCCTACGACCGGGGAGCTCATGACCATGCAGTTCGCTTGCCAAATCTTTCGCCCTTCAGGAACTGACAGCGAGTGGCTCGCACGCTTGGTCCCCCTGCAGGCCCTCAGTCGCTGGAGCGGCACGGTCGTGTACGTCACCGACGGCGCCAACTCATGCACTCGGCGGTTCACCAGGGGGCCCAGGTCGTCATCACTGCTCGTGCGTGGCTTCAAGCACGTCCAGACCATGTGCGCCCACCTGCGTCATCGGGACTTCTGGGTGCATGATCAGCATTCGTCCCTCGCGACGGACATCCTGGCCAACCTCAATCGGCGGGCCCACACGCTGGCACACGAATATCGGGGACAAGCGCAGCCCTACCGCCTGCCCATCCTCGACGCTTACGCGGGATGTGCAGTGGCCACCGTCGACGGGAGCGTACTCTTGGACCCAGCGCGACATATGGAGGTCGTTCACAGCCGAATACTCACCACAGCACTGCCCTCCTTGGCGAATTGGGACACAGGACCGTGGACGAGCCTGTACCGGGCGGACGACTTGAAAGAAGTGGATGTATGCCGAGCACTACAGCATCGTTTGTATGCCCTAGCACCGGCCCCAGCGGGGGTTGGCTGCTACGTGTGCCCCTACTGCACCGTCTCCGTTCACAACCTGCAGTACCACTTACTCCACCGCTGCCCCCCAGCCTTTGTGGCTCTTCTGCGAGCAGCGGCCGCATTTTGGACGAGTGCTACGCTTCCGGTTCATCTTGGTCGCTATGCGAGCCACCTTCAGGTGATCGGAGGCACCCTCCTCTGCGACCACGAGGGCGAAGCTGTCTCTGGGGTTCAGGCAGACCTGTCCGTACCGGTGCTGTTTTCTGCGACCTACAGCGCTCACATCCTCTCTCTGACCGGGCTCTGGTACTCTACGTCGACTACGCGGACATTGCAGCGTGTGGCCAACGTCAACCGTCAGGAGGTCCTCCGTCGGGTACTGCAGGCTGCACACACCACGAGACCGAGACAGACGCTGGAGGACCTCATGGCGTCGCACCCCTGGAGCATTGCGGGACGTCAAGTAAGGTGGACGATGCCGCCGTACAGATCGCTGCCAGCGGCAGTCGTTCTATTTTCAGACCAGTGCCTCACCTTTGAGTGTAGTGCAACATTGACACTGGTCCTACGGTCATTACCGTGGACCAGACTATTTCTGGCTGCAACGCCTGTCCTGCCCTTGCCGGCACCCGAGGCTTCAGGTGCCCCGCTGTATGTCATCTGCACGCTGGGCCCCACACCAGGCACCGCTCCACATTTGGCTGCCATGACCAGCGACGCCCATCCACACGTATATATAATAGACTCCAACGAAGATCCAGAGTGGCTGTTTGCCCAGCACTCGCCCCTCCGCGTCGTCTGGCGCTGCGCCGGTCAACAAATAGTCATCACACACGGAGTACCGTGGGACCAAACACTCTTCCATACAGCCGAGTGAACCAAGCGACTATCACCCAGAGTTGTGCATGTCAGTGCTGTGCAGGGTAAGGAGGCATGCACCAGAACGCACTGGCACATACCAAGCACCACCCACACAAGAACGCCCAGCCCCGGCAACAGCGTGGGACAAGGCGCAGCCCCGAGCAGCGGATCCCGGCGTGCCTTACAGACAGTGCCGCGAACACGCCACGCGCGATGTGCGGCGCGACGGCGACGACGAGCTGCCAGTGCGGACCAAGACACGCGCATGGCGCAGCCGTTGGGTGACCGGCGGCGCCTGTGCCAGACAGAGACCACCAGCCAACCGTCGGGGCGTGCGGCCCCCAAAAGGGGCCAATATCGTCAGGTCATCTCTACCTCTACCTCTACCTCAAGCCCTTCCCCCCGGGGCGGGAGCAGCACGTCCGCCCCCCGACGCGCGAGCGCTCGCCGCCCGGCGTCACGCTGCCGCAGCTGCAAAGGCAGCGGGACGCCCGGCGAGTGGTCCAGGAATGGCGCAGCAGCGGGGGGGGGCAGAGCGCAGGCAGCGGACGGCGCGACTCGGGGCAGGGGGCCGGGAAGGGGCCAGGGCACGGAGAGGGCGCGCAGGGGCGCGGGCAGGGAGCTCAGGTGCAGGATCAGGGCGAGGGGAGGTGGGAGAGCGAGCGGGCCAGGGCGTGGGGGACGGGAGGTGGGACCCGCGACACGGGCAGGGGGCTGGAAAGGGGCCCAAGGGCAAGGGCAAGGGCGCCGCAGGCCCCAAGAGACAGGCGGGACGGGGCATGGGAGCCCAGGGGGGAGGACGGGGCGAAGGGAGGGGGGCAGGGGGCGGGGCGCCCCAGCAGCTGGACGTGCAGCCGGTGAGGTGCATCCCCCCCGGCATCCAACAGATGCCGGCACACCACACCCACCACCACCACCACCACCACCACCACCACCACCTCTACCACATCGACCCTGACGCCGGCGAGCTTGTCCCCCCCCAACTCCACGACACCAGCACCATCAAGCCCCCCCCGCGCCGAGGGCGGAGCCGGCGCGGATGGCCTCGGCAGAGGGGGGACGGGGCGCGGCATCGGCGCCGCAGGCGCAGGGGCAGCAAGGGGGGCCGGCACAGGGGGCGGAGGAGGGCCGGCCATGGGACCGGGACTGGGGCGCGGTCCCGGATCCTCTGGGGGAGGAGACCCTCCCCCTGTTGGGGGAGGTGTACGGCTGGTTGTGCCAGGCCAACCAGGGGACCTCCAGGAGGTCGAGGAACCGGCCCTTCGATGCCGTGCTCCTCCGGAGGGACGGAGGAAACCGAGAGGTACCCCCGGGGGGGTGGGCAGCCCCAGAGGACCATGAGAGGGTCCTCAGGTCAGTGATCCAGGCGGCGTCGCCCGACAGGGAGCCGACGTGGCCGGCCTTCTTGGAAGGGGGAGCGGTGCTCCGCATCACGGATGCGGACGCCAACAACTGGCTCCCCCGGGCTTTGCGCAGCGCCCTCGCCCACTGGCGCTACCGCCGGCACAACCCGCCGTCGCCGCAGCCCCAGCCCCCACACAAGCGGCGGCGCAGGTGAAGGCCCAGACGGCGGGTACGGGAGAGCTGGGGGGGGGGGCTGGGCCCCCCGGCCCACGCCCCCCCCACGGTACGGCACGACGCAAGAGGGCGCGCCACCTCCCGCGGGAGGGAGTGCGGAGACAACGAGCGCGGGGGGGAACCTGCTGCCCCGCAGCCCGCTGACCACAGACCGCTAACCCTCACGGCCACCCCCGACCGGCCGGCGCCGCGCGACAACGGCCGGGGGATGCAGGGCCCCAGCGAGGGCCTGCGCGACAATCCGGCTCTCGGTGGAGGGGAGCGGGGAAAGGGCGCGACCCCCCGGCCGATGGCTGGCCCCCGGGGCCAGGACTGCCATGCCCCCCCCCCCCCTGGCCGAAAGGAGGCATCGCCAGGGGACCAAAGGGCCCCCCCCACTCCCCCCCCCCCCTTGGTCCGTTGGCACGACCGACCAAGGGAAAGGGAAGGGAAGGAGTGTGGTGAGGCCGATGGGCACGGTGGCCTACAGAGGGAAAGGCCAAGGGAAGGGAAAGGGGAGGGGAGAGGGAAGGTTAGGGCAAGGAGGAAGAGGAAAGTCAAAGGGTCCAAGGGAAGGGCAGCGAATGGCGATCGGCCAGTAGGCGCCGCCAGCTGCGGACGAGATCATCAGACCATGGCGTCATGCCAAAAACCCCCCCTCCCCAGCCCCCTCACTCAGCTTTTATGGCAGACACTCACACACCACCCACCCTGGATAAGACAGCAGACTCTGGATTGCCACTCTGGCCCCCCTGACCCATGTTAGCCCTGTGAGATAGCCATGCTTCTTCCTTTCTCTTAATTGACTCTGAGGAACACACTCACTGGCCCCAACCCTGGCTTTTTTTGATCGCTGCCATAATCCCCCTGGACCACCAACCCATACCCAGTGGCGGCCCGTGCACCCAGGGTTTTGCAAAGCCTTTGGGTTTCAGCCACGCAACCCCAGCACACATCCATCGTGCGCCCCCCCTCCCCCCAACCCTCCCACACAGGCCTGAAAGCGGGCAGGGGGGCGGCCCCCCCACCCCCCCCCCCCGCACCCACCTCAGCTGGGGAGCCACAGGCGCGGCCCTCCGCCCCCCCAGGGGCGGGGGGGCGCCCCCCCCCTCAGGAGGAACGGCGACGCGGTAAGGGCAACGGCGGCTGGACCTGCTCCCGCGAACCCACACCGGCCTGCAGGAGCAACGCGCAAAGCGGAACGGGAAGGAGGCCGCGCCCCACATGACCCTCCCGTAACCACAGCCCACTCCGAGGTGACAGAGGGGGGGTTCAGGTCAGTTGGAGCCCCCGGGGGAGCGGTCCACGGGCCGCCCCTCACCACCCCCCACCCCGGGGCGGCACTTCAGCCCCGACCGCACGCGCGCGCCAGAAGGGAGCGCGCCGGCGACACGGAGAGGGCCAGAAAGGAGTGCCGCAGGCCGCCGCCCGGAGCGAGAGCAGGGAGGCCGCGGCGCGACACCCCCCCCCGCCGCCCCCCCACAAGCCCGCCAGCCGCGGGGGCCCCGGCCCCCACCCCCCGAGGCAGGGGGGATGGGCCCCCCCCGCCCGAGAGGGGAGCCGGAGTGTGACCCGCCCCCCCGCCCCAGCCGCTGGCTCACACGGGGGCCGCGAAGAACAAGCGGGCCCACGCCTGCGCACCGGGACGCCGCACAGATCGTACCCAGAGAAGCCGGGTGAGCACGAACCGGAGTGGTATGGGGGGCCAGGCCCCCCATGAACAGCACAACGCCAGTGACGCCAGCTTTGTTGCCTGCCCACGGAAGGCAGAGGGACGGAAAGAGGCAGAGCGACCCCCCGCCCTACGGGCCCCGCCCCGCCGCACAGCAGGGGGAAACGGCGCACGCCCCCCCCCCCCAGCCCACCCCCCAGCATAAGAACGCCATGGACCCGCCCCGCGGCGCGCAGCCCCCACAGGGACAGAGCAGGGCCCCCACACCCGCACGCCCGCGCCCACAACGCGGACCCCGACAGCCCACCCAGTGGACGGGCAGTCGGGGGAGGAGGAGCGCAAGACCCCAGACGCCCCACGCAACGGTCGAAGGCACCCCCCCTGGGGACGCCCTGCCGCCGCCCCCACAACCCCAAGCGAAGTAGGGGGGAGCCGGGACCGGACCACCCCCCCCCAAGCACGCCAGACGGAGCAAGGGACCAGGGCAGGACACGCGGAGGGGCACGGACCACGTGGAACGGCCCTACCAGCGCCCAGTGCCGGGACCACGCGAGATGCGCGCGCCACACCACCCAGCGAGGGGGGGAGCGGACATCGCGAGAGCGCGAGCGCACACACACGAAAGGGACACGCGGGGACTACCGGAAGGTCAACCGGACCGAGCGCGCGGAACGCACAGACCGCATGGAATGGCGTACCAGCGAGCGAGGGTAAGGGACACCCGGACAGGACGGCCCGCCACACGCAGCGCGGAACACGCGGGGCGGGGAGGGGAAAGAGACACGACGCCAGGTGCCGGCCCGAGCCCCCCCGAACCGGCCGCGAGCGCCGCACACACACAGACAGGGCACTGCGCCCGCCAAGGCAGTAGTGGCGCACAGCGCCACGCCCCAACCCCTAGGCTAGGCAGCCTCCGCGCCAGCCCAAGGGGGTCCCACTGGCTACAAGCCAGTAGCACGGGCCAGGCGGCGCCGGCGCCCCGGGCGACCACGCATTAGGGGGGCGACGCAGTGGGTAAGCGCCCGCAGCCACGGCTGCGAATTGATGCACTGACCGGGGAGTGGCGAAACGGGGACGCCGGGGAAGGACGGGGCTCCGAGCTCTGTGAACCCGGGGGACTCCGCCACCAGGCAGGGGTGGCATCTTGGAGGGCCCCCCACTAGGGCCCGGTGGGGAGGATATCACCTGGCCCAACCAGGTGGCCCCCCGGGGCCGAAAGGCGTCTAGTACCCGCAAAATCAAACCTCAAACCTCAAACCTTTTAAAGTTCTCTTGTGTATCCGATATGTTGCACAAAGACAAGTCAATAGTGGATACCCATGCCCCTATTCACGTTCACATTGTGAACTCCTTCAATGTCACCATCCCTCATTCCTTTTGTGGCCTCGCGTATTCCCAGAGTTTGGTCATGCATTGGTTCCCTGGATCCCCACACCATGATCGGTAACGATGACATTGAGTTATGACAGGCCAAGCTACGATTCGTGGCCCCAATGGGTTCTCCACCGAATCCAGACTCTTTTCCTACGTCACTCATGACCATATGGAAGGTTACGGTTGGGGTTGACATTTGGTAACGCAACCTTGGACTATGGAACCGGTGTACAACGAAATGGCTAAGGATAGAGCATGCACTCTCGTACTTGCCTACGTTGACCTTTTTTCAGTTTAACAAGCAGGTTGATAGCATGATCTGCCAAGGCGTGTCCCCTTGCCTGGAGTTCTCCGCCAAGGACACCAGCTTGGTGCCCATCGACAACACTGCCCGCGTCGTCCATGCCGCTGCTGGTTACGATGCTAGTAGCGCATCTGCCTGACCGCCTTTGACTCCGCGTAGCAGGTGCAGTGATTTTCTTCTCTGGGCTGAAGCCTGGCAAGGCCACAACGTTGGCCGTCGATGGTGAGAAGCTGAACGAGGAATCACGCCCTGACCCGCACCTCCAGTTTCTCGGAAGGAAGGTCACAGGACTTGTTCCACTGGGACGCTGCAAGCCGCACCCTAGGAGCAGGCACCCCTTCGCTCAGAGGCAGACCGGCCCTGGGATGAGGTTATTACTGGCGATTCTGTTGAGAACGTGCCGACTGAGTACGACACCCTGACCTACACCGGCCATTTCCCAGACGGAGGGTCAAAAGAAGTTCGTCAAGCTTGACGCTGACGACTGTACCCCGAGAGCAGGCTCCCATTCCTTCCCAGGCGAACTGCTCTTAGGCTTGATTCTCTGATGGGCCAGTGCGTCTGTCAAGGGTTCGACCGGAGTCCAGGACGAATGGGAACATTTACACTGAGGTCAGTGAAGAACAGTGGGATCAGTGGTATTGATTCATGAATTCGAAAGAATCAATCGTATTGGCATGGGAAGAATTTTAACATAATGGTGAGATCTTCATTTTACTTCGTTTCATGTTTTTGTACATACGGTTGGTACAGTTACTCTCATTCTCAGTTTCTCTCTGGGATTTGCTACCCTTCTGGGTAGTTGCCCTGGTTTGGGTTTGTTTACTCTCACAGAAATTTTCAGTGCACTGGAAGTGTAGTGCAGGGGTGTTGGATGTTGGTCTAAAGAAAAAGAAAACATCCCGCCGTCGCCATACGACAACCATTATTTCTTGTTGTATTTGGCAGTTATTGGTGCGTGTTTGCGGAGCGTGCGAGCATGACAAATGGCATGCTACGGGTGTTGAGCAGCGCATGATTTTGTGACCATCTGCGAGGCAGGGAACCTCCCAAGTGCGATGTGTGAGAAGCCCTCAGACCTTGGAATTCCGGTTTTTGTTTCGGGCTAAACAGATGGCCTTGGGCCAGGGAGTGCTTGTCACGGGGGACTACTGGTCCTGTCCTGCGATGCAATGCGGGGCAACTGTGACAACTGCTCCCACACACCATCTGCCCTGTCACACCAACCCCTTTCTTATATTGTTCTATTTGTAGGAAGGGATTTTCAGTGGAACAGTACCACGTATGCCCTGCAGAAACTCCAGTCTGTCCAGGAATGCAGAAATCCTTGTCGAGGAATGTATTCGGTCAGATGTCCATTATGTTTTGAGGTCACCAAGTGTTGACAGTGCCTATAATTGTTTAGGGTGCTGCTCATTGAGAACCAGATGCCTGAAGAACTCTGTGCGCATCATGGTGATAAATAGTGGACGCTTCAGATCATGCCGTACAGATTTTGATCCCTGCCCCCCATCCGTCCGAGGGAATGCAGGGTCCAAATCGGCCCAAGGGAATGCTAGCTCTCTGGCCTTTCATGGTTGACGCATTGAGCACTGTGCGTTGTTTATGCCCGGAATTTGGAGGATCCCTGTCACATTGACCATCCCTTCCAGGATTGAGTCTGCGGCCCTCCCCCTGTTGGTCCGCATCCGAGGCCCGCGAGGGATAGCAAGCCTGCGCCAGACAACTTACACGGGTTGAACGAGGGTATTACGCGTGTGACTGAGATGGAGCGATTAACTTCGGGTAATGCGGTTCCGATTGAAACGCCATACTCAGTCCTCCTGTGCCCAGAGGCCTGGCGCCGTGGCCACCAGCTGCAGCAGCTGGGACCTGAATGCATGCACATGAATGAGAGAGTGGCGGTCTCACTTCTAGTATCAGTCAGAAACCCCGCGCAAGTCTTCCAATTCTCTCCCTCCCCAACCTTGGTGCCTATACATCCTCATGGACATTTCTGAGAACCCCAGGGAACCGGCGTTCTGAGCTTGGTACCCCTGTTGGTACACATTCAGGTTTCCATGACTGCGAAATTTTGTTTGGCCCTTTTGCCCTATCTGCTCTGACCATATTTTGACAGGTCCAAAGAAGGTTTTGCGTCCGGCAGTTTTACCCCAGACGCCGGGTGGTGGAGAAAGCAAAAACAAAAAGGAAAAGAAAAAAATTTGCTTTTCCACCACACACATGGCTACATACATGCCCCGATGCATGCACGCCTAATGTGGCCCTCTGTCCTACTCCAGCCCTTCACTTGGGCGCTATCCATAAGACAGCAAGTATGTGCTTGCTAACCAAGTCCTGAGAACAGTGTCAGACCCCTACGTTTTACCAGTCGCTCAGCAGAACTGAGCTTTGCTGATGTGGACGTAGTTGTCACTTATTGAGTGTCAATTGTCCTTGTTCACCTTACCAATGCAAACTGGTAACAGGATGCGCCTCAATGAAGCTACCCTACTGTGTTCAAATACCAGCACCGGAAAGCCTTTTGCTCCCGTGGTATTCCCAGGGCAAAGGCCTCTTCGCCAGCAACCGGAAGGTACGAACAAACATTCCTATTTCCAGTCCAGTCTGGTTTGATTTCAGTCGCCGCCTGAACAATTGGGTTGACAGGGTGTTTGTTTGTCGTGGTTATTTGTGGTTCCTAGGTCAGCTGTGGTGCACCGCAGTTTTGATTGCATTACGAGCTGGCCTTGCTACTACGTGTTTTAGTCTTGCCTATCTAGTTGGTTTTACTCGTCTGTTCACGGAGACATACAACTGCCGAGGTGGGAACCGGTCGTTGAGGGGGCCTTGATAGCCCTTGGAGGATCAGCCCACCATGTTTGCCTTGCTTTGGGTTGCTTCCCTTGTGGGTAGGTAGCCATCCCGCTAACCCGATATTCATTCTGCTCTTGAATATTCAGTGTTCTTCCGACGGTAAGGGTAGATCCTGAGTTTTTGCCTTATCCTGGCCACCCATACTACTTTTCTTTCTGTGTTTTATTGTACGCATTGTACGCAGTTCTGTTATAAACATACTGCCCGAAGGACCTAGACGCCTGAGCCCTCCTCTAGTTTGCCTAATTACTCTGCTTTATTTACTCCTACTAGAATGCCTCGCCTTGCTCTGGAGGGAGAAGTGCACCGTTTGAGCGCACAGCGTGTTGTAAGGGTTGTACTCCATGAAGTCGTCCCTTCACCCATATTGATTGTGTGAGCAGCTCCCTATTTAGCTTGGGCCAAAAATGGGAAGTTGCCGAAGGCAGCAGCTGCTGCACCACTTCACCCCCTCTTTCCCACCTGAGAGCATAGGCAAATGAAGGACAGTTCTGGACGGAGGAACCTAACCTGCCTCGCCGTATTATCCGGGTCTTTGACAGGAAAATAATACACTGTTCCAGAACTGCCCTATCAAGCAAGCAAGCTCTAAGGACTCCGCCGGTTCTAGTATGGAACGTAGGGCGGAGCCCTGGGTAACCTAAACACTTAGGCGGCTCAAGTTGCAGGGTCAAAAACAACAGAAAAGGAAGGAAAAAGACAGGTTTCGGAATGCATCAAATAATGATTATTTTGATTGATATGTTTAGCAAGTCGTGAACCATTGCCATGAAATAAATATTGTCATTGAAGTCACACATCCCATGGGTGATCTACGGAAAAGTATTGTTTTGTGTTTATTCTTTGCGCGAGGCCTAGCGCAAAGGCGAACATTTGTGTCAGATTAATGTACTGCAGCGCAATGCATTAGGCAGGTTGTCGGAAAAGAGAAACTTGACGCCATTGATAAATGCATTTCCATGTCACTACTGAAGCGGTACGCAGAACCCGTGGCCCATGGCCCGGAGGCCCGGAAGCCCATGGCCCGGAGGCCCGGAAGCCGTTACACGCGTACGGACGCCGTCAACACCATTCGTCAGCGGGATATCCCTTTTCTCTGATCCGGGGGATCCGGAACCTGAGCCGTAACCACTAAATGGATGTGGAATTACCATAATTTCGCTTTAATGATCGATTTTCGGTTAGAAATCGGTGAAATACCTGGTTTCTAACGCGATTTCTAATTGCCGTGAAATCGCCGCCTGTTGTTGCCTGTTCTCGCATTTGCGTCGCTTCTCTGAGGCCAGTTTTATGAGGGGATCTTCTCCTGTACCTTTGAGGTTCTAGGGAAAGTCAAGGGGTGGATCTGAAGGGTTTTCAATGTACTTTCATCTGGTGTGTTCACCAGAATTCTTCAGCGAGGCGTCTGCGAGATAATCAGCGCGCAAGGTTTTCCGTCGATCGCTCGAACTAATGGTTCTCAAGGACCATGAGTTCGGACAGTACTCCACATCTCCCCCCTATGCCTCTCATCCATGCCCCTTTCACGTGGGCATATCACTTAGTATGGGGGAGCGGGCAATAGGGATGTATTAGGCAGCATATGGGTGTCATAAACGCAAGTTATTTGCGTGCGGAAACGCTAACATTGTGTGCTTGTGAGCATGCACGTTAATCACCGAACACAATGCTCAGAAGACCAAAAGCCCTAGGCGTTTTTCGTTTTTTGAGCCAATTCCATGATGGCTCCACGCAATTCAATGCGCACCAAAATTTCTTTTCTGAAAGGGGACAAAGTTTGGTCGAATATTAGGCCAAAATGGCCGATTCCCTGAGGCTCGTACTCGAAGCCTATGGCGAGTTGAGCTTTGAATCAATGCAATATGTAAAGTATAGACCACGAGGAACATTGTGGATAGCTTGGTTGATTTTTGCAACCTTGCCTCCTATTTTATATAGGGTAGTCTTGTGAGGACGCGTGCCATACTACCTCTTTGCACACACGCTCATATGCAAACGCCAATGACATGGGTGGGCGAGGACAATCTAACCATAGTGGGCATATTTGAAAGCACTTACTATGGGCCTACTCCACAAATGTTTACTCATATTTCTGTTCCTCAAGGGCCCATAGATATATGTGTGCCAATATCGCCAATATATGCACTTTCCCCCATATATAGTGTGCTTCAAGAATTGAGGTGTTAAAAATGTTTAACAATTTAGGTGTTAAAAATGTTTCCCTAACGATTTGAACCCCAACGCTTGTCGCAAAATGGAGGCAAAGCTTCGGTCTGCATCCATGCAACAGCCCAAGGCCTATCTCTGTTGTGATACGGGGATACAATTTTTCGAGTGACCACTTTTGGGTGAATTTTGGCCGATTCGCCCAGAATGGCCACAAACCCCGTCTCCCCCCTAATGTTCGGCCCAAGGTTGCGTGCGCCACTTGACCAAGGGTAAGGGCGATTCAGGGAGGGAACATAAACCCGCATCGAATGGGGTGTGTCCCCACATGGCCTCTCCTCGTAAAGGGAGAGTTGTGGGTCACCTAATTTGGGGTATGTTGCCATTCTGCCCCATTTGCGTGTCATTTTCCCTCCAAGAGGAAAAAATGACTAAAGGTGACTACGAGGGCTGGCAAGTGGCATATATTGGGACCGAAGTCCCATGTGTCTCTAGCACCTTTGGTTGGAAGGATCTCCGCCGTGGCCATGGAGATATGGAATCATGGGTGCGGGCCATTTTGGCCAAATTTCGCTGATTTTGCCATTGTATGCCATATTGGAACTGCCATATCTCCGTGGGGGAAGGGACCTAGCGGGGAATGAGGTGCGATTATTGTAGCACATGACTGAGGGTTGAACGCCATTGAGTTTCGTATCTGCTCCTCTGGCTCATTAGGAGTTATTCAGCTTTTGGTGCGATCCATCATCCCCCCCCTTTGCACCGCATGCTGCTTTCTGCCCCATCCGCGTGTCCATCCCCTCGGTGAACAGCAAGCAGCCAGTGTGACAGCAAGCCTAATCTGAAGGCAGGGGACCAGAGGGGATATCAAGGGTCGTGAATCGAGGCTTGGCTCGACAAGATCGCCAGGATTACCTACCCTGCACGGTCACCTGTGACGGCCGATTTTGCCATTTGAGCAGTTGTGGACCCAGTTTGGATCGTCACCACGCCAGGTGTCATGGAGATCTCTGAGAGCCAAGTACATGTGCGTTTTTCAGTTTGACTCCCAGTGGTTTGCATATGGAACGGCGGATCCGATCTCCAAGCCGGCGTGGAGATACACCATTGGGGATACCTTCGATTTTGGCTCATTTTGAGCAGCCAAAATGACCCCTTTTTGGCACCCAAATTTCAGCCCCCCGTGTGGTCAATTGGCGGTCCCATATCTCTGTTTCCATGATTAGCCTGGACCAGAATTCAAGTTGTGCACTTACATGAAGGTCCTAGGTCCCACCTCCTATCCTGTGCACCATTGGCCTTGCCCTGGCTGGGCCAGCGATCCGTGGGAATGACTCCAATTTTGGTGATTTTGGCATTAAGACCCCACTTGGCGAAACTGTGGCGCCCTGATCCCCGGGACTCAGAGGGAACCAGGTTGCGTGAGGGCTCCAGAGAGTTTGTACTTGAAGAGTATAGGGTCAGTTGTCTCGTCCCTACCTCTGGCTGGTCCGGACAAGGGGTGATTTTTAGGGTTTTTCGAGCTAATATCAGTTTGGCTGAAACAGCCCATTTTCAGCTGCCAACTCCCAGGGGATGATGGCGGGGCCTCATCTCTGGCTCCGAGGGGAGTTGGGACCTGCCGTCAAGGGAGCTCGTGGAGAGACTGCCAAATCGTCTTCGAGCCCTCCTGATTCCCAAGAACTCGCCTGTGGCTGGGCGGGACACCCTCTCCTGTTGACAGGGTTTCAGGGTCCGGATTGAGCAGGGTATGCGTTGTGTTTGAGCTTCCGCCCCTGCCAGCCACTGAGAGGGTCGGACCTGGGATTGGGATATGAGTTGAGACTGAGTGTCTATTGTTTTGTGATGCCCTTACCCCAGTCCATTCTTCACCCCATGTGTACATATCCTGATGTGTTGCTGTACATATTTTCGTTCCCCTGTTTCAGAGTTGCAAGGATCCTGAAACGCTTTGTCACATGACCAGAGCATGAGGATACCCTTGTGAGCGCAGTGCTTTGCCTGCCTGCTTGCTTGTGCGTGTCCGCCGCAGTGTCCCGTGGCCAGGCCCCCCACGGGAACGCGTCAAAAGCATTTCACCGCTGCGGGGTTACCCATCCCTCGCGTGCCACTCGGGGCCGTCTGAACCTGAGTGCCGCAGGCTTCGCAGCGCTGCCCGGAGCATCGCCCTGAGCATAAGCAGTAGCGCCGAGTCCGCGAAGGAAGTGTAGCAATCAGAACTCCGACGTCAGCGAGTTCCTTCGACCAGTACTGGCCACGCTCCGAGCTGCATCACCCACCTCCATAACCACCATCGGGCGTCTGGGTCCGAGCCCTGTAGAGAGAGTGGACCGCAGCAACTGCTTCAACAGCCACCCCAAGGACTAGTCCATTGAGGGGAACGAGCGCCCACTGAGTACATCAAGATCCACTGCGGCACCTGCTCCAATGGTGAACTGGCAAGAGGCGGACAAGACATGGCCGCAGCCCCACCCCCATGCTGTGTACCTGCTGCGTGGGTTGGTGTGGGGTCAGCACTACCGCCACAGCAACCCCCAGTGCGAAGGCGGCATGCCCGGGAGCTTCGAGCTCCGCGAGGATATGGGCGTCGACCGCCTGCAGGCAGTGGAAGACTGGCTGCACGCAGAAGGATACACCTACGGCTTTCGCCACAAGCGCTGGAGGGTCTGAACCCCCCCGTATAGGCCCGGCGAAGGGCTGCGCCCCAACAGGGTTTGAGGATGAAGCGAACCCCAACGTCGTGTAACTCGCTATAGGCGCAAAGAATAACGCGTCGCGAGCAGCGCGTAAAACTCGAAAATTTTTCATAACTCGCCACGCCCCCTCACGTCGCGCCCTGCCGCCTTTTTCTTCTTCTTCTCCATGCACCTCCCTCCCCACCCTCGTGCCCATCACTCCCCTTGCCCTGCAGCTCAGGCGGCGGCCCTGGGGGAACGCGGTCAACCCTTAGCAATGGACACCAACACGCTCCACGACGCCACACACAAGAACAAGGCCAAGAACATCAAGAACGACGGGTAGCACGTAAGACACTGCAGCGTACATGGTCTTGCTGCACGCGAGTGTGTTGGGTCGTGTATACTTCTATGTTTTTTTCCAAAGCCAAAAAAAGAAGAAATTTCGCAGCGGTTTTTCAAGTAGGTACAACAGGAAACGCACAACACGACATCCCAGGGCGCACACGGCACAAAGCACAACGGCGAACAACACCACGCAGCGACACACCACAGCAAAACACACACAGCGTGGGGGACAAGACAAAAAACGGCGCCAGAAGGCACAGGACCCCAAGACGGCGGAAAGCGCCCCAGGACACAACACAGCGCGCGGCAGCATGAAACGGAGCAAAGCGAAACAACACAGCGCACAACAACGCAACGCCAGGCGGGAAAACGCGCAGCAACACGGCGCAGCACAGCACCCAGGGACACGCCACAGCACGCCACCGAGACACGACACCAGGAGCCACCAGAAGCCACCAGGAGACAACAGAGGACGGCCAGGCCCAACAGCAAACACACAAACACAACAGGCAACAGCACAAAACACCAGCCAGCCCGGCGAGGGCAAGAGAGCACCGAACAGAGAGCTACAACGCAGGCACACGGGCACAGCACTGCACAGGCAGAGCACAGAAACAGAAACGACCAGGAACCGGCCCAGAGCCAAGAACCAACGAGGAACAACAGGAAACCAGCGCCACCCGCAAGGAGAAAAACAAAAAAAAAGAGGACAGGGCACCACAGCACAGAACCACACGGCAGCACAGCGCCACAGGACACAGCAAAGGGGAGCAGGACACCACAGAGAAGATGCCGAGCGACGGCCAGACCAGACACGGGCACCAAAGCCGACACACACCACCAAACGACAAGGCCGGGCAACCAGAGCCACCAGCAGACCCCCAACAAAAGGCAGCGACACCAGGAACCAACAACACCAGCCACCAGGAACAGCACAGACGACGCGCACAGCACAACGAAAGGGCACGAGCACAGCGCAGCACAGCACCGCACAGGGCGGAGAGGACAGGGAACACACAGCACCACACCCCAGCACACACACAGCAGACGCGCAGCGGCAAGAAACAAACAACAGGCACAGGCACCGACGCAAACAAACAGCAGAGCACGACAGCACACCACCACACGACAGCACAGCGCAACAGAACACAACACAGAGCAGCGGAACACCAAGACACACCACGCCGAACGACAGGGCGGCGAGCCACGCGGCCAGACAAGGACAGCACCAGCAAAGCACGACACCAAGACCCACCGGGAGACGGCACAGGACAGCCAGGCCCAACAGCCAACACCACACAACACCAGCCAGCGCACACAGAGCAACGACAGGGACAGCACCACCGAGGCACACGCGGGCACACCCGACGGCCCGAGACGCACAAACCCGCCCCGCACCGCACAACCGGGAAAAAAAAAAGAAGGGAAAAAAAACAAAAAAAAGGGCGGGGGCGGCAAAGGCCCAAGGCAGCCAGAAATCAGGAATTGCCAGAGATAACAGGGGGGGGGGGGGGCAAAGAAAACGGGTGGGGAGGGGGGGGCAAGTGGCCGAGGCGCAACGAACCCGAGGCCGGAAAACACGAAAAGCAGGAGACAAGAGGGCGCAAAGAGAGGGGGGGAGGGGAAAAAAAGGGGGAGGGGGGGGCGACAAGACGCCAAGGCCATAGGCACCCGGGGCCGGAAAACACGCAAAGCCGGACACAACAGGGGCGGAACAAGAGGGGGGAAGGGGGAAAGGGAAAAAAAAAAAACCCAACAACAACCACAAACGGGGCAACCCCTGCCCAGAGGGGGCCGAACAAGCAAAGAGCGCACCAAGAACGGCCAAAGGAAAGGTGAGGCGCACCAAAACGCGCCCGGGAGGCCGGCTCGCCCGACCCGGCCAAGAAGAGCACGCACACACACACGCGCAGGACCTGGGCGTGGCGTCCTCCGACCTGAAGAGGGCGGTGTCGGCGTCCACACGAAACAGCCCTGCTGCACTGGCCGAGTCCCCCAGCGAAAAAAGGACGGTACAGGAAAACCGGACGCGTCAGCGACCGGGTCCACACCGGGTCCACCGCAGCGCACGCAGCCAGAGACCGAAGCCGGAGGGACCCGCCAGGGACAACCCGATCGCGGGGTCCCGGACGGGTACGACGTGGAGCGCGCCCAGCGTCCTTGCCTCGACTGGGGCCAGCGGCAGGCACAATGAGCCCCGTTTTTGGCTGGCCTCCACGTGCCCCGCGCAGCCACCCAGTAAAGCCGGGAGGAACAGCCCCCGGCTTGGGGGAAGGCACCACGCCGACGGGAAAGCCGACCGGAGCACCGAGAGCGACCGGACCGGAGGAGGAGCGGCGCACCAACACGGGGCCTGGAGGCACGCCAGAGAGGCATGCTGCCGGCTGCAACGACGGCACGAGGACATGTGCCAAGCCACAACGGCCACCTGGTGCCGCGAACCCGGGAAGCGCGCACAACACACGACGAACTGCGGCACGGGACAAGGTGCCAAGGACAGCCGGGCCCCCACGCCCGCACACCGCACCCACGCCCAGCGGGAAGCGGGCCCCGGCGGCACGCCCGAAAGGACGAGTGGTCGGGGGTGGGAGAGCGCTAGACCCCAGACGCCCCACACCCAGGCAAGAGATGCCCACCCCTGGCGCCCACGTGCCGCCCCCACAGCGCGCAAAGCCAGCTCGCAAGAGCGCGCGCTGTGGGGTAGGTGAGCTGAAGACAGCAAAGAGAGTAAGATACATGACGCCCCGGATTGGAGCGACCGGGCCGGAGTGGAGCACGGCCCGAGCTTCCCAGACTGGATCGTCCGGGGATGAACCCGGTGCCACGGACTGGAGCATCCAAGGCAACGGAGAAAATAAGTCAAAAAGACGCCCCGGATTTGAGCAACGGAGGCGGAGTGGAGCACGGCCCAAGCCCCCGGACTGGATCGTCCGGGGGAGAACCCGGTGCCACAGACCGGAGCATCTGAGGCAACGGAGAGAATACGATAAAATGACGCCCCGAATTGGAGCATCTTGGGCGGAATGAAGCACCGCACAAGCCCCTAGACTGGATCGTCCGAGAGTGAACCAGGTGCCACGGACTGAAGCATCCGAGGCAACAGAGGGAATACGACAAAAAGACGCCCCGGATTGGAGCATCCGGGGCGGAATGAAGCACAGCACTAGCCCACGGACTGGATCATCTGCAGGTGAACCCGGTGCCACGGACTGCAGCGTCCGAGGCATTGGAGAGAATACAACAAAGAGACGCCCCGGATTGGAGCATCCGCGGCGGAGTGGAGCATGGCCCAAGCCCCCGGACTGGATCGTCCGGGGGTGAACCCGGTGCCACGGACTGGAGCGTCTGAGGCAACAGAGAGAATACGATAAAAAGACGCCCCGGATTGGAGCATCCGGGGCGGAGTGGAGCACGGCACAAGCCCCCGGACCGGATCGTCCGGGGGGGAACCCGGGCCCACGGACTGGAACATCCGAGGCAACGGAGAGAAAACGGCAAAAAGACGCCCCGGATTGGAGCATCCGGGGCGGACAGGAGCAAGTCCCAAACCCCCGGACTGGATTGTCCGGGGGTGCACCCGGTGCCGCGGACTGGAACATCCGGGGAAGCAACGCACCCGGACTGGAACGTCCGGGGACGAAGCAGCCCGGGAATGGAATGTATGGGGCAACAAACAAGGAGAAGGAGACGGCGGCGGAGAGACACGGAGAGGAGAACAAGAACAAGAGCAAGGAACGGATGGGGGAGGACAAGAAGGAGAGAAGACGGAAGCGGGAGGAGAAACAGAAGAAGGTGAAGCAGCCAAACACATGGAGCCCGGATGGGAACAACCGGGGAAGCAACGCAACCAGTCAGGATCAACCGGGAGCGGGGCGGCACAGGAGATCGTCAAGCGAGAGCGGCCGAGGCTCCGTGAGGAAGGAGCAGCGGCGGCGGCAAGAACCGAAAAGGAGTGCATGAACAGGAGTCAGGAAAGGAGGAGAGAGAGGACGAGAAAAACGAGAGACGGGAAGGGGGAGGAGAAGGGGAGGCAGGCGCACAGAACCCGGACTGAAGTTTGAGGACGCACGGAACCCGGACTGGAACATCCGGGGAAACAATGCGCCCGGACTGGAACATCCGGGGGGCGGAAGCCCTGGACTGGAACGTCCGGGGAGGCAACGGCCCGGGAGTGGAATGTCCGGGACCTCAGAAGGAGGAGGAAATGGCGGCGGAGAGGAGCGACGAGGAGCACGTGAACAGCATGGACCAGCATGGACCAGATGAGGAAGGACAAGAGGGACGAGAGAAGGGAAGTGGGAGGAGAAGGAGCAAAAGGACAAGCGGCCAACCACGTGGAACCCCGACGAGGACAACCGGGGGAGCAGCGCACCAGAGCACGTACATCCAGGGGCGAGGCGGCCATGGAAAGGAGCGTCCAGAGCTCCAGGAGGAAGGAGGTGCGGTGGCGGCAAGAATCGACAAGGGGTAAGGGGTGCCTGCACGAGAGTCAGGGTCGGTGGAGAGAGAGGACGAGAAGAGCAAGAGAAGGGAGGAGGGAGGGGAAGGAGAAGCAAACACGTGGAAGCCGGACTGGAACATCCGGGGAAGCAAAAAACCCGGACTGGAACATCTGGGGGGCGGAGGCCCGGGACTGGAGCGTCCGGGGAAGCAGCGGCCTGGAATTGGAACTTCCGGGGCTGCGAAAGGAGGGGGATACGGTAGCGGAGAACAACGGCGAGGAGCACATGAACAAGGGCAAGGACCAGATGAGGAAGGATACAACGAAAGAGAGTCAGGAAGCAGGAGGGGAAGGAGCAGATGGATAAGCAGCCAAACACGTGGAACCCGGACGGGAACAACCAGGGAAGCAGCGCACCAGGACTGGAACATCCGGGGGTGAAGCGGTCCTGGATGGGAGCGTCCGGGGCTCCAGGAGGAAGATGAAGCAGCGGCGGCAAGAAACGGCAAGGAGAGCAGGTACAAGAACCGGAGAAGGGGGAGAACGAGGACAAGAAGAGCAAGAGGCGGGAAGCGAGAGGAGAAGGAGAAGAATGAAGGGCGGATGGGCACATGGAACCCGGCCCCGTGTGGCTAGGGCCATGCGACGGCCCCAGGGGACTAGGACAGCAAGGGAGGCGGCACAGGAGAGAGGGGCGGGGGCGGGAGGGGAGCGACCCGTGCTAGGCGCAGGAAAAGGTCCCCGGATGGATGAGGATCCAGTGGGCCCGCGCCACAGGGTTACTGGCGGTCCGGTGGGGTGTAAACACAGGATGAGGGATTGGATGGGGCCGCACAACAGCCCAGGGGATTAAGCCGGGGCCGCGGCACAGGGGAAAAGGGCGGGAAGGGAGCGACCTGTGCAAAGCGCACGAAACAGTTCCCGGATGGATGAGGATCCAGTTCGCCCGCGCCACAGGGTTGCTGGCGGCCCGATGGGGTATAAACACGGGATGAGGGATGGGATGGAGCCGCACAACAGCCCAGGGGATTAGGCCGGGGCCGCGGCACAGGGGAAAGGGACGGGGGCGGGGAGGGAACGACCCGTGCTAGGCGCACAAAGCGGTCCCCGGATGGAAGAGGATCCAGTGGTCCCGCGCCACAGGGTTGCTCGCGACCCGGTGGGGTATAAACACGGGATGATGGGACAAGGGGACGGGGCGGGGAAGGGCGTGTGTCTAGGGCCGCACAACGGCCCGACGGGGTAGGGAGTCCATGGGACGCTGGGAACAGGCCGGTGCCGGGATGAGGCAAAGGGGAATGGGACATGGGATGGGCAGGGAGACCGAAAGCGCCAAGCAACAGCCCCGTCGGAATGGGAAACCAGTCGCCATTGAGTGGTGAACCATGGACCAACCATGGGAAACCTGACCACCGGAAGTCGGGAGATTGTCCTGAACTCCGGGACGGCCGTGAGGTGTCCGCAGGGGTGAGAGTTGACCTTGATGCCCGGGTCAATGGCCTGAGTACACGTAGGTTCACGCGTGAGCGGGACCAGGGGGAACGTGGAAAGGGTCGCCCCCTGGCCTCAAGCCGTGGATGGACGACACCCAAGTGCATCCGGGAGCCGAGTGGGTACTCCAACCCGTGAGGGATCGGGAGTGGTGGAATGTGGTTGACAGAGAGAAATGCTCCGCTGTCGGCGAGGGCTATCCACGAGAAACCCGCCTGCAGTTGCTCAATAGGCTGTGCTAGGGGGGGAAGGCCGGGGGATCCTTCAAGCGGTGACCGGAAGGAGCTGAAACCGTGAGGGCAGCGACTGAAGGGAGCCTACCGCCGGTCATGCCCCATGGGAACCTGGATGAAGTTCTCGGCCGTGGGGTGAGACAGGGGTCAACAGGGGAACTGATGGTGGAGAGCTCTCCTTCCTGCCGGAGGCTGCCACCATGTAAAACAAACAAGGAGATGTCAGATGAGGCTGCGGACGCGGCCGCCCTTACTTACTTACTTACTTCGCAGCGCCGCCCGGAGCATCGCCCCGAGCATGAGCAGTAGCGCCGAGTCCGCGAAGGAAGTGTAGCAACCGGAACTCCGACATCAGCGAGTTCCTTCGACCAGGACCGGCCACGCTCCCAGCTGCATCACCCACCTCCACAACCACCATCGGGCGTCTGGGTCCGAGCCCTGTAGAGAGAGTGGACCGCAGCAACTGCTTCAACAGCCACCCCCAGGACTAGTTCATTGAGGGGAACGAGCGCCCACCGAGTACCTCAAGATCCACTGCGGCAGGTGCCCCCATGGTGAACTGGCAAGAGGCGGGCAAGACATGGCCGCAGCCCCACCCCCATGCTGTGTACCTGCTGCGTGGGTTGGTGTGGGATCAGCACTACCGCCACAGCAACCCCCAGTGCGAAGGCGGCATGCCCGGGAGCTTCGAGCTCCGCGAGGATATGGGCGCCGACCGCCTGCAGGCAGTGGAAGACTGGCTGCAGGCAGAAGGATACACCCACGGCTTCCGCCACAAGCGCTGGAGGGTCTGGACCCACCTGGTTAGGCCCGGCGAAGGGCTGCGCCCCGACAGGGTTTGGGGATGACGAGAACCCCAACGAGTACCCGTCGGGTGCTACAATCAACGTCTCCATATTGGACATGATTGAAAAGAAGTTCCCCGAACCGGGGGAAGAGCGCACGCTGCAGGGCAGCAGCAGCGCGTCTCCCGGGAAGGGGAAGCGCTCCGCCGGGGACAGGACGCAGGACAAGAACAGGCAGGTGTACCAGGAATCCCTGGCTGCCGAAGCCGCCCAAGCCGCGGACAATGAGACCAAGGGCAGAACCCCAGCCCCCAGCCCCCAACAGGCCAGTGGCGGGCACCACCCCGCCACACCACCCTTGGCGACTTCCTTGAAGTTGCTAAGAAAGCCAAGGCCAAGCCCCGTCAGCTGCACCTGAGGAAGTCAGGCCCCAGCAGCGACGTGAAGTCGGCCCACCGGGGAAGGAGGCCGACCGACGAGGCCAGCTGCAGCAGCAGCGTCGTCCCTAACGGAAGCGACGTGGCCCGCGCCTGCGAGCGTGCCTGCGGGGTGCCCTGCAACCTTCGGGTTGCCCGGCAACGGGCCACGGAGCAGAACGCTGCCGTGCAGGGCGCCGTCGGCATCGCCCAGCAGGAGGCTGCAGAGTGGGGCAGAGGAATGGCCTTCTATGCCTCGGCCGTGGCGGCCATTACGGCCGGGGTCACAGCTGCAGCCGCACGAGAAGCACCGGCTGCCCGGGTCAGGAGTGAGGTGGAGGCAGCCGCGCAGGAAGCGGCGGCTGCCCAAGAAGCCCGCCTGGCCCAGGAGGCCATTGCCCGTAAGGAGGCCGAGGTGAAAGCGTTGGAAGAGGCGCTGGCTCATAAGACGGCAAGAAAGGAGGCAGAGGAAAGGGCCCATGCCGAGGCAATGGCGAAGGCTCAAGCGGACGCCGCCAAGAGGGACGCCATTGAGGCCGCGCGACGGAAGGTCGCTGAGGATAGGGCCAAGACAGAGGCGGAGCTAGCAGCGTTAGAAGCGGAGAAGGCTGGGCTGCAGCGGGCTCGGGAAGCTGAGGCTGCCCATGCCCGAGAAGAGGCCGGGGGGCGAGCTGCCGCTGCCACTGCTGCCGCAATGGAGGAGGGGGAGGCCAAGCTCAGGCGCGAGACGCCCCTGGGAGGATCCAGAGTTGAGACCCTTTGAAGGCTCTTCGAAAGAGGCTCCTCATCCAAGATGAAGCTTGACCTGGAGGAGGACGACACGGGCAGCAGTGGGGACAGTGGCCCCACTACCCACCGACGGAGGAAGGGTATTGGGAGGGCTCCTGAGAGGGCACGGAGGCCAGCAGAGGGATATCCCCACAACTCCGACCCCTTCTTCACCGCCAGCGACGGGGACGGACGAGACCACCGACGTCGCCGAGGAATCGCTGGAGGGGGAGGCAGGGATGTTTTCATGGAGTCGGAAGGTGAAGATGGGGATCCCCCTCCCCCCTACCGGAGTTCGGAGCCCACCGCGTGCGGGACCAAGGCGCCCAGGTGGGGCGACATGGACGAGGCTGATGACATGGACTTTGGCTACACGGAGAAGCCCCCATCCTCGGACCCACTGAGGCGACCCGGCGGAGACCCACCAGGACCCCCTGGGGGAGGCCCGCCGGGACTCCCGAGCGGAGGACCACCAGGACCCTCTGGTGGACGTCCACCAGGTGGACCCCCCGGAGGCGGACCCCCTAGCGGAGGAGGACCCCCTGGACCGGGCGAGCCCAGCGGAGGCCCTCCTGGAGGACCCCCATGCAACCCCGACGGCCCACTTTGAGATGGTGTCCCGGAGGCCGCCTGGCGGTGGATCGTCTTCCTCCGCAGGAAAGTCTAGGCAATCAAGTGCGAGGCGGACACGGGCAGGTACGAGATGATCAGCATCACCAGAGTCGCCGCATGTGCCCAAAAGGAACGGGACATCGCTGAGACGGAGATTGTCAAGATCGCCAAGGTCGCCGCCGCCGCCCAAAGGGAGCTGGACATCGCCAGGGGCGAGACCAGGCTACTGTACACCGTCATCAACGGCCTGCAGCGGAGGTTGGACAAGCTGAAAGGCCGGGGGAGCGTCGGCCGCGACCTCCCGCTTCTGCAGGCCGGCTCATCGGGCGATGGCTGGGGACCTGGACCAGGTCCGGGCAGACCCCACGCCCCTGGTGGACCCCCCAGGAATCGCCCCGGCGCTAGCGCCCCCTCTCTCAGCGCCCCCTCTCATCACAGCGCGGGGCGTCGTAGTGAGTGTGTGCGGTCCGGCAGTGGCAGTGAAGAGTGGCGTGACGAGTGGCTCTGTGCGGAGTACCACAGCCGCTGTACCCAACTGCGGACACAAGTACGCCCCTGACGCCCCGCACCAGTCCCAGAGCCAATCCCAACGGCAGGAGGGCGATATGGTGGACTCAGAGATGAGGTCCCCAGAGGGGACGTGGAGTGGGATATCAGCGGAGGCGAGGAAGACCTGAACCAGCTCGGCATTACCCCGCCGCGTGGTGTACGACGGGAGGCCGCTGAACGCGGCCGCCAGCGCTGTGATGAGGAGGCATACATGTAGGGAGTACGGCGCGAACATCTAGGTTCAGCGTACATGGAGGAACCACGGTGTGGCCACATGGATACCGCGGAGGAGATGGAAGTGGCAGCCTTGGGAGTCCGTGGTGGACGCCGATTGGAACCTAGGTCGACCTCGCGGACGGCGTTCATGGTCTCCAAGGCCGCGGATGCCGCAGTATGGGCAGACCTGAAAGACATCAAGCCTCCCACGTACGATGGCAACCCCCTCAACCTCGACCGCTTCTTGGAGAAGCTGAACGATTGGGGAATGACCGTCACTGAGGACATGGATCCCGCGGAGGCGGAGAAATATGTCTTCAAACAGTTCAGGGGGCGCCTGCCGGAGGTGCTCCAAGAGGTATACTTCGTGGCCACCAAGGAGGGGGAAATCAAGACCCTCAAGGAAGCCAAGAAGTGGCTCAACAAGCAGGAGCGGGTAGACGCTCCGCAGGTGGCTGCCAAGCGGTGGAAGGCCATCAAGCTTCAGCATGATGGTCTGGAGATCCGCCTACGGGACTGGCGGGACTTCCGGGGGCAATACACCCTCTTCCGCCGCAACGTGGAGGACTGGAATGAGGGTTCCGAGCAGGCCCGCCTGCTCTCCATGCTGCCGGAAGCATGGAACAAGAGAGTCACCAAGAGGGAGGCCAAGAGAGCCAAGTTCAACCACACGGTCAAGATGATGCTCCCAGAGGAGTATCATACAAACGTGGTGGCTTGGACGAAGCGGCACGTGGCCCGGGATGTCAAGCAGCACTTCCTGCGGAATGCTCTCCTCATCACCGTCACGGGCGATCGCGAGAAGACCGCGATGTGGCGCCTTGATGAGTGTGAGTTGTGCGGCCAGACCATCCGTCAACAGGCCATCGCGGAGCGGATGAGCTGCGACGAGGTCCTGGAGTGGGTCGGAGAGGAAGTGCTCGAGGACCACGGGAATCTCCACCACACCCGCGGGTTGAGGCCCGGCGACCGTGACGTCAACTATGTTGGCGAAGGGTCCGGCGGGGAAGCTGCCATGGATTTGTTATGGGAGGAACAAAGGGTTCAACCATGACCCCCCATGTCCAGTCCACAGGGCCGACACAGAGGCTTACAAGAAGGTGCACGGGTCGAAGAAGCGTGCACCTGCGAGTGTCCGGGAGGCCAAGGTGGAGGTCATCAAGGACGAGCTCTCCAAGCTGATGTCGGTGGGGACCGAGTTGGCGAAGGAGATCCAGGAGATCAAGAGGGCCTGGGTCCCCAAGTCGGACGACAAGAACAAGGACAAGGAGAAGAAGGGTAAGAAAGGGGGAAAGAAGAAGGGTGTCAACGAGGTTGACGCGGAGGAGAGTACCCCAACTCCCACAAGCGACGCCCCTTAGCGGAGCCCCTGCAGCCAAGGGCCCAAGCTAGGGCGGTCGCAGGATGGTGTTGTAGGAAGTGCAACACCATCCCATTCAGGAGATACCAAGCACAACGGGGTCGCCGCGGGCGGAAGACCCGTTCCAACACCCAAGACGAAGGACGGTTGCAGTGGCAGGGTGGGGGCAAGTGCTGGAGGGATGACCGCCCTAGGCGGATCCCCGTGTCCGACCAAGGTCCCCGGTGAAGGCACGAACCCTTGCAGCCGGCCATCCTTCGCGATCAAGAACGTGTTTGATGTGCTCCAAGATCTTTGCGGGAGTATCGGAGGATCACCGGGACCGCAGCTGGATGCTGCAGATGGGCAGCCTGAGCCCATTGTCCACGACCTGCACCAGTCGCTTATTAAGCTTCTGGAACGGCCGGAGATCCTGAGCTTGCACGACGTGCGCCGTGTAGGGCGGGAGCGGCAGTTGCATCTTAATGTACGTGCCCTATGCGGGGAAGTGGAGAAGGTCTTCGACGTGTTGGTCGACACGGGCGCTCAGGTCAGCCTGGTGAAGGCGGGCCTACTTCTGCCAGAGTGCTTGACCGACAGTTGGAGTCCTGTCAGGCTGAAGCCGGCGAACAGCGGGTACATGGTGGGAGGCACAACGGAAGCGGCCATTGGGCTGCAGTTCGTGAACCACCGTGAGCTGAGCTGCCCGGACCTCGGCAAGGAAATCCTCCTCCAAGGCCGCTTCTACGAGGCCCAGATGGACTGGGACATGATCGTCGGGTACGACTTCATAATGGAGACGGACTCTGGCGTTCTCCCGGCCCAGGCCTCCATGACCCCGTACCAGGACGACCAGCTCTTGTGGCTCTCGTCACCTGAGCACCATGTGGAATTCCACTGGATCCACCCAGAACGCAATCAGTTTGAAGTAGCTGCACTGGGGACAGAGCCAGCTGGGCCAGCAAACCAGGAGTACGGCGTAATGCTGCAAGTGGCGAGCCGAGTGGTTGCGGACCTGGGAGCTTCGGATCGGGCCCTGGATGCGTTCTCCTCAGGAACCTCCGCCCATCTTCGGGTGTGTGAGAAGTACTGGAGCGCCCAGAAATCCGCGTGGAAGAAGCACTGGGGTCGGCATCAGGGTTTGATGTGGATCCATTGCCCTCGATGCAACATCCCAAGGGCGGTAGCGAAGATTCGCAAGGACCGCGCCAAGGCAGTGTTGGTCGTTCCTATGGGATGCACCGAGGAGGAGAGGCCCAAGATTGGCTGGTCTCACTGACCAACATGACCTTAAACAAGGTCGTCCTACCGGCTGGAGAGAGTGTCTATCAGGACGCTAAGGGACAGCCCATGCCACCCCAGAGATGGCAAACGGAATTCCACTATATGGATGGGGGCCTTGAACAGGCCGACGCAACGGACTTCGTGTGTGTCAACCGCATCATAGCGGAGCCCTGGCGGCAATGCTTTGTGGTTTCCCCCGTTGACATTGGAGAATCGGAGGACCTCCTCACTGAAGAGGAGCTGGACCTGGTTCAGGGGTATATGGATCAGCCCTTCCACGACTGGGGAAGCCAGCGTGAGGGGAAACGCCAGGATAAAGCCTGCTGGGAAGTGGACTCCATCGTCTCTGGTTCCTATGATGGGAATACCTTCGTAAGGAGGGTACTGGACCACATGTCAAGCCAGGAGGAGCCAATCGGCGGGAATCCACCAACCTATGGTGACTTGTCCCGAGGCAAGACCAGTTATGGCCCTTTGCGCCACCTGGGAAGACCACCAGAGCTAAAGCTGCCGGAGGTACCCCGCAAGTAAGCTCAGTGGTTCAGGTGCCCGGAAAGGCCAAGGCGGAGTCCGATGATTGCCCCAAGATCCAGACATTGAGGGCCAGGCTGAAGCAGAAGTATGGTGAGACCTTCTTCAGCCGAAAACCTGTGTTTCCCCCACCGGTACGTGGACCGTATGGTGAGGCCAAGATACAACTGAAGCCGGACCCCCGAGTGTACAGGCACAGGGAGTTTGCGGTGAGAGGCGAGAGGAAGGAGGCCATGCGGAAGATCCTCCGTGAGTTCATCGAGAGGAGCTGGCTTGAGCCATGCCACTCCGATTGGGCCTCCCCGTGCCCTCTCGTCCCGAAGAAGGTGGCCGGGGAGTGGTGGCTCGTGGTCCGCTACCGCGGCCTAAACGCCCAAACGCAGCATGACAGCTATACGCTGCCCCTCATTGAGGACGTGCTGCAAAAGCAACACCGGCAGAAGATCTTCACGGTGATTGACCTGAAACATGGTTATCATCAGATGCCTTCCGCCGATGAGTCCCATGCCTGCACAGCCATGAGCACCCCACTGGGACCCCTCCAGTGGAAGGTGATGCCCATGGGCGTTACCAATGGCAATGCGGCTTTTCAGCGGATGCTGAAGAACCTGCTTGAGCCGGTGCGTGACTGTGCGGACCCCTTTGTGGACGACGTGATCATCGCGTCCGGGGACCCCAGTATGAGCTATGATGAGCTCCTGGAGGCAAATGAGAGGGCCGTCACCAGAGTGCTGGACCACCTGGTTCGGCACAAGCTCAGGGGCAGCAGTGACAAGGCCACCCTTGCGGTAAGCGAGGTGGTCTTCACTCGCCACTTAGTCGGCAACGGGCAGCGGAGGCCCATACCTGGCAAGGTGGTTGCCATTGAGCACTGGGAGAAGCCCAAGACGGTCTCTGAGCTACGGGCATACTTGGGGTTCTGCAACTACTACTCGGGGTATATCAAGATGTATGCCGAGTACGCGGCCCCCATGACGGCCATGCTCAAGGGCAACCGAAAGGAGACCAGGAAGGGGTCCAAGAAGGCACTGGTCTGGAATGATGAGTCCGACTGTGCCTTTGAGGGGATGAAGCAGGCGCTGCTATCCGCAGTGGGTCTGCACCTCGTGGATCCTGCGCACCGACGCCTCCGACTACACCGTTGGCGCTGTGTTGGAACAAGTGCTTGACGATGGGAGGCACGTGCCTGTGGCCTTCTGGAGCCGAGTCCTGGCAGAAGGCCAGAGACGGAGGTGGACGCCCCGAGAAAAGGAGGCGTATGCCATTGTCATGGCTCCCCGGAAATGGGCGGGGTACATTGCCCTCCATCTCGTCAGTGTCTGCACCAACCATCAGAGTCTTCAGTTGTGGCACAAAGAGCACGTGGACACCCCCTCTGGTCTGGCCTCCAGACTGGCAAGATGGCATGATATGTTGGCCAAGTTCGACCTCACGGTTGTGTATGTACCTGGCAAGGACAACACTGCAGGGGACTGTCTCAGCAGGTAGGCCTACCCCGCCAGCAGGGGCATGACGGATGTCTCCGCCCATGGCTATGAGGCCGAGACCGTGGAGGCCAAGAGGATCATAGAAATGGAGCGCCTGATGGAGGAGGAGGGTGTTAAATGCTTCGTCGTCCTGGCCGCGGATGCCCGCCACGGAAGGAGGATGGGCAGAGCGGTCAATCTACTCCCCCTGGAGGGAGCTGAGTCCGACAAGCACCTTTTTCCCTGAACCGTGCCTCCAGGACGACCGGACTGACGACTACACCAAGTCCGAGGCCTTTGAGGCCGAGTACCGGGCTGTGACCGACCCTGATGACGGGCAGAGATGGCCAAAGGGGCTGACCGAGGAGGATGGCAAGCTCTACCGGAATGGTAAGCTGCTGGTGGCGGAGTCTTCAGTCGTCGACCTATGTGAGGCTTGGCACCACCACATGATGCACCCAGGGGTCAAGAAGCAAGCCCTGGATATGCAGCGCTGGTTCGAGATCGACCAGATCGGTCTCTACAACGCCATCAAGGAGGTCAGGAAGGGTTGTTCAGTCTGTCAGGCCTGCAATCCCGATAACCGGAACGTCACGGGGGAAGCCCAATGGACTCCGGTACCTGACCAGCCCATGAAGAGCGTGGCCATGGACGTCTTCTCCATGCCCGAGGCTCACATAGGCAAGGAGACCTTCGACTGTGTGGTCCTTTGTGTGGACCGCCACAGCGGCTACGTAGTTGCAGTTCCGGCACGCAAAAGGGGGTTGCTAGCCAAGGAAGTGGTGGTCATTATAATCCGTCATTGGCTGACCGTCTTTGGCATCCCCCGCACCATTTGCAGTGACCGAGGACCCCAGTTTACTGGCGGCTGGTTCAAGGCCATGTGTTCCCTCATGAGGATACGTCATGCCAAGAGCGTTGCCTACCTCAGCCGGTCGGACGGCTGGGCTGAAGTGGCTGGAAGGCAGCTGTTCGAGAAGCTACGCATGATTCACATCACCAACCCACGTCCAAACTGGTTTGAGGAGATGTGGCCTGCCCTAAAGGCCCATCATGACACCCCCACTCCGGTGGATTGTCCCCTCACCAGAATTTTTTCGGCAGGGACCCCCTGATTGGGGACTTCCCTTGTCGGGTGAAGGTATGGCCATGGACGCCAAGGAATTCTTTGCGCGGCAGGAGCTAACGGCGCGGAACATCCGCCAGCAGCTCGAGAAGGATCACGCTGTGCCTCAGAAGTCCGCCCCGAGCTCGACAGCGCAAAGGTTCAGGGTGGGAGACCCAGTGCGGGTGATCAGACCCCGCCCCATGGGCACCCGGGGCACCTAAACCTGGTTCACACCCGGAGAGGTGGTCCGCAGGATCGGTGAGGACACCTACTGCATCAAGGTGGGTCACTGACAGTTCTGGGAGCGCCACGAAAGTCAACTCCGTGTGCGGGAACCCGATCTCCGTGGCCAACATGTGTCCCTGGACTACACCGCACATGAGGCCAATTCGGACGACGACTACGCTGAGCAGGACAACTATACCGTCGGAAAGATCCTGGCCCAGCGTCCGAACGCCTCGGCACCCGAAGGCCTGGAGTTCAAGGTTCGTTGGCGAGGCTATGGGCCATCCCACAACACCTGGGAACCCCTCTCATTGTTCTTGCCGCGGATTAACACCCCCTTTCATGGACTACATCCGCGAACACACTACCAAGCTCCACGTCTCGGACTTGGCGGCACTCACCCGGGCGATTGCAGCCAGTGGCGCCTTATCACTGCCCTGAGCTCTCCCCTGATGCAGTTTGAGCGGTTGTTTGGTGGACGGATCGTCCCTCACTTGCTTGCTCTCTTCCATCTTCTGGTGACCTGCCATCTGAGTGGCCATGTACCACCCCTGCTTAATCAAGGGGGGGTGGCCCCTCTCTTCCACTCATATTCGTCACTCCCCGCCTGCTGAATCGTTGAGAAACCAGACAGGGCGACTGACCGTGACATTTGCTGAGCTCTTGACGCCTTGAAGCACATACGACGTTGGGCAACGGATGCCGCTGTCATCGGCATTGCAAATCTGGGTGTGTGGTCTGTTCCCATGGCACTTGCGGGGTGCAGACCAGTCTATGTGTGTCTGCAGACTATATATGGCCTGGACTCAGGCGTTTTTCTGTCAACCCCCCAGGGCATATGCCTTATCCGTACCGGGGCGTGGTTTGCTGCTCCGTTCAGAGCGTGTTTACACGCCTATTGACCTGATTTTTGCTCACCTTTCTGCCCTCCAGGATATGTGCATATGTATGTTGAGTGTTAACGATCCATCACTGAAGTATGGACAGTTTCTCCCCCCGAGGGGACACGAATCGGAATAAGAAGGCGCCCTGAGTCGCCGTGTACATGCTTCTACATGTGTCCAGCCTGGAACAATACCTAAGTACAGATTGTCTTGTGTGAGTGCCCGTGATACCGTGTGCCCTACTGGCTATGATGTGCTGAGATCCTGATTGCGCCAGGCAGGAAGCCCAGTTGCCTGACTACACTCCCAGCGGTCCGCCACTGTCAGTCCCAGCGTGAGCCTACCTCGGTCAGTCTGCCTGGGAAACTGGTGGTTTGAGGAGCCGACACCACCGCCCAGACTGCATGGGGACTGCCCCATGCATGGCCCTCGTGGTAATAGGGCGAGGGAAAAGACGGCCTTGATGCCCGATCCCTTATGGAGGAGCTCCTGCGGCTTTACCACTCTGGACTCGTGTCGTGGATATGGACATTGTGCGCCCGAGGGAAGACCCGTGGGGACTCTCTCCCAGTCTGCTTCCTTGGAAAGCTTGGGGTAGCCTGATGGATCCTTGTGGTCGCTTTCGACCCGTGGGACCACCTTGGTTGTCGCGTGACGCCTATGTTGGCCGTGTATGCCACTACCACTGTGGTGTTGACCGTTGCAGCCGGCACTTGGTGCGCCTGGTATGGGTTAACGGGTCCTTTGGATACCGAACAATCGCCGCCAGGACCCGGGGTTTGATAGCTTATACTCTACTTGCAGTTACAAGCACCTACAGCACCATACCTGTCTTACCGTGGGATTGTCGTGGGCAACCTAACCCGAAAACCAGCCTAAAGTGTGGAGTGTGACCCACCTCCCCCAGGGGATGGTCCTGGGTACCCGCTGCCATGTGTGGGTGATATCGAGTCCCGCCGGGGTTTGCTCTAAGGAGGGGGGTGAAGCAGTACCAAGAACCCGTGGCCCATGGCCCGGAGGCCCGGAATCCCATGGCCTGGAGACCCGGAAGCCGTTACACCCGTACGGACGCCGTCAACACCATTCGTCAGTGGGATATCCCTTTTCTCCAATCCGCGGGATCCGGATACCGAGCCCTAACCACTAAATCGATGTGGAATTACCATAATTTTGCTTTCATGATCGATTTTCGGTTAGAAATCGGTGAATTACCCGATTTCTAACGTGATTTCTAATTGCTGTGAAATCGCTGCCTGTTGTCGCCTGTTCTCGCGTTTGCGTCGCCTCTCCGTGGCGAGTTTTGTGAGGGATCTTTCTCCTGTACCTTTGAGGTTCTAAGGGAAGTCAAGAGGGGGAACTGGAGGGTTTTCAATGTACTTTCATCTTGTGTGTTCACCAGAATTCTTCACCGAGGCGTCTGCGAGAAAATTAGCGCGCAAGGTTTTCCGTCGATCGCTCGAACTCATGGTTCTCAAGGACCATGAGTTCGGACGGTACTCCACATCTCCCCCCTGTGCCTCTCATCCATGCCCCTTTCACGTTGGCATATCACTTAGTATGGGGAAGCGGGCAATAGGGATGTATTAGGCAGCATATGGGTGTCGTAAACGCAAGTTATTTGCGTGCGCAAACGCTAACTTTGTGTGCTTGTGAGCATGCACGTTAATCACCGAACACAATGCTCACAAGACCAAAAACCCAAGGCCCTCTTCGTTTTCTGAGCCAATTCCACCATGGCTCCACGCAATTCAATGTGTACCAAAACTCATTTTTTGAAAAAGGACAAAGTTTGGTCGAAAATTAGGCCAAAGTGGCAAATCCCCGAGGCTGGTACTCGGAGCCTATGAGGAATTGAGCTTTGAATCAATGCAATATGTAAAGTATAGACCACCAATAACATCGCGGATAGCTTGATTGACTTTTGCAACCTTGCCTCCTATTTTTTATAGTGTCGTCTTGTGAGCACGCTTGCCATACTACCTCTTTGCACACGCGCTTATATGCAAACGCTAATGACACGGGTGGGCGAGGACAATCTAACCATAGTTGGCATATTTGAAAGCACCTACTATGGCCCTACTCCAAAAATGTTTACTCATATTTTTGTTCCTCAGGGGCCCATAGATATATACGTGCCAATATCGCCAATATATGCAGGTTTCCCCATTTATGATGTGCTTCAACAATTTAGGTGTTAAAAATATTTTCCTAATGCTTTGAACCCCAACCTTTGTTGCAAAAGAGAAGCAAAGCTTTGGTTTGCATCCTTCGAAAGGCCCAAGGCCTATCTCTCCTGTGATACGGAGATGCGATTTTTCGAGTGACCACTTTTGGGTGAATTTTGGCCGATTCGCCCAGAATGGCCACAAACCACGTCTCCCCCTTAATGTTCGGCCCAAGGTTGTGTGCGCCACTTGACCAAGGGTAAGGGCGATTCGGAGAGGGAACATAAACCCGCATTGAATGGGGTGTGTCCCCATATGGCCTCTCCTCGTAAAGGGAGAGTTGTGGGTCACCTAATTTGAGGTATGTTGCCATTCTGCCCCGTTTGCGTGTCATTTTCCGTCCAAGGGGGAAAAAAGCTAAAGGTGACTACGAGGGCTGGCAAGTGGCATATATTGGGACCTAAGTCCCATGTGTCTATAGCATCTTTGGTTGGAAGGATCCTTGCCGTGCCCATGGAGACATGGAATCATGAGTGCGGGCCATTTTGGCCAAATTTCCTGTTTCTGCCATTGTCCGCCATATTGGGGCTGCCATATCTCCATCGGGCAAGGGACCTAGCAAGGAGAAAAAAGCGATTATTGTAGCATATGACCAAGGGTCGAAGGCCATTGAATTTCGTATTTGCTCCTCCTGAAGCGGTACCCAGAACCCCATGGCTAGGTTAGGGCTTACAACCGGTCTCCGGTCCACTAACCCCAAGTACGGAAGGGAAGACGCCCGTTGACGCCCGGTGCGAGCCCGACGGGAGCGTGTTCCGTGCCGTAAAGCCCCGCATCGGCAACCGATGCGCCGCCAGCGGAGATTTATATATCAGAATATCAGGAATCAACAGGGATTTACTTTCATATTGTTTCCGTCAATTTTTACGCTTCCGTTCTGATATTCACTGTTTTGATAGCTGGCAGTTAGCTCGCGACTTTAGCGTAACCGCCAGTTTAACTGTTATATACAGATCTTTTAGCGCAAATCGTGACCAAGACTCTAAAGTCTTCAGGAATTGCATTGATGCATCCGCAATTTTCACATCTTACACTCGCAACCTTAATCCGAATTTTTCAGGATGTCGAAATCGGATTTTCGACTTCAAAGCTTTATATGCCTTGCGTCCCCACACGTGCGCGCTAGCGTAATGGATCATGGTCAAGAGGGTAGAGTTTGCGTTAATACTCTTTGGCCATGATATTGCGTGCGTTAAGATAACTTCCGAGTGTAGCGTGCGAGTGTTGGTGTTGCATAGGAACTCTCCTTGAGTCCCTATGAGCGATTGACACAAAGTTAGGCCCTTGAAAGGGGCATGACATATCATGGCGGGAGCTACCTTTTTGGGCAATATGTGGTATGTGCCATGTGTTGTGTTGCGTGCCCAATTGGCGGGTCCATCGCTCCAAGCCCAACCCGCCAATGGACCTCATATTGCGCAAGCCCCTTCTCCATACTCCCCACAATCAATTGCAAGCCTAACCTTCGTGTTGGGAAGCTTGTGTGGCGATCCCAAAGCGATGCGTTGGGAGCAAGGTGTGTGTTTTGCAATTTTCCATATTTTCATGTGCCCACTTGGGAAGTAGCGCTCGTAACCTTTCAAAGCGCCCCAAGTGGAGCACATATGTGGAATCAAAGGTCATTGGTGTCAAGTCATTGTGTTTAGAAGGATTGGTCGATTACCCAATCCAAGCCGAAGATATCATATTATATTTGTGCGCCTCTCAAGGCACTTTTGGGGTTCTTTTCGCCAATATTGCTGTTTTTTACCCGTCATGATGTCAAGTGGCGACCTTGTATCTCAACTTTGCGCTCAATTGACATCATGACCCAAGTATGTTATGGGGGTACATATTTCGGTGCCCAACATATCTTGGACCCAGCGTATAACTCCTCTTGGGCTTGGCATACCGTGGCCGCCATGTTGGCGATTTGGGACTATCTCAAATCATGGGCTCACTTGGCGACCCTGCCATTCCCAAAACCGGAGGAGTTGGGCGACGCCCAAAGTATATTTTGGACACATATGACGTGAGACGAATCCTATGGCACACTCTGGTCCAAGTCGGGCATGTGCCTCATTTGCCCCAACCATGAGTGTGCGCATTTTCGGCCATTTTGAGCAATTTTCCACATTTTCTGCCCGCCGTGCACTATGTTGAGCCCACCCGTGCACGCCAGACGCATGGACCAACGGACCATATATGACATGGGTGTTATGTATATTGGTCCCCATGGTTCACACACCACGTGGGCGAAGCGGAGCAACCTTCGTTAAGGTGCTAGCCCAGAGTGAGTGTGGGCAATTTTGCCATTTTGGCATTTGTGGACCCAATTGGGATCGTCACCACGCCAAGTGGCATGGAGATCTTTGAGGGCCAAGTTCGTGGGAGTCTCAGTTGGACTCATGGTGCATCGCGTATGGAATTGCAGGTGCGATCTCCAAGCCGGCGTGGAGATATACTATTGGGAGCACCCCGAATTTTGGCTCATTTCGAGCAGCCAAAATGACCCCCCTTTGGGACCCCAATTTCAACCCCCCGTGTGGACAATTGGCGGCCCCATATCTCTTTGCCCATGTGGAGCCCGGACCTAATTTCAAGTTGTACACTCAGATGAAAGTCCTAGGTCCTGCCTCCTATCCTGTGGGCCATTTGCCTTGCCCTGGCCGGGCGAGCCAGGCGTGAGAATGATGCCAATTTTGGTGATTTTGGCATCATGACCCCACTTGACGAACCCGTGGTGCCCTGATGCCGGTACCTCGGAGGGAACCAGGTTGGGTGAGGGCTCCAGGAAGTTCATACTCAAAAGGGCATAGGGTCAGTTGCCTCGTCCCTACCTCTGGCGGGTCCGGACGAGGGGTCAATTTTGGAGATTTATGAGCCAATATCAGTTTGGGCTGAAAAGGCCCATTTTCAGCTACAAACTCCTAGGGGATTTTGGCGGGGCCATATCTCTTGATCAGAAGGGAGTTGGGACCAGCCGTTAAGGGAGCATAGGGAGCCATTGTCAGTTGGCCTGGTGCCTCTCTTGGTTTCCAGGAACTCGCCTGTGGCTGCGCGGTACACCTCCCCTATCGGCAGGGTTTCAGGGTCCGGACTGAGCAGGGCATGGGTTGTGTTTGAGCCCCTGCTTCCACCAGCCACTGAGAGGGTCGGATTTGGGATTGCGATACGAGTTGGGACTGAGTGTCTATTGTCCTGTGATGCCCTTACCGCAGTTCAGTCTTAACCCCATGTGTACATATTCTGATGTGTTGCTGTACATACGTTTGTTCTCTTGTTTCAGAGTGGCAAGGATCCTGAAACGCTTTGTCACATGACATGAGCGCATTGATGCCCCTGTGAGCGTAGTGCTTTGCCTGCCTGCTCACTTGCGCGTGTCCACCGCAGCGTCCCGTGGCCAGGCCCCCCACGGGAACGCATCAAAAGCGTTTCACCGCCGCGGGGTTACCCATCCCTCGCGTGCCACTCGGGGCCACCAACCCCGAGCAGCGCGTCGCAGCAGCTCGCAGCTCGCAGCTCGCAGCGCAGCGCAGCGGCTCGCAGCGCCGCCCAGCGACAGCGCCGAGTTCGTCACGGAGCCCGCAGCGCCGTCCAGAGCATCGCCCTGACCGCGCCGCGACCGTGAAGGAGGTGCACAGACCAGGACTCCTGCATCAGCGAGTCCCATCAGCCGACCAGCAACCACCTCCACAACCACCGGCTGACCAGCACCAGCCGCACTCCCAGTCTAGTGCTGCAGCACCCGCCTCAACAAACACCGCCAGGACCAGTTCGTTGAGCGGAACGAGTGCACCCCAAAGACCTCAAGACCAAGTACGCCCCCCGCTGCCATGGTAAACTGGCAGGAAGCGGGTAAGACGTGGCCGCGGCCCCACCCCCATGCAGCGCAAATATTGCGTGGGTTGGTTTGGGAACAGCACTACCGCCACAGCCACCCCCGGTGGGAAGGCGGCATGCCCGGGAGCTTCGAGCTCCGCACGGACATGGCCCCCGACCGCCTGCAGGCCGTGGAGGACTGGCTGCGGGCAGATTGGGTTTGCCTGCCGCTTCCAGCAGAGGCGCTGGAGGACCTGGACCCGGCCGGACAGGCCCGGCGAAGGGCTGCGCCCCGATGGGATTCAGGAGGACGAGAACTCCAACGAGTACCCGTGGGGCGCCTCGATCAATGTCTCCATGTGGGACATGATCGAAAAGAACTTCCCGGAACCGGGGAGCGAGCGCAGGCTGCAGGGGAGCAGCATCAGCGCGTCTCCGGGGAAGGTGAAGCGGTCTGCCGGGGACAGGAAGCGGGACCGGAAGTGGCGGGAGTACCAGGAATCCCTGGCCGCCGAAGCCGCCCAAGGCGCCAAGGGCGGAATCCCAGCCCCCAGTCCCCAACGGGCCAATGGCGGTCACCACCCCGGCTCCACCACCCTTGGCGACTACTTCCAAGTCGCCAAGCAGACCAAGGCCAAGCCCCGTCCGCTGCTCCTGAGGAAGTCAGGCCCCAGCAGCGACGTGGAGTCGGCCCACCGCGGGAGGATGCCGGCCGACCAGGCCAGCTCCAGCAGCAGCGTCGCTCCCGACCAAAGGGACGTGGCGCGCGCCTGTGAGCGCGCCTGTGGGGTGCCCTGCAACCTTCGGGTTGCCCGGCAACGGGCCACGCAGCGGAACGCTGCCGTGGAGGGCGCCGCGGGCATCGCCCAGCAGGAGGCTGCGGAGTGGGCGCATGGCATGGCCATCCACACCACCACCGTGGCGGCCATTGCGGCCGGACTCACAGCCACAGCCGCCCGTGAGGCAGCGATTGCCCAGGTCAAGAGTGAGTGGGCGGCAGCCGACGAGGAAGCCCGCCTGACGCAGGAGGCCATTGCCTGCAAGGAGGCCAAGGTGA
The DNA here is from genome assembly GCA_964036045.1 of Eutreptiella sp. 'Long Island Sound 2002'. Lineage (NCBI taxonomy): Eukaryota > Euglenozoa > Euglenophyceae > Eutreptiales > Eutreptiaceae > Eutreptiella > Eutreptiella sp. 'Long Island Sound 2002'. Next base: position 48,218,237 of record OZ038384.1, read on the forward strand.
AGGCGCTGGAAGAGGCGCTGGCCCAGAAGAGGGCAAAGAAGGAGGCGGAGGAAAGGGCCCACGCCAAAGCGACGGCTAAGGCCCAGGCGGACGCCGCCAAGGAGGACGCCATCGAGGCCGCGCGACGGAAGGTCGCTGAGGAGAGGGCCAAGACGGAGGCGGAGCTGGCGGCGTTGGAAGCGGACAAGGCTCGGCTTCAGCAGGCCCGGGAAGCCGAAGCAGCTCGTGCCCGGGAGGAAGCCGAAGCGCGAGCTGCCGCAGCCACAGCCGCCGCAATGAAGGAGGCAGAGGCCAAACTCCGCCGCGAGACTCCCCCGGGAGGATCACGAGTGGAGACCCTTCGAAACCTTTTCGAAGGGGACGCCTCCTCCAAGATGACGCTGGATGAGGCGGATACGGGCAGCAGTGGGAGCAGTGGCCCCACTGCCCATCGACGGAGGAAGGGCAAGGGGAAGACCCCCGAGAGGCCGCGGAGGCCAGCGGGTGGACACCCCCACGACAGTGACCCCTTCTTCACCGCCAGCGACGGGGATGAACGAGGCCGCCGACATCGCCAAGTGGTGACTTGGACGGGCGTAGGAGGCGGAGACGTCCCCATGGAGCCAGAAGGTGACGATGAGGATCTCCCTCCTCCCTACCGGAGCTCGGAGTCTTCCGAGACCGAGACGCCCAGGTGGGGCGACATGGACGAGGATGACGACATGGACTTCGACATCACGAAGAAGCGCCCATCCTCGGACCCACCGAGGCGACCCGGCAGAGACCCACCGGGACCCCCTGGCGGAGGACCATCAGGACCCCCTGGAGGACGCCCACCAAGTGGACCCCCTGGAGGCGGACCACCGGGCGGGGGAGGACGCCCTGGACCGAGCGGACCCGGCAGAGGCCCTCCTTGAGGACCCCGTGGGGACCCTGACGACCCACAAGGGAATGGCGACCCGGATACCACCTGGCGGTGGATTGTCTACCTCCACAGGAGCGTCCAGTTCCTCGAGCGCGAGGTAGACACGGGCAAGGGCGAGATGACTCGCATCGCCAGGGTCGCCGCGCGCGCGCAGAGAGAGCTGGACATCGCCAGGGGCGGGACCAGGTCGCTGAACAGGGTCATCAGCGGCCTGCAGCAGAGGCTGGACGCGCTGGAAGCCCGTGGGAGCGTCGGCAGCGACCACCCACCCCTGGAATCTGGCTCGTCGGACGACGGCTGGGGACCCGGACCAGTTCCAGGCAGACCCCACGCCCCCGGCGGAGGCCCCGGGAGTCGCCCCAGCGCCAGTGCCCCCTCTCTCACCGCCCCCTCTCACCACAGCGCGGGCCCCCGCAACGAGCGCGTGCCGCCCGGCAGTGGCAGCGAGGATTGGCGTGATGAGTGGCTCAGCGCGGAGGACCGCAACCGCGGTGCTCCACCGCGGACACCGGTACGCCCCCGACGCCTCGGACCAGCCCCGGAGCCAATCCCAATGGCTGGTGGACGTTATGGTGGACTCAGGGATGAGGTCCCCAGAGGAGACGTGGAGTGGGATGTCGGCGAAGGTGAGGACCTGGACCTGGACCTGGAGGAGTTCGACATCAGCCCGCCGCGTGGTGTACGACGGGAGACCGCTGAACGCAGCCGCCGGCGCCGTGATGAGGAGGCGTACATGGAAGGAGTACGGCGTGAACATCTAGGTTCAGCGTACATGGAGGAACCGCGGCATAGCCACAGGGATTCCATGGAGGAGATGGACGTGGCAGCCGTGGGAGTCCGTGGGCGAGGCCGATGGGAAACTCGGTCGACCTCGCGGCCGGCGTTCATGGTCTCTAAGGCCGCGGATGCCGCGGTGTGGGAAGACTTGAAGGACATCAAGCCCCCCATGTACGATGGCAACCCCCTCAACCTCGACCGCTTCTTGGAGAAGCTGGACGATTTGGGGGTAACCGTCACTGAGGACATGCATCCCATGATATGTCTTCAGACGGTTCAGGTACCGCCTGCCGGAAGTGCTCCAAGAGCTATACTTCGTGGCGACCAAGGAGGGGAAAATCAAGACCCTCAAGGAAGCCAAGAAGTGGCTCAACGAGCAGGAGCGGGTGGACGCTCCGCAGGTGGCTGCAAAGCGGTGGAAGTCCATCAAGCTTCAGCATGATGGACGGGAGATCCGCCTACGGGACTGGCGTGACTTCCGAGGGCAATGCACCCTCTTCCGCCGCAACGTGGAGGATTGGAACGAGGGTGACGAGCAGGCTCGCCTGCTCTCCATGCTCCCGGAAGCATGGATCAAGAGGGTCACCAAGGAGGAAGCCAAGCGGGCCAAGTCCAACGGCACGGTCAAGATGATGCTCCCCAAAGAGTATCATACGAACGTGGTGAGTTGGACGAGGAAGAACGTGGCCCGGGATGTCAAACGGCACTCCCTGCGGAACGCTCTGCTCATCACCTTCTCGGGCGATCGCGAGAAGACCGCGATGTGGCGCCTTGACGAGTGTGACGTGAGCGGCCAGACCATCCGTCTGCAGGCCATTCCGGCGCGGATGAGCTGCGACGAGATTCTGGAGTGGGTTGGCGAGGAGGTGGTCAAGGAGTACCGGAACCTCCACCACACCCGCGGGTTGAGGCCCCGCGACCGCGACGTCAACTACGTTGGCGAGGGACCTGGCGGGGAAGCTGCCACGGACCCAGCGGGAGCCGACGGCGATGTGACTCTCGTCGACGATGACGACGACGATGAGCCCGCCGAGGTGGCCGTTAGTGCCTTCGTGGCACACAACCTGAGCGCGGGGAGCAAACCGGGAAACTGGAAGCCCCTGCAGCAGGGTAGGAAGAAGAAGGAGAAGAGGGACCCTCCGTTGTCCTTTGGGGAGTTCATACGAGCTCACCCTCAGGGCTGTTTCGTGTGTTATGGGAGGAAAAAAGGCTTCAACCATGACCACCGAACATGCCCCACCCACCAGGCCGACACGGAGGCCTACAAGAAGGCGCACGGGTCGAAGAAGCGTGCACCTGCGGGTATCCGGGAGGCCAAAGTGGAGGTGGACAAGGATGAGCTCTCCAAGCTGGTGTCGCAGGGGACCGAGTTGGCCAAGGAGATCCAGGAGATCAAGAGGAACTGGGTCCCCAGGTCGGACAACAAGAACAAGGAGAACAACCAGAACGACCAGAACAAGGACAAGGACAAGAAGCCTGGGTGTAGGAGGAGTAGGAGGAACAAGGGTGTCAACGAGGTTGATGCCGAGGAGACTACTCCTACCTCCACACCTGACGCCCCCTAGCGGAGCCCCTGCAGCCAAGGGCCCCAGCTAGGGCGGTCGCAGGATGGTGACGTGGGAAGCGCCAAACCATCCCAGTCGGGAGTCGATAAGCACAAAGGGACTGCCGCGGGCGGAAGGCCCGGTCCAGCGCCAAGTCGCGGAGGCGGGGTGAGGGCAAGTGAAGGCACGAATGCTTGCACCCGTCCGTCCTTCGCGACCAAGAATGTGTTTGATGTACTACAAGATCTTTCCGAGAGTATCGGAGGATCACCCGGACCGCAGCTGGATGCTGCAGATGGGCAGCCTGCGCCCATTGTCCATTACCTGCACCAGTCGCTTGTCGAGCTTCTGGAACGGCCGGAGATCCTGGGCTTGCACGCCGTGCGCCGAGTTGGGCGCAAGCGGCAGTTGCACCTTAAGGTCCGTGCCTTATGCGGGGAAGTGGAAAAGGTCTTCGACGTGTTGGTCGACACAGAAGCACAGGTCAGCTTGGTCAAGGCCGGCCTACTCCCACCAGAGCGTTTGACCGACAGTCCGAAACCGGTCAGGCTGAAGTTGACGAACGGCCAGTACATGGTTGGAGGCACGAAGGAAGCGGCCATCGGGCTGCAGTTCGTGAACCATCGTGAGCTGAGTCGCCAAGACCTCGGCAAGGAAATCCTCCTGCAAGGTCGCTTCTACGAGGCCGAGATCGACTGGGACATGATCGTTGGGTACGACTCCATGATGGAGACGGACTCCGGCGTCCTCCCGGCCCAGGCCTCCATGACCCTGTACCAGGACGACCAGCTCTCGTGGCTTTCGTCACCTGAGCACCATGTGGAATGCCAATGGATCCAACCCGGACGCGATCCGCTCGAAGTAGCCGCACTGGGCACTGAGCCAACTGGGCCAGCAAACAAGGAGTACGGCGTAAGGCCGGAAGTGGCGAGCCGAGTAGTTGCGGACCTGGGTGCTTCGGATCTGGCCCTGGATGCGTTCTCTTCAGGAACCTCCGCCCATCTTCGGGTGTGTGAGAAGTACTGGAGCGCACAGGACTCCGCGTGGAAGAAGCACTGGGGTCCGCATCAGGGCTTGATGTGGATCCATTGCCCTCGATGGGACATTCCGAGGGCGATAGCGAAGATTCGCAAGGACCGCTCCAAGGCAGTGCTGGTTGTTCCTATGGGATGCACCGAGGAGGAAAGTACCCGGAATTCGGTAGTCTCGTTGACCAACATGACCTTAAACAAGGTCGTCCTACCGGCTGGAGAGAGTGTCTATCAGGACGCTAAGGGACAGCCCATGCCACCCCAGAGATGGCCAACGGAATTCCACTATGTGGATGGGGGCCTTGATCAGGCCGACGCCACGGATTTCGTGTGTGTCAACCGCATCATAGCAGAGCCATGGCGGCAATGCTTTGCGCTTCCCCCTGTTGACATCGAAGAATCGGAAAACCCCCTCGCTGAAGAGGAGTCAGATCTGGTTCAGGGGTATATGGATCAGCCCTTTCACGACTGGGGAAACCAACGTGAGGGCAAGGGCCAGGACAAGGACTGGTGGGAAGTGGACTCCATCGTCTCTGGTTCCTATCATGGGAACACCTTCGTACAGAGGGTGCTGGATCATATGTCCAGCCAGGACGAGCCGCCCGGCGGTAACCCACCCACCTACGGCGATCTATTCCGAGGCAAGACCAGAGATGGCCCTTTCTGCCACCTGGGAAGACCGCCTGAGCCGAAGCCGAGCGGGGTCGCTACCCCTCAAGTAAGCTCAGTGGTCCAGGTGCCCGGCAAAGCCAAGGCGGAATCCGATGATTGCCCCAAGATCCAGGCGTTGAGGGCCAGGCTGAAGCAGAAGTATGGGGATACCTTCTTCAGCGGAAAGCCTGTGTTTCCCCCACCGGTGCGTGGACCGTATGGTGAAGCAGGACCCCCGTGTGTATCGTCACCTGGAGTTTGCCCTGAGGGGCGAGAGGAAGGAAGCCATGGAGAAGATCCTCCGTGACTTCATCCAGAGAGGCCGGCTCGAGCCGTGCCACTCCGAATGGGCCTCTCTGTGCTTCGTCGTCCCCAAGAAGGTGGCCGGTGAATGGCGGCTCGTGGTCGACTACCGCGGCCTAAACGCCCAAACGCAGCACGACAGCTATACGCTGCCCCTCATTGATAATATGCTGCAAAAACAACACCGGCGGAGGATCTTCACGGTGATTGACCTGAAACATGGTTATCATCAGATGCCTCTCGCCGAGGAGTCCCGTGCCTGCACAGCCATGAGCACCCCACTTGGACCTCTCCAGTGGAAGGTGATGACCATGGGCGTTACCAACGGCAATGCGGCTTTTCAGCGGATGCTGGAGAACCTGCTTGAGCCGGTGCGTGACTGTGCGGACCCCTTCGTGGACGACGTGATCATCGCGTCCGGGGACCCCAGTATGAGCTACGAGGAGCTCCTGGAGGCACATGAGAGGGACGTCACTCAAGTGCTGCACCTTCTGGTTCGGCACAAACTCACGGGCAGCAGTGACAAGGCCACCATTGCGGTAAGCGAGGTGGTCTTCTCTGGCCACGTAGTCGGGAACGGGCAGCGAAAGCCCATACCTGGCAAGGTGGCCGCGATTGAGCACTGGAAAAAGCCCAAAATGGTCTCTGAGCTACCGGCGTACTTGGGGTTCTGCAACTACTACTCGGGGTATATCAAGATGTATGCCAGGTATGCAGCCCCCATGACGACCATGCTCAAGGGCAACCGAGAGGAGACCAAGAAGGGGTCCAAGAAGGCTCTGGTCTGGGATGCTGATTCCGACCGTGCCTTTGAAGGGATGAAGCAGGCGCTGCTATCCGCAGTGGGTCTGCACCTCGTGGATCCCGACCGAGGGTTCGTCCAGCGCACCGACGCTTCAGACTACGCCGTTGGCGCTGTGTTTGAGCAAGTGCTTGACGATGGGAGGCACGTGCCCGTGGCCTTCTGGAGCCGAGTCCTGGCGGAAGGCCAGAGACGGACGTGGACGCCCCGAGAAAAGGAGGCATATGCCATCGTCATGGCTCTCAGGAGATGGGCTGGGTACATAGCCCTCCATCCCGTCACTGTCTGCACCGACCATCAGAATCTGCAGTCGTGGCACAAGGAGCACGTGGACACCCCCTCTGGTCCCGCCGCCCGACGGGCAAGATGGCACGAGACCTTGGCCAAGTTCGATCTCACGGTTGTGTATATTGCTGGAAAGGATAACACCGTGGCGGACTGTCTCAGTAGGTGGGCCTATCCCGCCAGCAAGAGCATGACTGACATCCCTGCCCATGGCGATGAGGCTGAGACCGCTGAAGCCAATAGGATCATTGAAATGGAGCGCCTGATGGAGGAGGAGGGTGTGAAATGCTTCGTCGTCATGGCTGCGGATGCCCCCCTCGGAATGAGGATGGGCAGGGCGGTCGGAGTACTCGCCCCTGAGGGAGCTGAGTCCGACAAGCACCTCTTCCCGGAGTCTTGCCTCCAGGACGACTGGACCGACGACTACGCCAAGTCTGAGGCCTTTGCGGCCGAGTATAGGGCTGTGACCGACCCTGATGACGGGCAGAAGTGGCCAAAGGGGCTGACTGAGGAAGATGGCAAGCTCTACCGCAACGGTAAGCTGCTAGTACCGGAGTGCCGGGTGCTCGAGCTTTGTGAAGCTTGGCACCACCACATGCTGCACCCAGGGGTCAAGAAGCAAGCCCTTGACATGCAGCGCCGGTTCGGGATCGACCATATCGTTCTCTACACCGCCATCAAGAAGGTCAGGAGGGGTTGTTCGGTCTGCCGTGCCTGCAATCCCGATAACCAGAACGTCAAGGGGGAAGCCCAATGGACCCCGGTTCCTGACCAGCCCATGGAGAGCGTGGCCATGGACGTCTTCTCCACGCCCGAAGTGCACATTGGCAAGGAGACCTTTGACTGTGTGGTTCTTTGTGTGGATCGCCACAGTGGGTACGTAGTAGCCGTTCCGGCACGCAAAAAGGGGTTGCTTGCCAAGGAGGTGGCAGTCATGATAATTCGTCATTGGCTGACCGTCTTTGACATCCCCCGCACCATTTGCAGTGACCGAGGGCCCCAGTTTACTGGTGGCTGGTTCAAGGCTATGTGTTCCCTCATGGGAATACGTCATGCCAAGAGCGTTGCCTATCTCAGCCGGTCTAACGGCCGAGCTGAAGTGGCTTGACGGCAGCTGTTCGAGAAGCTGCGCAAGATTCACATCACCAATCCACGTCGGAACTGGTTTGGGGAGATGTGGCCTGCTCTGAAGGCCCATCATGACACCCCCACGCCGGGTGGTTTGTCACCTCACCAGATTCTGTTCGGCAGGGACCCCTTCGGTCGGGGACTTCCCTTGTCTGGTGATGGCATGGCCATGGATGCCAAGGAAATCTTCGCGCGGCAAGAGCAAACGGCGCGGGACATCCGCCAGCAGCTCGAGAAGGAGCATGCTGAGCGTCAGAAGTCCGCCCCGAGCTCGACAGCGCAGAAGTTCAGGGTGGGAGACCCGGTGTGGGTGATCAGACCCCGCCCTATGGGCACCCAGCGCGCCAAAACCTGGTTCACACCCGGAGAGGTGGTCCGCAGGATTGGTGAGGACACCTACCGCATCAAGGTGGGTCACGGACAGTTCCGGGAGCGCCACGAGAGTCAACTCCGTGTGCGTGAACCTGACCTCCGTGGCCAACATGTGTCCCTGAGCTACGCCGCACATGAGGCTGATTCGGACGACGATTATGCTGAGCAGGACGACTATACAGTGGAGAAGATCCTGGCCCAGCGTCTGAAAGCCTCGGCACCCTGAGGCCTGGAGTTCAAGGTTCGTTGGCGAGGCTATGGGCCGTCCCACGACAACTGGGAACCCGTCTCCTCGTTCTTGCCGCGGGTCAATACTCCCTTCATGGAGTACATCCGCAAGCACAAGACCAAGATCCATGTCTCGGACTTGGCAGCACTCACCCGGGCAATTGCAGCCAGGGGTGCCTGATCAGCGCCCCGAGCTCTCCCCTGATCCATTTTGAGCGCTTGTGTGGTCGACGGATCGTCCCTCACTTGCTTGCTCTCTAACATCTTCCGGTGTCTGCCATCAGAGTGGCCATATACCCCCCCCTGCTGAATCCAGAGGAAGATGGCCCCTCTCTTCAACTTCTATTCGTCACCCCCCCCCCTGCTGAATCCTTGGGAAACCAGGTAGGGCGACTGACCTTCACATTTTCTGAGCTCTTGGGGCCTTGAAGCCCATACGACGGTGCGCAACGGATGCCGCTGTCATTGGCATTGCGATTTTTGGTGTGTGGTCTGGTCCCATGGCATTTGCGGGATCCAGACCAGTCGACGTGTGTCTCGAGACTAGGTATTGCCTGAACTCAGGCGTTTTCCTGTCCACCCTCCTGCATTGCCTTATCCTAACCGGGGCGTGGTTTGTTGCTCTATCCAGAGTGTGTTTACACGCCTATTACCCCATCTATTGCTTGTTCTTTTGTTATGTGCATCTGTATGTCAGCCCATCACCGAACGGTGGACTGTTTCCCCCCTGATGGGATGCGAATCGACTACGAAGGCGCCCTGAGTCGCCGTTTACATGCTTATACTTGAGGTCCAGCCTGGACCAGTACCTAAGTACAGATTCATCTGTTTGAGTGCCCGTGATACCGTGTGCCCTATTCGCTGTGTGTGGAGATCCTGATGGCGCCAGGCGGGAAGCCCAGTTGCCTGACTACACTCCCAGCGGTCCGCCACTGTCAGTCCCAGTGTGAGCCTACCGACTCGCAGACGCACTTGCAGTCGGATGGCGGCCTCCGGTGCTCCTGACCTCGGTCAGTCTGCCTGGGAAACTGGTGGTTTGAGGAGTCGACGCCTCCGCCCACACTGCATGAGGACTCCCTCATGTATGGCCTTCGTGGTAATAGGGCGAGGGAAAAGACGGCCTTGACGCCCGATCCCTTAAGGAGGAGCTCGTTCGGCTGTACCACTCTGGACTCGCGTCGTATGGATATGGACATGGTGCGCCCGAGGAAGGACCCGTGGGGACTCTCCCCCAGCCGGCGGGCCTTGGGAAGCTTGGGGTAGCCTGATGGATCTTTGTGGTCGCTCTCGACCTGCGGGACCACCTCGGTCGTCGTGTGACCCCTATGTTCGCCGTGTATGCCACTGCGACTGTCTCGGTGACCGTAGCAGCCGGCACCCGGTGCGCCTGGTATGGGTTAACGGGTCCTTTGGATGCCGAACAATCGCCGCCAGGACCCAGGAATTCATACTTGATACTATACATGCAGTTACTAACAGCTACAGCACCATACCTGTCTTACTGTGAGATTTGGGCAGCCTAACCTGCGAATCAGCCTGAAGTGAGGATGTGACACCCCCCCCCCTTCGAGAAATGGTGCTGGGTACCCGCTGCCATGCGTGGGTGTTGTCGAGCCCCCCCGAGGGTTTGCTCTAAGGAGGGGGGTGAAGCAGTACCCAGAACCCCATGGCTAGGTTAGGGCATACAACCGGTCTCCGGTCCACTAACCCCAAGTACGGAAGGGAAGACGCCCGTTGACGCCCGGTGCGAGCCCGACGGGAGCGTGTTCCGTGCCGTAAAGCCCCGCATCGGCAACCGATGCGCCGCCAGCGGAGATTTATATATCAGATTATCAGGAATTAACAGGGTTTTACTTTCATATTGTTTCCGTCAATTTTTACGCTTCCGTTCTGATATTAACTGTTTTGACAGCTGGCGGTTAGCTCGTGACTTTAGCGTAACCGCCAGTTTAACTGTTATATACAGATATTTCAGCGCAAATCGTGACGAAGACTCTAAAGTCTTCAGGAATTGCATTGATGCATCCGCAATTTTCACATCTTACACTCGCAACCTTAATCCAAATTCTTCAGGATGTCGAAATCGGATTTTCGACTTCGACATCCCCGCACTTGGTTTGACCTCTTTCGAGTGGACCTACGTGCTTCCCTATGCACGAATCAACTTTCCTTTTGTCTTGCCCTCCATTTGTCTTAGAGATATGGGCAAAACAAAGTTGATTCGTGAGGCCACTTGTGAGGGTCATATCTCGTGCCGCTTGCGAGGAATGACAATAAGAAACGTGGGATGTATTCACAATACTCCTGACGTAATTTAGAAAGCTTTATATGCCTTGCATCTACACAGGTGCGCGCTAGCGTAATTGATCATGGTCAAGAGGGTAGAGTTTGCGTTAATACTCTTTGGCCATGATATTGCGAGCGTTAAGATAACTTTCGAGTGTAGCGCGCGAGTGTTGGTGTTGCATAGGAACTCTCCTTGAGTCCCTATGAGCGATTGACACAAAGTTATGCCCTTGGAGGGGCATGACAAATCGTCGGGGAGCTACCTTTTTTTGGGAAATATGTGGTATGTGCCATGTGTTGTGTTGCGTGCCCAATTGGCGGGTCCATCGCTCCAAGCCCTACCCGCCAATGGACCTCAGATTGCGCAAGCCCCTTCTCCATACTCCCCACGATCAGTTGCGAGCCTAACCTTCGTGAAGGGAAGCTTGTGTGGCGATCCCAAAGCGATGCGTTGGGAGCAAGGTGTGTGTTTTGCAATTTTCCATATTTTCATGTGCCCACTTGGGAAGTAGCGCTCGTAACCTTTCAAAGCGCCCCAAGTGGAGCACATATGTGGAATCGAAGGTCATTGGTGTCAACTCATTGTGTTTAGAAAGATTGGTCGATTACCCAATCCAAGCCGAAGATATTATAACATATTTGTGCGCCTCTCAAGGCACTTTTGGGGTTCTTTTCGCCAATAGTGCTGTTTTTTGCCCGTCATGATGTCAAGTGGCAACCTTGTATCTCAACGTTGCGCTCAATTGACATCATGACTCAAGTATGTCATGTAGGTACTCAGTTCGGTGCCCAACATATCTTTGACCCAGCGTATCACTCCTCTTGGGCTTGGCATACCGTGGCCGCCATGTTGGCGATTTGGGACTATCTCAAATCATGGGCTCACTTGGCGACCCTGCCATTCCCAAAACCGGAGGAGTTGGGCGACGCCCAAAGGATATGTTGGACACATATGACTTGATACCAATCCTATGGCACACCCCGGTCCAAGTCGGGCATGTGCCTCATTTGCCCCAACCATGAGTGTGCGCATTTTCGGCCATTTTGAGCAATTTTCCACATTTTCTGCCCGCCGTGCACTATGTTGAGCCCACCCGTGCACGCCAGACGCATGGACCAATGGACCATTTATGACATGGGTGTTATGTATATTGGTCCCCATGGTTCACACACCACGTGGGCGAAGCGGAGCAACCTTCGTTAAGGTGCTAGCCCAAAGTGAGTGTGGGCAAATTTGCCATTTCGGCATTTGTGGACCCATTTGGGATCGTCACCATGCCAAGTGGTATGCAGATCTTTGAGAGCCAAGTTCATGGGAGTCTTAGTTGGACTCATGGTGCATCGCGTATGGAATGGAGGATCCGATCTCCAAGCCGGCGTGGAGATATACCATTGGGAGCACCCCGAATTTTGGCTCATTTCGAGCAGCCAAAATGACCCCCCTTCGGGACCCCAATTTCAACCCCCCCTGTGGTCGATTGGCGGCCCCATATCTCTATGCCCATGTGGAGCCCGGACCTAATTTCAAGTTGTACACTTCGATCAAAGTCCGAGGTCCTGCCTCCTATCCTCTGTGTCATTGGCCTTGCGCTGACCTGGCGAGCCACGCGTGAGAATGATGCCAATTTTGGTGATTTTGGCATCATGACCCCACTTGACGAACCCATGGTGCCCTGATGCCGGTACTTCAGAGGGAACCAGGTTGGGTGAGGGCTCCAGAAAGTTCATACTCGAAGGGGCATAGGGTCAGTTGCCTCGTCCCTACCTCTGGCGGGTCGATACGAGGGGTCAATTTTAGAGATTTTTGAGCCAATATCAGTTTGGGCTGAAACAGCCCATTTTCAGCTACCAACTCCTAGGGGATATTGGCGGGGCCATATCTCTCGATCAGAGGGGAGTTCGGACTCGCCGTTAAGGGAGCATGGGGAGCGACTGTTGGTTGGCCTTGTAGCCCCTTGGTTCCCAGGAACTCGCCTGTTGCTCGGCGGGACACCTCCCCTATTGGCAGGGTTTCAGGGTCCGGACTGAGCAGGGCATGGGTTGAGTTTGAGCCCCCGCCCCCACCAGCCCCTGAGAGGGTCGGACCTGGGATTGGGATACGAGTTGGGACTGAGTGTTAATTGTCCTGTGATGTCTTTACCGCAATCCAGTCTTAACCCCATGTGTACATATTCTGATGTGTTGCTGTACATACTTTTGTTCCCTTGTTTCAGAGTGGCAAGGATCCTGAAACGCTTTGTCACATGACATGAGCGCACTGATGCCCCTGTGAGCGTAGTGCTTTGCCTGCCTGCTCACTTGCGTGTGTCCACCGCAGCGTCCCGTGGTCAGGCCCCCCACGGGAACGCGTCACTCCAGGTCATCCGGAGTTAGTCAACTTTTGGTGCGATCCATGATTCCCCCCTTTGCACCGCATACTGCTTTCTGCCCCATCCGCGTGTCCATCCCCTCGGTGAACAGCAAGCAGCCAGTGTGACAGCAAGCCAAATCCCAAGGCAGGGGACCAAAGAGGATATCAAGGGTCGTGATTCGAGGCTTGGCGCGACAAGATCGCCAAGATTTCCTACCCTGCTCGGTCGCCCGTGACAGCCGATTTTGCCATTTGGCAGTTGTGGACCCAGTTTGGATCGTCACCAAGCCGAGTGTCATGGAGATCTTCAGGGGCCAAGTACATGTGAGTCCTCGTTGGACTCCCAGTGGGTGGCATATGAAACGGCTGATCAGATCTGCAACAGGGGGCTGGAGATATACCATTGGGAATACCTTCGATTTTGGCTCATTTTGCGCAGCGTAAATAACCCCTTTTTGGGACCCCAATTTCAGCCCCCCGTGTGGTCACTTGGCGGTCTCATATCTCTGTGCCCATGAAAAGCCTGGACCCAACTCCAAGTTGTGCACCCTGATGATGGTCCGAGGTGATGCCTCTTATCCTTTGGGCCATTGGTCTCGCCCCAGCCGGGCGAGCCACCCGTGGGAATGACTCCAATTTTGGTGTTTTTGGCATCATGACCCAACCTGGCGAACCCATGGCGCCCTGATGCCGGGGACTCAGGGGGAACTAGGTTCTGTGAGGGCTCTGGAGAGTTCATACTTGAAGAGCATAGGGTCAGTTGCCTCGTCCCTACCTCTCGCTGGTCCGGACAAGGGGTCAATTTTAGGGTTTTTCGAGCTAACAAAAGTTTTGGCTGAAACAGCCCATTTTCAGCTACCAACTCCTAGGGGATGATGGCGGGGCCTCATCTCTGGCTCAGAGAGGAGTTGGGACCCACCGTCAGAAGGAGCATAGGGAGCGACTGTTCGATGGCCTGGGAGTCCCTTGGTTCCCAGGAACTTGCCTGTGGCTGGGCGGGACACCCTTCCCTGTCGGCAGGGTTTCAGGGTCCGGATTGAGCAGGGTATGGGTTGTGTTTGAGCCCCCGCCCCTGCCAGCCACTGGAAGGGTCGGACCTGGGATTCGGATATGAGTTGAGACTGAGTGTCCATTGTCATGTGATGCCCTTACTTCAGTCCAGTGTCAACCCCTTGTGTACATATCTTGATGTGTTGCTGTACATATTTTCGTTCCCATGTCTCAGAGTGGCAAGAAACCTGAAATGCTTTGTCACATGACTAGAGCATGAGGATACCCTTGTGAGGGCAGTGCTTTGCCTGCCTGCTTGCTTGTGCGTGTCTGCCGCAGCGTCCCGTGGCCAGGCCCCCCACGGGAAAGTGTCACTACACCGGCTAATCTTTAAATGTATAAATGTTCCGGAAGAAACTGTAGTTTCATGCGCAAGGCCTCGCGCATGGAATGGCGCATGAGAAACAATAATTTTTCAGTGATGTTTGCGCCAGGCCTCGCGCAATGGAGTTCATGAACGCATCTAGAAACAGAAAATGGACAGATCCACCAACTACACAGCATGTACATTTCCTCTGATGCGGCCCTGCCGCAAGGCCGGCCCTACAGGTCCCAGCGGCATCTCTAGTTTTCATATTGTGGTCAGCGCTGACTTCACTGCCCAACAGAGATGGTAGCGCGCCGCAACTGGCTACCGCAATTAGGTTTCATCAGTGAGAGGTGGGACCGGCAGGCAGTTACAGTAAACCGAAAAAGGGACACCTCCCAAACGGGCCTCCAAACCCGCCCCCACCGCGAGCAGCCCCGCCGCCGCCAAAGCCCACGCCCCGGCGAAGCCCACGCCCACGACCCAGCCGAAGCCCAAGACCGCCGCCAAACGACGACCCGCAGCCAAGCCCAAACCCAAGCCCCAACACGGCGTCACGACGGCAACGCGAGCCCGGCCCCCCGAGGATGTCCTCTACGACATCCGGCCCCAGCCGTCCCAGGCCCGAAGGCAGCAGCGCCCAGCGCGGCGCCCCCCCACCGTCACCGACGGCACCGCCACCACCTTCATGGCGGGGCGCGCCGCGGCCGAAGCGCGACGCGCCTCGTCCCGGCGGCTCCCAAAGCCCGCACCCCAGGCCCACGGACCGCCCCCGACCAAGCCGGAACAACGCCAGGGTCCACCAGCAGCGCCCCCGCCCCCCTACCGGCCCCCGATGACAGCCCACATGCAACGCATGCCCCACTACCGCCGCCGCCGCGAATCCCCGCCCAACCCCGAGGCGGAGACCGTACGCGCCCACCCGCGGGTCCACATCCGCGTGCACCCCCACTCCCCACGCACCCCCACGGAACAGGACTACGAGGAATCCCCCAGGCCCGCCGCCGCCGCCGGTCCCCACGACCCCGTCACACCCACCCACGCCCACTCCTCCGCCCACGACCGCAAGCCCGCCCAGGAACAGTGGTGGCAGCGCTGGACCCACACGCAGCTCTGGGAGCTGCGGAAGTGGACCCGGGGAGAGCCCTCCCTCGAGGGCCTGGTCCATCGGCCCCGCAAGGGGTCGGTGGAGAACGGCCGCCTCGGGCCGGCGGGGGGGTGGATGCCGCAGGCCGCATGGGAAGCCATGCTGGCCGATGCGCTCCACCCCCTGGGAGTCCACCCCCGCAACCTCCCCGCACCCCAGGACCACCCGTACGTCCTCAGGCGCCTGCGGGAGACCCTTCAGGAAACGCGGCGAGACTGCATCCGCCTGTGGGACATCACCCAAAGCCCAGCCCCGCACGCACACACCCCCTCACCACCCCACAAGCGTCGACGCACCGTCACCGGCGACACCCACAGCACCCCAGAAGCCCTGCGCGCCACACAACACGACGCGCCAGACCCCCCGGCCAGCGGCGCCGCCATCTAACCCCGTTACCCAGCACACCACCACCACGGGGCGCCACGCCAGGCCCCGCCCAGAAGTCACCAAACGAACCGGACGCCGAAGGAAGCCAACGCACACGACAACGAGCACCACTACGCCCAAAGGCGCCGAACCCGGACCTGATACCGTGGGCTCCTCCCCACCCTCAGCACGACACACACGTCACTGACGTCACTCCTCCGCCGTGCCCCCTCCCACGCCACCGCCCCGCCCCCCCCCCCCTCCCGCCACACGTCCCCACGCCGCCGGGCACCCGGCCCCACACACTGCGCCACAGCATCGCCTCACAGTAGACCGCCGTCCTGTGGTCCCGGCCCCCCCAACACCGCTCCCGGGGCCGCACTCGGCCCACGTCGTGTTCACCCCCACGTCGCGGGCCGCGGACATCCTCCCGCTCCTCGCCGCCACCCCTCCCGGGCATCGCATGCTGCTTGCCGCCAACCCCTCGGTCCTCAGTGAGGTCCCCATCGAGCACGCCGACGCCCTGCACGTGCGCCCGCTGCTGCCCAACCTGCACGCTGCGTACGCCCCCGGCACGCCCGTCGACCCCTCCGTGTGGGACTCCCAGTGAGGCCACCGGCCAACGGCCGGTCCGCACGCACCACCCCGCACTCGCCTCGGGCACACGACCCCGTGGACGCCGCTACCCACACGCCCGGCCCCGCGCAACCGCCTAACCGAGCCAGAACACAAGCACAAATCAAACCCGAGCCACACCCCGAAACCGCTAACCCTTGACTCCTAACCAAACCCGCCGAGGGAACAACGTAACCACAGCCCACACCCACAGCCCACACAGCCGCCTAACCAGCCAGCACCAGAAGCAAAGAGACACCTCACCAAACCCACCCTGACCCAAGCCTAACCGAGCCGAAGCCCCAACACAAATCAAACCCGAGCCACATCCCGAAACCGTCAACCCTTGACTCCAAACCAGGCCCGCTGAGAGAAATACGTAGACACAGCCCACAGCCACAGCCCACACAGCCGCCTAACGAGCCAGCACCAGAAGCAAAGAGACACTTAACCAAACCCACCCTGACCCATACCCGTGTACATCAGGACACGCGAGCCGCACCCCTGGGGCGCGACCGCCGCCACAGCACCGACGACACACGCCAGAGAACACAACGCTATAGCACCGCCGCACCAGCTGCCCATGGCTGTGCCTGCAGTGTAATTAGGGGGGGAAGAAGAGGGACACAACCACCCATGGCACACGCGCACCGCACACAGCACGCACATCGGTGAACAGGAGCCCAGTGGCCCAGGACACCGCACATGCAACACAACACACCGAGCGAGCACACCGGTGAACAGGAGCCAGCTGGCCCAGGACACCGCAGACGCACCACCGCAAACCGCGCGGGCACACCGGTGAACAGGAGCCCAACGACCCAGGACACTGCACACACGTAGGGCGGCCGAGGGACAGGAAAGAACCAATACCCCATGGGTCGGACGCACTGGGGCGACCCAGCCGACCCAGCGGGCCAGTGGCAGGAGCGGTACTCCAAGGCCACTGGTCCGAGCCCGGCCAGGCTGCATCGGGGACCATGGCAAACGTCACCCGGAGCCATGGAAGCAACCGGTGACAGGCGAGCCGGTACACAGTCCAGGAGGGGGTCACCTGCCAAGCAGAGTGGCCCCGCAACTCAAGCCACAAGAGTGAGGCGGTCGTACCGTAGACAAGCGGGAGCAATACCCCTTGTGGTGAGAGATACTCCACACGGCTGGGCAGCCCCCCAGAGCTGCCGCCCAAAGGAGGGGGCATGTGGCCCTACCCATGGACACATGTGGGGACACCCTCCCACCTGGGACACATGGACCGGGTGGCCGCGACAATGCCTTCCCAAGCACATGCGGGAGCGGCTCAAGAGACACCTGACATAGGGCAGTGGGAGGGACAGGACGTCCCCTTGGTAAGACCTTCTTCCTGCAATGTCAAAGGAGGCATCCCGAGCTCCCGAAGATACCTACCTACCTACCTAAACCGAAAAAGGCGCATGCGACCAGCGAATCATTGAGGAAAAGGTCGTGCGAAAACATCTTGACAGGTTGATGTTGCAAGCATAAAGGTTTTTCCGACAGCGATATGTAGGAAGATATCTTTGCGCCATTTCTTTTTTTCGCAGTAACAATGCACCTGCGCAAAGTATCGGACCTCGAGAAAACAGTGGCGGCGGCATCTGGAGTATTCCGCGATGTCTGCTCAGAGGATCCGCCGTACCACATGGCAGAAGAATTGTTGGAAGGGCTAAAGCATGGGGACTAGGGTGCGTAATTGCTGTTTGTGTTTTTTCTGCGTGTGTGCAAAAATGAAAGGACGCGTTGCAGCGTTGAAAAGGCAGTCGCGGCAGAGGGTAAGAGATGGTTGGGTGTTTTGATAGAGGAGAACTGGCGCCTTTTTTTTACTGATGCGCCACTGCGCAGTTCCGTACGAGGGAGAACCAAAGTCTGTTGTTGCGAAAGAGGGGAGTGGGGCGCAGCGGCCCATTTTAGCAAGCTCCGGTCTAGCGCGATACAGCGCACCTTCAGTGAAGGAGAGCGCCGCAGTCAAGTTACACTCTACATGGAACATAATACACCAGCAGTGGGTTGTGGTATGGATGGACAACTGGTACTACAAACAATTCACCACAAACCCTGACAAGAACAACAAGAGCCTCAACGCAACAGCGTTGGCTGTCTTGCTCCTACGGGATGCACCACGCTACTCGCATGGTCATCCTAGCCTCAAAAAGCTGGAACGGCATGTTCCTATTGTTGCGCGCATGCTGGGGAACACTGAGGGAACCTTTGTTCGTATCCTGCCCGATCTAGGATTTGGGAGCACGCGGCCTGTTGTGCGAAACATCAAGGCACCGCTTGATATGATTCGCGCAGTGCCTGCGAAGAGAACGCATTGGCGGCCCCTCTGCCTTAGCAAAGAAGAGGTAAGCAGCAACGTGTCGCCTCTTAACCTCCTACGGTTCACCAGGGACTTGGCCCAGCACACCGGGCCGGTTGTGCCTGTTTTATGTGACGAGAACATCCATTGCCGCATTTATAAGATGATGTATGGGGAAAAAACAACAGACTGGAATGTCCGGCTGTTTTTACGGTCCCACCCTATATTATACGGCTTCTGGCAGGTACAAATTTTGCGTGACACAATCATTTCGCTCATTTTGGCCAATTGTGACGTTTTTCCGTAAAGGTTTGTTGCGCAGCGCTGAGACTGTCCCCTATTTTCCCAAGCTGATCATGATGGAGATAACCGTAGGTGCACTGCTGTTGGGTATGGGACCCCACATACGGCGCTTCAACAGGAAATGTCACTCCCTGGGGCTGGCCCGTCCGGTGAATCGCCGAACTCGTCTTCGGTATGCTGTCTGTAAAGCCATGCAGGTTCTGTTACCACAATACTGTCTTATGTTACTGTACCTAGGCAACCTTGTCAGGCAGTGCAATTGGGCCGGTGGAAACGCTAACACGGGTGTTTTTGCTTCTGAAGGACTGCAAATCGTCATGTGTCTTCTTGACTGTTTGAACATGGGGGACACACGTTTAAATTACGAAGGCACCGTTGCAACTGCCTTATTATGCCACACTGCATGGCACCCGGCTATGCCTGGACAGTCTTTTGCTGAGGAGTTTTGTGGAAGTCTGCTCTCCAGCCTTGTAACGAAGAAGGGGCAAAACAGGGGTGCAGTGACCATCGACGACGTTGCTGATCTCTACCATCTAATCTCTATCCGGAAAGAAGGACACAGGGTTAATGTCTGCAAAACCCCGAATTCCTTTGTCAATTTCGTGCGTCAGCGGCTAACCGCTTACTTGAATGCAGAGCGTGTGTACGCGCCTTGGGTTAGGTGGAGCCCGGAGCCTACTTGTGCAATCGGGGCACATTGGCCACGCAGGGGTGTACCCAGCTTTTCACCATCTCTTCTAATTCCAAAGGGGTCTAACCTTTATGAACAAGTCCATGTGTCCGTGTTGTTAGCGCTGACTCACCAGGGCCTGCTTAGGGCCGGTTTTAAGAGAAAATTGTCGGAGCTGATTCCCCAACGCACTGTGTTGGAGGAGCAGAGAGAAGATGACACGATCCTAAACGTTCGGAGGAGATGAAGAGACTATGCAGTGATACGGGAGGTCTCGCGCATACAGCGTGCAACAACAGGTCTTTACACCCCCTCTCTAGGGCGAGGCCTCGCGCAAGGCTGTTAGTAAAAAACAGTTGCGGTACCTCTCAGTTTTGCATTCTCAGCAATACAGTACCTGTTTTCGCTAAAAATGCGTCATACATCGATTCTTCTCTACCGTTTCAACCCATTTTATAGCTTTCTTTGTTGCGAAACAGGCTTCCTTCTTATCGCAGAATGGCGAGCCCTGCGAAAAAGATAGGTGAGGAACTGGTGGATACCGACTATGACCCCGAAGAATCGGAATCGGACAGATCAGACGAAAAGATCCAAAGTTACTGCAAAAGCGTATTGAGTCACTCGAAGCTGCACCACCAACACGCCCCATACACGTCGTCCTCTTGGAAGGCAACCGTATGTTTCCAACCGACAGTTCTTCGTTCTCGTTGCGCGAGCCGTCGCGCATGTACCTGTCTTCCATTCACAGATGGCGATTTTTGGTGTGTATCTGGACAGCACAGCGTTGTCGCAGTTTCGAAGATCCGGGACAAGCGACGGGCAGTATGTCTGGATTTGTACAGGTGGCATACCACATGCAGGGCCGATATTCTGAGGCCAGATACACCGTGAGCTTTCGTGGGAAACTGGCGGGACAAGCACAAGGAAGCGCACAAGACGTTGAGCCGATACCACTGTATGAGGCGAACCTCCTTCGTTGTGTTGAAGATCAGTCGAGGCGGAACATACCTGAGACATTTAACAATCTTAAAATCGCCAGTGTGGATGCTGTGCAGATGAGTGCCCTTGTTCCAACCGCTGAACTGAAGCAGCCGGGTCAATTCGTATGTTCCTTTAACGTCGCGGGGCATCGCGCATGACCTTGTGATTCTCAGAACAAAACGTATATTGTGGAAAGATTTCATGACGTTTGCCTACTACGCTGGTCCAGATACTGTGAAAGGTTTGCGACGGTCCCATGCTAAAGGAGAAACAGTCTCGAAGAACGCAGTAAAGAAACTGGAGGGTATCATCTCTCCGGAGTTCTACAAGAAAGTGGCAGCCGAGAGGCACGATGAAAAATCAACCCTCCAGTCGTTCCAGAAATCGATTCACACCATCATCAGAGAACACTGTGTCCTGATGAATCTGGACCACCCACACAACAGCCGATACGTTCGACCTGAGTAAGGTTTTTGCATTGTGCATCCCCTCAAATCCCGCGGTGCTAGGGGACCTGAGAAAGGTGTGTACCCCCGACAAGGCCTGGGTTGTGTTTCCAGACGGCTGCGCGACACCCTTTCCTTTTCTGTTTTGTAGCCAAGCACAGGTGCAGCCGCAAAGAGGTTGCAGCACTTGGAAAGCAAGCCTTGAAGGTGACTCTTGGTACGTGGGGCTATTGGCGAGAACCTGAAGGCAAGACTCGTGGTCCATGGCCGGTGTGGAAGTCCATGTTGCAGGTGGCAGAGAAAGGCAAACCCGTTAGCCCGCAAATTTGAAATGTCCAAAGAGTGTTGGGCACAGAAGTCGCCAAGAGCTGTGTGGTCCCCGCAGCTGCTGGCGTTACTGGTGACTTCAAGACCGTGGAACAGCAGGATCCAATGCTGGAAAGTTAAATTATCACAGTTAAGGCGACCTGGAATTGCAACTCTGGTGAACGAACCCCCGAAGCGGTTCTTGGAGACCGACAAGAAACTGATTGTCATCAACAGCGACATATTTGAACATCTTGCTCCCCAGACGACGTCGCCGAGCTGGCTGTATGAGGAAATGGCGCGTGCTAATACACTTATCTGCGGGTGTCAAACGGTCGTTGACAACATGTACGAAATTCTGGACACGGAGACTGAGAGGCGCCTCAATGATGACCTGCACGCGCCGCGCACACGGCAACCTGTTGCGTCTTTCCATCTTCAGTTGGCCAGCCAAAGCCAAGCCAGCGGGGGATCCTACGTTGTTCAGCGTTCGCTGGTTGCTGATTTCGTCACCGGATAGCTGGAGCAGAAAGGTATAATTTGGTCGTTACGTCCTCTCTTTGCGCAAGGCCTCACGCAATAACTGTTCCCTCTTCACAGATTCCGAATTATCTGACGTTTGGGCCTGCTGAAGTACAGGAGATGGAGTACACAGAATGTGGCGGCCCCCTGCCGATAGCGCATGTCATGGTATATTTTGATAATCACCTCCATCACCTGAAAAAGACGCCGCGCTTCATGGCTGCTTTCGCGTTCATCGATCATCAACCAGACCTGGCGTCCAAGATTGCGTCCATTGAACCTGATTTTCGCATGTACCTTCTTGGCGTGTCCAGCAACAGTGCCTCTGATTCAGTCAACAGAGTGCAGATTCAGCTGAACCACCTCTTGACACAAGCGTCGAAGCTGGACGAGTCTGGTGATTGGGACCAGCAGGCCAACTGGACAAACGGTGGTATTCCCCTTTGGGCTCGCGATGAAAAGAACGGTTCTGATGCATGCAAGCTGAAGGAGGAAGAAATCGTTCAGAAGGGTCAAGCTGCAGCTGCACAGGCCCCTGCAGCAAAGCAGAACGTAACTGGTGAGGAACCTGCCCCAAAGTAGAAGAAGACTGCTTCTAAGCCCCAGGCAGCAAACTGGGTCACCGGTGAACATACCGACGAGAGCGATGGAGATGAGGAGGAAGAAAGCGAAGAGGAAGAGGAGGGGGAACCGCAAGTCTGCCAAGGCGGGACACCAAAGAAAGCGGCAGCGAGAGGAGAGTCCGAGGAGAGGCGGGCCAGAATTCCATTCAATCAGCCAGCTCGTCAGTCCGCACCAAGAGACCAGCCCGCAAAGCCACCGCCAAAGGGTAAGACGTCAGTTGCTAAATCTATGGGTGCTAAGATGCAGGCTGCTCAGAAGGAAAAGTAATTTCTTCATTTGGTCTGATATATTATGCGCGAGGGCTCGCGCTAGTCATTCTTCTTCGACGACCTTTTTCCTGTCACTTTGTGCAGCACCTTTTTTCCTGTGATGCATTTTATTGCGGTGTTGTGCTGATGTTTGCGCGGGGGCTCGCGCAAAGAAGGGTGTGAAAAAATGCTTCTCGTGGTGCTGCGTGCAAGATGCCTCTTCAAAACTGGTTTTGGAAAGAATTGAGAGCTAATGAGTATTTTCAAGCACAAATGATAGAAGAGAGAAAAAGTGATGGTTTTCCGGAAAAAGCACTGCATTTTTAGGGAGATAAATTATTTCCTGATGCAGTCGGTTCCCTTAGGAAACAAATCAAAACGTTCCAGGTAATGAATTTTTCACTTGATTTTGTGTCTCTTTGCTTTCGAGCCCCCAAAACGACTATTTTTCCCAGGTGGTGCTACCAGGCACTTTTGGGCACATTTTGACCCTGCAACTTGAGCCGCCTAAGAAACAAGAGTTTTACCGCGTGCACAGCGCGTGGCCTACAGCCCCTTATTGCATGATGCAGTATGCAGGGAAGGGAGGCGAAGGACAGCAACGATAAATCCTACAATTTAACCAAACACAACAAAACTCAACCAGGAGGAGAGCTTCTCCTGGGCTTATTTACCTTACTCACCACGCATCATGTGTATGGCGAAGGATACGAACGCAAGAGCAACCGTAAGCGTTTAAACAACCCTGCAGCGGTTTCAAACAACCCTAAGCAATTAATGCATCGTGTGTATTATGCACTTCTTACCTCGTTTCCTGCAGGAGAAAGAGAGGGAAATGGCGAGCAACTGCACAGCGCAAAAAAAAGCCTAAGTGTTTTGAACAACCCTATGTTAGCGCTGCGGCGAGGCAAGCACGAGCAAGCACTTACTTTTTTGATCTACCGAGAAAAGGAATGAGTAGATGGGTGCACAGGGAAAGCGCCACAACGTGTGGATGCCCAGATGAGGCACAGGCATCCCCAACACAGCGCATACTCTAACCCTACCTGCGCGCTGCGTGCTCCATTTCACTAACATACATTTTATTCCTGTTTTGACCTGTGCAGAGCAAGAGAATTGAACACCCAAACCCCAGACGAACGCATCGGGGACAAATCTAGTGTTTTAACAAAACTAATAACACGAACAGAATTCATGCGTGTGACATGACAGTAAAATACCTGAGAGGCGGGGTGTCCGCCTGCTCTGTTGGGTGGTTGCCTGTTAAGTAGTTTTTCCTAAAGTTTTTGAAAGTTTTGGTGCAACTATGCAAAGATTTCTTTTAAAAGCTTTAGAAACCACGGCTGATACCTTCTTAATCAGGAGCTGTTTACGCTTCAGCACCTTTTCTTTGGAGCGCCCTTCTGTCTGTTTCGCCTGACTGCGACTTTAACTTTTGGACTATAAATGACGCTTTCTAACGTCTTTTCTTCAACTTTGAGCGATTTGACGCATTGAATCGCTCACCCTTTCGCTCACCCACAGGATACACTCCCTGTTGCTTCCACTTTCTATTTTTGTTCAGCTCCTAGAGGTTTGTGCCCTCCATTGGGAGTATTGTCCCGCCCTGGCCCTTGGTAAGGACGTTTACCAAAACGCTGTTTATACAGCACTGGTTGTCCGCATTAGAGCGTTCAACAGTACCCTGGTGGGCAAGCATGTACACTCTAGGGAGGACGTCCTGGGTTCAAACCCCACTACCACAAAATTTTCACCAAAGGTTTTGGCCGCACACTGGCGACTGGTGAGGAATGCCTGATCGAAGGGACATCATTCACGGTACATTACACTGTTTTTCAAGGGTACCTACAGTCTGGTAAGCTTCTATAAAATGATGGGAGGGTCATTGGCTGGTTTGAAGCATTTTGTGAGGTAACTGTGGGGAAATGTGAGCCGTTTTCCTTTGTGTTACTAGCTTGATTAGCTAGTACTCCAGGGGAAGTAAGAAAAAGTCACTACCATGTCCTTCTCGGGGTACTTCATCCACGCCAAGCCTCCCGAGAACCTTGAGAAGGCGTTGGGACTAACACGTAATCATTTTTATCACTCTTTGAAGCTTGAAATACACTTTCTCAAAGTAGCTAGGGTTATAGCCCTAGCCCCCACATGAAGTTTACCGCTACCACTCAAGTGAGCAGAGGTCTCTTCCTTCATGCAGGTAATACTGAAATAAAATAGGCATTTCTTGCCCCGGGCCTTGTAGGTTAAGCCTAGTGGTCTCCCACCTCAAGAACCCTATACTCCTTTGTTTCTATCACTTAATGGGGTTCTACCTTTTAACTGCTTCTGAATTCAGTTGCTTGGCCATGCTGGCCAAGCCATATCCTGTGTCTGGCCCAACTCCTATGCCACAGATTCCTAACCAACTCCATTGCATCCAAAGGAGTGCACATGAGGAGCTTGGAACTGTGCTCGGGACCTGAGTCACGTCAGCTTTCAATTAGAAGCATATATGTTGTTCATAAACTATTTGAGCATTGTATTTAGATCCACATTTGTCTATCTGCAGCCCCTCTTTGTTAGAAATGTTTTGATTGTAGAAGGACTTATCCTGACTTTATTGATCCGGTGCCTGGACTTGCTCTATTTGATCTTTGCGTGGGACTCATTTTGACTTGTGGAAAATCATCAACATTTTCTAAAACAAATACAAGGATCAAGCACACGTGAGAGCAAACCAGAAATCCCTTCTTACGGTGGGGTCTAGCCTCGGCCTGTGAGCCCTGGCTGTGGGCGTGAGGCTTCGGCATTATGCCTTGGCCGGGCAATCTGGTACTGATTACCTTGGCACTTTCTGAGTGTCTGTTTCATGCACGTCTGCTGGGCTTCCCTGCCAACATTGATTTATGTCAGCCCAATCATAGCCCCCCCATGATTGAGCTTGCGAGGGGACTGTAATAGGACAGTAATGCCATCAGATGTATTGTAAACTAGGGCTGATTTCTGCCTTGTCCGGTAATGTACAGTGATGGTGAGAGCGTGTGTCGCACATCAAGATCGCCTGCGCAAATTACACGTGAGCGCATACTGAATACTGTAGAATACAAGAGATATTTACGTGAATTCTGTCAATGTTTTTGTCTTTATACTTCATTATTAAAGTATCATTCTGCTGTTGACCAGGAAACACTGTTTTCAAAATGTTGTTCCTCAATTGAGTTATGCATAGCCGTGAGGGGCTTGCAGGAGTATGAAGATCTGTCTGAGATTTTGAATGATTTTGATAAACAATTTCAAACGAGAGGAGCAGTGAAATATCAAAAAATGTTTGTGTGTCTTGTGTCAAGGTCACAGAGATTCACCGTGAAGCAAAGGAGTTTGAAATTCGTTCAAAGTGAACAACCAGTTTGCAAAAGATATTTCGGAGGAGAGGACAAGAGCTCAGAGAGTTGAAAATGAGATTATGATAATCTTACACACAACGTTCCGAAATTTGTGGGAGGTTAAGGGCTTAATATGGGAATATACCAGGTGATAAAGGCCTTTGCGTCCGCCGCACTAAAACACTGGGACGTGTTGTACTCGAATATTTTGAGATGATCTGCCACAACGGCTGCCATCTCTTTGGATTCCCGCTGGTAGTCACGCACAAGCATCGTCCTGTTTAGCCTTAGGAGACAGAATTCGGGTCACACGATCCCCGTAGGATTGGCTGATGCCAGCTACCGCTGCCAAACCCTGAGAAAGCTCCTGAAGGGACTGCTGCAGCCCCTCATTCTTGGACTGCAAGTCACGCACCTGAGCGACTAGGTACTGAGAAAGTTTGATCAGCTTTCGCTGATGAACTTTTTGATGTGTTTGTTTGTATTCTGCTCAGGCTTGATCCTGCTGCTTCTTGCTGATGTCTTGCCTTGCACTTGCCAAGGTTTTTGGTGAACAAAAAATAGTTCAAAGGCTCCCAAGTTCCCTCAGTGCAAAAGGATGGAATTCAGGATGAAATCCACACCATGAAGGGCTGCAGTCAAGGGAAAAAGGATAGACAGGATATGTACACAAAGGAACTCACAACAGCCACCGATTTCTGAAAACCAAACGATAAAGCCGCCCTTGTAGGGTCTCTCTCCTTTTGTGCCGCGGCCTAGAGATGTTCCTACTTTTTTTTGGGTCCCATAAGTGCTGAGTAGGCATGGCATGTGGCGCGGAGGTCAGTGCCATGTCACACGGGAACTACCTACTTAGCTAGGCTGACTTGATATTGAACCCAGTACCTCTCAAAAAGAGCTGCCTGAGCCCTCTAGAGTGCCGACCAATAGGATGACAAATCATTCATGAGAAAACATAGAAAAATGTAATACGCTCTGGACCAATGTCAGCACCTCGGTCACTCCAGGAAATGGTGTTTATGTCAAGGCAGCTGGGGGGTTAGGGGTCCACACAACATCCTAAGTTTAGTGCTTGGTTTTATAGGTCAAAATGCTTTGTAAGCCCTCTTTGGTTACGTCAATACTAAGATAAAAGTGTATTATGCCTCTAGGCATCTGTACAACAACTAAAGCCTACCCCTTGGCAGGGAAATCAACTTTTCTTTACTCCCCCCTTGTGCTGTGGTTGCCACGAAGGTTGCATTTTATGGAAGAAAGGGGTATTCTTCTTGACCTCCCCAAGGGTTCAGCATCTTTTGAAAATACCTAGAACCTCCCTCACACTGTAAATGGGCGCTCGACCAAGGCAGTCGCCAGTCGTTGCCTTGTAAACACAGTGTCCTACAGACCACTCCCCGCTCCTGGCGTCTCTGGTGTGGCTGTGGCTACGTAGGGGGTTAGATTGGGCAATGCAAAGTCATGTACTCATGCATCCCCCCCCCAAAAGTGGCAACACCCGGAGCCAACGCAGGATGGAATCAGGGCTTGTGCTCTGGGTTGCTCTCATACCTGCAGGCTGCACGTGAGCTGTCTTGAAAGCGAGGAGGTGGCGTAAAAAATTCGTTGCCCCTTATTGGGGTCCTTCGATTCTGGAGAGTGTTGCTTGGGGCTGCGGTTCGTCCAGAACGCGGCTTACTTCGCTTCGCTTCTGAGGGGCATCCGAACAGAAGAAATGCAAAGATGAGGGCCTGATTGCTGATTGACGATCGGCGATACACTGAAAGCCGTGGAACCACGTCCTACAATTTTTCTGACGGTACACACCTGTCCAGAATGATCATGTGCATTAAATGCACATTTCTACGTCTTTCTTGTTCATCACGAAAAATTTTGAATTCCTGGACTCGTACGCACAGATAAGCGGCGCACAGGGGCGCATCTTAATTCACGACCGGAAACGACAGAAAAAATATGATTATATCAGTATGTCACGTAGTTAGCAAGAAATGACGAAACAGACACAAAATAATAAAGGCAGAAACTCCACCTATGCTTATAGGAATATTCAGGAAGCAAGAACTCAGGAATTCAAAAATTCAATAAGGGTTCGAAGAGAAACGTATAAACATACAGGTTGTTATCGCTTTGCATGCAGTATATACATTGCTTGCCTCGTGCCTCCGTCGTCAAGCCGTGTGACAGCGAAAACACAGTGTAGAGGGATCGATTAGCAGATTGCAAAATGATTAGAGGCGAGATTAGGGCAAAGCAGATGGCGTTTGGCCAGGGTAGTGGATGTCAAAGTGGGCTACCGGTCCTGTCCTAAGGTGCAATCCAAGGCAACCGTAACAACTGCTCTTACACAAAAACTCCCCCTTTTTTTTTTGCACTGATTAGACATACTCACAGGTGCAGACTCAATGTCTTTTGTTTTTACTTGTCCTCGTCTTTCCACCCTGCTTGCTCACACTCTGCAGCGGTAGGTGAGGTGAGTAGGCCCCTCTCACTTTCTGAGTGTCTATTTTTTTTCGATTGACCCTCAGAAATTTATTGATGGATCCAAGGGCAGTCCAGGCTGTTCGGTGATTAACGAAAATCCTGGGCTTTTCAAGTTCTGGGCTCATCCTGTGAAGCCGTGGATTACCAACAAAGGTCCCAAAGCAGCAATTTGGAGCCGAGGCAAGCGCAACAACCTTGCCGTCAAATTTTTTGCCTAGCGCAAAGCCGCAATCGTGAGCGCCGTCCTTTGCCTAGCTTCGCAACGCCGTTTTCTTGGCAATGTCGCAAGTTGGGCTCAAGGAACGTTCCGCAAAGGACAAGACCGAAGACAAACAGCTAAAGTCCGTGAAAAGTTTCATTGCTCAAACTCAGGCTAAACTGGACGCCAAACTGACTCAAAGTCGGCTTCTTCCTACGCTTTCGCCCGCCAGACGCGAGAACGACCCATTTCACCCTTCACTCGACCTTTCCCCGTCACATGAAGAAGGCACGTCATCCAATGTCATTTCAGACGATGAACAACCCGAAGATGTCGCAAAAGAACTCTTCCCACTCGCCGAGACAACGGCTCACACCGTCAAAGGAAAAGGAGCCGAAGAACCACAACATCAAGTCCAAGCGCCCGCTCCGCCAACCAACTCCGAGAAGGTGCAAGACTCCGTGCCCAAAGGCACGCACGAGAACAGCGAAGCGCCCGCTCCGCCAACCAACTCCGAGAGGGTGCAAGACTCCGTGCCCAAAGGCACGCACGAGAACACCGAAGGAAGCCATCCGCGTGACGCCGAAGAGTCGAAACAACAAGAAGAAAGTCGCGAAGACCCGTGTGGAGATTCGGCAATGAACAACAACGCCGCTCTCAACGACAACGCAAGGAGAACCAATGAGGTTGAGCCCGACAACTCCCTCTTAACGCGACGAGAGGAGCAATCTACGCCAAGCGCTATTCCGTCTCCCGAAGGAACACACGAAAAGGGCGAAGACGGGGAAGACCCTACTCCCGATGAAACGGATGGTAATTCCGGAAAACCCTTCTTCAACCCTTCCCTTGCCCCGGATGGTGTCTTTGCAAAATACTTGGTTAAACATAAAGGTGAGATCACCACACACGATCAACAAGCACCATGGGGAGAAACACATGTCCATGAAACCTTAGGAGTTGATACAAATCAACTCGTGTTAGAGAAACACCACAAGCAAGTGATCTATGATCAAGTACACCCAACGATAGACCTTTGCGCGAGCGACGGGTGCACCCTTTTCTATGACATTGATTGCTCCGGCAACAATGCCTACTCCACAATTGGACATGACAATTTCAGGTACCCCAAAGACATCCTTCATAACCACCCAAAGTTCTACATTTTTCCACACCCACAAGATTACTACAACTCCAAATACAAATACGGCAACACATGGACCGAGTGGGCCCATGCCATCAACGAAGCCTTGCAACAAGCTTTTGATTCCGGTGTTGTGTACGAAGGCTCCTTCATTCTCCCGGGAATGGAAGACAACCTTTCGGCGGAGACCCTCTACATGAACCCCTTGAACCCCGGCATGATCTCCCTTGCCCCTTGGGTGTGTGGAGTAGACTGGCTTTCGGATGCCAACACGTACAACCCATCACCTAACCCCGATGGCTCCGTGCGGCTCAACTTGCTTGACTCTCCACAATACCCATATTTTCACCTTCACCTCTCCACCCGTCACAGGCACCACGCACACATCCGCTACGGCGACATCATGCACCCTCACACCTCCCTGCAATGGGCCATAAATAAGGTAGACGGCACCGTCCAAGTGGCCGCGGTGCGCACAACGCTACGATTCGAAGTTGCACGGCATTTGCTCCCGAACTTCACCGTCTCTTCTCCAAAAGAGCTTACCAAAAATTCCAAGCGGGAACGAGGAGAGTATAGGCGGCGCCGTGGCAACGCCCGGGATTTTTTTGTCCTCGTCAACCGCCTTTTCCATTTCGAAAACGACCACATCTCGGTCAACTCCAAAAATGCTTTCTTTCCGGAGGAACGCATACAGCCTCTACAATCATCCTCCGAACATATGTTTCGCTTCGATTACACCATACCAACCCCCCTCGCCGAGAAGCTTCTCTCCACCAACTTACAACACCCTTTGTGGACGCTCGGCAAATTTTTTTGCATCCTTCGTTCCGATCTAGGGAAGGACAAAACTTTCAAAGTTGTACCTTCAAAAGCATACAAGCAGGCCACGCCGGACTTCAAACAAATTGACGTGTGGAAATCCCTCCTTACTAGCGAAGCCGCACGACGGTGCGGTATCCTAGGAGCCATTCCCAGAACACAACACGAATTTTACGTGTGCATGAACTATCACAACACCCCCCATGCTCCCCCAGCGAGACTCCCTCACTTCCATGAGCTACATGCTCTTCCAAGAGAATAACCTGGTCACGTATCGGGGCACTACAGGAGCCATGATCTCTTGGGGAGGATACTCCTCTTGGCGCTCCAAACACCCGGGACACAAAGTGGACCTCTCCGCCTCTCCCCGAATAATGCACCAAGATGCTCCTCCCCCACCCTCCCCGGTGAAGGCTTGCTTCAACCCCCTCCCTGAACCACCTGATCCAGAACTGGTAGAAGTACACGCCCCGTCATCCACGCCGGACGTTGATGTAATGTTCGGGGTCTCCCTGCTTGGGAAAATTCGACACATTTCCTTGTTCAGCGCCCCCATGGCTAAGGTGCGAGTCTACGGAGTGAAATATGTTCATTACGAATCCGCGCTCCTTGCAGAAGGCTTCACTGTGTCCCAGCTTGTCTTTCACCCCGAGTGCCCCGACACGGCCGCGCGTGACAACCTTTTGGCTCCCGCCAACCCCCTGGTTTCAGAAGCCCAGGATTTCCTATCACGAGTCATCGAGGTGGCGACTGCCTACGGCAGCGCGGAACAACTAAGTCTCGCGAGGGACCATTACTTGTCCATAAGCAAGCCTCTCTCCCTCACAGAAAAGATCGCACAACTCCACCTCCAAACGGGGAAAGTTTTCGACCCCATCCCGGAAATAACAGGAGCTTTCATATCCAATGAATTTTTCTCAGAAGAAGAGGAAGCCCTGGTGATGTCCTAAAGTGCAGATGAAAATCACCAATGGCTGTCCGAGGGGCACCGCACAATGCATCATTTCGGATTCAGGTACAATCCAGAGTCAAAAGAAGTTGAACCTTTTGAACCGACCCCTTCCTGAGTTTATTCAAGCGATTGGGCTTCGTGCATTCTCTGCCTGCGCCCAGGTGTTGCCCTCCTCTGTCTTATGCCCCAATATGTGATCAGTGGCTCGATACGAACCTGGCAGTGGCCTGAGGAGCCACGTAGACGTCCCTCAGCTAGGCCCTTATGTCCTGGATGGCTCCTTTGGGTCAGGTGCGGAAATGGTTTTTGAACCGCGTCCCCTCCCCTGATCCACCCTCTTTAAGAAAAGGCAAAAAGTCTTCCTACAGTGCCGCAGTCTCCTCCTAATTTTTGGGGAAGCCCGCGACAAATGGAAGCACCAAATCCCAGCTCGCGACTATGACACAGTGGAGAAGCGGTGCATTCCCCGAGACTCCAGGGTATCCCTTGTCTTCCGTCACACTGGTGTAGGAACGGGCCTCCATACGACATCCTCAGAGCCCCCGGACCCAGAGCAACATGAGACGAATTAAGGAACCTACACTCGGCGTCACCCTTCTGTGCACACGAGACGTGGTCCTCGCTTTAAGACCCCAGATACCCTCCATCACCATTATTGCATGTTCTCAGGCATGGCAATGCCATCGCTTTACCACTCCCCCTGTACGTAACATGAATTCCCTAACCCCTGTGACCGCCAGGTATGCCCTGACCGGGAGGATCTGTGCTCACTGTGTACCAGACCACAAAATCCGGTGGTTCCCCTTGTGGGAAGCTCTGATGAGTCTACCGAATGCTACCCGTCCCCATATTCTTTCTGCCCCCCTCCCGCCCGTCAGTGCCACCGCAGTAGTAGTAACATGAGACGGTGTCAAGAGGTCCTCGCCCGCGTGGGCGTTCACGGTGCCTCCCTCACCGCCACCGTCTCTCGCATCGCGGAGATTCTCCCTGTGGAGCAAGCACACATCAATCCGAGAATATAGGTCCCAGACACAAGTGTCTCCACAGACCTGGCTATACACCCCTCTCTTCGCACTGCCTGTGACACGGCCTTACGCCACTTGCCCAAAGCATACGCACAAGCACTTCACTCTCGGATTTCTGCGCTAGAACAGTGCGAACCCAACCCCTCAATACAGAATGAGAACCCTGCCCACATACCAACGCTTCTGGCTCCGGACTCCCCACTGGGTGCCCGCTATTCCTCCATTCGGACACCCTCCTTCCCCCCTCCCCCCCAAGTGCACAAGCCCTTCAAACCTAAACGCTTGCGCCGCCCCCCCCCTTCTCTTCCCTCCGTCCCGGCCATCCGTGTCGTGTCCTTCAACACGGCAAAGAGCCAGAACACGCCCGCGGCAATCTTGCATTTCCTAAACGAGGGATATGACATACTCCTTCAGGAGCTAAACTCTCCCCCTCTCCTCCCGCAGCGGTACGCCTTCGGCAGTGACCGCGCTAAGGTCTTCTCAAATGTCTGCGGCCACAGACACGGAGTGTCAGTCATTGCTGGCCCACGCATCGCGAGATATACCAGCTGTCTCCCGCCCAGAGACAGCGACAGCCTTATCTGTGGTGCCAAAATAGCCCCTTCCGGGGGCAACTCCCTTACACGTCTTCTCAGTTTACTCCCCCCCGGTGCGCACGGGGGCCCCAGCTCCGTACCGCGACACCATACAGCGAGTTCTTGCTTCTTATTTCAACGATCACCCCAATCACATCCTGGGGGGTGATTTTAACTGCGTCCTCGATGCCGAACTTGACCAGGGCAGCTTGGTCGATCTACATGAGTGGCGCTGGCTCACCGGGGAGGTGGAATACCTCCTATCTAGGTTGGTGGACACTTTCAGGTCAGAGCAGCCCTCCCTCAGGCAGTACACCCGCTACGCAAGCGACCGCTGGGACAGCAAAGCAAGGCTGGATTACATCTTTGCGTCCCCTCGCCTCCTGTCGCACTTTCTCCTTCTGGATGCGTTGATCCTCACGGACTACACCATCTCTGACCACCACCCAGTGGTTGCGGTCTTCCAGTGCCCCTTCCCGATCCTTCTGTCTCAGCCCCCACTCCCCCCTTGCATTTTTCGGAAGCTTTCTAGTGACGAAAAGCAACAATTCTCCAACAGCATACGGCTCATCTCCGACTGGAGCCGGGACGTCCAGGACGCCCCTGCCAGGGCCCCATTGGAAGAGATCATCGCCGCCGGTGACTCTCTCCTTATGCAGGTTGGGTCTGCGTACCACAAAACCACGCGTCCGAAACCGCAGCGCAAGGACCGAGAGGGCTACGGCAAGCTCAGGAAATTATTACGCTCACCCCCGCCTCCTTCTTCCCCGGCATTTCCCGAGCACATTGCGGAGGTTCAGTCCGTGGTAAACACCTTACGGTCCTCGGACGAAACCAAAGCGAAGAGAAAGCTTCACAGTAGTCTGGTCCGAGGGGTCCAGATGAAAACCACTGTTGCTCGCACCCTCTGCCCTAAAGACCTAGAGCCTCTCGTAGTCAGAGATCCAGCCACCAAAGAGCTCCTAAGTAGCCCGACGGATGTAGCTAAGGTTTTTGGGGACACCCTGCCTCATCTTGGAGGGCATCGAGATTACGCCCCCCCCCAGGACTTCGTCGACGAGGTCCTGTCCCACTCGCCCACATGCCCCGTTTCCGCCAAGAACGACCACATACCTCCTGTGACCTGGCAGGAGTTCCTGAACCACTTAAAGCACAGTAAGCCATCAAAAGCCGGGGGGCCGGACAAAACAAACAACTACATCCTGGCCATCTGTCCGGAACCCATTCAACGTTTTTTCCACTCCATTTTAAACCGCTTCCTCCACTCGCCGCTGCCGCCGCACTGGCTATGCGCAAAAAAATGTTTGCTTTATAAAAAAGGCGACCCTTTCTCCCCTTCAAACTACCGTCCTATTGCCCTCTTAAACTGTATTTACAAACTCTTGGCCACTTTTGCCTGCAAACACCTGCGCGCTCAGGCCTTTGCACACGACATCCTGTCAGAAATCCAGCACGGTGGCCTTCCCGGCCACCAATGCGCTGATCATCTGTATCACCTCAAAGCCCTTTATGCAAAATCGAAGAAGAGTTACTCGCTGTTCATCGATTTCAATAAAGCCTTTAATTCAGTGCCTCATGGCACACTCTGGACCGTCCTCGAACGGGCAAATTTTTCTGCTTCCACAATGTCTCTCATAAAGCAACTATACTCCTTCCCTCAAGACAGCCCCATCATCAATGGCCGCACTCCCCACGCACACCTCCAAACCAGGGGCCTCCGACAAGGATGTCCCCTCTCCCCCCTACTCTTCATTCTCTATCTCAACTCCCTCTTCCACCATTTTTTTGCCACTGTGCCCCCCCCCCGGGCAAATGCCCGCACTAGCCACCACGCCTACATCGACGACATCCTGATCAGAAGTGAGGACGTCCACTACGTCCAAAACAGTCTCAACTACTTCGATGGGCCAGCCAGGGACTGGGGACTGGACATGAATGTATCTAAGACCGAAGTCCACGCCAATGGCACAGCCCCCCAAAAAGAGCTTTTGACACCCAGGGGCTCGGAGTTCCACACGTACAACAAAAAAACGGGTCGCCCGCACACATGCTATAAATACCTGGGGGTTTATCTTTTTTCATTGCCACCAGGCAAAGGGCCTGTTTCACATGCTCAAGGTGGAGATCCAGAGTTATTTTGCCCGGCTCTCCCCCCTGCCTCTTACACTTAGTGAGAAGGTCCGGCTGACGAACTCTCAGCTGGTCCCAGCACTCGCCTACCGCTTAATCACCCACTCTCTTCCCCCCAACCAGCTCGAAAAGCTTCAGGCACTCATCTGGGCGGGAGTTGCGTCTCGCAGCATCACACGTCTAGTCTCCCCCAAAGACCGTTTCGCGGCTCGCCCAAAGGGAGGGTTGGGAATAGAGTTCCTACCGCACAGCGTCCACGTTGCCACCGTGAACTACGGGCTACGGGCCCTTTGCGGCCATGCCCCAAAGTCAGTTGGCCCCCTGTACGTCCAGTCTTTACTTAGCTCGAACCAGAGGGCCTCGGACCCGGTGCAAAACTCTTTTATGGACTCCATCCATGCCCTTGGCATATCTTTCCACAGCATAGGCCCGTGGAGACCCACTGCTATTCGGGATCTAACGCCTGGTACCCAACTAACCGTTAGGTTCAAATCAGGACAGGCCACAGGAAGAGTGATCGAGGCCACCTCCAAATGGGCCAACGTCTCGTTCCACGACGGGGTCTACTCGGTGGATACCCACACGTCCTACACCATGCACATACCATGCCACGCCGTCATGGATTACCCCCGCCCCTCTCACTTCCAGCTGGGTCTGAATTTTTGCGGCCTCAAGAGACCATCCCCGAACCCCCAGCGCCTCCGCACAACGCACACGCACTGGGAATCAGCCAACACGGCCATCTCTTCGCTCTGCAGGCACAACACTACCTAGAGAAGAGGTCTCTGGACGAGTGGGGATGCCACGATGCCGCGGGGGCACTAACCAGGCCGCCGACCCCCGGCCGACAGCGGGTGTGGCTATATTCTGATGGCTCCTCCGGTGGGTCCGGCCATGCGGCCGCCATCACGGCCTTTCTACCCGACGGTACAACCAGAGTCCTGTCCCTATCTTCACCGCATCCCTCTTCTCTGGGTTCGGAGTTCTGGGGGGCGGTAGCAGCCATTCGCTGGATCCACAGGGAACTTTCCCAGTACGAAGTATGTTTGTTGATTGACAATGAACAGGTAGTGTCCACCCTCCAGAAATGCCAAGTCTGTAGGCCCAGCCTGTTCCAAGACGACACATGGACCGTCGCCATACACAGCGCCCTACTTCTCATTACGAACCCCCTCCACATCATGTGGATTAAAGGTCACGCCAATTTTTTTGGCAACGAAATCTGCGACGATTTCTCTAAATGGGCAGCTCACAGCCAGATTTTTACCCCTGACCTCCTCCCCCCCCCCCCACTGGGCTCAGTGGCGGTACACCACCTGCCTGTCCTCCACAAGTTTAAGGTACAGCAATTCCGCCACCTATTGCCACGGCATTCCCATAGCAACATAGCGGTCGGCCCCAGCTTCAGCCTGTACAACAAAACTTCCTGGTTTTCGTCCCTGTTTTTCAAACTGGCGTCCGGGTGCTACAATGTGCACGAGTACCAGTGGAGCAATATGCTCCACGACTACCACTGTTCCAGGTGCGGACAGCACCATCCTTCCGACCCTTTATCATGCCTGGCCTTCTGCAAAGCGTTGGACCAGCAGGTCCAGGCATACGTCCCCTCCTGGTGAACCCTTTTCAGCCCCATTGTCCTGCACTGGTGGCTCTCTGGACCCTCAAAGGCTGACCGCAGGAACTTCATGAGAACTTTGGTACCTAAATCCCTATGGTCCTGCCTCTCCAAGCCGATCCCGGGCTCCACTCGCGCCGAGCACAGAGCGATGCTTGGCCTAGCCCTGGAGGAACGCGTAAAGCACCTGGACAAGGCTGTCCACCAAGCACATGATTGGCTGTGTTCGAATCCTCTCCCTTGGGACCCCATACTTTGCGCAAATCCCTCCGACCCTCTCAACCCTTTCTCGGTTTCGCACGGTGCGCTCAGTACCTCCGTCCACATGCCCCCTCGGACCCGCCCCGTATACCAGCACCCCCCACCTCTCCCTAAACACGCCTTAAAAAAACCGTCCAAGCCAGCGTCAGCCAAAGCACAACCAACCACGCGCCGCGCGCCAAAAAATTCCACACGCCCGTCCAGCCGCGCATCCGCACCACCCCCCCCCCCCCCCCTGGGCCATTCCCCGCCCTCCTCAGCACTCACGCCCACGGCCACCAGAAAAACGCCATCAATCACCACAAACCCATCAAGCCACAATCGTTTGGGCGCCCCCAAAGCGCGCCAAGACCGCTCCCCCCCCTCCCACCCCCAAGCTCCAAAGCACGCTACCGTCAAACACGCCTACCTCTCCCCTCTAGGCCCACCCACACTAGGTGCCCAGGCCCGTCTGCCCCTGCCCCCCCCCCACTCTAACGCCTCCCGGGACATCCGGAATTTTTTCCGCCCATCCAGCGATCTTCTGTCTCCTCCTCTCGACCCCTTCAGCCCTCCACCCCTTCTCGAACCCCCCCCCTTCCCCACAGGGTAAATCAGCATTCATCTAACCTAACCATCAGAGCAGCCATGTACATATCTTTATATGTTGTTGTAAATACTTTCAATGGGGGACGTCAGCCCCAGAACAAGTTGATGCGGTTAAGAACATTCAAAAAAAAGGTGAGTAGGCCCAGGGAGGGCCACTCTCAAGTTGAGTCTAATACTCAAAGTGTGCCCCCCTCTGGGATTTAGTCGTGAGATCGTGTGATTGAGAGACTTGCACGGCTGTGCACAAGGACTGGTATGACTGGAAGGGCGCATGCATATGACACGTTAAAGGCTAGGCCACGTGTTGTGCGCTCGGTATAACCCTTGTCTAGGAAACCCCTGGGGCTGCGCCCTACGTTCTTCAAGAGAACCGGCGAAGTCTCATAAGCTTGCTTCCTTGATAGGGCAGTTTGGAGACAGCGTATTATGTTCCTGTTGGAGACCCGTATAATACGGCGAGGCTGGTCAGGTTCGCCCGCTCCAAAGTGTCCTGCATCTGCCTCTCTTCTCAGGTGGGAAAGGTTCAGCGTGATTGGTGCAGTTGGTTGCCAAGCTAAAAAGGGCGCACATCACACAATCAACATGGGCCTCAGCCATGAATGGCGAGGAAAGAAAGTCTTCCTCATGCACGGCCCGTACTCACGCTGTGACCGCAAACAGAGCCCTCCTTCCCTCCAAGCCCTAGCAGAGAAACGTGTAGTGACGTCCGTGTTAGCCAACAGCAGCTTAGTACCGCTGTGTATTCTTGCAACTTCACAGGTGGGCCATTAGAGCCTGTGACTTCTTCTCCCTCGTCACCAAGTAGAGTGTGTGTGTAGGTGTGGTAGGCCTGGGTGGGGGCTTCAGCACGGCAGTGTTTGCTCACCCTTCGAAGGCTGGTGCCACAGTAGAGTGTGTAGGACTTATAGTGGTGTGTCATTGTGCCGCCTGTTTCCTGAAATTATTTCAGGCCTTTTCGGTGGGCAGTGGCAGTGGTAGTCCAGTTTTTGACCGCTTAGCAACCAGGCGTTTTCATTCCTCTTAGCTTTTGGCCACCCCTCCCCTGTAGTAGGCAGGTGGATAGACAAAACCAATACCTTGGCGTTAGCGCTGGCTATTCCCCCAAGGGTTCTGGTGCCAACACAGAGGCTGGGCACCTAGGAGCAGAGAGAAGTGGGGCGTATGCCATCGCACCGTGTGAAGACATCCGCGGGGTTCATCAAGGGTGCAGACTTGGGTATGATTAGGACACCACTTGTGTAGCTTGCTCTTAGCTCCCTGGGCTCAGCACACTCACACATACATAGGCAGGTATAGGAAGGGTTCAGTCCCTAGGCTGCTTCTGCGAGGCAAGCGTTTCAGCGAGCCTGAGCAAGTCTCCTAGGTTGTTCTGGGACGAGTAGTCAACCAGAACAGAGTTTAGGCATCCCTCAGGAAGGACGAAGGCAGATAAGGTTTCACAGGTAGCTACCTGCACTCCAAGCCCTTCCCAGAGGCTGAGGAATTGCCACCCGGGGCAGTAGCGGTCTTGGGGAATAGACTTCACCATGTAGAAGACTTCCTTGGCCATCTCCTCGCGGTTCTTGTTGGGGACTTCTCCTTCTCTTCCATGTTCCTTGTCTTCCATGGGGCCGGCAGGGCCCGGTAGGTCCACAGTGGCGATCTCCTCGTCGTTTAGTGCCCTCTCCTCCCCACAGAGCTCCTCAGGGTTGTAGTAGTGCTTCAGCTGCTGGGCTGCGCACACCAGGGTCCCCCCTAGTCGGAAAGACCACCGCACAGTGATGCGGTGACCATCCACGGTGAGGATCCTGTAGGACCCAAAGTACGGGTCAACACTGGTGGAACGGGGCCAGGCTGGTAGCCCAATGTGGTGCACCAACACCCAGTCACCCGCTTGATAGGATGCAGGCACTCCTTGTATGTTCCTCCTGGTCCACTTGTCCTCCCACACTCTTTGCAGCATCGCCTTGGCCTTGTCCATCTTGTCTTGTTGCTCATTCACCCATTTTCCCGCCGTAGAGTAGGAACCCTCAGGAAAGGGGGGTGTAGGAACTAAGCCGGCGGGCCCACAAAAAGGTCCTGGGTGAATAACCAGTTGCTGAACTCTCCTGAGAGTTCATCATGAGGGATATGATGGAGAGTAGTCTCACCCGGTCCTTGGTGCGCTCAGCTTTGCACCATCCCCTGACGTTCTCCTTGAGAACTTGGATGTGTCGCTCATATAGGGGGTTACTTGTATAAGTGTAGGGAATCCCCGTGGACACCTGGACATTGAGGGACCTCTGGACTCTCTTGTACCAGCCAGTGCCTGAGCGTACTCTGACGTCCCCGTCAGAATTGATCTCTTTAGGTGCCCCATAGACACAGAACCACTCTTCAAGGAGTATCTTGATGGTCTCCTCCCTGGTGATGTTTTTCGTGCATGGTAACACTCGGGTAAACCTGGTCAGCCCACAGGTTACCACTAGGGCGAAGTCATAGCCCCC
Organism: Eutreptiella sp. 'Long Island Sound 2002'; assembly: GCA_964036045.1. Taxonomy (NCBI): domain Eukaryota; phylum Euglenozoa; class Euglenophyceae; order Eutreptiales; family Eutreptiaceae; genus Eutreptiella; species Eutreptiella sp. 'Long Island Sound 2002'. Next base: position 48,258,410 of record OZ038384.1, read on the forward strand.
AAACTTTGGCATCTCCCTGTAATCCACATACAGTACACTGTTGGCACAGTGTGGGATAGGAAGGGTCAAGTAGAGACCTCTATCCCTGATGTCCCCAGGTTTACAGGACCTGCACGCGCACTTGTCCACGATGGGCTGGGGGGTTTTCCGTAGTTGATCATCACTCCACGTAGAGTGCAACTACACCTTGAACAGCTTCAAGGTACAGTCAGTCCGAACAAGACCACTAGACTCATGGGTCACTTGAGCAGCGCCGCGATACGGTTGGTAGGCACAAGTATCCGGTCCTCATGTCAGAGGTAGGTCTTGTGCCGCGTCCACTCCTACTGGCTGACCAGGACAGGTTCCAGACGCTCTTCCAGGCATTTGTAGATTTCCCCAAACTGGTCCTGGTACTCGACTTCTTGGAGTCTATCTAGAGGTCTGATCATGGCCATGTTCAGGTCAAGGTGTACATCCATACGCCTGAACGCCTCCTTGGCTAGCTCCTCAGACCTGGCACCAATCATGTTGCCGAAGTTGTTGCGGCTGATGTAATCCGCAAACTCGCTCTTAACGCCCTGGATAGAGTGCACTGAGAGCCGTAGTTGGCTCAGGTAGGTCCATCAGCGTCTGAGCTTAGCCTTCTCAGGTAGGGGCAGGTGGGTGGCAGAGCCAAACCACTGGGTTGCTCTCAACAGTCAGGACTGCAAGGATAGCACCAGCACAACCGCGAGCAGTTCCTGCTCATAGGTAAAGTAGTTACACCTGGCCTGGTTCCATTTCCAGTTCCAATGGCCCAGGGGAACCAGGACCCGTTTGTCCTCAGGGTGGCTGTGCTCCAAGGTTGCATCTTAGTTCAGTCCACTAGTACACCATAGGGACATGGCCGAGTTGAACACCTCATTCTCTAGTGCTCGCAACTGGCACAACGTTCCGCCTCCGCCCACATTGCTGGCGTCAGAAACAAGGATAATACCACCTTGTGTCGTAGGCACGCCCAAAGATGTGGCGTTAGCCACTTTGTCCTTGACCTTGTCAAACTCTTGTTGCTCTTCAGGGCCGCAGCGCCAAGTAGTGTTCTTCCTGATAAGGTCTGTCAGCAGGGCGCTGGTATAGGTGAAATTCTTTATGTGGCGGCGATAGAAGTTGCACGACCAAATGAAGCTGTGTACATCATGGAGTCCTCTCGTTAGGTCTTCATGTCCGACCTCAGCATCCATCAGAGGTTTGGCCTGAGAGACCGCCGGGGTCCACCACCCATAGCCAATGTCGAACTCCAGGTACTGCATATTCCTCTGCATGAACTCACACTTTTCCAGCTTGAGTCGTGTGTGGTTCTCCTTGCTGACATCAAAGAACTCGCCCAGCAGGATTAGGTGATCCTCTTGGGTGTTCGTTCCCAGTCATACATTGTCGATGTTGCCTTCCATCTTGGCACCTCAGGATATGAGTTCTTGCACCACGGGTCTATGACGTAGGATGAACACGATCTTGTTCATCAGCGCTTGAAAAATAGCGGCTGCGTTAGCCACGCCAAAGGGCATGACCTTCCACTTGAACACCCTCCCTTCAGGGGTGATGAATGCCAGTAGTTCTTGGCCATCAGGCTTCAGGTCTCCCTTGGCTTGTCCATCTTAGTGTTGTGGCGGCAGGAGGCTATCTTCTCCAGGGTCGACTCCATGTTTGGAATGGAAGGTGAGTGGTTCAATGTGTTCTTGTTCAGCTCTCAATAGTCCAACACCAGCCGTTTGGCTGTAGACCCAGGCTTAGCCACCAGGAAACAGCGACTGCAGTACTCCAGGACCAGGCTGGCGTCAATACACTCTTCTGTCTGTCGTTTGATCTCATCAGCCCGCTCTTTAGGAGCCGGGCAGGGCCTCCGACGTATCTTGTGACCCACGAACTCAGGTTTCAGGTTGAAGTCCATCTGGACCAGCTTGTCACGGGAAGCGGGAGGGGGTAATTACCTGAACACCTCCAGGTAGGTCCTGATCAGCTTCGGTACACTTGGATCCAAGGGTCTGATCTTATCCTCCAGGTCCTCGTCAGAGTGTAGGTTGCTTGCCCCCTGGTGTATAAAAGCAGTGAGGTGGTCGTTACCCTGCTCAGCGTCCTTGGCGTGTTCTTTCAGTCCTTGATAGGCATATAGTAGGTCCCGCTCCACCATCTCTGGTGGTCGATTGCAGCATAGACAAGCTCTAGGGGGTTCCCATACGCATTCCTCTGAGAGTTCATCTTCATCGGGGGTCCTCACATGGGCACCCCACACGCCCTTCATGAGCTTCAGGTCCACGTTTCATTGCCAAGTGGTTATCCTTCGTTCCAGGTCGTCCTTCAGCTGGGAAATATCTCCCATAGACCCATGCTTCAACGGCCATGAGCTGCCAGTAGGTCTAGCGTAACATAGCCTTTTTGTCACGGCTCTGGTCTTGGAGTCCACATACTCTGTCAACCTGGATCGGGGGTCCAGCGTCTCGTCCAATGGCTCCTCCCCCCTCATTGAGTTGGGTAGCTCGGATAACCCACACTCTGAGACTACATCAGGATTAGGTATATGGCAGGGGATGTCGGGTGCAACAGCGTCCGACAGGACGTACTCATCTCCCCAAGAAGTAGTCTCTCCGGCGTCGCGAGGCCGGAGTCCGTCTTTCAGGACGTCCAGAGTGTAGCCGCTGCTCTCAGGGTGAATTTCTTGTACCAGAGCAGAATCCGGATCTTCCCACAATACTGGGGCCAGGCTCCTGTCCACGACGCTTAGCATACTCCCCCATCCTGGTTTCCCAATAGCGTCTTCCTGCCCAGAGGCATGTAGATGGCTTTGTCAGGCAGCTGGCTAGGTCAGTGTCAGCTTCTCCAATAGAGTACGCCAGTATTCATTTCCCCCATGGGCTCCTCAAGCGGGGGAACACAGGACCATACGAGAACGTTGGAGGGCCACCTTGGTCAAGACCCCCCCCAGTTCACTGAACCTGGTGTTCCTGTCGGCCATCCCAAAAGATCGCCAGTAAAATTTGTGGCAGCCATTTTGCCCTTTGCTGAAGTAAAGGTCCAGGACGTGCTGCTTGTCACTGGCGAACAACTCCACATTCAGGTCTTCCCTGGAGTATCCCAACTCATTTTGACCTTTGTCTAGGACTTCCTCAGGGAGCTGATAGTCCTGTGTTTTGGAGGCTGCCATCATTGCAGAGGGCTCCGTCTTGCATACCTCCAGGTAGCCTGACGAGTGCTCGGACTACGCCAGCGGTACAGATTCCAGTCCATCACCATGATCCACATGAAGGACATAGGACGCTTGCAGCGTGAGGGATAGAACCTGAGGGTGCTCGGCGAAGCAGTCGCTCCGCAGCGCGAAATCGAAGGCTTGGGTATCCATCACATAGAACCGGTGAGCAATGCTCCTACATCCCATAGGCACGTCGACCTCGCAGTCCCTACAGCTGTGCACCACGTGGCAATCCCCCATGCAAATGGCTGCGGCCAGAATGATGATCCTGAGTTCCCCACGAGGTACAATTGTCTTGGCCACAATTGATATAGTGGCCTCAGTATCCAATACCCCCAGGTACTCTTGTCCCCCAAGACGGATACGTACCCAGACCACCAGGTCTGTAGATCCCTCAGAGCGTCCCTCTCAGAACTCAGCGGGACAGATCACATTAAGCCCCCCCTTTCCGCAGTCTTTGCGCCATCCGCATGAAGCGGAAACGTTACGGAGGGTGGTCTCGTCGGGATCTTCGTTGCCACGCTTACCTCCTTGTTCTTGTTGCGCTTGTGTTCCGGACTGGGTCGTAGGCCCCAGGTCTGCTGCCCTCCAGAGGGTTAAAGGTTGCCCCCCCCCCTGGTGCAGGGTTGGAGTTTCCCCCTGACCTGTCCTGGCACTTGTCCTGGTTCTTCTGGTCCAGGCCTGCAAGTCCTCCACCTTTGCCTTGCTCTTTGCCTTTGCCATTGCCGCGTCCTTGAGACTTCCGCTTGCCCTTCTCGCCATTGCTCTTGCCTCCGCCGCTTCCGTCGCTATCCTGGGCCTCGCTCTTCAGCTTGGCGGACAAGCGCTGCTTGTGGTAGCACTCATCCTGGTAGTGCTTGCACTTGCCACAAGGGCACAGGTGCTGGTGCAACTGTGGTGGTTGGGCATCTTAGCCTTCCCACGGGTGTTGTTCTCCTGCTTCTTGCCCTGGACCACGAAGCACTGGCGCCGGTCGCAGTCCAGGGCATGCAGGAGGGCGCCCTGCTCATCTCTGGCGTTACACCAGAAGAGGTCTTGCATGTTGCTCATGTAGCGAGCATTCTTAGGGGTAGTTATTGTCCAGGTCTAGGTCCTTGATACCCACGGCCATGGTTCCCAGAGTTGGCTCCTCCGGGGCGGTACGCGTTGAGGTGCTGGTCACTCTCCTTCTCCAGCGCCAGCTCCAACAGAAGTACAGACAAGTCCTCTAACGTGAGGGTTCTTGCCTTGCCCTCTGCCGTAGCCCAACACTCATTTCACATGTCTCGTGGGATCTTGGCCACCACCCAGAACTGCAGCTTGTCGCTGCCGTCAGATCCGGGCGTCAGTTGCCCTACCAAATGGTCCCAGTGGGCCAGTTGTTCAGAGATACGCGCAGCCTTGGGGTTGTTGGGCAGCATGGCCATGTTCTGGATCTCGGTTTGGATGGACTGGTTGGTCTCGTAGGAGGGGTAAAGCCTCTCAAGGGCAACCAACACATCGGTGAACGTGGCGAACTCCCTCACGATGTGTTTCACCTGCTTCTCCAAGTACTTGGTGTTGCAAAATTGTAGGAGTAGGTCACATCTCACCCGCCCACTAGCGTGGGTCTGGCCGGTCATCCTCAAGAACCGACCAAAGCTCTTGACCAGTGTCCTAGAGGATGGTCCTTCCTTAGGCACGCGGCTGCGCAACATCAAAGCATTGACAATCAATAATAATCCACATGTTAACTGCTTGCCAGCAATACACAAACAAGCGCGCAACCTTTGACGCCTAACATAAAAGAAGACAAGAGTGTGTACACCAAAGTCCAATAACATACAAAACAGTCGAAGATAATTAGCTAAAGAAAATGCTCAGCCTCTCAATGGTCTTCAAGCTCATGGTCATCGGCATGGAGCATGGCAATAAAAAATTAACCTCATATGATTCACCAACCCTTGAGGTCAATGGCAACACAGTCGCGAGATATGAGATGCACTCACCGGCGAATTAATCTCATACCCTCGGCAGACCTGGAATCCCACCTGCTGAATGGATGGAAGGAGAGGGAAAGATTGTACTTGCTCACGCCAAAGCCTTCTGAAAAAATGGATCAACGACCAAAAGATCTTCCGAGTCCCCTCCCTAAACTGACATGGACGTGGTTCCCCAATACCTCCCAACCTCATCTCATGGCACCTCCATTCCCCAACCGAGTCCCAAGAGAATGTATACTCGGACACCGGTGAGAGTATATCCATTGGGAGATTGTCCTATCCTGAAGAGACGGAGTCCCGCCGCAAGAGAGCACATATATATTGCCCTATGAGAGACCTTCACCAATCGATGCCCTAAAGAGCTCGACCTCCTCATAACCCAATCCAGGAGAGCATGTGTATGGAAGGAGGATTTCGCCTAGCCATGACCGATGAGAGCACGCATGCACCTCGACAGAGGCTCGGTAAGGGAATTGGATAAGCAGATGCCCCGGGTCACATGCAGAGACCTAGACCCGGCCCGCTGAGTGGGTGCACAAAGAGAGATATCCCGGGTCCAATGAGAGCACATCCATGGAGTCCCTGTCCCAAGGAGAGAAGAGAGTCTCTATCCGATAGGGAGAGGAGAATGTCTTTATCCCAGGTGGAGAAGAGAATCACTATCCGTGGGGCGGAGGAGAATGTCCCCATCCCAAGAGGAGAGGAGAGTATCCCTATCCCAAGAGGAGAGTGTCCCTATCCCAGGAGGGGAGGAGAGGGTCCCTATCCCAACAGGAGAAGAGATTGTCTAACCACTTGGGAGAGGAGAGCCAATTGCCTTGCACCACACATGGGGAGGGAGGGTCCCAAGTTCACCTAAGTTAGAGACCTGACCTCAGTTCTTAGAGAAAGGTGGAGGCTGGGTCAACCACACAGCAAGGGTCAAAAGAACCAAGAGAGACACTACATGACGGGCGGACCACATCCCAAACCGGATTCACCGAGAAGATACTCTTGATACGTTGGACACAAGGCAAACCATTAGTCTACACTGTGACCTGGTTCAACTTGATTGCAAAAGATCGACCGACTTCCTGGAAAGGCATGCGGTCAGGGAGATAGGGCAATCAAATAGACACAAAGTGCAAAAGATGCTCAGGAACATTCACCTCAAAAGCACTTCACAAAATTACCTCCTCGTCTTGAGTAGCAACAACCTTGGGCAATCTCCTTAGAGGCAATAGGCACAAAATCCAGGAAGTATGCAATCGGGACACAATGATCTTTATCAACAAACAAGCAATGAACTAGCACATGATGTGCTGATATGAACCTGACCAAGCACTGTAGCACCACACTTGCAAAGGTCACTTGAGAGAACAAAATGAATGAGTGTGACCATGCAACCAAAGATATTGCATGATCAAATCAGACAATTGTCTACCACTCGACCATGCTTGTCAACCTTCCTCTAATGAACACAAAGCATGAATGAGGCTAATGTACAAGACAGTGAGTTCATTGATTCATACACTTGTGAGTATTCAAAGAAGATAATGTCTGGCGCAACATAGGATACATACGTTTTGGTGAGGAACTCAACGGAGGGACCCGGCAAAGTGACGAATCAAAGCACAAAAAGAAGAGAGATGAATTCACTTGCGGATTGCGGAGTAGCGAACCATGTGCTTTCTTCCGTTCACGTGCGTCTATTTCAGCCACTTCCACTTCAACTCCTCTTCCACTAGGTCTCCTCCAGCTTCAAAGGACTCGTTAACCCCATACGCGTAGGCGTGGCAAGAGCCGAAGCACGAGCGCCCATTAACGAGTACCGATCCCGTTTTACAGGGCCGGCCGGTGTGGGTGGTGTCACCACCTCCAGGGCTAGGCCAGATGTGAGTCCGGACCTCCTATCATTGAAGCCGGTTCGAACCCCCGTGGCCATCTTTGGGTCACTTGGGGTGTGTAGCTATGTGCCGGCAAGCCGCCATTTGCTGATATCATACTCTCCCATCCATCTGACCTAACCCGATGTGATAGTGTGATAGGGCTGGCCATTCCGGCTATGAGCGGCCATATTCAGTACCGAGGCGCCGCCAGCTGAGATTTATATATCAGAATATCAGGAATCAACAGGGTTTTGTTATCATAATATTTCCGTAATTTTTCCGCCTTTCGTTCTGAATGTCAATGTATCGGCGACTGTCAGTTGGCTCGCGATTTTGCGGTAACCGAATGGTTGACTGTTATTTACAGATATTTTGGCGGAAACCCCGATGAAAGGTCAGATTTCATCAGTAAAGGGTTCGTTGCTTCCGCAATTTTCATATTATACACTCGCAAAGTTAATCCGATTTTTTCAGACTTCCAGAATCAGATTTTCGACTTCGACATCGCCGCACTTGATATGACGAATCTCGAGTGGTCCTACATTTTTCCCCGATCACGATTCAACCTTCATTTTGTTGTGTCCTTGGTTTTGCTTGGGGATATGGGCAAAACAAAATTGATTCGTGAGGCCACTTTAAAGGGTCATATCTCCGGCTCACGGCGAGGTATACCAATTTCGGGAATTGGGTTGGAACCGCCTTGGTCTCAACTTAATTCTGTGAGCATCAAACGCCTTTGGTGTGTACACATGCGCGGTGTAGCAAGGGATAGAGGCCAAGAGGGTAGAAAGTGGTTTACAACTCTTGGCCCATGCGACCGTATATTTCAGTGCAACCTTCGAGTGTACCGCATGAGTGTTGGGGTTGCATAGATACTTTCCTTGGGTTCCTACGTATTTTTAACGTGAAGTTATGACCATGGAGGGGCATGGCATATCATGGTGCGAGCCACATTTTGAGGGTATGTGTTATATGCATGGTATATGTCTTGATATGCTCACGCCCATGTTATATATCTTCGTGTGGCCGAAGAGATGGAGAGCCACACGTGACAAGGGCTTTGCCCATGTCATAATTGTGGAATTCAATGCGCTAGACTAAGTCTACCGCGTATGTATTGCTCATGGTATGTTTGGCAAAGAGATCCATGAGTGCACTCCCATTTTCATGGGGCATGTAGATATGAGTGGCGAAGGTATCTCCATGCGCCTGATTGGGGATCGAAGTGGGGGAATTGTTCGCAAATGGTTCCAATCATTTGTGTATTGAACCATGCGCGGATATCATGGGTGAGCATAGAGATATACTATCATGACAACTTTATATTTGGACATATTTTCATGTTTTTGACCTCAATTTCTGCTCATTTTTGCGTTTTGTGTACTTACCTGGTCGGCGAACAGCAGGAAGCCTATGGGGAGTCCAACCATGGTATGTTGTTCATATGTTGGCATATGCTTTGGAGTTGAACACCACCATATGCCAGATCGCGTACTCCATTTGGCTTGGCGCACGAAAGATCACAAGAATCGGTCTCAAGATCATTGGCCGACTTGGGCATTGCGTGGCGCCCATATCCAAAGGGGTTTCGAGGGTAAGATGGGGATGTACATGGGCATTGACCTTTGGTCTCTATCCTCCATGAAAACTAGACTTTGATTCCATGCATACTTTGAGCCTTCGGATAGGTGGTAACTTCAATTTTGAGCATATATTTGATATATGGCCAATATGGCGTGAATTGGCAGTTTTTGGCATTTTATGAGTTCAAACTCATGGGGCAGTCCTCCAAGCCCATTCAACTCCAGGTCCATCCAAGGTTATGTCAGGGTAGGGCATGGTGTTGAGTGCCACTCTAGGCCTTGACACGCCACCTCCCCCTCTGGGCTAGGATTGAGAGGCTTGGGAGTGAACACATTTTTTTGGGTTTATGTAGTGACTTTTGACACATGGCATTCAGCCATCCTATTTGACTGGGTTCAGGGCATCATGTTGGTGAGTCAAGGGAAGGTCTTGAGTCCAGGGAATGAGGGGTCTATGGCTGTGATTGTGTACGTTTCCATCTTTCTTCAACTTTGCTCTTTTTGTGTTCATATGCCAATTTTAGGGCTTTCCTCTTTGGTGCAATTCTTGTACATGCCCGCCACCGTGGGACGACCGGAACGACCGGAAGCCCGCAGTGTGGATTGGATTGTGGATTTGGCTATTGCTGTATTTGTGGGATCTGGTTGCTGTTCAGGGTTGAAAAAGTATTTTATTTTCTATATTCTTGGATTTTGGACCCTGGAATTTGAGGAATGCAATCGCTGATCCGGAGTAAATCAGCAGGGGTAACAGGCGGAAGGGGCACAGCGGGGGCCGGTCCTGGTAGGGACCTTCTTTATGGTAGTAGAGGCGTACCTGCTGCCCCTACCTACTGCCGACCCGGGGACTTGGGCCCCTATGGGCCCTGCCCAAGTACGCCCCGGGTGCGTATTGTGGACTCGGTGGAGACCACGCCAGAAGTTGAAGCCCGAAGAGAAGTACGACGCTCGGGAAGAGGAGGACTTGACATGGAGGACCTGGTCTCCATGTGTGAGCGTCGCTGCCGAAAGGCATGCCACCTCCGCTCCGCCGCGGAGGACTCTGAGGGGGCCTGCCATTCAGGCAGCAGTGGAGGACGGCCCCGGCGCTACCGGAAGCGCGGGTCACCCAAGCCCGCGGCAGGGGACGCCGGGGCTATGGATACGGACCCCAGCCCGGTCAGGCTGTGGGAATCCGAGGGGCACTCCGATGGCTATCGGACTTGCTTCCCCTCAGAGTCGGAGGAGATGCTCCCGCCGACCGCCAGAGCGCATACGGCCCCCGAGCCCGCCCTGAAGCACGACGCCGAGGGCTTTCAGAGGCCAGCCAGGGCCAGGACGGCACCTGTGCCCCGGCACACGGGACCAGAGATGGACGCCATCGGCGATACGCCCATGGGCGATGAGTCTGAGGCGCCGGGAACCGCGGGATGCGCTGGATCAGGTGGAAAGCACGCGGAGTGCCACTGCGAGCACGTGTCCTTCCTCCTGGGCAGGTACCCAAAAATGGGGATGGACACCATCGTGCATCGCCTCGACAGCCTGGACAACGCGAAGGACGGCCTGGAGGAGGACGTCGCCGGGATCCTGGATGACCAGTCGGCCGCGAAGAGAGACATGGCGGAGCTGCGAGCGGAACAGGACCGGTCCCGGCAGAATCTGGAGCTGGCCCTGGAGAAGCAGCAGCGAGTGGTGGACAGCCTCCTCCACCTGGTGGAGGACATGTCAGGACGCCTGAAAAGGCTAGAGGAGCGACAGCCCCTCACCTCGTATCCGGAGCTCCCGGCAAAGCCAGCAGCGGCAGAGCTGGTGGAGCGGGTTAAGACCCTCCAGAGCGCCATGGATAAACCCATGGGCGGTCCGGCAGAGGCACCCTACGCGTCTCCGCGTGTTGACCCGGGTGCGCTGCCGTTTGTTCAAATGTTCAGCGAATCCACAATGCTCGGGGAACACACGGCACCGGCTGGGTCCATGCGGGAAGGGCACGTAACCACGGACCCGAGGAGCCTGACGGTACAGATGTCCCATGCCGCCCAGGATCTACCGATCACTACGACTGCCCATGCAGTTTATGCGGAAGAGGAGATCCAGAGCCAGACCATGCAGGGGCGGACCATGGAAAGCGCTGACGGACATGGTTGAGGTCATCCAGGCGGAAACCTGTGGGCGAAGGACCCCAAAACGGGGATATGGACGGCCGGTGGAGCACGTCCTTCCCGCATTCCAAACCCCATGGGTTCAGGCCCAACTGGACCGCACTCCATGGAGGAGAGGGATGTACGGGGAGTGTACTCACACCCCCCGGCCACAGGTGGTATCCGTCTCCGTGGAGTGGTGGCTGGGGACGTCGGAGACGCCATCAGGATTGACGACCTCAAGGGGATTTGAAATCCCCTACTATGATGGCAACCCCTCCAACCTGGACGACTTCATCCTGGATTGGGAGGACTTCGCCGAGGAGGTCGTCGGCGAGATGCGGGGAGCGCCGCGGGACAAGTGGGTATGTCGGACATTCCCACACCGGCTGGCGCAGGACCTGAAGGAGGAGCTGCGGGATCAGATCCGGGAAGGATTGATCCATACGGAGCAGGCCTGCCTCCAGTGGTTGGAGGATGAGGAGCGGGTGGACGCTCCGAACCAGAAGCTGGAGGACTTGTGGTCCATCCCGCTGCAGCTGAACCGCGGTGAGTTGCGGGTCCGGGAGTGGAACCGGTACCTGCGGAAGTACCGACGGAGCCTCAAGCTGGTTGTGGACTGGAACGAGTCCAGCGAGATCTGCCACCTGCTGAAGGACGTCCTCCCGGGCAACTGGAAGAGGAGGGTGGAGGACGAGGAAAAGAAGAGAGCGAAGAAGCGCGTGGCTGTGAGGATCATGGCGGCGGAGGATACCCATGCGGGTATCATGGAGTTCTTCAGGAGGAACCTGGGCGAGCCCAACCGGATGTTGGGACTGAAGAACGCCGTGTACGTGGAGGTATTTGGAGACTCCATGGGGCAAAGGTTGCTGCGCCTCAACAACGTCGAGTGGAGGCGCTGGGAGCCGCTGAGGATGCAGGTCATCTTCGCCCGCATGAGCCTGGGCGAGATCGTGAAGTACATCACCGTGGAGTTGAGGCTCAATGCGAGGAACGAGGCCCACGTGCAGGATCGACACGGTCATGGACAACGAGGCCACCGAGAGGATGGCCATCATCGGGAGATCCAGGAGGACACGGCCAACTCCGCGGAGAATGGTAGTGGAAGTGGCCACAACCACTGGACCTGGTCCCGGGAGGATCACGAGGAGGCCCATTTCTTCGCGTTTTTGGCGCACAACGTGAGGGACCATGGGCAGGATCGGTCCAGATGGAGCCGGGTGGGACCCAAGAAGGGCAATGAGCCAAGGAGGATCGGGAACCCACCGCTCTCGTTCCGGGAGTACAGGTCTCAGCACGACGGGTGCTGGGTCTGTTATGGCAAGGGAAACAACCATGCACACGACCACCGTCAGTGCAAGGTGTATGAGGCGGACAAGAAGGCCTACTTCGCCGCCCACCCTGAGAAGAAGCCCAAGGAGCAGCGGCTGGCCGATTGGAAGGCGAAGGGCGGAGACGGGGGAAAAGGCCAAGGCGAAGGCCAAGGGAAAGGCGGAGGAAGAGGCTATGGTGGTGGACCTTGCCAAGACCGACGAGTGAGGTCGATCGAGGAGGTTGCTGAGGACATGTTGAGGACGTTGGAGGAACTCAAAGCCCAGCAACGTGGTGGACAAAGTCCTGGCGGATCGCAGCCGGAAAGGGGCTGCGGGAAGCCAAGTCTAGGGGGGCCCCCACGGGAGTGGGACCTCGGAGGTCTCTCCTCCGAAAATCAGTGGAATCCCATAGAAAGCGAAGGCACATCGGGTGCCGAAGAAGGCTCCAGAAGAGCCAAAACCACTGAGTTTCGCCACTCCCAACCCCTGGAGCGCCCAGCCAAGGGAAGTTTATGTGGGCAAGGGACGTGGTAAGAAGGAAGGAGCGACCACGGAGAGCTCCGTGGACGGGCAAAACTAACCCAAGATCTACACCATCCGTGATCATACCCTCGAAGTCCTGATGCACCCGGACGTGCTAGAGTTGCATGCCGTGAGAGTCTTCCATACACCACATGGCGACGAGCGGCAGTTGCACTTGAAGGTGCGTGTACGGTGCGGACAAGAGGAGTTGGTGGTGGATGTTTTGGTGGATACAGGTGCCCAGGTGAGCCTGGTCTGGAGAGAGTTGTCCAAGGACGAATCCCTGGAGCCCAGCCGGAGACCAGTACGCCTGAAGGTGGCCAATGGAGAGATCATGGGTGGTGGCACCCATGAGGCCACTATCAGTATGGAATTCTGGGAACATGAGCGCTTGAACCGCCCTGATTTGGCGAAGAGAAGCACTCTATCCGGGAACTTCTATGTGGCCGACATTAGAGATTGGGATATGATCATGGGGTATGACTTCATGGTGGCAAATGCCATTGGAGCCCTTCCCCATCGTGCAACGCTGGTCCGGGAGGATGATGAATGCCTCACATGGCTGTCCACGGACTATGCATGTGGATCATCCCAATGAAATGCTGAGGAAGAGGATCGGATCGTCCAAGCGGTGCAAGCTGTGGGTGCTAAGTCCAGAGGAGACCGTGGTGTTCAGCTCACAGAGTATGAAATGGCGCCGCAGGTGTATGCCAGGATGATCCAGACGCTGGGAGCCGAAGCGCCCGAGACGGACGTCTTCGCTTCCCGGGATGCCCCACTTCTGCGGAAGTGTAGGAGGCATTGGCATCAAGGAGACTCAGCCTGGCACAGGCATTGGGGTTTGAAGGAGTGGGGACCCATGTATTGGCATGGCTCCCTGGACAATACCAGACGTACGGTGGAGAAGATCATCGCGGATAGGGCGAAGGGGATTCCGGTCATAACCGGCATAGGATCCACCCCATGTCTGCTGGAGGGTCTCAAGTCGACGCTGGACTCCATCACCCTGAACCAGATGTCATTCGGGCCAGAGGAGGAGTTGTTCATCGACGCCAAGGGTGTATCAATGCCCCCCCTGGGTCAAGCGTGGGGTACCAAGGCTTTCCTGGTGGATGGGGCGCAAGCCCAGCCCACGGGTGATGAAGCATTCATCCGTAGGGTGGAGGCGGTGCTTATGAAGGTCATGTTTGAGCCCAAGGAGGGGACGGATCAGCCTATTGATGGCATTGACATCCTGTCCCACGCCGAGATCGACGACGTCGTCAACTACATGCGGATGGGGATGCACGACCGTGTGGCAGCCAAGAAGAGGCGGGCCATGGTCACATCTCCGCATTGGTGGGATGACAAGATGTTGGTCACCGGCAAGTACGAGAAGGACGAGTTCGTGCGAGGGTCATGGATCACATCGCGGACCAATACGATGGTCCGGTTGGGTCGGACCCACGGACATGGGATTTTCCAAGAATGGGTGCCGATAGCGACAGTCACCAGCCCGATGCCGCAAATTTCCGAAGATTATCGGTGGGAAGAGCTCCCCACGGGGATGAAGACGGCATATCGGACGAGGAGAAGTCGGAATCGGACCCAGAAGAGGCCTATACCGCAGTGCGGTCGGTTGTATCTATACCGAAGCAAGCGGCTGAAGAGGCCCATGAGAACCCGAAGGTCGCCGAGCTGAAGGAGAGGCTGATCAATGCCTATCCGCGGCTATTCAGTGGCGTCGCCAACAAGAACCTTCCAGATCGTGGGAGGTTTGGTACAGCGAAGATCAAGCTGAAGCCGAACCCCAAGATCTATCGTCATCGGGAGTACCAACTTCAGGGCGATCGGGCCGAAGCCATGAAGAAGCTGTTGGCCGAGTTCATTGAGCGGGGATGGATCGAACCCTCCGACAGTGAGTCGGCCAGCCCAGCCTTTATCGTGCCCAAGAAGGAGAAGGGCGAGTTGAGGTTGGTGGTGGATTACAGGGGTTTGAACGAGCAAACCGAGCACGACTCGTACTCGCTTCTGCTGATCGACTCCATCCTCCAAAAACAACAGAAAAAGCGGATATTCACGGTGTTGGACCTGAAACACGGTTATCACCAGATGCCGCTACACCCGGACTCCAGGCCCTGCACAGCGATGTCGACGCCGCTGGGGCCCATGCAGTGGAAAGTGGTGCCCATGGGCGCCAAGAATGGCAACGCCGCTTTCCAGCGCATGATGGAGGACCTACTGGGTCGAGTCCGGGATTGTGCCGACCCCTTTGTGGATGACATCATCATCGGATCCGGCACGGAAGACATGACTGAGGACGAGCTCATCGAAGCGCATGAGAAGGATCTGCGCCGAGTGCTCAGCGAGTTGGACAAGCACAGCATGGTGTGCAAGCCCACCAAAGCCTCACTCTTCGTGAAGGAAGTGGAGTTCGCGGGTCACGTGGTTGGTCACGGGCAACGCCGTCCCATGCCCGGAAAGCTGGCGTCCCTGCACCACTGGGAGAAGCCCCAGACCATCAGCGAACTCCGGTCCTTCATGGGGTTCTGCAATTACTATTCGGGCTATGCAGAACTCTCGGGGCCGCTGCACAAGATGCTGCAGGTGGGGAAGTTCGATGGCCAGAAGGGGAGCAAGAAGAATCTTGCCTGGACCCCTGAGGCCGAAGATGCGTTCAGCCGCCTGAAGGAGCGACTCCTGGGGCAGCTGGGGTTATTCCTGGTGGACCCGGACAAGGGAGTCGTGCTACGGACGGACGCCTCGGACTATGCTGTAGGGGCAGTCCTCGAGCAGATCCGGGACGACGGGTCGCACGTACCCGTGGCGTTTTGGAATCGAATCCTGGCCGAGGGCCAACGCCGCACCTGGACCGCGAGGGAGAAGGAGACGTACGCCATTGTTTGTGCGCTCAGGAAGTGGTCTGGCCACATCGGATTGCAACCGGTGGTGGTTTGCATGGACCATCAGTCCTTGCAGAGCTGGCACAAGGAGCACGTTGACACCCCCTCGGGACTGGCAGCAAGGAGGGCCCCGTGGCACGAGACGTGCGCCAAGTTCGACCTCAGCGTCGTATACGTCCCGGGGAAGGACAACACTGTGGCAGATTGCCTCAGTCGATGGGCCTACCCCGCGGGCAAGGCGTGGATGGACATATCCAGCCATGGGGACGCCGAGGAGACCGAGGAGGCCAAGCGCATCATCGAGATGGAGAAGGCCATGGAGCAGGAGGGGGTCAAGTGCTTTGTGGTGATGGCAAACCGTACGGACCTGGCCCAGTTCCGGGGCGCCCGCGTCCAAGCTATTCGAGAGGAAACCCTCGAGCAATGAATGGTGGCACCTGTAGAGCTAGTCAGGTCGGTGCTCACAGAGGACTGACCGGATGACTATGCGGCATCCGACCACTGGAGCAAGTACTGGAATGCCGTGAGCGCCCCATCGGACGACGAATGGCCCGAGGGCTTGACCGAGGATGGGGACAAGCTGTTCCTCAAGGACAAGCTATTGGTCCCTGAGAACCGAATGGAGGAGCTCATTGACCACTGGCATAACGCCCAGCTCATGCATCCTGGTCGGGACAAGATGCAGCAGGACCGGGAGTGGCGCTTCAAGTTCCCACCGGGGTACTACGCCCTCCTGGACAAGTACTGCAGCGACTGTGCCGTGTGTCGGGCCACGAAGAGCCCCAACCACTTCACAGCGGGCGACCCGATGTATACGGCTATACCGGAGGCCCCTATGCGGTCCGTGGCCATGGGTGTGTTCGCCATGCCTGAGGTCACCGTGGACGGAGAGACATACGACTGTGTCATCCTGGCGGTGGACAGGCACAGCGGGTATATCGTGGCAGTCCCGGGCAAGAAGTCCAAGGAGAAGGACAAGAAGGACAAGCATGGAGTGGGGTTGCAGGCCAAGACTGTCGCTAATGCCATGATCAGGCATTGGCTGACGATTTTCGATGTCCCAGCTGTCATCTGCAGCGATCGGGGCAGTCAGTTTGTGCAGACGTGGTTCAAGACGATGTGCAAGCACATGGGCATTCGGCACGCCAAGACCGTGGCGTACCACAGCCGGTCGAATGGCCGAGCTGAGGTGGCCGGGCGGCAGATGTTCGAAACGTTCCGCCAGCTGCACATCGACGAACCGGGCCGGAATTGGTATAATTCGCTGTGGAGAGTACCCCAAGCGTATCACGACCTTCTGAAGCCCACTGGACTGTTGCCCCACCGTATCCTGTTCTTACGGGATCGGGTGTCACGCACTCTCCCGTGGTTGAACCATGGCAAAGTGGCGCGGGATGCGAACGCTATGATGGCTGAGGCGGACTACACGGCGGCCAAGGTGTGCAAGGCACTTCAGGACGAGAATGACAAGAGGGCCAAGTACTTCAAGCAGGGAAAAGTCCAGAAGTATGCTCTCCAAGACACCGTGTGGGTGGAGCAGCACCACAAGGATGTCCTGTCCAGGCATCCGCAGGCATCTTGGTATGTGCCGGGGGTAGTCGTGCGGAAGGTCAGGCAGGATGTGTATGCGGTTCCTGTGGAAGATAACAAGATCCTGGACCGCGACCATACCCAGCTTCGTCCCCGAGCACCAGACCCCAGCGGACGTCCCGTCACCTTTGAGTTCACGGCCGGCGATGTGGACTCGGACGACGAGGGTGAGGACGACGACTTCACCGCCGAGGAGATCCTGGCGGACAAGCCGGACCCAGGGACGCCTGGGGGGAGGCTTTATAAAGTCTGTTGGAAGGGATTCACCGCGTCCAGGGATTCATGGGAGCCTCCGAGCAGTTTCGTGCCGAGGTATACCACGGTCTGGATGGACTATCTGAAGAAAAAGAATATTTCTTTGGATGTCAAGGACGTGTTGGTCCATTTGGTTGCTGCTGTAGCACCGTAATGGATCCCCTTTGGCATTTTTGTTTGTTTCTGTGCTTGGGAGACGGGTGGTGGCGTTCATCCGGGGATTTTTGGGCCTTGATTGGCCATCTACCCCCTTCACTCGATCTCCACGTATATATTTCATTGTGGTATACTTTCTTAGGTCGACCGACGACGTTTCTCTATCTTTGATCACCTTGGTCCATGTTGTAGATCAAGAGGAGACCGGATATGGCGTAGTGCACTGATTATCAGTGTCCTCACCCCTCCCTTGGGGCATGGGAGACGCCTGCGACGTGTGTGGGGCCTCCATGTGTCCTTGGGACATGGGGGGGGGGGGTTGGAGCCCATTGGGGTCCTCCCGTCCTCTCTTCAATGACTTCCGAGCGGTAACAACGCTCTGAGAAGGGGGGTGAAGCCGGTTCGGACCCCCGTGGCCATCTTTGGGTCACTTGGGGTGTATATCTATGTGCCGGCAAGCCGCCATTGGCTGATATCATACTCTCCCATCCACCTGACCTAACTCGATGTGATAGTGTGATAGATTTGGCCATTCCGGCTATGAGCAGCCATATTCAGTACCGAGGCTCCGCCAGCTGAGATTTATATATCAGAATATCAGGAATCAACAGGGTTTTTTTATCATCACGTTTCCGTAATTTTTCCGCCTTTCGTTCTGATTGTCAATGTATCGGCGACTGTCAGTTGGCTCGCGATTTTGCGGTAACCAAATGGTTAACTGTTATTTACAGATATTTTGGCGGAAGCCCCGATGAAGGGTCAGATTTCATCAGTAAAGGGTTCGTTGCTTCCGCAATTTTCATATTATACACTCGCAAAGTTAATCCGAATTTTTTCAGACTTGCAGAATCGGATTTTCGACTTCGACATCGCCGCACTTGATATGACGAATCTCGAGTGGTCCTACATCTTTCCCCGATCACGAATCAACCTTCCTTTTGTTGTGTCCTTCGTTTTGCTTGGAGATATAGGCAAAACAAAATTGATTCGTGAGGCCACCTTAAAAGGTCATATCTCCGGCTCACGGCGAGGTATACCAATTTCGGGAATCGGGTTGGAACCGCCTTGGTCTCAACTTATTTTAGAAAGCATCAAACGCCTTTGGTGTGTACACATGCCTGGTGTAGCAAGCAATAAGGGCCAAGAGGGTAGAAAGTGGTTTACAACTCTTGGGCCATGCAACCGTATATTTCAGTTCGACTTTCGAGTGTACCGCATGAGTGTTGGGGTTGCATAGATACTTTCCTTGGGTTCCTACGTATTTTTAACGTGAAGTTATGACCATGGAGGGGCATGGCATATCATGGTCAGAGCCACTTTTTGAGGGTATGTGTTATATGCATGGTATATGTTTTGATCTGCTCACGCCCATGTTATATATCTTCGTGTGGCCAAAGAGATGGAGAGCCACACGTGACAAGGTCTTTGCCCATGTCCCAATTGTGGAATTCAATGCGCTAGACTAAGTCTACCGCGTATGTATTGCTCATGGTATGTTTGGCAAAGAGATCCATGAGTGCACTCCCATTTTCATGGGGCATGTAGATATGAGTGGCGAAGGTATCTCCATGCGCCTGATTGGGGATCCAAGTGGGGGAGTTGTTCCCAAATAGTTCCAATCATTTGTGTATTGAACCATGCGCGGATATCATGGGTGAGCATACAGATATACTATCATGACAACTTTATATTTGGACATATTTTCATGTTTTTGACCTCAATCTTTGCTCATTTTTGCGTTTTGTGTACTTAGCTGGTCTGCAAACAGCAACAAGCCTATGGGGAGTCAAACCATGGTATGTTGTTCATATGTTGGCATATGCTTTGAAGTTGAACACCACCATATGCCGGATCGCGTACTCCATTTGGCTTGGTGCACGAAGGATCACAAAAATTGGTCCGAAGATCATGGGCTGACTTGGGCATTGCGTGGCGCCCATATCCGAAGGGTTTTCGAGGGTAAAGTGGGGATGTACGTGGGCATTGATCTTTGGGCTCTATCCTCCATGAATACTAGACTTTGATTCCGTGCATACTCTGAGCCTTTGGATAAGTGGTAACTTCAATTTTGAGCTTATATTTGATATACGGCCAATATGGTGTGAATTGGCAGTTTTTGGCATTTTATGAGTTCAGACTCATGGGGCAGTCCTCCAAGCCCATTTAACTCCAGGTCCATCCAAGGTTCTGTCAGGGTAGGGCATGGTCCTGAGTGCCAGTCTAGGCCATGACACGCCACCTCCCCTATTGGGCTAGGATTGAGAGGCTTGGGGGTGAATACATTTTTGCGGTTTATGTAGTGACCTTTGACACATGGCATTCAGCCATCCTATTTGACTGGGTTCAGGGCATCATGTTGGTGAGTCAAGGGAAGGTCTTGAGTCCAGGGAATGAGGGGTCTATGGCTGTGATTTTGTACGTTTCCATCTTTCCCGGACTTTGCTTTATTTGTGTTCATATGCCAATTTTAGGGCTTTCCTCTTTGGTGCAATTCTTGTACATGCCCGCCACCGTGGGACGACCGGTATCCTGAACGGAAGCCCGCAGTGTGGATTGGATTGTGGATTGGGTTATTGCTGTATTTGTGGGATCTGGTTGCTGTTCAGGGTTGAAGGAGGATTTTATTTTCTATATTTTTGGATTTTGGACCCTGGAATTTGAGGAATGCAATCGCTGATCCGGAGTAAATCAGCAGGGGTAACAGGCGGAAGGGGCACAGCGGGGGCCGGTCCTGGTAGGGACCTTCTTTATCATCCACTGGAACCGCCGTAGCCTCCAATTTGTATCCATTTCAGTAACAGGATAGAGCCAACACTGTTAGCACCCACCCAGAAGAGTTTGAGTTGCTTCAAATTGCATAAGAGTAACAAAAACAGAAATGGTCGGCTGATTGGCCTCGGCGTGGCACATGGCAAAAAACTAGGAAGCAGATAGGGTTAGATACCATGAAACACAAAGCCATTCAAGAGGGAGGGCATGGGATATGCGTCAGCCCCCTCCGTAGAGCATATGCACCGTCCAGGGATATGTCGAGGGGTATGCTCGCTCCTTGCTGACCTCTGGGAGCATGTACCATGCCGAAACTGGTCAGCAAGCGCAAATATGGAGCCAGCGAAAGTAAAAATAAAAATCTTGAACATATCGTGTCGGTGAGTAAAGCCACTATCACCACCCAATCCGCGAAACAGGGGCGATGGGGTGGCGTTCTAAAAATAGAAATTTGCTATCAAAAATAGCACAAGCGTTCTGCAAATAGAACGTGGTGACCTAAAAAAAAAAGAAACGCCATTTTCTGACGGAATCACTACAAGCCAGTTCCGTGGTTGTGTCCGGCAACAGAAAATTGGGTTAAGTGACCTCAAAAGTTCAAGAAACAAGGCAACTGACAGTGTGGATGAGGGAAGCAAGGCAAAATTGACGCAAATTCACATCCCCTGCAGACTCTCAAATTCCAACGATGAAATCTACAAACGATCTCATATAGCCGGGTTGTCGCTTCTGCGGATGTAGATACCCCATGCTCCACGAAAACAAAATTCATTGGTTTTGACATGGAATACTTCGTAGGATTCCAGGAAGAAAGCGGCAACCGACCGCGCACGCAGGTAGCACACACGGCCCAAGACTGATTTCAGTTCCATAATCTCGTCTCATGTCAAGGAATTTGAGTTGAGGGCGTACCTTGGAGGCTTGGAGCATGACTAAAGACATCTCTGCAGCCAAGAACGCATTCAACCATCAAAGCTCAGGTCAAGAGGCATACAAGTGCATCCTGTCAACGAGAATGAGGAGCAAAACCTCCTGAGTTCGAGAAGTCTTGAACCACCGAAATTCATACCAAATTATGAAGTGTGCACGCACAAATGTTTTTTTCGGTGATAGGTTAAAAGGAGTAGTAAGTCTCAAACCTACTCCATGCTTAGGGTAAGGCTCAAATGTAGGACAACGCAACAAAAGACAGCCACATTAAGGGGAGGGGGTGAGTCAAACAAGTGGTGAAGCTTAGAAACGCAAATAAAGTGACAATTCAACAAGTGCCATGAATTGCTCACACACACTCACTCATTCGCAGTGCTGATGGCAACAACACCCGTTGCGCAACTTTGTATGGACCAAAATTACCCAAGTATGAATGTGGGGGACCTCAATGTATATGATGTATGGCTTGCGCGCGTGCATGTGTTAAAGTCCGTAAAATGGAAACACAAAGGCATTGTTCAAAGGTATTTCACAAAAAAAATTGTCTGATGCAAAGAAAAAGTTGCAAGGTACCAGTAAATCAAGTCCAATCGTAGAAAGTAAAAATATGATGTAGAGCGCTGTACAAGGGGGTGATGATCCTCCCATAGTACAGCATGCATCCACGAAGGGATCAGTGAGGGACAAGATGTGGTTTTCAGTTTGGATAATGACAGCCATCAAGTCTTTGGCCGAAATGGTGACACCTTTTTTGACCGAGATAGGTTTGCCACACTTTGTTGATGCGGTGCACAAATGATCAGGGAGGTGTCCAGGAGTCATGAGCCTTCCCTCATCCCTTCCCCTTCACCTGGAACTCAATTCCACCCAGGACGGCGGGGTTGGGCCGGTGGCTCAAAACCTTGTCAGCGACATAGTCGTCCTCCTTCAAGGTATTCATCCTCGCTGGAGTCCACGTGCTTTCCCGTGATATCCGGAACACGGTCCTTCACTTGAGTCTCTTGCCGGGTTTTGAATTGGGAGGGACCCGTTTGGACGAGAACGGTGCTTGGACAAACCCTCTTGGCAATCGTACCGGGGGTATACCAAGTCTTCGTCGGATGACTGCCCAGCGGCCGGGGTCTTTTAAGCCAGTCATGGCCTCCAACCTTGATAGAGGTGACGGGTCCCTTGGGTGTCTTGTCTTGCCGCTTAGCATGCTCCTTTTCAAGAGTATCCTTCACCAGTTTGGCGGTGTCTTTGGCCCTCTTGAATACATCGACGGCATCCTTGGCGAGACCGGTGGTGTACCAAGGAAGGGAGCCACTCAACCTGTCCCTGGGGAGCAGATTTTGGTGGGTACATAGCCCGGATGGTGTGGGCAAGTTGTGGTAGGCTTGGATTGCTCTCCACATTTCCCTAAACCAACTTTTCTTTGGGTTCTCCAGGTGAAGCTTGCACAGCCTCACAAAAACCTGGCAACCGGCCCCTTCCGCTCGGCCATCTGAACGGCTAAGGTGTGCTACGGACCGGCATGCGGTACACCCATGTAAGCACACATGGCCTTTTAACCATCCACCCGTGAACTGCGGGGCGTTGTTGCTGCAAATCTTCGCCAGGATGTTGAATATGGTCAACCAATGCTTGATCATCTTCTCGGCCACTTCTTTGGCTGTACACTCGTTTTCTTGGCCGGAGCAGCAACACGATAGCCCTAATGGCGGGCGATAACAATGACTACACAATCATATGTGTCCTTACCCACCTTAACTTCAGGCATGGAGAAAACATCCATGCTGACGGACTCCGTGGGTCTATCCAGGATCGGCGTCCAATGTTGATCACCGGCCAGCGAGTAATTCGCCAGGTTGCAGGCGGCACACACTTGATAGTCGCTCTTCACCTTATTCAGAAGCTCCCGGGCTCCGTCAGGAAACAAGAACCTTGGTTCCATGTCTTTCCATTGCCTTGCTGCACTGGGGTGCATCAATTGGTGATACCACTCATCCAGTAGGTCTTTGGCACGAGACTCGGGGACGAGCAGCTTCCCATTCAAGAAAGTATTTTTATGTTGGACCTAAAGTCCTCGGGGCCATTGTTCATCGTCGTTGGGGCTGGAGATCACCTTGTAATACTGGGACCCCGCCTCAGAGTCGGCATAGTCGTACGTCGAGTCTTCCTTCAGGCACGACTGAGATGTTGAAGAATTTGCATCCGTCGAGGAGGTAGCCTTTGACTTTGATTGCAGCTTGTCATTGGCTCGCATTTGCGCGAGTGGCCCAATGCTTATTATCTCCGCCATATTTCGCATCACCGCCCGATCTGCGTGATCGGCAGTGTCGGTCTTCGATGCCATTACGACGAAGAACTTGACTCCTTCTTCCTCCAACAGTCTCTCCAGCTCCATGAAGAAAGGTTTATAGTGGTTTCAGCACTGTGTTTTTGCTTCTCCTGCTGCTTGCTGTAGGTGTAGGGTTTCCTGCTGCTTGTTTTGGAAGATGAAGACCTTTTGTTTGCGGAAATGTAGTCAATCCAGGATAACCCAAGCCAGAAGTGTGCAAGGAGAGGAGAATCAGGATCAAAGCATGAAGGGCTGCAGTGTAAACAGTGAAAGATGATTGGATATTCACAGAAACTGCAACTCAGGTCAAATCGGAATGCATATGCACAAAGATAGCTAAAATGTTTTGGAAAAGAGTTGGAAAACTGCCCCATGGTCACTCTCTCTCCATAGTGCCATCTCAGGAGATGTGCACTCTTTATTTTGGGTCCCATATGTGCTGAGGTGGCAGGGCATGTGGCAATGAGGTCACTGCCATGTCACATGGGATCTTCCTACTTAGCTAGGCTGACCAGGAATTGAACCCAGGACCTCTCAAAAAGAGGTGCCCAGCCCCTTAGGGTGCATACCACTAGGACAGCTAAGAATTCATGGAAAAACATAGATAAATTCATAGGCTCTACTTTGGATATGTCAGTTCTCAGTCAACTCAGGAAACGATGATTTACTTCACATTGAAAGGGGATTAAGGGGTCCACTCCATATCCTGATTGGGTGTTTGGTTCCATAGGTCAAAATGTGTTATCACCAGTTTTGGTGGGACCAATACTAGGAGAAAAATGCATGGATGCTCAGTGCATCTCTAATACAACTAGAGTATGCCTCAAAGCATTGGAAAAGCACTTTTTCTTACTCCCCCCTTGTGCTGTGGTGGCCACCACTGTCGCATTTTAGGAAAAAGGGATTTTTTCTTGGCCTTTCCTTGGTTTCCACATCTACTTTAAAATACCTATAGTTTCCCTCACACTGAAAAATGGGCGCTCACCATGGCTGGCGCTCTGTTGCTGCTCTGTATGTAACATTTCCTACAGAAGACTCAGCGCTCATCGCGCTGCCGGGGCTCCTGTGGCTTGGTTGGGTTAGTTTGGGAGGATGCCAAAACATGTGCATGTGCACCCTCCCTCCAAGACGCAGCGCGACACAAACCCAACGCAAGACACAATATACACACTCGCATGGGTTCTCGTAAACCTGCTGGCAACCTGTGACCTGTCTTAGGGCGAAGGGAGTCGTCAACAAAAATCCAATTGCCCCTTGGTGGGGTCTTGGTTCTGCTCAGTCTCTCCAGGCACCTGCGTTTCGGCCCGAACACGGCCTGCTCAGCGAGGCTGCGCGTGGGTATCTGCAGAGGCAGGAATGGGAGAATTATGGACGAATCCACGCAAAAACGAAGCAACGACATCAAAATCCGTCAAATGACGGCCTAGAATTTTTCTGAAACGACACACCTGAGCAGAATCCAATTGTGCATCAGAAGCACATTTTCATAAAAATTATAGTCATCTCTGGATTTTTTAAATCCAGAAATTCATACGCATAAAATGGCAGCGCGCAGGAGCGGCTCCTAGCGAAGCGCCGGAAAATGGAGAAATAATGGAATTATAAATGTATGTCTCACGTAGTCTTGAAAAGGACGAGACACACATTAATAAATAGACATACAGATTCCACCCACACTATTAGAATAATCAAAAATTCAAGAATTCGAAAATGAACGAAAAGACTTCAATGAATCAGGTATAAACTACAGGTATGCTTGTCTCGTATGCCGCATACACATTGCTCGTCTCGTGTCTCCGTGAACGAGTCTTGTAGCAGCGCTAACAACGATAGGACGCGATAGAGGGATTGATTAGAAAGATTGCAGATGATTAGCGGTCAGATCAGGGTGATTAGACATACACACAAGTGCATAGGAACGTTCTTCGCGTGCGGCCCGTTTTTTCTCTCACCTTGCTTCACTCTCCAGCGGTAGGTAAGGTAGGTACGCCCAGGTGGGGCCACCCCCTGGTGGAGTTCGTGATTACGGATCAGATGGGCAGGTTTGCCCACGAAACTGGTGCATACTCGCGCATTCACACACGCATTAAAGGGTAGGCCACGCGAAGTGCGCACGGTAAACCTTGTTTAGGCTACCCAGGGGCTCCTCGGGACGTTCTTTAAGAGAACCTGAGGAGTCCCTTAACGCTTGCTTGCTTGACAGAGGTAGCTGAATCTTCAGCGTGTTTGCGGACAGTGTATTATAGGTCACACTGAGAACCGTATAATACGGGGAGTGTGGCTTGGTTCCTCCGCCGCAAACGCCTCTTCATTTGCCTTTGCTTTACAGGTGGGCAGGTAGGGTGATTGGTGCAGCAGCATACCAATTTTCTCATGCCCTGCTAAACAAGGGCACAGATCACACAAGCCAGTAACTCCCCGCTGCCTGTGGCAGAGCAGGGAGTCCGACTCCATCTATATCTGCGCCGTGCACGCAAGAGCACTCCTTCCCTCCAAGCCCTAGCAGGGGAAACGCGTTGTGGCGTCTCCTGTTAGGCCACAGTTGCTTAGCAGCGCTGTGTTCTCTTGTCATTTCACAGGAGGGTCGCTGGGACCCATGAGACCTTTGCCTTCGCAACGCCCAGTAGAGTGTGTGTGTAGGAGTGGTAGTCCTGCGTGGGGGCTTGAGCCAGTTGCCCCAGTGCTCGCCCACCAGGATGGTGCCACTGTAGGGTGTGTAGGACATGTAGTGCGTGTGTCACTGTCCCACCCGTTTCCTGCAATTTTAGCAGGGTTGGTGGGCTGTGGCAGTGGTTAGGTCAGTGTTTTGGCCAGTTAGCAAAACGGCGTTTTCATGCCTTCATAGCTTTTGGCCACCCCTCCCTGTATTAGACAGATAGGTAGGGAAAACAATACCTGGATTAGTACGCTGGGTATTCCCCCAAGGTTTTGCGCCAGCACAGAAATCGGGCGCTTAGGGGAGGGGAGACCCGGGGCGTACCCCGTGGCATCAATAAGCCAACCCTCCAGGTTTAGCAAGCGTGCAGCCTTGGGTATAATTAGGACACCACTTCTGCGGCTTGCTCTCAAGACCTTAGGAATAGCACACTAACACATACGCTTTGGCAGGTAAGGGTAAGGTTCAGTCCCTAGCTTTAGTCTTGGAGGCAAGCGTCTCAGCGAGCCTCAGCAACTCACCAAGGTTTATCTGGGACAAGTAGTCCACCAGAACTGAGTTTAGGCGTCGCTCAGGTAGAACAAATGCAGGTGGCTTCTTCGACTCCAAACCCCTCCCAGAGGGTGAGGAAGCGCCAACCCTAGCGATAGTGGTGGCGTAGGACATACTTCACCAAGTAGAAGCCCTCCTTAGCCATCTCCTCGGCGTTCATGTCGGGGAGTTCACCTTCAACTTCCATAGGGCTGGCAGCCCCTTGTAGGTCCAGAGCGGCGATTTCCTCGTCGTTCAGCTCCCACTCCTCCCCACAGAGGTCTTCAGGATCATAGTAGCGCTTCAGGTGTTGAGCGCCGCACACCAGGGTCCCCCCTAGACGGGTAGAACACCGCACGGTGATACGGTGTCCATCCACTGATAGAATCTTATACCGCCCGAAGTAGGGGTCATCGCTGGTAGAGCGTGGCCAGGCGGGTAGTCGACTGTGGTGCACCAGCACCCGGTTTCCTTCTTGGTAGGTGGCCGGTACTCGGTGCTTGTTCTTCTTGTTCCACTGATGCTCCCTCACTGTCTGGAGCATAGCCTTGGCCTTGTCCACCTTCGCTTGTTGCTCTTGGACCCATTCACCCACAGAAGAATGGGTGTCCTCTGGATAGGGGGCATGTAGGAACCATGCCGGGCGCCCTAGGAATAGCTCATGGGGCGAGTAGCCAGTAGCTGAACTCTCTTGGGAGTTCAGCATCAAGGATATGACGGGGGGTAGTCTCACCCAGTCTCTGGTGCGTTCAGTTTTGCACCATATCCGTACGTTCTCCTTCAGGACACGGATCTGTCGCTCACATAGGGGGTTGCTCGTGTGAGAGTAGGGAATCCCCGTAGACACCTGGACATTGAGGGATCTCAGGACCCTCTTGTACCAGCCAGTATCTGAGCGTACTCGCACGTCCTCATCGGAGTTGATCTCCTTGGGCGCCCCATAGACACAAAACCACTCCTCCAGGAGTATCTTGATAGTCTCCTCCCCGGTAATGTGCTTGGTACATGGGAACACCCTGGTAAACCTGGTCAACCCACAGGTTACCACGAGGGCGAAGTCATAGCCCCCGAACTTCGGCATCTCCGTGTAGTCCACGTATAGAACACTGTTAGCACAGTGAGGGATGGGCAGGGTCGAGTAGAGACCTCTGTCCCTGATATCACCTGGTTTACAGGACCTGCACGGGCACTTGTCCACGATAGGCTGGAGGGTTTTCCGCAGTTGGTCGTCAGTCCAAGTAGTTTGGAACCACTGCTTGAACAGCCTCAGGGTACGGTCAGCACCCACATGACCGCTGGACTCATGGGTCCACTTCAGCGGCGCTGGGACTCGGTCACTAGGCACCACGATGCGGTCTTTGTGCCAGAGGTAGCTCTTGTCCCTCTTCCACTGGTCTTGGTTGACCAGGAGGGGTTCAAGGCGTTTCTCCAGGCGCTTGTAGATATCCCCAAACTCCTTCAGGTACTCCAATTGTTGGAGTCCATCCAGGGGGCGTATCATCGTCATGTTGAGGTCCAAGTGGACGTCCATACGGCTGAACGCCTCCTTAGCCAGCGCTTCAGACCGGGCACCAATCAGGGCGTCGAAGTTGTTGCGGCTGATGTAGTCGGCGCACTCGTTCTTCACTCCCTGGATATGGTGTACCGTCAGCCGTAGTTGACTGAGGTAGGTCCACCAGCGCCGTAGCTTGGCCTTCTCAGGTGGGGGACCCTTCTGGAAACTGCGGAACGGTTCTTGGTCGCACAGCCAGACCACAGGGTTACCCCCCAACAGTCGTGCTTGTGAGGATAGCACCAGCATACCCGCGAGCAATTCCTGCTCATAGGTGGAGTAGTTCCCCCTGGCCTGGTTCCACTTCCAGTTCCAGTAGCCCAGAGGTACTAGAACCCACTTGTCGTCAGGGTAGCTGTGCTTGAGGGTTCCATCTCGGTTGAGACCTTCCGTCCCCCATTGGGAAATGGCCGAGTCGAACTCCTCCTTCTCTAGTGCTTGCCATTGGAACAACGTTCCACCACCGCCCACATTGCTGGCGTCGGTCACCAGGATAATCTCCCCTTGTGCCCTAGGCACGCCCAAGCACTTAGCGTTGGCTGCCTTGTCTTTGAGCTCGTCAAACGCTTGTTGCTCTTGTGGGCCCCGGCGCCAAGTAGTACTCTTCTTGATCAAGTCAGTCAGAACGGCGCTGGTGTAGGTGAAGTTTTTGATGTGGCGGCGATAGAAGTTGCACGCCCCAATGAAACTGCGTACATCATGAAGTCCTTTCTTGGGGTCTTCGTGTCGTACCTTGCCATCCATCAGGGGTTTGGCCTTAGAGGCCGCTGGGGTCCACCACCCATAGCCAACGTCAAACCCCAGGTACTGCATGGTCTCCTGCATGAACTCACACTTCTCCAGCTTGAGTCGTGTGTGGTTCTCCTGGCAGACCGCAAAGAACTCACCCAAGAGGATTAGGTGATCGTCCTGGGTATTCGTCCCGAGGCATACATCGTCGATGTGAGCCTCCATCTGGGCACCACGGGATATGAGCTCCTGCACCTTAGGTCTCCTTCGTAGGATGGACAAGATCTTGTTCATCAGCTCTTGGAATAGAGCGGGTGCGTTAGCCACGCCCAACGGCATGACCTTCCACTTGAACACCCTCCCCTGAGGGGTGATGAAGGCCAGTAGTTCCTGTGCGTTGGGCGTCAGGTCCACTTGCCAGATTCCGCTCCTCTTGTCCATTTTGGTCCTGTAGCGACAGGAGGCTATCTTTTCCAGGGTAGACTCCATATTGGGAATGGACCCTGAGTGGTTCAGCGTCTTCTTGTTCAGCTCTCCGTAGTCCACTACCAGCCGTTTGGCTGTAGACCCAGGTTTAGCCAACAGGGGCTGCAGTGTAGGGGGTAGTCCCCGTCCTTGTACTCCAGGACTAGGCCAGCGTCGATACATTCTTGTATCTGTCGCTCAATCTCGCCGGCCTGCTCTTTTGGAGCTGGATAGGGTCTCCTCCGAATCTTGTGACCCACGAACTCGGGTCTCAGCTTGAGGTCCATCTGTACCAGCTTGTCACATGACGCTGGAGGGGGTAGTTTTCCGAACACCTCCAGATAGGTCCTTATAAGCTTCTGTACCCGCGGGTCCAATACCTTGATCTTGTACTCCATGTCCTCGTCAGAGTGTAAGTTGCTTGGCCCCTGAGTAATAGACGTCGGGAGGTGGTCCTCCACCGACTCTTCGCCTGTGGTAGTGTCCTTCAGCCCTTGGTAGGCATATAGAAGGTCTTGTCAACCATCTCCGGGGGTTCACATACACATTCCTCTGAGAGGTCGTCCTCCTCTGGGGTCCTCACATGGGCGCCCCACACGCTCTTCATGAGCTTGAGATCTACCTCCCTTTGCCAGGTGGTGATCTTCTGTTCGAGGTCCTCCTTCAATTGGGATAGGTCTCCCATACGTTCTTGCTTCAGTGGCCATGAGCTGCGGGTAGGCTTCGCGTAGCATAGCTTTTTCGCCACCAACTTCCTCTTGGAATCCACATACTCCCTGAGCCTGGATCGAGGGTCCAGCTCCTCGTCCACGGAGTCTTCCACCCTCATGGACAGTAGGGGTTTTAGTGGGGCGACGTACTCGGCGTTCTCCACTTCCTCCACACAGGTCTGCACGAAGAAGGCGTCGTGCTCAGTCTCGTCATCTGAGTGGATAGAGCTGAGTAGCTCAGATAGTCCACACTCAGAGACTCCATCAGTAACAGGTACATGGCAGGGACAGTTGGGGGCGTGGGTGTCAGTCACGACGTACTCATCTCCTCCGGGTGTAGTCTCAACAGCATCTTGAGGTTGTAGGCGATCCTTCAAGTCACCCAACGCGAGTCTGTCGCTTTCTCGTTGTATAGCCTGGACCAGAGTCGGGTCCAGATCCTCCCAGGGAATGGAGGTAACACCTCCGTCCACCACGCTAAGCATACTTTCCCATCCTGGCTTCCCAATAGGCGTCTTGCGTCCCAAAGGCACGTAGATGGCCTCATCAGGCAAACGGACAGAGCTGATAGTCAGCCTGTCCAGGAGGTTTCACCAGTACTCGTTGCCCCCATGGGCTCCCCAATCGGGGGAACACAGGACCATACGGGAACGTTCCAAGGCCACCTTGGTCAGGACCTTCCCCAGTTCACTGAATCTGGGGTTCCCGTAGGCCATCCCGAAAGAGGGCCAGTAAAATTTGTAGCTGCAGTTCTTCCAGTACATGTTGCTTGTCGCTGGCGAACAACTCCACACTCAGGTCTTCTCGAGAGTAACACAACTCCTTCACACCTTCGTCTAGGACTTCCCCCAATAGTTGATAGTCCTCAGTTTTGGAGGCCACCATCATGTTCGAGGGCTCCTCCTTCGATAGTCTCAGGTAACTCGAGGTATGTTCCGACTGCTCCAGTGGCACAGAGTCTCTGCCACTGCCGCGGTCCACGTAGAGGAGGTAGGGCGCTTGCAGCGTCAGGGATTGTATCTGGGAGTGCTGTACGAAGAAGTCAGTACCCAGTACAAAGTCGAAGGCCTCAGTGTCCATCACATAGAACCGATGGGCGATAGTCCGGGGGCCCATAGGTACCTCCACTTCACAGTCCCCGCAGCTGTGCACCACATGTCCATCCCCCATACGTATAGCAGCGGTGGTCATGGTGTTCTTCAGGCTCCCACAAGGTAAAATTTTCTTGGCCACTATAGATATTGTGGCTCCAGTATCCAATACCCCCAGGTATTCACGTCCCCCTAGTCGGATACGTACCCAAAACACCAGGTCTTGGGTGCCACCAGAGCGTCCTCGTCAGAACTCCGCGGGACAGGTCACCTCGAACCCCTTGTTCCGCAGTTTGCGGACCATCCTCATGAAACGGCTCCTCTTCTTAGCGTTGCCGTCATCACCACCTTCATGCTCACGCTTGGCTCCTTGTTCTTGCTGGGCTTGCGTCTGTGAGCGTGTGGTAGGACCAGACTGCCCTCCAGAGGGCTCAGAGTTCCCCCTTGGATTAGGGTTGGGGTTGCCTCGGTTCTTGTCCTTGTTCTTGTTGTCGGGCTGGCGGTTAGCACCTCCTCCTCGTCCACCTTGACCCTTGTCTTGCCCTTGACCACGTCCTTTCGACTTGCCCTTGCCGGAGTCGTTGCCTTTGCCTTTGCCCCCACCCTTTGCCTGAGCCTTTGCCAGGATCTTCACCTTTAAGCTTCGCCGATAGGCGTTGCTTATGGTAGCACTCATCCTCGTAGTGCTTCCGCTTACCGCAGAATGCACACGTGATGGTGCACCGGTAATGATCCGGCAGCATCGCTTTGGCGCCGGTGTTCTTTTTCTGCTGCTTCCCCTGGACGACGAAGCAGTCTCGCTGCTCGCAGTCAGGGGCGTGCTGCAGGTGGCCCTGCTCGTCTCTGGCATCACACCAGAATAGCTCCTTCACGTTCTCCATGATACGGGCATGGGCGTGTTTGGGGGTAGTTGCCTGTGCAGGTCGGGACCCTTGGTACCCTTTGCCATGGCCTCCAGAACCTCCACCACCAGGACGGTAGTTGTTCAAGTGCTGGTCGCTCTACTTCTCCAGCGCCAGCTTCAGGAGTAGCACGCATAGGTCCTCGTAGCGGATGGGACCTAGCCTTGCGCTCCGCCGTCGAACGGCACTCGTCCCATAGCTCTCGAGGGAGCTTGGCCACCAACCAGAACAGCAGGTCATCGCTGCTGTAGGAACATGGCGTCAGTCGTCCAGCCCAGTGATCCAAGCAAGCCAACAGCTCAGAGACCCTTCCAGGTTTGGGGTTGTTGGGCAGCACGGGCAGGTTCTGGATCTCAGCCCTGATGGAGACTGCCTCTCCAGGACAACCAACACATCGGCAAAGGTGGCGGAGTTAGTCACGATCTGCCTGACCTGCTTCTCCAGGTACTTGGTCTTGCAGCACTGCAGGAGCAGATCGCACTTCACTCGCCCACTAGCGTGGGTTTGGCCGGTCAATCGTAGGAACCGGCCAAAATTCTCAGCGAACTCGCTGAGGTCCTTGCCTGTGAACTCAGGCAGATTCACCACGATCTTGGAGGTGGCAATAGCCTTCGCCTCCTGAGACCTGCGTCCTTCAGGGCGTCGGGTCTTCTTCTTCTTCTTCTTCTTCTTCTTCCCCTTAGGGTCGTCATCCTCCGCGTCATCGTCATCCGAGGGCGAACCAGAAGACATCGATGGCGGCTCGTCATCGGAGGGGTCTCCGCCTAGATCACTGGAGCCATAAGGCTCCACGTCCACCATAGCCCTCAAGGCTGTCAGCCCCAGCCGGTCCAGCTCGGCCCTCGTCGAGTTCGTCACGTGACTGTAGGGTGGCTGGGCCGTTCTCGGCACGAAAGGACTTCTCGGAATAGCTGCAGGCAACAGCATCGGTCTGCTCCTCAGGCTCCCGTGGGTATTTGTCAACCCTGCCGTCAGGTGGTTGGCCTGTACCCGGTGGGGTGACATTCCCACCGTGGCAGGTGACGCTTGGGGCGGAATCATCAGGGGCTCCAGTTTCTCTTGGATCTCTTGTGTGAGGTCGCCCACGATTTTTGAAGTGGCTCCTCGGAGCACCTCGTTGATCTCCGACCGCGTCAGGGACCTGTTGGAGGATCTCCCCGATCCTCTACTCCTGCCTCCAAGGGATTCAGGTCCTCTCCTCAACCGACTCATGGGTGCATATCCAGGTGCATACCCAGGTGCATACCCAGGAACTTCCACATAGGTTCCAGTAGCGGGTACTGGGTGGGGATATTCAGCCGCATACCATCGCGGCGCAGAGCTGGAAGCCACCGGCTCACTGGCAGTAGTTGCCTCAAGGAGCGCAGTGGTAGGTGGGCCCATACCATAGGCGGGGTAGGGAGGCATGCCAGTAAAGCCTGTGCCCTCTGCCATAGGTGGGCTGGTTGTGGAAGTGGATGTTGCGGCCGCTGGGAGTGTGGTGGTCATTGGAGAGGGTGATGCGTGGAGGCCAGAAGCGCTTGGTGCGCCTTCGAAGGTAGGGTCATGCGTCAGGTCTTGCCCTTGTTCCTCTCCTTCGTCTGCTTCTTCTCCAGCATCCTTCTCGCTCTCTCTTCTCTTCCTCTTCACAGGCTGGGTGACCACGACCACCTCTTCGACAGACAGGGCCCCGAAGGCCCTCTGAAGTCCATCCAGGGAGTCCTCAGCCGCATCCACTGGCCCATGTAAGGGATCCGCCGAAGGTACAGCGCCAAGTGCTGGCCTTGCCGGTGCCTCAGGCGCTGGCGCTGTCTTCGCGTCGGCGTCCTCCTTTCTTGGATCCATCTTCTTTCGCTCTTCTGCTTATATATGCCCGTACTCGGCGCACTGGATGTACGGCGCGGGGTTGCTGCCGGTGCACAGAGAACAGGCTGCCTCTTGCTACCAGAAAAGTTTATAGTGGTTTCAGCACTGTGTTTTTGCTTCTCCTGCTGCTTGCTGTAGGTGTAGGGTTTCCTGCTGCTTGTTTTGGAAGATGAAAACCTTTTGTTTGCAGAAATGTAGTGAATCCAGGATAACCCAAGCCAGAAGTGTGCAAGGAGAGGAGAATCAGGATCAAAGCATGAAGGGCTGCAGTGTAAACAGTGAAAGATGATTGGATATTCACAGAAACTGCAACTCAGGTCAAATCGGAATGCATATTCACAAATATAGCTAGAATGTTTTGGAAAAGAGTTGGAAAACCGCCCCAAGGTCACTCTCTCTCCATAGTGCCATCTCAAGAGATGTGCACTCTTTGTTTTGGGTCCCATATGTGCTGAGGTGGCAGGGCATGTGGCGATGAGGTCACTGCCATGTCACATGGGATCCTCTTACTTAGCTAGGCTGACCAGGAATTGAACCCAGAACCTCTCAAAAAGAGGTGCCCAGCCCCCTAGGGTGCATACCACTAGGATAGCTAAGAATTCATGGAAAAACATAGATAAATTCATAGGCTCTACTTTGGATATGTCAGATCTCAGTCAACTCAGGAAAAGATGATTTACTTCACATTGAAAGGGGATTAAGGGGTCCACTCCATATCCTGATTGGGTGTTTGGTTCCATAGGTCAAAATGTGTTATCACCAGTTTTGGTGGGACCAATACTAAGACAAAAATGCATGGATGCTCAGTGCATCTCTAATACAACTAGAGTATGCCTCAAAGCATTGGAAAAGCACTTTTTCTTACTCATGATCTGCGTGGCCTCCTTGGCTTCTTCCTCGTCCCCATAAGCACTTACATCTGTCATTCCCTTGCTTGCCGGATGCGGACATCGGCTCATGCAGTCTGCCACGGTGTTGTCCTTTCCGAGGACATACACAACCGATAGGTCAAAATTGGACAAAGTTCCATGCCATCACGCACGTCGAGATGCTGGGCCGGAGAGAGTATCCACATGCTCCTTGTGCCAAGATTGCAAGCTCTGATGGTCCGTGCAGACAACTACCGGCTGCAGTTGGATGTGTCCCGACCACTTAGGTAGAGCGCAAATGATGGCGTATGTCTCCTGTCCTCCACTTGCTCGAGGACTGCTCCGACGGCATAGTCCGAAGCGTCTGTACGGATGACGAACCCTTTGTCAGGGTTGATGAGCCAGAACTTTAGCTTATCAAGCAAAGCGCGCTTCATGGCCTCAAAGGCTTCATTGGCTTCTTCGTCCCATACGATGGGCTTCCTGCATCTCGGTTGCCTCTTCAGCAAGGCTGCCATCGGGGCGGCAGGTTCTGCATACATCCGGACATAACCAGAGTAGTAGTTGCAGAATCAGAGGAAGGCTACCATCTCCGAGACTGTCTTTGGGGTGCTCCCAATTTTCCACCGCAGCAACCTTGCAGAGAACGGGCTTGCGTTGCCCCATGCCAACGACCTGTCCAGCGAATTCCACTTCGTTGACTGCGATGGTGGCTTTGTTGGCACTTCTGTTGAGGTGCAAAGAAACCAGGAGGACCAAGACTCCCCTCAGGTGAGCATCATGAGCGGCGGGCACTTCCTCATCAGTCATACCCTCCGTGCCCGACTCAACGATGATATCAACGACGAAAGGATCGGCGCAGTCGGCAACAGGCCTGAGGATGTCTTCCCACATTCGTTGGAACAACGCATTGCCGTTTCTACATCCTATGGGCATTACCTTTGATTTGATTCGGGCCCTGCGACGCATAAGCGTCAGGATAGCGTCGGGATGGCATCAGGATAGCGTCGGGATGAAGTCAGGATGGCGTCAGGATGGGGTCAGGCCGGCGTCAAGATGGCGTCAGGAGTGCTTCCAGATGCAACAGGAGTGTCGTCAGGATGCCCTCAGGATAATGGGTAGTTTGGCGTCAGGATGGCGTCAGGTTGCGTCAGGATGCGTCAAGATGGTGTCAGGAAATTGTCTGGATAGCATCAGGATGGCATGGGGGAGTGTCAGGGTGGCGTCAGAGTGGCGTCAGGATATCATGCTGGTGCGAGGATGGCGTCGGGATAGCGTCAGGCTGGCATCAGGACAGCCTCAGCATAGCGTCAAGATAGCGTCAGGATGGCGGTACCAGGACCTGGTGGCATCACAAGGTGTCAATCAGGCCTCCAGGTTGGATACTCACCAGAAATAGGTCAAAAAGGAAAGATGAAATGTTGTATAGGGTACAAGCATTATGAGATATTTTGAACATCTTTTACAACGCTTTAAGGCAGGAAATGCTGACAAATGTTTTTGCAACAGAAAAATATCTTTACTTTCTGTCATACTGATTGTTTAAGGGAATAGCTAGCAGCGAGGAAGCCGACACATACTTCCGAACGCCATCCCCATTCCTGATATGAAGAAAATGGGTACAGTTTACAGGGATGCAATTTACAACTGTTTCATTTTGTGTTTGTTCTGTTTGATTAAGATTAGTGGTTGAATTGTTCCGTCTGTTCTGCGTGTGCAGGGCAACACAAGAAGCAAGTGAAAAAGAAGGAGAAGAAGAACAGGAGGGAAGAATACGACGAGAGAAAGAAGGCAACGAGGAAGACGAAAGGAGGAGCACAAGAAGAAGAAGGAGAGAAGAGAGGAATGAAAAGAAAAAGAAAAGAAGACGGATTTGAAATCCAAGGTCTGCTTGCTGCCATTGCTGCTCAAGCTGCCGCTGCCGCCCTGCTGCTGGATCTGCTGCTGCTTGCTGCTTGCGCTGCTGCTGCTTGCTGGTGGTGGTGCGGCAGCAGCTTGCGGCTGCGGCTGGTTCTGCTGCTGCATGCTCCTGGTGGTGCTGCTGCTTGCTGGTGGTGGTGCTACAGCTTGCTGCTGCTGCTGCTGCTGCTGCTTGCTCTGAATGTTTTCTGGAGTGGTCCAGCGTGCTGCGAGTGTCATTTGCGTGTTTGCACATGCCCTGAGTGTCATTTGCGTGTTGGCGTGTGCTGTCAGTGTCATTTGAGTGTCCGCACGTAAAATGACGACGTACGGAATGTAAATTGAAACCTATTTTGCATCGGCAAAAGCATGGGCTGAAAAATGCAACATGGTTAATGGGCCTCAGAAAAAGAATAGGTGCCTTGGAAAATAGATGTTTTTTACACGGAAATCAATGATTTCTCCAACAATTTAACTAGGGTTAGGGTTAGAGTTACAGCCAAGTGTTAGGTTTGGGCCCCGAGCTAGATCAGGGCCGGGGTGCCTCAGGATGTTGTCAGGATGGGTCAGGATGGCGTCAGGATGGCGTCAGGATGGGGTCAGGATGGCGTCAGGAATGGTTCACGTATGTGTCAGGAAGCGTCAGGGTGCGGTCAGGATGGCATCAGGATGACGTAAGGAAAACGTCAGGAAAGTGTCAGGGTCGCGTCACAAGATGGTCCAATTGCGTGAGGATAGCGTCAGGATAGCGTCAGATTGGCGTTAGGATGGCGTCAAGATGGCGTCAAGAAGGCGTCAGAGAGGCGTCAAGGGTTTGTGAGGGTATTGGTGTAGGCGTCAGGAGTGCGTCAGGATGCGTCGTGATGCGTCAGGGTCGCGTCAGGAAGGCGTCAGGATAATATGGCGTCAGAATGGCGTCAGCATGACGTCAAACGACACGGGGCCATGGACACGGGGAGATGAGGTACACCAAATGGGGTACACCTGGCAGTGCATGCACGAGACTCTGGCGCCAACAGCATTTGGTGGTAACAGTGGTTCGGGTCGATCATAGTGAGGAGCCGTCACCTATGTTGCCTCCGCAAAAAATCCTCGATGACCGGCAGGGTGTAGGAGTCAAACTGTGTTTGCTTGTTGAGCCCTCCGTAGTTGACAACCAAACGACATTCACCGGCCACCTTCTTCGGAACAACAAAGGCGGGGGAAGCCCTGTCGCTGGTGCATGGTTGCAACCACCCACGCTGCATGAATTCTTTCGGCTCGGCTTTCATGGCCTCAAGTCGGTCTCCCTCCAAAGCGAACTCGCGTTGCCTGAATACCCTGTGTGGATGCCGGAGGCAGATTTTTGCTTCGCCATACGAGCCACAAATTGGAGGATCTTCGGTGGGCTTTTCACTGAAGAAATTCTTCGCATAATCACCCTTGATTTTTTCCCTTAGCTCTTGGACACTGCGGGCGGAGACGGCCAAAGCTTTGGCCAGGGGCGGCACTTGCACCATGGACCTCACATGGGTATTTTGGGACGCGTGGACTTGTTCTTGTTCTGGGTCCAAGGCGCGGGGGTCCTTAGTGGCTCCGGAGGGGCGATGGATTCCACATTTTGTCCGGTAAATATCTCCATACGTGGGGGGGGTTCGTCCTCGCGGCTCATCTTGGTTTGCCCAATGGTCAAGCACTCTACGGAGAAATGCATTACCATCAAAGGCGCCCGAGGCGATGGAGTCACCTTCCCACCAATTGGTCTCATCCTTGCTGCCTTTTGAAGACATGATGTCTGGCATAGGGTTCTGCATGTATCCCACCACAGCGTCAAGCTCGTCGGCGGTTAGGTCATCACGCGCTTCTGTCTATTGGTCGGGCTCTTGTGATGGTGCTGCGAACATGTAGCGCATGGGCTCAGCAACTACTCCCGCGACCATTCAGATATCGGCTTCCAATTCATCCAACAGTGAGACCTCCACTTACACAGCTGTGGTTCGGCCGAGCGTGTTGCCTAGCGTTTGGCCCGTAGCATCCTGATAGATGCACTGTCCCGTCGGGAATTCATATAAGTTTAGGGTCACGCGTTCCAAATCATCTCCGCGCCTCACCATTCGGTGATCTTCCCCACTTTCTCTGTTAGCACAAACAGGGCCTTGGCTTGGTTGGACTTAATTTTTGCAATCGCGCGGGGCACACATCCTGGGTTGCAGTGAATCCATATCAATCCTAAAAAATGCTCATCCCATCGCTTGAACAATGCGGAGTCATTGGTGTACCAATATGTCTTGCATAATCGAAGACTTTCGGAGTATGCAGGGCTGAAGGCATCCACCGATGGCTCGCCTGCCCCCAATCTGGCAGCTGCATCTTGGAACTCTTCGGGAGTGAAATGATATTCGTCGAGGGGCCCTTGGCATTGCTTGACTGCCCGTATGGCGCGGAAAAGCTGCTCGCCTTCCGCATGTGCCCGATGGCTCTCTGCAAATGCAAGGTGGGAAGACAACCAGGACGAAGGGTGGTCTTTGTAGATGGTCATGGAACTTTCGGCCGGTTGTACACCCGCATCTGTGGCCGACATAAAGTCATAGCCAATGATAACATTCCAGTCCATGTCCCCCTCGTAAAAGGTACCACCCAAGGTAACACGCTTGCCCTTGTCCAGTCGCGACGGTTTCTCGTGGTTCAGGAATTCCATCTCAAGGTGGACTTCATTCCTGCCTCCACCCATGTACTGTCCATTGGCGACCTTCAAGTGAACCGGGTTAGGGCTTGTTCTGATACAAGATGCTAGGAAATGCCCAATCCTGACGAGACAGACTTGGGCTCCCGAGTCAACCAGCACAGTCACCAACCTTTCAACCCCTGGGCAGGTTACCCGGAGTAGCAAATGGAGCTGTCGCTCGCCGCCAACAAAGTGGACGGCTAATAGCTCTAGCTTCTCGGCTGCCTCGAGCAGTTCGATGAGGTGCTTGTATAGGGTGTAGGTTATGGGTGGCGGCAAGTCTGCCGCTCACCACTCATGGGTGACTCTGCTGCAGGTCTTTTCTTCTTCTTCACCTTCGCTTTCACTTCCGGGATGAAGAGGGGGTAATTCTTCCTCATCGTCCCCTTGAGCACTTGGTGATGGTGAAGGAGACAGGACAGTCTTCCAAGGACAGTGCCTCGTCAACCGTCCTTCCAACCTTCAGGCCGGGTTTGCCTGCGGCGGGGTCGCCAGCTGGGGCCCCTGGCTGCAGGGGCCCCGCTAATGAGCGACAGTTGAGGGCAACGCCGCTTCAGGCATGCCCTCTTTCGGACTCTTTGCCAATGTCAGCATCTTCCCGGGCGACCCCTTGAGACCCACCAGTTTTCGGAGTTCCGCCTGAACTTCACGGATCCCCTGACGCTCGCTCTTGAGCTTGCGGTCCGGGTTGGCTCCTGCAAAGGCGGCTTTGTCTCCAGCGTACCATTTGCACGTCTTGTGCTCATGGTCATGCGCTTGGTTGCGCCCATAACACACAAAACACCCCTTGGGGTATTGGTGATGTACTCCTTGAAGGTAAGGAGTGGAGACCTTACACATCGGGGTTCCTTCCGCTGCTTGCGGTTGACGGTTTGCCATTTGCTGCAATCTTTCCATAGGCCGGAGAGGTTGTGGCCAACAGAGGCATAAACTGCTGCCTCCTCGTTAGTGTAGGGGTCCTTGGAACCAGCGGCAGCGACGGAACCTGAACCAGGCCCTTCAGAATCTGGCGGCCTCACATCACTGTAGCCGCATCCTTCGACCTGAGCCAGTTGACGTACTGCCGATGCCACCGCACGTCCTTGATGATGTGCCTTGTATTCTTTGCGCACTTCTTCCCAAAGGAATTTAGATACTTCGTCGGTCATCATGCGGCGAGAAACCTGGGGCAGGTGGAGAGTGCTGCCATCCGCCGAGAATTCATCCAAGCGCTGAACGAATTTCCACTCACGCTAGGTGTCAACCGTACGAGGAGT
This sequence comes from Eutreptiella sp. 'Long Island Sound 2002', assembly GCA_964036045.1. Lineage (NCBI taxonomy): Eukaryota > Euglenozoa > Euglenophyceae > Eutreptiales > Eutreptiaceae > Eutreptiella > Eutreptiella sp. 'Long Island Sound 2002'. The sequence continues at coordinate 48,299,087 of OZ038384.1, forward strand.
GCGTTCTGCAAGCTTTGGAACACTGCGGTGGCGTTTACCTTCTTCCGGACCCACCTCTTGATTTTCCGGTGAGCTGTACTTGGTACCATCATTTTCGCAGTATACGAATTCTTCGCCCGCTTGTGTTCTTCCTTCAGATTTCTTTTCCGCCACGAGGAAGGGAAGAGGTGCATGATACGAAGGCATTCATCGTTTTAATTTCAGTCCTTTGAGCGTTCGAGGTAATATCCTCGCTGTTGTGGGCGGTGTCCCGCTCCTCTTCGAGCTCCGTGTACGGAGGCGGAAGACCTTCGAACTCCTGTCGTCCAAGCTTATCCCACTGCGGTTCCTAAGGACAATGTCATCCTCTTCTTCCTCCGATCCATACCGCTGCAACTCTTCATAACGGTTTCCCAACCGTGAATTTTTTTGCTGTTCTTCTACCCTCGGCAGTCTATCTTGCTACCACTCTCCTTCCACGCGAACCCATTGATAACCAGCAGCCGGCGGCACGGCTTGGTATCCTCTCGAAGGTGGTGCTCTTGGAGATGTACTGACCACTCTTTCAGACCTTTCCGAGGGTGCGGCACTGGACAGGGCGATCGCAGACTCTTGGTCATCGGGAGACATTTGGGACAGATAATTCCATCTCTGCCGCTGTCGGTACGGATTCTTCGACGGCACTGAGGGCTCAACATCTCCGCGGCGAGGTAGTGCTTGTGGGTGGGCTTCACACACTTCGCCATGCTCCTCTAGCCTTTCGGAGGTGAGCGCATCGAGGCGGTCTTCCAGCGAGGTGGCGACTTGCGCGTGGCTCTTTGATTCTTCCACTGCTTGTGTTGCAGGTTTTTTGGCTTCACGAACCACAGCAGTGAATCGAAGCACCTGTTCCTTGGCGATGGCCACTTCCTTCTCGAGCTTCTCAGTGACCTTCTCCAGCTCCTTGATCTTTCCCTTGGAGTCGGCCAAATGTTGTCCAGCCCTTCCACCATTGCCTTGAGCCGATGGATGGCTGACCATCTGTCGATGAAGTCTTGGGACGTTGGATCGTGTAACTGATCTGGATCTAGTCGCCTGTGGCGTGGTTGTCCGGGAATCACTCGGATACGCACGCTGTCATCGGACTCGTCAGAGTGGCTTCGCGATCTTCTTGGAGGCGATCTTCCCAATCTTCAGCCCAAGGCGTCAGAAGGACTCCTATCAGAGCTTGGATAACTTGGGGGTGGACTTCTCACTGCCACTGCGATCACGAAGACCTCGGCTCGACCTCGGAAGTCCAAGAAGTCCCGATCTTCTCATGTCGTGTAGTGCTCCTCCTCGAATTGTAGGCGCTTGGCACGCATCCTTGTCTTGTTGTTCCCTTTGTTCTTCCCCTTCCCTCTTTCGTTGCTGAGGGTGCTGCCGCTCTTGACTTCAATGTCGTCGAGGGTCATGTACTCCTCAGGAACCGGGGCTTGTGGATTTGAGGCGGATGGGAATCAATGCCCATATCCTTCAGCCAGACCCCGAAGTGGGCGCTTCAGCATTTCCACGTCCAAGTCGTGGCTCATGTCCGCCTCTTGCTCCCTTTTGGCCCGCCAGGCCGCTGCAATCTTTGCTGCTTGTTCGGCTTCTTCTTCCTCCGCTTTCTTTCTCTTCAATCTCCCGGACCATCTCGGCCTTGAGGGCCTCAGCTCTTTGCGCCACTTCTTGCGCGAGGATCTCCTCAATTTCCTTTTGCCAAGACTCCACACCCTTTTGGCGTTCCATCATCTCTTTGACAGTCCACCTCTCCCGTTGTTCTTGTTGTTCCTCGAGGCGGCGGTGCCATTCCCGGAGATGACAAGGGCGTCCAGTGCACCTCTCACATGGCCCATGGCGTCTTCACCTGGGGTAGATGGTGCGCGCGGGCGTTTCGGCGTTGTGGGTTTGCCAATGGGAACCAGTGCTGCAGCTTGGGAGCCTTGGGACTCTGGGAACTCTTTCCGTTTCTTGTCCCGCCTCCTGTCCCCGGATGACTGCTTCTTGTCCCCCGGTGACTTACGTAACTTGTGCTCTTGTCGCGGTTCACGGAACTCTTTCTCAACCATGTCCCAAATGGAAACGTTGGTCCTTTGGCTGGGCATATACTCGTTGTCCCCGACCTCGTTCTCATACCTGTCCAGGCACAGCCCTCCTCCGGACCGGGGGTTCAGCCTCCATACCCGCCACTTCTTTGCCGGAAGTGGTAGCTATAACCTTCCAGCCGCAGCCAATCTGCAACGCTTGCAGACGGTCGGCCCCCATGTCGTCCCTCAACTCGAAGGCTTTGGGGAAACCACCCTCTCATTTGGGGGTAGGAGTGGCAGTAATGTTGGTCCCATACCGGCCCTTGCAGCAATGTTACTGCATGGGGATCGGGCATGGACCAGGTCTTGCCCGCTTGTTGCCAATTGACCACGGCGTCTCGGAGGAGTCTAGGTGCAGGCGCGGAAAGCCTGCATCTCCGACCTTGCGAGCAAGAAGAGGTTGTCTTGTTGGGGAGAGGACGCGAGCCAAGGATATTCACTCACTTGCTCGGTGGCATGGACGGCGTCCTCGTCAATCTAGGACCGTAAACTTCTCAGCAGCACGGCGCCGCACAGCCTTGCCACAGCGGTCCGAAGCTCTATGCCCAGCAACCGAGTACTAGTTCCCCAACGAGTTGTCGACCACCGACGGCGTTAAACGCGTTCACGTCGATACGTTTGTTTTCACGAGTCTCCCAGGGGCTGGTCCTTCGTTAGGCACGCCGCTCCACAAAATCAAAGTATGGACAATCAATGGGAATCCACATATTGACTGCTTGCCAGCAATACACAAACAACAGTACAACCTTTGCCCCCTAACATAAAAGAAGGCAAAAGTGCGTGCTGCCGAACTCGAATTTTGTTGCGCGCGCTGGTGTCTGGCCAGAATGAAAACCCAAAAAAAGAGTAAAACAGCACAAATAAAATTTCTGAATAGCTGAGAATAAAGGTAATTAGCATAAACAACGGCCAGGCAAAAAGGCGCGCGGCAAAATTCATTAAAACGTGCACAAAACGTTTTGTAGCTTAAATAGGTAAACAAACGGTGACGTAAGCGCCGTAACGAATAAAGGAGTGTAACACCGTGTTGCTCGCCGCTGTACGTGCCATATAGGTAAAAAAAAACGCTTCGGGGGCAGCGCGTAAAAACCGAAAAGCATTTTTGTAAGGCGCTACGCCCCTGATCTCGCACTCTCTTGTTTTGTTTCCCTCTCCATGTACCTCCCCTTCCTGATTCCGCCCCCCTCCTGCCGTTTTCGCCATCCGTCTCGCAGCAGGCAAGTCAAGTCAAACTCAAGGAACGACGTCAAAGACACAACTATCAATGACAACGCCACCATCGAGGTCGCGGGGCAACAAAAAAGCCGGCGATGCTGAAGTGGTCTTGCTGCCTGCCTGCGAGCGTGCTTTGGGTGAATAGTGTATAGTGTTTTTTTATCTTGAAAAGCCAAAAAATATTTGAACCAACTTTGCAGTCAAAAAGGGGGCAACAACCACAGGCAGCAACAGAAAACACACAGCACAGCCAGAGAGCTCGGCACCACAAGGCAGCACAGCACCAGAGGACACAGCACGGCACAGCACGACACCACAGCACACCACACCACGCAACAGGGCAGCACCACCGCACCACAGAAGGTTAAAGGAAACAAGACAGTGCACAGCAAAGCACCACTACCCGAGACACCAGAAACAGCACAGACCAAACCAGCACCGACCGGCACGACGCAGGCACGCCAGCACAGCACTGCACACACAGGGAATGGAACCAAACAAACAGCACCATCAAAGCAAAACAGACAGCAGGGCACGAGAGCACAGCACCAGCAGACACAGCACAGGGGGGCGGGGCACCAGGACAAACCACAGCACGCGACGGGGCAGCAGGCTACGCGGGCAGACAGGTACACCAGCGACCAAGCCCGCCACTCAAAGACAACAGCGGACAGCCAGACCCAGCACCGAACACCCAGAAAAAACGGGTGACAAGACACGGCACCAGCCAGCGCAAACGAGGCAACGGAGCAGCACACAGCAAAACACGACGCGGACAACAGCACAACGCACGACAGGCGGCGCAGCAGAACAACACAGGTAGGTAGGTAGGTAGGTGCACTCGGTCGTGGAGAGGCGCCCCATGGTTCCCCCTGGCGTCGCCCCTGTGACGAACAGGAAGAGGCTCCGCGCGTGAAGAGGGGAGGCGGCTTTCTTCCCGCTAGACCTGACTTTTGGCCCCCAACAAAGCGGCCCCAGGCAACGCCGGGAGGGCAGATCGCCGCCAGCGTGACGTGCTTGTCTCGCCAGGAGGGTGTGCCCCCGTGCTTGCGCACGTCCCCTCCTTTGGGCGGAACCCTAGAGGTTCACCGGACTTCCTGGCGTATCCCGTTCCCAAGGCATGCATGTAGGTTCTTGGTACTAGGGTTCCGAGGCGCTTGGGTGTCGCACGCTCCGCCTCGAGTCCCAAAGCAGCGCAGGCCTTAGGATGCAGCCTTACCCCCGGTCTCTGGATCTCGTTTGGCCGGGTCACCTGCATGGCACGGGCTGCCTCAGTGCCCGGGCTGTGGGCACTGGGTTTCCTACTGTTGTGCGGCGTTTGTGTTTGGGTCCGGTTGGCGGTTGGGTGTGGGTTTTGTTAACCCCGCCAGTCCTGGCTGGGGTCTTGGGTGGGTGTGTTTGGGCACGGTTTGTGGTGTTGTCCCTCTAGTGTCGGCTGTTTGTGGTGTTCGTGGTTGGGCTTCGGTTTCCGCCTGCTTTTGGGACGTGTGTGGTTTCGTCGGCGCCCCGCTTGCTCCCCGCCGTTTCCGGTTCTGGCGTGCGGTGTGGGCGAGTGTGCTGGGCCCGGGTCTCGGCTGTGCCCAGCCCTTCTTTGCTGGGTTGTCGGGGTGTGTTTTTTGCGCTGTTTTTTTTCTTTTTTATCTTCCGTCCCGGGCTTTGTGGTCCCTGTCCCTTCATCCCCTTTCTTTCGGGCTGGGCTGGTGGCTCTCTTTTTTTTTTCTTTTTTTTTCTTTCCGTGTCCCTTTTCCCCGTGGGCCGCTGTTACTGGCTTGGTGTTGCCGGTTTTTGGTGGGTGGTTCCCCTGTGTCTCCTCGGGGGTCCTGTCTTCGGTGCCTTCTGGGGGGGGGTTTGGCCGCCTCTGGTGGTGTTGGCGGGCGGTTTGGCGGGTGTGGGCTGTTTTCGTGCCTTTTCCCCCTCCCCCCTCCCTTTTTTGGGGGGGGGGGGGGGCTTGCCTGTTCCTCCCTCTGCCTTCCCTGGGTTGGCGCACGCACTGGCCTGCATTCAGTGTTGTCTTCCGGGCCGCTGTTTTCAGTTGCGTTCTGTGTGGCCGCGTTCCGGCCCCATGGGTCGGGTGGGCTATGTACACGGTGGGCTCGGCGCCCCTTCTTGCCGGGTTTGGTCCTGGCTCTGCCGGCTGGGCGGCTGCGTCAGGCGGCTGCTTGTGGTTTCGGGCTAGGGGGCTGCGGTTGTTCGTGTCCTTTCCCCTCCGCGGTGCCGGCTGTAATCTTCTGGGTGGTCCGCCACCGTTGTCGCCAGGCGCGCTGTGGCCCCGTGTGTGGCCTGCGGTGCTGGTGTGTGGCGTGCTGGCGCGGCGCCTTCCAGGGTGTGCAGTGGCTGGCTTTGGTTAGTCCTTCAGGTTAGGGTCAGTTGTGTTGTGTTGTGCCGCTCTGTGCCGCGTCGCGTCCCGTCGTGCTGTGGCGCGTTGCACTGTGGCGCGCTGTGGTGCGGTGTGCCGTGGTCTCGCGTGGTGCCGCGGTGGGTCAGTAGAGGTCAGCCTGGCCTGTGTTCTGGTGCGGAGTGCGGGCCGGAGTGTGGCTGGCTGGCGGCTGGGGGGTGCGGTTAGGTGGGGGTGTCTCGCTGGGTCCGTGCTGTGGGGGCTTGGGCGTGCCGCTCGGGCTGGTGGGTCGGGTAGGTCGTTCGCGTGACGGTCCGTGGGGTTGCCCTCCCTGGGGGCCTGTGCCTTGGTCCCGTGTCCTCTGGGGGTTTCGGTCCCTAGTCGTGGGTGCCTCGGCCGTGCCTCCGTCCTCTTCCGGTGCCTGTGAGGTGGCCCTTGTGGTGGCCGGGGTCGTCGCCTGGCGGTGAGGGCGTGGTGGTCCGCCGTGCGGCGGCCTTCCCTGTGGCTTCCTCTGTGGGTGTGGCCCGTTCTCCCCGTGTAGGTGTGCCCTCCATTCTCCGTGTGGATTCCGCCGGCCGGTGGGCGTGCGCTGGTGTGATCTGCATGGCGTCCGATGTTCTCTTCGGTGGTGTGTGTTGGGCTGTTTGGTGGGGGTGGGGCGGCGCTGGTCCCCCTGTCGTGGTGTGCCCTTCCTGGGTGTGGGTCGTGGTGCCTGCCGTGGTGCCCTTTTCCTCCGTGTCTTGGTCCCTGCTCCCGCCCCTTCCTGGTTCTTGGGTGGTTTCCTGCCCCCATGTGGTGTCGCTTCCGGCGTCCTGTCCCTGCGAGTACCTGCCCTCACTTGGGGCCCCTCCGTGCCCTCTTGCCTGAGTGCTCCTTGGTGTCCCTTGCCCTTCCCTTGCCCTTGTCCTGCCCCTTCCTGGTGTGGTGGTGGCGGGAGGGGCGGGGTGGGGAGGGGGCGCCGGCGGCCCAGGCCTGGGGGTGGGTGGCCTGGAGCCACTGGCGGAGGGCCTGGGGGGTGTAGGGGGGGCGGAGGCCCTGGACCGCATCGCGGAGGAGGGCTTCCCATGCCGCTTGCGGCATGATGGCCTCCAGGGCGGCCTCGTTGGGGTTTGCGGGGGTGCGGGTGCGCACCTCCTCGAAGGTATGCACCATCTGCACCCCTTCGTGCCTTCCCGCTCCTCCGGCCCACTTCACCCAGCGGCGGAGCTCCTGCAGAGCGGGTGGAGACCACCAGGCGAGGTGGGCGGGGGCCCGGGGGGGGAGGGGTCCGTGCCTGTGGTTGTGGTGGGGCGGGGGGAGGACGTGGACCTGCGGTGGTGGCGGGGTTGGCGGTGCCTGGGGGAGCGGGAGCGGCGGTGGCGGGGGCTGGGGGTGGAGGACGGGTATGGGCGGAGGGGGGAGCGGGAGGGGGAGGTGGACATGGGGCGGCGGTGGCGCGCTCGGTGGCGTCCGGGGGAGCGGGAGTGGTGGTGGCGGGGGCTGGGGGTGGTGGATCGGTACGGGCAGCGGGGGGAACGGGGAGCCCGGCGGGGCGTGTGGGGGGAGGGGGAGGCGGATGTGGGGCGGCAGTGGCGTGCCTGGCTGCGTCCGGGGGAGCGGGAGTGGTGGTGGCGGGGGCTGGGGGTGAGGGTCTTGTTTGGGCGGTGGGGGGAGGCAGAGGCAGACATTGGGCGGCGGTAGCGCTCGTGGTGGTGCCCGGGGGAGCGGGAGCAACGGGAGCGGGGTCCAGGGGGGTCGTGGTGGCGCCTGGGGGAGCCGGAGCGGCGCGAGTTGGTGGTTGAGGCGCGTTGTGGGCGCCGCGGGCGAGTGTGCCGTGCGGGGGGGGAGCGGGAGCGCCGCCGTTTGCGGGACCGGGCCTCATCGCTCGAGTCAGGCCAGTCCGGAGGCGTCGGCGGCCCCTGGGGGGCCTCGCGCGGTGCCGCCTGGTACTGGGGGGGGGGGGGTCCCCAGTCGTCCATGGATCCGCCACGTAGGGGTGTGGTGGCGGTAGCGGCTGGTGGTGCGGGTCGAGTGGCTGTCCTTGGCGGGGTTGGGCCCGGGGGGCCCCTTCGGCGTGGACGTGGTGGCCGGGGGGGTACGGATACGGTCCCTGGTACGGGGGTGGTGGTTGGTACGGGGGGGGTGGTCCCTGGCGGTAGGTGGGGTATTCGGGTGGAGCGCTCGGTGGCTGCCATCCCATCCGCTGGTGCTGTTCGTGCACGGGGGGTTGTGGCCCGGTGGGGTAGGGCGGTGGGCAGTGGTAGTGGTGGGGGTGGGGTTGGTAGTGGTGGTGGTGGGGCCGCTGGTGGTGGTGGTGTGGGTAGTGGTGGGGTTGGTGTTGCGGGTATGGCCCATGGACCCCTTGTGGGTTTTCCGGTCCCCCTTGTGGGGGTGGGGGGTTGGGCATCGTGGGCAGTCCCCGGGGCTGCACTATGTGGTGGGCAGGGGGGGCGGGTTGGGGGCCGGGCTTGACGGTGACGGTGGTCGAGGGGTCCCACGTCCCTGGGTCGGTTTGGCCGGCGGTGGTGGTCGTTTGTGGGGGATGGATGACGGGGCGCTTGGTGACGGGGATGCGGACGAGGGCTTGGACCGCGTCGTGCTGGGTGGCCGCCTCTGCGGTGGTGGTGGGTGCCGGCGGGAGGGGGGCGCGGGTTGCGGTGGGTGGGGGGTCCTGGCTTGGGCGAGGGTCCGGGCGGGGGTGGTGTCGGGTGGGTTTGTGTCGTTGCGTTTGTGGTGTTGTGTGTGCTCGCGTGGGCGCCAGCTTGGGTTTGGGGTCGGGTTTGGGGTTGGGGTCTGGTTCCAGGTTGACGAGTACATCTGTCTGGAGGTGTGAGGGCGCCGATGTCGTGTCGGGGGTCGTCCCAGTGTGTTGCCGGGGTGCCCGAGTCGCCTGTGTGGGGGTTGGGGGGTCGGTGTGTGCGGCCCCGGCCTTGGCTTTTGCCGTGGCCTTGAGGATGGGGGCGGCGGGGTGGGGGGGGTCGGAGGATGAGGTGGAGGAGGTGGACGAGGCTGAGGATGAGGAGGAGGTGGTGGACGCGGGTTGGGCTGTGATGCGGGCGGGCTTGTGGGCGGCGGCTTCTGCTGCGGCCACGGCGGGGAGGATGGAGGGCATGTCCTCGGGCTGTAGGTTGGGGGCGGGCGGCTGGGGGGGCCCGGTCGTGACCTGGCTGCCCGGCGGGCCGATCTGGTCGGCAGCGGCGGGGGAGGGAGGCGCGGGGCTGTGGCCTTCTCCTTCCGCGCTCGGCTGGGCCTGGGTCCTGCAATGTGCGAGGTCGTGTGGGTTGGCGTCCGCGGGGGGGAACAGTTCGCGTGGGCTGCATTCAGGGGCCGGGGGGAGTAAGCTTGGTTCCTCTGGGGTGTTTGTGGGGGGCGTCGGCGGGCCACTGGGTGGGGTGGGTGTGCCGCGGGGCGCGGGGCTCCCCTCGGCGGGTGTGTGTGGGTTGTCGAGTGTGGGGGGCGGTGAACGGTGTCCGGTGGGTGGGTGTGTGGCGGGCTTGTGCTGGTGTTCGGGCGGGTGGGGGAGGCCGGTGTCGCGGGGCCCGGGGGTGCGCGCGATGGTGGGCGTGTGTGGGTCTCCGGTTGAGCAGCGAGAGGGGGGAGCATGTGCGGGGATTGTGCGGCGGGGTGTGCTGTGTCGGTGTATGTGTCCGCTTGCCGCGGCGCGCTTGCGTGGGCAGTTGTAGGCAGGGCCGTTTGGAGGAGAAGCTTGCCGTCTTCTGCTGCCGCGGCAAGGATTTCGCAGACGAGCTTGCGTATCTGCTTGACCTCTTGGTCGTTGGTGGGAAGGGGGTATGCTAGCTTTGGGCTAAGACCCGCGCGGTTGAGGACCGTGTGGATGGCGCCGTACCCGCAGGTGAGGGACTGCTGCGGTCTGGGGGGGTGGTTCGGTCCTGTGTCCGGGCCTGCCTCGACTTGTGTGTGGGCGGTGGGGATGGCCCAAACCCAGGGCACGGTCCCCGTGGGTGGCCAGCGGCGCTGGATCCAGTGGGTTAGGCAGAGCATGGCCAATCCCAGGTGGTAGCCCGCCTTCCCTGAGGTGATTTGGGCCAGGGCGCGGGCTGGGGGCTTGTCCCCTGGCTGGAGGACACCCCTGAGGACCCTGTGTTGGGTGGTGGGGTCCCCCACTGCCCCTGGTGGGGCGGTCTCCGGGGCAAACATGGTGTCTGTCCCCCGGATGAGCCATTGCAGGCCGGGGGACGTAGCCGTAGCGGCTATCACGTAGTAGTGGCCGCGCTCGAGGACTGTAACCCAGACCTCAGGCGGGGGGCGGTCACTGTCTGTAGGTGGGGGAGGGAGGTCGTCGTCTGGGGTGCGGAGGCCGGCGGCGCGGAGGGCGGTGTCGCGGTTTGGCGCGGTGGCCTGTTCCCACTGCTCCGGGCGGTTCGGGTCCGCTGGGTGGTCCGTCTCCGCTGGGGCCCGTCGTAGGCGTACGGTCCCTTGACGCGTGACGTTGATGCCGGTGTCGTGCGTTAGGGCCTGGCCCCACTCGATGGGGGGGATCCAGACGTGCTGGCCCCGGGTGTGTTTGCGGGCTCGCCAGAGCACGAGGTCTACGATGGTCTCGTGGAAGCCGCTGCCTGGGGTGGTCACGTCCCGGAGGGCTTTGACGGTGAGCTTTGTCCAGTCCTCTTGTAGGCGGTACCAGCCCAGGGGGGTGGTCGGGGCCCTGTCTTGGAGGGTTGCTCGGAGGAGGTCGGGGTCGCGGATGGTGGCCGGTGTGAGGGGGGGGTGCCCCGGGTCCGGGGGGGGTGGGCTGGATGGGCTGCTGGGGTCTTGCGCGTCTACGTCGATGGATGGTTGGCCTTTGTTGGGCGCGGCCGGACTGGGCGGTGTCGGGTGGCTTTCTGGGTGTGGGACGGGTCTCGGGGCGCTGTGGTGGTGTCTTGGAGACCTGTGGATGGAGACTGGGGGCGCGTGCAGGGCGCGGAGCGGGTTAGTGGACGTCTGGGTCATGCACGGCATGGTAATTGATGAGACGCTGCATGTGTTCCCTGGCGGTGGGGTCGGTGCGTTGCTCCGCGTGTGTTAGCAGGAGGTGTTTGCGGTGTACCATTTGGGCCGCTGCTCTGCGGACTGCTTCTAGCTGGAGGTGTGCTGCTGCCTCCATGGGGCTTTCCGTGTGTTTGGTGAGGTGTCGGTGCAGGGCCTGTGTCAATGCCCCTCTCATGGTGGCTTCTTTGATCAGGGGGTCCCGGAAGAGGTGTTCGGTGGCCTGGTGTGCGTGGCTGTGGGTTGGCCATCCTTCGTGTTGTCGCAGGGTTTCCGCCGGGGACCAGCCCACTAGCGTGTCCCTGTCGGTATGGAGGGGGCATTTCTTGAAGTGTTCCCAGTCCTCCGGGGTGGTGTGGTCGCACGGGCAACGGGTGTGTTTATCGGGGACGTGGATGTGCTTGCGGGCGAGCCATCTGGCGACCCTGGTGAGGAATGGCAGTTGCTCCCTGAGGAGCTGGATGCGTCGTTTTTGGAGGTGGGCTGGGACGTTTGCTGGGCGCAGCGCTGAGTGGTAGAGGGGAACTTGCAGTCTGTCCTGGAGCTCCTGGATGTGCGCCCGGCTGTCTGCGTCGCCGAGCACGCGGGCGAGATGTTGGATGGGGTTGGGGTAGTGGTATGCTCTGTCGTGGGAGGAATAGGGGGCGTCTTCTGGTACCCAGTCCGGGGTCTGATGGGGCTCGGGTACAGGGGGCACGTGTTGGACGTGTGTGTGGTTGCGGCCGGGGTCAGGGATCTGGAGGGCTGGTAGGTGTGTTGTGCGCTGGTGTACTGCCTGGTTGTCGACCTTACCATTTCCGTATTGGTGTCTGTGGGACTCTTGTTTCACGATGTGGAGTTGGACGTAGGGTGGAAGGCTGCGAAGGGCTTTCCAGAGCAGCAGTGCCTGGGTGCCGAGGCTCGTCGCGGTGGCTTTGTGAAGTGGTTGCCTTGCTATGCGGAGGAGCAGGTGTGTGTCGACAGTGGCGTCTACCACGAACCAGACCTTGACGATGTGCGGGGAGTGGGCGGGTAGGTGGGCCGCGATCTCGGTGATGGCGTCGGCCATGGCCCCTAGCTCCTCGTGGGCAGAAGCCCCATAGGTGGTGTGGCCCGTGTGGTGGCCCATGTGGTAGTGTCCCCCGGTGTGGGTTAGCTGCAGGCTGGCCCCCCCGGTGATGGGCGTGAGGGCGGATTCGCCTGAGGCGTCGGTGTAGAAGAGCCGGTCCGCCGGTGATGGTTGTTGGAGGCGGCATGGGTTCATGGGCAGGTAGGCGTATATGGCAAGGCCCGTGGCGAGGTGGGCTGCTGGGGTTGTGGGCTGCAGAATGGGGGTGGCGTACACCCCTATTCCTTTGGAGATGATGTGTTTCGCTTGCGGAGACAGGGCTATGAGTCCCTGCTCCGGCTGTCCTTGTGTGAGGTAGGAGTAGATGTAGTGGAGGACGTAGGCTGTGTCGGGGTTTAGGTCGTGGCATGTGAGGGTTTTTGTTCGGTGCTCCGGTGTGTGGCAGGAGTGGTGGAGCGGATAGTAGGGGTGCTCGTACATGCTGTAACGGATGGCGACTCCTGCCGGGTTGGGGCGGGGGCATGTGGGTGTAGTGGTGAAGAGCCATTTGGGCGCGTGGTCGGGGTTCCATGCTACCGTGTGTTTAGTGTCGGTGCGGTGCAACCATGGGGCTATCCATGCGTAGGCCTGTGGTGGTAGGTGGGTTGTGGGGTGGGTGTGGTGGCGTGCTATGAGGTGTAGTACAGGCCATGGTGTGGTTGGTGCCTCGGGGTCAGTGGCCAAACATGTGCGTGGCATGCTCTGGGAATCTTGGGGGACCCGTGGTAGGTCTCGGGCGGTCATATTTTTTTTCGGTATGCGCCATTTTGCCCCGTGGTGGATGACGGTGGTCTGCGTGGGTTTGGCTTCATTCGGGGCCAGTAGTAGGGTTAGTGGCGGGACTGGGCCCGTCACCGGGGGGACGGGTTCGTGTTTCGATCCGGTGGGTGCGTAGGGCGGTGTCGCTGGGATGGGTCGGGGGTGTTGCTTTGTGAATTCTCGGTGGGCTGTGCGCATGTCTTTGCTGCCCGGTAGAGTGTGTCCCGCTGCTCGTGCCGTCTGCGTGAGGTACTGGTGGAAGAGGCGGTATTGTGGCCATTCGCGAAGCTGTAGAAAGGGGGTGTGGTGTGCCCCGCTGTGGTGCAGGACCCGCATTTGGGGGAGGGTGACGTATACTACGGTGATGGAGGCCCCGACAAGGTCTATGGTGTGGATGGTGCCCTTGGGGTGATGGTGGAGGTACACGCAGAGGACCGCTACTGGCCCTTCCTCTGGGCACGTGTGGTTGGTGAGTATGGCGTGGTGTGGGGATGGGAGGAGAAGCTGTAGGTGGTTCCACAGGCGCGTGTTCATGTTGGTGGGCATGCCCGTCTGGTGGAGTACTCAGCGCAGGGCATGTGTTGCGGGCCCGTTGTGCGGCTTGGAGGCGGATTGCGGTGACCTCGCGGACCTCCGGTGAGTGGTTGTGGGTCATGCGGTGAAGGAGGAGGGCGGTGTGTCTGGTGTAGGCCGCTTTCGGCTCGTCCCCTATGGCGTCCCCATAGTGGGGCCATGCAGCTCGGATGGCGCGGGTGGGTATGGAGGTGGGCCAGCCCCCGTGTGCTGCCCATGCCTTGGTCACGGCGCGTGTGGCCGGCTGGAGGGCGGTGGTGTCGTGTGTCAGGTGGAGTGCTTGGAAGCCTATGGAGGCGTTCAAGACCCCGGTGAGGTAGTACGCCAGGCTCTGGTGGGACAGGGAGAGGGCCTTGGTGGTCGGGGACGCATATCTGGGGAGATGGGCGAGGTGTGATTGCAACTTGGGGGGGAGGGTGGCGTCCTCAGGGTTGGCGGCCTGGACTACCCCCAGGTGGGTGGTGGTTGTCACGACTTGCATGGGGGGCCCTTGTGGCCCTAGGGTGGGAGGTGTGGCAGACCCCTTGATCATGGCCACTGACTTTGTGGGGTGGACGATGAGGTTGCTGTGGGAGAGGTAGGAGACGGTCACGTCCAGTAAGTCGTTGGCCTGTTGGGTGACCGTTGGTTCGGGGGTCCGGGGCATGGGGTTCGTGCGGGGTGTGCGCGACGGTGAGGTTGGTGTCGTTCGCGAAGCCAACCAGGGGGCAGAGGAGGGGGTAGGGTGCGTAGGCCGGGTAATCCTGCTCGATTGCGAGGGCCAGGGGGAGCGTCACTGGAAGGTACAGGAAGGGGCCCTCTGCTCCCCCTTGGGGGACCCCGCTGCCTGGCTCCAGGAAGGGGGTGAGGCCTGCTCCAGTGCGGACCGTGTATTTGCGGGTGCGGATGTAGCCGGAGGTGAAGTTGTAGAAGGGGAGGCCTAGGCGTTTCCACACCGCTTCTAGAAGGAGCCAGTGGGTGTTCGGGAAGGCTCCTTTGACGTCGAGGGAGGCGATGATGAGGTCCACCGGGTCCGGGTCTGCGATGGTGTCCTCAAGGAAGATGGCCTCGTGTGGGGACCGGCCTGGGATGGCCCCCAGGAGGCTTGCTGGTATGTGGGGGTCCAGGTGGGGGCGGATGCGGCGCAGGAGGATGGTCCAGACGATTTTGACCTCGGTGACCGCACAGACTGTGGGGCGCCAGTTGTCCGGGTTTGCCCAGTCCCCTTTTTTGTAGAGGGGGCGGACAACGTTTGCCCAGTCTGGTGGCAGGGGGGTCCGCCCCGTGACGATGTCCCAGAGGCGGTGGGCGAGGATGCGGAGGAGGTGGGCGGGGAGGTGGTAGTATGCCTCTGCAGGGAGGCCGTCGTAGCCTGGGGTTTTGTGTTGCCGGAGACTGTGGATGGCCTTCCGGACTTCGTGGATGGTGAAGGGGCGTTTTTTCAGTTGCCTCCTCTGGGCGTGGTTGAAGACCCGAGGGAGGCGGTCGATTTTGGCCTGGGTGTCTGGGTCCAGTGTGTCTTGGGTGGGGGTGTGTTGCCGGAGGAAGCTGTCTTGGGTGGCTTGGAGCACCGTGGCTGGGTCGTTGGTGAGGAAGCCGTCCTCCTGCCGGACCGTGGTGATGGTGCGGTGGCCGGTGTCGGTCATGGCGTCGTTGAGGTGGCAGATGGCCTTGTAGGGGAGTTCATGCTGCGCATACCGTTCGTTTTCCTGGGCGATGCGCTGTTTCCTGTGGATGTGCCACCGCTGCAGGTCTGCCCTGATGTGGGACAACACAGCACCGCACCCCACGACAGCGCATAACAACAGGCAATGACCAAGGACCAGGCACCAGCAAGCACAGCAGCACGGGGTGGGGGTGGGGGACAGAGCAGGAAAACCCCAGACAACCAGCACAACGCAGCACGACGCAGCGGACCGGACGACCAGATGATACAACGCACCACGACACCAAAGAGCACAAAGGAAAAAGCCAGAGCACACATCAATGCACGGCGAACCACCTCACAAAGCAACGACCGCGCAGCGAGCGCCATAGAGACACGGCAAGCGACGAGGACAACAGCACAACACGACAGCACAACAAACAAAACGGCACCCGCACACCAGCACAGCGGGGAAAAGAAAAACGCCGAAGAAGAGCCCACACCAGACCGGGACACCGCACAACAAGACCCAGGAAACCGCAAAACACCGAGAGCAGCCGCCAGGAGGGGGGGGCACAGCACCAACACACAAAGCACGCACCACACACAAGGCAGAATGGAAGGGATAAAAATGAAACCCAGCCAAGCGGCGCCAAGGCCAAGGGCACCGAAAGGTGGGAACCACCGAACAGCGGAAAAGCAAAAAAGAAAAAGAGAGAAAAGGTAAGAAAAGGGGGGTGGCGGGCAGCCGCAAAGCGCCGAGGCCCAGGGCACCCAGGGCCGGAAACAACAAAAAATCAGGGAGGAAGGGGGCGCGAAAAAAAAGAGCGAGAGGGCGGGGGGGGCACGTGGGGCAACCACGAAGCGCTAAGGCCCAGAACACCCGGGGCCAGAAGCCAGAGAAAGCGAGAGACAGCGGGGGCGGAGAGAAAAGGAAGAAAATAAAAAGAAGAAGAAGAAGGCAAACCAAAGGACAAGAGATGGGTTACCCCAGCCTGGAGGGGACCCAGCAAGGCAGAACGACAAAGCGGCCAAGGCGCATCAAAACGTGCCCAGGAGGCCAGTCGCCCAACCGGACCAAGGAGAACGAGCACACGCACACGCGCACGGGACCCGGGGATGACGTTCTCCGACCCGAGACCCGAGGTGTCGGTGTCCACACGAAACAGCCCCGGTGCATCGGCCTAGTTCCCCGTCGGAAGACGGACGGTACAGGAAACCGGACGTGTCAGTGACCCAGTCCACACACGCAAGCCACCACAGTGCACGCAGCCCACGACAGAGGCCGGAGGGATCCGCCAGGGACAACACCATCGCTGGGCCCCGAACGGGTAGGACGCAGAGCGAGACCAGCGCTCCTGCCTCGGTGGGGGCCATCGGCAGGCACCATGAGCCCGGTTCTTGGCCTGCCTCCCGATGCCCCGCGCAACCGCCCAGTAAATCCGGGGGCGCAAGCCCCCGGGGCCGGGGAAAGGTCCCAAAGCGTCAGGAAAGCCGACGGGAGCCCCGAGAGCGACCGGATTGGACAAGGCGTGGCGCACCACACGGGGCCACGAGGCAAGCCAGAGAGGCACGCTGCCGGCCACAGCTAGGGCATACGGACAGTTGCTAAGCAACAACGGCCACCGGGTGCCGTAAACCCGAGAAGCGCGCACAACACGCAACAAACCACGGCACGACAACAGGTGCCAGGCAACACCAGCTGCCGTCCAGATGGACGACTGCAAGGCCGGCAGCGAATCCAGCGCCCGCCGGCTACGGAACAGCCACCGTCAGGATGGACGAGTGCGCGCCTGACAGCGACGTCCCGCACAGGCAGCACAGCACACCCAGTGCGCACACTGGTGAACAGGAGCCAAGTGGCCCACGAACCCGCCAACGAAACACACAACACAACACACCGAGCAGGCACACCGGTGAACAGGAGCCAAGTGGTCCAGAAAACTGCACACGCACCGGAACACTCCCAGCGTACACACCAGTGAAGAGGAGCAAAGTGGGCCGATACACGGCAGACACAGCACAACAGACCGGGCCTGCCCACCGGTGAACAGGAGCCAAGAGGCCCAGGATGCTGCGCATGCAACACAGCACGCCAGGCGTGCACACCGGTGAACAGGAGCCAAGTCGCCCAGGACGCTGCACACGCAACGCAACGCACCAAGCGAGCACACTGGTGCATGGCAATGCACAGTACAAAGAAGAAGCCTAGCACCCCGGGGATTGGGGGGATGCACAGTCGAAATAAAGCAAGCACATCGGTGAACAGGAGCCAATTCGCCCAGGACACAGCACAAGTAACACAACGCACCAAGCGAGCACACCGGTGAATAGGAGCCAAGTGGCCCAAGACACCGCACAAGCAACACAACGCACCGAGCAGGCACACCAGTGAATAGGAGCCAAGTGGCCCAAGACACCGCACATACAACACAATGTACCGAGCGGGCAGACCGCTGAAGAGGAGCCAAGTGCCCCAGGACACCGCACACGCAACACAACGCACCAAGCAAGCACACCGGTGCATGGCGATGCACAGTACAAAAAAAACCTAGCACGCTGGGGATTGAGGGGATGCACAGTGCAAATAAAGCAAGCACACCAGTGAACAGGAGCAAAGTGGCCCAGGACACCGCACACGCAACACAACGCACTGAGCGAGCACACCGGTGAATAGGAGCCAAGTGGCCCAAGACACCGCACAAGCAACACAACGCACTGAGCGAGCACACCGGTGAATGGCAGCCAAGTGGCCCAGGACACCGCACACGCAACACAACGCACCGAGCTGACACACGGCGAACAGGAGCGAAGGGAACCAGGACACGGCACATGCAACACAACGCACCGAGCGGGCACACGGCGAACAGGAGCCAAGCAGCCCAGGACACCGCACACGTAACACAACGCACCTAGCAGGCACACCGGTGAACAGGAGCCAAGGGTCCCAGGACGCCGCACACGCAACACAACGCACCTAGGCGGCACACGGGTGAACAGGAGCCAAGTGGCCCAGGACACCGCACACGCAACACATCGGACCAAACAAGCACAACGGCGGACAGGAGCTCAGTGGCCAAAGACGCCGCACACGCAACACAGCGCATGGAGCGGGCACACTGGTGAGAAGTAGCCAAGTGGTCGGGGAGACCGCGCACGCAACACAACACACCAAGCGGGCACACCGGGAAGAAGGAGGCAAGTGGGCCAGGACACCGCACAAGCAACACAACACACCGAGCCGGCACACCGGCAAACAGGAGCCAAGTGGACTAGGACACCAGACACGCAACACACGCCGCACACGCAACACAACGCACCTAGGCGGCACACCGGTGAGCAGTATCCAAGTGGCCCAGGACGCGGCACATGCAACACAACGCAGCGAACAAGCACACCCGCGAACAGGAGCCCAGTTGCCGAGGACACCGCACAGACAACACAACGCACCGAGCGGGAACACCGGTGAGCAGGAGCCAAGTGGCCCGGGACACAGCACACACAATACAACAGACCCAACGAGCACACCGGCAAACAGGAACTGAGTGGCCCAGGACGCCGCACACGCAACACAAAGCACCGAGCAAGCACACCGGTTAACAGGGTTGAAGTGTCCCAGGACACGGCACACACAACACAACGCACAGAACGAGCACAACGGTGAACAGGAGCCAAGTGGCCGAGGACACCGCACAACCAACACAACGCACCGAAAGAGCACACCAGTGAACAGGAGCCAAGTGGCCCAGGACACCGCAGAGGCAACACAATGCACCGAGCGGGCAGACCGGTGGACAGGAGCCAAGGGGTCCAAGACATTGCACATGCAACACAATGCACGGAGCGGATACAGCGGTGAACAGGAACCATGTGGCCCAGGACGCCGCACACACAACACAACGCACCGAGCGGGCACACTGGTGAACAGGAGCCGACTCGCCCAAGACACCGCACACGCAACACAAAGCACCGAGCAAGCACACCGGTGAACAGGATCCAAGTGGCCCAGGACACCGCACACGCAACACAACGCACTGAATGAGCACACTGGTGAACAGGATCCAAGTGGCCCAGGACATCGCACACGCAACCCAGCGCACCGAGCGGGCACACTGGTGAATGGGAGCCAAGTGACCAAGGGCACCGCACACGCAACACAACACACCGAGCGGGCACTCCGGTGAACAGGAGGCAAGTGGCCCAGGACACCGCACACACAACACATCGGACCAAACAAGCACAACGGCAAACAGGGTCTCAGTGGCCAAAGACGCCGCACACCCAACACAGCACATGGAGCGGGCACACTGGTGAGAAGGAGCCAAGTGGCCGGGGACACCACGCACGCAACACAACACACCGAGCGGGTACACCGGGAAGAAGGAGGTAAGTGGGCCAGGACACCGCACAAGCAACACAACACACCGAGCGGGCACACCGGCAAACAGGAGCCAAGTGGACTAGGACACCAGACACGCAACACAACGCACCGAGCAGGCACACCGGTGAACAGGAGCCAAGTGGCCCAGGACACAGCACATGCAACACAATGCACCGAGCGGGCACACCGGTGAGCAGTGTCCAAGAGGCCCAGGACGCGGCACACGCAGCACAACGCAGCGAACAAGCACACCGGCGAACAGGAGCCCAGTGGCCCAGGACACCGCACACACAACACAACGCACCGAGCGGGCACACCGGTGAACAGGAGCCAAGTGGCCCGGGACACGGCACACACAATACAACGGACCCAACGAGCACACCGGCAAACAGCAGCCAAGTGGCCCAGGACGCCGCATACGCAACACAAAGCACCGAGCAAGCACACCGGTTAACAGGGTCGAAGTGTCCCAGGACACCGCACACGCAACACAACGCACCGAACGAGCACAACGGTGAACAGGAGCCAAGTGGCCGAGGACACCGCACAACCAACACAACGCACCGAAAGAGCACGCCGGTGAACAGGAGCCAAGTGGCCCAGGACACCGCACACGCAACACAACGCACCGAGCGGGCAGATCAGTGGACAGGAGCCAAGGGCTCCAAGACATGGCACACGCAACATAATGCACGGAGCGGATACACCGGTGAACAGGAACCAAGAGGCCCAAGACGCCGCACACACAACACAACGCACCGAGCAGGCACACTGGTGAACAGGAGCCGACCCGCCCAAGACACCGCACACGCAACACAACGCACAGTACGAGCACACCGGTGAACAGAATCCAAGTGGCCCAGGGCACCGCACACGCAACACAACACACCAGGCGGGCACACCGGTGAACAGGAGGCAAGGGCCCCAAAACACCGCACACGCAACACAACGCACCGAGCGAATACACCGGTGAAACAGGAACCAAGTGGCCCAGGACACCACACACGCAACTTAACGCACGGAGCGAGCACCCCGGTGAACAGGAGTAAAGGGGCCCAGCACACCGCACACGCAACACAACACACTGAGCAAGCACACCGGTGAACAGGATCCATGTGGCCGCGGACGCCGCACACGCACCACAACGCACTGGGCGGGCAAACCGGTGAGAAGGAGGTAAGTCTGCCAGGACACCGCACACGCAACACGACACAGGGAGCGGGCACACCAATGAACAGGAGCCAGGTAGCCAAGGACACAGCACAGACAACACAACGCACCGAGCGAGCACAGCAGTGAATGAGAGCCAAGTGGCCCAGCACACAGCACACGCAATACGATGCACGGAGCGAGCACACCGGCAAACACGAGCCAATCGGACTAGGACACCGCACACACAACACAACGCAGCGAGCGGGCACGGCGGTGAAGAGGAGCCAAGTGGCCAAGGACACCGCACACGCGACACAACACACCGAGCAAGGCCACCGGTGAACAGGATCCAAGTGGCCCAGGACACCGCACACGCAACACAACGCAGCGAAGGAGCACACCGGTGAAAAGGAGCCATGTGGCCCAGGACATGGCACACGCAACACAACAGACCAAGCGGGCAAACCCGTGAACAGGAGCCAAGTGGCCCAGGACACCGAACCCGCAACACAACGCACTGAGAGAGCACACCGGTGAACAGGAGCCAAGTGGACTAGGACACCGTTGACACAACACAACGCAGCGAGCAGGCACGCCGGTGAACAGGACCAAGTGGCCCAGGACACCGCACACGCAACACAGCGCACCGAGCAAGCACACCGGTGAACAGGATCCAAGTGGCCCAGGACACCGCACACGCAACACAACGCAACGACCAGGCACACCAGTGAGAAGGATGTAAGTGGCCCGGAACACCGCACAGGAAACACGACACATCGAGCGGGTATGGTGGTGAACAGGAGCCAAGTGGCCCAGGACACCGCACATGCAATACAACGCACCAAACGAGCACATGGGCAGACAGGAGCCAAGTGGACTAGAACACCGCACACACAACACAACGCACCCAGCGGGCACACCGGTGAACAGGAGCCAAGTGGCCCAGGACACAGCACATGCAATACAACGCATCAAACGAGCACATCGGCAAACAGGAGCCAAGTGGACTAGGACACCGCACACACAACACAACGCACCGAGCACACACACCGGTGAACAGAAGCCAAGTGGCCGCCGACACCGCACACGCAACACAACGCACCGAGCAAGCACACCGGTGAACAGGAACCAATGGCCCGGGACGCCGCACACGCAACACAACACACCGACCAGGCACACTGGTGAGAAAGATGAAAGTTGCCCAGGACACCGCACACGAAACACAACACATCGAGCCGGCACACCGGTGAACAGAAGCCAAGTGGCCCAGGACACCGCACACACAACACAACGCACAGAGCAAGCACACCGTTGAACAGGAGCCAAGTGGCCCAGGACACAGCACACGCAATACAACGCACCGAACGAGCACATCGGCAAACAGGAGCCAAATGGCCTAGGACACCGCACACACAACACAACGCACCGAGCGGGCACACCCGTGAACAGGAGCCAAGTGGCCCAGGACACGGCACACGCAACACAACGCACGGAGCAAGCACACCGGTGAACAGGATCCAAGTGGCCCAGGACACCGCACACGCAACACAACAGACTGAGCGGGCACACCAGTGAACAGGAGTCAAGTGGCCCAGGACACGGAACACGCAACACAACGCACGGAGCGAGCACACCGGTGAACAGGAGCCAAGTTGCCCAGGACACAGCACACGCAATACAACGCACTGAAAGAGCACACCGGCAAACAGGAGCTAAGTGGACTAGGACATCGCGGAAAGAACACAACGCACTGAGCGAGCACACCGGTGAACAGGAGCCAACTGGCCCGGGACATGGCACACGCAACACAACGCACCGAGCAAGCACACCGGTGAACAGGAGCCAAGTGGCGCAGGAAGCCGCACACGCAACACAACGCACGGAGCGGATAGACCGGTGAACAGAAACCGATTGGCCCAGGACGCCGCACACGCAACACAACACACCAAGTGGGCACACCGGTGAACGGGAGCCAAGAAGCCCAGGACAAGGCTCACGCAACACAACGCACGGAGCGGATACACCGATGACCAGGATCCAAGTGCCCAGGACACCGCACACTTAGCACAACGCACCGAACGAGCACACCGGTGAAAAGGAGCCAATAGCCGGGGACACTGCACACGCAACACAACGCACGGAGCGGATACAGTGGTGAACAGGATCCAAGTGCCCTGGACACCTCACACGCAACACAACGCACCAAACATGCACACCAATAAACAGGAGCCAAGTGGCCCAGGACATCGCACACGCAACACAACGCATCGAGCGGGCGCACCGGTGAACAGGAGCCAAGAGGCCAAGGACGCCGCGCACGCAACACAACGCACCAAGCAGGCACACCAGTGAACAGGAACCAAGGGGCCCAGGACACCGCACACACAACTCAACGCACGGGGCGGATACACTGGTGAACAGGACCCAATTGGCCCAGGACGCCGCACACGCAACACAACACACCGAGCGGGCACACCGGATAACAGGAGCCAAGAAGCCCAGGACGCCGCGCACGCAACACAACGCACCGAGCAGGCACACCAGTGAGCAGGAACCAAGGGGCCCAGGACACCGCACACGCAACACAAGGTACGGAGCGGATACACCGCTGAACAGTAGCCAAGGGGCTCAGGACACCGCACACGCAACACAACGCACGGAGCGGATACAAAGGTGAACAGAAACCAAGTGGCCCCGGCGCTGCACAGGCAACACAACGCACCGAGCGGGCACACTGGTGAACAGGAGCCAAGGGGCCCAGGACACCGCCAAGGCAACACAAAGCACGAAGTGGATACACCGGTGAACAGGAACCAAGTGGCCCAGGACACAGCACACACATTACAACGCACCGAACGAGCACAATGGCAGAGAGGAGCCAAGTGGACTAGGACACCGCACACGCAACACAACACACCGAGCGGGCACACCGGTGAAGAGGAGCCAAGTGGCCCAAGACACCGCCCACGCAACAAAAAGCACCGAGCGGGCACACCGCTGAACAGGAGCCAAGGGGCCCCAGGACACCGCACACGCAACAAAAAGCACCGAGCGGGCACACCGCTGAACAGGAGCCAAGGGGCCCCAGCACACCGCACAGGCAACACAGCGCACCAAGCGGGCACACTGGTGAATGGAAGCCAAGGGGCCCAGGACACCGCACACACAACTCAACGCACGGAGCCGATACACCGGTGAACAGGAACCAATTTGCCCAGGACGCCGCACATGCCACACAACACAGCGAGCGGGCACACCGGTGAACAGGAGCCAAAAAGGCCCAGGACACCGCACACGCTACACATCGCACCGAGCGGACACACCGCTGAACAGGAGCCAGGGGGCTCAGGACACCGCACACGCAACACAACGCACCGAGCAAGCACACCGGTGAACAGGAACCAATGGCCCGGGACGCCGCACACGCAACACAACACACCTACCAGGCACACTGGTGAGAAAGATGAAAGTTGCCCAGGACACCGCACACGAAACACAACACATCGAGCCGGCACACCGGTGAACAGAAGCCAAGTGGCCCAGGACACCGCACACACAACACAACGCACAGAGCAAGCACACCGTTGAACAGGAGCCAAGTGGCCCAGGACACAGCACACGCAATACAACGCACCGAACGAGCACATCGGCAAACAGGAGCCAAATGGCCTAGGACACCGCACACACAACACAACGCACCGAGCGGGCACACCCGTGAACAGGAGCCAAGTGGCCCAGGACACGGCACACGCAACACAACGCACGGAGCAAGCACACCGGTGAACAGGATCCAAGTGGCCCAGGACACCGCACACGCAACACAACAGACTGAGCGGGCACACCAGTGAACAGGAGTCAAGTGGCCCAGGACACGGAACACGCAACACAACGCACGGAGCGAGCACACCGGTGAACAGGAGCCAAGTTGCCCAGGACACAGCACACGCAATACAACGCACTGAAAGAGCACACCGGCAAACAGGAGCTAAGTGGACTAGGACATCGCGGAAACAACACAACGCACTGAGCGAGCACACCGGTGAACAGGAGCCAACTGGCCCAGGACACGGCACACGCAACACAACGCACCGAGCAAGCACACCGGTGAACAGGAGCCAAGTGGCGCAGGAAGCCGCACACGCAACACAACGCACGGAGCGGATAGACCGGTGAACAGAAACCGATTGGCCCAGGACGCCGCACACGCAACGCAACACACCAAGTGGGCACACCGGTGAACGGGAGCCAAGAAGCCCAGGACAAGGCTCACGCAACACAACGCACGGAGCGGATACACCGATGACCAGGATCCAAGTGCCCAGGACACCGCACACTTAGCACAACGCACCGAACGAGCACACCGGTGAAAAGGAGCCAATAGCCGGGGACACTGCACACGCAACACAACGCACGGAGCGGATACAGTGGTGAACAGGATCCAAGTGCCCTGGACACCTCACACGCAACACAACGCACCAAACATGCACACCAATAAACAGGAGCCAAGTGGCCCAGGACATCGCACACGCAACACAACGCATCGAGCGGGCGCACCGGTGAACAGGAGCCAAGAGGCCAAGGACGCCGCGCACGCAACACAACGCACCAAGCAGGCACACCAGTGAACAGGAACCAAGGGGCCCAGGACACCGCACACACAACTCAACGCACGGGGCGGATACACTGGTGAACAGGACCCAATTGGCCCAGGACGCCGCACACGCAACACAACACACCGAGCGGGCACACCGGTGAACAGGAGCCAAGAAGCCCAGGACGCCGCGCACGCAACACAACGCACCGAGCAGGCACACCAGTGAGCAGGAACCAAGGGGCCCAGGACACCGCACACGCAACACAAGGTACGGAGCGGATACACCGCTGAACAGTAGCCAAGGGGCTCAGGACACCGCACACGCAACACAACGCACGGAGCGGATACAAAGGTGAACAGAAACCAAGTGGCCCCGGCGCTGCACAGGCAACACAACGCACCGAGCGGGCACACTGGTGAACAGGAGCCAAGGGGCCCACGACACCGCCAAGGCAACACAAAGCACGAAGTGGATACACCGGTGAACAGGAACCAAGTGGCCCAGGACACAGCACACACATTACAACGCACCGAACGAGCACAATGGCAGAGAGGAGCCAAGTGGACTAGGACACCGCACACGCAACACAACACACCGAGCGGGCACACCGGTGAAGAGGAGCCAAGTGGCCCAGGACACCGCCCACGCAACAAAAAGCACCGAGCGGGCAGACCGCTGAACAGGAGCCAAGGGGCCCCAGGACACCGCACACGCAACAAAAAGCACCGAGCGGGCACACCGCTGAACAGGAGCCAAGGGGCCCCAGGACACCGCACAGGCAGCACAGCGCACCAAGCGGGCACACTGGTGAATGGAAGCCAAGGGGCCCAGGACACCGCACACACAACTCAACGCACGGAGCCGATACACCGGTGAACAGGAACCAATTTGCCCAGGACGCCGCACATGCCACACAACACACCGAGCGGGCACACCGGTGAACAGGAGCCAAAGGGGCCCAGGACACCGCACACGCTACACATCGCACCGAGCGGACACACCGCTGAACAGGAGCCAGGGGGCTCAGGACACCGCACACGCAAAACAACACACGGAGCGGATACAACGGTGAACAGGAACCAAGTGGCCCAGGACACGGCACACGCAACACGACACACCGCGCGGGCAAACCGGTGAGGAGGAGCCAAGTGGCCCAGGACACCGAACACGCAACACAACGCACGGAGCGAGCACACTGGTTAACAGGAGCTCAAGTTCCCCAGGACACAGCACACGCATTACAACGCACCGAACGAGCACAATGGCAAACAGGAGCCAAGTGGACTAGGACACCGCACACACAACACAACAGACCGAGCAAGCACACCGGTGAACAGGAGCCAAGTGGCCCAGGACACCGCACACGCAACACAACGCACCGAACGAACACACCGGTGAACAGGAGCCAAGTGCCTCAGGACATCGCACACGCAACACAACGCACAGAGTTGGGACACCGGTGATCAGGAGCCAAGTGGCCCAGGACGCCGCACACGCAACACAATGCACCGAGTGGGCACACCCGTGAACAGGATCCAAGTAGCCCAGGACAGCGCAGGGGCAACACAACGCGACGGACGAGCACACTGGTGAACAGGATCGAGGTGGCCCAGGACACCGCACACGCAACACAACGCACCAAGCGGGCACATTGGTGAACAGGAGCCAGGGGGTCCAGGACACTGCACACGCAACACAACGCACGGGAGCAGATACAGCGGTGAATAGGAACGAATTCGCCCAGGACGCCGCACACGCAAAACGATGCACCAAGCGGGCACACTGGTCAGAAGGAGCCAAGTAGCCCAGGACACGGCACACGCAACACAACACACCAAGCGGGCACACCGATGGGAAGGAGGCAAGTGGCCCGGGACACGGCACACGCAACACAACACACTGAGCGGGCACACCGGTGAACAGGAGCCAAGTGGCCCAGGACACGGCACACGTAACACAACACACAGAGCGAGCACACCGGTGGACAGGAGCCAAGTTGCCCAGGACACAGCACACGCAAAACAACGCAGCGAAGGGGCGCAGCGGCAAACAGGAGCCAAGTGGACTAGGACACCGCACAAACAACACAACGCACCGAGCGGGCACACGGCGAACAGCAGCCAAGTGGCCCAGGACACCGCACACGCAACACAACACACCGTATGAGTGACGCGTTCCCGTGGGGGGCCGGCCACGGGACGCTGCGGTGACACGCACAGGTGAGCAGGCAGGCAAAGCACTACGCTCACAAGGGCATCAATACGCTCGTGTCATGTGACAAAGCGTTTCAGGATCCTTGCCACTCTGCAACAAGGGAACGAAAATATGTACAGCAACACATCAGGATATGTACGCATGGGGTTAAGACTGGACTGGGGTAAGGGCATTACAGGACAATAGACACTCAGTCCCAACTCATATCCCAATCCCAGGCCCGACCCTCTCAGTGGCTGGTGGGGGCGGGGGCTCAAACACAACCCATGCCCTGCTCAGTCCGGACCCTGAAACCCTGCCAATGGGAGAGGTGTCCCGCCCAGCCACAGGCGAGTTCCTGGGAACCAAGAGGCTCCAAGGCCAACCGACGGTGGCTCCCTATGCTCCCTAACGGCAGGTCCCAACTCTTCTCTGAGCCAGAGATATGGCCCCGCCATTATCCCCTAGGAGTTGGTAGCTGAAAATGGGCTGTTTCAGCCCAAACTGGAATTAGCTCAAAAATCTCCAAAGTTGACCCCTTGCCCGGACCCGCCAGAGGCAGGGACGAGGCAACTGACCCTATGCCTTTCGAGTATAAACTCCCTGGAGCCCTCACCCAACCTGGTTCCCTCTGAGGTCCCGGCATCAGGGCAACACGGATGAGTCAAGTGGGGTCATGATGCCAAAATCACCAAAATCGGCGTCATTCCCACGCGTGGCTTGCCCAGCCAAGGTAAGGCCAATGGCTCACAGGGCAGGAGGCAGGAGCTAGGACCTCCATCTGAGTGTACAACTTGCATTTGGGTCCGGGCTCTATGTGGGCATAGAGTAATGGGGCCGCCATATCACCCCACGGAAGGGGGAAATTGGGGTCCCAAAATGGGGTCATTTTCGTTGCTCGAAATGAGCCAAAATTTGGGGTGCTCCCAATAGTATATCTCCACGCCGGCTTGGAGATCGGATCCGCCATTCCATACGCGATCCACCGAGAGTCTAACAGAGACTTCCATGCCCTTGGCTTCCAAAGATCTCCATGCCACTTGGCGTGGTGACGATCCCAATTGGGTCCACAAATGCCAAAATGGCAAAATTGCCCACACTTATTTTGGGCTAGCGCCCTAACGAAGGTTGCTTCGCTTCACGCACGTGGTGTGTGAACCATGGGGACCAATATACATAACACCCATGTCATATATGGTCCATTGGTCCATGCGTCCGGCGTGCACGGGTGGGCCCAACATAGTGCACGGCGGGCAGAAAATGTGGAAAATTGCTCAAAATGGCCAAAAATGCGCACACTCATGGTTGGGGCAAATGAGGCACATGCCGGACTTGGACCGGAGTGTGCAATGGGATTGGTATCAACTCAAATGTGTCCAACATATCTTTTGGGCGTCGCCTAACTCCTCCGGTATTGGGAATGGCACGGTCGCCAAGTGAGCCCATCATTTGGGATAGTCCCAAATCGCCAACATGGCAGCCACGATATGCCAAGCCCAAGAGGAGGAGTTCGCCGGGTCCAATATATGTTGGGGACCGAAGTAGGTACCCTCATAACATACTTGGGTCATGATGTCAATTGAGCGCAACGTTGAGATACATGGTCGCCACTTGACATCATGACGGGCCAAAAACGGCAAAATTGGTACAAAGACACACAAAAGTGCCTTGAAATGTGCACAATTATATTATAATATCTTCGGCTTGGATCGTGCAATCAACTAATCCTTCTAAACACAATGACTTGACACCAATGACCTTCGATTCCACGTATGTGCTCCACTTGGGGCGCTTTGAAAGGTTACGAGCGCTACTTCCCAAGTGGGCACATGAAAATATGGAAAATTGCAAAACACACACCTTGCTCCCAACGCATCGCTTCGGGATCGCCACACAAGCTTCCCTTCACGAAGGTTAGGCTCGCAATTGATCGTGGGGAGTATGGAGAAGGGGCTTGCACAATATGAGGTCCATTGGCGGGCTTGGCTTCGAGCGATGGACCCGCCAAATGGGCACGCAACACAACACAAGGCACATACCACATATTGCCCAAAAAGGTAGCTCCCCCCACGATATGTCATGCCCCTCCAAGGACATAACTTTGTGTCAATCGCTCATAGGAACTCAAGGAGAGTTCCTATGCAATACCAACACTCGCGCGCTACACTCGAAGATTATCCTAACGCACGCAATATCATGGCCAAAGAGTTAAAACGCAAACTCTACCCTCTTGACCATGATCCATTACACTAGCGCGCACGTGTGGAGACGCAAAGCATATGATGCTTCCTAAATTACGTCGGGAGTATTGTGAATACATCCCACTTTTTCTCATTGTCATTCCTCGCAAGCAACACGAGATATGACCTTCACAAGTGGCCTCACGAATCAACTTTGTTTTGCCCATATCTTTAAGACAAATGGAGGGCAGGATAAAAGGAAAGTTGATTCGTGCATAGGGAAGCACGTAGGTCCACTCGGAAGAGGTCAAATCAAGTGCGGGGATGTCGAATTCGAAAATCCGATTTCGACATCCTGAAAAATTCGGATTAAGGTTGCGAGTGTAAGATGTGAAAATTGCGGAAGCATCCATGCAGTTCCTGGAGATTTTGGAGCCTTCGTCACGGATAGCGTTAAAATTTCCATTATAAACAGTTAAACTGGCGGTTACGGTAAAGTCGCGATCCAACCGCCAGCAGTCAAAACAGTGAATATCAGAACGGAAGCGTAAAAATTGACGGAAACAATATGAAAATAAAACCCTGTTGATTCCTGATATTCTGATATACAAATCTCCGCTGGCGGTGCATCGGTTGCCGATGCGGGGCTTTACGGCACGGAACACGCTCCCGCCGGGCTCGCACCGGGCGTCAACGGGCGCCTTCCGTACATGGGGTTAGTGGACCGGAGACCGGTCTTCCCTTCCGTACTTGGGGTTAGTGGACCTGAGACCGGTTGTATGCCGTAACCTAGCCATGGGGTTCTGGGTACCGCTTCACCCCCCTCCTTAGAGCAAACCCTGGGGGGGGCTCGATAACACCCAAGCATGGCAGCGGGTACCCAGGACCATATCCTGAAGGGGGGGGTGTCACATCCTCACTTCAGGCTGATTCGCAGGTTAGGCTCCAAACTCCACAGTAAGACAGGTATAGTGCTGTAGGGTCTTGTAACTTCAAGTATAGTATCAAGTATCAAGTCCCGGGTCCTGGCGGCGATTGTTCGGCATCCAAAGGACCCGTTAACCCATACCAGGCGCACCGGGTGCCGGCTGCTACGGTCAGCACCACAGTGGCAGTGGCATACACGGCCAACATAGGCGACACACGACGACCGAGGTGGTCCCACAGGTCGAGAGCGACCACAAAGATCCATCAGGCTACCCCAAGCTTCCCAAGGCCCGCCGACTGGGGAGAGTCCCCACGGGTCCTTCCTCGGGCGCACCATGTCCATATCCATACGACGCGAGTCCAGAGTGATACAGCCGAACTCCTTAAGGGATCTTAAGGGAGCTCCTCCTTAAGGGATCGGGCATCAAGGCCGTCTTTTCCCTCGCCCTCTTACCACGAAGGCCATACATGAGGGAGTCCTCATGCAGTGTGGGCGGAGGCGTCAACTCCTCAAACCACCAGTTTCCCAGGCAGACTGACCCAGGTCAGGAGCACCGGAGGCCGCCATCCGACTGCAAGTGCGTCTGCGAATCGGTAGGCTCACACTGGGACTGACAGTGGCGGACCGCTGGGAGTGTAGTCAGGCAACTGGGCGTCCCGCCTGGCGCCATCAGGATCTCCACACATCACAGCGAATAGGGCAACACGGTATCACAGGCACTCAAACAGTAGAATCTGTATTCAGGTACTGGTCCAGGCTGGACCAGGCTGTATGAACATGTACACGGCGACTCAGGGCGCCTTTGTATACGATTCACATCCCTTCGGAGGGGAAAAACAGTCCACACTCCGGTGATGGGCTGAAGACAGCAACATACAGATGCACATATCCTGGAGGGCAGAAAAAGTAAACAATAATCGGGTAAACAGGCGTGTAAACACACTCTGGACAGAGTGCCAAACCACGCCCTGGTTAGGATAAGGCATATGCAGGAGGGTGGACAGGAAAACGCCTGAGTTCAGGCCATATATAGTCAGCTGACACACGTCGACTGGTCTGGATTCCGCAAGTGCCATGGAACCAGAACACACAGCAAAAATTCGCAATGCCGATGACAGCGGCATCTGTTGCGCAACGTCGTATGGGCTTCAAGGCCCCAAGAGCTCAGAATGATGAAGGTCAGTCGCCCTACCTGGTTTCCCAAGGATTCAGCAGGGGGGAGTGACGAATAGAATTGAAGAGAGGGGCCATCCTCCTCTGGACTCAGCAGGGGGGGGTAGATGCCCACTCTGTCACCGAAAGATGGAAGAGAGCAAGCAAGTAAGGGACGATTCGTCGGCCTCACAAGCGCTCAAAACGCACCAGGGGAGAGGTCAGGGCGCTGATCAGGCACCCCTGGCTGCAATCGCCCGGGTGAGTGCTGCCAAGTCCGAAACATGGATCTTGGTCTTGTGCTTGCGGATGTACTCCATGAAGGGAGTATTGACCCGCGGCACGAACGAGGAGACGGGTTCCCAGGTATCGTGGGACGGCCCATAGCCTCGCCAATAAACCTTGAACTCCAGACCTCCGGGTGCCGAGGCTTTCGGACGCTGAGCCAGGATCTTCTGGACAGTATAGTTGTCCTGTTCGGCATAGTCATCATCCGAATCAGCCTCATGTGCGGCATAGCTCAGGGACACATGTTGGCCACAGAGGTCGGGTTCCAGCACACGGAGTTGACTTTTGTGGCGCTCCCGGAACCGTCCGTGACCCACCTTGATGCGGTAGGTGTCCTCACCAATCCTGCGGACCACCTCTCCGGGTGTGAACCAGGTCTTGGTGCGGTGGGTGCCCATAGGGCGGGGTCTGATCACCCACACCGGCTCTCCCACCTTGAACTTCTGCGCTGTGGAGCTCGGGGCGGACTTCTGACGCTCAGCATGCTCCTTCTCGAGCTGCTGGCGGATGTCCCGCGCCGTTTGCTCTTGCCGCGCGAAGAATTCCTTGGCATCCATAGCCATGCCATCACCAGACAAGGGAAGTCCCCGTCCCAGGGGGTCCCTGCCGAACAGAATCTGGTGAGGGGACAAACCACCCGGTGTGGGGGTGTCATGATGGGCCTTCAGAGCAGGCCACATCTCCTCAAACCAGTTCCGACGTGGATTGGTGATGTGAATCTTGCGCAGCTTCTCGAACAGCTGCCGTCCAGCCACTTCAGCACGGCCGTTAGACCGGACCAGATAGGCGACGCTCTTGGCGTGACGTATTCCCATGAGGGAACACATAGCCTTGAACCAGCCACCAGTAAGCTGGGGCCCTCGGTCACTGCAAATGGTGCGGGGGGTGTCAAAGACGGTCAGCCAATGACGAATCATCATGACTGCCACTTCCTTGGCAAGCAACCCCTTTTTGCGTGCCGGAACGGCTACTACGTAGCCACTGTGGCGATCAAAGCAAAGAACCACACAGTCAAAGGTCTCCTTGCCAATGTGCACTTCAGGCATGGAGAAGACGTCCATGGCCACGCTCTCCATGGGCTGGTCAGGAACCGGGGTCCATTGGGCTTCCTCCTTGACGTTCCGGTTATCGGGATTGCAGGCCTGACAGACCGAGCAACCCTTCTTGACCTTCTTGATGGCGGTGTAGAGAACGATATGGTCGATCTCGAATCGACGCTGCATGTCAAGAGCCTGCTTCTTGACCCCTGGGTGCAGCATGTGGTGGTGCCAAGCTTCACAAAGCTCGAGCACCCGGGACTCCGGTACTAGCAGCGTACCATTCCGGTAGAGCTTGCCATCTTCCTCGGTCAGCCCCTTTGGCCACTTCTGCCCGTCGTCAGGATCGGTCACAGCCCTATACTCGGCCGCAAAGGCCTCAGACTTGGCGTAATCGTCGGTCCAGTCGTCCTGGAGGCAAGACTCCGGGAAGAGGTGCTTGTCGGACTCAGCTCACACAGGGGCGAGTACACTGACCGCTCTGCTCACCCTCGACGCGAGGGGGGCATCTGCAGCCATGACGACGAAGCATTTAGCACCCTCCTCCTCCATCAGGCGCTCCATTTCGATGATCCTCTTGGCTTCAGCGGTCTCAGCCTCATCGCCATGGGCAGATATATCCGTCATGCCCTTGCTGGCGGGATAGCCCCACCTACTGAGACAGTCCGCCACGGTGTTATCCTTTCCAGGAATATACACAACCGTGAGGTCGAACTTGGCCAAGGTCTCATGCCATCTTGCCTGTCGGGAGGCGGGACCTGAGGGGGTATCCACGTGCTCCTTGTGCCACGACTGCAGACTCTGATGGTCGGTGCAGACGGTGACGGGATGGAGGGCTATGTACCCAGCCCATTTCCTGAGAGCCATGACGATGGCATACGCCTTCTTTTCACGGGGCGTCCACGTCAGTCTCTGGCCTTCCGCCAGGACTCGGCTCCAGAAGGCCACGGGCACGTGCCTCCCGTCGTCAAGCACTTGCTCCAACACAGCGCCAATGGCGTAGTCGGAAGCGTCGGTGCGCAGGACGAACCCTC
Organism: Eutreptiella sp. 'Long Island Sound 2002'; assembly: GCA_964036045.1. Lineage (NCBI taxonomy): Eukaryota > Euglenozoa > Euglenophyceae > Eutreptiales > Eutreptiaceae > Eutreptiella > Eutreptiella sp. 'Long Island Sound 2002'. The sequence goes on from OZ038384.1 coordinate 48,332,654, forward strand.
GGTCGGGATCCACGAGGTGCAGACCCACTGCGGATAGCAGCGCCTGCTTCATCCCCTCAAAGGCACGGTCGGACTCAGCTGTCCAGACCAGAGCCTTCTTGGACCCCTTCTTGGTCTCCTCTCGGTTGCCCTTGAGCATGGTCGTCATGGGGGCTGCATACTCGGCATACATTTTGATATACCCCGAGTAGTAGTTGCAGAACCCCAGATACGCCCGTAGCTCAGAGACCGTCTTGGGCTTTTCCCAGTGCTCAATCGCAGCCACCTTGCCAGGTATGGGCTTTCGCTGCCCGTTCCCGACTACGTGGCCAGCGAAGACCACCTCGCTTACCGCAATGGTGGCCTTGTCACTGCTGCCCGTGAGTTTGTGCCGAACCAGAAGGTCCAGCACTCGAGTGACGTCCCTCTCGTGTGCCTCCAGGAGCTCCTCGTAGCTCATGCTGGGGTCCCCGGACGCGATGATCACGTCGTCCACGAAAGGGGTCCGCACAGTCGCGCACCGGCTCAAGCAGGTTCTCCAGCTCTGCTGAAAAGCCGCATTGCCGTTGGTAACGCCCATGGGCATCACCTTCCACTGGAGAGGTCCAAGTGGGGTGCTTATGGCTGTGCAGGCACGGGACTCCTCGGCGAGAGGCATCTGATGATAACCATGTTTCAGGTCAATCACTGTGAAGATCCTCCGCCGGTGCTGCTTTTGCAGCATGTCCTCAGTGAGGGGCAGCGTATAGCTGTCGTGCTGCGTTTGGGCGTTCAGGCCGCGGTAGTCGACCACGAGCCGCCACTCACCGGCAACCTTCTTGGGGACGACGAAGCAGGGAGAGGCCCACTCGGAGTGGCACGGCTCAAGCCGGCCTCTCTGGATGAAGTCACGGAGGATCTTCTCCATGGCCTCTTTCCTCTCGCCCCTCAGGGCAAACTCCCGGTGCCGATACACACGAGGGTCCTGCTTCAGTCGTATCTTGGCCTCGCCATATGGTCCACGTACCGATGGAGGGAACACAGGCTTCGCGCTGAAGAAGGTATCACCGTACTTCTGCTTCAGCCTGGCCCTCAATGCCTGAATCTTGGGGCAATCGTCGGACTCCGCCTTGGCTTTTCCGGGCACTTGAACCACGGAGCTTACTTGAGGGGTAGCTACTCCGCTCGTCTTCAGCTGAGGCGGTCTTCCCAGGTGGCCCAAAGGGCCATCTCCGGTTTTGCCTCGAAATAGATCGCCGTAGGTGGGTGGGTTACCCCCGATTGGCTCGTCCTCGCTGGATAGGTGGTCCAGCACCCTCTGCACGAAGGTGTTCCCGTCATAGGAACCAGAGACGATCGAGTCCACTTCCCACCAGGCTTTGTCCTGGCCTTTGCCCTCACGCTGATTTCCCCAGTCGTGAAAGGGCTGATCCATATACCCCTGAACCAGATCCCACTCCTCTTCAGTGAGGGGGTCTTCCGATTCCGATTCTTCGATGTCAACAGGGGGAACCGCAAAGCATTGCCGCCATGGCTCTGCTATGATACGGTTGACACACACGAAGTCCGTGGTGTCGGCCTGATCAAGGCCCCCATCCACATAGTGGAATTCCGTTGGCCATCTTTGGGGTGGCATGGGCTGTCCCTTAGCCTCCTGATAGACACTCTCTCCAGCCGGTAGGACGACCTTGTTTAAGGTCATGTTGGTCAATGAGGCTACCCAATGTCGGGTACTTTCCTCCTCGGTGCATCCCATAGGAACAACCAGCACTGCCTTGGAGCGGTCCTTGCGAATCTTCGCTATCGCTCTTGGAATGTCCCAACGGGGGCAATGGATCCACATCAATCCCTGATGCGGACCCCAGTGCTTCTTCCACGCGGAGTCCTGTGTGCTCCAGTACTTCTCACACACCCGAAGATGGGCGGAGGTTCCTGAAGAGAACGCATCCAGGGCCAGATCCGAAGCTCCCAAGTCCGCGACAACTCGGCTCGCCACTTCCGGCCTTACTCCGTACTCCTGGTTTGCAGGACCAGTTCGCTCACTGTCCAGCGCGGCCACTTCGAGCTGATTGCGTTCGGGGTGGATCCATTGGCATTCCACATGGTGCTCAGGTGACGAAAGCCACGACAGTTGGTCGTCCTGGTACAGGGTCATGGAGGCCTGGGCCGGGAGGACGCCGGGTTCCGTCTCCATCATGAAGTCGTACCCGACGATCATGTCCCAGTCCACCTCGGCCTCGTAGAAGCGACCGTGCAGGAGGATTTCCTTGCCGAGGTCTGGGCGGCTCAGCTGACGATGGCTCACGAACTGCAGCCCAATGGCCGCTTCCTTCGTGCCTCCCACCATGTACTGGCCGTTCGCCACCTTCAGCCTGACAGGTTTCCGACTGTCGGTCAGACACTCTGGTGGAAGTAGGCCAGCCTTGACCAAGCTGACTTGAGCTCCCGTGTCGACCAACACGTCGAAAACCTTTACCACTTCCCCGCATAAGGCACGGACCTTAAGATGCAACTGCCGCTCGCGACCGACACGGCGCACGGCGTGCAAACTCAGGATCTCCGGCCGTTCCAGAAGCTCAACAAGCGACTGGTGCAGGTCGTGGACAATGGGCTCAGGCTGCCCATCTGCAGCATCCAGCTGCGGTCCGGGTGATCCTCTGATACTCTCGGAAAGATCCTGTAGTACATCAAACACATTCTTGGTCGCGAAGGACGGACGGGTGCAAGGGTTCGTGCCTTCACTTGCCCTCACCCCGCCTCCGCGACTGGGTGCCGGACCGGGCCTCCCGCCCGCGGTAGTCCCCTTGTGCTTATCGACTCCCGACTGGGATGGTTCAGCGCTTCCCACGTCACCATCCTGCGACCGCCCTAGCTGGGGCCCTTGGCTGCAGGGGCTCCGCTAGGGGGCGTCGGTTGTGGAAGAAGGGGTGTTCTCCTCCGCATAAACCTCGTTGACGCCCTTCTTCCTTCTTTCGCTGCGAGTAGGCTTCTTGTCCTTGCCCTTGTTCTGGTTGTTCTGGTTGTTCTCCTTGTTCTTGTTGTCCGACCTGGGGACCCAGTTCCTCTTAATCTCCTGGATCTCCTTGGCCAACTCGGTCCCCTGCGACACCAGCTTGGAGAGCTCGTCCCTGTCCACCTCCACCTTGGCTTCCCGGATACCCGCGGGCGCACGCTTCTTCGACCCGTGCGCCTTCTTGTAAGCCTCCGTGTCGGCCTTGTGGATGGGGCATGTTCGGTGGTCATGGTTGAAGCCTCGCTTCCTCCCATAACACACCAAACAGCCCTGAGGGTGAGCTCGTATGAACTCCCCAAAGGACAGCGGTGGGTCGCCAATGCGACGAGGGTCCCTCTTCTCCTGCTTCCTCCAACCCTGCTGCAGGGGCTTCCAGTTTCCCGGTTTGCTCCCCGCGCTCAGGTTCTTGGCCACGAAGGCACAAACAGCCACCTCGGCGTACTCATCGTCGTCGTCATCGTCGACGAGAGTCTCATCGCCGCCCGCTCCCGCTGGGTCCATGGCAGCTTCCCCGCCAGGTCCCTCGCCAACGTAGTTGACGTCGCGGTCGCCGGGCCTCAACCCGCAGGTGTGGTGGAGGTTTCGGTACTCCTTGAGTACTTCCTCGCCAACCCACTCCAGGATCTCGTCGCAGCTCATCCGCGCCGGGATGGCCTGCAGACGGATGGTCTGGCCGCTCAACTCACACTCGTCAAGGCGCCACATCGCGGTCTTCTCGCGATCGCCCGAGACGATGATGAGGAGAGCGTTCCGCAGGGAGTGCCGTCTGACATCCCGGGCCACGTTCTTCTTCGCCCAAGCCACCACGTTCGTATGATACTCTTTGGGGAGCATCATCTTGACCGTGTGGTTGGACTTGGCCCGCTTGGATTCCTCCTTGGTGACCCTCTTGATCCATGCTTCCGGCAGCATGGAGAGCAGGCGAGCCTGCTCGTCACCCTCGTTCCAATCCTCCACGTTGCGGCGGTAGGGGGTGTATTTCCCTCGGAAGTCCCGCCAATCCCGCAGGCGGATCTCCCGTCCATCATGCTCAAGCTTGATGGACTTCCACCGCTTGGCAGCCACCTGCGGAGCGTCCACCCGCTCCTGCTCGTTGAGCCACTTCTTGGCTTCCTTGAGGGTCCTGATTTTCCCCTCCTTGGTCGCCATGAAGTATAGCTCTCCGAGCACTTCCGGCAGGCGGTACCTGAACCGTCTGAAGACATATCTCTCCGCATCCGCGTGAGGCATGTCTTCAGTGACGGTCAGCCCACAATCGTCCAGCTTCTCCAAGAAGCGGTCGAGGGTGAGGGGGTTGCCGTCGTACATGGGGGGCTTGATGTCCTTCAAGTCTTCCCACACGGCGGCGTCCGCGGCCTTAGAGACCATGAACGCCGGCCGCGAGGTCAACCGAGGTTCCCATCGGCCTCGCCCACGGACTCCCACGGCCGCCACGTCCATCTCCTCCATGGAATCCCTGTGGCTACGCCGCGGTTCCTCCATGTACGCTGAACCTAGATGTTCACGCCGTACTGCTTCCATGTACGCATCCTCATCACGGCGCTGGCGGCTGCCTTCAGCAGCCTCCCGTCGTACACCACGCGGCGGGCTGATGTCGAACTCCTCCAGGTCCAGGTCCAGATCCTCACCTTCGCCGACATCCCACCCCACGTCTCCTCTGGGGACCTCATCCCTGAGTCCACCATAACGTCCTCCAGCCATTGGGATTGGCACCGGGGCTGGTGCCGGGCGTCGGGGGCGTACAGGCGTCCGCGGTGGAGCACGGCGGTAGTCCTAGCTGAGCCACTCATCACGCCAATCCTCACTGCCACTGCCGGGCGGCACACGCTCGTTGCGGCGGCCCGCGCTGTGGTGAGAGGGGGCTGTGAGAGAGGGGGCGCTGGCGCCGGGGCGACTCCTGGGGGCTCTGCCGGGGGCGTGGGGTCTGCCTGGACCTGGTCCGCGTCCCCAGCCGTCGTCCAACGAGCCAGACTCCAGGGGTGGGTGGTCGCTGCCGACGCTCCCACGGGCCTCCAGCGCGTCCAGCCTCTGCTGCGGGCCGCTGATGACCGTGGTCAGCTGTCTGATCTCGGCCCTGGCGATGTCCAGCTCTGTCTGCGCGCGCGCGGCGACCTTGGAGATGCGAGTCTTCTCGCCCTTGCCCGTGTCTACCTCGCACTCGAGGGAAAAGACCCTCCTGCGGAGGTAGACAATCCACCGCCAGGCGGTATCCGGGTCGCCGTTCCCTGGTGGGTCGTCAGGGTCCCCAGGGGGTCCTCCAGGAGGGCCTCCGCCGGGTCCTCCCGGTCCAGGGGGTCCTCCCCCGCCCAGTGGTCCGCCTCCAGGGGGTCCACTTGGTGGGCGTCCTCCAGGGGGTCCTGATGGTCCTCCGCCAGGGGGTCCCGGTGGGCCTCTGCCGGGTCGCCTCGGTGGGTCCGAGGATGGGCGCTTCTTCGTGATGCCGAAGTCCATGTCGTCATCCTCGTCCATGTCGCCCCACTCGGGCGTCTCGGTCTCGGAAGACTCCGAGCTCCGGTAGGGAGGAGGGAGATCCTCATCCTCACCTTCCGGTTCCATGGGGACGTCTCCGCTGCCTCCGCCCGTCCAAGCCACCACTTGGCGATGTCGGCGGCCTCGTTCATCCCCGTCACTGGCGGTGAAGGAGGGGTCACTGTCGTGGGGGTCTCCACCCGCTGGCCTCCGCGGCCTCTCGGGGGTCTTCCCCTTGCCCTTCCTCCGTCGATGGGCGGTGGGGCCACTGCTCCCACTGCTGCCCGTGTCCGCCTAATCCAGCGTCATCTTGGAGGAGGCGTCCCCTTCGAAAACCTTTCGAAGGGTCTCCACTCGTGATCCTCCCGGGGGAGTCTCGCGGCGGAGTTTGGCCTCTGCCTCCTCCAATGCGGCGGCGGTGGCTGCGGCAGCCCGCACTTCGGCTTCCTCCCGAGCACGAGCCGCCTCGGCTTCCCAAGCCTGCTGCAGCCGCGCCTTCTGCGCTTCCAACGCCGCCAGCTCCGCCACCGTTATGGCCTTCTCCTCAGCGACCTTCTGTCGCGCGGCCTCGATGGCGTCCTTCTTGGCGGCGTCCGCCTGGACCTTTGCCGTCGCATCGGCGTGGGCCCTTTCCTCCGCCTCCTTCTTTGCCCTCCCTTGGGCAAGCGCCTCTTCCAGCGCCTTCACCTCGGCCTCCTTGCAGGCAATGGCCTCCTGCGTCCGGCGGGCTTCCTCGTCGGTTGCCCTGATCCGGGCAGCCACTGCCTCATGGGCGGCCGCAGCCGTGAGACCGGCCGCGATGGCTGCCACTTTCGAGGCGTGGTAGTCCATGCCTCTGCCCCACTCGGTGGCCTCCTCATGGGCGATGCCGACGGCGCCCTCCACGGCAGCGTTCCGCTGTGTGGCCCGTTGCCGGGCAACACGAAGGTTGCAGGGCACCCCACAGACGCGCTCACAGGCGCGCGCCACGTCCCTTTGGGCTGGAGCGGCCCTGCTGCTGGAGCTGGCCTGGTCGGCCGGCATCCTCCCGCGGTGGGCCGACTCCACGTCGCTGCTGGGGCCTGCTGGGGCCTGCTGGGGCCTCAGGAGCAGCGGACGGGGCTTGGCCCTGGTCTGCTCGGCGACTTCCATGAAGTCACGAAGGGTGGCGTGGCCGGGGTGGTGACCACCATTGGCCTGTTGGGGACTGGGGGCTGGGGTTCCGCCCTTGGCGCCTTGGGCGGCTTCGGCGCCCAGGGACTCCTGGTACTCCCGCCACTTCCGGTCCCGCTTCCTGTCCCCGGCGGACCGCTTCTCCTTCGCCGGAGATGCGCTGCTGCTGCCCTGCAGCCTGCGCTCGCTCTCCGGTTCCGGGAAGTTCTTCTCGATCATGTCCCACATGGAGACATTGATTGAGGCGCTCGACGGGTACACGTTGGGCTCCTCGTCCTGCTCAATCCCGTCGGGGCGCAGGCCTTCGCCAGGCCTGTCCGGCCGGGTCCACGTCCTCCAGCGCCTCTGCTGGAAGCGGAAGGCGAACCCTTCCGCCTGCAGCCAGTCCTCCACGGCCTGCAGGCGGTCGGGGGCGATGTCCGTGCGGAGCTCGAAGCTCCCGGGCATGCCGCCTTCGCACTGGGGGTGGCTTTGGCGGTAGTGCTGGTCCCAGACCAACCCACGCAGTAGTTGCGCTGCATGGGGGTGGGGCCGCGGCCACGTCCTGCCCGCTTCTTGCCAGTTTACCATGGCAGCGGGGGGCGTACTTGGTCTTGAGGTCCTTGGTGTCCACTCGTTCCTCTCAACGAACTAATGAAATTGAAATGAAATGTGCTTACCGAAGCGGGTCTAACTTCCAAGGCGAATGCCCTCAAGGATGTTGCGTTTGGGAAACAACTCACGGTGCGTCTTTTAAATGATGAGTACGAAAAGTGGGAAGCATTCAATGAGGCAAAAAATGTCTCACGAGTGACAAAGGTGAAGGACTTGGAAAATAAACAACGGATTCACGATAACATTGAGAAAATGCTTGGCGTGGAAAGAGAAGAATTTCGAGACCAAGCACATCTCAACGAATCGCTCCATTTTCATGTGTCGGCCATCTCGGAAGCATTGCAAGCCTTGATGATTGCGAAGGAATCAAAAAACGGGAATCCCAAAAGTGGTACCACATCCGGCGGCGCCACAAAAACCAAAAACAAAAACAAAAAGAGAGGTGTGAAACCCAAACGGAAAACTCGCCCACGCCCACGGAGACCTCGTTCCGGAGCCGATCCAAAGAAGGAGAACAAGGACGAGAAGAAAAGGAAGCGACAAGGCAAGAGCGGCGAAACACCGAACGGAAAAAGAAGAGGAAGAAAGAATGGAGGCAAGTGAAGAGAAATCAAAATACCATAAAGGATGTGGCGGTAAGCCAACCGCAGGTTCTACATGGTGACAACATTGATGAAGTGCCTCCACACCTTTCCCTTTTGTTGATGTTGGGTAATAAGTTTGTCCCCTTTCCCGATACGAAACGCTTCTTGTCAAGGTTATCTAAATCGGTACCACATGAATTGGAGGACCTCAAACGGGTACTCACATGGACGGTTTTTCATGATAAATTTCCAAACACCTCAAAAGATTCCTATCCTTCGTTTGATGCCTTTCCTTATAAAAGAATGTTTGTGAAGAAAGGTACGACCCCGAATGCGAGTGTTGAAGAGAAAATACAACAAGAGGTATGGCGCATCGATAAATCGATTGGAATTGTGTTGCACCAAATTCGGCAATACATTGATCATTGGAGTAATTCTTACACAACACGAGGTGTGAAGTTTAATGCTCATTTGTTGGAGTCATTTTTGAATAAACACATTGTCATGGCGTCCGATAAGGACGGTGGATCTTTGGTTGTGTCACGAAATGCATATGTGTACGAGGCCACGGCTCACATGCGTGGGCAATTGCATGGACACGATGTGTATTTACGAGTGGGAGAGGTGAATGAGGTTTCGCTTTGGGAAGACAAGGCGGAGGAGTGGCAAAATAAGCTTAAGCAAGTCATTATGCCATTCTTGCCACCGATGATGTTGGAGTTCCTACAAAATTTCTTGGACTTTCAACATAAACCCCGCCTCCCGAATTTCTACTTGCTTGCAAAAACACATAAAGAGGGTTTCGCCCTAAAACCAAATGGGCGTTTTCCAACACGACCGGTGGTGGGCATGTTTCGTTGGGCAACAACACCATCATCCATCCTACTTGCCACTATGGGCACAATCTTGCTCAAGATAGATCGACACCATGACCCCCTCTGCTCCCCCATTTTAGATACGCTGGACCTACTCAAAAGGTTGAGGAAATTTTCTTCTGACCCGGGGTGGGGGGCGGATGGGAGAGAATGGTGCATATCCACTTTCGATTTTGAGAGTCTATACACGAATTTCCGTTGGAGCGATGTTTCCATGGCGATGGATTTTTGGCGCGCCTACTTTCTTCAACATGAATCCGACGCTCTACCCATTTCGAGCCATGAACGTGTATTTCTACATTGTTTGTTTGCCGAAATGCCTTGGGAACAATTTGTTGAGTTGAAAACATCCTTCCCATATATGAATATGGACTACCAGGAGCATATGTACCTTGGAAAGTTTCTCATGAATGTAGTGTTCACGCATTGCATCTTCCTCAACGAGGGAGTGGCCATCTTTTTGCAATTGATTGGTTTTGCCATGGGAACGAACTGCGCTCCATCGTGGGCCCAATTGGTTCTTAGGGCATATGAGAGACGCTCCCCCCTGCCCCGTGACATTCTATTATGGCGCTATATTGATGACGGCTTCGCCGTTCACCCTTTGAGTCTCAGTGTGCAGGATGTGAACACGCATTTGTGTAAGGTATACCCCAAACATCTCGCCTTTACTTTTGTGGATAAAGCGAGTCGCTGTGGAATTGCTTTTTTGGACATATGGGTGGTATCACTCGCCCCCCTACGCACAAGTGTCTATTGGAAGCCGTCGCATGCATGCACCTATATTCCTTGGCGTGCGAATGTGCCCCGTCACACTAAATGTTCATGGATTAGAGGCGAATGCATTAGGTATCTACGTATTTGTTCCCACGAGCGCTTTTATGCCCTTTGCCTACGAAGGTTAACTACGGCGGTGGAATTGTTGGATTATCCTAAACACGTGGTCACACAAATGATTCTTTCATGGGATGAACGTTCAAAGGTATTGATACCACGACGTGAACGGGTATTGGCACATGTGGATGATGTGCAATGCTCGCTGAGTCAAGTGGAGAGCCACGAGTCGGGTGTCATTGGGGGTGGAGGGAGGGTGGGAATCCCCCGAGTGCATATACTTCGCGCATGGCATCATTCAGCGGTACAGCTGTCGTGGCCGCGTGTATTGCATTGCATACAAAAAAGGTTACCTTTCTTGAAGGGTAAAACACGTTTATTTGCGATTTTGAAGCCTTTGGCCTCGCTTCGTAAATTATTCAGGAGACACGCGCGCACAGCGCTGAGAATGAAGTAGGTCGCAACAACCTTGGTGTTTGTTTGGCGCTGTAACATCCACGAGTTGCATTTATTGTGATTATGTGGCATGGAACAATGTGCAGCACACACTGTACATGAATGATGATTGCCTGTCCTGTAGAGCTATGTTTTGCTGATGAGGCCCACTTTCAGGGCGAAATCGATACTTTGAAGCACATGGAATAGACATCCCGAGCATTGGCCAGTGTCCACATTGAGTGCAGGGTTTGAGGTCGGTTACGGCTTTGCCTAACTCAAGTGAGAGTGAAACACCAAATATTTGGGGCCACTTCAATTTCATTAGCACTGGATTGGGAGTGCGGCTGGTGCTGGTCAGCCGGTGGTTGTGGAGGTGGTTGACGCGGCCTTGCTGGTCGGCCGATGGGACTCGCTGATGCAGGAGTCCTGGTCTGTGCACCTCTTTCACGGTCGCTGCGCGGTCAGGGGGATGCTCTGGACGGCGCTGCGGGCTCCGTGACGAACTCGGCGCCGTCGCTGGGCGGCGCTGCGAGCCGCTGCGCTGCGCTGCGAGCTGCTGCGCTGCGCTGCAAGCTGCGAGCTGCGAGCTGCTGCGCCGCGCTGCTCGGGGTTGGTGGCCCGAGTGGCACGCGAGGGCTGGGTAACCCCGCGGTGGTGAAACGCTTTTGACGCGTTCCCGTGGGGGGCCGGCCACGGGACGCTGCGGTGACACGCACAGGTGAGCAGGCAGGCAAAGCACTACGCTCACAAGGGCATCAATACGCTCGTGTCATGTGACAAAGCGTTTCAGGATCCTTGCCACAAGGGAACGAAAGTATGTACAGCAACACATCAGGATATGTACACATGGGGTTAAGACTGGACTGGGGTAAGGGCATTACAGGACAATAGACACTCAGTCCCAACTCATATCCCAATCCCAGGCCCGACCCTCTCAGTGGCTGGTGGGGGCGGGGGCTCAAACACAACCCATGCCCTGCTCAGTCCGGACCCTGAAACCCTGCCAATTGGAGAGGTGTCCCGCCCAGCCACAGGCGAGTTCCTGGGAACCAAGAGGCTCCAAGGCCAATCCCCTGTGGCTCCCTATGCTTCCCCAACAGCGGGTCCAAACTTTCCTCTGAGCCAGAGATATGGCCCCGCCATTATCCCCTAGGAGTTGGTAGCTGAAAATGGGCTGTTTCAGCCGAAACTGGAATTAGCTTAAAAAATCTCCAAAATTGACCTCTTGTCTGGACCCGCCAGAGGCATGGACGAGGCAACTGACCCAATGCCTTTCGAGTACGAACTCTCCGGAGCCCTCACCCAACCTGGTTCCCTCTGCGGTCCTGGCATCAGGGCAACACGGATGAGTCAAGTGGGGTCATGATGCCAAAATCACCAAAATTGGCGTCATTCTCACGCGTGGCTCGCCCAGCCAAGGTAAGGCCAATGGCTCACAGGGCAGGAGGCAGGACCTAGGACTTCCATCTGAGTGGACAACTTGGAATTGGGTCCCGGCTCCTTGTGGGCATGGAGTAATGGGGCCGCCAATGGACCACACGGAAGGGGGAAATTCGGGTCCCAAAATGGGGTCATTTTGGCTGCTCGAAATGAGCCAAAATTTGGGGTGCTCCCAATAGTATATCTCCACGCCGGCTTGAAGATCGGATCCGCCATTCCATACGCGATCCACCAGGAGTCGGACGAAGACTCCCTTGCCCTTGGCTTTCAAAGATCTCCATGCCACTTGGCGTGGTGACGATCCCAATTGGGTCCACAAATGCCAAAATGGCAAAGTTGCCCACACTTATTTTGGGCTAGCGCCTTAACGAAGGTTGCTTCGCTTCACCCACGTGGTGTGTGAACCATGGGGACCAATATACATAACACCCATGTCATAAATGGTCCATTGGTCCATGCGTCCGGCGTGCACGGGTGGGCCCAACATAGTGCACGGCGGGCAGAAAATGTGCAAAATTGGTCAAAATGGCCAAAAATGCGCACACTCATGGTTAGAGCAAATGAGGCACATGCCCGACTTGGACCGGAGTGTGCCATAGGATTGGTATCAAGTCATATGTGTGCAAAATATTCCTTGGGCGTCGCCCAACTCCTCCGGTATTGGGAATGGCAGGGTCGCCAAGTGAGCCCATGATTTGGGATAGTCCCAAATCGCCAACATGGCAGCCGCGATATGCCAAGCCCAAGAGGAGTTATTCACCGGGTCCAAGATATTTTGGGGACCGAAGTAGGTACCCTCAGAACATACTGGGGTCATGATGTCAATTGAGCGCAACGTTGAGATACATGGTCGCCACTTGACATCATGACGGGCCAAAAACGGCAAAATTGGTACAAAGACACACAAAAGTGCCTTGAAATGTGCACAATTATATTATAATATCTTCGGCTTGCACGAAGGTTAGGCTTGCAATTGATCGTGGGGAGTATGGCAAAGAGGCTTGCACAATATGAGGTCCATTGGCGGGCTTGGCTTGGAGCGATGGACCCGCCAAATGGGCACGCAACACAACACAAGGCACATACTCCATATTGCCCAAAAAAAGGTAGCTCCCCCCACGATATGTCATGCCCCTCCAAGGGCATAACTTTGTGTCAATCGCTCATAGGAACTCAAGGAGAGTTCCTATGCAATACCAACACTCGCGCGCTACACTCGAAGGTTATCCTAACGCACGCAATATCATGGCCAAAGAGTTATAACGCAAACTCTACCCTCTTGACCATGATCCATTACACTAGCGCGCACGTGTGGAGACGCAAGGAATATGATGCTTCCTAAATTAAGTCGGGAGTATTGTGAATACATCCCACTTTTTCTTATTGTCATTCCTCGCAAGCAACACGAGATATGACCTTCACAAGTGGCCTCACGAATCAACTTTGTTTTGCCCATATCTTTAAGACAAATGGAGAGCAGGATAAAAGGAAAGTTGATTCGTGCATAGGGAAGCACGTAGGTCCACTCGAAAGAGGTCAAATCAAGTGCGGGGATGTCGAAGTCGAAAATCCGATTTCGACATCCTGAAAAATTCGGATTAAGGTTGCGAGTGTAAGATGTGAAAATTGCGGAAGCATCCATGCAGTTCCTGAAGACTTTGGAGCCTTCGTCACGGATAGCGTTAAAATTTCCATTATAAACAGTTAAACTGGCGGTTACGGTAAAGTCGCGATCCAACCGCCAGCAGTCAAAACAGTGAATATCAGAACGGAAGCGTAAAAATTGACGGAAACAATATGAAAATAAAACCCTGTTGATTCCTGATATTCTGATATACAAATCTCCGCTGGCGGTGCATCGGTTGCCGATGCGGGGCTTTACGGCACGGAACACGCTCCCGCCTGGCTCGCACCGGGCGTCAACGGGCGCCTTCCGTAGATGGGGTTAGTGGACCGGAGACCGGTCTTCCCTTCCGTACTTGGGGTTAGTGGACCGGAGACCGGTTGTATGCCGTAACCTAGCCATGGGGTTCTGGGTACCGCTTCATGAGCACACCGATGAAAAGGAGCCAAGTGGCCCAGGACGCCGCACACACAACACAATGCACCGAGCGGGCACACCGGTGAACAGGATCCAAGTGGCCCAGGACACCGCACATGCAACACAACGCACCGAACGAGCACACCGGTGAACGAGAGACAAGTAGCCCAGGACACCGCACACGCAACACAACGCACCGAGCGGATACACCGGTGAACAGGAACCAAGTGGCCCAGGAAGTCGCACAAGCAACAAGAAAGATGTCCTTGATTGATGCCCTATAGATTTTGATGAAATCCTGCAGTTTTTGATGTTGAAATGCCAAAAAGGAGCAAGTAGAGCAAGAACAGGATGTGGATCGAATCAATGAATAGTTCGAAATCCGGTGTAACACACAAGGGCTGCAGATAGACAAAGCAGGTATGAATACAAAGATTCTATCACAAATGGATAACACCAAAGGTTTTATGTGAAATCTGGCCTGACTCTAGCCTCCAAGTTAGCATCGAGCACTTCTTGTGCAGTTTTTTTGATCCAATGGAGTTGGTTAGGAATATGGGGCAAAGGAGTTAGGCCCGACACAGATTATGACTTGGCCGAGCAACTTAATTCAGAAAGAGTTAAAAACTAGAACAACAAAAAGTGGTAGAAACAATTGAGTATAGGGGTCTTTGGCTGGGAGACCACTAGGCTTAACCACCAAGGCCTAAGGCATAAAATGCCTATTTTCTTTCGGTATATCCTCCATGAAGGAAGATACCTCCGCTCAGTTGACTGGTAGGGGTGAACTTCATGGGGGGGCTAGGGTTGTAACCCTAGTTACTTTGAGAAAGTGTACTTGAAGCTTCAAAAGAGTGATAAAAATACTTGAGTTAGTCTTAGCATCAACAAAAGGGTTTTAAGGGGAGCTTGGCCTGGATCAAGCCCTCCAAGAAAGACATGGCAGTGACTTTTTCTTACTCCCCCCTGGAGTACTAGTTGATCAAGCTGATAGGACCAAGGAAAAAGGCTCAAATGTGTTCATTGGGTGAAAATGTCCACCCTGAACGCCCCTGGTTGAGGGTATTCTGAAATGAATTTTGGACATTGCCTGTTCACCGCACTCGCCATCCAATCTTTTCCCGGACGCATCCACGAAAATTTCTTCCAAATGATTTCCATGCTGCGTTGGTCCAGAGATGCCTCTGTCAATGTGATTTGTTGACAGCTCCACACGTCCGCGCGATTTAATTTGCTGGGCACGTAGTGTGGCTTGATGAACAAGTTCATCTGACGGCAGTATTCCCATAATTCTTGCATGAGATTGTTTAATCTCCGAATGCGACCTCCCCACTTCTTCAGGTATTCGAAGAACACCATATTGTCCACGTGGAGATCGAGTTCGGTGTCTCCCAAGAGGTACACTTTGATCGCATTGACTCCTGTCCTGAATTCCTTCAAGTCTATGTGACCCTGTGTCGCGCTGCACCAGCCTAACGTAGCCATCTGATTCTGCATTGTGGCGCCCCAACCGTAATCGGACGCATCTGTCCACATGTGTGTCTTCTCCAAATCGACGGTGAACTGACGACCTCTCCACTGATGTAGTTCCTCCATGACTAACTCCAGCTGAATAGTCACCTGTTCCGGCGGACTTGCTCGCGTCACCCATCCCCTTCTGCTGAGTACCACAACGTGTTGTGCCAGGGCGTTGGTGTACAGCCTCATCTGTGGAGCTGCGAAAAGCAACACCCGAAGTCGACCCAGAACAGACGAGCACCCCCTGCAGGTTGGTGTTTCTGCTTCCATTAATCGACGCACATCCTGGAGTAGAGACTTGAGCTTGTGTGGTGGTATGCGTACCGTCGCGTCTTGCAGGTCCAGTAAGAAACCCAAAAAGACCAAGACGCGTGTTGGCGTCAAGATGGACTTGGGGATGTGGATCTGTACCCCGAGCCTACACAGAAGATCGGCCAGCCATTGGGTATGCAACGCACAGTCCTCTATCGTTGGGGCGATAATCAGGAAATCGGCTAACTAGCCCAAAAGTAAAACACCTTTTCTCCGCAAGTGGTTCACCACTGGGAGCATCATTCTTTGCGATTCCCTTGGAGCGATGTTGAAACCGAGAGTTAAGCAGTGCCACCTGAAAACACAGCCTCGGTGTCTGAACGCCAGCCAGGGCGCATCACGTTTCGCGATCGGCATATGAAAATAGGCCGACTTCAAATCCAGTTTGCAAGCTTAGGACCCCTTCTTTAAGTACGGTAAAATTTCGAAAAGCGTTGGTAAAGAAAAATGCGTAACATGTATGAAACGATTGACCGTTTGCAAAATGGTGCACGGTCGTGACGACCCCTGTGGGTTCTCTGGGTCCGGCTTTTTCTCAACTGAGAAAATAGAAGTGACACATTTCGCATCTTCAGGTTCAATTTCGCTGACATGACCAGCCAGAATCAATTTGTCTATCTCCCGCTGCAAGACTTCATCGTCATCTAGATCGTCTCGTGTGTAAGGCGACAGCGAAAAAGGTCAGTAGTTGTCATCCGGATGTAACAGGTCAAAACCAGGGATCCAATCGAATTGTAGCCCATTGCGATCTATGCGGGTAACATACGAGTCTCCAAGAGCTTCCCACTCGCGCCATGCCGCCTGCACACGCTTGTGTGGTGGGACGGAAGTGTCCACACCACGTACCACCACGTGCGACATAAATAGCTCGTTAACGGATGTCATTTACCTGCAACACGCTCCGTGTGGAAGGGTCTATCGAAGCATTTACCATTTCCTTTACCTTTGCTCTTGCCCTTTTCAGGCCGAAGCGTGTGACCTTTGCCGAAATGACTTCTTGTCTGGTGGAAAGAAGAGTATGACGTTCTGCCGCGCAATCTACTGTTCAAGGTATCTTTGTGTTTCAACAATTTCAGTTCTGTCTCTGCAAACAAGGGTGTTGAACCTGATTTATCGACTTCAAGACGCTTATCCACTGCCACACGCCTGGATTGTGAGATCGACAAAGATAGCGCCCCCAATGAAGCGATGGTGTGATGTAAAAAATTCACCGGGTCGACTTCTGGGACAGACTCTGGTTCTTCAGAAACTAGTTGCAGTGTGGTAAGCATACGCAAACACTCGCGCACGTGGTTGTCCCAGCGCACCTTCTCTGCGTCCAGTTCTCGGCGTATTGGAGCGTTGAAAACTGGAGTGCGTCCGATTTACGCGTAATGTGGGACCTCTTTCATCGCTTTGCGTCGTTTTGCAGGGTCCACTAACATGGGCGCTTCCGAAAGAAGACGCTTGACGATCGCTGGCGTCGTCTGCGTTTTATCCTGCCACACGAAGGACTGTTCCGCAGACCCGGGGCGTTTCAGTGCCTTCCCCAACGCCAACGAAATCAGGATTACATCTTCCTTGATCGCCGAGGTCATCGCCCTCTTGGGTTTCCGAGAGTGCATTGAATGTAAGGCATTGTGTAACAGAGGCAAGAATTCCTTCGCGACGCATACTGTTTTGTGACCAGTCAATTTGGCGTATGCTTTTGTCGCTTGCCACTCTGCATCCATCTC
The DNA here is from genome assembly GCA_964036045.1 of Eutreptiella sp. 'Long Island Sound 2002'. Classification (NCBI taxonomy): domain Eukaryota; phylum Euglenozoa; class Euglenophyceae; order Eutreptiales; family Eutreptiaceae; genus Eutreptiella; species Eutreptiella sp. 'Long Island Sound 2002'. Next base: position 48,349,597 of record OZ038384.1, read on the forward strand.
TTTCATTGCATCCAGTACGACTTGCATGTCTGTTATCTGTTGCATCGACTCTGGCAATTTTGTGATGAAATCAATGATGTCTTGAGCATCCATTGTGGTGAAACTGCAATCTGGAGTTTGAAATTCAAATAGCCACTCAAAAAATCAAGTCGCTCAGAATGAAATCAATTCTTGAAGCAAACCGGTTTTTTTGAGCATAGGGGGTCAGGTATTGGCAGTTAGTCAGTGAGTGTGAACTGATTTTGATTTTGTTTGATCTACTTTATGTCAGACATTTAGGCAGATTGGCCAGCTGCCTTAGTGGTTAAAGGCTTTGCATTGTATTCGGGGGACCTAGGTTCAAACCCCAAAATTGTTGAAAATTCAAGTATTTTTATAAGAGGCTATACCCCCATAATTTGGGGGTGCCGTATCCATCGCTGAGGGATGTTTTCCCTGTTGGTGCCTCAGTGTAGAGATATAGGCAAAGCAAAATCAGGGGACAAGTGTACCATAAAGGGGAATGTAGAGTACACTTGTGAAGTAAACCGGTAGTTTTGAGTGGTGCTCAGTATGGGGGTTGTGCTGTGCTGAAGCCGAGCCTCCTGCATTAAACCTACGAAAAACATTTCTCATCAGTTCATAGAAGCCTATCACACTGTAGGTACCCTTGAAAAACAGTGTAATGTACCGTGAATGATGTCCCTTCGATGGGGCATTCCGCATAAGTCGCCAGCGTGCGGCGAAAAGGTTTGGTAAAAATTTCCGGGTAGTGGGGTTTGAACCGGGGACGCCGTCCCTAGAGCACACATGCTTGCCCACTATGGTACAGTCGAACGCTCTAATGCGGACGGCTATCGCTGCATAAACAGCGATTCAGTAAATGTCCTGACCAAGGGCCAGGGCGGAGCAATACTCCGAATGGAGGACACAAATGTCCAAGAGCTGAAAAAAAAAGGAAATGAAACCAACAGGGAGTGAATCCTGTGGTTCAACGAAAGGTGTAGCGATTTAAGAAGTCAAATCGCTAAAAATCGACCGAACAACGCGAGAAATTGTCCCTTTTACACCACAACTTAAAGTCGCAAACAAGCGCAACAGATGCGGACTCCACAAGAAGGGTTGCGCAAGCGTAAACGGCTCTTGAAAAAGAAGGTATGAGCCGTAGTTTTTAAAGTTCTAAAGGACATTTCTGCACAGTTGCATCAAAATTTGGAATAAACCTTAGGGAAAAGTATCGAAAATCAACCCACACCACAGAGCAGGTAGACAACCCACCTCTCAGGTATGCCAGTGTTATTCCACACGCATGCATTGCGTTCGTGTTGGTTGCTTCGTCCAAATGTTAGGTTTCTCACCGCTGTGTTCGTTGGGGGTTCGGGTGCTCCTCTCCTTTGCTCTGCACAGGTCAAAACAGGAATGAAAGGTATGCGATGCGAATGGAGTGCGCAGTGCGCACGTAGGGTTAGAATATGCGCTGTGCTTGCGATGCATGTGCTCAACTGAGGCATTCAAACGCTGTGTCGCTTTCCCTGTGCCCCAATACACCCTTGTTCTCTCTTCACAGGTAAGAAAATAAAGTGCTTGCTCGTGTTCGTGTTGCCGTAGCGCTAAAATAGGGTTGCTTAAAACGCTTAGGCTTTTTTTGCGCTGTGCAGTGCGCCACTCTCTCTCCTCTTTCTGCAGGAAACAAGACAAGGGAAGCATGCATGACACACAGTGCATTAATCGCTTAGGGTGGTTTATAGTTCGCCCTAGGTTTGTTTAAGCGCGTAGGGTGATTTTGCGCTCGTGTTTTCCTCGGCATTCACATGATGCGTGGTGAGTAAGGTAGGTAAGCCCAGGAGGAGCTCACTTCCTGGTTGGGTCACGCTGTGATTGGTTATGTTGGGTCAAATTAGGAGAAAGAGTGGGGAATTGCAAGACCTGTGCATACTTGTGCATGCATATGACGCATTAAAGGGTAGGCCAGGCGAAATGGGCAAGGTACAACTCTTGTTTAGGCTACCCAGAAAATCGACCCCGAGAATGTTTTATAGTGCTGTCAACACTGTGTGTTTGTTGTGCCTCTCCTGCTGCTTGCTGCTGGTGTAGGGTTTCCTGCTGCTTTTTTTGATGAGGAAAATGTTTTATTTGCTGAAGTACAACCAATCCAGGATAACCCAAGCCAGAGATAAGCAAGTAGAAGAAAATCAGGAACAAAGCATGAAGGGCTGCAGTCACAAAGAGTTAGATAAAGAAAACTATCAACAATAGACCACACCAATTAGCATACATTGCAACTCAGGATAAAATATTTTACATGTTTGACAAAAACTGATGGGAAAACTGCCCCAAGGGCTCACTCTCATCCACAGTGCCATCTAAAGATGTGCACTCTTTGTTTTTGGGTCCCATAGGTGCTGAGGTGGCATGGCTTGTGGCAATGAGGTCACTGCCATGTCACATGGGATATTCCTACTTAGCTAGGCTGACTGGGTATTGAACCCAGGACCTCTCAAAAAGAGGTGCCCCAGCCCCCTAGGGTGCATACCACTAGGATAGCCAAGAATTCATAAGAAAACATAGATAAATTCATAGGCCCTGCCTTCAGTATATCAGTGCCTCAGCAACCCAGGAAAAGATTTTTTGGTGCCTATAGCTTCGGGATAAAGGGGTCCACACCACTTCCTGATTTAGTGTTTGGTTTCATAGGTCAAAATGTGTTATCACCCCTTTTGGTAGGGCCAATACTAATATAAAAATGCCTGGGTGCTTAGAGCACCTCTAATACAACTAACGTATACCCTAAAGCATTGGAAACGAACTTTTTCTTACTCCCCCCTTGTGCTGTGGTGGCCACCACTGTCGCATTTCCAGGAAAATGGGATTTTTTCTTGGCCTTTCCATCGTTTCCACATCTACTTTAAAATACCTATAGCTTCCCTAACACTGGAAAAGAGCGCTTTACCATGGCCAGGCACTCTTCCTGCATTGTTGATGACAATCTCCAACAGAAAGCTCAGCGCTCTTGGCGCTGTCGGGGTTCCTGTGGCTTGGTGGGGTTAGAGTAGGGCATGCCAAGACCATATGCATGTGCATCCCTCCCTCCAAGCTGCAGCGTAACACAACCCAACGCCAGACTCTCATAGAACGCTCGACCCAAGTCTTAAGGAACCTGATGGAGACACCTGTCCTGGTACTGGGGCGAGGGTGCAATGATTCAATTAGAATTGCCCCTTGGAGGGGTCTTGATTCTGGTTCAGTCTCCTGCTGCTGCTTTTCGGCCAGAACAGCAGCCTACTCAACGAGGCTTTGCGAGGAGGTCTGTACAACAGAGGAATGGGAGAATGAGGGACGAATCCACGCAAGCGCAAAGCGACAACACCTAAATCCGTCAAATGACGGCCTAGAACCTTTCTGAAGGCACACACCTGGACAGAATCCAATTGTGCATCAGATGCACATTTTTATAAAATTTGTAGTCATCTCTTGATTTTTGAGATCAAGAAATTCTTACGCAGAAAAAGGCGGCGCTCAGGAGCGGATCCTAGCGAAGTGCCGGAAAATATAGAAATAATGAGATTATAAACGTATGTCTCACGTAAACAGGAAAATGACGAGACACACATAAATAGATGTGATAAAAGATACCACCCACATTGCCAGAATCACCCAAATATCAAGAATTCAAAAAATAAGAATATGACTTCAATGAATCAGGTATAAACTTCAGGTGTGCTCGTTCTGTTTGCCCGACGCACAGTGTTCGCCATGTGTCGTCGTTTTGAAGCCTGGTAGCACGATAGAACACGATAGAGGGATAGATTAGAGAGATTGGAGATGATTAGAGGTAAGATCAGGGTGATTAGACATAAACACAAGAACATAGCGACGTTTTTCGCTTGCGCCTCGCTGTCCTCCTCACCTTGCTTCACTCTCCAGCGGTAGGTAACGTAGGCAAGCCCAGGTGGGGCCACACCCTGGTGGAGTTCTTGATCGTTGGTAAGATTAGGAGAAAAAGAAAGGTTGACAGTACCCTCGTGCATGTTCGTGCATTCACACACGCATTGAAGGGTAGGCCACGCGAAATGCGCACGGTAAACCTTGTTTAGGTTACCCAGGGGCTCCTCGGTACGTTCTTTAAGAGAACCTGAGGAGTGTCTTAACGCTTGCTTGCTTGACAGGGGTGTTTGAGGACAGCGTATTATAGGTCAGACTGAGAATCGTAAAATACGTGGAGTGTGGCTTAGTTCCTCAGCCGCAAACACCCCTTCATTGGCCTTTGCTTTACGGGTGGGCAGGTAGGGTGATTGCTGCAGCGACGTCCCTTTTTTTCTTGCCCTGCTAAACAAGGGCGCTGATCCCACAATCAATTAACTGCGCCTCAGCCAGGAGTGGTGAGGGCAGTTCGACTCCATCGACATCCACGCTGTGAACGCCACCTGTGCGCCTCTCCCCTCCAGGCCCTAGCAGGGAATTGTGTTGTGACGTCCCTGTTTGGCCACAGCTGCTTAGCAGCGCTGTGTTCTCCTGTCTTCTTCACAGTAGTGTCATTAGGACCCACGACTTCATTCTTCAACACCACCCAGTAGAGCGTGAGTGTAGGAGTGGTAATCCTGAGTGGGGGCTTGAGCCAGTTGCAGTAGCGCTCGCCCGGAAGGATGGTGCCACTGTAGGGTGTGTAGGAACTGTAGTGCGTGTGTCACTGTCCCACCCGTTTCCTGCAATTTTAACAGGGTTGGTGGGCTGTGGCAGTGGTTAGGTCAGCGTTTTGGCCACTTAGCAAAATGGCGTTTTCATGCCTTCATAGCTTTTGGCCACCCCTCCCTGTAGTAGACAGATAGGTAGGGAAAACAATACCTGGATTATTACGCTGGGTATTCCCCCAAGGCTTTGCGCCAGCACAGGAATTAAGCGCTTAGGGGAGAGGAGACCCGGGGCGTACGCCGTGGCATCAATAAGACAACCCTCCAGGTTTAGCAAGCGTGCAGACCTGGGTAGAATTAGGACACCACTTCTGTGGCTTGCTCTCAGGACCTTAGGAATAGCACACTCACACATACACTTAGGCAGGTAAGGGTAAGGTTCAGTCCCTAGCTTTAGTCTTGGAGGCAAGCATCTCAGCGAGCCTCAGCAACTAATCAAGGTTGTTCTGGGACAAGTAGTCATCCAGAAATAAGTTTAGGCATCCCTCAGGTAGAAGAAATGCAGAGAAGGGCTCCCAGATGGCCTCTTCGACTCCGAACCCTTCCCAGAGGGGGAGGAGGCGCCAACCCTGGCGGTAGCGGTGGCGTAGGACAGACTTCACCAGGTAGAAGCCCTCCTTAGCCATCTCCTCGGCGTTCATGTCGGGGAGTTCCCCTTCAACTTCCATTGGGCTGGCAGCCCCTTGTAAGTCTAGGGCGGCGATCTCCTCGGTGTTAAGCTCCGACTCTTCCCCACAGAGGTCTTCAGGGTCATAGTAGCGCTTCAGATGTTGAGCAGCGCACACCAGGGTCCCTCCTAGACGGGAAGAACAACGCAGGGTGATACGGTGTCCATCCACAGGTAGAATCTTGTAGGGCCCGAAGTATGGGTCGTCGCTGGTAGAGCGTGGCCAGGCGGGTAATCGGCTGTGGTGCACCAGCACCCAGTCCCCCTCTTGGTAGGTGGCTGGTACTCGGTGCTTTTTCTTCTTGTTCCACTGACGCTCCCTCACTCTCTGGAGCATAGCCTTGGCCTTGTCCACCTTCGCTTGTTGCTCTTGGACCCATTCACCCACAGAAGAATGGGTGTCCTCTGGATAGGGGGCATGTAGGAAGCATGCCGAGCGCCCGAGGAATAGTTCATGGGGCGAGTAGCCAGTAGCCGAACTCTCTTGGGAGTTCATCATCAAGGATATGACTGGGAGTAGTCTCACCCAGTCTCTGGTGCGTTCAGTTTTGCATCATATCCTTACATTCTCCTTGAGGACACGAATCTGTCGCTCACATAGGGGGTTGCTCGTGTGAGAGTAGGGTATCCCCGTAGACACCTGGACATTGAAGGATCTCAGGACCCTCTTGTACCAGCCGGTATCTGAGCAAACTCGTACATCCTCATCGGAATTGATCTCTGTGGGCGCCCCTTAGGCACAAAACCACTCCTCCAGGAGTATCTTGATAGTCTCCTCCCCGGTAATGTGCTTGGTACATGGGAACACCCTGGTAAACCTGGTCAACCGGCAGGTTACGGCGAGGGCGAAGTCATAGCCCCCGAACTTCGGCATCTCCGTGTAGTCCACGTATAGAACACTGTTAGCACAGTGACGGATGGGCAGGGTCGAGTAGAGACCTCTGTCCCTGATATCCCCTGGTTTGCAGGACCTGCACGGGCACTTGTCCACGATAGGCTGGAGGGTTTCCCGCAGTTGGTCGTCCGTCCACGTAGTGTGGAACCACTGCTTGAATAGACCGCTGGACTCATGGGTCCACTTCAGCAACGCTGAGACTCTGTCACTAGGTACCACGATGCGGTCCTCGTGCCAGAGGTAGCTCTTGTCCCTCTTCCACTGATCTTGGTTGACCAGGAAGGGTTCAAGGCATTTCTCCAGCCGCTTGTAGATATCCCCAAACTCCTTCAGGTACTCCGATTGTTGAAGTCCATCCAGGGGGCGTATCATAGTCATGTTGAGGTCCAAGTGGACGTCCGTACGGCTGAACGCCTCCTTAGCCAGCACTTCAGACCGGGCACCAATCAGGGCGTCGAAGTTTTTGTTTTTTTAGGCATGGCGGTTTCCCGCCCGAAGTGTAACAACAAACTGAGTTCAGTGCTCGGTGGGTGGCAGTGACATAGGAATCTCCCATGCTAATCCGCCATTTCCCTAATTTACAGAGTAAATGAACACTGAAGTGCCGGAAAAAAAAACTGAGTATCTGAATTCCTGCCCTGAAAAGTTGAAGGTGCAATGCACTGCCCTAATGGCACCAGAGGCTTGCAAAAATTCTAGGAGGCCACACAGTGGCTGGCTGCAGGGACCTGAAACCTCAGTAGAAAATCCTGCTGCTCAGAAAATGTGGTCGTGGTGGAAATGACTTGTTGTGCCAATGTTGAAAGGAAAACGAAAAAGCAAAGAAAAACCAACCGTATCCTCACTCCACCCTGCAGGGCATGCACTGGACCATTGATGCGCAGAAACCGCTTATCATAGCATCCCACAGTGTCTCATGGTGTCTGCGGCGATGGAAGCTTGAAGTACAGCAGTGCTGGGTGTTGGTCTTGAATTCTAATGTATCAGTTTGACTGAGAGATAGTGTATTTACGGCGTCTGAGAAGTAGTTCGGCATGTCGTGCAGAATATGGCTTCGATTCTTCAAGTGAGTCGTTGGCGAATTGCCAAGCATCCCAAAAGGCGTAGTTGTGATTGTCATCGTGGATCGCTTGTTTCAGTTTTTGGAGTAATCTTTGATCTTTGAATCCCCAATCGTTTAATGAACAGTACTTGGTAGGGATCTCTGCTTGCTCGTGTGCTTGATGGTTCTTCTGATGTTCGAAGAATTCAGTATCGTTGCCTCCCATGAATTCGTAGTCTCTCTGGGCATCGGTTTGTTGCGTGTCAGCGTGGCAGCTGTCGTCCTCTTCTTCGGAGTCATCTTCTAACCTTGGTATGGAGTTGTGCGTGCCTTCGGATTCTCGGTCTCGAGGTGCGCTTCCTTCGGTTTGCGATTCGCTTCCGTCGTCTTCATCCTCGGATTCTTGGTCTCAAGATTCGTTTCCGTCGTCCTCATCTTCGGTTTGAGGGTCATCTTCACACATTGTTGCTGGTAATTTGTTCATCTCGTTGCATTCTTTGTCGTTGCCGTGTTTGGATTCATCGTGACTTGATGTCTCTGAGGGCGGCGAGGAGGAAGTTTTAGGTGACTCTTGACTGCGTGTTGACAGTGGCGATGTCCATTTGCGAGTGTTGAGTGAACTTTGATATTCGATGATCTTGGCTGGTGTCGGTTCTTCTGATGGAGCGTGTTCTTTTCTGCGAGCACGGCACAATTCGCAACGCAGTGGAACATTGAGTGATCTTGATAAGAACCAGTTGATGGTATCAGGAGAGAGGCGGAATTTTTCCGAACAGTCCTTGCAAGTGGTTTGATGATCGGTTCGCTCCTTGTCATAAAGCACTCGAGGGTGCAGTTTTTTATGTACTTCGTGCGTCGAAGTTGTTGCGGCTGATGTAGTCTGCACACTCGTTCTTCACTCCCTGGATATGGTGTGCTGTCAGCCGTAGTTGACTGAGGTAGGTCCACCAGCGCCGTAGCTTGGCCTTCTCTGGTGGGGGGCCCTTCTGGAAAGTGCGGACCGGCTCTTGGTCGCACAGCCAGACCACAGAGTTACTCCCCAACAGTCGTGCTTGTGAGGATAGCACTAGCATACCCACGAGCAATTCCTGCTCATAGGTGGAGTAGTTCCCCCTGGCCTGGTTCCATTTCCAGTTCCAGTGGCCCAGAGGTACTAGGACCCACTTGTCGTCAGGGTAGCTGTGCTTGAGGGTTCCATCTCTGTTGAGACCTTCCGTCCCCCATTGGGAAATGGCCGAGTCGAACTCTTCCTTCTCTAGTGCTTGCCATTGGAACAATGTTCCACCACCACCCACATTGCTGGCGTCGGTCACCAGGAAAATCTCCCTCTGTGCCCTAGGCACGCCCAAGCACTTAGCGTTGACCACCTTGTCTTTGAGCTCGTCAAACGCTTGTTGCTCTTGTGGGCCCCAGCGCCAAGTAGTACTCTTCTTCATCAAGTCCGTCAGAATGGCGCTGGTGTAGGTGAAGTTTTTGATATGGCGGCGATAGAAGTTGCACGCCCCAATGAAACTGCGTACATCATGAAGTCCTTTCTTGGGGTCTTCGTGTCGTACCTTAGTGTCCATCAGGGGTTTGGCCTTAGAGGCCGCTTGGGTCCACCACCCATAGCCAACGTCAAACCCCAGGTACTGCATGGTGTCCTGCATGAACTCACACTTCTCCAGCTTGAGTTGTGTGTGGTTCTCTTGGCAGACCGCAAAGAACTCACGCAAGAGGATTAGGTGGTCCTCCTTGGTATTAGTCCCGAGGCATACATCGTCGATGTGTGCTTCCATCTGGGCCCCACGGGATATAAGTTCCTGCACCTTAGGTCTCCTTCGTAGGATGGACAAGATCTTGTTCATCAGCTCTTGGAATAGAGCGGGTGCGCTGGCCACGCCAAATGGCATGACCTTCCACTTGAACACCCTCTGCTGAGGGGTGATGAAGGCTAGTAGCTCCTGAGCGTTGGGCGTCAGGTCCACTTGCCAGAATCTGCTCCTCTTGTCCATCTCCGTTTTGTAGCGACAGGAGGCTATCTTCTCAAGGGTAGACTCCATATTAGGAATGGACCCTGAGTGGTTCAACGTGTTCTTGTTCAGCTCTCCGTAGTCCACTACCTGCCGTTTGGCTGTAGACCCAGGTTTAGCCACCAGGAAACAGGGACTGCAGTGTTGGGGGTAGTCCCCGTCCTTGTACGTCAGGACTAGGCCAGCGTCGATACATTCTTGTATCTGTCGCTCAATCCCGTCGGCCTGCTCTTTAGGAGCTGGATAGGATCTCTCCTCCGGAGCTTGTGACCCACGAACTCGGGCTTCAGCTTGAGGTCCATCTGTACCAGCTTTCCACATGAGGCCGGAGGGGGTAGTTCTCCGAACATCTCCAGATGGGTCCTTATAAGTGTCTGCACCCGCGGGTCCAATAGCTTGATCTTGTCCTCCATGTCCTCGTCAGAGTGTACGTTGCTTGCCCCCTGAGTAATAGACGTCGGGAGGTGATCCTCCACCGACTCTTCGCTCTTGGTAGTGTCCTTCAACCCTTGGTAGGCATATAGTAGGTCTTGTTCAACCATCTCCGATGGACGATGGCAACATGGGCACGCTCGAGGGGGTTCACATACACATTCCTCCGAGAGGTTGTCCTCCTCTGGGGTCCTCACATGGGCGCCCCACACGCTCTTCATGAGCTTAAGATCTACCTCGCTTTGCCAGGTGGTGATCTTCCGTTCGAGGTCCTCCTTCAATTGGGATAGATCTCCCATACGTCCTTGCTTCAGATGCCTCTTGGAGTCCACATAATCCCTTAGCCTGGATCGAGGATCCAGCTCTTCGTCCACGGGGTCTTCCACCCTCATGGAGAGTAGGGGTTTCAGTGGGGCGACGTACTCGGCGTTCTCCACTTCCTCCACACAGGTCTGCACGAAGAAGGCGTCGTGCTCAGTTTCGTCATTTGAGTGGATAGAGCTAGGTAGCTGGGATAGTCCACACTCAGAGACTCCATCAGGAACAGGTACGTGGCAGGGAGAGTTGGGGGCGTTGGTGTTAGTCACGACGTATTCATCTCCTCCGGGTGTAGTCTCAATAGCATCTTGAGGTCGTAGTCGATCCTTCAAGTCACCCAAGGCGAGTCCATCGGTTTCTCGTTGTATAGCCTGGACCAGAGTCGGGTCCAGATCCTCCCAGGAGATGGAGGTAAGACCTCCGTCCACCACGCTGAGCATACTCCCCCATCCGGGTTTCCCAATAGGCGTCTTACGCCCCAGAGGGACGTAGATGGCCTCATCAGGTAAACGAACAGAGCTGATAGTCAGCCTGTCCAGGCGGTTTCGCCAGTACTCGTTGCCCCCATGAGCTCCCCAATCGGGGGAACACAGGACCATACGGGAGCGTTCCAAGGCCACCTTGGTCAGGACCTTCCCCAGTTCACTGAACCTGGGGTTCCCGTAGGCCATCCCGAAAGAGGGCCAGTAAAGTTTGTAGCTGCAGTTCTTCCCCTTGCTGCAGTAAAGGTCCAGTACATGCTGCTTGTCGCTGGCGAACAACTCCACCAACAGGTCTTCTCTAGAGTAACCCAACTCCTTCAGATCTTGGTCTAGGACTTCCCCCAATAGTTGATAGTCGTCAGTTTTGGAGGCCGCCATCATGTTCGAGGGCTCCTCCTTTGATACCGTCAGGTAGCTCGAGGTATGTTCTGACTGCTCCAGTGGCACAGACTCTCTGCCACTGCCGTGGTCCACGTAGAGGAGGTAGGGCGCTTGCAGCGTCGGGGCCCGTATGTGGGAGTGCTGCACGAAGACGTCAGTCCCCAATACAAAGTTGAAGGCCTCAGTGTCCATCACATAGAACCGATGGGCGATAGTCCGGGAGCCCATAGGTACCTCCACTTCACAGTCCCCGCAGCTGTGCACCACATGTCCATCCCCCATTCGTATAGCCGCGGTGGTCATGGTGTTCTTCAGGCTCCCACAAGGTAAAGTTTTCTTGGCCACTATAGATATCGTGGCGCCAGTATCCGATACCCCCAGGTATTCACGTCCCCCTAGTCGGATACGTACCCAAAACACCAGGTCCAGGGCCCCACCGGAGCGTCCCCGTCAGAACTCCGCGGGACAGGTCACCTTGAACCCCTTGTTCCGCAATTTGCGGGCCATCCTCATGAAACGGCTTCTCTTCTTAGCTTTGCCGTCATCACCGCCTTCATGCTCACGCTTAGTCCCTTGTTCTTGCTGGGCCTGCATTTGTGAGCGTGTGGTCGGACCAGACTGCCCCCCAGAGGGCTCGGAGTTCCCCCCTGGATTATGGTTTGGGTTGCCTCCGTTCTTGTGCGGGTTCTTGTTGTCCTTGTCTGGCTGGCGGTTAGCGCCTCCTCCTCGTCCACCCTGACTTTTGTCTTGCCCCTTGTCCACGTCCTTTCGACTTGCCCTTGCCGGAGTCGTTGCCTTTGCCTTTGCCTCTACCTTTGCCAGAGCCTTTGCCAGGATCCTCACCCTTCAGCTTTGCTGACAGGCGCTGCTTGTGGTAGCACTCATCTTCGTAGTGCTTCCTCTTCCCACAGAAGGCACAGGTGATAGTACACCTGTAGTGATCCGGCAGCTTCGCCTTGGCGCCGGTGTTGGTCTGCTGCTTCTTCCCTTGGACTACGAAGCAGTCTCGCTGCTCGCAGTCAGGGGCGTGCTGCAGGTGGCCCTGCTCGTCTCTGGCATCACACCAGAAGAGCTCCTTGTCGTTTTCCATGATACGGGCGTGTTTGGGGGTAGTCCCCTGCCCAGGTCTGGATTTTCGGTACCCTTTGCCATGGCTTCCAGAGCCTCCACCTCCAGGATGGTAGTTGTTCAGGTGCTTGTCGCTTTCTTTCTCCAGCGCAAGCTCCAGGAGTAGTACACATAGATCCTCGTAGTGGAGGGCTCTAGCTTTGCGCTCTGCCGTTGAACGGCACTCGTCCCACAGCTCTTGAGGGAGCTTAGCCACCAACCAACAAAGCAGGTCGTCGCTGCTGTAGGAACCGGGCGTCAATTGTCCAGCCCAGTGATCCAAGTCAGCCAATAGCTCAGAGCCCCTGCCAGGTTTGGGGTTGTTGGGCAGCATGGGCAGTTTCTGGATCTCGGCCCTGATGGAGAGATTGGTTTCATAGGTTGGGTACTGCCTCTCCAAGGCAACCAACACATCGGCAAATGTGGCGGACCTAGTCACGATCTGTTTGACCTGCTTCTCCAGGTACTTGGTCTTGCAACACTGCAGGAGCATCTCTCAATTGACCCGTCCACTAGCGTGGGTTTGGCCGGTCAATCGGAGAAACCGGCCAAAATTCTCAGCGAACTTGCTGAGGTCCTTGCCTGTGAACTCAGGCAGGTTCACCACGATCTTGGAGGTAGCAATAGCCTTAGCCTCCTGAGACCTGCGTCCCCCAAGGCGTCCGGTCTTCTTCTTCTTCTTCTTCTTCCCACTTGGGTTCTCGGGGTCCGCCGGGTCGTCGTCCTCCGAGGGCGAAGCAGAAATCATCGACGGCGGTTCATCATCCGAGGGATCTCCGCCTAGGTCACTGGAGCCGTAAGGCTCCACATCCACCATTGCCCTCAGGGCTGTCAGCCCCAGCCGGTCCAGCTCAGCTCTCGTAGAATTCCCCACGTGACTGTAGGGTGGCTGGGCCGTCCTCGGCACGAAAGGGCTTCTAGGTATCGCTGCAGGGGTCGGCATCGGTCAGCTCCTTAGGCTCCCCAGGGTGTTCGTCAGCCCTGCCACCAGGTGGTTGGCCTGTACTCGATGGGCCGACATTCCCACCGTGGTAGGTGAAGCTTGGGGCGGTATCAGAAGCTCCACTTCATCTCGAATCTCTTGAGTGAGGTCGCCAACAATTTTGGAGGTGGCTCCTCGGAGCACCTCGTTGATCTCCGACCGCGTCAGGGACCTGTTGGAGGATCTTCCCGATCCTCTACACCTGCTCCTGCATGACTCAGGTCCTCTCCTCAACCCACTCAAGGTTGCATACCCAGGAACATCCACATAGGCTCCCGTAGCGGGTACAGGATGGTGATAGTCAGCCTCATACCATTGCGGCGCAGAACTGGAGGTCATCGGCTGACTGGTAGTAGTTGCCTCTGGAAACGCAGTGGTAGGTGGGTTCACACCATAGGCAGGGTAGGTAGGCATACCAGTAACGCCTATGCCCTCAGCCATAGGTGGGTTGGTTATGGGTGTGGATGTTGCAGCGGCTGGGTCTGGAGTTGGGAGTGTGGTGGTTATACGAGAGGGTGATGCGTGGAGACCAGAAGCGCTTGGTGCGCCCTTGAAGGTAGGATCATTCGTCGGGTCGTACCCTTGGTCTGCTCCTTCGTCTGCCATGCTTTCTCCAGCATCCTTCTCTCTCTCTCTCTTTCTCTTCACAGGATGTGTGTCCACCTTCTCGACTGACAGGGCCTGGAAGGCCGACTGAAGTCCTTCCATCGAATCCTCCGCCACGTCCACTGGCCCATGTAAGGGCTCCGAAGGTAAAACTGATGGGAAAACTGCCCCAAGGGCTCACTGTCATCTATAGTGCCATCTTGAGATGTGCACTTCTTGTTTTTGGGTCCCATAGGTGCTGAGGTGGCATGGCTTGTGGCGATGAGGTCACTGCTATGTCACATGGGATATTCCTACTTAGCTAGGCTGACTGGGTATTGGACCCAGGACCTCTCAAAAAGATGTGCCCGGGCCCCCTAGGGTGCATACCACTAGGATAGCTAACAATTCATGAGAAAACATAGATAAATTCATAGGCTCTGCCTTCAGTATATCAGTGCCTCAGCAACCCAGGAAAAGATGTTTGAGTGCCTATAGCTTGGGGATAAAGGGGTCCACACCACATCCTGATTTAGTGTTTGGTCCCATAGGTCACAATGTGTTATCACTCCTTTTGGTAGGGCCAATACTACGATAAAAATGCCTGAGTGCTTAGAGCACCTCTAATACAACTAACGTATACCCTAAGGCATTGGAAAAGCACTTTTTCTTACTCCCCACGTTCTATAAGAGAACGGGCCAAGTTCCTTAAGCTTGCTTGCTTGTACCTGGGTTTGAGGACAGCGTATTTTAGGGCTACCTCAGAAGCGTATAATACGTGGAGGTAGTCTTGGTTCCTCAGCCGCAAACCCAGGCCATCTGCCTTTGCTTTACAGGTGGGAAGGTAAGGGCGATTGGTGCAGTCCCCTTTGGCAGCGCTAAAATATGCTGCGCAGATCAAACAAGTCAATAACTGCAGTGAGTGCATTCCGACTTAGGCGCAATCCACGCCGTGCACGCACACCGAGCACCCCTTCCCTCCAAGCCCTGACAGGAAAACGCGTAGTGGCGTCCCTGTTAGACCACAGTCGCTTAGTAGCGCTGTGTTCGCTTGCTTTCTCACAGGAGGGCCAATAGGACCCGAGACTTCATTGACATCAACTCCCAGTAGAGTGTGTAGGTGTTAGGGTCAGCAAGCCTGGCAGGTGTGGAGTGCAAGTGCTGAGTGCTCACCCTGCCTTCGAAGGCTGGTGCTTTTCCTCGTGAACAGGGGTGTGTGTTAGCTTTTGGCCTTTAGCAAAAATGGGCGTTTTGTATGCCCTTAGCACACTTGGCCACCCCTCCCCTCTAGTAGGTAGGGCTTTTGCCGTCTTCCCCCAAGGATAGGCGCCAGCACAGAAATTGGGCGCCATAGGAGTGGTAATAGTACCTGATTAGGACCTTCGGTCCGAAGTCAGCGAAGCCCGGTCTCCGGGAGCCACGCCGAGGAGAGACGTGAGACACACACAGACATACGTAGCACACTTAGGGGTATGGTAAACCCTGTAAGGAAGGGTAGAACCCCATGGATCTGGACGAGTCAGGGGTTCTAACTGTGGGCTCGCTTGTCCCCAAGGAGGGAAGATACACCTTGCCTCATAAGACCTTGCTTGTCATTCCTCCCTGGTGTAGTAAGCCACCGTTCTTCGTTGGCTCCTCGAGGTCATTACATCAGGGCAGTCCCCATGCAACACATGGTCAACAAGGCATACACTCGCTGGGTGGCTGCAAACCTGATAAGCGGCCACCTGGTCCACGCTGGAAACCATAGGCATGGGACTGCAGGGCACAGACAGGGTCAGTGCAGTGCTCAGTAAGCAGTGGTCTGTGAAAAACCAATGGCCTTCGGCCACGGAGTGGTTGTCACGGGGGGCTAACGGTCCTGTCCTGCGATGCAATGCGGGGCAACTGTGACAACTGCTCTTACATCCATACACAGGCACGTCTGCACAAGAGTGCTCACTGCACCTGTAAGGTTGGAACACAGTCAGTAGACTGACACAGGGAAATTAGTTTTTCTTTTCACGCTGGGACAGAGTCTCAGCACGGGTTAGTAGCTGCCCCTCGTTGTTCTCAACGAGCTAGGAGCGGAAGATGGGGTTGATACTCCCATCTGGTTGTATGAAGGCTGACATAGGTTCCCAGGTCGCCTCGGATAACTCATAGCCATCCCACAGGGTTAGGAATTTCCAGCCCTGTTTATACTCGTGGCGCGCAATACGTGCAACCACGTAGTAACCATCGACTGCCATCTCATCGGCAGTAATCTCTTCGAATTTGTCTGCCTCCTCTGGGCTGACAGCGTTCTCTAGGTCAATATGCTCAACCTCACTGTCGCTGAAGCGCCAGTCATCCCAGGACAAATCGTCAGGGGAGTGATAGTGCCTCAACTGCTTAGGTACACACAACAGTTCACCACCTAGACGTGGACTGCACCTGACATGGATCCTGGATCCATCTATCCTGATGATACGATAGGGTCCAAAAAAACGGTCCTGTAGGCAGTTACGTGGCCAGGAGGGTAGGCCTGAATGGTGAACCAAAACAAGGTCACCAACCTTGAAGCTCGCAGGTCGCCGTGAGCGGTTCCGCTGGCTCAGTTCACGGTCACGAATGTATCTCAGGTTAGTCCCAGCCTGGTTAGCCATAGACTGCTTGTGTTCCAGCCAATCTCCCACAGGGCTCTTGAAGTCCTCAGGAAAGGGGGCTTTAAAGAACCAAGCAGGTTGTTGCTCGTGGGGGGTGAGACCCGTAGAAGAGCTTCGTTGTTAGTTCATGGTCAGCACTGCTCATGATGGGGCACATGAATGGCACGATGATGGCCAGTCCTACTGAGTGGGCAGTTCAGGACATAAAGGTCAGAACTGAACTATGGTGATAGTAAAAGGCCCAGAAAACACAGAAACATATCTTTTTCATGTATTTTATACTTAAGAGACTTGTGCATATTTTTGGGTCATTTGATTAGCCTTTTATGCCATGGACCAACAATCATTGGTGGACTTTCATCAGCACGTTTGATTCTGTTTTTTTGCTAGGGTGTGCTTTGCTGCTTTGTGCTAGGGTGTGAGGCAGAAGTCTTTCTCTCCTCCTCCTCCCCCTGGTCCTCCTCCTCCTCCTCTTCCAGTAGTCACCGGAGCCCTGCCTCCAATCTCATGCTATAATTTGCCACTGTTGTACGCAGGGCGTGTGCATAGCTACGGGTGTGCTGCGCTTCATGGTGCACGTTATTGTGTCCGCAGCGGAGGCAATGCTTACTTGAACTCGATGTAATCATCCTTCAGAACGTTCTTCTCCAGCACATCAAATATGCCTGAGCAAACAGGGAGCACAGCATGTGGGCTGGGCTCAACTGTGGGGACCATGGGTGCACGTTGATGCGTACAGTCTGTTGGTGCCTTCGCCAAACCTGCTCATGAGATGCCCTAAAATAAAACACAAATACCCTTGACCCTGGCAAGTACCCTCCAAACTTCACTGTCATGGAATGACTGCATGCAACGCATGCCGGCGCCTGCGAGCAGAGGGGCAACTGTCCCACGCTCACCCCACACACACCTTGGCCAGCGCCAAAGGACATTTTACCCAGTGACAAAGGAGGGGAGGCTTGTGGGTGACAGGGGAATGTCTGCCCCAGGGATGTATTAGAAGGGGGGGGGGGGGATGGTGGGGTCTGAAGGGGGGGAGGGGGAGGGGGGTTTGGCTGCGACCCCCACCCTCCTTGGGTCCCCCTATGGTCCCCGCCGAGGGCGGGCGAAGACGTTTAAGCTTAAATCCTGTCGGCACCGAAGGCGCCAAAGCTAAATTTTGGCTGTCAGCCACAACATTGGAAGCGGAGGAGGGGGGGGGGTCCAGGGAGGGGGGGCACCCCCCCTCCTTCTGCGGTGTACGACCGTTCTAATACATCCCTGGTCTGCCACACTGTGCGCCATTGCAGCTGCTGCCCCCATGGCGTGCAATCTCCTGCAAGCGCCTGGGAGTCAGTCATCTCAAGACCGTGGAGCGTCGTTTCCACTGGCAGTGATGTGAGACCGTGTAACAAAAGGCCCAAGGGGCGCAGAAGGGGGAAGGGGAACAGGGGGTTGCACTTGGATCTGCAGCCATAAGCAGACCACAGCCCTGACCTTGGGGGCATACCCTTGTAACGGTTGCTTGCTGCCCGCGTCATGCGCAGCACTGTACTCTTTAACACCCCCAATTCTTCTGCAGTTGTCACAGTGATTGGCACCTCGAGCTCCTTGGACAAACGTTCAGTCAAATACTCCAACTGCAAATGCAACGTGGCGAATGCTGCAGATCAGGCGAGGCACGGAGGTTTCCGCATCACGGTCTGGAGATCAGTGGGGTGACGTGAGATCCTGGCCGTTCTCAAGGTCCAGCAAATCATTTGTATTGGTATGATGGCCGTGGGATTTGGAACGCGGATGCATGTTGCACTCGCACCGTGGCTGGACGGATGGGGTGCAATCGATTGTTTTGGAAAGCACCAGGCTACCTCATTGTACATTAGCAGATGTCCATTGAAACACGGAATCCGCCTTAACTGATAAGAAATGCAACCCAAAGAAAGGTAATGCAGCAAAAAACAAAAGCCCCTTGTTTGGGTTTTTGGGCACAAAAGCTTTTCCCAAATCACAACTTCTTTTTGACATTAGCTGCACTATTTTTAGATTCTCCCCACGTTTGGCATGCATGGCAGCTTTCTGACGGAATCTCAACACAAATCAACATCTTTTGCGAGGATCATAAAAATTGCCTGTGGCTATGAAACCCATTTATCGTAAAAAACACATGTCAATGATATGGTGACTCCTTGCATCAGTTCGTGTAAACGTGTTTCTCTTGGCATGAAATCAGAATAAGGTGTAGATGGCTTGCAGTAGATCATAAAATGGTCGGGGCCCTTTGCGGCCAAACCAAGCAAGGGCATACACGTCTTTAAACGTGTAAATCCGTCTAGATCTCTTGTGCCAAATCATAGATAGATATAGACCTCTGAACAATTTGCCACATCCCTTGCACCAAATTCTAAAACGGCTGAGGCATCTTTCTAATGACGTCCAAAAAGGGGTACACCTTTCTATTCGTTGGCGCATAGTCCATCCCCTTTTTGTGTTTTGGCGTAAAGAGTGTGCCCAGCCCTACGGAGCTCTGCACCAATCTATGATTTGGCGCACCTCTTTCGCCAAAGGGTTAAGACGTCTACACCCTTTGCTCCAAGTCAGTCAAAAAAAAATGGCACAAATCAGTTTACCATTTGGCGGAGCCTTGGCGTCAAATCATAGAAACGTTTAGACCCTTTGCTGAATAATAAAGCCGCGTCACCCCTTGCCACAATTTATTCATTGTTGTGGGACCTATGTCATTTGGCAAACACCTTGCACTAAATCTTGGAAAGATCTAGACCTTTTTGTGATTTTGTTAACCCATTGTGCCGACCAACCCTCACAAGCGACTTAACTTACATGGCACCTGACCTGAGTTTTTTGCCTCGTTTTTTATACAGCAAATTCTCCTTCTAGGTGTACATTCAACTTTGTTGGGTTTGAAAAAGTGACCACCAGGCTATAGAGGTATGTGCAAGCTACAAAACAAAAGTTGCATGACTGTTTGCCAACTTGCCAGCATATTGCAACAGCAAAACAACCACATCACCATGCCGGCATAATTTTACATGATTGCTTGTTGAAGAGGTTTGGGTGTAGTGGAGTTTACATTTGTTTTAACAAGTGCCCACACAAACGTGCAAGCGCACCTCCAAATCAGCCTCCCGATTTCCAATTTTCCATTTTGGTCTTGTCCGGAATCGAACCTCCATGATCCGGACATCCATGCCGACTACGCTGCCGCTCAAAGAGAATCCTGCATCCAGTGCTGCACCATCCGGGTGACTACATATGCAGGAGTGAATTTCTCATCCAGTGGTGCCCCATTTTTCACCTACAGCCAAATCTTCAAATCTGTTTTTCCAGCCCTGCCCGGAATCAAGCAATCATAGCACAGGGATAAAAAACCAACCCCGGGTACCAAAAACAACCAAACAAAGGGTTGGGGGAAGGCTTATCCACCCTTTTGCGATGACAGGGACTATCATCTCCAACTCCGACAGCACCCTACTAGAATGGCATGCAATTCCCAGTTCCTTTTGTCCCTCCCGTTTAACCGCCCAATTTACCATCCAAATGTGTGAAATCACTTGCATAAAAATTGGCCCCGGCACCAACAAAATGACCTGCTACCCTCCCCCTTGCCGATTACAGGAAAACGAGCCATGATACAATACATCATTGCAATCAAAAAAGCATGGGACAATACTTGTCAGATTTGGAGGATGTGTTTGTTCGGATGCGTCCTGAAACTGGTGCAACACTGGATTTCACAACGTTGATTGATCTTCTTCAATCCATCTCCATCATAGATGAATTTCAGAAGCATGAAACGTTTGATGAGGTGCAATTCTCGTAGCCCGGTGCACTGCTTCCCAACAGAAAAATTCCAATAAACCGCAACCACGGTGAGACCACAACCACTCCAAAACGCCCAGAGCCCTCACCCGGAAAGCTGGGAGGCACGGAGAAAAACCACTTCAAAAGGCTACCATGCCAACGCACCACCCTGCTGTGCCACAACAAAAATTAACTTTCTGGAACCCCATCGAGCAGGGGAGGCAACAAAAAACAGCTGGCGTCAATCTGCCTAGAACCACGCTGAGAATCTGCACAAGATAACGAAATGAGGCAACTTGTGTCCATTGATATGCACAATGTGCATCAGATAGAGTTGGAGTCGCAATACACAGATCTGCTGCAGTGTAAGCACTGGTGCACAGATACTTCTGAAACAAACCGTTGCGCAAATGGGTCATGGATTTTTTCACAATCACCCACCAGAAAGGACCACCCCAATCTTCGCCCAAGAAAAATTGTGTTTGCCCTATATACCACTCACCAACTGGATATGACCACAGAAAAGTATCACACAATACAACCTGCAAAATGAAGCAGCTCTGGGAGCAGAACTGCTGCAGGTCTACTTGTGTCCTAGAGACAGCCTCGGCTGGATACTCTTGTGTGCAAGGTGAAAGAGGTTTCCCTAATTTGTAGAGGGTATTGAACAGCAGGAGGGACATATTGTGGTAGCGTTAAATGCACCGATATAAATATATTGAACCCTTTCCTGTCACTGATGGGCTAACTACAGGCTACAGGCTACAGACCAATTTGGTTTCTGCAGGGGGATACTCTCAGTGAGGCTGGGCTGTGTTTATAAGGCGGCGGGGTCTTTTGGCCTGGAGACACTTGACGCACTTTTTGGCTTGGGAAAAGTCAAATTTGACGAGGCAGCCCATTGCAGGACCCACCCAGACCCCCATACCCAGAAAATAACTCTGTATTAACTGAAGCGGGTTCGGGGAGGTCTGCTAGACTCCCACTCTGGTACCACCGGCCTCCTGGCCTTTTGCCCGATATTAGCTGCATTTAATCATACCACTTGCAAAAGCCACTGTCTTGCGTCGTTGATTTTTGTGTTTCGAAACTCCTTTTTGACTTTCTCCAAAACTCATGACTCAGTCCGGCTTCTCGAAAATCCTCCAATGCTGTCCTCCATCAGTACAAGACACGGAGCAGAAACACCTTGTTACGCAGCTTCTGCTCAGTGTTGCACAATATCTTGTACGGGCCTTGCCCACCCTGACACATCCTGAGCTGCAAAATGCAGGGAGGACAGAATGTATCAAAATGCATACAAAACACACAATGTATTTACATTTCGTAATCAACGGGCGGTAGATGCGAGTCCCTTCTTTTTTCTGCTCTGACGCTGGCACGGGGATTGCGCGTCCCCTTTTCCGGCGCCTGCGGCGCGGCTTGCCTGTCTGTTGCCGAGCCTCTCAATAAGCCACATGGTGGCCAGCAGGGAGGTATGCCGAATCTGCGTCACCCCCCTCCTCAAAAGCGCTGTGTGGCCACTTGCCAACACACACTGCCCCAGGGAGAGGCGAGGCTCGCTGCTGATCTGTCTGGAAAAAAAATTCAACTCGACACCCCGTGAACCAAACGCACACGGTTAACCACCATGCCCAGTGTACACCAGGCACGGGTACAGAAATCGAGCGGCACAGTGCAGAACCAGGGTGTCACTCAAGCCATCACCTGGCCGCTGGGGCGTTGCTGAAACTATCCCTGCTATATATATGGCCATCTGGGGCATACACGCACAGATGCTAAAAAATACCTTACCAGATCTTATCTTCCAAGCCAGTCTCCGTGCGGGTCTCATCCAGCGCCCTGATATGCTGGTCCTTGCTCTGTGTCTTGGGCCTGCTCCTCACCGTAGAGGGCAACACCGGAGGTCTTGACATCGGCCGCACGCTCCGTGGCCTTCAACTGCAATCCCACGTCCAGTCCTTCCTCTGTGCCTTGACGCGGCTCCAACAAATTGGTACAGCGGGCTGGGACTTCTGATCGATCGTGCTGCGTCGCACTCGACGCTAGTACGCTGCCGAATTTGCTGGGACGGCCGTCAGCCACGCACGCGTTGCTGCAGAACTACCAACGTTGGCAATGGCTCGTCGTCAACGGTGGCGCCTGCCTGGGACCTTCGCTGGCGCTGCCGCGATCTGCCGTAAACCCTGGTACGTAGGCTAACACTGATCGTCTCGGCATATCTCCACGCATGGGCTGAGACGAGCGGACGTTGGTGTACAAGAATTTTGAAGCGGGTTCGGGGAGGTCTGCTAGACTCCCACTCTGGTACCGCCGGCCTCCTGGCCTTTTGCCCGATATTAGCTGCATTTAATCATACCACTTGCAAAAGCCACTGTTTTTCCGTCGTTGATTTTTGTGTTTCAAAACACCTTTTTGACTTTCTCCAAAACTCATGACTCAGTCCGGCTTCTCGAAAGTCCTCCAATGCTGTCCTCCATCAGCACAAGACACAGAGCAGAAACACCTTGTTACGCAGCTTTGGCTCAGTGTTGCACAAATTCTTGTACGGGCCTTGCCCACCCGGACACATCCTGAGCTGCAAAATGCAGGGAGGACAGAATGTATCAAAATGCATACAAAACACACAATGTATTTACATTTCGTAAACAACGGGCGGTATATGCGAGTCCCTTCTTTTTTCTGCTCTGACGCTGGCACGGGGATTGCGCGTCCCCTTTTCCGGCGCCTGCGGCGCGGCTTGCCTGTCTGTTGCCGAGCCTCTAAATAAGCCACATGGTGGTCAGCAGGGAGGTATGCCGGATCTGCGTCACCCCCCTCCTCAAAAGCGCTGTGTGGCCACTTGCCAACACACACTGCCCCAGGGAGAGGCGAGGCTCGCTGCTGATCTGTCTGGAAAAAAAATTCAACTCGACACCCCGTGAACCAAACGCACACGGTTAACCACCATGCCCAGTGTACACCAGGCACGGGTACAGAGATCGAGCGGCACAGTGCAGAACCAGGGTGTCACTCAAGCCATCACCTGGCCGCCTGGGGCGTTGCTGAAACTATCCCTGCTATATATATCGCCATCTGGGCCATACACGCACAGATGCTAAAAAAAACCTTACCAGATCTTATCTTCCAACCCAGTCTCCGTGCGGGTCTCATCCAGCGCCCTGATATGCTGGTCCTTGCTCTGTGTCTTGGGCCTGCTCCTCACCGTAGAGGGCAACACCGGAGGTCTTGACATCGGCCGCACGCTCCGTGGCCTTCAACTGCAATCCCACGTCCAGTCCTTCCTCTGTGCCTTGACGCGGCTCCAACAAATTGGTACAGCGGGCTGGGACTTCTGATCGATCGTGCTGCGTCGCACTCGACGCTAGTACGCTGCCGAATTTGCTGGGACGGCCGTCAGCCACGCACGCGTTGCTGCAGAACTGCCAACGTTGGCAATGGCTCGTCGTCAACGGTGGCGCCTGCCGGGGACCTTCGCTGGCGCTGCCGCGATCTGCCGTAAACCCTGGTACGTAGGCTAACAATGATCGTCTCGGCATATCTCCACGCATGGGCTGAGACGAGCGGACGTTGGTGTACAAGAATTTTGAAGCGGGTTCAGGGAGGTCTGCTAGACTCCCACTCTGGTACCGCCGGCCTCCTGGCCTTTTGCCCGATATTAGCTGCATTTAATCATACCACTTGCAAAAGCCACTGTTTTTCCGTCGTTGATTTTTGTGTTTCAAAACACCTTTTTGACTTTCTCCAAAACTCATGACTCAGTCCGGCTTCTCGAAAGTCCTCCAATGCTGTCCTCCATCAGCACAAGACACAGAGCAGAAACACCTTGTTACGCAGCTTTGGCTCAGTGTTGCACAAATTCTTGTACGGGCCTTGCCCACCCGGACACATCCTGAGCTGCAAAATGCAGGGAGGACAGAATGTATCAAAATGCATAAAAAACACACAATGTATTTACATTTCGTAAACAACGGGCGATATATGCGAGTCCCTTCTTTTTTCTGCTCTGACGCTGGCACGGGGATTGCGCGTCCCCTTTTCCGGCGCCTGCGGCGCGGCTTGCCTGTCTGTTGCCGAGCCTCTCAATAAGCCACATGGTGGTCAGCAGGGAGGTATGCCGAATCTGCGTCACCCCCCTCCTCAAAAGCGCTGTGTGGCCACTTGCCAACACACACTGCCCCAGGGAGAGGCGAGGCTCGCTGCTGATCTGTCTGGAAAAAAAATTCAACTCGACACCCCGTGAACCAAACGCACACGGTTAACCACCATGCCCAGTGTACACCAGGCACGGGTACAGAGATCGAGCGGCACAGTGCAGAACCAGGGTGTCACTCAAGCCATCACCTGGCCGCTGGGGCGTTGCTGAAACTATCCCTGCTATATATATCGCCATCTGGGCCATACACGCACAGATGCTAAAAAAAACCTTACCAGATCTTATCTTCCAACCCAGTCTCCGTGCGGGTCTCATCCAGCGCCCTGATATGCTGGTCCTTGCTCTGTGTCTTGGGCCTGCTCCTCACCGTAGAGGGCAACACCCGAGGTCTTGACATCGGCCGCACGCTCCGTGGCCTTCAACTGCAATCCCACGTCCAGTCCTTCCTCTGTGCCTTGACGCGGCTCCAACAAATTGGTACAGCGGGCTGGGACTTCTGATCGATCGTGCTGCGTCGCACTCGACGCTAGTACGCTGCCGAATTTGCTGGGACGGCCGTCAGCCACGCACGCGTTGCTGCAGAACTGCCAACGTTGGCAATGGCTCGTCGTCAACGGTGGCGCCTGCCTGGGACCTTCGCTGGCGCTGCCGCGATCTGCCGTAAACCCTGGTACGTAGGCTAACACTGATCGTCTCGGCATATCTCCACGCATGGGCTGGGACGAGCGGACGTTGGTGTACAACAATTTTGAAGCGGGTTCGGGGAGGTCTGCTAGACTCCCACTCTGGTACCGCCGGCCTCCTGGCCTTTTGCCCGATATTAGCTGCATTTAATCATACCACTTGCAAAAGCCACTGCTTTACGTCGTTGATTTTTGTGTTTCAAAACACCTTTTTGACTTTCTCCAAAACTCATGACTCAGTCCGGCTTCTCGAAAGTCCTCCAATGCTGTCCTCCATCAGCACAAGACACAGAGCAGAAACACCTTGTTACGCAGCTTTGGCTCAGTGTTGCACAAATTCTTGTACGGGCCTTGCCCACCCAGACACATCCTGAGCTGCAAAATGCAGGGGGACAGAATGTATCAAAATGCATACAAAAGACACAATGTATTTACACTTCGTAATCAACGGGCGGTAGATGCGAGTCCCTTCTTTTTTCTGCTCTGACGCTGGCACGGGGATTGCGCGTCCCCTTTTCCGGCGCCTGCGGCGCGGCTTGCCTGTCTGTTGCCGAGCCTCTCAATAAGCCACTTGGTGGCCAGCAGGAAGGTATGCCGAATCTGCGTCACAGGACAGTCCCAATTGCTGAACTACAGGACGTGCCGGTGACGGAGACTGAGAAAAGAGGGCTCTCAGCCCTGGCACCTCTTGCCGGCGTATCTCCCTCTTCTTCTGGCCTAACCCCGGGGGGTGCGAAGATGGGCAGACCTATTGCCCAGGCGAACATCCAGCTAGGGCTGCCGGAGTTTGACCCCAAAAATCTGCCCGAATGGGCAGAAGAATTTGCTGAGTTTCTTTTGCTGACCCGCCACTCCCATGTGGATGTGGCCACCAAATGCTCACTGCTGAAACGCTCATGCAAAAAGAAATTTTTGCAAAAACAGGTGAAGCAGATTGTGAAAACGTGATCCACCTGGGCAGAGGTACTCCAAAGACTGGAGAAGACATTCCCAGTCTATGAGACTGACCTCAGTGTGCGCACACAGATAGAGGAGCTACGTATGCTCCCTGAGGTTCGTTCTGCTGCGCCAGCCTCTGAATACGTGTGCGACCTAGAGTATCTGTTTTCACGAATGAACGTGGGCTCCTACGGAGCCACTGAGCCCCACCTGTGGCTCATGAGTAAGATCCCCCAACGTACGTGGGATGACTGCCGCGCTACCTCTGAGAGGAAAAGCCGGACCCACTGGTACCACGAACTAGTGGACCTGCTGATTGAGCTAGCCCTTGAGAGGGAGAATGACTCCCACATGGAGAAATTCCTCAAGAAGCACTTGGGTCGAGGTGGTACCCCTACCCCGGAATGTGGCGAAGGGAAAGGGCCTAAAAATCCCACTAACGCCAACCAGGGAGATGGTAAAGGAAGGGGTAACCTACGTGCCATGAATGAGGTTAAACCTGATGCAGGTAAAACCCCTCTGTTTTACTGTAAGCCTGTCAATGACAGGAGTGGACCTTGTCATGCCCCTGACTGCGACCACCACAGTAGCTGTATGCTGCAGATGAAACGACAGCAGCATTCCAAGGATAGGACAACTGTGGGTCATCAGGAACATTTCAGTTGTACCATCACCTGTGGCTATTGTGGCAAACGTCGTCACTACGAAGACGAATGTCACATAAAGAAACGCGAGAGTGATAAACTCAAGCGGCAGGAGGCTGAACGCCAGAAGACCCAGACACCCACCAGGTACCCCCAGAATGGGGATAAAGGTGGTAAATGAGGTGGCAAGGGGGTGGCAAAGGTGGACCCCCTAACCCCCAGAGGCGCTCATCAGCGCCCGCTACAACTCCCCCTCCTGCCGCAGTTGACCTCAAGAAGCGCCCACAGGGGGATAACGCTTCCCCTGAGGGGAATAACTCCAAGAAGAGGCGACTTGCCTGGATGGCCAAGTCCCTGATGGCTGCAGGGGTGGATGTCAAGTTCCCTGATGAGGATTAGGGGGGCGGCTCCGAAGAGGAGGACTTTGTTTTCTGGATCCTGGTGAAAATCAGGGATCAAGTTTTTCGAGCGGTGCTTGACACCGGTGCAACACTTTCCATAGTGGCCCGGCGCCTGCTAAAAACATTCAAGAAAACTAAGACCGTGGCCATAAGAGTAGGGGATGGGCGTACCATCCATTCCTTGGGGGGGATCAATCTGACTATATGCCTCGGCGACGAAGCTGTGACCCAACACTGCAGAGTGCTGGACACCGATGCCTTCGACATCGTCATCGGTACTGACTTCCTAGGAAGAAACCCCCAGGTAAAAATGCTGTCTCTCCAGCGCCCCTATTCTTTGCACTGCGACTTTGGCAGTGGGCTCTTCTCTGTAACATTGGAGCTGTCAGGACGAAGGGAGTCTGGGCTGCGCTACGCATCCAAGACTAACTATCGTACTGAAAACTACCAATTAGGCCGTCACGTTCTTGAAAATGGACTGGCGGCCCTTCAGGTAAACCTGGATGAGATCCACGTGGAATTGTTTGCGAGCCAACAACAGCACATCATGCAGTTGTACTGCTCCAAACAATTAAACAATGCTGTCCGTTTCTTCTGGAAAGCAATGCACCTAGCGTATGCTAACCCTCCCTTCTTCCTGCTCGCGAAGGTTCTAACCAAAATCGCTTATGAGGGAGGAAGCATTGTCATGTGCACCCCTGACTGGGCCTGCTCATGTGAACACGCTTACTGGCGCCGTATGCTAGATCGAATGACCGTGGGAAGAGTGCAACTCCCCGACGGTCCCATCTATGTGCCTGAGGACTCAGACACAGCTATGCAGGCCCCTGAGTGGGCCAGTTTCTTATCCATCGTTGATGGATCTCTCAATCTTGTACCCCTGTGTGACTCAGACCAGGTGCTACTGAAAGAGGTCATGGCCGAAAATCATGGCCTGACCCTTTCTGATCTCAAAAATCGATCCCCTGAGCACCAATCTTCCACACTTACAGGGTGTGAATCTCCCGATGGCTATCTCGAACCTGCAGTTGTTAAGGAGGATGTTGACGACCAACTGTCTGAGATCGCCAGCACTATCCCTCCTGTTGATCCCAGCTGTGTTGATTTAAAACACAGTGCCTTCCTAGCCCAGCTGTTGCTGGAGGAGGTAGATCTAGAGTCGACCTCAGAACCCGCTTCCCCTGTTGGGAAGCCAGTGCTACACATGCAGCCTATGCACACAGGTGAACCCGTGGCCCGGAGTCCTGATGCTCTAGCGCGGCCTGCCTCTAATAACATGCCACTGTCTGAGCATGACACTCAGGAACTCTGACGGCTGTTGTACCTGAAGGCCAAAGGTATTGAGCGCCAAGAGCGGCTGCAATACCTCAGACAGACCTGGATTTCCTCCATCTGGTCCGAGGAGGACAATGATTCCTATACGCTAACTGATCCTGAGATACTGCTAGTGTATTCTTTGCACTATGGGCAGCAATGTTCCCCTGAGTGGGACGATGGATCTGTGCCTGCCGAAACTGCTGATCGGCAGAAAAAGAAAGAACTTGGCAAGAGCAACCTTAATGCTGAGGAGGATTTCCTGCAGACTCGAGAGTCTGAACCTTGACCCCCGACTGAAGAAACTGCTGCTAACCTATGAGTAGGTGTTCGGCGCCTTGCCGCCCCCCCTCTCTTGTAAAAAACTGGTCCCGATGGACCTGAAACTGAAACCTGAATTCGAAAAGACGCGTGTGAGGCGTCGTCCCTATCCTGCTCCACAGGAACAGGTTGAAGAAATCGAGCGCCAGATCCAGGAATGTATTGATGCTGGCCTTGTTGAAGAATATACGAAGGGGGACTACCCCCATCACTGCAGTCCCTGTTTCCTTGTTGCTAAACCAGGGTCGACTGCCCTACGACTGGTTGTTGACTATGGTGAGGTCACCAAGAAAGCCCAGAACCACTCAGGGAGTATTCCTAACATGGAAAATACCCTGGAGCTTATTGCCAAATGCAGGTACAAGACCAAAACGGACAAGCGCTCTGGTTTCTGGCAGGTGGACCTAATCGGCGCAGCTCAGGAGCTGCTGGCTTTTATAACCCCTAAGGGTCGTGTCTTTAAGTGTCAGGTCATGCCTTTTGGGGTGGCTAATGCCCCAGCGCTCTTCCAGGAGCTAATGAAAAACTTTTGTCCATACTGAGGCGCAGGCCTGTAGTACAGGAGTTGATTTCTCGTGGTGCAGAAATGGAGGCCAACATCGACGACATGCGTCTGGGTACTAATAGCCAAGAGGACCATGTCCTTCTCCTTTGTGAATTTTTCATTGCTTGTCAAGAAAACCATCTCCGAATCAAACTCGAAAAATGTGAGTTTATGAAAGAGGAGATGGAATATTTGGGTTTCGACGTGGGGTATGGCTGGTGGAAACCAGCCGCGTCTAACACCTATGATTTTATGAAGTCGCCAGATCCCAAAATTATTGTCGCAGCGGATGCCAAAAAACCAACAGAAACTGTCGCCGCGCGCGCATTTTCACTCGCCGAGAGCAATTTTTGGCTCAGAAATCTGAAAATACGCGATTACGAAGCGCTTTTTGCGCGTACAATCGAAGATACCAACCACCCGCACCTTTTCAATCACGATACCCCGCTCGGAACTGCTCCCAAGTCTCGTAAACGGTCAATTACCTCCCAAAAAGCCACAATTTGGCCTTTTTTTGCCATTTTTCCGTCGGAAAACACATTCTATCTTGTTCCGAGAGGCTGCGGATCAATCAAAGGTGTTCCGTGGAACCACTTGACGATTTCCAAAACATAGCAACATCCACCAAGCCATCAAGCTCTCGTAACGTGCCAATCTACCCCCATTTTTGGCCCAAAATGCCACATTTTGGCCTTTTTTCACCACTCTTTCATCATAAAACACATTCTATCTCTTTCTAAGAGGTTGCGGATCAATCAAAGGTGTTTAATGGAACCACTTAACGATTGCCAAAAATAGGTTTTTTGCCCTGTCGTGGACTGGCAACGACCCCCCCCCCCTATTTTGAGGGTGCCCAATACAAAAAAACACGTCTCAGGAACGAACAAGTTCATACTGACCAATTTCTGGAGCCCGTCTTCGCCAAAATTTGACATTTTTCGTCAAAAATGGGCCAAAAAAGGCCATTTTTTTGGCCAAAAATAGGTTTTTTTTGCCCTGTGATGGACTGGCAACGACCCCCCCCCCCTATTTTGAGGGTGCCCGATACAAGAAAAAACGTCCCAGGAGCAAACAACCTCATAAAGACCAATTTCTGCAGCCCGTCTTCGCCAAAATTTGACATTTTTCGTCAAAAATGGGCCAAAAAAAGGCCATTTTTTGGCCGAAAATAGGTTTTTTTGCTCCGTGGGGGACTGGCAACGACCTCCCCCCCCTATTTTGAGGGTGCCCAATACAAAAAAACACTTCTTAGCATCAAGAAAAGTCATACAGACCAATTTCTGCAGCCTGTCTTCGCCAAAATCTGCCATTTTTTGTCAAAAATGTGCCAAAATTTGCCATTTTTTGGCCCGAAACAGGTTTTTTCGCCCTGGCGGGGACTTCCAAGACCCCCCCCCCTATTTCAAGGGTGCCCGATGCAACAAAAACGCGTCACAGGAGCAAAGGAATGCACATGGACCAGTTTTGGCAGCCTCTCTCCGCCAAAATGTCACATTTTTCGTCAAAAATCAGCCAAAATTAATTTTGGGATGAGCCTGCTTCATAAAATCATAGGTGAAGATGCAGCCCCTACAGGACATGCAGATTCGCGATGACCCTAAGAAGGGTCTACACGACGAGAGGAGTTTTGTGGGCGCCTGTAATTTCTATCGGCGTCACATCCACAATTTTACGTAGTCTTCTGCCCCCCTCACTGACCTAATCAAGAAAACTACTCCCTGGAGGTGGACCGCCAGAGAGGAGGAATGATTCCAGGAGTTGAAGAAGAAAATTGCCTCCTCGGACTGCCTGGGAGTGCCCCGCCCTAAGGGCGAGATAGTCCTGATCACTGATGGCAGTGATGTAGGGGGGGGTGGAACGATCTACCAATGGCAGGAGCTTAGCCCAGCTGAACTAACCCACTGCCATTACCGTACTAGTGGACTGAACCGTGATGGCTCGTTGAAACATGACTATCCTACCAGTGAGTGGCGGCTGGTGCCACTGGGACACTGGAATTGGAAATGGAACCAAGCGCGTTCCAATTACAGCACCTATGACCAGGAACTGCTGGCCGGTATGTTGGTGCTTTCATCACAATCCGGACTCCTGGGATCCAACTTCATTGTCTGGCTATGTGACCAGGAACCTGTGAAGTCTTTCGAGAAGGGCCCACCACCTGAGAAAGCAAAACTAACGCGGTGGTGGACTTACCTGAGCCAGTTCAGGCTGACAGTTCATCATATCCCCGGTATAAAAAATGAACTGTCTGACTATATCTCGCGCAATAACTTCGATGCGCTTATAGGTGAGAGCTCTGAGGCGCTCGCCAAAGAGGCTTTCCAGCGTATGGATGTCCAACTTGACCTGTCCATGCGAACTGCTGGAATCCTGGAGGGTTGGAGTCTAACCGACCATCAGTCAGAGTATAAAGAAATTCTCCAAACCCTCAGCACTGGTCTCGAACCCCGTGTCATTGACGGGCACCAGTGGTATAAAAACAATCAGTACCTCTTCTACGAGGACCGCATTATTGTGCCTGAGGCACGGCTGGATGGGTGCCTACAGTGGTCCCATCTCAGTTCTGGTCACAGTGGCACTAATCGCCCAGTTGACTTCTTCCGTGAGTGCTTTCACTCTAGTCTAACCCTGACTGAACTGAGGTCTCGTATGCAGACCATTGTGGATGCTTGTGGCTGTCATGCCAGCAAGCAGTGCGACAGTAGGGATAGGGGCCTGATTTCCAGTTTACCCATACCCTATTGTGCTAACTCTCTTCTCTATGTGGATTTCATCCACGGCCTACCACGCTTCGGCGGCTATGATAGTTGCCTAGTGGTCACCTGTGGCCTATCTCGCTTCGGCCGTGTGTTCTCTTGCAATAAGAAAATCACAGGTGAGCAGACTGTGAAAATATTGGTCGAACAATGGTTCGAACCCTATGGAGCACCTAAGCAAGTGCACTCTGATGAAGATGTACGCATCCGCAGTGACACTCGGTGGTACAAACGAGTGCTAAATGCCCTCAGCGTGGAGGTAACCACAGGTGTGCCCTATACCCACACGTCCAACCCTCTCTGTGAGAGACAGAACCGTGTGGTGGAGCAAAACCTAAGAATCCTGATGTAACAGGAGCGTACCAAGCACTGGGTACGCCTAGTGCCCTGGGCAGTGATGACCATGAACTCACAGCGGAGCTCTTCTACGCGTTCCACCCCACACGAACTGTTCCATGGAAGACGACATGCTTGGTTCTTCAAAACCTCCTTTCCTGAGGACTTCAAGAGGCCTGTGGGAGATTGGCTGGAACACAAGCAGTCTCTGGCTAACCAGGCTGGGACTAACCTGAGACACATTCGTGACCGTGAACTGAGCGAACGGAACCGCCTACGGCGACCTGCCAGCTTCAAGGTTGGTGACCTTGTTTTGGTTCACCATTCACGCCTACCCTCCTGGCCACGTAACTGCCTACAGGACCCTTATTTTGGACCGAATCGTATCATCAGGATAGATGGATCCAGGATCCACCTCAGGTGCAGTCCACGTCTAGGTGGTGAACTGCTATGTGCACCTAAAAACTTGAGGCACTATCACTCCCCTGACGATTTGTCCAGGGATGAGTGGCGCCTCAGCGACAGTGAAGTCAAGCGTATAGACCTAGAGAACGCTGCCAGTCCAGAGGAGGCAGACGAACTCTAAGAGATGACTGCCGATGAGATGGCAGTCGATGGTTACTACGTGGTTGCAGGTATTGCTTGCCACGAGTATAAACAGGGCTCGAAATTCCTAACCCTGTGGGATGGCTATGGGTTATCTGAGGCGACCTGGGAGTATCAACCCCATCTTCCGCTCCTACCTCGCTGAAAACAAGGAGGGGCAGCTACTAACCCGTGCTGAGACTCTGTCCCAGCATAAAAAGAAAAACTAATTTCCCTGTGTCAGTCTACTGACTGTGTTCTAACCTTACAGGTGCAGTGAGCACTCTTGTGCAGACTTGCCTGTGTATGGGTGTAAGAGCAGTTGTCACAGTTGCCCCGCATTGCTTCGCAGGACAGGACCGTTAACCCCCCGTGTGAACCACTCCCTGGCCTAAGGCCATTGGTTTTTCACAGACCACTGCGTACTGAGCACTGCACTGACCCTGTCTCTGCCCTGCAGTCCCATGCCTATGGTTTCCAGCGTGGACCAGGTGGCCGCTTATCATGTTTGCAGCCACCCCCGAGACTGAAGGCCTTGTTGACCATGTGTTGCATGGGGACTGCCCTGATGTAATGACCTTGGGGAGCCAACGAAGAACGGTGGCTTACTACACCAGGGGGGAATGACAAGCAAAGTGTTATGAGGCAAGGTGTGCCTTCCCTCCTTGGGGACAAACGAGCCCACAGTTAGGACCTCTGACTGGTCCAGACCCATGGGGTTCTACCCTTCCTTACAGAGGTTAACCTTACCCCTAAGTGTGCTACGTATGTCTGTGTGTGTCTCACTTCTCTCCCGGGCGTGGCTCTCGAATCAACGGGCTTCGCTGATGTCGGACCGAATCTCCTATTCAGTTACTAATACCACTCCTATGGCGCCCAATTTCTGTGCTGGCGCCTATACTTAGGGGGAGACGGCAAAGGCCCTACCTACTAGAGGGCAGGGGTGGCCAAGTGTGCTAAGGGCATACAAAACGCCCATTTTTGCTAAAGGCCAAAAGCTAACGCACTCCCCTGCCCACGTGGAAAGGAACGCGGGACAGGAGACACCACTACACTACACTCACTAACGCCAGCACCGGCCTTCGAAGGCAGGGTGATCACTCATCACTTGCACTCAACTCCTGCCAAGCCTGCTGACCCCAACACTCACACACGCTACTTGGTGTTGCTGTTGAAGGAGTCACGGGTCTCATTGACCCTCCTGTGAGAAAGCAAGAGAACACAGCGCTACTAAGGCCTAACAGGGACACCACTACGCGTTTCCCTGTCAGGGCTTGGAGGGAGGGAGTGCACAGCGTGCGTGCACAGCGTGGATGGCGATGAAGTCGGACTACACTCACCACTCCTGGTTGAGTTGCAGTTGTTTCTTTTTTGATCCGCGCAGCATATTTTAGCGCTGCCAAAGTGGGACTGCACCAATCACCCTTACCTTCTCACCTGAAGAACAAAGGCAGATGCAGGAGCGTTTGCGGCGGAGGAACCAAGACAGACTCCACGTGTTATACGCTTCTCAGCCTGCCCCATAATACGCTGTCCACAAACGCCCCTATCAAGCAAGCAAGCTTAAGAAGCTGCACCCGTTCTCTTATAGAACGTTGGGTGGAGACCCTGGGTAACCTAAACAAGGTTTACTGTGCGCACTTCGCGTGGCCTACCCTTTGATGCGTCATATGCATGCACAGATATGCACAATTTCCCCATTTCTTGTTGTTCTTACCTAATTGAACCCAACATAACCAATCACAAGCGTGACTCAACCAGGAGGTGAACTCCTCCTGGGCTTACCTACCTTACTCACCACGCATCATGTGAATGCCGAGGTCAACACGAGCGCAAAACAACCCTACGCGCTTAAACAAACCTACGGCGAATTTTAAACCACCCTAAGTGATTCATGCACTGGGACCGGGACTGAGGCACGGTCCCGGGCCCTCTGGGGGATGAGGCCCTCCCCCTGGTGGTGAAGGTGTACGGGTGGTTGAGCTGGGCCTGCTCGGGGACCACCAGGGGGATGAGGAACCGGCCCTTCGATGCCGTGCTCCTCCAGAGGGACGGGGGGAACCGGAAGGTGACCCCAGGGGGGTGGGCGGCCCCGGAGGACCACAAGAGGGTCATCCGGGCGGTGTTCTGGGCGGCATGGCCCGACAGGGAGCTGACATGGCCGGCCTTCCTGGAGGGGGGGGCGGTGCTCCGCATTACGGATGCGCACGCCAACAACTGGCACCCCGGGGCCTTGCGCAACGCCCTCACCCACTGGCGCTACCGCCGGCGGAACCCGCCACCGCCACAGCCCCAAACCCCACACAAGCGGCGGCGCAGGTGACGGCACAGATGGCGGGCGCGAGAGAGGGGGGGGGGGACAGTGCCGCGGGGCGCCCCCCCCCGGCGGAGCCGGACCCCCCAACCCACGCCCCCCCCACGGTACAGCGCGACAGAGGGGCGCGCGCCACCTCCCGTTGGAGGGAGGGCGGGGGCAACGAGTGCGAGGGGGGGCCAACTGCCGGGCAGCCCACTAACCGCTGACCGCTGACCCTCACAGCCGCCCCCAGCACCCGCCAGCCCTTCCCCCCCCCCCAGCCAGCCAGCGCCGCGCGACGACAGCGGGGGGAGCAGGGGACCCAAGCAGGGGCCTACACGAGGGTCCGGCCTCCACATGGCAGAGGGGGGCGGGGGAAGAGTGCCCCCCCAGCCAACGGCTGGCCCCCCGGGGCCGGAACCGCCAGGCCGCCCCCCCCGCGGCCGTCAGGGGGCGGTGTCAGGGGACCAGGGGCCCCCCCCATCTCCCCCCCCCCCCGGCCCAAGAGCGGACGGAGGCCGGCTGGAGAGACAGCAGCCCGGCAGCCCCCCGGGGAAACCGCTGCACCCCGGGGCGGGGGGCACCGCCGCCGCGACAAGCGCAGGCGCGCGCCAAGGGCCCCCGGTGGACCGCCCGCACACTCCCGCACTACCCGCTACCGACCGACAGCGGAATGGAGCGGCCCACTCAGAGGCCAGCCTGGGGAAGGCGGGGGCGCGGACCAGGGCGAGGAGATCCCTCCCCCCCTCCCCCCCCCCCCCCCGCCGCACTGACCCACTAGCGGCCGACCAGGCCGCGCCCGACGCCGATGGCCGCCCGGCAACCCCCACAGCACGAGTATACCTCAGGGGGGTGCGCCTGAGACTAAGGATGACAGTCCGGCACCCGACGGGGCAGGGGGGCTGTGAGCAGCGGAGCGGCCCCCCCTCCACCCCCTCCCGCTGCCCTTCGGGCCTGCGGGCCGCAGGAGCGCGGACCCTCCGCCCCCCCGCAGCCCAGGGGACGTCCCCCCTCCCCAGAGGGGACCGCGACGCGGGGGAGGGGACGCAGCGGGACCCGCATGCCCCGCGCCCGGCGCCCCCCGCCGCCTGCTCCCGCGTGGGTCGCGGCCGACGGGCTAGCCCGCACCAGCGCGCTGGAGCAACGCACAGACCACGCCCGGGGGCGGCACGCGACGACGAGCCGGAAAAGTATGGGGGCCGCGCCCCCCATGACCAGAGCATCGCCAGTGACTACCGCAACGTTGCCCACTCCGCGAGGGCGGAGGGAGGGTTTGGGTCTGTCGGGGCCCCCGGAGGAGCGGTTCACGGGCCGCCCCTACCCCCCCCCCCCGCCAGGCAGGCCGCACCCGGTGCGCGGGGCGGCCCCGCGACCCCGACCGAATGCCGGGAGGGGGATGCGCCGACGATGAGAGGGGGGCAGGGTAGGGAACCGCAGGACGCCCCCAAGAGGAAGAGCAGGGGGGCCGCGGCGCGACCCCCCCCCCACCCCCCGCACCGGCCCACAAGCCGCGGGGGCGCCAGCCCCCAGCCCCCCGAGGCAGAGGGGATGGTCCCCCCTCCCCCTGGCGAGACGGCGGCACCCGAGAGGGGGGCCAGAGCAAGGCCCGCCCCCCCGCCCCAGCCGCCTGCTCCCACAGGAACCGCGGGGAACAAGCGAACCCGAGCCAACGCGCCAGGGCGCCACACGGACCGCGCCCAGAGACGGCAAGCGGGCACGAACCGGAGCGGTATGGGGGGCACGCCCTCCATGACCAGAAAGAAGCCAGTGACACCCGCTTTGTTGCCTGCCCAGGGAAGGCAGAGGGACGGAACGAGGCAGCGCGACCCGCCGCCGGACTGGCCCCCAGGCCGCACAAACGGGGGGCACGGCGCACAGGCCGCCCCCCCCAATTCCCACCCCACCCCCCGGCACGCGAACGCCCCGGACGCGCAGACCCACTCCACGGGGGGCGCACAACCCCGGGGCAGGTAGGGGGGAAACGGGACTGGGCCGCCCCCCCCCCCCCAAGCACGCCAAACGGAGCAAGGGACCGGGGCAGGACACGCGGAGGGGCACGGACCGCGTGGAACGGCCCTACCAGCGCCCAGCGCCGGGACCGCGCTGGGTGCGCGCGCCACACCAACCAGGGGAGGGGGGGGGGAGCGGACGCCGCGGGAGCGCGAGCGCACACACACACAAAGGGCACGCAGGGAATACAAGAAGGGCAACCGGACCGAGCTCGCGGAACGCACAGACCGCTTGGAATGGCGTACCAGCGACCGAGGGTAAGGGACACCCGGACGGGACGGCCCGCCACAGACAGCGCGGGACACGCGGGGCGGGAAGGGGGAAACGGGGGAGACACGACACCAGGTACCGGCCCGAGCCCCCCAAACCGGCCGCGAGCGCCGCGCACACACGGACGGGGCACTGCACCCGCCAAGGCAGTAGTGGCGCACTGCGCCACGCCCCAACCCCAAGGCTAGCAAAATCAAACCTGAAACCTCAAACCTATAATACACTGTCCACAAATGCCCCTATCAAGCAAGCAGGCTTAAGAAGCTCTACCCGTTCTCTTATAGAACATGGGGTGCAGCCCCTGGGTAACCTAAACAAGGTTTACCGTGCGCACTTCGCGTGGCCTACCCTTTGATGCGTCATATGCATGCACAGGTATGCACAATTTCTCCGTTTCCCGTTGTTCTTACCTAATTTAAGCCAACATAACCAATCACAAGCGTGACTCAACCAGGAGGTGACCTCCTCCTGGGCCTACCTATCTTACTCACCACGCATCATGTGAATGCCGAGGACAACACGAGCGCAAAACAACCCTACGCGCTTAAACAAACCTACGGCGAACTATAAACCACCCTAAGTGATTAATGCACTGTGTGTCATGCATGCTTCCCTTGTCTTGTTTCCTGCAGAAAGAGGAGAGAGAGTGGCGCACTGCACAGCACAAAAAAAGCCGAAGCGTTTTAAGCAACCCTTCATTAGCGCTCCGGCAACACAAACACGAGCAAGCGCTTTCTTTTCTTACCTGTGAAGAAAGAACAAGGGTGAATTGGGGTACAGGGAAAGCGCCACAATGTGTGAATGCCTCAATTAGGCACATGCATCGGGAGCACAGCGCATATACTAACCTACGTCCGCGCTGTGTGCTCCAATCGCATCGCATACCTTCAATTCCTGTTTTGACCTGTGCAGAGCAAGAGAGAAAGGCACCCGAACCCCCAACGAACACAGCGTTGACAACCCTAACGTTTTAACAAAGCAACCAACACGAACGCAATGCATGCGTGTGAAATGACACTGTCATACCTGAGAGGCGGGTTGTCCACCTGCTCTGTGGTGTGGGTTGATTTTGGGAACTTTTCCCTAAGGTTTATGAAATTTTTGATGCAACTGTGCAAAAATATCCTTTAGAACTTTAGAAACTACAGCTCATACCTTCTTTTTCAAGAGCCGTTTACGCTTTCGCAACCCTGTATTTGAAGTCCGCTTCTATTGCGCTTGTCTGCGACTCTGAGTTTTGGTGTCAAAATGACGATTTCGCGCGTGATTTCGTCAATTTTTAGCGATTTGACTTCTTAAATCGCTACACCTTTCGCTAAACCGCAGGATTCCCTCCCTGTTGGGTACATTTTCTATTTTTTTCAGCTCCTGGAGATTTGTGTCCTCCATTGAGAGTATTGCTCCGCCCTGGCCCTTGGTCAGGACGTTTACTAAAGTGCTGTTAATGGAGCGATAGCGGTCCGCACTAGAGCGTTCAACTGTACCCTAGTGGGCAAGCATATGTGCTTTAGGGACGGAGTCCTGGGTTCAAAACCCACTACCTCCAAATTTTCACCAAAAGATGTCGTCGCACGCTGGCGACTTCGGAGGAATCCCCCATCGAAGGGACATCATTCACGGTACATTACACTGTTTTTCAAGGGTACCTACTGTGTTATAAGCTTCTATGAACTGGTGAGAATGTTTTTGGTAGGTTTAATGCATTTTCTGAGGTATTTTTTGGAATATGTGAGGCTTTTTCCCTGGTCCTACTAGCTTAGTTAACTAGTACTCCAGGGGAGAGTAAGAAAACGTCACTGCCATGTCTTTCTTGGAGGGCTTGATCCAGGCCAAGCCCCCCTTAAAACCCTTTTGTTGATGCTAAGACTAACTTAAGTATTTTTATCACTCTTTTGAAGCTTTTAGTACACGTTCTCAAAGTAACTAGGGTTATAACCCTAGCCCCCCATAAAGTTCAACTGAGCGGAGGTATCTTCCTTTATGGAGGATATACCGAACTAAAATAGGCATTTTATGCTTTAGGCCTTGGAGGTTAAGCCTAGTCGTCTCGCACCCCAAGACCCCTATACTCAATTGTCCCTACCACTTATTGTGGTTCTACTTTTTAACTGTTTCTGAATTCAGTTGCTGAGCCAATACATAATCTGTGTCTGGCCTAACTCCTATGCCCCACATTCCTAACCAACTCCATTTCATCCAAAAGAGTGCACATGAAGTGCTTGGTGCTACCTTGGAGGCTAGAGTCAGGCCCGTTTTCACATAAAATCTTTTGTACTATCCATTTGTGATTGAATCTTTGTATTTAAACCTGCTTTGTCTATCTGCAGCCCTTTCGTGTTACACTGTATTTCAAACTCTTCATTGATTTGATCCACATCCTGTTCTGGCTCTACTTGCTCCTTTGGTTTTGGGATTTCACCATCAAAAACCTGCAGGATTTCATCAAACTCTATGGGGCACTCATCAAGGACATCTTTCTTGGGTCATATGTTCTGCGAATCTCCAAAAAGAATAGTTTTTCGGGCTGTCGTTTGTTGGGTCCCCCTCTTCCAAAACGGGCTGCGGGTTGCGTTGTCTAAGACAAGGCTGGTCCCTGTCCAGCTCAGCGTCATCGGCTGAGTGGACATGCTTCATGTGCCAGCAGTGCTATTCTTTTTTTTGCTTGACACTCCCCATAGCTTTCGGCAGGTGGCCATCATCAGCAATGCTGAAGGATGCACCCTCTGCAACACCTCCAACGTATGTGCTCCTTTTGTTAGGAAGGCAACAACGTTAGAAACCATTTGTTGAATCATCAATTAGACTTGCAAGGCTTGTTTAGAGCGCTAAATGTCCGCCCGCGTAAACATATGGTACCATGTGATCAAGTCAAGGGTGCCTGTACTGTCACTCCAGGGTAGGTGCCTGCTTGATTCATAAACTCTCCCATCATTACCTGGCTTTGGAGGGGCAATGGACTGGACCTTGCACGAGGCCTGGCGCAGGGAACAGTCCCAGGCCCCCAAAAATGCATTTTTTGGACCCATCGAGACCAAAGAAAGGGTCAA
This sequence comes from Eutreptiella sp. 'Long Island Sound 2002', assembly GCA_964036045.1. Classification (NCBI taxonomy): domain Eukaryota; phylum Euglenozoa; class Euglenophyceae; order Eutreptiales; family Eutreptiaceae; genus Eutreptiella; species Eutreptiella sp. 'Long Island Sound 2002'. The sequence goes on from OZ038384.1 coordinate 48,389,894, forward strand.
AATTCCTTAAATAAGAGTTCTCTTGGTGTTTCAGAAACGGCTTGATTTTTTGCTAGGCAAAAAAATGGTTTTTTCGGTGTTTTTTTAGGCCCTGTATTTCGGGCACTTTCTGTTGTTTTATACCGTGCAACTTGAGCTGTCTAAGAATGAGTTCCAACATGCAATTGATTTTTATGAAGCCCAACAACAAGGGCCCCAAGATTTCGACATCTGGGACAGCTCACGCGAAGGTAGCTGTCGCCAGACAACAATTTCACGCAGAGAAGACCGTCGTCCACTCACAGCCAAGGAGGTGGAGAAGTTTGACAAGGTGATGCATGAGTTCTTCAAGAATTACAAGAGCCCCATTGGCTCTGAGAGTGGTTAACCCTCTCTAATCTATTTTGTATGATTTTGTTAAGCCCTCCGCCAGTCCTGCCAGTCCTGCCATATTCCCAGTGATATACATTCAGGAGTATATGTTGTAAATACTTCTATTTTCTGGCTACTCTTGCCATTGTTTAATTGTACTTTACTTATTTTTGAGGTTGTTTGAACCACACACTTTACTTGCACCAAATTGATTTTATAATTGCTTAATTTGCTTATGTCTTCTTGCCCAAGGACTCTGTTTTTCAGGATGGGTGTTTTTCGAAACCCCGAAGCAGTAAAAGCAAGTAGAGCAAAGCATGAGTTACTTTTATCCCTTAGAGGTTTCTCTAAACAAAGCTCATAGAAATCTTTTAATCAGGGGGGTGATGCATATGGGACCGGATACAACCGCACGGCACGCACACGCAACACCGACACGACCCGGCAGGACGCCCAGATTCCCGTCCAGCACAGCACCCACCTCCGCCCCCCCCCGCCACCAGCAGTGCCACCCCGACACCAACCTCCCCCACCCCCCCCCCACCGGGACGAGGCCACTGGGGCACCACGCGAAGACCCCCACCAAACCCCCGCCACCCCCAGCCCCCGCCAACACACACCACCGCGAGTCCCCCCTCCCGCGGCCACCAAGGGAAACCCCATCACCAGACCCCGCATGGGACAACGACGGCCACCCCTCCGAACCGACACCACCCCCCTCACCACACCCCGCACACCTGCCGCCGCACCGGCCGGACCCTACACCCTACACAACCCCGCAGCGGTACGGCAGCAGGTCTGGGCCCTCAGAGACCAAGAGGCGCTACGCCTCCACACCTTCGGCACCACCCAGCGCATCCGGGCGGCCGGCCTTGTCCAGGCGGCCACCCTGGGGGAGGGCGTCCGAGACTTCCTCTTCCATGCCTTCCTCAACGTCGCCTGACGCGTGTGTCGCTGGACAGCGTGGAAAGAATAAAAGAGAACGAAGAGAAAAGCGCACCAAGAGAAAAAATAAGCACAGAAATCATTTTTACTGACCTCAAACCCCCCCCCACGAATTTTTGCGCCGCTGTTTGGCGAGGTCAGCAGAAAATTCCGCACATCCAGACCTCAGCGAGAACAGAGAGGAGAAAAAGACAAGACAGTGAATCTCGTGCTTGCCCCAAAACAACTAAGAAAGTGCATGTCGTAGGACTAGTCCAAAGGAGCGTGAAAACGACGAACAACGGCAAAGAAAACAAAAGTATGTTCCGACGCGGCGAGGTAGGGAGCCGCCAAGAGAATGCCACGCCCCAACAAACACGACGCCCAAGTGGCACGAGACCAACGCGAAGAAAGACAAAAGGGAGAACTCAAGACTACACTTCGGGCAAGGCAAGAAAATATATGGCAAGCAAACACCAAACAACCACACGTAAAAGCGCTTACTCTTGGGCGCCGCCGAAACCAAAGAGTGGAGTCACCAAGCATAAAGCATCACGCGCTAAAGACCGACGAAACCTCTCATTCCCATGCCCTTGTCTTTTTATACCACATGATACCTACCTTGCCCGCGGAGGAAACCAAAATGAACGGCACCACGAGGCGAGGCGAACACCGAACATGACAAAGCGCCAACGAAACAACAAGCCGCCAAGCAACACACGGCAAAGAGACATGACACAACCCTATGTGTCACGAGCACACCATGACACAACAACCAACCATGCAACACCACACGACAACGCAAAAAACCGCGTGCCAAGAGACAACACACACCCAAACGCCGCACAACATCACTCAAAACAACAGGACACGATGCAACACAACACCGCAACACGCGCACCACCACAACACAACGAGAGCGCCACGCCATACAACACAACAATCCACAACATGACGGCGCTACATGACACAACAGTGGAGCGCAACCAACATACGTATTACACAACACCACGCAACGCCGAGACACAACTCAAAACAACAAGCCCGCCAACAAGATACACTTCCCCAAAACAAACAACTAAACAACTATACACAATAACGCAAAATGCTACACACTACAACCAACCGCCAAGCAACAACACGCAACACTGCGTGACAATACCCAACGCCACACACCAACATACAACCCAACGCAACACGACGCAACACGACAACACAACAGGAGTAGCACCTCGACACAATACAGGAACAATACGACATCACGGTAGAACACAGCAACACATAATGTGACACGGTGCCACACGACGCAACAATGACGCGCAACCAACGTACCAACAAGACAACACACCATTAATAAACCACGCAACAACGAAAAGAGCCACAAAACGTGCCACAAAACACCGCCGCAGAACGAAAACCCATCAAAACCCACCGAAATCAACGAGAACAATACAACACAATGCAACAAACCACAGGGCAACGCACCACAACGGACCGCCACAAGACAACCCACTACACCACATGACACGGCACGACACAACACAACAAGACATAACCCAACATCAATCCAAACCCAACGCAACACACAATACCGAACACCACGACACAAAGCAGCACCACAAAACGCGCAACACAACAAAAGCACACAAGGAAAAACCGCACAACACAGCAACAGGTGGAGCCCACCAAGTACCAACACGAAACACGGCACACCACGACGCACTGCAACGCCACACCACGCCGCACAACGTAAACACCAGCACAAACCGCAACCCGGCACCCGAGGCAACGACATACCACAGCCACCACACAACCCAGCACGACGCAACGCGCCACAACACACCACACAGCACAACCACTACACAACACGCCGCAAGGCGGCACGCGACAACAACCAGCGATACACAACATCGTCACAAAACAAGAAACACCACAGCAAAACGAAAAAATACACAACACCACGTAACACAACGCAATACTACACCACACAACCAACGATCACAAAACGACACACGACGCGACATGGCGAAACCAATGCCTGGCACAACAGGACACCACCCAACGCAACACGACACGACGCAAAACACGCTGCGACACGACGCAACGACACAACCACGCGACGCCACACGACCAAACACCATCCTACGCGACACAACATGACAACGCGGCTACACAACGCCGCGCCACGTCACCAACCACAATATTCTCCGAAAACAACGTGCCGCAACCCGCCACAACATGGCACGACGCAACGCATCACCTGAGCCTACCCTGTGTGCCGCAGCCCTTCCACATGGCTGACGCTGACCGGTTCAGAGACCTGACATAAAGAGCGCAGTTTGTGCAATGGACTACAGTGGACGAGCAGAACCGAGGAGACACCAAAGCAGAGGGCAAGAAGATGCCCAAATGTGAAGCTCCACGTCCCCGACCGAGAAAGCGGTGCGGAGTCTGCTCGGAGGTACTCGACGAGAACCGCGCTCCGCTCCTTGGGCATGACCTCGGCTGCGGCAGGGCCGAGCAGCTGCACTGGTTCTGCAGCCCGTGCATCAAGCACTTTCATGTCTGCCCACTTTGCCGACGGTTGCATCCACTCTGCACAGCTCTGCCGCCACACGAAACACAATCCAACGACCTCACGCTCCACACACTGCGCACCCTGATTACCCAGAATGTTTGGAACAATGGCGCGGGGAACACCCCCGACGTTGAGTGGTCGGACGTCCTCAGCGACGAGGACCCGGCGACACCGCCACCCCGCCCCCCCCGGCGCGGACCAACATGGGCGCTGCGAGACAAGGGGGCGGACCCCACGATTTACGTCCCGGACTACGAACATTATGACAACGTGCCACGGGGCAGTCTACCCCCCGTTGGCAATCTGCCAGAAAGTTGGGGCCCCGTCACCACCATGAACCTCAACAATTCCCGCACCACCAACGTCACCCTCACCACCCGCCTCCCGTTCGCCTTTGGCTGGCTGGTGGGGGACGCGGGGTGGGCAATGGGGGTTGTCCGAGGCTCCCATGGCGGCGAATGGGGGGATGTCTTCCACCGCAGCGGGGCCCTGACCGAGGCGGCGCCCGAGAGGCTGATGGCGGACGTATCTCACGTGGAGGGGCATACTCCTCCCCCGCAGCCTCGCACCATTGGCAGGGCGCGCCCAACAGCCACACGTCCCGAGGCCGCAGCCGGGCATGTACGGCAATGCGGCTGTCGCCAGGATGATGGCCGGAGCTGCGCGGCACCACAGCTCCTCCTCCTTCACCCGAAGAACCGCGACCATCACCACCCTCCCGCCCCGATCGCGCGCCACAGCAGCAACCAGGGCCACAAATGTGAGCGGTCTGGCGCCATCGGGAGTCGGCGCGCAGCAAAGCCCAACGGCCTCCACGTCCTACAGCCCATCCGCCTCCGTCCCCCACGCATCCGTCAACTCACCACACCGACAGCAGGCCGCCGACGCCACGCGGACTACGGGCGTTCCGGCACCATGGGGGCCGGCACGCCACAGAGCCCGCGACAAGAATGTGGATCCAAACAGGCATCACAACGACACCAGACACAACACCACACAGCCACAACGATCCGAGAACTCCGGGCGTCACCTGCCAGGAGCGGAGCCGTGCCCAGCCCCACGAATACGGCAGCAGTAGGCACCCAACCCGAACAACCCCCTGGCAACGCACACCCACAAATGGGCCCAGCCCCGGGCCCAACAGGCGACTCGCCTCCACAACCACAAACACCACCCGGCGCTTCCACACGCGGCCGCCAGCCGGCAGCCCGCCAGGCAGCGACGATACAGGCCCACCCGGAGCCCCGCCCACGCCACGGCACACCAAACCGGCCGACGGAGGGACCCGCACACGCGCCATCTGAAGGCCCCCCCACACAGACACGCACCGCTACCCCGTCCGACACCACCAACACCCGGCCCTTCCGCATTGTGCGCCCCCAAGCCCACAACCTCACCGACAGCCCCAGTCTCCAGGCTCCGGCGACACCCAGCGCATCGGCCCCTGGGGACCATCCGCGGGCCCCGGCACAAGCCGAACCGGCATCCCAGCGGCACCACTACCCACCAGCCGGGTCGGCAGTGCGGCCCACAGAAACATCATCTCGCAGTCACCCGGCCCCCGACCCGGGCCGGAACCCAGACCCGGACCCGGCACACGCCACCGTCCCGGCTGACACCCCGCGGTCCGCCGACCCGGGAAACCAGCCCGGACCGACGCTCGTGTCGGAAGGCCACACCCGAGAGACAGCGCGACCGACGGGCGACGCAGCCACGCTGCCCGCACCGCCCGCCCAGCAACAACGGGAGGAGCCCACGGTGGGCGCCACGGAGACAATGCGGGGACCCCCACAGCGGACAGAAGCGCCACCGCCAGCAACGAACCTACCCCAAACGGGGAGACCTGGCGGGGGGGCGGACCAGCCAGAAAACCAGCGTGCTGGCCCACCGGGCATAGCAGCAAACGGTTGCAGCGAGGCATCAACTGCTGGACAAACTAGAACGGAGCCTGAAGAACCAGTGCCAGACGCCGAGCATGACGCCAGCCTCCCCCCACCCATGGGGTGCAACCCGCGGGTCGCGCGGACGCCACCCCCTTAGCGACCCCGGCGCATCACGCCAGCGCAAGCGCGCCGGGGGAGGTGCCACCACGGCGCCCACCTGAGACCCGCGCAAAGTCCGAAGCCCCGGAAAACTACACGCGACACGCCGCAGCGCGCAGCCGACAGGGAAACGTCGCCCAGCGGGCACAACCGCGGTGAAGACTCTTTCCATGCCTTCATGGAGTCCTGCAAGAGTGACCCCCACGCGGACCCAGCACCAGCGGCCCCGCGCGTCCGCCCAGAGCCACGACGCGACTATACAGAGGGCACACCCCTCACGGCATCACGCCAGGAACACCTCCAGCGCGACTACACCGTCCTGGAAAAAACTGAGCATGCTACCGCCGGGGATGGCGGGCCCACGACCGCAAGCAGGTCAGAGAACCAGGCCCCAGGCGAGCGCGGCGCCCCAGAGAGCTGGAAACGCGTGGAGGCGGGCACCAACACCGCTAGCGAGCCTACCGGCCAGCCACCGGGGATAACCCCGCCCTGGGGGCGGGGGCATCTGGACTACGCGCGCTTGGAGGGCAACGCCCGCCACCCCAGCGACCAGGCGGAACAGGCGGCAGCCGAAGACCTCGGCCTATGGATCGACAGGCTCAACACAGAGGAGCAGCTCGCCCTGGCAGTCCGCATCCGATGGCGGCTTACTTCGCGGTCCCGCCACCTCGCGCAGGGAACCCGCACCATGGAAGACATCACCTTCGCCCATCAGACGGGGCACACGCCCCCAGCAACCATGGACCACCCTGGCCACTCGCACTATGTGGCCACCCGGCTCATGGCCAATATGGGGGCCTACAGCCCGAACGACATGAACGGACTACACTGGCAAAAGCACCAACGCGCAGCCCTGCGCATCCATACGGCCATGCATTAAGGCACAACGTCTGGGACATCCCTGGATCCCCGGGCTACCAAGGGCACACCTCAGGCCAGGGGCGACCACGGTCCCAAGAGGTCCCGGAGCCACCCAGGCAGGCGGCGCGCCGTAACTCCACAGAACGCCACCAGGGGCCATCATCCGGAGTGGGTTCCGCCTCTGGCAGGTACAGAAGCCCCCCCCGACCGTTCGCTTCGCGGAGGGGCCAAGGCAGTCCTCACACCTCAGGGGTGCAAGGCGGCACGCCGGAGCGGCACCAGGAGACAAGGAACCCTGTCCGCTCCTGGCGCTGCAGCCGCACGCCGCCTCCCGCAGCACGGCGAGTCGTCTTCCACGAGGATACGGACAGAGGCCATGGAAGTCCCAGCGACCTCCACGCCCAACGGACATCATCTACCACCGATCTCCGACGCCGGTCCAATAGGCGCCGCACCGAACGGGCGCACATCCCCACAATTCCCACGCCAGCCGAGCGAGAGCGACAAGTAAGAAAAAGTGCTTTCCAATGCTCTGAGGCATACTCTAGTTGTATTAGGGATGCACTGAGCATCCAGGCATTTCTAACTTAGTATTGGCCCCACCAAAAGTGGTGATAACACATTTTGACCTATGGAACCAAACACCCAATCAAGATATGGAGTGGACCCCTTAATCCCCTTTCAATGTGAGGCAAATCATCTTTTCCTGAGTTGACTGAGAACTGACATATCCAGGGCAGAGCCTATGACTTTATCTATGTTTTTCCATGAATTCTTAGCTGTCCTAGTGGTATGCACCCTAGGGGGCTGGGCACCTCTTTTTGAGAGGTCCTGGGTTCAATTCCCGGTCAGCCTAGCTAAGTAGGAAGATCCCATGTGACATGGCAGTGACCTCATCGCCACATGCCCTGCCACCTCAGCGCATATGGGACCCAAAACAAAGAGTGCACATCTCCTGAGATGGCACTATGGAGATGGAGTGACCATGGGGCAGTTTTCCAACTCTTTTCCAAAACATTTCAGCTATCTTTGTGAATATGCAATCCGATTTGACCTGAGTTGCAGTTTCTGTGAATATCCTTTCATCTTTCACTGTTTACACTGCAGCCCTTCATGCTTTGATCCTGATTCTCTTCTCCTTGCACACCTCTGGCTTGGGTTATCCTGGATTGACTGTATTTCACCAAACAAAAGGTTTTCATCTCCAAAAACAAGCAGCAGGAAACCCTACACCAGCAGCAAGGAGCAGGAGAGACAAAACCACAGTGTTGAAACCACTATAAACATTTCTGGTAGCAGAGGCAGACTGTCTCTGCGCACCGGCAGCAACCCCGCGCCGTACATCCAGTGCGCCGAACAGTCACATATAAGCAGAAGGGCGAACGAAGATGGACACAAGGAAGGAGGACGCCGACGTGAAGACAGCGCCAGCGCCTGAGGCACCGGCAAGGCCAGCACCTGGGGAACCTGGACCTGGACCTAGCGGCGCTGTACCTTCGGAGCCCTTACATGGGCCAGTGGAAGTGGCTGAGGACTCGTTGAATGGACTCCAGACGGCCTTCAGGGCCCTCACAGTCGAGGAGGTGGTCACTCAGCCTGTGAAGAGGAAGGGAGAGAGCGAGAAGGATGCTGGAGACGAAGCAGACGAAGGAGAGGAACAAGGGCAAGACCTGACGAATGACCCTACCTTCGAAGGCGCACCAAGCGCTTCTGGCCTCCACGCATCACCCTCTCCTATAACCACCACACTCCCAATTCCAGACCCAGCCGCTGCAACATCCACTCCCATAACCAACCCGCCTATGGCAGAGGGCACAGGCTTTACTGGCATGCCTCCCTACCCCGCCTATGGTATGGGCCCACCTACCACTGCGCTCCCTGAGGCAACTACTGCCAGTGAGCCGGTGGCTTCCAGCTCTGTGCCGCGATGGTATGCGGCTGAATATCCCCATCCACTACCCGCTACTGGAACCTATGTGGATGTTCCTGGGTATGCACCTGGGTATGCAACCTTGAGTGGGTTGAGGAGAGGACCTGAGTCTCTCGGAGGCAGGAGTAGAGGATCGGGGAGATCCTCCAACAGGTCCCTGACGCGGTCGGAGATCAACAGAGTGCTCCGAGGAGCCACTTCAAAAATCGTGGGCGACCTCACTCAAGAGATCCGGGAGAAACTGGAGCCCCTGATGATACCGCCCCAAGCGTCACCTACGACGGTGGGAATGTCACCCCACCGAGTACAGGCCAACCACCTGGCGGCAGAGTTGACAAACACCTTGGGGAGCCTGAGGAGTCGACCGATGCCGACTCCTGCACCTATACCGAGAAGTCCTTTCGTACCGAGAACGGCCCAGCCGCCCTACAGCTACGTGACGAACTCTACGAGGGCCGAGCTGGGCTGGCTGGGGCTGACAGCCTTAAGGTCAATGATGGACGTGGAGCCTTATGGCTCTAGTGATCTAGGCGGAGACCCCTCCGATGATGAGCCGCCGTCAATGACTTCTACTTCGCCCTCGGAGCACGATGACCCGGAGGACCCCGAGGACCCAAGGGGGAAGAAGAAGAAGAAGAAGAAGAAGACCCGACGCCCTGAGGGACGCAGGTCTCAGGAGGCGAAGGCTATTGCCACCTCCAAGATCGTGGTGAACCTGCCTGAGTTCACAGGCAAGGACCTCAGCGAGTTCGCTGAGAATTTTGGCCGGTTTCTCCGATTGACCGGCCAAACCCACGCTAGTGGGCGAGTCAAGTGTGATCTGCTCCTGCAGTGCTGCAGGACCAAGTACCTGGAGAAGCAGGTCAGGCAGATCGTGACTAACTCCGCCACCTTTGCCGATGTGTTGGTTGCCCTGGAGAGGCAGTACCTGACCTACGAAACGGACCTCTCTATCAGGGCCGAGATCCAGAACCTGCCCGTGCTGCCCAACAACCCCAAACCTGGCAGGGTCTCTGAGCTGTTGGCTGACCTGGACCACTGGGCTGGACGACTGACGCCCGGTTCCTACAGCAGCAACGACCTGCTATTCTGGTTGGTGGCCAAGCTCCCTCGAGAGCTATGGGATGAGTGCCGTTCGACGGCGGAGCGCAAGGCTAGATCCCTCCGCTACGAGGATCTATGCGTGCTACTCCTGGAGCCGGCGCTGGAGAAGGAGAGCGACCAGGACTTGAACAACTACCGTCCGGGTGGTGGAGGTTCTGGAGTCCATGGCAAAGGGTACCAAGGTTCCCGACCTGGGCAGGGGACTACCCCCAAACACACCCACGCCCGTATCATGGAGAACGTTAAGGAGCTCTTCTGGTGTGATGCCAGAGACGAGCAGGGCCACCTGCAGCATGCCCCTGACTGCGAGCAGCGAGACTGCTTCGTAGTCCAGGGGAAGCAGCAGGAGAAGAACACCGGCGCCAAAGCGAAGCTGCCGGATCATTACAGGTGCACCATCACGTGTGCATTCTGCGGGAATGCTGTTTTCAGCGCTTGTGAGGCCGACGGATCGTCCCTTACTTGCTTGCTCTCTTCCAACTTTCGGTGACCTGCCATTAGAGTGGCCATATACCCCCCCCTGCTGAATCCAGAGGAGGATGGCCCCTCTCTTCTTCTATTCGTCACTCACCCCCCTGCTGAATCCTTGGGAAACCAGGTGGGGCGACTGATCTTCATATTTCTGAGCTCTTGGGGCCTTGAAGCCCATACGACGTTGCGCAACGGATGCCGCTGTCATCGGCATTGCGATTTTTGAGTGTGTGGTCTGGTCCCATGGCACCTGCGGGGTCCAGACCAGTCGACGTGTGTCTGCAGACTATATATGGCCTGGACCCAGGCGTTTTCCTGTCCACCCTCCTGCATTTGCCTTATCCTGACCGTGGCGTGGTTTGGCACTCTGTCCAGAGTGTGTTTACACGCCTATTTACCCCGCTTGTTTTGCTTTTCTGTTCCCCAGGATATGTGCATTTGTATGTTACGATTGTCAGCCCATCACCGACAGATGGACTGTTTTCTCCCCCCCGAGGGGATGCGAATCGCAATACAGAGGCGCCCTGAGTCGCCGTATACATGTTCATACACAGGGTCCAGCCTGGACCAGTACCGCATTACATGTTCTTCTGTTTGAGTGCCTGTGATACCGTGTTGCCCTATTCGCTGTGGGGTGGAGATCCTGATGGCGCCAGGCGGGAAGCCCAGTTGCCTGACTACACTCCCAGCGGTCCGCCACTGTCACTCCAAGTGTGAGCCTACCGATTCGCAGACGCACTTGCAATCGGATGGCAGCCTCCGGTGCTCCTGACCTCGGTCAGTCTGCCTGGGAAACTGGTGGTTTGAGGAGTCGACGCCTCCGCCCACACTGCATGAGGACTCCCTCATGTATGGCCTTCGTGGTAATAGGGCGAGGGAAAAGACGGCCTTGATGCCCGATCCCTTCAGGAGGAGCTCCCTTAAGATCCCTTAAGGAGTTCGGCTGTATCACTCTGGACTCGCGTCGTATGGATATGGACATGGTGCGCCCGAGGAAGGACCCGTGGGGACTCTCCCCAGTCGGCGGGCCTTGGGAAGCTTGGGGTAGCCTGATGGATCTTTGTGGTCGCTCTCCACCTGTGGGACAACCTCGGTCGTCGTGTGTCGCCTATGTTGGCCGTGTATGCCACTGCCAATGTGGTGGTGACCGTAGCAGCCGGCACCCGGTGCGCCTGGTATGGGTTAACGGGTCCTTTGGATGCCGAACAATCGCCGCCAGCACCCGGGACTTGATACTTGATACTATACATGTGCTACGAGCTTTTACAGCATCATACCTATCTTACTGTGGGATTTGGGCAGCCTACCCTGCGTCAGCCTGAAGTGAGGATGTGACACCCCCCCCCCCTTCAGGAAATGGTCCTGGGTACCCGCTGCCATGCGTGGGTGTTATCGAGCCCCCCCCCAGGGTTTGCTCTAAGGAGGGGGGTGAAGCGGTACCCAGAACCCCATGGCTAGGTTACGGCATACAACCCGTCTCCGGTCCACTAACCCCGTGTACGGAAGGGAAGACCGGTCTCCGGTCCACTAACCCCATGTACGGAAGGCGCCCATTGACGCCCGGTGCGAGCCCGGCGGGAGCGTGTTCCGTGCCGTAAAGCCCCGCATCGGCAACCGATGCACCGCCAGCGGAGATTTGTGTATCAGAATATCAGGAATCAACAGGGTTTTATTTTCATATTGTTTCCGTCAATTTTTACGCTTCCGTTCTGATATTCACTGTTTTGACTGCTGGCGGTTGGATCGCGACTTTACCGTAACCGCCAGCTTAACTGTAATTAATGGAAATTTTAACGCAATCCGTCACGAAGGCTCCAAAGTCGTCAGGAACTGCATGGATGCTTCCGCAATTTTCACATCTTACACTCGCAGCCTTAATGCGAATTTTTCAGGATGTCGAAATCGGATTTTCGACCTCGACATCCCCGCACTTGATTTGACCTCTTTCGAGTGGACCTATGTGCTTCCCTATGCACGAATCAACTTTCCTTTTATCCTGCCCTCCATTTGTCTTAAAGATATGGGCAAAACAAAGTTGATTCGTGAGGCCACTTGTGAAGGTCATATCTCGTGTTGCTTGCGAGGAATGACAATAAAGAAACGTGGGATGTATTCACAATACTCCCGACGTAATTTAGGAAGCTTTATATGCCTTGCGTTTCCACACGTGCGCGCTAGTGTAATGGATCATGGTCAAGAGGGTAGAGTTTGCGTTATAACTCTTTGGCCATGACATTGCGTGCGTTAAGATAACTTTCGAGTGTAGCGCGCAAGTGTTGGTGTTGCATAGGAACTCTCCTTGAGTTCCTATAGGCGATTGACACAAAGTTATGCCCTTGGAGGGGCATGACATATCGTGGGGGGAGCTATTTTTTTATGGCAATATGTGGTATGTGCCATGTGTTGTGTTGCGTGCCCATTTGGCGGGTCCATCGCTCCAAGCCGAACCCGCCAATGGACCTCATATTGTGTAAGCCCCTTCTCCATACTCCCCACGATCAATTGCGAGCCTAACCTTCGTGAAGGGAAGCTTGTGTGGTGATCCCGAAGCGATGCGTTGGGAGCAAGGTCTGTGTTTTGCAATTTTCCATGTTTTCATGTGCCCACTTGGGAAGTAGCGCTCGTAGCCTTTCAAAGCGCCCCAAGTGGAGCACATACGTGGAATCGGAGGTTATTGGTGTCAAGTCATTATGTTTAGAAGGATTAGTTGATTGCACGATCCAAGCCGAAGATATTATAATATAATTGTGCACCTTTCAAGGCACTTTTGTGTATCTTTGTCCCAATTTTGCCGTTTTTGGCCCGTCATGATGTCAAGTGGCCACCGTGTATCTCAACGTTGCGCTCAATTGACATCATGACTCAAGTATGTTTTGAGGGTACATACTTCGGTCCCCAACATATCTCGGACCCGGCGAATAATTCCTCTTGGGCTTGGCATATCGTGGCCGCCATGTTGGCGATTTGGGACCATCCCAAATCATGGGCTCACTTGGCGACCCTGCCATTCCCAAAACCGGAGGAGTTGGGCGACGCCCAAAAGATATGTTGGACACACATGACTTGATACCAATCCTATGGCACACTCCGGTCCGAGTCGGGCATGTGCCTCATTTGCCCCAACCATGAGTGTGCGCATTTTTGGCCATTTTGAGCAATTTTCCACTTTTGCTGCCCGCCGTGCACCATGTTCTAATTTTCGTGCACGCCGGACGCTTGGACCAATGGACCATATATGATATGGGTGATATGGATATTGGTCCCCATGGTTCACACACCACGTGGGCGAAGCGGAGCAACCTTCGTTAAGGCGATAGCCCAAAATGAATGTGGACAATTTTGCCATTTTGGCATTTGTGGACCCAATTGGGATCGTCACCACGCCGAGTGGCATGGAGATCTTTGAGAGCCAAGGTCATGGGAGTCTCTGTTGGACTCTTGGTGAATCACGTATGGAATGGCGGATCCGATCTCCAAGCCGGCGTGGAGATATACTATTGAGAGCACCCCAAACTTTGGCTCATTTCGAGCAGCCAAAATGACCCCATTTTGGGACCCCAATTTCCCCCTTCCGTGTGGTCAATTGGCGGCCCCATTTCTCTATGCCCACAGGGAGCCCGGACCTAATTCGAAGTTTTACACTCAGATATATGTCCTAGGTCCTGCCTCCTGCCCTGTGAGCCATTGGCCTTACCTTGGCCGGGCGAGCCACGCGTGGGTATGACGCCAATTTTGGTGATTTTGGCATCAGGACCCCACATGACTCATCCGTGTTGCCCTGATGCCGGGACCTCAGAGGGAATCAGGTTGGTTGAGGGCTCCAGGGAGTTCGTAATCGAAGGGCATAGGGTCAGTTGCCTCGTCCCTACCTCTGGCGGGTCCGGACGAGTGGTCAATTTTGAAGTTTTTCAAGCTAATATCAGTTTGGGCTGAAACAGCCCATTTTCAGCTACCAACTCCTGAGGGATAATGGCGGGGCCATATCTCTGGCTCAGGGTGGAGTTGGGACCCGCCGTTAGGGGAGCATGGGGGACTACTGTCGGCTCGCCTTGGAGCTCCTTGGTTCCCAGGAATTCGCCTGTGGCTGGGCGGGACACCCCCCCTATTGGCAGGGTTTCAGGGTCCGGACTGAGCAGGGCATGGGTTGTGTTTGAGCCCCCGCCCCCACCAGCCACTGTGAGGGTCGGACCTCGGATTGGGATACAAGTTGGGATAGAGTGTCTATTGTCCTGTGATGCCCTTACCTCAGTCCAGTCTTAACCCCATGTGTACATATCCTGATGTGTTGCTGTACATACTTTCGTTCCCTCATTTCAGAGTGGCAAGGATTCTGAAACGCTTTGTCACATGACAGGAGCGTATTGATGCCCTTGTGAGCGTAGTGCTTTGCCTGCCTGCTCACTTGTGCGTGTCACCGCAGCGTCCTGTGGCCGGCCCCCCACGGGCGACTCAGCTCACGATGGTTCACGAACTGCAGCCCGATGGCCGCTTCCTTCGTGCCTCCCACCATGTACTGGCCGTTCGCCACCTTCAGCCTGACAGGTTTCCGACTGTCGGTCAGACACTCTGGTGGAAGTAGGCCAGCCTTGACCAAGCTGACCTGAGCTCCCGTGTCGACCAACACGTCGAAAACCTTTTCCACTTCCCCGCATAGGGCACGGACCTTAAGATGCAACTGCCGCTCGCGCCCAACTCGGCGCACGGCGTGCAAGCTCAGGATCTCCGGCCGTTCCAGAAGCTCAACAAGCGACTGGTGCAGGTCGTGGACAATGGGCTCAGGCTGCCCATCTGCAGCATCCAGCTGCGGTCCGGGTGATCCTCTGATACTCTCGGAAAGATCTTGTAGTACATCAAACACATTCTTGGTCGCGAAGGACGGACGGGTGCAAGGGTTGGTGCCTTCACTTGCCCTCACCCCGCCTCCGCGACTGGGCGCCGGACCGGGCCTTCCGCCCGCGGCAATCCCTTTGTGTTTACCGACTCCCGACAGGGATGGTTCGGCGCTTCCCACGTCACCATCCTGCGACCGCCCTAGCTGGGGCCCTTGGCTGCAGGGGCTCCGCTAGGGGGCGTCGGTTGTGGAAGAAGGGGTGTTCTCCTCCGCATCAACCTCGTTGATGCCCTTCTTTCTTCTTTCGCTGCGAGTAGGCTTCTTGTCCTTGTCCTTGTTCTGGTTGTTCTGGTTGTTCTCCTTGTTCTTGTTGTCCGACCTGGGGACCCAGTTCCGCTTGATCTCCTGGATCTCCTTGGCCAACTCGGTCCCCTGCGACACCAGCTTGGAGAGCTCGTCCCTGTCCACCTCCACCTTGGCTTCCCGGATACCCGCGGGCGCACGCTTCTTCGACCTGTGCGCCTTCTTGTAAGCCTCCGTGTCGGCCTTGTGGACGGGGCATGTTCGGTGGTCATGGTTGAAGCCTCGCTTCCTCCCATAACACACGAAACAGCCCTGAGGGTGAGCTCGTATGAAGTCCCCAAAGGACAGCGGAGGGTCGCCAATGCGGCGAGGGTCCCTCTTCTCCTGCTTCCTCCAACCCTGCTGCAGGGGCTTCCAGTTTCCCGGCTTGCTCCCCGCGCTCAGGTTCTTGGCCACGAAGGCACACATGGCCACTTCGGCGGGCTCATCGTCGTCGTCATCGTCGACGAGAATCTCATCGCTGCCGCCTCCCGCTGGGTCCATGGCAGCTTCCCCGCTAGGTCCCTCGCCAACGTAGTTGACGTCGCGGTCGCCGGGCCTCAACCCGCGGGTGTGGTGGAGGTTTCGGTACTCCTTGAGTACTTCCTCGCCAACCCACTCCAGGATCTCGTCGCAGCTCATCCGCGCCGGGATGGCCTGCAGACGGATGGTCTGGCCGCTCAACTCACACTCGCCAAGGCGCCACATCGCGGTCTTCTCGCGATCGCCCGAGACGGTGATGAGGAGAGCGTTCCGCAGGGAGTGCCGTTTGACATCCCGGGCCACGTTCTTCTTCGCCCAAGCCACCACGTTCGTATGATACTCCTTGGGGAGCATCATCTTGACCGTGTGGTTGGACTTGGCCCGCTTGGATTCCTCCTTGGTGACCCTCTTGATCCATGCTTCCGGCAGCATGGAGAGCAGGCGAGCCTGCTCGTCACCCTCGTTCCAATCCTCCACGTTGCGGCGGTGGAGGGTGTATTTCCCTCGGAAGTCCCACCAATCCCGCAGGCGGATCTCCCGTCCATCATGCTCAAGCTTGATGGACTTCCACCGCTTGGCAGCCACCTGCGGAGCGTCCACCCGCTCCTGCTCGTTGAGCCACTTCTTGGCTTCCTTGAGGGTCTTGATCTTCCCCTCCTTGGTCGCCATGAAGTATAGCTCTCCGAGCACTTCCGGCAGGCGGTACCTGAACCGTCTGAAGACATATCTCTCCGCATCCGCGTGAGGCATGTCTTCAGTGACCGTCAGCCCCCAATCGTCCAGCTTCTCCAAGAGGCGGTCGAGGTTGAGGGGGTTGCCATCGTACATGGGGGGCTTGATGTCCTTCAAGTCTTCCCACACGGCGGCATCCGCGGCCTTAGAGACCATTAACGCCGGCCGCGAGGTCGACCGAGGTTCCCATCGGCCTCGCCCACGGACTCCCACGGCCGCCACGTCCATCTCCTCCATGGAACCCCTGTGGCTACGCCGCGGTTCCTCTATGTACGCTGAACCAAAGTATTCACGCCGTACTTCTTCCATGTACGCATCCTCATCACGGCGCCGGCGGCTGCGTTCAGCGGCCTCCCGTCGTACACCACGCGGCGGGCTGATGTCGAACTCCTCCAGGTCCAGGTCCAGGTCCTCACCTTCGCCGACATCCCACTCCACGTCTCCTCTGGGGACCTCATCCCTGAGTCCACCATGACGTCCTCCAGCAATTGGGATTGGCACCGGGGCTGGTGCCGGGCGTCGGGGGCGTACAGGCGTCCGCGGTGGAGCACGGCGGTTGTGGTAGTCCGAGCTGAGCCACTCATCGCGCCAATCCTCACTGCCACTGCCGGGCGGCACGCGCTCGTTGCGGCGGCCCGCGCTGTGGTGAGAGGGGGCGGTGGGAGAGGGGGCGCTGGCGCCGGGGCGACTCCTGGGGGCTCCGCCGGGGGCGTGGGGTCTGCCTGGACCTGGTCCGGGTCCCCAGCCGTCGTCCGACGAGCCAGACTCCAGGGGTGGGTGGTCGCTGCCGACGCTCCCACGGGCTTCCAGCGCGTCCAGCCTCTGCTGCAGGCCGCTGATGACCGTGTTCAGCGACTTTGTCTCGGCTCTGGCGATGTCCAGGTCTTTCTGCGCGCGCGCGGCGACCTTGGAGATGCGAGCCATCTCGCCCTTTCCCGTGTCTACCTCGCACTCGAGGGAAAAGACCCTCCTGCGGAGGTAGACAATCCACCACCAGGTGGTATCCGGGTCGCCGTTCCCTGGTGGGTCGTCGGGGTCCCCAGGGGGTCCTCCAGGAGGGCCTCCGCCGGGTCCGCCCGGTCCAGGGGGTCCTCCCCCGCCCGGTGGTCCGCCTCCAGGGGGTCCACTTGGTGGGCGTCCTCCAGGGGGTCCTGATGGTCCTCCGCCAGGGGGTCCCGGTGGGTCTCCGCCGGGTCGCCTCGGTGGGTCCGAGGATGGGCGCTTCTTCGTGATGCCGAAGTCCATGTCGTCATCCTCGTCCATGTCGCCCGACCTGGGCGTCTCGGTCTCGGAAGACTCCGAGCTCCGGTAGGGAGGAGGGAGATCCTCATCCTCACCTTCCGGTTCCATGCGGACGTCTCCGCCTCCTCCGCCCGTCCAAGCCACCACTTGGCGATGTCGGCGGCCTCGTTCATCCCCGTCACTGGCGGTGAAGAAGGGGTCACTGTCGTGGGGGTGTCCACCCGCTGGCCTCCGCGGCCTCTCGGGGGTCTTCCCCTTGCCCTTCCTCCGTCGATGGGCGGTGGGGCCACTGCTCCCACTGCTGCCCGTGTCCGCCTCATCCAGCGTCATCCTGGAGGAGGCGTCCCCTTCGAAAAGCTTTCGAAGGGTCTCCACTCGTGATCCTCCCGGGGGAGTCTCGCGGCAGAGTTTGGCCTCTGCCTCCTCCATTGCGGCGGCGGTGGCTGCGGCAGCTCGCACTTCGGCTTCCTCCCGAGCACGAGCCGCCTCGGCTTCCCGGGCCTGCTGCAGCCGCGCCTTCTCCGCCTCCGTCTTGGCCTTCTCCTCAGCGACCTTCCGTCGCGCGGCCTCGATGGCGTCCTTCTTGGCGGCGTCCGCCTGGGCCTTGGCCGTCGCTTCGGCGTGGGCCCTTTCCTCCGCCTCCTTCTTTGCCCTCTCTTGGGCAAGCGCCTCTTCCAGCGCCCTCACCTCGGCCTCCCTGCAGGCGAAGGCCTCCTGCGTCAGGCGGGCTTCCTCGTCGGCTGCCGCCAACTCACCGTTGACCTGGGCAGTTGCTGCCCCATGGGCGGCTACGGCCGTGAGTCCGGCCGCAATGGCCGCCACGGTCCGGGCGTGGATGGCCATGCCATGCGCCCACTCCGCAGCTTCCTCCTGGGCGATGCCGACGGCGCCCTCCACGGCAGCGCTGTGCTGCCTGGCCCGTGGCCGGACAATCCGAAGGTTGCAGGGCGCCCCACAGACGCGCTCACAGGCGCGCGCCACGTCCCTGTCGGGAGCGACGCTGCTGCTGGAGCTGGCCTGGTCGGCCGGCATCCTCCCGCGGTGGGCCGACTCCACGTCGCTGCTGGGGCCTGCTGGGGCCTGCTGGGGCCTCAGGGGCAGCTGACGGGGCTTGGCCTTGGTCTGCCTGGCGACTCCGATGAAGTCGCCAAGGGTGGTGGAGCCGGCGTGATGACCACCATTGGCCCGTTGGGGACTGGGGGCTGGGGTTCCGCCCTTGGCGCCTTGGGCGGCTTCGGCGGCCAGGTACTCCTGGTACTCCCGCCACTTCCGGTCCCGCTTCCTGTCCCCGGCGGACCGCTTCCCCTTCCCCGGAGACGCGCTGCTGCTGCCCTGCAGCCTGCGCTCGCTCCCCGGTTCCGGGAAGTTCTTCTCGATCATGTCCCACATGGAGACATTGATCGAGGCGCCCGACGGGTACACGTTGGGCTCCTCGTCCTCCTCAATCCCGTCGGGACGCAGGCCTTCGCCGGGCCTGTCCGGCCGGGCCCACGTCCTCCAGCGCCTCTGCTGGAAGCGGAAGGCGAACCCTTCCGCCCGCAGCCAGTCCTCCACGGCCTGCAGGCAGTCGGGGGCGATGTCCGTGCGGAGCTCGAAGCTCCTGGGCATGCCGCCTTCGCACTGGGGGTGGCTGTGGCGCTAGTGCTGGTCCCATACCAACCCACGCAGTAGTTGCGCTGCATGGGGGTGGGGCCGCGGCCACGTCCTGCCCGCTTCTTGCCAATTCACCATGGCAGCGGGGGCGTAGTTGGTCTTGAGGTCCTTGGTGTGCACTCGTTCAACTCAACGAACTGGTGGTGGTTGTTGAGGCGGGTGCTGCAGCACTGGATTGGGAGTGCGGCTGGTGCTGGTCAGCCGGTGGTTGTGGAGGTGGTTGACGCGGCCTTGCTGGTCGGCCGATGGGACTCCGGGTCGGCCGATGGGGCTGATGCAGGAGTCCTGGTCTGTGCACCTCTTTCACGGTCGCTGCGCGGTCAGGGCGATGCTCTGGACGGCGCTGCGGGCTCCGTGACGAACTCGGCGCTGTCGCTGGGCGGCGCTGCGAGCCGCTGCGCTGCGCTGCGAGCTGCTGCGCTGCGCTGCGAGCTGCGAGCTGCGAGCTGCTACGACGCGCTGCTCGGGGTTGGTGGCCGTGAGAGGCACGCGCGGGCTGGGTAACCCCGCGGCGGTGAAACGCTTTTGACGCGTTCCCGTGGGGGGCCGGCCACGGGACGCTGCGGTGTCACGCACAAGTGAGCAGGCAGGCAAAGCACTACGCTCACAAGGGCATCAATACGCTCGTGTCATGTGACAAAGCGTTTCAGAATCCTTGCCACTCTGAAATGAGGGAACGAAAGTATGTACAGCAACACATCAGGATATGTACACATGGGGTTGGGACTGGACTGGGGTAAGGGCATCACAGGACAATAGACACTCTATCCCAACTTGTATCCCAATCCCAGGTCCGACCCTCACAGTGGCTGGTGGGGGCGGGGGCTCAAACACAACCCATGCCCTGCTCAGTCCGGACCCTGAAATTCTGCCAATAGGGGGGGTGTCCCGCCCAGCCACAGGCGAGTTCCTGGGAACCAAGGCGCTCCAAGGCCAGCCTACAGTGGTTCCCTATCCTCCCCTAACGGCAAGTCCTAACTCCACTCTGAGCCAGAGATATGGCCCCGCAATTATCCCTCAGGAGTTGGTAGCTGAAAATGGGCTGTTTCAGCCCAAACTGATATTAGCTTGAAAAACTCCAAAACTGACCACTTGTGGGGACCCGCCAGAGGTAGGGACGAGGCAACTGACCCTATGCCCTTCGAGTACGAACTCCCTGGAGCCCTCACCCAACCTGGTTCCCTCTGAGGTCCCGGCATCAGGGCAACACGGATGAGTCATGTGGGGTCCTGATGCCAAAATCACCAAAATTGGCGTCATACCCACGCGTGGCTTGCCCGGCCAAGGTAAGGCCAATGGCTCACAGGGCAGGAGGCAGGACCTAGGACATATATCTGAGTGTAAAACTTCGAATTAGGTCCGGGCTCCCTGTGGGCATATAGGAATGGGGCCGCCAATTGACCACACGGAAGGGGGAAATTGGGGTCCCAAAATGGGGTCATTTTGGCTGCTCGAAATGAGCCAAAGTTCGGGGGGCTCCCAATAGTATATCTCCACGCCGGCTTGGAGATCAGATTCGCCATTCCATACGCGATTCACCAAGAGTCCAACAGAGACTCCCATGATTTTGGCTCTCAAAGATCTCCATGCCACTCGGCGTGGTGATGATCCCAATTGGGTCCACAAATGCCAAAATGGCAAAATTGTCCGCATTCATTTTGGGCTAGCGCCTTAACGAAGGTTGCTCCGCTTCGCCCACGTGGTGTGTGAACCATGGGGACCAATATCCATATCACCCATATCATATATGGTCCATTGGTCCAAGCGTCCGGCGTGCACGAAGGTTAGAACATGGTGCACGGCGGGCAGCAAAAGTGGAAAATTGCTCAAAATGGCCAAAAATGCGCACACTCATGGTTGGGGCAAATGAGGCACATGCCTGACTCGGACCAGAGTGTGCCATAGGATTGGTATCAAGTCATGTGTGTCCAACATATCTTTTGGGCGTCGCCCAACTCCTCCGGTTTTGGGAATGGCAGGGTCGCCAAGTGAGCCCATGATTTGGGATGGTCCCAAATCGCCAACATGGCGGCCACGGTATGCCAAGCCCAAGAGGAATTATTCGCTGGGTCCAAGATATGTTGGGGACCGAAGTATGTACCCTCAAAACATACTTGGGTCATGATGTCAATTGAGCGCAACGTTGAGATACACGGTCGCCACTTGACATCATGACGGGCGGAAAACGGCAAAATTGGCACAAAGATACACAAAAGTGCCTTGAAAGGTGCACAATTATATTATAATATCTTCGGCTTGGATCGTGCAATCAACTAATCCTTCTAAACATAATGACTTGACACCAATAACCTTCGATTCCACGTATGTGCTCCACTTGGGGCGCTTTGAAAGGTTACGAGCGCTACTTCCCAAGTGGGCACATGAAAACATGGAAAATTGCAAAACACACACCTTGCTCCCAACGCATCGCTTCGGGATCACCACACAAGCTTCCCTTCACGAAGGTTAGGCTCGCAATTGATCGTGGGGAGTATGAAGAAGGGGCTTACACAATATGAGGTCCATTGGCGGGTTCAGCTTGGAGCGATGGACCCGCCAAATGGGCACGCAACACAACACATGGCACATACCACATATTGCCCAAAAAGGTAGCTCCCCCCACGATATGTCATGCCCCTCCAAGGGCATAACTTTGTGTCAATTGCCCATAGGAACTCAAGGAGAGTTCCTATGCAACACCAACACTTGCGCGCTACACTCGAAAGTTATCTTAACGCACGCAATGTCATGGCCAAAGAGTTATAACGCAAACTCTACCCTCTTGACCATGATCCATTACACTAGCGCGCACGTGTGGAAACGCAAGGCATATAAAGCTTCCTAAATTACGTCGGGACCATTGTGAATACATCCCACGTTTCTTTATTGTCATTCCTCGCAAGCAACACGAGATATGACCTTCACAAGTGGCCTCACGAATCAACTTTGTTTTGCCCATATCTTTAAGACAAATGGAGGGCAGGATAAAAGGAAAGTTGATTCGTGCATAGGGAAGCACGTAGGTCCACTCGAAAGAGGTCAAATCAAGTGCGGGGATATCAAAGTCGAAAATCCAATTTCGACGTCCTGAAAAATTCGGATTAAGGTTGCGAGTGTAAGATGTGAAAATTGCGGAAGCATCCATGCAGTTCCTGACGACTTTGGAGCCTTCGTGACGGATTGCGTTAAAATTTCCATTAATTACAGTTAAACTGGCGGTTACGGTAAAGTCGCGATCCAACCGCCAGCAGTCAAAACAGTGAATATCAGAACGGAAGCGTAAAAATTGACGGAAACAATATGAAAATAAAACCCTGTTGATTCCTGATATTCTGATACACAAATCTCCGCTGGCGGTGCATCGGTTGCCGATGCGGGGCTTTACGGCACGGAACACGCTCCCGCCGGGCTCGCACCGGGCGTCAATGGGCACCTTCCGTACATGGGGTTAGTGGACCGGAGACCGGTCTTCCCTTCCGTACACGGGGTTAGTGGACCGGAGACCGGTTGTATGCCGTAACCTAGCCATGGGGTTCTGGGTACCGCTTCACTACGAGGATGAGTGCTACCATAAGCAACGCCTATCGGCGAAGCTTAAGGGTGAAGATCCTGGCAAAGGCTCAGGCAAAGGTGGAGGCAAAGGCAAAGGCAACGACTCCGGCAAGGGCAAGTCGAAAGGACGTGGTCAAGGGCAAGACAAGGGTCAAGGTGGACGAGGAGGAGGCGCTAACCGCCAGCCCGACAACAAGAACAAGGACAAGAACGGAGGCAACCCCAACCCTAATCCAGGGGGGAACTCCGAGCCCTCTGGAGGGCAGTCTGGTCCAACCACACGCTCACAAACGCAGGCCCAGCAAGAACAAGGAGCCAAGCGTGAGCATGAAGGTGGTGATGACGGCAACGCTAAGAAGAGGAGCCGTTTCATGAGGATCGCCCGCAAATTGCGGAACAAAGGGCTCGAGGTGGCCTGTCCCGCGGAGTTCTGACGGGGACGCTCCGGTGGCACCCAAGACCTGGTGTTTTGGGTACGTATCCGACTAGGGCGACGCGAATACCTGGGGGTATTGGACACTGGCGCCACCATATCTATAGTTGCCAAGAAAGTTTTACCTTGTGGGAGCCTGAAGAACACCATGACCACCGCTGCTATACGCATGGGGGATGGACATGTGGTGCACAGCTGCGGGGACTGTGAAGTGGAGGTACCTATGGGCTCCCGGACTATCTCCCATCGGTTCTATGTGATGGACACTGAGGCCTTCGACTTTGTACTGGGGACTGACTTCTTCGTACAGCACTCCCAGATACAATCCCTGACGCTGCAAGCGCCCTACCTCCTCTACGTGGACCACGGCAGTGGCAGAGAGTCTGTGCCACTGGAGCAATCGGAACATACCTCGAGTTACCTGAGGCTATCGAAGGAGGAGCCCTCGAACATGATGGCGGCCTCCAAAACTGAGGACTATCAACTATTGGGGGAAGTCCTAGACCAAGGTCTGAAGGAGTTGAGTTACTCTCGAGAAGACCTGAGTGTGGAGTTGTTCGCCAGCGACAAGCAGCATGTACTGGACCTTTACTGCAGCAAGGGGAAGAACTGCAGCTACAAATTTTACTGGCCCTCTTTTGGGATGGCCTACGGGAACCCCAGGTTCAGTGAACTGGGGAAGGTGCTGACCAAGGTGGCCTTGGAACGTTCCCGTATGGTCCTGTGTTCCCCCGATTGGGGAGCCCATGGGGGCAACGAATACTGGCGAAACCTCCTTGACAGGCTGACTATCAGCTCTGTTCGGTTACCTGATGAGGCCATCTACGTGCCTCTGGGTCATAAGACGCCTATTGGTAAACCCGGATGGGGGAGTATGCTGAGCGTGGTGGACAGAGGTCTTACCTCCATCCCCTGGGAGGATCTGGACCCGACTCTGGTCCAGGCTATACAACGAGAAAGCGACGGACTCACCTTGGGTGACTTGAAGGATCGCCTACGACCTCAAGATGCTGTTGAGACTACACCCGGAGGAGATGAGTACGTCGTGACTGACACCAACGCCCCCAACTCTCCCTGCCATGTACCTGTTCCTGATCGAGTCTCTGAGTGTGGACTATCTGAGCTACCTAGCTCTATCCACTCAGATGACGAAACTGAGCACGACGCCTTCTTCGTGCAGACCTGTGTGGAGGAAGCGGAGAACGCCGAGTACGTCGCCCCACTGAAACCCCTACTCTCCATGAGGGTGGAAGACCCCGTGGACGAGGAGCTGGACCCTCGATCCAGGCTCAGGGAGTATGTGGATTCCAAGAGGAAGTTGGTGGCGAAAAAGCTATGCTACGCGAAGCCTACCCGCAGCTCATGGCCACTGAAGCAAGGATGTATGGGAGACCTATCCCAATTGAAGGAGGACCTCGAACAGAAGATCACCACCTGGCAAAGGGAGGTAGATCTTAAGCTCATGAAGAGCGTGTGGGGCGCCCATGTGAGGACCCCAGAGGAGGACGACCTCTCGGAGGAATGTGTATGAGCACCCCCTCGAGCGTGCCTATGTTGCCATCGTCCACCAGAGATGGTTGAACAAGACCTTCTATATGCATACCAAGGGCTGAAGGACACTACCACAGGCGAAGAGTCGGTGGAGGACCACCTCCCGACTCAGGGGGCAAGCAACTTACACTCTGACGAGGACATGGAGGACAAGATCAAGGTATTGGACCCGCGGGTACAGAAGCTTATAAGGACCTATCTGGAGGTGTTCGGAGAACTACCCCCTCCAGCCTCATGTGACAAGCTGGTACAGATGGACCTCAAGCTGAAACCCGAGTTCGTGGGTCACAAGATCCGGAGGAGACCCTATCCAGCTCCTAAATAGCAGGCCGACGAGATCGAGCGACAGATACAAGAATGTATCGACGCTGGCCTAGTCCTGGAGTACAAGGACGGGGACTACCCTCTACATTGCAGCCCCTGTTTCCTGGTGGCTAACCTGGGTCTACAGCCAAACGGCTGGTAGTGGACTACGGAGAGCTGAACAAGAAGACGCTGAACCACTCAGGGTCCATTCCCAATATGGAGTCTACCCTGGAGAAGATGGCCTCCTGCCGCTACAAGACCAAGATGGACAAGAGGAGCGGATTCTGGCAAGTGGACCTGACGCCCAACGCACAGG
Source organism: Eutreptiella sp. 'Long Island Sound 2002' (assembly GCA_964036045.1). Lineage (NCBI taxonomy): Eukaryota > Euglenozoa > Euglenophyceae > Eutreptiales > Eutreptiaceae > Eutreptiella > Eutreptiella sp. 'Long Island Sound 2002'. Next base: position 48,415,596 of record OZ038384.1, read on the forward strand.
AACTACTGGCCCTCATCACCCCTCGGGGGAGGGTGTTCAAGTGGAAGGTCATGCCGTTTGGCGTGGCTAACGCACCCGCTCTATTCCAAGAGCTGATGAACAAGATCTTGTCCATCCTACGAAGGAGACCTAAGGTGCAGGAGCTCATATCCCGTGGTGCCCAGATGGAGGCTCACATCGACGATGTATGCCTCGGGACCAATACCCAGGAGGATCACCTAATCCTCTTGGGTGAGTTCTTTGCGGTCTGCCAGGAGAACCACACACGACTCAAGCTGGAGAAGTGTGAGTTCATGCAGGAGACCATGCAGTACGTGGGGTTTGACGTTGGCTATGGGTGGTGGACCCCAGCGGCCTCTAAGGCCAAACCCCTGATGGATGCCAAGGTACGACACGAAGACCCCAAGAAAGGACTTGATGATGTACGCAGTTTCATTGGGGCGTGCAACTTCTATCGCCGCCACATCAAAAACTTCACCTACACCAGCGCCATTCTGACGGACTTGATCAAGAAGAGTACTACTTGGCGCTGGGGCCCACAAGAGCAACAAGCGTTTGACGAGCTCAAAGACAAGGTAGCCAACGCTAAGTGCTTGGGCGTGCCTAGGGCACAAGGGGAGATTATCCTGGTGACCGACGCGAGCAATGTGGGCGGTGGTGGAACGTTGTTCCAATGGCAAGCACTAGAGAAGGAGGAGTTCGACTCGGCCATTTCCCAATGGGGGACGGAAGGTCTCAACCGAGATGGAACCCTCAAGCACAGCTACCCTGACGACAAGTGGGTCCTAGTACCTCTGGGCCACTGGAACTGGAAATGGAACCAGGCCAGGGGGAACTACTCCACCTATGAGCAGGAATTGCTCGCGGGTATGCTGGTGCTATCCTCACAAGCACGACTGTTGGGGAGTAACCCTGTGGTCTGGCTGTGCGACCAAGAACCGGTCCGCAGTTTCCGGAAGGATCCCCCACCTGAGAAGGCCAAGCTACGGCGCTGGTGGACCTACCTCAGTCAACTACGGCTGACGGTACACCATATCCAGGGAGTGAAGAACGAGTGTGCCGAGTACATCAGGCGCAACAACTTCGACGCCCTGATTGGTGCCCGGTCTGAAGCGCTGGCTAAGGAGGCGTTCAGCCGTATGGACGTCCACTTGGACCTCAACATGACGATGATACGCCCCCTGGATGGACTCCAACAATCGGAGTACCTGAAGGAGTTTGGGGATATCTACAAGCGCCTGGAGAAACGCCTTGAACCCCTCCTGGTCAACCAAGACCAGTGGAAGAGGGACAAGAGCTACCTCTGGCACGAGGACCGCATCGTGGTGCCTAGTGACCGAGTCCCAGCGCTGCTGAAGTGGACCCATGAGTCCAGCGGTCATGTGGGTGCTGACCGTACCCTGAGGCTGTTCAAGCAGTGGTTCCACACTACGTGGACTGACGACCAACTGCGGAAAACCCTCCAGCCTATCGTGGACAAGTGCCCGTGCAGGTCCTGTAAACCAGGGGATATCAGGGACAGAGGTCTCTACTCGACCCTGCCCATCCCTCACTGTGCTAACAGTGTTCTATACGTGGACTACACGGAGATGCCGAAGTTCGGGGGCTATGACTTCGCCCTCGTGATAACCTGTGGGTTGACCAGGTTTACCAGGGTGTTCCCATGTACCAAGCACATTACCGGGGCGGAGACTATCAAGATACTCCTGGAGGAGTGGTTTTGTGTCTATGGGGCGCCCAAGGAGATCAACTCCGATGAGGACGTACGAGTACGCTCAGATACCGGTTGGTACAAGAGGGTCCTGAGATCCCTCAATGTCCAGGTGTCTACGGGGATTCCCTACTCGCACACGAGCAACCCCCTATGTGAGCGACAGATCCGTGTCCTGAAGGAGAATGTACGGATATGGTGCAAAACTGAACGCACCAGAGACTGGGTGAGACTACTCCCCGTCATATCCTTGATGATGAACTCCCAAGAGAGTTCAGCTACTGGCTACTCGCCCCATGAGCTATTCCTAGGACGCCCGGTTCCTACATGCCCCCTATCCAGAGGACACCCATTCTTCTGTGGGTGAATGGGTCCAAGAGCAACAAGCGAAGGTGGACAAGGCCAAGGCTATGGTCCAGAGAGTGAGGGAGCGTCAGTGGAACAAGAAGAACAAGCACCGAGTACCGGCCACCTACCAAGAGGGGGACTGGGTGCTGGTGCACCACAGTCGACTACCCGCCTGGCCACGCTCTACCAGCGATGACCCATACTTCAGGCCGTACAAGATTCTATCAGTGGATGGACACCGTATCACCCTGCGTTGTTCTTCCCGTCTAGGGGGGACCCTGGTGTGCGCTGCTCAACACCTGAAGCGCTACTATGATCCAGAAGACCTCTGTGGGGAGGATTGGGAGCTGAACCACGAGGAAATCGCCGCTCTGGACCTACAAGGGGCTGCCAGCCCTATGGAAGTTGAGGGTGAACTCCCCGACATGAACGCCGAGGAGATGGCTAAGGAGGGCTTCTACCTGGTGAAGTCTGTCCTACGCCACCGCTATCGCCAGGGTTGGCGCTTCCTCACCCTCTGGAAAGGGTTTGGAGTCGAAGAGGCCACCTGGGAGCCCTTCTCTGCGTTTGTTCTACCTGAGGGACGCCTAAACTCAGTTCTGGTTGACTACTTGTCCCAGAACAACCTTGGGGAGTTGCTGAGGCTCGCTGAGACGCTTGCCTCCAAGACTAAAGCTAGGGACTGAACCTTACCCTTACCTGCCAAAGCGTATGTGTGAGTGTGCTATTCCTAAGGTCCTGAGAGCAAGCCGCAAAAGTGGTGTCCTAATTATACCCAAGTCTGCACGCTTGCTAAACCTGGAGGGTTGGCTTATTGATGCCACGGGGTACGCCCCGGGTCTCCCCTCCCCTAAGCGCCCTATTTCTGTGCTGGCGCAAAACCTTTGGGGAATACCCAGCGTACTAATCCGGGTATTGTTTTCCCTACCTATCTGTCTACTACAGGGAGGGGTTGCCAAAAGCTATGAAGGCATGAAAACGCCGTTTTGCTAAGTGGCCAAAACACTGACCTAACCACTGCCACAGCCCACCAACCCTGCTAAAATTGCAGGAAACGGATGGGACAGTGACACACACACTACAGGTCCTACACACCCTACAGTGGCAGCATCCTGGTGGGCAAGGGATGCTGCAACTGGCTCAAGCCCCCACTCAGGACTACCACTCCTACACGCACACTCTACTGGGTGTTGTTGAAGAACATGTCGTGGGTCCTAGCGACCCTCCTGTGAAGAAGACAGGAGAACACAGCGCTGCTAAGCAACTGTGGCCTAACAGGGGACGCCACAACGCGTTTCCCCTGCTAGGGCTTGGAGGGAAGAGGTGCTCTTTTTGCGTGCACGGCGCAGATGTCGATGAAGTCGGACTCCCTGCTCTGCCACAGGCAGAGGCGGAGTTACTTGTTTGTGTGATCTGCGTCCTTATTTAGCAGGGCATGAAAAAAATGATATGCTGCTGCACCAATCACCCTACCTGCCCACCTGTAAAGCAAAGGCAAATGAAGGGGTGTTTGCGGCAGAGGAACCAAGCCACACTCCCCGTATTCTACGGTTCTCAGTGTGACCTATAATACACTGTCCGCAAACGCGCTGAAGAACAGCTCCCCTGTCAAGCAAGCAAGCGTTAAGGGACTCCTCAGGTTCTCTTAAAGAACGTACCGAGGACCCCCTGGGTAGCCTAAACAAGGTTTACCGTGCGCACTTCGCGTGGCCTACCCTTTAATGCGTGTGTGAATGCGCGAGCATGCACGAGTACCTTGGGCAAACCTGCCCATCTGAGCCTCAATCACGAACTCCACCAGGGGGTGGCCCCGCCTGGGCTTACTCACCTTACCTACCGCTGGAGAGAGAGAGCAAGTGGGCACGTGAGGGGCGCAAGCGAAAAACGTTGCTATGCATCAGTGTGTATGTTCTAATCAGTGCAACAAAAAGGGGAGGTTTGTGCTGTAAGAGCAGTTGTCACAGTTGCCCCGCATTGCACCGCAGGGCAGGACGGGTAGCCACCCGTGACAACCACTCCCTGGCCGAAGGCCATCTGTTTTGACCCTAATCTCACCTCTAATCATCTGCAATCTTTCTAATCAATCCCTCTATCGCGTCCTATCGTTGTTAGCGCTGCTACAAGACTCGTTCACGGAGACACGAGACGAGCAATGTGTATGCGGCATGCGAGACGAGCATACCTGTAGTTTATACCTGATTCATTGAAGTCTTTTCGTTGATCTTCGAATTCTTGAATTTTTGATACTTCCATTAGTGTAGGTGGAATCTGTATGTTTATTTATTAATGTGTGTCTCGTCATTTTCAAGACTACGTGAGACATACGTTTATAATGCCATTATTTCTGCATTTTCCGGCGCTTCGCTAGGAGCCGCTCCTGCGCGCCGCCTTTTTATGCGTAGGAATTTCTTGATTTGAAAAATCTAGAGATGACTATAATTTTTATAAAAATATGCTTCTGATGCACAATTGGATTCTGCTCAGGTGTGTTGTCCTAGAAAAAATCTAGGCCGTCATTTGACGGATTTTGGTGTCGTCGCCTCGCTTTTGCGTGGATTCGTCCATAATTCTCCCATTCCTGCCTCTGCAGATACCCACGCGCAGCCTCGCTGAGTAGGCCGTGTTCGGGCCGAAATGCAGCAGCCTGGAGAGACTGAGCAGAACCCAAGACCCCAGCAAGGGGCAATTTAATTTTTTTACGACTCCCTTCCCCCTAAGACAGGTCACAGGTCGCCAGCAGGTTTACGAGAACCCATGCGAGTGTGTATATCGTGTCTTGCGTTGGGTATGTGTCGCGCTGCGTCTTGGAGGGAGGGATGCACATGCACATGTTTTGGCATGCTCCCAAACTAACCCAACCAAGCCACAGGAGCCCCGGCAGCGCCATGAGCGCTGAGTCTTCTGCAGGAAACGTTACAAACAGAGCAGCAAAAGAGCGCCAGCCATGGTGAGCGCCCATTTTTCTGTGTGAGGGAAACTATAGGTATGTTAAAGTAGTTCTGGAAACCAAGGAAAGGCCAAGAAAAAATCCCTTTTTCCTGAAATGCGACAGTGGTGGCCACCACAGCACAAGGGGGGAGTAAGAAAAAGTGCTTTTCCAATGCTCTGAGGCATACTCTAGTTTTATTAGGGATGCACTGAGCATCCAGGCATTTCTATCTTAGTATTGGCCCCACCAAAAAATGTGATAACACATTTTGACCTATGGAACCAAACACCCAAACAGGATATGGAGTGGACCCCTTAATCCCCTTTCAATGTGAGGCAAATCATCTTTTCCTGAGTTGACTGAGAACTGACATATCCAGGGCAGAGCCTATGAATTTATCCATGTTTTTCCATGAATTCTTAGCTGTCCTAGTGGTATTGAAGCGTTTGGGGGGAGGGCAACCTCCAAGCTTTTTTTTTTTTTTGCACTGTGCAACCCCGCGTTACCCCTGGGGTGCTAGGGGGCAACCTCCTAGCTTCCCTTGGCATGCACGACCCCAAAACCCATCAAATCCAAGACTTCCTCTCGAATTTGGGATTCTCCAAAGAATTCTGTGATCCTTGCCTCGGCCATGACACAATCTGGCGTCCTGGGCAGGAGATAAAGGTATATGTAGACAATATAAACATGTAGACAAGTAATATGTATATGTAACACTTCTATACTATAAAATAGCATAAAAAAGAAGACGAAATGAAGGCGGCGGCGTCGCCGCCATCAGAAAATCTGACGGCTACGAGTTGTCCCCATCAGGATCTCCACTGAGATCCTGCCCAAACTGGGCCAAACAGCCGTTTTTGGGCGAAAAACAGTGAAATATAGTGATTTTTGAGTCAAAAACACTCATTTCGCGTGTCTCCCCCCAATGCGTCGCGTAGCCGACACGACGCGTTTCTGTGCCAATTCAAACTATATATGAAAAGGCCCACTGTTGGGCCATGCCATGGGCGCCTGGGCGATTCCTGGGATCGCCTCAGGATTTTTTGAAAAATTCGTGAACGTGAATGTTTTCGCAAAACTGCACCTTCGCGGAACGCCGCGAAAAAGGTCACGTTATATTGCTTTATTTCTAAAAACGATAAATCTATAATAAAATAGATTAAAATCTCCAGAAATCGTGAAATAAAACTACGATCTGGAGCTGCGTCGCGCAGGCGACGACTGTCGTCGCCAGCCCAAAAATGACGAAAAATGACGATTTCTGGGGTATTTTACAGAAATCCCACAGAAATCGAGATGCCGTAATCAGCACAGGAAAATTCCTGAGCCAGCCTGGCGAAGAGCGCCACAGGCTGGGCAGCGGGTATGGGTGAAGCACCCCATACCGCTTCACCCCCCTCCTTAGAAGCCTTTCCTATATCCAAAGGAAGGCAAGGCCAAGGAGGCGCTCTGACCCCTGCACTGCCCTGGTTTCAAACTGATTCAGCAGGACAGGGGGGGGGGGGGGGGGCTTCGTAAGGAATCTACATGCACGGTTCATGTAGGTCCTTTTTTTTTCTTTTTTTTCTTGATATATTCATAGGGCCATTGCCCCCCAGGCGACCACACTGGTCCCTGGCACTCCTCTTAGCCTCTGGTGACCAAACCAGGGGCGCTGCAGTTCCCTCCGACCTGACTGATGGCGCTGAGGCGCACACATTGGCCCTTTTTCTCCCTGGGCATGGAAACATAATAATTCAATAAATTCAAAAAAAAAATTTTTAGGGTCAAACCCAAGGCAACGAGTTCCTCGCGCCTGAACTTAGGGCCATTTCCTGCCCAAGGCGACCCGCGCCTGTTTAGGGTCGATTCCCAACCCAAGGCGACGAATTAACGCGCCTGATTTGGGGGATTTAGGGTCATTTCCTACCCAAGGCGCCCCACGCCTATTTAGGGTGGGACCTCCAGAGGGTCAACCAACCCAAGGCGACGAATTAACGCGCCTGCTTGTGCGGTTCGGTACCTGGCGTCGTCGTCGCTGTGGTCGTCGCCCAGATGACGGTATAGACTTGGGGGCTCCATAGGGTCCATGGGGAAGCCAAGGTGATACCCATCGTAGGAGTCAAGGAATTCCTCCTTCATCATGTTGATGCCCTGGACCTTAGCTCCTGCACATGTTTCCCAGCGATCAGCGACCAGCGATCAGCGGTACTCCTGCAGTCTGGGCGTCGTCGCCGTCCGCAGGCCTTCACACCGCCTTGGTGGCCTTGGCGTCGGCAGAATTCTTTTGAAGCGTTGGGGGGGAGGGCAACCTCCAAGCTTCCCTTGGCATGCACGACCCCAGACCCATGAAATCCAAGACTTCCTCTCGAATTTGGGATTCTCCAAAAAATTCTTTGATCCTTGCTTCGGCCATGACACAATCTGGCGTCCTGGGCAAGAGATAAAGGTATATGTAGACAATATAAACATGTAGACAAGTAATATGTATATGTAACACTTCTATACTATAAAATAGCATAAAAAAGAAGACGAAATGAAGGCGGCGGCGTCGCCGCCATCAGAACATCTGACAGCTACGAGTTGTCCCCATCAGGATCTCCACTGAGATCCTGCCCAAACTGGGCCAAACAGTGGTTTTTGGGCGAAAAACAGTGAAATATAGTGATTTTTGAGTCAGAAAACACTCATTTCGCGTGTCTCCCCCCAACGCGTCGCGTAGCCGACACGACGCGTTTCTGTGCCAATTCAAACTATATATGAAAAGGCCCACTGTTGGGCCACGCCATGGGCGCCTGGGCGATTCCTGGGATCGCCTCAGGATTTTTTGAAAAATTCGTGAACGTGAATGTTTTCGCAAAACTGGACCTTCGGGGAACGCCGCGAAAAAGGTCACGTTATATTTCTTTATTTCTAAAAACGATAAATCTATAATAAAATAGATTAAAATCTCCAGAAATTGTGAAATAAAACTACGATCTGGAGCTGCGTCGCGCAGGCGACGACTGTTGTCGCCAGCCGGGAAATGACGAAAAATGACGAGTTCTGCGGTAATCTGCCGTAATCAGCACAGGAAAATTCCTGAGCCAGCCTGGCGAAGAGCGCGACAGGCTGGGCAGCTGTATGGGTGAAGCACCCCATACCGCTTCAGTATGCACCCTAGGGGGCTGGGCACCTCTTTTTGAGAGGTCCTGGGTTCAATTCCCGGTCAGCCTAGCTAAGTAGGAGGATTTCATGTGACATGGCAGTGACCTCATCGCCACATGCCCTGCCACCTCAGCACATATGGGACCCAAAACAAAGAGTGCACATCTCCTGAGAACGCACTATGGAGATAGAGTGACCATGGGGCAGTTTTCCAACTCTTTTCCAAAACATTTCAGCTATCCTTGTGAACATGCAATCCGATTTGACCTGAGTTGCAGTTTCTGTGAATATCCTTTCATCTTTCACTGTTTACACTGCAGCCCTTCATGCTTTGGTCCTGATTCTCTTCTCCTTGCACACCTCTGGCTTGGGGTATCCTGGATTGACTGTATTTCAGCAAACAAACGGTTTTCATCTCCAAAAACAAGCAGCAGGAAACCCTACACCAGCAGCAAGCAGCAGGAGAGACAAAAACACAGTGTTGAAACCACTATAAACTTTTCTCGACAGGCAGCGCTTCACACGGACCCCCAGCAGGCAGCAGACGGAGCATCCAGCTCATCCGCCACCTCACTCCCAGGGTCGGCGGGCGGCCCACTGCCGCGGGGACAGCACGCCACGGACACACGGCCAAGGGAACCGGCAGCCGACCAAAGGCCTGCACAAGGGGTGGGGGGAGAACCCCCCAAAACACCCTCCCCCCGGGAGCGGGGCTCGATGACACCGGTCCCGGACACGGGCACCGGCCACCCGACCAACTCAACCCGTACACCACGGGGGTCCCCACCCCAGCTGCAACACGGCCAAACTGACAGGGCGCGGAGGACGCTAGGCAACAACGGGAGCACGACGCGAGCGGCCCAGGAGCGGACGCAGAAATGACAGAGACCTCCGGCCCTCAGGAATCCGGTGACCCACTGTCCGCCGCCGCGGCCTGCTCGATGCCCCAGCAACGGGAGCCCTCCATGGGGAACGTGCCTGGGGGACACCCGGGCACCGCCCCAAGGCACCCCTCCCTGACTGGCGCCACACCGGACCAGGACCGGGAGACCATGCCCCGCCCACCCCCCCAACCACCGCAACGGAGGAACACGGGTCCCTTTGACGACGCGGAACTGGGGGCGCTCTACGGCATCCACGCCACCGCACCCTCGAGCGAGCTAGTGGCAGCCCTCCGGGAACACCTCCAGGACGTCAACCCGAGCAGGCTCTTCGCCGTGGTCCCCCTGCCGCACGCCGCAACAACCGAAGTCTTTGTGCGGTATCTCCAGGCGGTCACCAGCCCCGGGACACAGATCGCGGACGACCTTGTTGACGCGTGGATCTGGTGGTTCAACACCCACCAGCCGGACCAGGCAGGCATATGGGTCCCACACCTGGGCCGGGCACACACGCTCATAGCACCACCAACGGACCCCAGGCCCGCGCCCAGCACTGGGGGCCGGGAAAGCGCCGCCCCGCCACCTAGAGCCGAAACCCTCCACATCCCACCGTACGAAGGCCTGGCGGAATGGGAAAGCAGGACAACCCGCGATAGGGGGCGTAACCTCATCAGCATGGTGGAGCGGTACCCGGAGACGGCACGTGCAGGGCCCCCACCACGCAAACGTGACCCCAGCACCATCGCCATGATCGTGTTGGAAAGTGGCCACTACTACCAAGTGCGGATCGGCCCGCACGCGCAGGAGAGCCACCGCGGCCTGGAGGCCGCCAACTCCATGCTCCAGGCAAACACAGCCCTGCCAGACAGCCCGACCCCCTGCCCAACGACCAGCCCCCGGACCCCCTAACGGCCATCGTGTCAGGGGCAGCCAGCACCTGGCACCCAGGCCATGCCTTCTACTGCCTCCGGCGATGGGCGCGGCGCCGCTGGTCGCACACCACGGACTGGACGGCGACATGGAGGTTCCACCTGGACGGCCGGCAGCAGCTGGAGGCCATCCCCCAGCGCGAGCGAACGGCGGAGACTCCCTCAGCGACCAACCTATGCCCCGTCTTCCCGATCCACCAGATCCGGGCCCTGGCGAAGGGCAGGCAACTGCAGCCCGCCATCCGCACTGAGACGGAAGCCCAGGCGGCACACGCGGCCCTTGTGCACGAAATCCTCACTGCCCTCCGCAGCGCCCTTGTGCGGCGCGTGGGAAACCCCACAGGGCCCTGAACCACCGGGAGCCGAAACCCGGAACACACCCTCATGAACACGCGGGGCAACACTGTTGGGACCGCCCAGCCCCATCCGACGCGGCAGATGCGTGCCCTGCCCACCGCATCCGGTCACTGGCAGTGCAGCGACGACGCACCGCCGCGCATACGCGGCGCGAATCCGGCAGTGGCCACCCGCAAGTGGGGAGACGACAGGGCAGCTCCGGGTCTGCCTCGTCTCGCGGGAGGCCCCGACGATGGACGTCAAACCAGCGGCTGTGGAACCAGCCGTCAACCGCGACGACCCGAGGCAAGCCGACCTTGCCCAAGAGGACCCCCTTGTACAACCCGACAACGCGCGACCGCGCAACACACTCCACCAATGCCTGTCGGTCGGGCACGCCGGCAGAAAAGGCGTCGACCTGCCCGGCACATGCAGCAGACACCCAACAAATACGGGCTAGCCTTAGCGGCCCATGATGGGGAACACGAACAATGACCCAACGAATTCCTCCCACATCCCCCGGGCGGGGGCCACGCCCCCCTGGACCACCGCAATCCACCCACATCAGAGAAGAGGACGAGGCCCGACACGGACCTGTCCTTCTACCAAACTCTCCTCTCCCACAAGCCGGACACACGATGGACCGGGCCAAGGGGGCGGCCAAACACGTGGGACCCACGGGCTGGCCGATGACCATGGGAATGTTATCATCAAGTCGTCAAGAACGTTACCTTCCAAGGCGAGGGTCAAGGGATATGTGCGCCACTGGAACCGCCGCGCGCCTCCTCCGAGAAAGTTAAACGCCTGGGACGCTGGGGCGGTTTCGGCATGTGTAACCTGCGAGAATGGTGCCAGGGACACATTTCCCGCAGCCCAGAAAGCTAACAGCGTCAAGGGACGAGAGGGGGGCCTCGACACTGACCAGCATTCCTCTCCTCCGGACCCCTACCAGGAACAAGCAAAGGGCCAAGAGCTCGCCACACGGAACCCACGAGCCCGCCGGCTCATGCCGGCGAACACGGGAGTGTTACGCCGAGCCCAGCCCGCCGCGTCGGACGGGACGCCCCGACACCGGAGCACTAGCCAGGCCACCCTAACCCCCAGACACCGCACTACGGCACCGACACGCCGGCCACAGAACCCGCAAGACAGGGCACGATACGGTACACGACAGGCAGGCAAACATGAGGACGAGCACCGCACCACCGAGCAAGAGCAGCACCCCGGGGCTCCCATGGGGAGCACGGGGATGCACTGAGGGGGACCGAAGGGGCCTTGCCACCGACCGGGGTGTACATATGATCCGCACAAGCGCAGCTGAAAGGACAGCCGAAGGGCACTGCGAAATACCAGATGATGAATTGTGCGTGTAAAGATGCCTCCAGGGCGGGACGGGGCGTGTCGTACCGAATTATAAAACTTTTCTCACGCTGTCGTACCAATTGTCGCTACCTTTCTCCCCCTGAGAACACGCCCCACCATGAGGGGGCAGCGCACCGTCAGAACGTACCGTACCGGCTGGACGCAACTGGAACCACCGAAACCGACCCTACACGACCGCCACGGGCCAACGCATCCAACGGCAGGACAAGCCGGCTGTTGCGCGGCGCAGACGATGACGTACCAACCACAGTAATGCGAACAACATAACAACCACACGCGGGGACATCCGGAAACCGGGCACACCGCGAAACAACATGCCTGACGGGAAACAAGTGCCGTAGGGACAACTACAGCGACCATACACGGCCGGTCAGGCCCATACAGGCCACCACTCAACCCAGACGGACCGACCACTGGCGAACCAACGCCAGCCAACCAACACCACGCCCCGGGCACGCCCTGGTCGCAACACATCCACCGCACCGGACAGGCCGGCCGCCACAACCCTCAGAACAAACCGGGAAGACAACGAAAACCACGTCCGACTACATCAGCGCCGGCTACACAACCGGCTACCAACCAAACTGCTACAGAACAACGACCCGACAATGAACACACCACACGCAAGCCGGCCATCACCGAACCGGCCAGACATGCAAGGATCGAAACGGGAACGGGGTTCCGTGGGCTGGCGACAACATGCTGCGCCACGCCCGCCGACCACCATACCCGCGAACACAACAGAACATGGCAACTCTACCATCACGAACCTGACCAGCCAACATTAACAAACTACACCACACTAAACTTGAGCAAACGAAGACGCAACTAACCGGCACCGAAACAGACATGCCGGCTACGGAAACAACATTCGGCTATACAACCACGGGCAGCAGCGCGACGGAACACACGCAAACCAAGCCGACCATGAGGCGGCCAAGACAACCCCGCACCAACCACACCGCAGCTGCAGCCGCGACCTGATCGTAAACAGACCAGACGCAAGCCGGCCAACATCAAACCAGCCAGGCTTGCACGGGTCGAGAGGGGAACGGCGTCCAACGGGTTGGCCACACCATGGTGCGCCACGCCCGCCGACGACCATACCCACGAACAAAACAGAACATCGTGATTCTACCATCACGCAGCCGACCAACCAACATTAACAAACTACACCGAACCATTAAACAACCAACCAACCAACCACAACGATCTACTTCGAACCCCCGGCCCCCCGGGAAAACGCAAGCTCGACGCGCTCAGGAGGCGTGAGTGTGCGCCACGGCATGCGATTCCCGTAGCACGTGCTTCTTCAAGTCGCCTCACGCCTACTGAAAACCAACCCAGGTGGGGGTGCCTGCAGGACAGGGCCTTTAGCCTGGCTGCGGGCCCCTGGGCCCCACAATCCGAGGGTGATGAGGATGTGCGATGGCTCCCTCCCCCACGTATCATCAGCCCGAAGGAGAGGAATCTGAGACTTCGGTCGAACGTGGGTTACCTCTCTGGGCAGAACCCGCTGTAGGGTACTGCTCGCGGCGACCGCGCCCTTCCCCCATATGGGGGAGCCGCTTTGTGGGGGCACTTGCAGTAGGGCCGTGGGTGGGTGAGCAAAAGCCCCTTGGTAAGACCCCCCTCGGGGGCAACCCCGGTCCCGAGATGACCTACCTACCCTACCTACCTGGTACCATGTGATCAGGTCAAGGGTGCCTGTAATGTCACTCCAGGGTAGGTGCTTGCTTGATTCATAAGTTCTGCCATCATTACCTGGCTTTGGAGGGGCAATGGACTGGTCCTTGCACGAGGCCTCGCGCAGTGAACAGTCCCAGGCCGCCAAAAATGCATTTTTTGGACCCATCGGGACCAAAGAAAGGGTCGAAATTCCTTACATAAGAGTTCTCTTGGTGTTTCAGAAATGGGTTCATTTTTTGCAAGCGAAAGATTTGTTTTTTTCGTGTTTCTTGGCGCCCTGTGTTTCGGACACTTCCTGTCGTTTTATACCGTGCAACTTGAGCTGCCTAATAATGAGTTCCAACAAGCAATTGATTTTTATGAAGCCCAACATCAAGGGCACCAAGAATTCGACATCTGGGACAGCTCGCGCGAAGGTAGCTGTCACCAGACAACAACGTCACGCAGAAAAGACCGTCGTCCACTCACAGCCAAGGAGGTGGAGAAGTTTGACAAGGTGATGCATGAGTTCGTCAAGAATCACAAGAGCCCCATTGGCGCTGAGATTGGCTAACCCTCTCTAATCTATTTTGTCTGATTTTTCTAAGCCCTTCGCCAGTCCTGCCAGTCCCGCCAGATTCCCAGTGATATACATTCAGGAGTATATGTTGTAAATACTTCTATTTTCTGGCGATTCTTGCCGTTGTTCAATTGTACTTTACTTATTTTTAAGGTTGTTTGAACCCCACACTTTACTTGCACCAAAGTGATTTTATACTTGTTTGATCTGCTGATGTCTTCTTGCCCAAGGACTCTGTTCTTTCAGGATGGGTGTTTTTCGAAACACCGAAGCAGTAAAAGCAATTAGAGCAAAGCATGAGTTACTTTTACCCCTTAGAGGTTTCTCTAAACAAGGCTCATAGAAACCTTTTAAGCAGGGGGGTGATGCATATTGGACCGCAAGAACCGCACGGCACGCACACGAAACACCCACACGACCAGGCAGGACGTCCAGACTCCCGTCCAGCACAGCACCCACCCCCGCCCCCCCGCCACCAGCAGTGCCACCCCCACACCATCCCCCCCGGCCCCCCCCCGGGAGCAGGCCACTGAGGCACAACGCGAAGACCCCCACCAACTCCCGCCACCCCCAGCCCCCGCCGACACACACCACCGCGAGTCCCCCCTCCCGCTGCCACCAAGGGAAACCCCTCCACAAGACCCCGCATGGGACAACGACGGCCACCCCCCCAAAATCCACACCACCCCCCTCACCACACTCCGCACCACCAGCCGCCGCACCGGCCGAACCCTACACCCTACACAACCCCGCAGCAGTACAGCAGCAGCTCCGAAACCTCAGAGACCAAGAGGTGCTACGCCTCCACACCTCCGGCACCACCCAGCACATCTTGGCGGCCAGCCTTGTCCAGGCAGCCACCCTGGGGGAGGGCGTCCGAGACTCCCTCTTCGATGCATTCCTCCACATCGCCTGACACGGCCGCCCCCCGCTCGCCACCCGTGACGGTGAGAGCCCGCCCCCCACAGGGAACTGAGTCTGGGTACCCCCCATCAGCTGGGGGCGACACCTGGTCGGACACCCCGTGCCGGGGCGCCTGGACACCAAGGGCCGCACCCGCTACCACGAGCCCAACATGGCCCACCCCCCACCCAGCGCCACCCCCGCCAATACCAAGGCGTGGGAAAGGGAGACATGCGTCGACCGGATGACCTCCCTGAGCAACTTCAGGGACCACGTCCCGGGCGATGTCTCCACCCGCGACAACCAGCAGCCAGCCCCCTCCACGTACATGACCCTCATGTACAACATACACTACACCCTCTCCACCACCCACTACCACACACCCACTGGCACCTGGGTGGTACACGGCACCGACTCCCTCCTCCCCGCCGACCACCCCCCCCGCCCCCCCGCACAACCCGGCCACCGACACGTACACCAGAGACGACGAGCCGGACGACCCCCACATCTGGGGCACGTGGGAGCGCAGGTCCCTGGACACGCTGCTCTCCATCCGCAGCCGCAACCAGGACCTTGGCAAGGCGATGTATTGCCTTGGCAAATGGACCCGACGGACCTGGGAGATTCCCACGGAGCGGTGGATATGGAAGGTCACACTGCGTCCCAAGCAGACCGAGGCCTCCCAAAATCGCATGGGACCCACCCCCCCCGCGCCCCACCAGCCTGCAACTCTGCCCATACATGGTGGCAGCCCGCCTCATGAACCTGCTGTGGCCGGCCTCAGACGCCCCGACCCAAATCTACCCCCACCTCACGGAAGAGGACATGCCCGGCATCCAGCAATGCTTCTTTAGCATCCTCCACTACCTCCAGCAAACACACCCGCACGTCCTGGAGCTGAAGTGGAGCCCCCCCTGCGGATAACCCACTTACCCGCGCAGCCAAGACAACGCCACTACGCCACCGGGTACCACACATGACACCACCCACAGCACCAGCACCGGCACGCACGGAGGACACGAGGCACAGTGCGCGCACACACCCGATGCCCGAACCCGCACCCTCGGCCTCATTACTCACATGACCCAGCATCCGGCGCCTGCCCCCGCCGCCCGCGACCCCGCGCCGTCCCCCACATCCGTCTCCTCCACTTCCGACTCCACAACCTCCACCACTGGAACCACCTCGTCCGCCACCACAACCACATCCTCGTCCAGCACACCACCATCCTAGCCGCGGGGAAAACCTCCCAGGCGGGCCCCCAAACCCGTCCCCACCGCAGGCCCCCCCGCCACCGCCATCGCCGGCGCAGCCCACGCCCGCAACCCGGCAAAAACCCGAGACCGCCGCCAAGCAGCCACGCAAGCCCGTCGACGCACCGCGGGCTCAGCCCGCTGCCCAACTCAAGCCCAAGCCCAAGCCTGGCGCCACGGTGACAGCGCAAGCCCAACCCCCGGAGGACGTCCGCCAAAACCTCCGGCCCCAGCCATCCCAGACCCGTCAGTAGCAGTGCCCAGCACGGCGCCCCCCCACCGTCACTGAGGCCGCCGCCACCACCTTCATGGCGGAGCGCGCCGCGGCCGAGGCGCGACGCACCTCGTCCCGCCACCCCTCAAAGCCCCCGTCCCAGGCCCACGGACGACCCGCAACCGGACCAGAGCAGCGCGAGGGCCTACCAGCAGCATCTTCGCCCCCCTACCAACCCCGATGTCAGCCCACATCCAGCAGATGCCCGGCTACCGCCGCCACCACGGATCCCAGCCAAACCCCGAAGCGGAAACCGTGCGCGCGTACCCACGGGTCCACGTACGCCCACGCCCCCGCTCCCAACACACCCGCACAGCGCAGGACTACGAGGACTCCCCCGGGCCCGCCACCGCCACCAGTCCCCATGAATCTACCACACACACCCACGCCCACACCTCCGCCCAAGGCCTCGGCCCTGCCCAGGGCCGGTGGTGGCAGCGATGGACCCTAACGCAGCTCTAGGAGCTGCGAAAGTGGGCCCGCGCAGAGCCCTCCCTCGCGGGCCTGGTCCGCCGGCCCCGCAAGGGGTCGGCGGAGAACCGCCGCCTCCAGCCGGCGGGGTGGTGGATGCCACGGCCGCATGGGAAGCCATGCTGGCCGATGCGCTCCATCCCCAGGGAATCCACCCCCGCGACCTCCCTGCACCCCAGGACCACCCGTATGGCCTCAGACGCCTGCGTGAGACCCTCCAAGAGACGCGAAGAGAAGGAAGGCGCCTGTGGGACATCACCCCAAGCCCAACCCCACGCACCCACACACCCCCTCGCCACCCCGCAAGCGTCGACGCACAGACACCGGCAGCAGCCACAGCATCTCGGCAGCTCCGCGCGCCACACAGCATGACCCCCCGGCCAGCGGCGCCACCACCTAACCCCAAGGGGGGATACTCCCTGGGTCGCGCCTAGGCCGCATGCCGACGACGCTCCCTGCCACCACAACAGCCCGCACACCCGCCCCAGCCGAGCCGACGACTAGGAACCCGCCCGCCGGCCGAGCCGCCCAGGGGCCAACCCGGCCCGACAACCCGCCCAACGTCACCCCCTACAGTGACCCATCGCTACCCGCTACCCAGCCAGCCACCGCCACGGAACGTCACGCCGATCCCCGTCCAGAGGAAGCCAAGCAAACCGGAAGCAGATGGACGCCAACGCGCGCGCCAACAAGCACTGCTACGCCACACGGTGCCAAACCCAAGCACGCAGCCGTCGAAACCGCCTAACCCACCACAGCCGCCTAGCCCCAGCCGAAGCCTAATGACGAGTCAAGGAACCCGAGCCACACCCCGTAACTTCTGACCCTTGACCCCTAACCTAGCCCGCTGAGGGTGCACATTAGCCACAGGGGACACCCACAGCCCACACGGCCGCCTAACCAGCCAGCACCAAAACGCGACGAGACAACTAACCAAACCCCCCCTGACCCGCACCCATGTACATCAAGATGCGCGAGCCGCGCCCCTGGGTTGCGGCCGCCGACAAAGCACCGACGACCCACACCGGAGAACGCAACACTACCGCACCGCTGCACCAGTTGCCCATGCCTGTGTCTGCAGTGTGCACGCGCCTCCTCTTCAATTTTCAAACAAAAAAAAGGGGGGGAAACAAATACAAATACAGAGCAAAAAAAAATTTTGGGGGTAGGAGGGGGGACACAACCACCAACAGCACACGCAAACCGCACACAGCGTCCGCACCGGTGAACAAACAACAAGGCGCCAAGTGGGCCAGGTAACCGCACACGCACATGCACCGAGGGCAGCAAAGGCAGGGGATGCAACGGTCTATACCCCGAGGGTCGGACACACTGGGGCGACCCAGCTGACCCACCTGGCCAATGGCAGGAGCGGTACTCCAAAGCCACTGGTCCGAGCCCGGCCAGGCTGCATCCGGGACCAGGGCAAATGTCACCCAGAGCCATGGAAGCAACTAATGACAGGTGTGCCGGCACACAGCCCAGAAGGGGATCGCCTGCCAAGCAGCGGGGCGCCGCAACTCGAGCCACAGGGGTGATGCGGTTGTATCGTAGACTCGCGGGAGCAAATACCCCCTGTGGTGAGAGATACTCCATACGGTTGGGCAGCCCCCAGAGCTGCCGCGCACTCGAGGGGGCACGTGACCCTACCCACGGAGACATGTGGGGACACCCTCGCACCCGGGACACCTGGACCGGGTGGCCGCAACACTGCCTTCCCAAGCACCTGCGGGAGCGGCTTAAGAGGCACCTGACCTAGGGCAGTGGGAGGTACAGGATGTCCCCTTGGTAAGACCTTCTTGCTGCATTGTCAAAGAAGGCATTCCAAGCACCCGAACATACCTACCTACCTACCTGTATTTCGGGCACTTTCTGTCGTTTTATACCGTGCAACTTGAGCTGCCTAAGAATGAGTTGCAACAAGCAATTGATTTTTATGAAGCCCAACAAAAAGGGCACCAAGAATTCGACATCTGGGACAGCTCTCGCCGTCGTCCACTCACAGCCAAGGAGGTGGAGAAGTTTGACAAGGTGATGCATGAGTTCTTCAAGAATTACAAGAGCCCCATTGGCTCCGAGAGTGGCTAACCCTCTCTGATCTATTTTGTATGATTTTGTTAAGCCCTTTGCCAGTCCCGCCAGTCCTGCCAGATTCCCAGTGATATATATTCAGGAGTATACGTTGTAAATACTTCTATTTTCTGGCGATTCTTGCCATTGTTTCATTGTACTTTACTTTTTTTTAAGGTTGTTTGAACCACACACTTTACTTGCACCGAAGTGATTTTACACTTGTTGAATTTGCTTTTGTCTTCTTGCCCAAGGACTCTGTTTTTTCAGGATGGGTGTTTTTCGAAACAACGAAGCAGTAAAAGCAAGTAGAGCAAAGCATGAGTTACTTTTACCCCTTAGAGGTTTCTCTACACAAAGCTCATAGAAACGTTTTAAGCAGAGGGGTGATGCATATGGGACTTTGCCCTCATATGCAAGTGCATTTTAGTAGATAAAAGTCTCTCCTTGGAAGCTAGGAAACATCCAGGAGTTCGCTGACACTCAAGTGCAGATGCTAGCTGCTGTGTAATAGCAAGGAATAGCTCCAGCTTGGCCTAGAAATAGTTATTTCAGTCACTTTTTTTGACGTTTTTGATGTTTCTAATGAATTTTAAGGTTCATTGAACCTTCAAAGTAATTAGAACCAACGGCCCGGCAGCGGGCGCCGGTCATCGCCGTCGTTTTTACGACATTATTTATTAAACGTCGTGACAGTGCGTAAAAGCCACAGAAAAGCTGTTTTTATATCAATTTTGAATGAATTGTGATGGACTTTTAGTGTATTTTATGGCCTTTTTCATAAAAATACACTATGTTGCCTACTTTCTCCAGACAGCCTGCAGCGACGGCCGTTCCCTCCCCTATGGGGGATATTAAGTATATGTCTGTAAACTTCAAGAAAAATATCATATGGCGCCAGATTGCACTAAGGCCTTTAGGCTGGCGCAAGGGGGGAGACCCATGTTTCAAATTTTAACCTTGTTTTCAAGATGTTTTTTACATTGTCTGACTAGTTTGACCTTATTATGACCTCCAACTGACTTAGGCATGATGACCATAGGACAGTTCTTGTCGATGACAGTCGTTGACGACCTGAATCTTAGGTCACAGCGCCTGTGGTGCCCTGATTTAGTGTGATTTTTCCTAATAATTTGACCTTAGCACATGGTTTGGTACTTAGGTATGTTTACATGTGTATTAACCTAAGTTATGGCCTTGTATACCTTCTCCTTGTCTCTTAGGGCACCAGATTTTGTCATGGGGCAAGCAAAGCTCCTAGAGCAATTTGTCAAAGCATGGTATTACGGGTTCTCTTGTGCATGCTTGCCCTCACAATGGCTCTCAAAAGAGTACTCACAATGGATCCAAAAAAAGTATCGAAATGGCTTTGAAAAACAACCAGCTCTTCTCCATAGAAAGAATCAAAGTTGCTAAGATCCAGGGGCGTACCAATACGCGTCAAAATTGTTCTAGAGTCGATGCACCTCTGAAGGAGAACTTGGAGTTCTTTGTGTTCTTCAAGGTTTTTCGGACCCTTGGCACAAGTCATTGGAAGAAGCCAATCCAAGGAGCTCAAGTTCTTCACCAAGGCGGAGATTGGCGTGGCCTGGGGAGGCTTGGAGCGACAGTGCAACCAGGTATGTCCTCCACAATCTCCACGTCCTCCCCAAGTACTTGGACTGAGGAGTACCATCAAGAACTTCAAGAAAATAAAGAAATCAATAATGACCAAGACAATGAGGTTCGGTGGGCCTCTTACTCTGGTTCAGAAGCGGCGGAAATCGCCGAATATTGTGCGTCAAGTTCGTCAGCGACGTCCGGCGACGAACATGGGCCAGAAACAGGCCGAATCCAATGGTGGGACTATGCCTCTAATGAGTTACAACAAGCAATTGATTTTTATGAAGCCCAACAACAACAACACCAAGATTTCGACATGTGGGACAGCTCCAACGAAGGTAGCTGTTGCAAGACGACGACGTCACGCAGAAAAGACCGTCGTCCACTGACAGCCAAGGAGGCGGAGAGGTTTGACAAGGAGATGCATGAGTTCTTCAAGAATTATAGGAGCTTCATTGGCTTTGAGAGTGCCTAACCCTCTGTAATCTATTTTGTCTGATTTTGTTAAGCCCTTTGCCAGTCCTGCCAGTCCTGCCAGAGTCCCGGTGATATATGTTCAGGAGTATATGTTGTAAATACTTCCGTTTTTTGGCGATTCTTGCCATTTTTTAATTGTACTTTACTTATTTTTAACGTTGCTTAAACCACACATTTTACTTGCACCAAAGTGATTTTATACTTTATACTCGCTTATGTTTTCTTGCCCAAGGACTCTGTTTTTCTAGGATGGGTGTTTGTCGAAACACTAAAGCAGGAAAAGCAAGTAGGGCAAAGCATGAGTTACTTTTACCCATTAGAGGTTTCTCTAAACAAAGCTCATAAAAACCGTTTAAGAAGGGGGGTGATGCCAACGGGACTTTGTACTCATATGCAGGTCCAATTTAGTAGGTAAAAGTATCTCCTTGGAAGCCAGGAAAGCTCCAGGAGTTCGCTGACACTCAAGGGCAGATGCTAGCTGGTGTGTAGTAGCAAGAAATATCTCCAGCTTGGCCTCGAAATAGTTATTTCGGTCACTTTTTAAGGTTTTTGATGTTTCCAATGTATTTGAAGGTTCAGTGAACCTTCAAAGTAATTAGAACCAACGGCGCGGCAGCGGGCGCCAGTCTTCGCCGTCATTTTTACGACATTATTTTCTTGATGAAAAACGTCATGAAAGTGCGTAAAAGCTACAGAAAAGCTGTTTTTATATCAATTTTTAATGAATTATGATGGATCTTTAGTGTTTTTTATGGCATTTTTCATAAAAATGCACTATGTTGCCAACTTTCTCAAGACAGCCTGCAGCGACGGCCGTTCCCTATCCTATGGGGGATGTTAAGTATATGTCTGTAGGTTTCCAGGCAAAAAAGTGCAAGAGGCGAAAGGAGATGGCATCCCGGATTGTGTAGTCAGGGGGGCTGCGGGTAGGCAATTGACGGAGGGCGCTGAGGTAGGTGCCGACTGTCCGTGGTTCCCATTTACGAAGCATGGTGCAGACCGCACGGACCCCAAAGGGGGTACTAAACGCTTGCGTGATGGCGTGGATGACAAGCGCAAGTTGCGGGACCTTGCGCACTGGGTCCGGGAGCTCGTCTGCGGGAAGGGCGGGCGCACTGGCACGGATTTCATCGGAGAGTGATGGGCCGGCATCGACGCCAACGCTGGCCGCTTGCCGAAACTCCGTCCCCATAGTCTCAAGGAGGGCGTCATCCTAAGCTTCAAGCTTGTCGGAGGTAGTCTCCTGCGGTTGCACCTGCTTCACCACGCGTCCTGAACACGTCGCGGTCGGCTGATTCGACCAATGTTGCTGGCCACATTTGGTACAATAGTCAGGCAGGGGCGCAGAAGTGTCCCATTCAACTCCGGTAGCCGAGACCCAAAACTCTTTGCCATCGCATTGTACAATGTAACCTTGTCCCACCACATTGGGACACTCAGCGGCCCAATGTCCCATCTTATGTCACTTGAAATAGCGCCCAGGCCTGCGAGGTCCACGGAGAGGTTCCCGCTGCTCTGTGTTGGTCTGCACAGCCGGGTCGGGAGGGATGAGTTCCGCAGAGGTCGCAGACCCTGTGCTTGGTGGGACCATTGTGCATGCATCTGGCGGGGTTGACATCGGGTGGCAATTTCCAAGTGCAACAAGCACCACACCTTTTGGACAAACACATCTTGCAACCAGTCCTGGGCATTGAGCGGCACCTGCTCCAGACCCTGCATTGCAGATAGCAAAGTGTTCATCCATTGAAAGCGCATCTTGGTACTCGCCAACTCATTGACATGTGCGGCAGTGAGGGGCTGGGCCCGGGGCACACGATTCTTCGCCATTTCGGCACTTTTGCGTTGAAGCAGGGCGGTAAGCTCGTTGATGCGCTGCTCCTGCGCGCGAGCTATCGCTGGGACATTGGTAGCCATAGGCGGCGCCTCATGAAAGGTCGCATCCAAGAAATACATGCGGAGCGCCTTGCGACCACAATAGGTACCAAGCACTGCCACGAATTCTGCCGTGTCAACATGCGCCATGTTGCAAGCGGCTGCCGATGATCGAAGGGGTTGGTCATCAACCGCCGCTTTAGTAATCGCTTTCCATTGGGATACCATTCAATGATCCAGTTCCTCAGCATGAGATCCAGACCGGGTTAGTGCCTGGTACGCCGTAGAACTCCAGCGACCAAACGCCTCACGCGCTTGCCCAGCTGCAGGTGTCTGCAGAATGTGAGGCTCAGGACGGGGTTCCTATTGCCGCTCATCCATTGGTGCGAAATCTCCCATAGGCTGGCCGCCTACGGCCTCGTACGAATCCACAGGATTCAACCCAGCCATTGGTTCTTGCTGGCAACTATCAACAGACTATACAATATATGGG
The DNA here is from genome assembly GCA_964036045.1 of Eutreptiella sp. 'Long Island Sound 2002'. Taxonomy (NCBI): domain Eukaryota; phylum Euglenozoa; class Euglenophyceae; order Eutreptiales; family Eutreptiaceae; genus Eutreptiella; species Eutreptiella sp. 'Long Island Sound 2002'. The sequence goes on from OZ038384.1 coordinate 48,438,902, forward strand.
ACAGTGTCGTAAACGCGTATTTGCTCCCACCGCTTGCAAACACGCGTTTTTGAAATCCCCCTACACTACATCCATGCCAGAAGCATTTTTTTCTCTAGCTATGTGGACGATATATCCACACCGCCACACACACTGCCAATGTAGTCCAGCAACGCCTCAACCTCATTGGGTGTCAACTCGAAAGTATAAAAAGCGAATGTCTCCCTCTCCTCTCCCCCCGCCCCCTAGCCTCCACCCTGCGAAAATACAAACACCCTCCGATACCCCTTTAGGCGAGCACGATTTCTGGACGCCGATGCGCTGCTCATCGTGGCCCCCATGGGCTGATGACACCGAGCACTCCCTTGCCAAAATATCCATCCTCCTGCACTTAGACCACATCATACCACCATAGCTGGAGCTTTCCAACAAAAGCAGTGTCATCTTAAACCAGCTCAGCAGTCAATTGGCTGACCTCAACGCACACCCGATACACACACTCGACATGATACCGGTTCCCAATACCATGATCATCCACGAACACTCTACCGCTGCAAATGTTTACCCCTCTCAGATATACGGCTACTGGAGCCGTCCAAAACACTGGAACGCCTTGTGCTAAGAGTGGTTAGCATACAATCCTTGGTAACCAGCGAAACCCTATACACCTACCATTCCCACGGTGTTCGCCTCATGTGCGTGTCCATCCTCTACCCCACTAGAATACCGGATTCCTTGCACCGTAACACCAACCTCTACGCGCTTAATGCACACACGCGCTTCCATCTGCCCCCCTATGTCATGTACATAGCAGCCCTCGGGCGCCTAGGGTACCTACAAGCATCCTCCATGCTGCTCCTCACTACATTTTGGGGAGCAAAGTGCATCATCAAAAGTGCAGTGCGGATCACCTATGTCGCAGGCATCCCTGCGTATATCGTGGAAACACATGGCTGCGCCCCTGACGGCACGTAGACTTATGGCAGTCGCATTGGATCCCTACCTGCCTTTGGCGCCTCAGCCGTCCTTCCCGATAGCGCAATTGCCCTCTCACTCAACGTTCTGGTTTTTTTTTTTGGAGAAGAGAGGCACGTGCATGCAGGACCCAGCGGGCGTGGCCGAAGGGCCGCATGGATCCCGTGGTGGACGCGATAGCGCCTTTGCAGCCGAGCCGGTGGGTCGTTCCAGGGGGGGGACAGGCTCGACCCAAGCAACACTCCGATGACTTCAGCCTTATAGAAATTGGGGTTGCCGGGAACCCTACAGAAGGTCCACGAACACACGGGTCACACACATCAATAACGGTCTGACGAGTACGCCAAATATGGGGCCACACTGCCCCGGCCTCCACCTGAAGGCCCCTCCTCCCCTTGGGACATTGTTCGGCATGGTGAGAACGTGACGGCACCCCACAAATACTAGACACACCACTTGATCCCTCAACACACACACAAACACATGCATCCTTCCTTCTGGACCCCCATGCGGCACATGTGCCTAGCACGGCATAGATGGCTTCTAGGCCTCCAATCCCGCCAACGATTGTAGAGATGTCCCAGCGCACGTCACCTAGCGGTGCTGCGGACTCTCTACCGGACCCTGGTGAACGCTATGGGAGGCACGCGTGCAGCCAGACGCACCATCCGGAAGTACCAAGCCACAGCGATGGATGCAGTGACTGGCGTCCTCGCTGACAGCGTGCCTGCCCAGTCCGAAAAACCCTTACTGTCCCGACGATTGGCACCTCCCTTCTGTCCCTGTGCAGCCCCGCCCTGAGTAACCCCCCCTCCCCTCCTGCCCACCCCTCCTCACTCCTCACAGGAATGCCAAGCCCCGACCAGAGTGCACGAGCAGCATCGTCTAATCTAAGTCTGGCTCAGTACACCCCCCCACAGCCCCCTGGGGCCAGGGAAAAGTGTTTTTTGGGGGTTTTGGCGCAACATTATCCCCATTTTTCCACAAAAAACCTGCAAATTCTCAAAGTAGGTCCCATTTCCCCCCATTTTTCCTACTTGGAGCAATTTTCCAGCGGCATTACCCGCTCACTTCCGGCAGCGGGTAATTAGGGGCCCCGTAGGTGGATGCCAGCCATTAGGGCCCTGTCCATACACCTCACTTAACAGTTCCGTCTCCGCCTTTACCCTGCCCTCGGTGTGCTCATCTTTTGTTTGTTTTCATTTTCTATTTTTAAACCAACCACCACTGGGTCGGCCCATCCCTCACCGCGCCAACCGCTCAGCCTGGATCTCGACATCATCCCCCGCCCTGTCTATGGCTGACCTCCGCACGCCCGTCAGCAGTGCACCCGGGCCCACCGATGACTCCGGTCCCCTTGGGGCTCAGACAGGTGGCGACCATGCACGCACTAGTACCGTTGTATTTGACTAGAACACATGCATTCGTCCGCTACCGTGTACCTCCAGCTCAGCACTTCCAGTGCACAGGATTGGGTTACCAATGTATAATGGGCGAACCCTTCCTGATTGGACGCTGCCTGAACACTGCGGACTTGTAGTTCCAAAAAAAAAAAGAAATGCGTGCCGTGTGAACGAGGCGTTGTCTGTGCAAAAGATGGGAAGGGTAGCCAAAGAACAGGCAATGAGAGGGTTGAATCGCTAAGAGGAAAAAGGCTTTTTCGTTGCAAAGATTAATTTATGGACGGATGAAAGGTCACCGACAGGTGATCTGCACTAAGATGTGATATGCCAGGCAGAGACACACACATGCGGCTAAATCATGAGGAGTTTCAGGCAGTGCAGGAAAAGTGTAACACGGCAAGAAGGGCGTGTTTGATCCTACACAATAGTATATGTAGTGCATGGACAGAGGGTGTGTGGTGTTGCAACAAGTGCATGTGCAGTGGTGTAACAGGAGTATGTGCGTAGCACAGGGGCAGATGGTGTCAGAATATCACAATTTTTAGTGCAGTCGGTTATCGAAACATCCATGACTTTACTTGAGGTCAGCTTTGGGTTTCCGGTCTTGAGAGGAAGACGTGTCCCATTCTTCCTCCTTGAAAGCTCCCTTGCCGCCTATCCCTATCCCTACACATATCCCCCGGCCGCTTTCTCCAACCTGGACCCAATTGCCAAGCAAATCCCTTACCAGTGTGGGGGATGTAGCTTATGCTGCTTCATCTTTGTGATAATACCGCTTGGGATGTGTGGAGACAAGGCACGCAACTGTTAAAGAACTTCAGTTGACAGTCTACCTGCGGCCAGGAAAGATTCCAAAACAAAAAAAAATTGTGGGGTCTGCTGGTGAAGCTCAAACTGATACGGAGAGAATTTCGTTGGCCGAAAAAGGATGGTCTGCACCTGAACTTTGACCTTGCTTGCAAGCGGCACGTTGGTTGTTCTTCTGTTGCAAGCTGCATGGGCTGCCTGCAGACGGCGATTGATGCGCGGAGGACAATTGATGGACTGCCACAGTCCTAAAGGTTAAGCCTGCGTACTTGTTTTCATTCTGTCCATTGCAGACCACCGTTTGGGGTCAGATGCAGTGGCCGCTCCCCACAGTGTGAGTGTATCCCTGGCACAGCTGCGGGAGGGGTGGGGGGGTGGGGGTCTATGAAGGGTGGTTGGGTATTGTGTCCAGTGGTTTGACCTTTTTCTTGTAGCCAAGGATGTGGTCACCACAGCAACAGTACAATTAAATGGTGCCAATGTTCACTTCTGACCCACAAAACTGTGCTCTTCCTCCTCTGCCGTTGCCAGCACATTGGCAGCATCACATCCACTGCGAGGGGAGGGGGGGGTGGGGGAGGCAATGTATGTCTGGGCCTGCCGTGTGATATCCTTCGTCGGTGGTGGATGTTGGCGCCTCTCCAAACACGAGGGCAAGGGGCCGAACAAGGCAAGGGCAAGCGGGGTGTTGTTGCACTGCGTGGGCACTCCACACAATGAGACCCAGCCCAGGACGAAGGGAGGAAACCACCCTGCATTTATGCAGGCGTCACAAGGGTCTTCATATCCTTGGTGGTTGGTAGCCGTGGCCAAGCACAATCTGTTGTGGCGTAAGTGTGTTGGAAGATGGTGGCAGCCTTGTGGGGACATAGGCATTCTGCCTTGACCCGATTGGGACCCAACTTGTAGCCGTATGCAACGCTATTTGGGCCGTTAATGATAAGCCATGCTACTGATTCGCGATGATCCGAGAGTGCGGATGCGGGCTTCAAGTGCAAGCTCACACAGAGAATCCACAAAGGACATTGTTTCTTAGAGATAGCAAGGCAATGGCCATGAAGGTTGGAATCCGCTTTAGAGTGTGTACCAACCCACCTCGATTTGTTGCATTGTGAATGTACAGGACGTCCGCCGATTACCCATCATCATAATGTGTAGCATCCACGTATAACAAAGAACGTGCAGCAAAACCAGGTGAAAATGGGCTACAATGGCTGAAAATGGGTGAAAATGGGTGACAATTCAAGTGTGCCACATCCTCAATGCACAAGAAGCATAAAAATCCTATTAGAGAACAACAAACTCATGAAAAGGGGCCAAAACTAGGGTTCAAGGTTGCTGACACACAAACTTTGCACTACGCGCACTGTGTGTGCACACACTGCGTGCACAGCATTCCCAAGAGCAAGGGGCACCCACTGCACAGCCCTTTTCAAATACCTCGGCAAACAACTAGTCACTTACAAATTTACATCTTAAAGTACACGCGGCCAAGTCTCCCCGCAAATTGCCTGTCTGCCCTTTGGCAGTCAAAAAGATTCTCTTGTGTCACAGTTGAGAACCATTGGTCTCCACTTTCGTATGTCCTACATAAATTTGGATTGCTGGAAGGAATCGCCGGAATGACACAGAAAATATGGCACAATGCCCACCCCAAACGCCAGTTGCAAATGGGATCATGCGACTGATGCCGAAACCAAGGCCGGCGCTACGGACACGTGGTCATCCACAGAGATGACGCCGTGGAGGGGCGCCTCGCATGCACCACACCCACCGTTCGTTGCCGACAGAGAGCGTGGGTAGAGCTGAAACCTGGACACTTGGGAACAGAACTGGGCAGGGTATCAAACTTGTGACCTGCATCACCTATTGCCCAATCAGTGTGTCTCCAATCAGGAGAGGAGCGGTGGGGGCTGAGCCTCCACAAATTGGGTGCTCATGCTCTGACGGTGTTCAGTCCCGTCAACATGGTCATCCCAGTGGATGGGAATGGGCCATGCTATTCTGGGGACCCCCGAGGGCGTGCCCTACCCCTGCGTGACTGCCCCCACTGCAATGGGGATCAGGGACCTCTGGCTGATGGACAGCCGCTGCATCCCTCAAAGAGGTGGGGTTCCCACAAACATCCTCCCCGGCGACGCCCGCATCATTGCGTATGTGTCCCTCAGCACCCAATATATCAACTACGAGGCCACTGTCCTGGTCTCCCCCCCATCCTTGGGCGCCGAGCGAGGGTCCTAGGACTCAGCACCCCCTTGGTGTCCCATTGCTGGGTGTCGCCGTGCGCCCCACACCGGCGATGTTTGCTTCGGGTGCAGCACAGCCCTCCTGTGCAACCAGCAGCAGGGGATGCAGTGCACCGCTTGCGATGATGCTGCGCACCTGAGCCCCGGGTCTGAGGAGGAGGCTGCAGGGCTAGCACAGGAGGAGGAGGAGACCACAGGGGTCTGTGACTGCAGCCACAATCTTCCTTCCCCTCACCACCACCACCCTCTACACCCAACACTTCCAACCCGAGGCCCCCCCCACTGGTGAACCCCTCGAGCAGCCTTTGCCATCAAGGCTGAATGAGTACGCTGGTTGGTACTTCTGGGTGTGCGTACTTGTTCACCTTTTGAGATGGGGAATCCTCCACGTGTGGATGGGGGGGTTGGTTGTCCACCCATTGGGTTGGGGGTGAAGGGGGCGGGTTCAAAAATTGCGAGAGCTGGGGGGCCCACTCATAATGCCACCGTGACGATGTCCCCATTTTGAAACTGCCCCATCCACTGGCATTATGACTTTGGGGCCTGGTGCCTGGCATTTTGCCTTCCTGCAGGCACATATCCCCTGGATCCACCTCCTCCGTCACTGTGCCCATATTCCACAATGCGTTGCCCCCCCCCCCCCCCCCCCGCCTAGGGCGATAACTGGCACAGCGCCCAAACGAGTCTTCGAGGCGAACGGAAGGGCACCCATCCGCCCCGGAAGCTGCAGTGAGGCTCAAAGTGGGAAGGCGCTGTATGGCCGTGTGTGGTTCAGGTCTGGGGCACAGCGCTGCACTGACGTATTGAGGTGCATTTTGATCGGCTCCAGCTGTGTACTGATGTTCTGGCGGCGGGGGTGGGGGGGGAGTTGTTGGGGGTCGCAGTGCTGGGGCCCAAAGGCCACATGCATGCTGGCCTGGGAGCACTCCTCAGGGCCTGAGGGGGCAGTCCGTAGGGCTTGCGCACACTTGCGGCCACGGCAGCAGTCACAAGCGTAAGCTGACCTTGGTGAAGAAATGTGCATCTCATGGGTCAGGGTGGACTGGGTATTCAGGGTCTCACCAGACTGCAGCAATCATCCGACTCCTGTTGCGACCCGCAACAATGCCAGGAGGTGTATGTGCTGAGAGACTGCGCTGGCATTGCTGGCAGTGGCTAGCGCAATGGTCATTTGGGGTCCTGGCCAACTTTTGCTCGACTTACGTTTGGCCCCCTAGCACAGATGTTCAGGTGAAGGGCGGCTGCGGCCTGTGCCGCTGACTGTGCTGTTGAGGGCTGGGGGGCTCAGCAGGCAGACCCTGGGGCAGGGGTTAGGCTTTCGACAGAAAAGACTTTACATTCAACAAAAGGGGTCATGCAACGGACGCACAAAGAAATTGACACACAAAAAAAGAGCGGAAGGGGCGGCACGGGAAGCACAAAAGACAATGGATGGAAACTGTGCAAAGGGCACATGGTATGACGTTCGCAAAGCAATATCCCAGCGCCACGCTGCACTGCATGGCTCCATCACCAGCTACTGTGTTTGGGTTTCAGTTCGGTTCGTGCTTAATTATCAAGGCCATGTAGATGTTAGTGCCGGTGATGGTGCTCGTACCAATGGAGTGCCAGCGGTGATTTGTCATGCACCGTATGGTGTCACATCGTGTCCGGTTGTGCTGTTGCGTTGTGTTGGCGGCATTGTCTTGTGTTGTGGGGGGTTGCGTTGTGTTGTGTGGGGTTGTGTTGTGTTGCTTTGTGTCGTGTTGTGTTCTGTTGTGTTATGTCGTGCTCTGTGATGTGTTGTGTTGTGTTTGCGTTGCGTTGCATTGCGTTGTGTAGTGTAGTGTTGTGTTGTGTTGTGTTGTGTTGTGTTGTGTTGTGTTCTGTTGTGTTGTGTTGTGTTGTGTTGTGTTGTGTTGTGTTGTGTTGTGTTGTGTTGTGTTGTGTTGTGTTGTGCCGAAGGCGCTGTTACCAAAGGGCAAAAGGCCGGGATGTCTACCCACGGGTAAAGGTAAACGGGCTGGGCTGTGTGTGTTGTGTGCGCGCCGTGCGTAAGTGTGTAGGCCTCGGCAGGGGAAGGGGGAGTCGGGGAGACCTGGTGAGTTCGCCTCTGGCGACCGCGCTTATTCCAGGAGCTCCCGCTGCACCCCTTCCCTTTCTGCTTGCTGGTGCAGGCGCAGCTCCTGCAACGCCCACGCCATCGTGCTGCCCGGGCCCAGGCGGGCCTTCAGCAGTGTGGCACGCGCCTTGGCGTGGGCGTACCAGATCCGTATGGACTCCTCCACGACGTGGCGGAGGAACTCCGTGCCCAGCGAGTGGGGCCCCGTACACTCCAGGTGGGCCAGCTGCATGGAGGGGGTCCGCAGGGCTGCCGCCCACTGCTCCAGCACAGTCGGTTCCCACAGCTGGTGACGCACTGGGGCCGCCCGTGGCCCCACCTTCTGGTCAAGCCACGCTGCGAGGCGCCGGCGGGCTGGCCCCCACTCGTGCGATTGAGCCGAGCAGGCCCACAGGTGGGGCGCCGTCTCGGGCTGTGTCCCGCACAGGAGGCACGTTGTATCCAGCACCGTGCCCCGGTGGGAGGAACGGTGGGCCAGGACGGTCATGGTCGGGACGTTGTCCATGCGATGCGCCGTGATGTGGCGCTGCTGGTCGTGGTCGAACCAGTCCAGGGGGAGGCCCCCCCCTGGCATGAAATTTACCCCCAAGCGGGCCTCGTAGATGGCTTGCGCCGGTATGGAGGCCCGGTCCTGCAACCAGTCACTCAGCGCCGTCGGGGAGAGCTGGCACTGGTCGTGGAAGGGCACTGGGGGGATAAAAGAGTGGGGGCGCCTGAGGAGCCACGTGAGGTCCACCTCCAGCGGCTCCCGCGTCGCTGCGTCCACACGGACGTTGAGGTCCGTGATCCAGTGCGACGGTGTGGTCACCACATTGATGGCAGACCTCGGGGAGAGGCGCTGCCCCCCCAGGACAGTGGCGTAGAGGTGGTGGATGCCATCTCCGCAGTGCCCTCCCTCCTGGTACGTGCGGAGGGCCCCCACTGCTGCCTCCGAGTCCGGCACCAGCCAGTAAACCCCCTGCTGTGCCGCCAGCCGGCGGGCATACGAGAGGAGGGCCATCGCTTCCCCCTCCTGGGAGGTGCCCACTCCTGAGGCCACCTGGGCCTGATACTCTCCAGGCCCGCTCTGGACGACCCCGGCCATGGCCATACCCGCCTGCGTGGCCCCTGCATCCACCGCCACGACACTGCCTCGGAGGGTCGCCAGCGCAGGCAGGTCATGGAACCAGACGCCTGGGCGAGTCTCAGGGGCCAACACTCGCGGGGGGTCGGTCGCCCGGCCGTGGGGCGCCTTGAGGGCCATGTCCCCATGGTGCTCCCTGAGGTGGGTGCGCAGGGCCTGGTGTAGCTCCGCTGGCACTGTCCCCACCGTATCGAGGGAGTAATAGAGGGGTCCCTTGTGCGGGTGCCCCGGGCATTTGTGCGCCATGCACTCCGCTAGGTATTGGAAGCGCGCCACCGTCGCCGGGGCTATGGCGATCCACGGAAACGGCGGCAGCGTCGAGGTGATCGTCACGAGAGGGGCCTGCGATGTGCTGGCCCAGTTCCAGTAGGCGGTGGTGGCAGCTCACAGTGCGCCTGAAGGGGATGTGTTATGTTGTGTTGTGTTGTGTTGTGTTGTGTTGTGTTGTGTTGTGTTGTGTTGTGTTGTGTTGTGTTGTGTTGTGTTGTGTTGTGTTGTGTTGTGTTGTGTTGTGTTGTGTTGTGTTGTGTTGTGTTGTGTTGTGTTGTGTTGTGTTGTGTTGTGTTGTGTTGTGCTGTGCCGAAGGTGCTGTTACCACAAGGCAATGGCCGGGATGTCTACCCACGGGTACACGGGTAAACAGGAGGGCTGTGTGTCTTATTGCGCGATGTGTGGTAGTGTGTTGTTGTACAGCCGGGACCAGTGCACAGTCGCACTTGGCCGGTGCTGCTCTGCCAACGCCTGTGCACAGTCAAACAGGGTCTAGTGGGCCCACTGCACCGTGTGTGCTGCACTGCACCAGGAGTACTTTGTGAGCGGTGCTGCGCGGCTTGGTGCTTGGTTGTGTGCACTACAATGCACTGTGTGTGTCCTGCTGCACTGCACTCGTGGGCGGTGGGCAGTGGGCAGTGGAGCTTCTGCAATGCACTGGCACACTGCCTGGGTGCAGTGCCGAGTGCAACTCCTGCAATGCACTGCCTCACTGCCTTGGGGCAGTGGGCAGTGCAACTCCTGCAACGCACTGCCTCACTGTCTGGGGGCAGCGGGCAGTGCTAATCCTGCAATGCACTGCCTCACTGCCTGGGAGCAGTGGGCAGTGGAAGTGCTGCAATGCACTGCCTCAGTGCCTGGGGGCAGTGGGCAGTGGAGGTGCGCAATGCAGTGCCTCACTGCCTAGGGGAAGTGGGCAGTGGAACGCCTGCAATGCACGGCCTCACAGCCTGGGGGCAATGGGCAGTGGAACGCCTGCAATGCACTGCCACACTGTGGGGGCAGTGGGCAGTGCAATTCCTGCAATGCACTGCCTCACTGCCTCACTGCCTGGGGGCAGTGGGCAGTGCAACTCCTGTGATGCACTGCCTCAACGTCTGGGGGTAGTGGGCAGTGCAACACCTACACCTACCTGGGGGCAGGGGCCAATGGAAGTCCTGCAATGCACTGCCACACTAGCTAGGGGTAGTGGACGGTGCAACTCCTACAATGCACTGCCTCCCTGCCTCTGGGCAGTGGGCAGTGGAACTCCTGCAAAGCACTGCCTCACTGCCTGGGGGGAGTGGGCAGTGGAACTCCTGCAATGTGCTGCCTCACTGCCTGGGGGCAATGGGCAGTGCAACACATACAATGCACCGCCTGACTACCTAGGGGCAGTGGGCAGTGGAACTCCTGCAACGTACTGCCGTAGTGCCGCTGGGCAATGGGCAGTGGAACTCCTGCAATGCATTGCCACACTACCTAGGGGCAGTGGACGGTGCAACTCCTACAATGCACTGCCTCACTGCCTCTGGGCAGTGGGCAGGGGAACTCCTGCAATGCACTACCTCACTGCCTGGGGGACAGGCAGTGAGGCAGTGCATTGCAGGACTTCCACAGCCCACTGCCCCGAGGCAATGAGGCAGTGCGTTGCAGGAGTTCCACTGCCGACTGCCCCTAGGCAGTGAGGCGGTGCATTGTATGTGTTGCACTGCCCATTGCCCCCAGGCAGTGAGGCAGTGCATTGCAGGGGCAATGGGCAGTGCAACTCCTGCAATGCACTGCCTCACTAAATGGGGGCAGTGGGCAGTGCAACACCTACAATGCACCGCCTCAGTGCCTAGGGGCAGCGGGCGGTGCAACTCCTGCAATGCAACGCCTCACTGCCTAGGGGCAGTGGGCAGTGGAACTCCTGCAACACACTGCCATACTGCCTAGGGGCACGGGACGGTGGAACTCCTACAAGGCACTGCCACGCTGCCTGCAGGCAGAGGGCAGTGGAACTACTACAATGCACTGCCACACTCCCTTCTGGGAGTGGGCAATGGAAGTCCTGCAATGCACTGCCTCACTGCTTGGGGGCAGTGGGCAGGTCAACTGCTGCAATGCACTGCCACACTGCCTGGGGGCCGTGGGCAGTGCAACTCCTGCAATGCATTGCCTCACTGCCTGGGGGCAGTGGCCAGTGAAAGTGCTGCAACGCACTGCCTCACTGCCTGGGGGCAGTGGGCGTTGGAACTCTTGCAATGCAATGCCTCACTGCCTGGGTGCATTGGGCAGTGGAAATCCTGCAATGCACGGCCTCGACGCCTGGGGGCCTTGGGCAGTGCAACTCCTGCAAAGCACTGCCTCACTGCCTGAGGGCAGTGGGCCGTGCGACACCTACAATGCGCCGCCTCATTGCTTGGGGGCAGTGGGCGGTGCGACTCCTGCAATGCACTGCCCCACCGCCTAGGGGCCGTGGGTAGTGGAAAGCGTGCAATGCACTGCCACACTGCTCAGGGGCAGTGGGCAGTGGAACTTCTGTAATGCACTGCCTCGCTACATGGGGGCAGTGGGCAGTGGTGGCCTTCCAATGCACTGTCTCACTGCCTAGGGGCAGAGGGTAGTGCAACTCCTGCAATGCACTGCCACACTACCTAGGGGCAGCGGGCAGTGCAACTCGTGCAATGCAACGCCTCACTGCCTAGGGGCAGTGGGTAGTGGAGATCCTGCAACAGACTGCCTCACTGCCTGAGGGCAGCGGGCAGTGCACCTCCTACAATGCAGTGCCTAGCTGCCTAGGGGCAGTGGACAGTGCAACTTGTGCAATGCATTGCCTCACTGCCTGGGGACAGTGGGCATTGGAACTCCGGCAATGCATTGCCTCACTGCCTGGGGGCAGCGGGCATTGGAACTCCTGCGACACACTGCCTCACAGCCGAGAGGCAGTGGGCAGTGGTACTCCTGCAATGCACTGCCTCACTGCCCGGCGGCAGTGGGCATTGGAACTCGTGCAACTCACTGCCTCAGTGCCCGGCGGCAGTGGGCAGTGGAACTCCTGCAATGTGCTGCCTGACCACCTCGGGGCAGTGGGTAGGGGAACTCCTGCAATGCACTGCCACGCTGCCTGGGGGCAGTGGGCAGTGGAAGTCCTGCAATGCATTGCCACACTGCCTAGGGGCAGTGGGCAGTGGAAGTGCTGCAATGTACTGCCTCACTGCCTGGGTGCAGTAGGCGTTGGAACTCTTGCAATGCTCTGCCTCACTACCTGGGGGCAGTGGGCGTTGGAACTCCTGCAATGCACTGCCTCACTGCCTTGGGGCAGTCGGCAGTGCAACTCCTGCAATGCATTGCCACACTGCCTGAGGGCAGTGGGCAGTGGAAGTGCTGCAATGTACTGCCTCACTGCCTTGGGGCAGTGGCCGTTGGAACTCCTGCAATGCACTGCCTCCTGCCTGGGTGCAGTGGGCAGTGGAAATCTTGCAATGCACGGCCTCGACGCCTAGGGGCCTTGGGCAGTGCAACTCCTGCAATGCACTGCCTGAGGGAAGTGGGCCATGCGACACCTACAATGCACCACCTCACTGCCTGGGGGCAGTGGGCGGTGCGCCTCTTGCAATGCAGTGCCCCACCGCTTGGGGGCCGTGGGCAGTGGAAAGCGTGCAATGCACTGCCTCACTGCCTATGGGCAGTGGGCATTGGAACTCCTACCATGCACTGCCCCCAATACCTGGGGGCAGTGGGCAGTGGAATGCGTGCAATGCACTGCCTCACTGCCTATGGGCAGTGGGCAGTGGAACTCCTACCATGCACCACCCCACTACCTGGGGCAGTGGGCAGTAGAACTCCTACAATGCACTGCCACACTTCCCAGGGGCAGTGGGCAGTGGAACTTTTGTAATGCACCGCCCCGCTACATGGGGGCAGTGGGCAGTGCTAGCCTTCAAATGCAATGCCTCACTGCCGAGGGGCAGTGGGTAGTGGAACTCCTGCAACACGTTGCCTCACTGCCTGAGGGCAGCGGGCAGTGCAACTCCAACAATGAAGTGCCTAGCTGCCTAGGGGCAGTGGACAGTGCAACTCGTGGAATGCATTGCCTCACTGCCTGGGGGCAGTGGGCAGTGGAACTTCGGCCATGCACTGCCTCACTGTCCAGAGGCAGTGGGCAGTGGTACTCCTGCAATGCACTGCCTCACTGCCCGGGGGCATTGGGCATTGGAACGCCTGCAACGCACTGCCTCGGTGCCCGGCGGCAGTGGGTAGTGGAACTCCTGCAATGTGCTGCCTGACCACCTGGGGGCAGTGGGTAGGGGAACTGTTGCAATGCACTGCCACACTGCCTAGGGGCAGTGGGCAGTGGTACTCTTGCAATGCACTGCCTCACTGCCCGGCGGTAGTGGGCATTTGAACACCTGCAATGTGCTGCCTCACCGCCTGGGGGCAGTGGGCAGTGCAACTCCTGCAATGCAATGCCTCACTGCCTAGGGGCAGTGGGCAGTGGAACGCCTGCAATGTAGTGCCACACTGCCTGGGGGAAGTGGGTAGTGGAAGTCTTGCAATGCACTGCCACACTGCCTGGGGGCACTGGGCAGTGGAACCCCGGTCATGCACTGCCACACTGCCCACGGGCAGTGGGCAGTGGTGCTGCTGCAATGCAGTGCCTCGCTGCTTGGGCAATGCAACTCCTACAATGCACTGCCATGCCTCCTGGGAGCAGCGGGCAGTGCAACTCCTCCTGCACCGCACTGCTTCACTGCCTCGGGGCAGTTGGCAGTTCAACTCCAACAATGCACTGCCTCACTGCCTGGGGGAAGTGGGCAGTGCAACTCGTGCAATGCACTGCCTCACTGCCTAGGGGCAGTGGGCAGTGGAACTCCGGTCATGCACTGCCACACTGCCCAGGGGCAGTGGGTAGTGGAACTCGGGTTATGCACTGCCACACTGCCTAGGGGCAGTGGGTAGTGGAACTCCTGCAATGCACTGCCTCACTGGCTGGTGCAATGGGCAGTGGAACTCCGGTCATCCACTGCCACACTGCCTAGGGGCAGTGGGTAGTGGAACTCCTGCAATGCACCGCCTCACTACCTGGGGAGACTGGGCAGTGGAACTCCGGTCATGCATTGCCACACTTCCCAGGGGAAGTGGGTAGTGGAGCTCCTGCGATGCACTGCATTACTGCTAGTGACCTGGCACCAGTCTAAAAACCCTCAGGATGGTAGCCGTGGGACGGATTGCCCACACGCAGTGCCAACCTCGAAGTTAGTCGTGATGCGTCGTGTTTGTCGTGCCACCGCGTGACTCCTCTACCGCCATCGTGGCCCCTGTAGCAACTCCACCCGTATGGTGCACTCTCTCTCCCTCTCGTCGCCGTGTCTCCAAGGGCTGAGTGCCGCACCCCAAGTGCGTCCCTCCCCCTTGCGCAGCCCCCTCCTATCCACAGTGGGCGCGTCGTCCTCCAACCAACTCTGGCAAGGCATGGACCTCGCCGTGGCAGTCTTCCAGGCCGCTACGCGGAGAGTCGCAACGGGGACTGCATTCGACGTACCCGCCGTTTTGCGTGACGCCTTATGCAGGGGTATTGTGAGCCGTTTACCGCGTCGCCCCACCGGTGGGCCCCGCTCGCCTGTACGCCCCGTGGGTTGCAGCCCCGCGCGCCGGCGCGGTGCTCCCCTCGCACCCCCGTCCTCGTGAGTCCTGGGACCGCCATCAGCCGGCCCGATCCGTCAGGCGGCCCCACGTTGCTCTGCGCTCTCGCGCCATGAATTTTGTTTCGTCGCACCATGGCCATGCTCGTGGCACCCTATGTCATTCTTTGGCGCCCAGTCCACTGGGTGCTACCGTTGCCGCTTGCGTTCCTCCCGTGAATTCCGCGCCCCTATACACCACCCCCCCCCCTCCCCATGTCTCGCAGCCGCATGCCACCCGCTACCTTCTCATTACCGCAAACCATGTCCGACCGCTAAACGCCGTCCCAGGACTCCCCCTCCCCTACCCCCAAGACTGGTCGAGGCGGCGCCCTAAGCCGGGGACTGTTCCCCATGTTCCTGATGGATATCGCTCAATCCGATGACGCTGATCGGCTCCTACGGGATCTGGACAGGCTGAAGGATGATGCGCTGGAGGCGGCGGATGAGGCCATCCGGGCACCCGACCCCGCCCTGTCCGACCTTTGCGATGCCCTACGATGGACGGCAGCAGCTGGCAGCATCCAACCTATCACCGCCGTGACAGGGGCATGGACGCCGCGAGGGCTCCTGCTCACGGCCACCGTTACGGTCGCCGTTGGCCCGTCGGAAGTGAAAGTTATCGAGCATGTCCCCGGGTCGCTTGCGCAAGGGGGCCCGCTGCTAGAATATGTCTCCAAGGACCCCGGTGCCCTCACCACCGCCGTGGTCACGCGGTGGAGCCCCGGGCACGTCCCCATCTCCGCAGCCCGCCTCCGCCACCTGGTGTTCCGGGGCCTCTACACGGCCCGCGAGAAGGCCCCGCCCATCGATACCGACGAGGCCCGGGAAATCCAAAGTCAGAAGGTCTCCTACAAGCTTCAAAAGCCCATCACCCAGTTCCTACCCCCCCACCTCAGGCCGACATGGGTCCTCCTTCGGACCCGCGAGGTGGTGGCGGCTTTGTGGGCACTGCCCAATGACGTGCATGCGGACCTGCGACGGCGGAGCTCATCCCGCTGAAGTTCGGCCTCCTAGCGCGGGCCTCCTCCATCTACCTCTCCGGGCAGTTCACGTCGGCCCCGGTCGCCAGCCCCCCTCCCCTGGCCAACAGGGGCATGTGGGCCCCTGACCAGCTGCGGCCGCTGCTGGAGTGCTCGGTCCTCCCGGTCCGCAGCGTGGAGCTGCTGCACCAGATCGAGCAGGCCGGGTAGCACTCATGGGCCACAGCCCCCACCATCGTCCTCGTGCAAGCTGGCATCCAAGACACAGCCAGCACCCCTCCCTTCACCCCGCCCAGCCACGCGCCCTACCTCGCCAAGGGCCAGCTTGCCCCCAGCCCAGTGGGGACCGTGTTTGCATCAGCTGCATTCACCCCAGCGTCAGCGCTGTACCGCTCCCAAGACAAAGCCACTCCCGCGAGTTCTCATCAATCGCCCACGTCGCTGCTACCCGAGCCGCCGAGACTTTCCTTCACCATCCCCGAGCCCGCCTCGCAGATCAAGCCAGCCGCCACTGACCCCACGCCGCCCGAGTCGCCTACCCCCGCCGCCGGGTTGGCCCCCCCTAGCCCCTCACAGCCGGGTGCGCCCTTTGTCCCGGACCTAGACGTGTGAGCCTACTCCACCAACTATGCCTAGCTGAGTGACCGGTATGAGGCCCAGCAGCAGGTGCTGCGCGTTGCACAAGAGGACCTGGAATCCCTCAAGCGTGACCTGGACATGATCCGCACTCAACGAGACAACGCCCTGCAGCAAGTCCAACAGTCCGTCGCTGCACAGCGGCAGGCTGTAGCCGTTAAGCTAAACGGCTTCATCCGGTCTTTGCCCCCCCTCCTGTCCATTGCCACCAGGCTCCGCAGCCTCTAGTCCACGCCACCTGCGTTCGCCAACGCCATGCGTAGTGCGGTGCTGGCCTCGTTCGAGCTACCGCGACCCGGCTCCCCTCAGTTCCTGGCCCTCGTGCTCGTCATCCTCACCGCTGCTGTCCTCACCTCGCCCCAGATGCCTGACCTTGATGACCTGGCTGGTGTGCTCAGGCACGTTGTGGTTGTGGCCAGCCCCGTGGCTACCCCAGAGACCCCCGCAGATGCGCCCAACATATCCTTTGACGTCCCGGCCCCGGTTCCCAAACCCCGGGCAGCTGCCCCAGTCCGGGCCCCGGGTGCTCCTCTCCGGCCGCCGTCACCTACACCCTCCTTCACCGACGCCGCGCTGGCCTCCCATCTGGAATGGACCCCCACGATCCTACGGAGATGCGAAGACGAAGTCGCCCACGCTTTCCACCTCCACGTGTTCCGCCACTACGGCGCGAGCGTCAGCTCCCTCCCGCAATCCCCGATTCGGGATCCATGGACATGGGTCCGCAGCCACGCACCGAGTCTGCCCGGCATTGCGGACGTCCTGCGCACCTTCCTCGCCAGCCCTCCCCCAGTCCACCAAATCGTGGACAGCCGTGCCGCCTCCCCGGCCGAAGCCGAGGCTGCCAACCAGGCAGAGGGTGCGGCCAAGAAGAAGGGGTACGCGCCCCAGAAGGTGGACCCCCAGGTCTTCTCCAGGGTGCTTTGGGTGGGGTGGCAGGAGAATGACGACCCCTCGGCAGGGGAGGTGGACGCGGGGTTGCTGGGAGGCATCCTCCGCGACAAGTTTGGTGCCGGGCTCGCGTCCATCTCGGAAGCGCAGCTCAACCACGCGGCGAAGTTCACCACCGTGGGCGTCAAACCCGTCGACTGCGACAAGGGCATGAAGCTGAGCCGGCACCACATCGCCCGAGGCTGGAAGATTTCCTGGGCGGAGTCCAAGAAGCAGCCCTACACCCCATGGGCCCCGACCCCGACAGGGAATAACCCGCCCGCAAGGCCCTCCGTGGAGTGCGGGGACAAAAGCACCGACGCAAGCAGGACCCGGAGGAAGAAGTGGACCTCACTGCGGCCTCGGACTCAGGCGGAGAACCGGAGGCCAACCACCAGCGACGGTACAGCCCATGCCCCTCGGACAGGTCCCCTCCCCCCCCCCGCCGCCCTGGGTATCAGCACGATAGCCCGCCGGCGAGGCGCCGCAGTGCCTACCGCGATGAGCGGCTGGACTCCCGTGAGCACCACCACGATCGCCACGCCCCGGCCCCCCTCCTGAGCTACCCCTACTCGGTGGACCATCACGACCCCTGGGCTGCCATGGCGCACAACCCCTACGCTCCCCCGCCTTGGAGCCCCCCAGCCGACCCACACCGCTACCGGCCATAATTCGGACGTCATCCGAGGGACCGCTAGAACAGGAACCAGCGGGGCGCAAGGAGGACGTCCCCGACGCCGTCTCGCGGCTCCGCCACTCCCACCTCGATGGCGTCCCCCGGCTGACGGACCTGCACCTAGGTGCATACACCCCCAGCCCCCCCCTCAGAGAATGGGGCTTGGTGCCCATGCCCGCCCCGGACACAGCCCAGTTCGTCCCTCCATACGCCCTCCACATGTGCCTACACCTGCCGGCGGGGGTACACTACTACCGGACGTGCATCGGAGCGGACTCATGGCCCCCAGCTATGGGTATAAAGTCTGAAGTCTGAAGTCTGATTTGGCATCTCGTGTCAAGGACATAAAACAGAACACATCTCAGCAAAAGTCTGATAAAAGTGTGGTACCCGCCCCCTCCCTTCCTTCCTTCCTGTCAGAAAGGGACAAGAAAAAGTCTGGCACTCCCCCTCCCCCAACACAGCCACCCACCACAAAAAAAACCATCATGAAAATTGAAAGTTGGGAAGAATGGGAGTCCATGCAACACAGGGGAACACCCCCCCCAAAAGAAAAAAAGGGTGGAAAATGGGGCATTGGGGAAAATGGGAGGCTGGGAAAAAGATTCCACTGAGGTGGTGTACCCCCCCCCCTGTGGATTAATATTCCATTGAGGTGGTGTACCTCCCCCTCTAGATAAATATTCCACTGAAGTGGTGTACCCCCCCCCCCCTGTGGATAAATATTCCACTGAGGTGGTGTACACCCCCCCTCTGGATATTTATTCCACTGAGGTGGTGCACCCCCCTGCTATGCGCCAATTCCTATGGGGGTCTGGACCCCCAAAATAATTGACGCGACCCTATGCATCAATTCCTATGGGGGTCTAGACCCCCAAAATAATTGACGCGACCCTATGCGCCAATTCCTACGGGGGTCTGGACCCCCAAAATAATTGACGCGACCCTATGCGTCAATTCCTAAGGGGGGTCTAGACCCCCAAAATAATTGACGCGACCCTATGCGTCAATTCCTACGGGGGTCTAGACCCCAAAAAAAATTGATGCGACCCTATGAATCAATTCGTATGGGGGTCTAGACCCCCAAAATAATTGACGCGACCCGATGCGTCAATTCCTAGGGGGGTCTAGACCCCCAAAAAAATTGACGCGACCCTATGCGTCAATTCCTAGGGGGGTCTAGACCCCCAAAATAATTGACGCGACCCTATGCGCCAATTCCTACAGGGGTCTAGACCCCCAAAATAATTGACGCGACCCTAAGCGTCAATTCCTATGGGGGTCTGGACCCCCAAAATAAGTGACGCGACCCTATGCGTCAATTCCTATGGGGGTAAACAATTCACGGAGGGGTCAAAAAATTCACGGAGGGGGTAAACAATTCGGGGAGGGGTAAAATAATTCACGGAGGGGGGTAAACAATTCACGGAGGGGTGAAATAATTCACGGAAGGGGGTAAACAATTCACGGAGGGGTGAAATAATTCACGGAGGGGGGTAAATAATTCACGGAGGGGTAAAATAATTCACGGAGGGGGGTAAAGAATTCACGGAGGGGTAAAATAATTCACGGAGGGGGGTGAACAATTCACGGAGGGGTCAAATAATTCACGGAGGGGGGTAAACAATTCACGGAGGGGTCAAATAATTCACGGAGGGGGGTAAACAATTCACGGAGGGGTAAAATAATTCACGGAGGGGGGTAAACAATTCACGGAGGGGTAAAATAATTCACGGAGGGGGCTAAAGAATTCACGGAGGGGTGAAATAATTCACGGAGGGGGGTAAAGAATTCACGGAGGGGTAAAATAATTCACGGAGGGGGGTAAACAATTCACGGAGGGGTGAAATAATTCACGGAGGGGGGTAAACAATTCACGGAGGGGTGAAATAATTCACGGAGGGGGGTAAATAATTCACGGAGGGGTAAAATAATTCACGGAGGGGGGTAAAGAATTCACGGAGGGGTAAAATAATTCACGGAGGGGGGTAAACAATTCACGGAGGGGTCAAATAATTCACGGAGGGGGGTAAACAATTCACGGAGGGGTAAAATAATTCACGGAGGGGGGTAAACAATTCACGGAGGGGTAAAATAATTCACGGAGGGGGGTAAACAATTCTCGGAGGGGTAAAATAATTCACGGAGGGGGGTAAACAATTCACGGAGGGGTGAAATAATTCACGGAGGGGGGTAAATAATTCACGGAGGGGGAAAATAATTCACGGAGGGGGGTAAAGAATTCACGGAGGGGTGAAATAATTCACGGAGGGGGGTAAACAATTCACGGAGGGGTAAAATAATTCACGGAGGGGGGTAAACAATTCACGGAGGGGTAAAATAATTCACGGAGGGGGGTAAAGAATTCACGGAGGGGTAAAATAATTCACGGAGGGGGGTAAATAATTCACGGAGGGGTAAAATAATTCACGGAGGGGGGTAAATAATTCACGGAGGGGTCAAATAATTCACGGAGGGGGGTAAACAATTCACGGAGGGGTAAAATAATTCACGGAGGGGGGTAAAGAATTCACGGAGGGGTAAAATAATTCACGGAGGGGGGTAAACAATTCACGGAGGGGTAAAATAATTCACGGAGGGGGGTAAATAATTCACGGAGGGGTAAAATAATTCACGGAGGGGGGTAAACAATTCACGGAGGGGGGTAAACAATTCACGGAGGGGTAAAATAATTCACGGAGGGGGGTAAACAATTCACGGAGGGGTAAAATAATTCACGGAGGGGGGTAAATAATTCACGGAGGGGTCAAATAATTCACGGAGGGGGGTAAACAATTCACGGAGGGGTCAAATAATTCACGGAGGGGGGTAAATAATTCACGGAGGGGTAAAATAATTCACGGAGGGGGGTAAACAATTCACGGAGGGGTAAAATAATTCACGGAGGGGGGTAAATAATTCACGGAGGGGTAAAATAATTCACGGAGGGGGGTAAACAATTCACGGAGGGGTCCACCGGAACTAACTAAGGAACGGAGTAACATACCTCCTATTTTTTTTTGGCGGGGTTCGGACCTTGGTAAGCTGGCAAGGGGGAAAGCACTCTACTATAAACGAAAACCTGAAAAAGAAAAACAGGCATACCCTCCCTAACCTCACCACACAAGAAGGGAAATGACAGGGTGGGAGGGAGGGAGGGAGGGGAGGGAGGGAGGGAGGGAGGGAGGCTCTCTTGGGCGGCCGTAGGGGCTGTGTTGTGCTGTGTTGTGCTGTAATATGCTGTGCTATGCTGTATGTTGTGCTGTGCTGTGGTGTGCTGTGATGTGCTGTGATGTGCTGTGCTGTGCCGTGCTGTGCTGTGCCGTACTCGAAACCCACTACCCCCCCCTCTCCACAGTTCCGGCCCAACCCGATGAACCCCCACCCACCCACCCCACCAGCAAAACCGACCCGATTAGCTCAGGTGAGGTTGCTTGGGTCAGACATCAGGATTCTGTTCCCACTTGTCTTCAGTCACATATGAGCCCCCCCATCGGTTTGAGTCAGAGAGATGGGGTGGGGTGGGGTGGGGTGGGGGGGTGGGGGGGGGGGGGGGCGTACCATCATTGAAGGGGTTGCAAGCACTGGTTGGGTTTCAGACGCTAGGGTCGAGACCACAACCCACTTCTACACCTCAAGGGTGTGGTGACAATGGACAAGTTTGATATTGGGGGGAGTGTAGTGCAGTGTGGTGCGGTACAGTGCAGGGGCTATTCCTAACTAAAGCACCAGGGCAAATCACAGAAAATTGTATTGTCTGCAACATCACTAACCTGTTAAAGTCCTTAAAAATGTGTGGAAGCTGAAGCCAGGAGGGGTTGGTCCATGTGGACCGCCCAGGCGGGGAGGGTGGAGAGGAACTTACAGGTTTTTATTTTTACATCCCACCCTGCTCTCTCTGACCCCTTGGGTGCCCGGGCGTCCTATCCCCCCCCCCCCCCTGTAGGGCAGTGAAGGCAAGCCTGCCTGCCCAGGCACCCCGCCATCAGACAGCACCGTTTAACAGGCAAGAAAGTGTTCTCCAAAAATGAAAAAAAAATTTTCCGAAAGCGGTGCTGTCAGTGGCCCCCTTGTGTTTAACTGACTTTTGTTTGTGCTGGTTGTTTAACAGCGGGTCGGGGAAGGGGTCGAGAGCAGAGGGGAGGGGTTTAAGGGGTATAGCTGCCCAGCCGATGAGTCCCCCCTTGCAGGGGGACCCTGAGCAAACATACAGACACCCACGCATGCCCACACATACACACATACACACGCATTAAAAACAACATCAGGCACACAATTCACGGAGGGGTGAAATAATTCACGCAAGGGGGTAAATAATTCACAGAGGGGTCAAATAATTCACGGAGGGGTCAAAAAATTCACGGAGGGGTCAAATAATTCACGGAGGGGAGACGCCCACGCGTAGCCCTTGCGGCCGCTGTGGGGGTGTCCCAGTGCCGTGGGTGGCTAGGGGGGGGGGCGTCGGTCCTAACCCCTTCCTATCTCTTAGCAGCAGCAGGCAAGTAAGCAGGCAGTACCGGGGGTCATAACCCCGGGGTAACAGTAGCCGGGACTCAACGTGAGTCCTCTTAACCATCAACAACCCCAAATTCCGCCGGGGCTTAACTCCCGAACGAAACGGTATTTGGGGCCCCCGTGGGCCTTATAAGCCCGCGGAGTGTGCTGAGGCGTGGCTACCAGCACTTAAAGTCTCGCGTGCCATACCCATTGCTGGGCTCGCCTCAGCACGGCCGGTCGGGTCCGGCTCTGGGGGGTGCGCACGAAACTAGCCCCGGGAGAAGGGCCTTTTACCCGGTTAAGCATTAATTACAGCAGTAAGCACTATTTATTACGTTAGATGTTTACTAAGCGCATGCTTTTACCCCGCACACATGCCCCCTCCAGTGGTGCGCTCACCTTTGGGGCTGCCGTTGGGGGGTCCGGGGCTTTTACCCGGACCTCCGGCCCTCCCTGGCTGTTGGCCGGAGGCGTACATTATACAATACTGTGGTTCAGTATTTATACGAGGTACATTACTTGATACATACACATCACATAGGTAACAGGAGCTCCTGGGGGGGCTGGCGCCCCCCCTGGTAGGTCACTGGGGGGCCACCCCTTATTTCATGCACCGCAATTCCAAAGAAGCTCCTGGGGGGGCTGGTGCCCCCCCTGGTCGGTCACTGGTGGGCCACCCCTTATTTCATGCACCGCAGTTCCGAAGAAGCTCCTGGGGGGGTCGGTACCCCCCCTGGTAGGTCACTGGGGGGCCACCCCTTATTTCATGTACCGCAGGTCCATAAAGCCCCTGGGGGGGTTGGCACCCCCCCTGGTCGATCTCTGGGGGGCCTCCCCTTATTTCATGCCACGCAGTGAATAGGAGCGCTCGGGGGGGCTGGCGCCCTCCCTGGGCGATCTCTGGGGGGCCTCCCCTTACTTCACCTCTGTTCCACCCCCTGTTCCCCTTACTTCACTGTGTTCCTGTCACGTGCCAGCGCACCCCAGGGGGGCCACCCCATGGTTCAGAGCTCTTCCTGGGAAGCCAGGCACCGAGGCTACAGGTAGGTGCCGTTACCCCGGCGCAGTGAGCACCGTAGCGGTAGGCGCCGGCCCTTGCCTCCGCCTCGGCGGTGACGCCCCTGTACTCCGTCGTACTCCGCTCCAGCCCCATGATGCACCTGTGCAGAACACAAGGTGGGGTGGGCTGGGCAAGGGGACGCACACGAGCCTTGGGGAGGGCTGGGTCACAGGGGGACCCGGGATACCCCCGCACACCGCCAGCCCCCGGTGGAGCCCGCCCTGTGCCATCGTGACCTCCTCACGGTGGCCGGCGAGGGGTGGGGCGCGCTCCCGTGATCTGGCCGCCACGGCTGGGCCGGGTCACCCCCGGGTTGCGTGTTAGCCCAGGGGACCCCCCCCTGGTTACACCCCCACACCACGGTGAGGTCACGCGCCCCTGGGCGGCAGTGGGGGAACACTGAAATTACACTCACAGCACGTGCTGACACTCAAATGACACTCACATCACGCGTCGACACTCAAATGACACTCACAGCACGCGCGAACCCTCAAATGACACTCACAGCACGCTCTCCTGCACTCCCTACACCCCCCACACCTACACACACTAATGTCGTTGTGGGAGAAGCCTACGGTCAATCTAACACCTACACCCTCCGAGGGTGTTGGGGGCTAACCTGTGAAGCGTGGAACAGGCTACGAGCCGAAGGCTCGTAGACACCGGGCTAACTGGTGGACATACCAGGAACCACCAGCTAGCGCTTGGAAGGGAGGACCGCGAGCACCACGTAAAAGAAAATTTGACGCACTGTGATGCAACGTGAGTACGTGTCGTTCATGGCGAATTCGTTCTTCATCTTCTTCTGTGCGTCCCCATTTGTTTGATGTGATCTGCGCCCTTTTTGCTCGGCGAAAAATTGTGCTGTTGAAGACAGCGAAGTGCACCAATCACCCTGCCCTACACCACCTGAAAGGTTCACATGGAGGCACTGTTTCGGGCTGAGGAACCTAACCACCCTCGCCGTATTATACGGGTCTTCGAGTGGAAAATAATACGCTGTTCCGAAACAGGTCCTTCCAAGCAAGCAAGCTTAAGGAACTCCGCCCGTTCTCTTATAGAACGCAGGGCGGAGCCCCTGGGTAACCTAAACAAGGGTTTACCGAGCGCACCGCGCGTGGCCTACCCTTTAATGCGTCACAGGAGCCACAATCTCAAGACTCTACCAGGGGGTGGCCCCTCCTGGGCTTACTCACCTTACCTACCGCTGCAAGCGAAAGGAGAGCAAACATGCACACATGCACGCATATTTTCCCCAACCCACCATTTTCCTGAAGTGCAGTTCCTATGTCTCTGTGGGGGGGGGGGCGGGGTACTGCACTTTTATCCCCATTTTCCTGAAGTGAATTTCCTGTGTGTCTGGGGGGGGGGGGGCTGCACTTTTATTATTCGAAACGGAGGGGGGGGGGGGGTTACTATACCCAGGGTCCCTCACTTTCCCCCATGTTCCACATTTTCCCATTTTCCACTTGTTGCCACTAGGAGAAAAGCCTGATGGGGGGCCCACCAGCAAAACTGACCCTGTTGTTATTTACATACCTAGTTCATGCCTACAGTCATGGTCTGCAAAGGAAGCAAGGTGCAGAATTGGGCAAGAGAAAAGGGGGGGGGGGCAAGTCTGATATGGGGGGCAAGGCACAAGTCTGATCTTGGGGGGGGGGGGGCAAAGGTCTATCATGGGGGGCTTGGGGGGTTGGGGGTTGGTGGGGATGGTCCATAAAAGTCTGAAGTCTGAAGTCTGATAGCCCATTGGGTTACTATACCCATAGTTGATGGCCCCGCGACACCCTGTCGCTTGTGGGGGCCCTACACTGGGTACAGGTGTCCGGATCACACGAGATGCAATTCTGTCACAAGGGCATGCCACCCGTCTCCCTCATGCTACCCGAGCACCACCATGTCGTCCTCCCAACCGTCCTTGCACAACCGCGTCTCCGTCACGGCCACCGGCCTCACCCGTGCCGGTCTGTTGGCGCTGGCAACCACATACCAAACCCGACATCTGCGAAAATGGGTCCGGGGCCTACCCCGCGCCCTTCCTGCGGCCGTGGCCCGCAAGCTGCACCAGCACCCCCCCGCCACCCGGCCCCCCACGGACAGTGCCCCTCCTCCCGACCGCGCGCTATCCCGCCCGGACATCGTGACCATGAACGTGCAAATGTCACTGCGGCCCAAGCTACGTGCCGTGGACGTGCTGATACGCGAGTACCAGCACCCGCTAACCCTACACGTTCAAGAGGCCGGGCCCCTAATCATCCAAACGGTGCACCCCCTCTACCACACCTTCCGCCCCCCCGCAAAGGTTGCCGGTGGATGCGCCACGCTACTCTATAGGGCATAGGGCCCATGACCTGAACGTCACCAGCCACAGCGCCCACCCCTCATGGCGCGCGCTCGTCACGCACTTCACGGTGGCGGGCGTGACCCACTGCCACGCCAACGTGTATTTCCCGGCCGACGGGGACCTCGACACCCTCCAGGAGATCCTGGAATGGGTGTACCCCTACGTCCTCCTCATGCCGGCCAGGGTTGTTGTCTTGACGAGTGACCTAAACGCCAACTGTCGTTGGGTCCCACACCTCCAGGTGTCCCCCGCCCCGCTCTATGACCTCGTCCTACCCACGCTTGCGCGCCTGGGGTTGCGTCGCTTGCGCCCCCTTGCAGAGGCCCCCACGTGGGTGAGCCAGCAAGGCTTCGTGGGTGCCTTGGACCATACGTTCATCCGGTCTCCCTCGGAAGCTGCCCACACAACTGAAGTGCGCTCCGACTCCAGTTTCCCATCCGACCACCTGCCGATGCTGACCGCCCTCCATGACCTCCCCGCTCCGCCCCAGCTCGTATGCCCGTCGAAGAGAGGCCGTTTCCCCATCCCCCAGAATCCCCGCGCCAGCCAACTCCGCACCCTCAACGTCACTTTCCGGGCCGAGCTCCCCTCGTCGCCCCCGAGCGCCTCCGGCGCACCACCACACTATGTCACGGTGACCACGGCGCTCTACGCCGCTGCCACCGCAGCTTATGGGCCCCCTTACCCCCAGGCAGCCTGTGCCGTCGGCTGTCCGGGTCCACATCGTCAACCTGCAACGCTACACCGTGGCGCACCCGGACTGGTCGTCCCACTCCCCTCACCTGGTGGAGGTAGCCCGCCTCAGGGAAAAGATCCGGGCGGTGTGGGAAGTCATCGTCCTCGAGAAAGATGTGGGTTTGGCGCTGCTACCCCCAACCCCCGGGCAACCCACCAAAGTGCACTACCGCTGCACGTTACGGGCCCGCTACGTGCCCCTGGCGGATCCCGTCTACGCTGTGGGGGTCCCGGTACATCTCCACCAACAAGCTGCGGTTGCGCTTGACCAGCTGCGTCAGCGGCACCTGGCTCCTCTCAAGGCACTCTCCCTCGCCCGCGTCCAAGCTATTACGGGGTGGAACGGTGCCCCGCTTGGCCCGCCGCCCCAAGCCACCATCGCTAACCTACGTGCCATCGTCCACTGGGCCGCGGCCACCGTGCCGTTCCACGATCTGCTGGAATACCGGCTGTTCGGACCGTTGAAGGACGCCCAGCTTGCCGTTGTCACGGACTTGATCAACCACATCCTCAGCGGGTCACCCGTGCCCCAGGCCCATTCCGCGGATTTCATCAACCTCCCCAAAAAGCTGCCACACGGCCCCATCGCCAACGGCAAGCCGCTCACGAATTTGGCCACGGTGTGAAAGCTCACGGCCGCTGCTCAAAGACCACTACCAGCCCCGCCTAGTGGCGAGCGGCATCCTGCCGCGCCACCAGTTCGGGATGTCCCCCCACTGCTCCTCCGTGGAGCTCCTCCGCGTCCTGCACGACGTGTGCTGGGACCGCTAGAGGCGGCGCCTCGAGGCGAGGGTCCTGTCGGACGATGTCCGCCACGCTTAACGCTCCATCAACCACAACACCGAGTACGCCGTTCTGACCGCTGACGGAGTTTCCGCGGCCGACGCCACGACCCTGCGGCGCCACGACCGCACCCTGGAAGTTCCTATGGGAGGAGCTGATGGCTGGTCCCCGTCCTCCACCTACCTGGGCGCCGGCACGGGGCAGAGATGCCCCGTGTCAAGCATGAATTACTGCATATATGGCGAAGTCCGGGGGCACGAAGCCTGTTGTGGCGTCCCGCTCGCTGATACCCCCGCGGGACCGCTGAACCGGGTGCTCCTGATGGATGATACCTAGTGGCTCCCCGGCGACCGCGGCCACCTCCACAGCCTCAACCGCGGAATCGAGTGAGCAGGCCGTCTCACCAACCTCCATTCACACCCAACCAAGACGGTATTAGTCGGCACGTAGATGCGCGACGGCAGGGTCCACTTCCTCAGAGACGCGGTGTACCTGAACGGTCACCGAGTGTAGTGCGCCAATGGTAAGGAATATGTCCGCGTCCTTGGTCGCCACTCCCTACCCCACCTCTATCACCCCGGTGACTCCAAGAGGCTATTCTCTGGCACCATGCGCATGCAGAGCGCTCCGAGCCCCCAAGCTGCCGGCCCACTACCCCCTCGCCTGTTTGTCGCCAAGTGCCACGGCACGGTGAACTGGTTTACCAGTGTCCAACCCCCCTCCTACAGAGCCATGCGTGTGGTGGACGCCATGGCCGCCTCGGCCTTGCGAGCCACTGCTGGCTGGGCCTTGTCGGCCTCTGCCCATTTCCTCCGCGAAATCCCCGAAGAAGGCGTTGGCATCCCCCCATCTCCTGCCGTCGGGTTCGCCAAATTCCTCAGTGTCGACATCCGGCACCTCAATCACCCAAACCCCTTGATCCATCGGTCCACGCGCCACAGGCTCCTCACTGCCCTTTGGCGTTTCCACCCCACACAGCCGTGCCTCACCACAGAGCTCGGGCTCCGGTGTGCTGCCCACCCCACTGACCACGACCTGTTTGTCGCCCTATGCCACGAGTGCGACATCTCCATCCACCTGCCCCCCGCCGAGTATCTGCCAGACCACTCTCCCCACGTGATGGCCCTATCATCCCCTGGGCTCGAGGTCCGGGACACCCACGCATGGATGATCGCGGGCCACCGAAGCGCGGAAGATGCGCACGACGGAGGATGGCCTCGGGTGTCCTCACGTCCCACCCCTCCTACCGGCACGGCCCCCCCGGTTGGCAGGTGCCACGCGGTGTCCGCGGCCATCCCCACGTTCTCCTGGCTCCCAGAAAACTATGGCATCCTCCATGACGTGTCATGGTGCCCACGAACCCGACAATGTGGCGGAGCCGTGCCGGTATTGTGCCCCGTCACCCTCCGGTTCCAGATATACTCTATCTCTATCCCCGTACGACTGGACAACGCCTACATAGCGGAGCTATACACGGCGTGGGTGGCCCATACCGCCCGAGGTCCTTCAGCCGACCCCACCTTCGTCTTCCGGTCCAGCTCATGGCACTTCGCCGATTGCAAGGGATACATCACGGCCCAAGAGGGATGGGGGGAGCCGGACGACTCACTGCAAGGAGACCTGATACGCGAGTGCCGTGCTATGGTCGGCGGCCACCCTCCCCCCCGCCACCTATACTCCCGCAACACCTGCACCTGGCTCGACGCCCTACTGAACCAAGTGGACGCGGCCGCACGACGGTCTGCTGACGGCTGCACAGCTACGGTGGGGTGGATCATCCCCCTACAGGACCCCGCATTTGCTTCTCCCACGCGGGCCTCCAAGTCCACAACACCCTCCCCCACGCACGGCGTGCCCTGCTCGTCTCCCACCACACCCTTGCCAAGTCCCCCCCTCCTCAACGCCACATTGCCCAGGGTGAATACGCCGTCGCCGTCAGTCATGGGCTCCTCACGTGGGGGGACCACCTCACGATCACCGGCATACGCCTTTCCCTGTTCCCCCCAAGGGACACGCCCTGCCCCCTCTGTCTCCTGCCTGCCCCTGGCGACCACATCCTTTCCTGCCCGCTCGACCCGCTCCTCCGCCCCCACTAACATCGGTGGCTCCCGGCCCGGCTCTCCCAGAGGTGTCACGCCTTGCGCCACTGTACGCCCATTGCCTGGGAAGTCCTCATCCTCTGGGGCGACGAGCCGTTCCTTCTAGCCGTAGATGGCTCCCCGGCCCACGAAGCCCTCGTCACCTACACCGTTGGACGTCTTCGGGCCATCTCCCTGCCGCATCGGGATGCCCTTCAGCACAGGGGTTAATGTCCCGTGAACCTACGTCGCCTCCTCTGCGACGTCATACTCACCACCGTCCTCCTGCACAAACGGCATGCGGTACCCGTCCTACCTCTCGCCGACCACTTCTCCCCTCTGACGGCGGATCCCGTGACCCAGTCCCTCGTCAACGGCCCTCCACCGGAGTGGTACCACGTCGCCAACTGGGCCCCGAAGCCTGGGTCATCCAGGTGGCCACCCTGGGACGTCATCCTCGGCCTATGGCTATCGGGAGACGTCCTCTTGGCCCCCAAGGTGAAGCCCACCATCGCCACCCGTAGCAAGCGGAGTCCATACCGAGTCCTTTATGTGTGCCTCAAGAGCAACCAGATGCCGTCCAGGATACGAAAATCAGGTTGACCTAGAAGCCTACAACGTGATCATGCTGGACAGCCTCGGCCGGCACGGGCTTGCCCCCCATTTCCCAAACCGGCGCCGCCTCTGGGCCATCCATTACAGTGTCGACGGACGGAGCCTGGAGGCCGGCCTCTGTGGAGATGCGATCCCCTCTTGGTGTGCCGCACTGCATGCAACCTTCTCGGCCATCCTCAATGCGGCCCCCGAGGCCCCCGTACGGTATTCAAGGACGTACAGGTGGCACTGGGTCGGCCCTCCCCATGGCCCTATGTGCGTCCGTGATCACGTCCTCGAACTCGCGCGCCCGGACCGTTCCCGCACAGCGCGTTGTCGGGCCAGAGTGCGCTCCTTGTCTGGCGGCGTTATAAGTCGGGGGTGATGCCCCAGGAAGACCCACGCCTTTCGCGCTGACCGATTCTGGCACGCTGACTCGGGTGGGTCCGGGACTCTCAGACAGCTGGTGACACGGACCTGGAGGCAGATCGGACCGTGGTGTTGCCGGTCGCCGGCGCTGAGACCCGGACGGCCTGCTGGGAAGAGCGTTCTCAGGTGTGCGGCGAGATCCGTCTTGCTCTTGAAGAGGTAAGACGGAGGACTCCCGTGGCTGGTCTGCATGGGACCCCCGGGGGACGACGCCAAGGCCCATCGTCCGTGGGACCGCAGCAGGCGCTCCTCCTCCTCCTCCTCCTCACTGCCTTGGGGCAGTGGGCAGTGGAACTCCTGCAATGCACTGCCTCACTGCCTGGGGGCAGTGGGCAGTGGAAGCCTGCAATGCACTGCCCCACTGCCTGGGGGCGGTGGGCAGTGCAACTCCTCGTGTGCCGCACTGTCTCACTGCCTAGGGGCAGTGGGCAGTGGAACTCCTGCTATGCACTGCCTCACTGCCTGGGGGCAGTTGGCAGTGCAACTCCTGCAATGCCATGCCTCACTGCTTGGGGGCAGTGGGCAGTGGAACTCCTGCAATGTACTGCCACACTGCCACACCAAGTTCCATTGTGAAAGAGGATAGAGTTAGGGTTCTTTGTAACAAACAACTACCCTAATCCCATTCCCATCATAAAAGGGAACAGTCAGGGTTCCAACTAACACACGACTACGCTATCCCCATTCCCATTGTGAAAGAGGATAGAGTTATGGTTCTTTGTCACACACAACTACCCTAACCCCATTCTCATCATAAAAGGAAACAAGGCCAGGGTTCTAAGTAACACAAAACTACCCTAACCCCACACCCAATGTGCAAGAGGATAGAGTTAGGGTTCTTTGTAACACACAAATACCCTAACCCCATTCCCATCATGAAAGGAAAGAGGGTCAGGGTTCTAATTAACACACAACTACCCTAACCTCATTCCCATTGCAAAAGAGGATAGAGGTCGGGTTCTTTGTAGCACACAACTACCCTAACCCGATTCCCATCATAAAAAGGAATAGGGTTAGGGTTCTAAGTAACACACAACTACCCTAACCCCACTCCCATTGTAAAAGGGGATAGAGTTAGGGTTCTTCGTAACACTTGTGCGGGAGCCCACGAGAACCTCATAGAACCAATGGCCCCCGTGCGTGAACACACGGGGGCCTCATGACTCACAGCCCCTGCGCGGGCTCCCACTGAGGCCCCTTTGAAGTCATGGCCCCTGTGTGAGAGCGCACTGGGGCGTTATTGAACTCATGGCCCCTATGCATGAGCGCGCTCGGGCCTCATTGTAATCCTGGTCCCTGTGCGTGATCGCACTGGAGCCTCTTTGGACTCATGGCCCCTGTGCGTGAGCGCACTGGGGACCCTTTGTCCTTATGGCCCCTCCCCGGCATCGCACTGAGGCCTCCTTGAACTCGTGGCCCCGGTGCGTGAGCGCACGGGAGCCTCATGAACTCACGCACCGGGGCCTCATTGAAATCTTGGTCCCTGTGCGGGAATGCACTGGGGCCTCATAGAACTCATGGGCCCTGTGCGTGAGAGCACTGGGGCCTCATTGAACTCTTGGCCCCTGTGGGTGAGCACTGGGGCCCACTGGCTGGGGGGACGGGGAGCCCAGCCCAGCCGGTGGTGGCAGCTCACAGTGCGCCTGAAGGGGATGTGTTATGTTGTGTTGTGTTGTGTTGTGTTGTGTTGTGTTGTGTTGTGTTGTGTTGTGTTGTGTTGTGTTGTGTTGTGTTGTGTTGTGTTGTGTTGTGTTGTGTTGTGTTGTGTTGTGTTGTGTTGTGTTGTGTTGTGTTGTGTTGTGTTGTGTTGTGGTCTGCTGTGTGGTGCTGTGCTGAGCTGATCTGAGTCGTGTTGTGTTGCGTTAAGTTGTGCTGAGTTGTTCTGTATTGTGCTGTGTTGTGCCGTGCTGTGTTGTGTTGTGTTATGTTGTGTTGTGTTGTTGTGTTGTGTTGTGCTGTGCTGTGATGTGATGTTATGTGTTGTGTTCCGTTGTGCTGTGCTGTGCTGTGCTGTGCTGTGATGTGATGTTATGTGTTGTGTTGTGTTGTATTGTTGTGCTGTGTTGTGTTGTGCTGTGAGACCCTATGGTCCCCTTTACTTGAATACCGTGCTGAGCACAGATGGGGCCAGAGGAACCTATTGCCCTCGCTCCGTCAAAAGCACTAAGAGATGCTTCATCACTCCTGCAAATTCCCTTAACTTGAGGTACCCTGAACTGCCCTCATCGTGCTCATCCCAAATTGCCTGCAGGTCCTGCAACGACACAAGCCTCGCCAGCTCCGGACTTAGCGCTTTGTGGAAGGCGGCGTACTCCTCCGCGCTGACCAGGCCGCTGTTGTCGTCGTCCAGAGTCAAAAATGTGGCCTCAATGAGGGAGGAGAGCTTCACCTCGTCTGCTAAAATACCCGGAATGTCGGCCGTAGTGCGGAGATTCGGGGCATCGATAACCTTCTTCTTGCGCTTGAAACCCACGGTAAGGGTGAGGCTGATCCTGTCGGCTTTGGGCGAGCCTTTGAAGGAGCCTTTGGGGGTTTTGATGAAGGAGCCCTCTTTTGGCCGCTCAATGATGACAGGTACCTGCGGTGTGAAAGCGAAGGGCCATTAATGGTCAGGTATCGCCCTGCATTGGCTCCAGCCACGTCTGCCTCACAGCCTTCATCACCCACAGTTATTCTTGAATCCAGAGTTTGAGAGTGACACCGATCTCTCTTGCGAGCTTGTGCACGGGCCTCTCAGTTGCGTTCTGGCTTCCTGCTGCCCATGGGTGACTGCGTTACCTCAACCCATCTCTGAGCTTCCCAGGGTTCATGGCATTGATGCTTTGGTGCACTGGTCAAGGGTCAAAGCAGTTGAGGTAGTGCTTGCGCTTGCTGGCCCCGATCGGCCACACTATGTCCCTGGTCTGTTCCAAATAGCTTCAGTGGCGTGTTTGTTGGGGCCGGGGGGGAGGGGGGGGAGCAGACAAAGATTTGGGAGTCAGTAGGCTCGGTGCCGGTTCTTGGGATGACGAGCCCATGGGAGTACCTAGGTGGAAGCGAACTGAGGTCTCTCAGCTTGTGGTGTGCATTCTATGATTTCAGGAAGGGGGGGGGGGGCAATGGAATCCATCTATGGTGTGCATGGGTGGGAGGGAGTGTAGGGGTGGGGATGGGGCTTGTAGTCGCCTACTCCTTTGGATACAGTCCACGGTTGGTGCTCCTCCAGGTCAGAGTCCACATCAGAGTCCACGTTGCCATCTTCCCTATCAAACAGAGCAACTTTCCAAATGTGTCCAACTGCACGGAGGTATGTCACAAATGAGTTGACTGCAGCTGCTCGTTCATTAGGGGTCAATGAGGACACCCGCTTGCGCTTTCGAAAACAAATTCCCAGGCGCTTCTTGAAGCAGACCCGCCAATTTTTCTTCAGCAGCTTTTTAGTGTCCATTCCAAACTCCTCGGCCACAGTTTGCACACGAAAATATGGGGAATTGAAAAAAAAAACTGTGAACCCAGGGAAACGTTTTTTTATCCCATAGGGTATGGACACACCTTGTCCCAAAACACCGTTGGAAGGGTTTTCACTCCACATTTTCCATTCCCGTACCCAACAAAGCAACAGTTGCAACTTCTAGCTGTTGACAAATTGCTTTGCGGCCAGGAGCAGCCAATTCTTTTCAGTCAAGAGCAGATGTGCCGGCTGACGCTGGTCCCGACACTCGTCACGGATGGCATTCTCAGCCTTTTTCCATTTTGATAGAAAAGAGTTTCTGAGCTGCCAATGAGGTAAAATCTTCGTTCAAGCATGGTACCAATTCCTATTTACAGCACACCACCCTGCTGCTGTCCGAATCTACACCAGAACCCTGTTGCTGCCTAAGGGCACAACAACCTGTTGCTCACCCCCCTGCATGGTGCTATACAAGTACCCAACAGCACAGCCCACTTTTCGTGCCACAGAGTACAGCCCTGCGAAGGCCCACACGCACAGAACCCTGCTCCCACCACAGAGCACAATCAAGAGCTGCTCACCCCCCCCCCCAGTGTGCACAGCACACGGTGTGTGTCTTTTCCCTCTTTGCTCCCTGCTTAGTGCACCCAGAGACTCCTTGACTCCTTGCCCACAGTGTACAGTGTGCTCCGTGCTGCCTGTGCGAGGACCCCGGGGCTCCCATGCCATTCAGGCTTGGGACTAGGGAAGGAGGGAGGGCTGGGGGCGCCAAGCTCCCAGTGCACCCAGAATTGCATGCCCCAAGGCGGCCGCAGTGCTCAGATGGACACTTACAGTCCGCCATTAACCCCCCCCAAAAAAAGGTGTATACCCCGGGGTGTAGATTTCAGCAGAACACCCAATAAGGCCAGGGGGGGTACAAATTTGGGGGGGGTATAAATTTTGGGGGGGGGGAGGTGCTGCATGTTCTTTGCCGCTTGTCATTCAGTTCTGTTTTGTGTTGGCGGCATGGAACAATCGGATTCGGAATCCGATTTTGAACTGCACGAGGTAGACCCTGTGGTTGATGGGTTTTCTGATGACTTTTCTCAGACAACTTCTGAGGAGCAGCAGGAACGATCGTACCCTGGATTTGTTCGTGTTGTGTTTCCTTGTACAGGGCTGAAGGGGGTACAGATTTTGGCAAAACACTCAATAAGCCTAGGGGGGTATACATATTGGGGGGGTATAAACATTGGGGGGGTAATAAATTTTTGGGGCTGGTCTAAGACGTGTGCGGTAAGGTGTGCACCTCTGGGGCTCCTGTGCCCTCTCAAATTATGCCAACAAGGCAAGGGTGGGGCTGGTGGTGAGGGGCACAGTCGAGGCGGGGGGCTCCGAGCTGGAATTACATGAGTCCGCCGTCTGCCAGTGCTCCACTGGACGCCCCAGGCGGCATGTCCCATGTTCTAGGGACTCTGCAGGAAGGCTCAGCGGAGCCCCCCCAGTAATTCCTCCCTGCGCTTGTCTTTGACGATGAATCTCCTTCTCTTGTTTCTCGGGTTCACATGATTTGCTCTTAGCGTTCTGAACCCTTTTTCTTGTTCGTCATTGCACACTTCGTTTCTATTTAATTTGTTTCTGTGCTGACCTCACGTGAGATGCCCTATTTTGGACCGATTGTCAAAGATGGCTCTACATCCTCAACTGCAATGTGACGCAGGACACCTTGGACAATGGGTCCAGCCACTGTGTGACCTCATAATCATGATGGGATGCCACACAGATCCGCCTTCAATTGTTGTTTCACACACACACACACACACACACACACACACACACGTGCACGCACGCACGCATGTCATGTCATTCGGGTGTCGTTTTTGTCTGACTTAATGAGCTCTGAGGTTCAACCAGCTCAGAATTGGACAATAAAGATGTACTCAATTCAGATAGTGGAGTGCAGTGCCTCATTTGCATTTCATTTCTGCGCCTGTTTGATGGTCATTTCTTCACACCCTTCTCAATTTAATC
Organism: Eutreptiella sp. 'Long Island Sound 2002'; assembly: GCA_964036045.1. Classification (NCBI taxonomy): domain Eukaryota; phylum Euglenozoa; class Euglenophyceae; order Eutreptiales; family Eutreptiaceae; genus Eutreptiella; species Eutreptiella sp. 'Long Island Sound 2002'. The sequence goes on from OZ038384.1 coordinate 48,474,639, forward strand.
TACGTTGCAACCCCCCCCCCCCTCCCCGTGCACCACCACCTTGTGATGAACTGGGTGGTGGGAAAGTTATGTATGTTAGGGCTTCTAAGGAATCGCGTGCCCCTGTCCTCCATGGTGAGGTGACTCGGCGGCGGGGAGGGGGAGTGACGGCACTCGCCCTGCCACAGCACTGGCGCTTGAAACGACAGGCCCATGTAAACACCTGCCTCGTTTACACCGGACCAGTCGGTATAACTTTTGTGTTGCTGGTTTTTTGTGGGATGGTTCGTTATAGTGGGGGGGGCCCTGGTCTTTTGGTCACAAATTTTATGCTTTGGTGCAACTGAAGGAGGCACAAGAGCAGCAGCAGGCTGCGCATGTACCCAGACAAGCAGACCAACTGTCCTGACAAAATTTGTGGCCCCACCTCTTCCATGGCCACGTTGTGGCGCTCCACCGAGGCGCCGTCGTTCTAAATCCCTGACTCAGCAGCCGAAACCATCTACAATGGTACGTGCAGCAAGGTTATTGACCCAAAAGCAGCACTCTTACGGGTCAATGAGCAACACCAGGGAGGCCTAATGGGTGCAGTGCTACATGGCTGGCTCACCAGAGTATCACCAAATGATGCCCCAGGCCTCTGCAAATAAGTGAAATGACCCATATTCCGCCTCCTCCCACTCTTTGGGCCTGTTTGCGGTCCAAAGCCCTTGAAAATCGCTAGTCTGCCCAACAACAGCAGTTGGTCGTCAGGTAAACAGCTGTTGGGTGGGGACCCCACCAAATGAAAACCCATTGTTTCGGGGCGGGGGCTTTGGTTTTCGGGCGACCAGGAGGCCTTAATAGCGTTGATCTTACACCCACAACGTACAACGCGAAGTGTTGTGCGATTTCGCCGTCAAAATTGCGGGGGTCGAGTTTTTTGACCCTCCCCCCCCCCCACTGTCCGCTCGGACCATGCACTGTACTAGAACTCGGGGCTCTCGGGCCGCACCCCCTATTGCCAGTCAAGGAAAAAAAGGTCCTGGTCCAAAATGCGCAGAACACACATCCAAAATAACAACAGTGGCAGACCAATTTACCCACCTCTCCACTACTCTCACCATCGGTTGATCTCACAACATCTGGCGGTGTGATTTCTTCAGTTTGCTACGCTGCTGATAAGCAAAGACTGCAAACTTGGATTGAGTGAGAACCGACTAACATCAAATGAAGCGAGACGGCAACATAACAACGACACCTTGTTAAAGACTTTCTTGTGCAGTTTCATGGCCTTCCAAAAGGTTTTCATGTCTTCGACATCAGTGCCCCCAACACTCAAAAGTATGTCACCATCTCGAAGTCCGGCGTCATCTGCGGGCCCTCCCTGTGGACATGTGTGGATGCATCTTTTGCGTGCACCCCCTTCGCTTTCAACCGTTTCAATGACAAAGACCTGCAACATGGGGCCTTGTGGCTAGGGTTCAATGTGCCCCTGGACAGTACAGTGCACAACAGGGTGCACTGCAGTGCACCCGTCCCCCCACCCTCCCGCCGACTTTCGCTGACCCATGCCGACTGGTTGCCAACTTGTTGGGTTTGGGATTTTGTCGTTTAATTTGTGTCCTTGTTGTTAGGCAGTATTGCGGTATTTGCCTCCGATTCCCTCTATCTCTTGTCATTGTCTGTAGTCAGGTGTACAACATGCCATGTTCTAATTGTGGGAGTTGTTGAGTTCTGGAATGCGTGGTCAAGCTTCGTGTACAAGAGGGAAACCTTGTAGGCAACAATTATCCAGATCTGTAGCCTTGCAGGAAAGACAGGAAAGAATAGACAAAATTTTTGGGGAACATTTTTGTCGCATAAAACTATAATTTTGCGCAGCAAAAGATTTGAGCGCTAAATCATTCGGGTCAGGGGTCCTTAACACGGAAAAAACAAACCTGGATGAACACTTGACCCTGCAAATGTGCACACCTCTGTGGAGAGGGCAACCGGACACAGCGCAATCAAGTGTCAAGTCATCCAGGAATAGATCCATCTGAAATTTGTCGCTGGTAAATAGAAGGCATGTGAACATTCACCCGCAGTTGGTGCATAAGAGACAAACACTTGCCCATTATCCGCCAGTGGTTGGCGGTTAATCACGGGCCGGAAGGGCTGTTCTCAAGGGGTTGCCCTCAGTGAAAATGAAAAAAAAAATCTCGTTGTTAAAGGACTCGCTTGCTTGGGGCATGCGATACCTGAACACAAAATTTTTTCAACACAAAAATTTTGTGTGGAAAAAAATTTTGTGTTGAAAAATTTTGTGTTGAAAAAATTTTGTGTTGAAAAAATTTTATGTCAAAATTTTGTGTTGAAACCTCCGAAATGGGGTATGCCTCGCTCACGCCTGCAATTTATTCGCCACGCTCTTCGAGGTGATCCCCTCCGGAATATTTGATATCCGCTAGCCCCCCCCCCCCCCCCCCGCCGCGCGCTCAAAACCCACTGCTGCCCCATCAAAAGCCATGGGGACCCAGTCTGGCCAGAGGGTAGCGGATCCATTCTGTATGGGGGGGACCTAAGCCACCAGCTGGATCAATGGGTTGGGCCCAGACCAGCGCCATCCCACGACACGTGGAGGCCACCATTTGGTGTGGCTCGATGCCCTACTCCACAAAGGGCCAACGACAGGTCACCGGGTCTGGCCAGGCTTGGGCCTCACATGAGCATGCCCCCCCCCACCCACTTCTTGGGAGGTTACCCCCGCTCCACCCATCCCCTCTCTGGTAGACCCTCCCCTGGGGCCTTTGGCCACGTTTATTTTTTCTGGGATGGCGTCCATGTCATAGACTGAGGAGCCCCCGGGTGATGTGTTTTGTCTGCTCACAAGCACGGTGGCCACTCTGTAGTCATCCTTCGCCTTCACTCTGTCGCTGGAGACTGTCAATGAGTGACATTATGGCCGACTGCACCGACACTGCTGATTGCAGTTGTCACGGCTCGGCTGTGCCTGGCCCCGACAAAAGCTGCAGTGCAGGGCCCCCTACCGTTCCCACTGACGAGGCGGGGGTATGGGTTGTATGGGAAATTGGTGTTGCAGTTGGGTGTCGTGTCTGATCCCATCCTAACCCAGTTCCTTGAACGTTTCAAAAGAAAAGTGCTCTCGATGTTCGCCCCGATTTCTCCATCCGTCCCCAAACACCGTACATCCATCGGCATTGCCCTTCGGACGCGCCACACATGTACGGCGCGGCCTCCAGCCCCTTGCACTGCATGAAGGCCATGCCCCTGTGGGGGCATTGTTGTTGGCCAGGGAGTGTCGCACCTTCACCACGTCTTCGATGAATACGCTCGTGCCTGTCTTCTTCTTCACCACAAATCCGATCCATGGAGGTGCACCTGCACAACGGGCGATGGGGGACCTGGTGCCTCCAACCAAATCATGGCCAGGCCCCGCATTACCAATCTCAAAGGCCTGCACTGTGCTGCGCATTCCATCCATCATACAAAGCTCCAGGGCAGGCCATGGGGTATATCCATCGTAGCGATGACCTTGTGTAAGGAAGACATTCATTTGCAGCCGGGAAGGGGGTTCGAGCCCATTTCCGGAGCCCCCCCCCCCCCCCCACCCTCCCAAACAGGGCTCGTGTGACCGAGGCCATTACCAACCCGCCAACAGCTGACACGGCCCATCCGAGGCATCAGCAGGGGGGGGGGGGGGGGAGGGACCAGCTTATGCTTGTTACCCCGCCGTGGCCACTGCTTTGGGCACGGAAACCCGGGGGACCCTCTGTGACTCCCCCTCACAGGCCAATTGGTACGCACCTCCCCAGCGGTGCCCCTTGGGCTGGGGGGCCACCACTGTGCCACGAGTTATGGTGTGTGGACTGCTCACAACTATCGGGTATCCACGGATATAACGTGGGGCCCCCGCGAGGAGCGGTCCAATAGTGACGTAACCCCCATGCGATGTGTAATTTTCACTTGTGACATAGGTTTTCACCGAGAGAACTATGCAAGAATGTAACCCGAAGCATAGCAAGTCGCTGTGTAGCCTAAGATTCCGGTGCCAACGCAGTCATGGGGTGACCCCAGTAGATGCATAGGAGACCTGGTTGCGACAAAAGCAATGTGGCGCAGAGCAGGCACGGCATAAAGCATAACAAGTGTCATTCAAACCGACAACGTAGCCCACGCAGTTTTCTTGTGCAAGTCAACTTCAAAGAGAGCCACCGTGATGTCCGCATAGCTATGCCGAGGTGGGACACCCACAAGGGCAAGAGCCCTCTGCATAACAAGCCGGAGCGCCGCTTGCCGGTGACTAACAGGCCGCTTGGCATCCAGCCACAGACTGAGATGCCGACTTGGGTATCCGTACTCCATAGACCAGACCACATGACCATGACAAGAGTAGGGGGGGAGGTTCGGGTGGGGAGATCAAAAATGCGGATGGATCCGGGCAAAGAATGGAGGCGGGGCGTAGCCTTGTAGGAGAGCGGTGGAAAACCAGTATAAGGACGGCGCAGAAGGACCCTAGGCGATCCCCCCCCCTATGATAAAGTGGGGCACGGACAGCAAGATTTCAAACACGGCAACAACCCAACGTAGGATTGCAAGATATGGCCACTGTATGGCCCTGGGGGCTGAAAAAGACCAAGACGAAGGTAGATGCGCCTCCGGTTCGGGGTGAATCCAGGATAAAAACAAATGTTCGTTTCCCGAGACGTGGGCACGGTGGTCCGACAGGGACGGGACAGCAGGCAAACGATGCCGAGAATGGATCGCAATCACCGCATGCAACACAAAACTCAATGTATGACACAATGCACAGCGTGTAATACCCCTACTGAGCACAAGCTTCTCATCTGCGGGTGTGACCTCACCGGTAAAACCTAAATTGGCACAGGGATATGCCAAGGGGCCCGCGAAAGCAACAAGACCAACGGTGATACCAAACAAATAATTCCCATAGAAAATAAGTATGCCAGACGGTGAAACACAATTTACAGACCAACGTGGCAAAAAGTCGGAAATGGCCAAAGCAAGCTAAGTGTGTATAGTAATCCGGAAGAAATCCAAGAGCGGGCAGTCCCGAGTGTAATGGCGTGGGGTGACTATGGCCCCACAAATGCAGCAAGTAGTGAACGCGGGGGGTACGTACAGGCCTTGTCTGATGGCAACTGTTCGCAGGTGAACATCCCATTTAACGTAACCGGACATGACAACCTGTTCATACAGTAGTAGATTGGGAGAGGGGGGGGAGAACAGTACGCCCAGAGTGGATAGTACACGGGCATGAATCCTTTTGACCAAAAGAGCATGTAAATCTTGCACCTGTCGATCATTGTGTGTGAAAAGAACTGGCAGCCGTTGAAGCTCCGGCATCCACCCGTAACGGGGAGTTTGAGTCAGGCCCTCCTCCCGTGCCAGACTGTCCACAGCATCCATCACGCGGTCCAAAAAATGGGAGTATCGGTGCCGAGGAGAGGCAGTGTGTTGATTCAAGGCGCGACAGGCAGCTAAAAGGGACGTAACCAAAGGGGAAGTGCTATCGTTTCGAGACCCGAGCGCCGTGACATAGGATTTAGAATCCATGAGGGACCACCTCTCATCACGAATGTACCACCGCGCGCGAGCCCGGGAACGCAAGACTACCCAAGCGACATACAACTCAGCCTGGTATGAGTTCTCGCAAAAAATGGGAATGGGAATGTGATACAAGGTGTAATGTCCCGTGCCCACATCCAGCACAGCTACGGCACCCCCGGAATGACGCCCCGTCCGGAACTAGGAGGCATCCTGAATGAAAGTAATGTCGGGCAGGGCCATGGAAAAGTCCGGGAAGTGAGGCTTCAACGCGGATATAGCATCCGAGAAAGGGGTCGGGAAGGAGGTGGGGCGGAAACGAACAGGCCACGCCGAGCGGATGGCCTGGTCTTGGAAGTGGTAGGGCACTGCCATCCAAAAGTGGGCATCTTCCACCTGCCACTGCCAAGTTTCCTGATAGAGGGGACACTGAGGGAGAGGCATGTGCAACTCATGATGCGGAACATGCACGACAATGGATAGACGATGGCACCATATGACAAACAAGGACTGGTCGTCGTTGTGAGCCGGACAGACATGGAGGACTCCTTGTTGTAGATAGGGCATGTCGGTGGAACCCGGTGAGGGCTTGAAAAAGCCCGTGATGGGTAGATGCCCAGACATGTGGGTTGGGGTGGTTTAAATGGTGCTGACGTGGACATGGAGGACAACACCAAAGTTGGCAGAGCAGTGCTCACACCAATCCAACCAGACGTCACGGGTTGCACAAAAAGCTCAAGTGGATGATCCGCACCGATATTCCAAAAGTTTTGGAGAAAGAAAGCCCTGCAGATCGGCCAAGCGCACTGCACGAGGGAGAGGCGGACGCACCGCAAAACTCCACCGTTGAATGCCACCGGCTACGGTGGTAACATGCGTATCGGGTAATGGGCGGGTAGGGTGCCCATAGAGACGGGCATCCCAGAAGAGATTCGTAAGGTTACGAACCATGGGTAGACGGGAGGCAACCTGCTAGATATCACTGTGCGACGTGCCGATCCACGAGGAGTCGTCGATCCACCCTAAGGCCAAGTGTTTGCGCTGTGTGCGCACTGCGTGCGCACTGCGTGGGCACTGCGTGCATATTGCGCACGCAGAGGCTAGGATACTCACCCAAGAATACCTGTCACCTGTTTACTAGGGGGAAGACCGAAAGGTGTCAATACCATAGGGTTGGCCAGGTGTCCATCGATACTTGTGGTTGTAGTTATAACCAACACCATCGTCCAAGAAGAACTGTCCGGTCCTGGTGTCGACTCGCCACCATCGAGTATCGGCGATCGAGAGCCTTCGAGCAACGATGACCACGTTGAATTCTTTGCAGTTGTGGACGTGGCCATACCGATCGATGATCTTGAGCATCTCGGTTCGAGAATCACCTTGAAGTCGACCAAGGTTTTGCTGCACATACTATCTTTCGGGAAGAGTACTCTGCAGGGCGAATCCAACCGCCTCTACGGAGGCTTGTGAAAAGGGGCCAAAACTAGGGTTGGAGTACTTGCCGACATCCAAAACTTCGCACTGCGTGCGCACTGCGTACATGGCATTCCCTAAATTCCCCAAAGGTCCACCAGGGGTGGCGGTGAGGCCTGCTGATTGCAGGACGAATTGTACCCTTACCTCGTTCAGCAAACAATATAAAAGATCAGAAAAGGGGTCGCCTTGACCCATGCCTGCCTCGTACAATGCTCGAAAAAGGCGAACCCCCTGATGCCCCCCCATGGGCAAGGTTAGATGCTGGACCGCGTACAGAATGAGGTCAGTAAGGGAAGGGTGCACGCCCGCCTAGAGGAGGGATGAGCGAAGAGTGTCATCACTCACCGTTCCAAATGCATGGATGACATCGTCCAGGATGTGCAATGCCCAGAGCCCACTCTACCACCGTTGCTCTATCCGGTCGAATACGACACGCAGAAGGTCGACAACCGAGGTGAAGCGTTGCATAGCCATTTGTGTGCGAGAAATGCGATCATGGTATACTAGCCACGATTGTAAGGCCTTTGTTATTACCATGGAAAACAACTTCGAAATGACTGAAAGGTTTGACAGTGGACGCCCATTCGCAACTACCCCATGTGGGCTCTTCTTTGCGACGAGTGCGGAGTCCCAAAAGTGGAGAATTTCCACTTTGCAGCCCGATAAAAGGCGATTGTAAAATTTCGCTAAGATGGTCATGTGTTCATCGTCGACGAGAGAGACCATGGGGTGCTCAATAAGATCACGATACGGGTTTGTCCGGGATGTGTCTGACAGCACTGCGCGCAAGGCGGAAAGGGACACTGCTGGGATGTGGAAAAGTGTGCCCGGCTCTTTCCACCCTATGATATGATGTACTTGTGCCGGTTTCAAATGGGCAAGAGGTTTCAAATGACGCTGGCATAATTGATCGAAAAACGTGTGCAAATGGGGGGGGACAGATATGGAAACAACATACTTGGGGTCTAGAGCCTTCGAATACGGTTTAAGATAAATCACCAGATAAGATGAAGCAGAAGGTGGCGTTGATGCTTGCCGAAGAGGGGTCACACCCAACTGCCGTTCCACGCCAATAACTCGCCTAGCCGAGTGAACTTGTTCCCGCGGTTGTAAGAAGGTAAGAACATGGCGTAGTTGAGACCACCAGCGTGCGTTTTTAAGGAGAAAAGTGCACAAAGTGCGCTGTTGTGTGACGAACATACTAGAGGTGGAGCCGATGTCTCTGTGGGGCCAAAAGCTGCTTCCGATGCACGTGGTACATTTGTCTGAACAAAGTGGAAAATTTCTGAAGGCGTTTTACTCTCCAGGTTAGGTGGGACGTACCGAGCAAAATACGCATTGAAGCGCTGACTCTATGTTTTCAGGAAGATGATAGTGTCGCTTAGTTTCCCATAGTTAAGGTTGCTGTTTGTTGCAACACAGTGGCAGAGAGAGGGAGACGGAAAAGTGATTAGAAGGGAAGGGAGAGGAGGAGTGTATGCACGCTGGAGGAAGGGGCATGGGGATTCGCAGCAAATAGTAGTCAAGTATATTACCCCACCCCTGGTAACCTTCCCAAGTGGGGGACACGTTGGTGAACTCCGCTCTCGTAAGGGATGCAACCAACACAAACTGATCAAACAACTCGGAGATGTCCGGCGGTGCCTGGGGAAACCTCGCAACGCAACCCGGATTACGACCAAGGTCCCCCGGCACGACACACCAGGTCCCTGGGGAGGAGATGATCATGGCCTAGGCGCACGAAAGCAACGGTTCATAGTCTTCGGACTGCCCTGATGCATGTAAATACAAACCTATCACTAGGAAGGATGTATCATACATGGAGAACCACACGGCCACACCCCGACCATCTGAACGGGTTTCTGACTTAACATAGGAAAGGCGAGCTACCCCGGAGATGAGAATAGCGACAACTAGGCATTTCCGTACGCCAACATAGAAAAAGGCAGCATAGAGAGAGCGAAATTGGGATGCGGAGCCAACGGTGCCGATTTCTTGATGGCATTCGTGAACTCATGGAATTCGATGAAATGTCTAAGCGGTCATTTTGCTCGCGATTGTGTGTTGAACGCCGAGCGTGGAAAATTTCATGATTGAGGAACTGTGTGGATCGCTAGCAAATAAGGTGAATGGAGTAAAGGATGCGCTTGGGCAGGGTGCCCGGTGCAAGACGCCTCAAGGCCCGGCCAACGGAATTAAGGTGAAGGACCGAAATTAAACCCACAAAAGAACGCCGAGTACCCGTTTGAAATGTGATAGATGCCCGTGTAAAAAGGCACCGTGGGATCTGCATAGTGGGTAGCATTACGTTTCAACAGCCTGGGAGGCAACGAGCCGGTGAGACCCACGCAACTGTATGAAAACCATGTGTGTGGTGACAACCAAACGTTTTAGGGGTGTAAAGGCGCCCCAAAAAGCTATAACGTGACAGATGCCTGGTGGCAGAAAAAGGAGGGATGCTATGGGGGTTGGTATGTCGTTCAAACCAGAGGGGTACCCGTTCGGATAACAAATCAGTCCCCGTTGCCTCGTACCCATCTGCGGGGTGACAGAGGCAACCAAGCAGTCACGAATGGAGCGAAGTAGATACGCGGATTGACCAGGGAATTCACCGTCCGCAACCAGAAGATGGGGGGTTCGCTGACCGATTTCGAGGTTGGACGGGGGTGAGCCGATAAGACGGGGCAGATATGGAATACTGGCAGAAGCGGCCGCAAGAGGGCACGAGGGTATCGGATAAGCGGCGGTCGTTGGTAGGTAGGAAGCGTAGTAATATGGGTACGTGGCCGGCGCTCTAGGATAGGTGTATGCAGGGCGGCAATACAGAGGTTGAGGGGCTGGAGGGGACGCGGGGGAGGGGGTTTTTTGAGTTTGTTGCCTTTTAGCTGCCGGTTCCGTACCCTTGGACCAAGGTCGCCACGGTTGCCTATCGGCTTTTTGAATGGTGAGGAAGAAAGCAGTGTCATCCACAGTGCGGGGCTGCACTACGTGCTGTTCGGCTATGAGTTTGGCACGGATGACAGTGTATTCCGACTTCAAGCCGTTTTGCTGTCCCCTAAGGAGGTCATCAATGATGAGACACAACTCAATTTGCCTAAAAATGTCTATTAGTGGAGCGGCCAATTTTGCCGGAGACATGGGGTAAGCCGTTTTCGGCTTCGCTGACCACCTCACATAGAGGACAAAAGAGTATTTGCTCCGCCTCCAAAATTTCTGGTGGCATTGGTGGATCCAGTGTTGGCCTTTTGGTTGTTTTCTCGCAGAGCTTCGCTCACTTTACTATCCGCTGCTGTATGTTCGGTGGAGGATTGCATCTCTTTACTAGCCAGGAACGTCAAAACCGTTTGCGACCATTTTTCATCAGTGTCAACATGTTTCAAGAGAAATTCCCACTGTGCGCACAGGGAATCACGAGGAAAATCCGGGGGCGGGGCGTCCTGAGGTCACGATAAATTCAGCAAAAGGTGAATTTGGCGCGCTTGTTCGTTTTCCTGCGACGGTGAAATGCTGTTGAGCCACTATAGAAATCGTGCCAGGGAGGCGCCTCTGGTGGGGGGGGATGGAGGGGGGAGTGGAGGCAAGAAGCAGGGATGTGGGTGTATCAGCAGCCGGTGATTGACCATTGAGGAGGGGAGAGGGGGCATGAGCTGCATCTGAAGAAGGTTTCCGGGGTGTTCGAGGGTGTAACATCAGGGAGCACGAAATTGACTATATTTGCCGGCCGGGGGGAGCGTACTGGGGGTTTCGAGTCAATGTCCCGGGTTTCGACAAGAAAGCAGTGGCAAAAATGGCACGGATGGACCATAAGAAAAGTGGGGAAGCGATTGTGGGCAGCTGGTATTTACCTCAAGGGAGGGCCCCAGTAAGCGTATGTAAAAGGGGTTCGCGCGGTCTGGGTGGGTGAGGACCGCTCTCAACATACCCCTCAGAAGCGGGGGGTTCGCGCGGGGGGGGGGGGGGGGTCGTTGGGTGGACCGGAGCCTTTGAACCTCCGCTTGAGCCGCATTGAGATCCGACGGGAGTGCACCAATGCATTCATGCAGAGCGCGCACATCGGCTGTGTGCGATTCCTCGGTGGAAACCGTCGCTTGTTGCCATTTGGCTTTTTCCGACGCCGGTCGGGTTTCTTGTTGCGACGAACAAGTGCGCAATGATCAAGCGAAGACCGGACGCTCTATAGTTCCGCTTGGTGTAGACGGCATTCCTCGTCAAATTGGTGTGACACGGCATCAAACTTTGGAAGTCGAGCATCTACAAACGGGTCTGAGATGGTAGGGTCCATCGTGAGGTCAACCATGGCCGTTTTTGGTGATGTTCATGGGAAGTAGGTGTAGCCAAGGATGGAACGGTGGGCTTACTAGGCGGCGGAGCAGATACAATTTTTGCAAGCTCAACATTGAAGTTTATGGGGGCTGAAAAAGCTACATCATGTCCCGGGTACTTCGGAGGCCCATAGTGCCCCCTATCGTTATTTCAAAAAAATTGATGTCGGGCACAGAGCCCAGGCTCTCTACTGCATAGCCAAGCATAATGGAGGGGTGGTTCCCCAGCCGGGGTGTACGGGGAGGAGGAACGACACGCAATTCGGGGGTGCGAAGCAGCAAAAAGGCACCATGTCAGGCCCCCAAAGCATACGAGCGCAGCCACTGTTTTTTCCCATTTTGGAGGTCTAAAATGCGGAAAACGGACCAGCCCCGCCATAAAACTATGTTTCGCTGTCTGATCTCACAAATGGAGCACGTATTTGTCAACAGCACCTGCTGCGGTTCCGGTAGCAGTCGTAGTATTGTGACGGCAATGATGACCTATATGGACCGTCTGTGAAGAAGGTGTACCATATCACAACAGGGAACAGCACCTGTGTGACAGGGTGGTGCAAAGTAGCATTTCCGAAAGGCTGGGCTCTGCAGAGCCCAAAAACATGAAATTCACCAAAAATGATACGGGGTTGTACACGAACACAACAATGTACAGGCAAACAGGTAGCAACAGGGCCTGAAATAGGGAATTCCTACTGGCTGGGCTCTGCAAAGCCCAGCTCGATGGAAACAATATAAAGCACCCATGAATTACGCTTATGATAAACAAGCCAGACCACCAGTGTGGTAATGGATACAATAAGCATCGCAATGTATGCCCCTTCCCCCAAAAAAAATTTTCAGTCCCCACATAGGCGACAGACCACCAGAGCACCAGTCATAGACAGGGCATGGAAGCTGCGTACACACTAGTTGACGAGTATAAAGCACAAACACACACAAAACGAAGCACGGAAATTGTGAAAACCTTTACGTGTGTTGTAGGAGGTCCGTCAGAACTCTAAAATTGGATGTTGTATTGACTACAGACTTATGTGTCCCCAGAGATGGTTCAAAAGCATGTACTAACACCTGGACACACAACGACTGTTCCCCCTTATAAATCCCGAGCAAATGTGGAATTATCAATAAATGGTTGACAGCAACGAAAACGGGTCACAAATGGCACCAAAAAATGAATCATCGCACAGTGGACAGTGTCAAAGCACTGCCCAACATACGCACCGTCAACCGCTAGAGAAATCAAAAGACACTGGCCAGACAGATCAATGAAATTGGGGCATACATGACAGCGCAAAATGTAATGTGGCTCGGCGAAAAAAAGCAAACCTCTGCCCAAAATACACATCGCACATTGGACTCTGGGCATACCTCGTAAACTCAAAATGACAGACACATTCGCTTGAGCTCTGCAGTTCCCTGCTGGGCTCTGCAGTGCCCAGAGATTTGGGTACAGCAATAACATGGGTGTTCCCAGCATAGTGGGCTGTCTGGGGGGGGGGGGGGTCTACATTGCCAACCCCCCCGTGATCATTCCGAATCTATCCGGTCAAATTCACGCATCTCCTCACTGAGCACAACAGGTATAGGGCCATTAGACATGGCGTCAACATCTACAGTATCCCTTGCCTGGATCACAGGTACACCATCCTCGGGGGGGGGGGGGGGGCACGCACATGATGGATGAAGATTGCATTTGGCACTGGGGGAACAATGTGCTCCGTTGCAATTGGTACGAACCCAGCTGTTTCTACTGGTGCCGCCTCGCGGCGGTTCACAGGTGGCCTAGGCGGGATATGTTGCCGCGCATATCCGTGCATGGTGGGAGCTGGACTCACACGTGAGGTAAAAAAAGTACGGGCTTACATTGCGGGTAGCATGCACAGAAGACATGAAATTAGGTTGTTGAAAAAAGCTGGGCTATGCAGAACCCACCATCCGGAAATTAGTAATGGCGGGCCATATAATAGACAGAGGGGACATAGGGAGCCACGAGCCAAGAGCAAGTAACCGAGAAGGGGTAAAAGTAGCATTTGGCAGTGGCTGGGCTCTACAGAGCCCAGGGTCCCAAAAAGTGATAAGTATGGGGTGCATATCGCACATGTGGAAACTAGACCAAACACTTGATGAATCACATAGTTTTCCGATATTTGGCCGTTGGCATCTTAGGTAGTAATGACCACCGTGACCGATACTGACCATCTCTCTTGACCGGCACATTAGAGGGTTGTGGGGACGCAGATGGCACCACACCCGGCGACAATCCTACATGCACATGTGGCAACAGTGAGTACCTTGAGGTATGTCGGTTGTCCGCACCGGCAGCAGTGGGCAACACAGAAGTGCGCCAGGGGGGATGCAGGAGGGAAGTCCTTTGGGGTAGCGCATTATCAGATAGGGGCACCGGGGCGTTAACTGAACGCCTACCACTGAAGGTGATTGAAGTGCGACTCAAGGCAGGGGGCGTGCTTCTAGGGTGTGGTACAGGCACTGGTGGCAACAGGCTGAATTTTGACTGCCCACCAGTGCGGTCTGCTTCGACATGTGGTGGAAGGGACCGTATGTGCTGGCGACCGGAATTGTGCCAATCAATCTGTGTAAGTGTGGGTTGGTCGGCATCCGGGGGAGGAAGTGGCCAAGCAGGTGGGATACGGGGATGGGAAGACGACTCAATAGGGGGGGCGTGATTGTGGATTAAGGGTATCCAGGATCCATGCAGCCCGCTCCTCGCTGCGTGATAGAAAACGGGATGGGCATATCCGATCCCCTTATTGACATGTGACGGGGGTTGGGCAATGGGTTCCACAATGCAAAACGGAACCGTGCATGAAGCCCCCAGATGTATTGCACAAACCATCGTGCTTGGTCACCACTGTTCTTCCTCAACAACTCCATTGTCTTTGGAGTCAATGGGTCCTTGAGGGAGGCCTTTGGTGGGGTTGTATGGTCCTTGGGGACAAGCTTTGGTGGCCACGGTGAGGATGGGGGTGCTGACCCCGTAAACATAATCGCCCCTTGCAAGGCGAGCGTAGCTGCAGCAGTGGCTGCTGTATCACCGGTTGATGGGACCGGTAAGGGTACGGGTCCTACAACCTCATCTCCTTCGGTATCCTGGCCGGCAGCCGGTACATCGACCTCCATACGTCTAGCATGTGAAAAATCAGCCATGGCTGTTGTAAAAAGAAAATACCATGTTAGATGTACCTAATATGTGGGACATATGACCAAATTGAAAATGTAAGAGCACCGCACGGTATGCAACTCAACTGCAATAGATTAGGGTATGTTGCAAACTGCGTGCCCTGAAACTCCCATAGAATCACACGCACCACAACAATAGAAACATTACTTCACCAAACTCGGACTACACCTGCGTGCAAACGGTCTAAGGCTTGTTGTATAGTACTCCTTAAAGGCTACTGACTGTCATACTTACACAATACCACGGACGCAGCACAAAGGCATAGAAAAATATTCTAGCAGACCACATGTAGAATAAGTTTCAAAGTGGTGTAGTGCTATTATGTCACACAAAAAGGGGCAAAACAGGACATTGTGAAGGTCTGGGCTCTGCAGAGCCCGGCCAACAAAGAAACCCTAATAAGCACCCCTTATGTACCAAGTTTATGAATGCTGGGCTCTGCAGAGCCCAAGTTGTTGGAGAATCCTAATATAGGCGTTGTTTTGGCACTTCCGTCTAGATGATGTGGTGCCTGGTTTGGCACATGTCTTTGATCATTGCCCACCGGTCATGTATGTAGGGGTTGTATCCTTGATTCCTGTTACTGCTGACCGATTCAGGGACAATGTTTAGGCTAACTATGTTAGAGTGTCGGCAAGAGCATACCGCTTAACCAAGCGCCATGTAGCGTGGCCACTTCACAACTGTATGCATGAGCCAATTGCTGTAACGGGGGTAGGTACAAAAAGAAGAACCTATAACGTGGGCTGGGCAGCGCCCATAGATCTAAAATGTGTAATATTGGGGCCTAAAATGATTTACACAACTGGTATGGGCTCTGCAGAGCCAAGCTTGGTGCAAAAATGCAAATTGACACCCGTATTTTAGCATATGCAAAACACCACCCATCACCCCTTTTTGCGCTAAAACGGTAGTGGGCACTATGGGCCTCCTAACGGGTAATCAATGACCTTGCATTGTGAGTGGCGCTTTCTTGTTGCGACGAACATGTGCGCTATGATCCTGCGAAGACTAGACGCTCTGTAGTTCCGGTTGGAGTCGACGGCATTCCTCATCAAACTGGTGTGAAACGGCATCAAACTTTGGAAGTAGAGCATCTACAAACAGGTCTGAGATTGTAGGGTCCGTCGTGAGGTCAACCATGGCGGTTTTTGGTGATGTTCATGAGAGTTAGGTGTAGCCAAGGACAGAACGGTAGGCTTACTAGGCGGCGGCGAAGGCGGGATTTTTGCTGGCTCAACATTGAAGTTTATGCGGGCTGAAAAAGCTACATCACGTCCCGGGTACACAATGATCTTGCATTGTGAGCCGTGTCTCCAGATTTGTGAGGGACATCGAAGCGTCAGACGCCCGGTTAAGGATTCACACAAAAGGGGCTGTAGCCTAGGATAGCTCGGGGTTTGCAATGAGGTCCCGTGGGAAGTCAAATAGCGGAATTGTAGATGCTTCGTAGCAGGCCGTGACTGTGGAGGGGTGCATAACATTGAATGTCAGAGGTTGAAGAGGAACTCCAAACTCAATACCAATGCGAACAGAAGAGATTGACAAGGAAAGCAAGTCATACCAAGGATCCACCAAGGGGCGGTGGGAGGATGCGGGTAGCGTGAGAGAAAGTTCTTGTAGGACGTGCCACAACATCTGCAACGCATCCGGCGGTTGAAGTGAATCCCAGAGGCTCCGAACAGATGCCTTTGTGATGAAGTTGCTGATGGACTTCAGGAGTTGCTTCTAAATAGTTTTGTTGTCGCGGGTCAAAGTGGTGGCACGTTCCCGCCGTAACATAAACGCGATGGAACTGCGCACGGTGGTGGTGTCCACACCTTTACGCGCAGGCAACCAAGCGGAAATGAGGGATGTTACCAAGGGGTTGTCATGGTCGTGGAGGTACTGGAAGAGCATAGGGCCCGCGGGCATGGTTGGAGGAAGGAAAAGTGAGTTGACCTGGGCACCATCATAATCGAAATAGGTCACCGTGCAATGCAGCAGGATTCCTCTGGGTATCAAGACCGCACCCAGCGACGAGATAGATTGCAAGTGGCGCCGCCCCGGCGTAGGGCTCAAAGATTCTTGCGGCTCACCTAGGACAATTGTAGCTTGTGTGGGGACATCAAGAGTGAACTAGTCATCCCGCAGTTGCGTGAGAACAACCGCGAGGGGGTCATATGCTAGGGCATCCTGCTTCATGGTTTGCAGTTAAGGACTATAGTAGGCTTCAATGGGGAAACCGAAACCGCAAAAGGCAGCAAAAACAGCCCGCGTCGATGAGCACGTGAATGGGAAGAGTGGCGCAGAGATGCATTCACAGGTATCCAAAAGAGATTAAAATAGAAGGGAGTTTCAGCGCGCACAGCCGGGGGATCGGCACGGAGGTTCACGAACCCTGTACACGGGAACGGGTAAATACCATTCTGCTGGGAAGGCAGGTAGGCAATTTAAGGGATGGGGTGATCAGGCTAACATACAAGTGAAACATTCGCTTGTGACTGTGATACGGTTTCGGGGTGGGGAATGTATCATTCAATAGAGACACAAATGTGCTAACCATAGGTGCGCGCATGTTCGCGGGAGCGGTAAACAGCCGGGCCAAATGTGATATAGTGTCATAGTGGCACGGAATGTCATGAGGTTAAATCGTGGGGGGTAGCTCATTCCGAAGGGAGCTGATCTCCGCCCTGTTGAGAAAACATCGCGTGTAGCAAGTAAAAGTTGGAGTCGCGTCCGGAAGAGGAGGTACAAATGCAGCGTGTCATGAGTGATGCCAAGAGGGCAAGACAACACATGTGTGAGCTTAGGATGCATTCGTGCAAGGGTGGGGGCACAACGCCACGTTCTTCCGGGATGGGCAAACGTTTAAGGGAATAGAGGGCCGACCGGGGTTATATACTAACGCAGAAACTCCCGATGAGTTGTAGTGAAGAAGGCAATTTGGTACAGGTCACACCCCATGCTAGAATGCAGCACGTAAGCAGGAGCCGAAAGTTCCGATGATTGGCAAAAGGCAAATGGGACAGTGGCCACAATGATGTTCGTAGCAGACCAGATGATATAAGTACCGCAAATTGCAACGTAGGGTCCACAGATTGTGTCTCCATCCGAGGGCAGAAAGAACGCGTGCACTGTGTCAGCTTCTAGGAGCAGCCCACAAAAGGCATCGGCGGCGGGCAATCATCAGGAGGCTCCTCCTCCTCATGCGATGACAATTGAGGGGCCGCAACAACGTCGCTGTGGTCCAGGACTTGAAAAGACCATGTCTCGCAATCGGCACTACTAATCACTTGCCTCTTGAAAGCAAGGCCGTTGGTTCCCTTGGTGAGACGTAAACCCAAAAAGGAGACCTTGGCTGGTGGAGTGATTGAACCACAGCCTCCACCTTTGGTCGTGCAGGTGAGCTCCAACTGCCTTAGAACAGTGCAATTCGAGGCGCACGTTCGGCCATAACGGACGCATAGTGCGGAAAAATAAGCCCTTCAAACACTCGAATGCAACGGGAGCGTTGGGAAGTGGTAAAGGGGGTCTCAGTTCTATTTCCAAAACACACGCTTCTAAACGAACATGTACATCTTGCGGGTGCTGCAGCTTCCAAGCGCAAGATCGTTTGTACTTGGATGGCCTCCAACTGCGGTGGATTTGATAATAATGCCCAGCCTCCACCTTTGGTCGTGCGTGTGAGCTCCAAGTGCCTTAGAACAGTGCAATTCGAGGCGCACGTTCGGCCATAACGGACGCATAGTGCGGACAAATCAGCCCTTCAAACGCTCGAATGCAGCGGGAGCGTTGGGAAGTGGTAAAGGGGGTCTCAGTTCTATTTCCAAAACACACGCTTCTAAACGAACATGTACATATTGCGGGTGGTGCAGCTTCCAAGCGCAAGATCGTTTGTACTTGGATGGCCTCCAGCTGCGGTGGATTTGATAATGATGCCGGGCGTCACTGCTCTTTCCGATTGTAGAGATCTAAGGGCTCTGGGAGAGACGGGAAGTCGTGAGAACAAAAAGGGAAAAGAGGGAGAGGTGGGAATCACATCTACACCATGCAGTGCTGCGCGCGGGTGCTGTGCAAAAACGCATCAATGTAACTACAAAACTCAATTATTGTGGAGTTGAAAATAATCAAGTCCTGGGGCTCGATGGGTATCGACATGTAGATTAAGCGATTGTGAGTTGTGTATGTTGAATTGTGAGATTCATTCCCATGCTGAAATATGAAAGTGAACCATGCACAGACGACATTTGGCTGGTACTTGTAGGTTCTGGAGGGTGGCACGTCCCTGGGCCACCACCCCATGAGAAAAACCATGGGCGGGGAATGGTTCGGGGGGCAAGGTGCGAGATTCCCGAGCAGCGGGCAGAATTCATGATCCAAGCAGCACGCGAACAAAAAAAGATGTTCCGAAGATAATATTGCGTGGAGAAAGAGATAGCATTGACAATTTCAAAACGGATGTTCCGGGTGCTAGAGGTTGCTAGTGCATGAAGATTATGCGGACGTACCACGATAACCCATGATGTAGTAGCAGTTGATGTTTCATCACAACAAGTTGAGAGCAACAAGAATTTATCAGACGCGAGAGGTGAGCTCCACGAATATGTGACGGCCGACCCGACGGCAGGAAGTCAAGGGCCACATGGCAAACCCCCTGGACCTCTTCACGAAGAAGCTGCGGGCGTCAACGTGGGAGGACACCAAGCCGCTCGTTGAGGTGATAGGGCACTATCCGCCCACCAAGGGCATGGCCATGGAAGGACAGAAGGCCATGATAATGGTGGCCATCCACACATCAATAGCTCAACACCAAGGCAGAGAGCGGGTGTCCCTCAGAGAGCCAACGGTCACATGGACCAGGGAGAGCCTCGTCGAGGAAGAAGTGGCGCCGGAGGAGGAACAACTAGACCCGTACGCAGCGCGGACGCTTTTCCCCGCGGCCCTAGCCTCCCAGTCATGAAGAGTCGCAACTCGGGCGCCCGACGGAGGCCGACGGCCCGGACCGGCCCCGCCAAGACCATGCGCATAGGTGACGCTGCAACTCGGGATTGCCGAGGAGAGCCTGGAGGCAGGCGCGGAGGCCGGAGAACCGGCGCGCCAGAAGATCCACCACATAGCGGGAGCTCCCGTACAGCTACGTATGGCGGCTAGGCTGGGAGAGAAGTGAATTGACGTCCTGCTCGATGACGAGGAGCCGCTGCCAGCGGACATGCTGCTGGCAATCAAAGCAGCCCTGCAAGGCCCTTCCCGAGGGGCACCGGCAGGCAAGGCCAAGGGCCTCCAGGATGCCGTGGACATCACTATCCCGAGGCGGGTGAAGACCAGGACATCAAACGGCACCTAGAGCTGGCGTTCGGGACCACGTTCGAGCCACTACCCAACTCCGCGGAGGGCAAGGTCGGCCTGCAGTGTACGCGCAAGACGGCCGATGCGATGTGCAAGGGGGTGAACATCAGGGGAGAGGAGATCAAGGCGCACGCGAAGAAGAACCGAGACGCGGACGGCAGCGATGAAGAGGGGCCCAGTGACCACCAGGGCGGTAGCATGAGACGCGAAGTGGGAAAGAGGGCAGACAGAGACAGCAAGAGCGGCAAGGCCAAGAATTGGTTCGTGGGCTGCTAAGGATGCGGAGGCAAGCAAGTTGCCTAACACAAAATTAAAGAGGCGTGCATGCAGGCGATCAACAAAGCAAAGATTAACTTGGGTCATTTTCAGTCCAAATTCCATGTGGGATTCATAGCAGCAGTCATGTCTGACAGAGTAGAGCATTAACTGTTGAGTACTAGCCATTAATTCTCCATCGTATGGGATATAGATGGTCAATTGACGAGAATGGAAATTGGAAGAGAGTGCTTACCGGCAAACGCCGGAAAAATGGCAGACGAAAACCAGTTAAGGAAGACACCCGCCCGCCCCCCCCGGTGCTACTCGCACTGAGAGGGGCAGAAAAATGGTGACGTCTCAGCGAGCATCGGTGATCATGGGGGGTGGGTCCCCATTAAAGATCCTGAACCGCCCCGGGATCCCCATTTTCCGGTTTGTTCGCGGGGCCCCTACACCGCGACAAGGTCTCCGGCCCCAAGGTCTGAGAGGGCGTGGAGGAGGTGGGGGGGATACCCCAGCGCTGTTCATTTGCAAGTGTGTGCCATGGCGGAAATTATTTCCAAAAAAATTACACCCAACCTCAGAAGGGTGTTCTGAGTCACCACATGCCTTTGGCCAGGGAAGCCTCTTTTCCCGGCCCCCCTGCTTTGCAGAGGTACTGCTCGGGGCACATGCATGACACAACCTGCGTTTCCAATTCCGGCCGCCTTCATTTGGAGGTCTAGCCTTTGTTTTTTGATTTTGATGGGATGCATTTCAAGGGGTGCTCTAAGTCCCTCTCGGTCTGATCTATCCCCCCGGCATGGTGTGGTGGCTCACCAGGGAGATATAGTCGTCCCCCTCTCATCTCATAACCGGGCCCGTTGAGCCGTTGCTCTGCGATCACGGCCCCGTGCTGAAAGACACCATTCATGCGGGATTTCCTTTGTGCCCGGGGCCAACGGGGCTAGGGTCGGCGCGCCTTGTTGCCGAAAATGGCTTTCTAAACCTGCGGCAGTGTCAACCAACACAAAGACCTCTACTTCCGTTTTGCGAGCAGGTATTCGCATTTCGGCGGCCAGCCACCATCATGTATGGGGTACAGTGTTGTGAAAGCTGCCCGTCCTCTACTGCCGCGAGGAGCCATCCGCAGGTGGCCAAGGCCACTGCAGGCATCCGCAAAACTGGAGGCATCCATCGGATTTTTGGTGGGAAAAGACATGTAGGTGCTCCTTCAAGAACTCCGCGTCCCTTTGGAATCTCCAATAGGAACTCCTTCCATGTGCCACTGCAAGCAGGCATCCGCACTACTGGGGGCATCCGCACTACGGTGGGCTTCCACGAAATTGGGTGGAACATGCCGATTCTCACCTCTGCTATGAAAAGCAACCATTTGCACCACCGCGGGCAACCGCACTGTGGCGGGCTTCCACCAGATTGGCGGCCACATGCACGCATGTGCACTACTACGGGCATCTGCACTGTGGTGGGCATCCACCAAACAAGGTGGGGTAACTGATTTTCCAATAGGACCTGACAGGGACTTCTCCTTCTTCCTCGCCGATTCTCCAACGAGACCGTATCTGGTACTTCTTTCGTGCTGGTTCTAAGACAAGAACTCGTTTACCTCTGGTAGGGCAAGCAGGCATCCGCACTATTGCGGGCATCCACCATATAGGGTGGGATGTGCTAGTTCTCCAATTGCAACTCCTCATCCATTTCTTCTAATAGGAACTCCTCCCGCAGCAAACAGCCATCCGCCGTACTGCGGACATCGGCACCCTTGCGGGCATCCACCACACATGGTGGGACGTACTAGTTCTCCAACAGGAACTCGTCATCTGTTTCTTCTAACGAGAACTCCTCCCAACCCAAGCAGGCATCCGCACTACTGCAGGCATGTGCACTGTTGCGGGCATCCACCAAACACAGTGGGACCTACTGGTTCTCCAACAAGAACTCTTGGTTTGTTTCATCTAACATGAACCCCTTCTTCTTGCTCACTGATTGCCCGACAAGAAATCATCTATGGCTTCTTCGGTGGTGGTTCTCTGAAAAGAACTCCTTTACCTGTACTATCGCAAGCAAGCATCCGCACTGGTGCGGGCATCCACCACACTGGGTGGGACCCACTAGTCTCCAACAAGAACTCCTCACCGGTTGCTTGTAACAGGAAGTACCCCCATAGCAAGCAGGCATCCGCACTACTACGGGCATCCGCACTATTGCGGGCATGCACCAAGAAAAGTGGGACGTAGTGGTTTCGCAACATCATCGGTTTCATCTAACAAGAACTCCTTCTTCCTCGCTAATGCTCCAAGAAGAACTCATCTGCTACTTCTTCCGTGCTAGTTCTCCGAAGAACTCGTCTACCTTTGCTATGGCAAGTATGCATCCGCACTACTGCGGGCACCCGCACTAATGCGGGCATCCACCAAACAAGGTGGGACATACTAGGTTTCTAACAGGAACTCCTCATCTATTTAATCTAACAAGAACTTCTCCTTCTTCCTTGCCGGTTCTCCACCAAAAACTCATCTGTTACTTCTTCCGTGCCGATTCTAGAACAAAAACAACACCGGTGCGTTGGCAAGCAGGCATCGGCACTGCTGCGAGCATCCGCCATACATGGTGGGACGTACTAATTCTCCAATACAAGTTTCTCATGTGTTTCTTCTAACAAGAACTCCTCGCATAGGAAACAGGCATCTACACTACTGCAGGCATCCGCACTGCTGCGGACATCCACCAAACAGGGTGGGACATATTGGTTCTCGAACAGGAACTTCTCATCTCTTTCTTCTAATATGAACTCCTCCAATGGCCAACAGGCATCTGCAGGACTGCGGGTGGCATCACTGTTGCGGTTGCAACGTGCTCTCCTCTATTGGTCTTGTGCACAGAGGCAAGACTGAAGTGGCTCGCATCGCGAAGCAGTTGAGCCCCCGTCTGGCGAATTTTGGTGCATGTCAAGGGAGCTGGGGGTACAATGAGACCACGCCATGCCACTGCTCCACGCCGTGTTGAAGGCATGTCTGTTGGTCAGCGATTGAGAAGATGTGAATTGAAGCACATCACCGACTGCCCTTGACCAGTGTTGAACCCGGCTATTGAGGTGTCTAGCGGCGAGGTGGCAAAGGTCAATGTCGTCAAGGGCTAGGAATCCGGAGGCATTTGGGCGTAAAACGGATCCTTAACTAGTGCCCAGTGAAATTAAAATGTTGAAGTACAATCTAATCATCGTTGAAGTCCCCCGGCGGGGAGGGTGCACCCCCGGTGCGCGGATTGTGCGCCTGCTGTCTCAAGGGGTACTCCGCGCCTTCCATGGCCCCAGTGGGGATCCGGTTACTATGTAGCAGCAGCTACGTTCGCGGCTGGAAGATTTGTACCCCTAGGTCTGCGCATGGCTGCCTACCATGTAGGACGCAAAGAAGAACCGTATTTGTTCGAGCAGTCGACCCTGTTGCTTGTGAACACCCATGGTCTGTCCCCTACTATCCCGCGCTTCCTCAAGCAAAAGTCGTTCATTGAAGGGCTGTGACTTGGTTTGGCTATCCTGTGCTGGTGAGTGAATTTGCTGGAGAACCCCAACAACGACTCGGACAACAAAACCATGGATACGGATGCATCCCGTTGTCTGTGGGCACTGTACTACGGATGCCGCCCCGACGTGATCAATCTTGGCTGTATCCACTTGCCTGTCCCCTTGAATTCTGCATGGGCCGTACTATCTGAGGCTCCCTACCATGAAGCTCATGTGGTCCATCTGCTGTAGACAAGCGTCCGGAAAGGGGACACGGAGGACGATGTTTAGTAGCGGATTGTCATGCAATGGCCAAGCAAGGGCCAGCCGCTGTTCTAACAATAGGAGCACCCTGACGAGGTAGGTGACGCGGACAATGATGGGGAACAAATCGAGGAGGTGACGGGTCCGCGAACCTCCAAGGCGAAGGGGGAGGATAAAAACAACAAACCACGGCTCAAGGAGCAGGAGAAGGCTGAGTGTGAGTGCCGGAAATAGGAGGAGGCGCGGGAGCGGCAACATAAAAAGGAGGAGATGGAGATGGAGAAGGTGGCCAAGGAGGACGAACGAGCCAACCGAAAGAGCAAGGAAGAGGAGGACACGCGGGCTATGGCAGCAACAGCGGCCTCCGCGTCTCAAAAAACGCGGGCAATCGAGGGGTTGCAGCCTACCCTAGCACGTGGCGTGAGGGTTGGACTGCCCAAGAGTGGTGGCAAGACAGATGGGAACTGAGTGGAAGGCCTACATAACACAAGTGGCATGTATGTCATGGGACCGGAACGGACATACAAGTGACACAAGCTGTGCGATGGTGCTAAATTTCAGAATGTCTGGTGTAAGTCGGCCTGTCCTGTGTAGCCCCAAACAGCTGTTCCATCCATGGGGCAGTGAGTGAGGTGCCCACTTATGTCCCTGCCTGTGTTTGTGTTTGAATATTGAGGTCAGTTTGTCACCTTGCATTGAGCTCGGCTCTGCAGAGCCTAGCCTTTCAGATTTGATTCATTTGCCCCCAAATATGATGTATTGTGTGTTGCTCGGCTCTGCAGAGCCCAACATACTTCTGCCTCAAATTTGCATGGTGTTCGAAGGGGTTGCAGCGTTGCCATGTACAAACATTCCAGCACTGTCCATGGGAGTTTGTTTGCAAGAGTGCCACATTCCGCTTTAGCATTTCTTTTCGCATGTCCCTCGTTGACACACTGTATGGATTGTCGTGTTTGCCCATGATACAGTTGGATCCACGGTACCAGGTTTGTTTCGGTGAATCCCAGGTGCTGTACTTATGTGCTAATTTTTCAATAGCATAGGCATTGCACACCCCAGATGCAATATGTACCCTGATTTGAGTCCAGAAAATGTTTGTTATCTGTTCTTGGGCCCGGCAAGGCTTAGACCCATGTGTGCCATTTACATTTCACCATCCACCATCCACCAAACAAGGTGGAACATACTGGTTCTCTAACAGGAACTCCTTCTTCTTCCTCGCTGATTCTCCAAGGAGAACTCATATTGCCGGATGTCCGAAGAGCTCCTTCACCTCTGCTATGGCAAGTGGGCATCCGCAGTGCTGCGGGCATCAACCATATAGGGTGGGACTTGGTGGTTTTCGAACGGGGATCTTTCGCGTTGGTTCTCTAACAAGGACTCCTCATCTATTTCATCTAACATGAACTCCTTCTTCTTCCTCACTGCTTCCCCAACTCGATTTCATCTATTACTTCTTCCGTGGTGGTTCTCAGATAAGAACTGCTTTACCTCTGCTATGGCAAGTAGGCATCCACCACACAGGGTGGGACTTAATAGGACTCCAACACAGCAACAGGAACTCCTCATTCGTTTGTTGTAACACGAAGTCGCCGCATAGCAAAATGGAACAGCACTACCGCGGGCATGCGCACTATTGTGGGCATCCACCAAATAAAGTGGGACGTGGTCCCTTTCCAACATGATCTATTTCATCTAACAAGAACTCATTCGTCCTCGCTGATTCTCCAATAAGAACTCATCTCCTACCGCCTCCCTTCTGGTTCTCCGAAGAACTAGTCTACCTCTGCTATGGCAAGCATGCATCCGCACTAGTGCGGGCATCCGCACTAATGCGGGCATCCACGAAACAAGGTGGGACGTACTGGTTTTGCAACACGAAGTCCTCATCTATTTAAGCTAACAAGAACTTCTCCTTCTTCGTGGCTGATTCTCCACCAAAAACTCATCTGTCACTTCTTCCGTGCTAGTTCTCAGACAACAATTCCTTTACCTTTGCTATGGCAAGCAGGCACCCCAACTGCTGCGGGCATGCGCACTGCTGCGGGCATCCACCAAACAGGGTTGGACATACTATTTCTCGGACACGAACTCCTCCCTTGGCCAACAGGCATCCGCAGGAGTGTGGGCATCCACACTGTTGCGAGTATGCGCCAAACAGGCTGGGACGTACTGGTTCTCCAATAGAAACTCGTCATGTTCTTTTTCTCACAGAAATTGCACCCAGGGCAAGAAGGAATGTTCACTCTTTCGAGCATCCACATTGCTACGGGCATCCACCAAACAAGGTGGGACGTAATGGTTTTCTGACATCATCCGTTTCACGTATAAGGAACTGCTTCATCTTCCTCACTGATTCTCCAACGAGAACTCATCTGCTGGATCTCCGAAAAGCTCCTTTAACTGTGCTATGGCAGGCAAGCATCCGCACTAATGCGGGCATCCGCACTGCTGCGGGCATCGACCAGATAGTGGGGGACGTAGTGGTTTTCCAACGGGAATGTTTCGTGTTGGTTCTCCGACAATAACTCCTTTACCTCTGCTAGGGGAAGCAAGTGTCCGCACTACCATGCGCATCCGCAGTGATGCGGACTTCCACGAAGTAGGGTGGGACATACTGGTTCTCCAACAAGACCTCCTCAAATGTTTCTTCTCACAATAATCGCTCCTATGGGAAACAAGCATCCGCACTACTTGGGAGATCCGCACTGCTGCAGGCATCCACGCCAAACAAGGTGGAACACACGAGTTTCCAACAAAACCTCCTGTTTTGGTTCATGTAACATGAAATCCTTCTTGTTCCTCGCTTGTTGTCCAACAAACATTGATCGGTTGCTTCCTCCATGCCGATTCTCCAACAAGAAATCCTTCACCTCTGCTATGGCAAGCAGGGTTCCGCACTACCACGGGCATCCTCACTTATGCGGGCATCCATCAAACAAGGTGGGACGTACTTGTTTTCCAACAAGCGCTCCTCATCTGTTTGTTTTAAGAGGAACGCCGTGTTATTCCCGGCCCGTTCGCCAAAAAGAACTCATCTGCTACTTGCTCCATGCTAGTTTTCTGAAGAGCTCCTTTGCTTCTCCTAGGGAAAGCATGCATCCGCACTATTGCGGGCATCCGCACTGCTGCGGGCATCCATGAAATAGGGTGGGACATATTGGTTCTCCTACAAGAACTCCACATCCGTTTGTGCTAACAGGAACTCCTGCAATAGCAAACAGGCATGCGCCCTACCGCGGGCATCCGCACTGCTTCGGGCATCCACCAAACAAGGTGGGGCAGAGCAGCTTTCCAACGGGAAGTCCTCACCTCGTTTATCTAAGAGGAACTCCTTCCTCTTCCTCGCTGCTTCTCCAACAAACAATGATCTATTACTTCTTCCGTGCTGGTTCTCCAACAAGAACTCCTTTACTTATGCTATGGCAAGCAGGCATCTGCACTACGCGGGCATCCACCAAACAAAGTGGGACGTGCTGGTTTTCAAACAAGCACTCGTCAGTTGTTTCTTCTAACAGGTCCTCCTTGTTATTGCTCGCGGGTTCTCCAAAACGAACTCATTTGCTACTTTCTTCGTGCTAAGTCTGCGAAAGACTCCTTTACCGCTGCTAGGGCAAGCAGGCATCCACACTACTGCGGACAGCCGCGGTTTCTTGGGCATCCAAGAAATAGGGTGGGACATACTTGTTCTCCGACAAGAACTCCGCATCCGTTTGCTCTAACAAGAGATCTTGCAATAGCAAACAGGCATCCGCACTACCCCGGACATCCGCACTACTTTGGGCATCCACCTAACAAGGTGGGGCGTACTACTTTTCCAACGGGAACTCCTCATGTGTTTCATCAAACAGGATCTCCCTGCTATTCTGAGCAGATTCTCCAAAAAGAACGCATCTGCTATTTTCTCCATGGTAGTTGTCCGAAGAGCTCGTTTACATGTGCTAGGGCAACCAGGCATCCTCACTAGTGCGGGCATCCGCATTGTTGCGAGCGTCCACAAGAGAGGGTGGGACAAGCTAGTTTTTCAGCAGAAGTCCTCATCTTTTTCATCTAGCAGGAACTCTCCCTTCTTCCTCGCTGATTCTCCAACCAAAACCCATCTGTTACCTCTGTTCTCCGATAAGAACTCGATTACCTCTGCTATGGCAAGCACGGATCTGCACTACTACAAGCATCCGCACTGATACGGGAATCCACCAAGCAAGGTGGGACGTACTAGTTATCAAACAAGCACTCCTCATGTGTTCCATCTAAAAGGAACTCCTTGTTATTCGTCGCCAATTCTCCAAAAAGAACTGATCTGCTACTTTCTCCCTGCTAGTTCTTGGAAAGACACCTTTGCCTGTGCTAGGGCAGGCAGGCAGCCGCACTACTGTGGGCATCCGCATTGCTGCGGGCATACACCAAATAGGGTGGGGCATAGTGGTTTTCTAACAAAAATCCTCATGTGTTTCATCTAACAGGAACCCTTCTTCCTCGCTAATTCTCCAACAGAAACTCATCTGCTACTTCTTTCGTGCTGAATCTCCCACAACAATCCTTTACCTATGAATATGGCAAGCACGCATGCGCACTGTTGCGGGCATCCGCACTGCTGCGGGCATCCGCACTGCTGCGGGCATCCACCATACAGGGTGCGACGACCTAGTTCTCCAATTTGAACTCCTCATCTCTTTCTTCTAGCAGGAACTCCTCCCATAGCAAACAAGCATCTGTACTACTGCAGGCATCCGCAGTGGTGCGGGCATCCACCACACAAGATGGGATGTACTAGTTTTCCAACGAGAACTCCTCATCTGTTCCATCTAACAGGAAGTCCTTCTTGTTCGTCATTTTTTCTCCAACAAGAACTCATCTGTTACTTCATTGCCGGATCTCCCACAAGAACTCCTTTACCCTTGCTATGGCAAGCGGGCATCCTCACTACTACGGGCATCCGCACTGATGCGGGCATCCACCAGGGCATCAACAAAACACGGTGGGACGTAATTGCTTTCCAACAGTCGCTCCTCATCGGTTTCTTCTAACAGGAACTCCTCCCATGGCAAAAATGCATCCGCACTATCGCGGACATCCGCACTACTGCGGGCATCCACCAAACAAAGTGGGACGTACTGGTTCTCCAAAAGAAACTCGTCATCCTTTTCATCCAACAGGAACTCCTTCTTCTTCCTGGATGATCCTACAACAAGAACTCATCTGTTACTTCTTCCGAGCTGGTTCTCCGTCAAGAACTGCGTTACCTGTGCTATGACAAGCAAGCAGCCACACTACTGTGGGCATCCCCACTACCGCGGGCATCCACCAAATAGGGTGGAACGTAGTAGTTCTCCAACAGGAACTCTTCATCTCTTCCTTCTAATAGGAGTTCCCCCCATGACAAACAGGCATCCGCACTACCGTGGGTGTCCGCACTATTGTAGGCATCCACCAAACATGGTGGAACATACTGCTTCTCAAACGGGAACTCGTGATATGTATCTTCTAACAACAAGTCCTCCCACGCCAAACAGGCATCCGCACGACCGTGGGGATCCGGATCAATGGGGGCATCCGCACTGCTCAGGGCATGAACCAAATAAGGTAGGACATAATGGGTTGCCAATACGAAATTGTCTTATATTTCTTCTAAGAGGAACTCCTATCATGGCAAACAAGCATCCGCCCTATTGCGGGCGTCTGGACTACTGCCAGTATCCACCAAACAAGGTGGGACGTAGAGGCTTTCCAACATCGGTGGTTTCTGACAAGAATCGGTTTTTCTTCCTCGGTGAATCTCCAACAAAACATCATCTCTTACTTCTGCTGTGGTGGATCTTCGAAAACAGCTTTACCTCTGCTGTGGCAAGCATGCATCCGCACTGCTGCGGGCATCTGCACTATTGTGGGTATCCACGAGACAGGGTGGGACGTACTAGTTTTCCAATAGGAAAGCCCGATCTATTTCTTGTAACAGGAACTCCCCCCATGGCAAACACGCATCCGCACTATTGGGGGCATCCACGCTGCTACCGGTATCCACCAAACAAGGTGGGACGTGGTGGTTTTGCAGCACCATCTGTTTCATTTAACGCTAAAATGCTTCTTCCTCACAGAGTCTCCAAAAACAACTCATCTACTATTTCTTCCGTGATGGTTCTCGGAAGAACTCTTTTACCTCTGCTAAACTAACCCTAACCCTAACCCTAACGCTAATCAAGACTAAATATTGGGACCGAGCTGGTGGGGTAGTGCCTATGCTTCTGTGCGTACTAGGGTGGAGGAAAGTCAATTGGTTGGTGGATGGCGATTGAGGGTTGCATGCATGTTGTTGTGTGTTTCGTATTCCTCTCCCCTCATTTTGCATTGGCAACTGCTTTTCGCTTCATCGTGATGCCAGTATTGCATGAATGTCACTGCATGTTTTGTTTTCCCCTCCCTCCTTTTGAGTTTGCAAATGGCTTTCGCTTCACCGCCATCCCATTATTGCAAGAATTGCACTGTTTGTTTTGTATTCCCCTCCCCTTTTATGTGTTTGCAAATGGCTTTCGCTTCACCGCGATCCCATTCATTTTCGACTGCATGAGTTCCAACATTTGCTCTTGTGCGTGATAGGTAGATAGAGAAGTTAAAAAGTCCGCCTTGTGTCATTGTGTGTTCAGTGTTCCCCTAACCACTAGATATCTGCTGCCGTGCGTCAGGTAGGTTAATGATGTTGCATGTATGTCATTGAATGACTGTAGGTTAATGATGGCGATTGAGGGTTGCATGCATGTGGTTGTGTGTTCCGTAATCCCTCCCCTCTTTTTGCCTTGGCAATTGGATTTTGCTTCACCGCGATCCCATTATTGCATGAATGTCACTGAATGTTTTGTCTTCCCCTCCCTCCTTTTGAGTTTGCGAATGGCTTTCGCTTCACCGCGATCCCATTATTGCACGAATTGCACTGTTTGGTTTGTATCCCCCTCCCCTTTTATGTGTTTGCAAATGGCTTTCGCTTCACCGCAATCCCATTCATTTTCGACTGCATGAGTTCCAACATTTGCTCTTGTGCGTGATAGGTAGATAGAGAAGTTAAAAAGTCCGCCTTGTGTCATTGTGTGTTCAGTGTTCCCCTAACCACTAGATATCTCCTTTCGTTCGTCGGGTAGGTTAATGATGTTGCATGTATGTCATTGATTGTCTGTAGGTTAATGATGGCGATTGAGGGTTGCATGCATGTGGTTGTGTGTTCTGTATTCTCCTCCCCTCATTTTGCATTGGCAATTGGCTTTCGCTTCACCGCGATCCCATTATTGCATGAATGTCACTGAATGTTTTGTCTTCCCCTCCCTCCTTTTGAGTTTGCAAATGGCTTTCGCTTCACCGCGATCCCATTATTGCAAGAATTGCACTGTTTGTTTTGTATTCCCCTCCCCTTTTATGTGTTTGCAAATGGCTTTCGCTTCACCGCGATCCCATTCATTTTCGACTGCATGAGTTCCAACATTTGCTCTTGTGCGTGATAGGTAGATAGAGAAGTTAAAAAGTCCGCCTTGTGTCATTGTGTGTTCAGTGTTCCCCTAACCACTAGATATCTCCTTTCGTTCGTCGGGTAGGTTAATGATGTTGCATGTATGTCATTGAATGACTGTAGGTTAATGATGGCGATTGAGGGTTGCATGCATGTGGTTGTGTGTTCCGTAATCCCTCCCCTCTTTTTGCCTTGGCAATTGGATTTTGCTTCACCGCGATCCCATTATTGCATGAATGTCACTGAATGTTTTGTCTTCCCCTCCCTCCTTTTGAGTTTGCGAATGGCTTTCGCTTCACCGCGATCCCATTATTGCACGAATTGCACTGTTTGGTTTGTATCCCCCTCCCCTTTTATGTGTTTGCAAATGGCTTTCGCTTCACCGCGATCCCATTCATTTTCGACTGCATGAGTTCCAACATTTGCTCTTGTGCGTGATAGGTAGATAGAGAAGTTAAAAAGTCCGCCTTGTGTCATTGTGTGTTCAGTGTTCCCCTAACCACTAGATATCTCCTTTCGTTCGTCGGGTAGGTTAATGATGTTGCATGTATGTCATTGATTGTCTGTAGGTTAATGATGGCGATTGAGGGTTGCATGCATGTGGTTGTGTGTTCTGTATTCTCCTCCCCTCATTTTGCATTGGCAATTGGCTTTCGCTTCACCGCGATCCCATTATTGCATGAATGTCACTGAATGTTTTGTCTTCCCCTCCCTCCTTTTGAGTTTGCAAATGGCTTTCGCTTCACCGCGATCCCATTATTGCACGAATTGCACTGTCTGGTTTGTATCCCGCTCCCCTTTTATGTGTTTGCAAATGGCTTTCGCCTCAGCGCGATCCCATTATTGCACGAATTGCACTGCTTGGTTTATATTCCCCTCCCCCTTTCTGTGTTTGCAAATGGCTTTCGCTTCACCGCGATCCCATTCATTTTCGACTTCATGAGTTCCAACATTTGCTCTTGTGCGTGATAGGTAGATAAAAAAGTTAAAAAGTCTGCCTTGTGTTGTGTCATTGTGTGTTCGGTGTTCCCCTATTCATATTTTGACCCATTTTTGGTCCCAAAACAGCCCAGTTTCAAGGCATTTTGGGATTTTCGGAGTACCAAAAAGGGCCACCACAAGCTCAAAACGGTCCAAAAACACTTGTTTTAGCGTCGCACATGGTCTAGGATCATTTTTGAGAAAAGTCATCTTTTTGCCCCTACTGGACCATGTTGACCCATTTGGGCACCCACCTGTTTGGGCTTCAGCTTGCAGCTTGCCGCAGCCCAGTGGGCCTAGGCATTGGGGTCTAGGCGTCCCTTTGGGCAATTCTGAGGGGTGGAAACCACAAAAAGTGGGGGGTTGGGGGTGGAATAGGTGCCCTCGGAATCGCATTTTGAGCGATGTAGCCAAATATATGGCCTATTCTTGGTTTGTGGCTGTCGGCATTTGGAGCTTCTGGGGGCCTTTTTGGGCCGTTTCCTGGACATATCATGGAGTTAGAGGGCGGCAAATAGCTCGTTGACACGGGGAAGTCAAGCCGCACGTGGAGTGTAGCCACCGTTTCCCTTCGTTTGGCCGTTTTCAATGGGTTTTAGGGCTTTTTTGGCCGAAAAATGGCTGTTTTGGCCCTAAAATGCAGTTTTTGAAACTGAGGTCCGCCACTTGCGAATCCCGTTCCCGGCCACCACCCGCAGCCTAGTGGGCCTAGGCATTGGGGTCTAGGCGTCCCTTTGGGCAATTTTGAGGGATGGAAACCACAAAAAGTGGGGGGTTGCGGGTGGAATAGGTGCCCTCGGAATCGCATTTTGAGCGATGTAGCCAAAGATATGGCCTATTCTTGGGTTGTGGCTGTCGGCATTTGGAGCTTCTGGGGGCCTTTTTGGGCCTTTTCCTGGACATATCATGGAGTCAGAGGGCGGCAAAAAGCTCGTTGACACGGGAAAGTCAAGCCGCACATGGAGTGTAGCCACCGTTTCCCTTCGTTTGGCCGCTTTGAATGGGTTTTAGGGCTTTTTTGGCCGAAAAATGCCTGTTTTGGCCCTAAACTGCAGTTTTTGAAACTGAGGTCCGCCACTTGCGAATCCCGTTCCCGGCCACCACTGTCAAGTTTCCTGCTCAAACTTTGTGTGATTGTACTTCACACCCATAGGTATCATCCACCAAAATTTCACTCAAATCCAAAGCACCACGACGGAGTTCTGATTTTGGCCCATTTCGCGCGTGCTGCTTGCTTGCTGCTTGCTACTTGCTTGCTGCTTGCTTGCTAAACCTGGTAGGTCCACCCTAGACACTAAAAAGGGTTATAAAACCAAGACTGGTTCCACTAGCTCGGTGACCCTAACCCTAACCCTAACCCTAACCCTAACCCTAACCCTAACCCTAACCGGGAAAGATAGGACACGGTCACCAGGGGCGGGATGGAGATAGAGGGCGAAAGGCGTGTCTCGGGGGGGGGGGGGGACAGGGAAAGGCGAAGGCCAGTGGTAGCCACGTGATCGCCCCATGAGAAGAGGCCATGAATGACCAACGTTGGTGTATTCGGCGAGGGCGGGGTTGCGTTGCGGTGGGGGGGATCCGGAGGGGGCGTGGTACGAGACGAGAAGGGCTCGGCGGGCATGGGGGAGGGCGTCGTTGACTTGGAGGCCAGCATGGGAGAAGCAGATACGAGGCTCCTGTATGGGGGCTTGCCATCCCACCGTAGCCGTGTAGTGCTTCGCGGAGAGCCCTCTAGCTTCGTCTACCTGGTCCAATAGGGTGTCGAGCCAGGTACGAGTGATGTGGGAGTAGAGGTGGCGAGGGGGAGGCTGACCGTTGGCTAACGCGCGGCGCGCACGTAGCAGGTTCCTTGTAATGGGTCACCGGCCCTTGCCGCCCTTCTTGAGCCATTATGCACCCTTTGCAATCGGCAAAGTGCCACGAGCTGGAGCGGAAGGTAAAAGTAGGGCCATTAGAGGGACCTCGGGTGGAGAGGCCAACCCATGCCGTGTACAACTCCGCCTTGCAGGCATTGTCCACTCGCATGGGGATGTTGACGGAGTATATCTGGAACCGCAACGTATTGGGACAGAACACCGCCACAGCTCCAATACATCGTCGGGACTTAGGGCACCATGAAGCATCATAGAGGATGCTGTAGTTCTCCGCGATCCAAAAAAACCTGGGGATGGTGGCGCAAATCACATGGCAATGAGCAATGGGGGCGTTGTGCCGGTCTGGTGGCTGGGGCGGGAAGACACGCTCGGCAACCCTGCCCTGTGCGCGGCCGCAGGTGTAGCGGTGGCCTGCCATCATCCACGCATGAGTCTCCTGAACGTCGGGCTCGGAGGAGGATAGGGCCATCAGGTGAGGGGGGTGCTCGGGTAGGAGCTCTGCTGGGGGGAGATGGATGGAGATGTCACATTGGTGCCATAGGGCGACGACCAGGTCATGGTCAGTGAGGTGGGCGGCACAGCGAAGCTCGAGGTCCGCGGTGAGCCACGGCTGCCCGGGATGGAAACGCCAAAGGGCGGTGAGGAGCCCATCCCGCGTAGAATGGCGGACGAAGGGGATCTAGTGATTGAGGTGACAGATGTAGACACTGAGTAAGTTGGCATATCCTGTAACTAGAGCTAGGGGGATGCCAAGTCCTCCTTCCGGTGACGTCCCGGAGGAAAAGGGCAAAGGCCGAAAGGGCTCAGCCTGCGGTGGCCCGCGTGGCCGAGGCGGCCATGGCGTCCAGCACATGCATGGCCCGCAAGGAGGAGGGACGCGGACTGGTGAACCACTTCATCGTGCCGTGGTACTTGGCAACGAACATGGCAAGGGGCTCGACATGCCAATCTGGTGCCAAACAATAGCTTGCAGGAGTTAACAGGATGGAAGAGGTGGGAGAGGGCGTGATGGCCGAGGACGCGGACATCGTCCAAAATTGTGGCACAACACACGGGGTGACGGTTCAGGTACAATGTGTCCCTGAGGAAGTGGATCTTGCGATCGCACATGTCCGTGCCGATAAGGACAGTCTTGGTAGGATCCGAATGAAGGTTGGTGAGACATGCGGCACGCTCCATCACGTGGGCCAGGGTGTGAAGTTGGACGCGGTCGCCTGGGAGCCAGTGGGTATCATCCATCAGGAGCATCCGGCTCCGCTTTCCTGCGGGGGTACTCGGTGTCATGGCTGAGGGACCCGTGCGCATGGCGGACATCGTCCGACAGGACCTGGGCCTCGAGGTGCCGCCTCTAGCGGTCCCAGCACACGTCGTGGAGGACGCGGAGGAGCTCCAGAGAGGAGCAATGGGGGGACATCCCGAACCGGTCGGGCGGCAGGATGCCGCTTCCCACGAGGCGAGGCTAGTAGTGGTTATTGAGCCGAGCTGCGGTGAGCTTCCACAATGTTTGTGAGCAGTCTGCCGTTGGCGATCCGGCCATGGGGCTGCTTTTTGGGGAGGTTGATGAAATCTGCAGATTGGGCTTGGGGCATTGGCAACTCGCGGAGGGTGTCGTTGATAAAGTCCGCGACAATTGAGATCTGGGCGTCATCCAGCTGTCCGAACAACGAGTATTCCAGCAAAATCGTGGAAGGGCACAATGGCAGCGGCCCGGTGGATGACGGCACGCAATTTGGCAACGGCGGATGAGGGCGGCGGACCCAGTGGGGCGACCGTCCACCCCGTGATGGCATTGACACGGGCGGGGGAGAGTAATTCCAGCGGGACTAGATGCCGCTGACGCAACTGGTCAAGCGCAACCGCCGGTTGGTGGAGGTGGACCGGAACGCCGACGGCGTAGACGGGGTTTGTGAGGCCACGTAACGCGCTCCCAGCGTTCGGCGGTGGTCAAGTTTGGTGGGGTGCCCAAGGGCACGGGGTAGTGGCACCAACCCCACATCCTTTTCGAGAACGATGACATCCTAGGCCGCCCGGATTCGTCCCTTAAGGCAGGGAACTTCCATCAAGGTGGAGGGAGTGGGATGCCCAATCATCGTGCTCCGTGCTGTAGCTTTGCAGGTTGGAGACGTGCCCTTGGCACACGTTCGAACATAAAGGTTGTTCTGGTGAGAACATTTCAAATAGAATCACCTTTGGTCCGGAACATTTCCTACGGGAGTAGTAGGGACCAGATGACCTGGTATATCGCCATAATTTCTTAACCTTGCAAATGATGTTTTGCGTCCTTTTCTTGCGTGCTGAGCGTGGTAGGGGCTTGTCTGTGTCGTTACGGCCTGGCTCACATGTTGTGTGGGATTAGGGTCACCTTCCAGTGGGTGCATGCATTTAGAGCTTTTGACACCCGTCTTCCACATTGCTCGTATTCTTGGTGCAAAGTCATAGTTCTGTGACTTTCGAAGGGTGACATTTGGGTTTTCCCGTTGCACTTGTGTATGGTGGTTGGGCCTCGTGCTTCGTTTTACTAGTTGGTCTCATGACAAATGCTATGTAGGTTCAAAGGTAGCTTCCCCCGGGAGTATGAAGTTCACATGTTGGCATCTGTGTTTAATTTATACAGATCACCGTGCCTATGAAACAAACACAATCCATAATTTCTGAAACGTGCAAATGATGTTTCCCATCTATTTCTTGCGTGTTTAGCGTGTTAGGGGCTTGTTTTTGTCCTTCTGGCCTTGCTCGCATGTTGGGTGGGGCTAGGGCCAACCTCCACTAGGTGGAGGCATTCTAAACTTTTGTCAACCATCTTCGTCAGTGGCTGTTTTTGGCTGTCCATATCAATATTTCCACGATTAATCCAAGGTCGGGACACATGCTTTTTTCCTGCTAGTGTGTCCCGTTGCCGTGCTGGGGTGGTTATGCTGCGCTCTATGGTACAATGATGTGTTGCTTGTGTTGTGTGGTGCTACCGTGTATTGCACCGTGCTTTGTTGCTAGTGCCACCCACTGTTGTGTGACGTGGGCGGTGGGTGGTGGGTGCTAGTATGTGGTTGGTGGTCTTTGGTCTGTGGTCTATGGTCTGTGGACTGTGGTCTATGGCTGGTGGTCTGTGGTCTGTGGTCTGTGGTCCGCGGTCTTTGGTCTATGGCTGGTGGTCTTCGGTGTGTGGTTTGTGGTCTGTGGTCTGCAGTCTGTGGTCTGTGTTTTGTAGTCTTTGGGATATGGGTGGTGGTCTGTGGTGTGTGGTTTGTGGTCGCTGGTCTGTGGTCTGTGGTATGTGGTCTGTGTGTGTGGTTTGTGGTCTATGGTTGGTGGCCTCTGGTAAGTGGCTTGTGGTTGGTGGTATGTGGTCTGTGGTCTGTCGTTTGCGGTATGTGGTTTATGGTTGGTGGTCTGTGGAAACTGGCTTGTGGGTGGTGGTCTGTGGTTCTTAACCCAAAAAATAATTGTGCCGGCGACATTCCGGTAACTTGTTCCGGCGGCTACTGGAACGCCCCCGTAACGTCGCCGGAACAAAGTGTTGGCGGGAAACGCCGACAATATCCCACAGACCACCACCCAAAGACCACGAACAACAGACCACAAACTACACACCACAGACCTCAGACCACCAACCACAGAACACCAGCCACAGAGCAACACTCCACAGACCACAGACCACAAACCACAGACCACAGACCACATATCACAGACCATAGACCTCACACCACCAAACACAGACCACAGACCACAAACCTCAGACCATCAACCACAGAACACCAGCCACAACGCAACACTCCACAGGCCACAGACCACAGACCAAAAACCACAGACCACACACCACAGACCACCAACAACAGACCAGAGACCACATACCACCAGCTATAGAACAAATACCATAGGCCATTGACCACAGACCACCTACCAGAGATCACAGACCACATACGATTGACCATTGACCACCGACCACCAACCACAGACCACCACCCACAGGCCACCAACCACCGACAACCAACTACCGACCACCAACCACACAGCGCAGACGTGAGACCACCAACCGCAGAACACGGGCCATAGAGTAACACTGCAAAGGCCACAGACCACAGACAACAGACCACAGACCAGAGACCACAAACCAACAACAGACCACAGACCACAAACCGCCGGCTAGAGACCACAAACCATAGGCCATTGACCACTAATCACCTACCAGAGATCACAGACCACATACCATTGACCATTGACCACCGACCACCAACCACATACCACCAACCACAAGCCACCAACCACCGACCACCAACCACCGATGACCAACCACAGACCACCAACCACAGACCACCCACCACAGATCAGAGACCACCAACTACAGATCACAGACCAGCAACAACAGACGACCAACCACAGACCATTGACCACCAGTTAGACACCATAAACCATAGGCCACTGACCACCATCCATAGACAACCGGTCACAGACCACAGACCACTATCAGCGATCACAGAACACATACGATCGACCACTGACAACAGGCCACCAACCACAGACCACCAACCACCGATCACTAACCACAGATCATAGACCACCAACCACAGACCAGTGACCTCCCACCACAAACCACAGACGACCAGCCACAAACCACAGACCACCAACCACAGACCACCAACCATAGACCACAGCCCACAGACCACAGACCATGAACAACAGACCACCAACCACCGACCACCCACCACCGACCGCAACCCCATGGACACAGACCACAGACCACCGGCCATAGACCACTGACCATTGACAACTGACCACTGACCCCCAACGACGAACAAGAGACCACAAACCACAGACCACAAGCCACAGACCACCAACCACAGACCAGCAACAACAGACCGCAGTCCACTTTCCCGCAAGTATTAAGGGCCACTGGGGTGAAAAAAACTGTTTGGCGTCCTTCTAGAAAACTTGTTCCGGCGGCACTCTTATGAGTTGTTCTGGCGACATTCAAGTGTGGAACACATGAAAAACGCCAGAACGTTGCCAGAATGTCGCAGGAACAAGGTATCTGAACGCCACCGGAACAACCAAAAAACCTGTGTACCACCCACCACAGACCAGATACCACCATGCAAAAACCACGGACCATAGACCACAGACCACAGACCGTCAACCAGAGACCAGAGACCACCAACCACACACCACCAACAACAGACCACAGACCACTGACCACAGACCACAGGCCATAGACCACAGACCATAGACCAGAGACCACAGACCACCAACAACAGACCACAGACCATAAACCACACACCACCAACCTCAGCCGACAGCCCACAACCCACCGCCCACAGCCCACAGTCCACAGCCCACATCACACAACACTAGGTGGCACTAGCAAGATAACACAGTGCCACACACCACAGCACAACACAACACAAACAACACATCATTGTACAATAGAGCACAGCATAGCCACCCTAACCCTTGCGAGCACAGTGAGGAAGCACGGCATGCAGGGGGGGGGGGGGGGGTGCTAGGGGAGATTGATTTGGGCAAGAAAAGGGACACACACCCACACATAAACACATAGCTCACACCCAAAAACATCACAATACACCAACCAACCAATCCATTGATCCGGCTGCACACGCACCACACACACCAGCACACAACAGGTCGGTGAAGGTCAGCATACCTGCATGCAGTTTGAGTAATCCTCCCACTTGTTGTATGCAACGAAGGAAACACACATAACACATATAGAGAACCCGCAGAAAGAAAAATGCATACCCTCCCTAACCTTAAATGGCAGGGGAAGGGGAGGAAGGAGGAAGAAGGAAGGAGGGATGTGTGTGGGAGGGGATGGGTGTGTGGAGGTGCGTTCATCATCATCTTTGCGTGTGCGTATGTGAGGGGGGGGGGGGGGTGCACCCAAGGCTAACAGGGACAAAAGTCTGGAGGTAGGGGTGCAAGGTGACGGTGTGGTGGTTAGAACATTGAGAAGGGGGGAGTAGTGGGGCCAGTAGGAAACGTTCCATGGTGCTCTTTGGTCCCACGAGGAATAAAGACTACTAAGCGAAGAACTCGCAAAAAGACCAACCCCATGCACCCTCACCAGCACCTTGACCTACAATGTATGTTCCACTTACCTTTTATCCGCCCGTTCGTCTTTGTGTCCCTTGCGTGTTCTGGTGGAATTCCGGCAACTTGTTCCGGCGGTGTGGACGCGGACAGCCACTGGCACGGGTTGGCTGGGGGTAGGGGGCCCATAAGCTGCCGTGGCCACCGCATACAGCGATGCCGTCACCGTGGCGTAGCCCGTGGGCCCCTGACCCCGAAAGGGAGTACCCCGCCCGCCCCCTTCTGTGACCTTGGCTTGCCCACACTGGCGCGCCTTGCGTTACGCCGCCTAGGCCCCCTTGCAGAAGCCCCCACGTGGGTGAGCCCGCAAAGCTTCGTGGGCGCCCTGAACCACATCTTCCTCCGATCCCCCTCGGAAGCTGCCCACTCCACCGAGGTGCGCTCCGATTTCGGCTTCCCCTCCGACCACCTCCAAGTGGTAACTACCCTCGATGGCCTGCCCCCCGTGCCTCAACCCATATGCCCATCTAAGAGAGGCTGTTTCCCCATCCCCCGGAAGCCCCTCGACAGCCAACTCCGCACCGTCAATGACATCTTCTAGGCCGCAGTGCTCCAGCCACCTGTTTAAACCGGTGATAACCCGCCACGGTGTAGGGCTGCTTCTTGGGCTCCGCCTGGGATATCTTCGAACACCGGCCAATGTGATGCCCGGTCAGCTTCATACCCTTGCCGTAATCAACGGGCGTGACGCCCGCGATGGTGAATTTCGCCGTGTGATTAAGCGGCACGTCCGAGATGGACGCGAGCCCCAAACTTGTCGCGGAGGATGCCTCCCAGCAGCTCCGCATCCACCTCCCCTGCCGGGGGGTCTTCCAGCTCCTGCCACCCCATCCACACTGCCTTGAAAAACACTTGGGGGTCCACTTTCCGGGGGATGTACGCCTTCTTCTTGGCCGCCCGTGCCGCTTGATTGGCGGCTTCCGCATTGGCGGGTGAGGCGGCGGGATTGTCCGCGATGTGCTGGACTGGGGGCGGGCTGGCGAGGAAGGCACGCAGAACCTCAGCGATACCGGGCAAGCTCGGTGCGTGGTTGCAGGCCTACGTCCATTGCTATCGGATCGGCGATTGTGGGAGGAAGCTGGCAACCGCCCCATAGTGGCGGAACAATTGGAGGTGGAAGGCGTGGGCGACCTCGTCTTTGCACCCTTGTGGGATCGTGGGGATCCATTCCAGAAACGCCGCAAGAGCGGCGTCGGTGGGGGAGAGGGTTGGCGACCGTGGCTGGGGAGGAGCTTCCGGGACCCGTGGTGGGGCGGCTGCCCGCGGGTGTTTGAGAACTGAGGCCGGGACAACAAAAGACATGTTGGGTGCCTAAATGGGGGCCGCAGGGCCTGCAACAGCCTTCCTGAGCACGCTAGCCAGGGCTTCAAGGTCAAGCACTTGGGGTGAGGTGAGGACGGCGGCGGCGAGGATAACCGGAACGAGGGCGAAGAATCGGGGGGAGCTGGGCGGCGGCAGCTCGAACGAGGCCGGTACCACACACCGCAGAGCATTGGCAAATGCAGCCGGAGCGGCCTGGAGACCGCGGAGTCTGGTGGCGCTAGACAGGAGGGGAGGCTAAGACCGGATGAAGCTGCCTAGCTTCACGGCTTCAGCCTGCCGCTGCGTAGGAGCCGCGCGTTGTGCTTGCATCAGGGCGTTGTCTCCCTCATCGGGGACAAGGTCAAGGCCTTGTTGGAGGGAGGTAAGGTCGCCTTGCGCGGTGCGCAGCTTCTGCTGCTAGGCTTCACATCTTATCGCAGCTGGGCATAGTCGGTGCAGTAGGCTGAGACGTCCAAGTCCTGGACAAAAGGCTCTCTTGGCTACGAGGGGCTGGGGGGGGGGGGGGGGTACCGTTCGCTGTGATTGGGGACTCAGGTGGAGTGGGGTCTGTGGCAACCGGTTTGGCCTCGGAAGCTGGCTCGGGGATAGTGAAAGACAACTGAGGGGGTTCGGGCAGCAACCATGAGGGGGAATTGCCGCTAGGGTGGTGTCGTCCACGCGGTACAGTGTCGACGCCGGGGTGAAAGAGGTGGTCGCAAGCAAGGATCCCACTGGACTGGGGGCTTGCTGCCCCTTTGTAAGGTAGGGTGCATGGCCAAGGGGGGGGTAAGGGGGGGGGGGCTGGCGGTGTCTTGGATGCCAGCTTGCAGGAGGACAATGGTGGGGGCCGTGGCCCGGGAATGTTCCCCCGCTTGCTCAATTTGGTGTAGCAGTTCGACACGGCGTAGTGGGACGATAGAACACTCTAGTAGTGGGCGCAACTGGTCAGGGGGCCACATGCCCGTGTTGACGACCGGAGGGGGGCTGGCGACTGGGACCGACGTGAGCTGCCCCGAGAGGCAGATGGAGGAGGACCACGGCAGGAGGCCGAATTTGAGGGGGATGAGCTCCGCTGTCGGGATTTGGGTTGTGTGCAGCACGGCGTGCACATCGCTGGGTAGCGCCCAGAAAGGCGCTACCACCTCCCGGACCCGTAGGCGGTCCCACGTTGGCCTGAGGCGGGATGGTAGGAACTGTCTAATGGGCTTTTGGAGGTTGAAGGAGACCTTCTGCATCTGTATCTCCGGGGCAGCCAGGGTGTCGATGGGCGGGGCCTTCCGCCGGGCGGAGTAGAGGTTATGGAAAGCAATGTGCCAGAGGCGGGCAGCTAAAATGGGGG
The DNA here is from genome assembly GCA_964036045.1 of Eutreptiella sp. 'Long Island Sound 2002'. Taxonomy (NCBI): domain Eukaryota; phylum Euglenozoa; class Euglenophyceae; order Eutreptiales; family Eutreptiaceae; genus Eutreptiella; species Eutreptiella sp. 'Long Island Sound 2002'. The sequence continues at coordinate 48,517,607 of OZ038384.1, forward strand.
AGTGTCCGGGGCTCCACCTCGTGATCAAGGCGGCGGTGAGGGTGTCGGGTTCCATGGAGACATATTCGAGTAGGCGGCCTCCTTGCGCAAGCGCCGGGGGGACATGCTCCATAATCTTCACCTCCGACAGACCCGTGGCGATCGTGACGGCGGCCGTAAGCAGGAGCCCCCTGGGCATCCATGCTCCTGTCACGGCGGTGAAGGCTTGGATGGTAGCACCCACCGCTCTCCAGCATAGGGCATCGCACAAGTCGGATAGGGCGGGGTCGGGGGCCCTTACGGCCGTGTCCCCTGCTTCTAGCGCGTCGTCCTTCACCATGTCCAGGTTTCGTAGCAACCGGTCGGCGTCGTCAAACTAGGCGATATCCATCAGGAACATGGGGAATGGCCCCCGGCGGAGGGCTCCGCCTCGATTAGCTCCAGGAGCTGGGGGGGGGGGACCGCGAAGAGTGTTCCGACATGGTACGTTGTAGCGAGAAGAGAGTGGGTGGCCTGCGACCGCGAGACACAGAAGAGGGGGCGTGCTAGAGGGGTCCCGAGGGCAACACAGGATGGCAGGGGTGGGAGCCAGTCGTCTGGGTGCAAAAGAAAAGTATAGCGCGCCACGAGTGTGGCCATGGTGCAGGGAAACAAAATCCATGGCGCGAGAGCGCAGATCAACGTGGGGCCGCCCGACGGAGCACATCAGCGGGTCCCAAGACTCACGAGGACAGATCAACGTGGGGCCGCCCGACGGAGCACGTCAGCGGGTCCAAGGGTTAACGAGGACGGGGGCGCAAGGGGAGCGCCGCGCCGGTGCGCGGGGCTGTGACCCACAGGGCATCTAGGCGAGAGGGGGCCACTGGCGGAGCGTTGCAGGAAACGGTGCACGATGCCCCTGCACAAATCGTCACGCACAGTGGCAGACACATCGAATGCAGTCCCCGTCGCAACCCTGCGCGCAACGGCCAAGAAGAATGCCACGGCCAGGTGGACGACTGGCAAGAGTCGGTAGCAAGACAACGCGCCCACTAGGAATAGGAGGGGGCTGCGCAAAGGGGAGAGACGCACCTGGGGTGTGGCACACAGCCGTTGGAGACACGGCGACGAGGAGAGGGAGTGCACCACACGGGTGGAGCAGAGCTGGAACAAAGGCCACAATGGCAGGAGAGGAGTCACGCAATAGCACGACAAACACGACACATCACGAGTGACTTCAAGGCTGGCAGCGTGTGTGGGCAAGCCGTCCCACAGCTACCGTCCTGCGGGTATTTATACCGGTGCCACGTCACCAGGGGTAGGGGGGAGAAGTAGGGGGGGGAGGTTGTGGGGGGTAGGGGGGTAGGGGGGGGCAGGGGGGGCTCCGGGGCCGCTAGGCCCTTGCACCACTTCGGACACAATGGGAGGGAGGGAGGAAGAGGCCCTATAACTCTAGTGATCGGACCGCCTTGCCATATGAAATGCTCATTGCAGGCCCAAGACCGACATTCCCCATGTTTCCCTCAAGTGATGCCGGCCCCCGGCGGCAAAGGGTCACGCCCTGCTTGTCACGCAGGGCGCTCTTGTTGGGTGCCATGGCCTCGCCCACAGCCCTCCAATGGCATAGTATGCACGACGTCGCCCCCCCCCCTACCTAAACCCCCTACCTAACCCGGGCGCCGGGGTGGTTCCGCGGGGTGGAGCTAGGGGTGATATGTGTGCCGAGCGGAGCGTGGCCTAGGCATGCTGCAAGGGGTGTGTGGCACAAATAGCACCCGACTTATGGCCAAAGAGGTGGCAACAAAAAACTCCGCTAAAGCAAAAAAGGTCGTTGAAGCCCAGAATCCATTGACTTTGTGGCCGTGGATCGCACCTGACTAGGTGGGTGAGCGCCGGAAGGATTTACATAGATGGCGTCGAATCCCCCCCCCCCTGCACCTTGAAGGCGGGGAGTGCAAGGGGGGCGGGTGCGGGGGGGAAGTGGGATTTGGAGTTGGGCTTAAGGCTCCCATGATGCCCGCTGTGGGGGGGGGAGGGGGGGCACGATGGCGTCCATGACAAATCTACGAATTGGCCGGCCATGCCAAGACCGGAACGATGCAACCTAGCACAGCCTAGGGAGATGGTCAACGCACACAAGTGAAGCCATATCGGCCTGGGATTATGAAAAAAGCAAACAATCCATGACCGTTGAAAAGCATTTGAGTCATAGCTAGAGTGGAGAATTTTTGGGGAATAGGGGCTGTAAAACAACAAGGTTGTCGTGTGTTGTCGTCCATGTGGTAAAAAATTGACAAGCCACAAGAGGCTTCATTGACGGAGCACAGAATTGTAGATCTTCGTGACCCTCTGTGTGCCAAGCATATCTGTGGTGGTGCAAAATTCTGCTTGGACCAAGATACGAGCAACCCCAGGACATGCGCAAGTTGAAGGCAAAAAAGGCCAAAGAACACACTAAAAAAAGCAGGAAAGTCGATTATGTTGCACAAAAATGGGGTAAAGAGAGAGACAATAAATATATGGAGGACGCCTTCTCATTTGTAATCTAGCATGCATACAACTAGGCTATTGTCCATGTCTGGGATGCTAGTGCTCCAACATCACATACATTCCGAGAAGTGCATTTTTTTCCGAGAAGATTCTGAGCTGTTTTGGGTTTCCAATGGAAGGGGCTTTTGGGGTTTACAATCAAGATCTCGGTGCAGTGTGGTCAATGGGAAGCTTTTTAGGTCAAATTTGTGTCCATCAATCCGCTTTGCTCAGTTGCTAGGATTTCTTTGCCGAGTTGGGAGGGGGGCGATGTGGACCTATTGTGCCATCCTCTTCGTGGGATGTTCTGGTTCAACGATGGATGCCATTGTCCTAGCGGATGTTGCTATCCTCGTGGATGCCGTTGAGCCGCTAGATGCTATTGTGAAATTGTTGAGACACAATTGTTGTCATAAAACAATTATTGCGCCGCTAGGGGCTGTTGTAATACGCGGACGGGGCCCGCCGTGGTGGTGGTTGGGAATGTGACATGGCTTTTTGTTTTTGGCCGCGTTCTTGTGGCACACCGATTGGGCTATCAAGTGATGGCCAATGGGTGTTCAATGAGGGCTCTGCATCAACTGAAAAAGGAATTGGTGTGGCTTCCACCGTCTAGCACACAAACTTTCAGATTTCCCTTAAACCTGTTTTACGCATGATGACTTCCGGGATAGGTATTAGAGGTCCTTTCTGCGGAGTTGGTGAGCCCGTTGTATTCTCTGATTCAGCTCCAGAGGTTGATTGTAGTTCTCGTAATGCTGCTTCAGTGTCAGATGATGATTCCTTCACTTTGTTTTCATATTGTTCATGAGGCTGCGACCATATTGACTGAACCAAGTTGTTCACCAGTCCCAAACTGAATATTTTAGCCAAGTTTAACCACAATCACTGTGAAAGTTCAAGACGCTCACCAACGTGTTACAAAGGTGTTTCCAAGGAGGGCAGTTCTTCTTGCACAGCGAATCAAATGTTTGCAACTGGTTCTTCAATGAGGCTTCTCTCACGGGATGGTGTCCTACCGTGGTCTACTTTGAGGTTAAAATGAGCCGTTTTTTTTGGCCATGATTTGGGACAACTGTTGTGAAAGATCATGACGATCACCATTGTGTTATATAGGGGGCTCCCTTGAAGGGTGTTCGTCTGCTCAATGTGTTGCAAATCGGTGTTCAATGGGGTGTCTCTCATGCCGTGGTGCCATGCCGTGGTCCCTTTGAGGTCAAAATGAGGTATTTCTCAACCAAGGTCAAGATTATTGCAAATGAGTGTTCAATGAGGTGTCTCTCATGAAGTGGTGCCATGCCATGGCCTATTTCACGTGCAAACGAGCCGTCTTTCAACCAAGTTGAATAGAACCATACTAGTGTAGCCCGGTCCTAGTCGAAGGTAAGCAATGTGTTTTGGCAGCAAGCCGCAAGGAGAATCAAGAAGCGAGCAGTGGCAGCGGGAGATGGGTATACATTATTCGTGTGGACACCATGGTTCAAAATCAGTATCCACATTGTTGAAAATGACTGCAGAGCAAATGTGCATAATGTATGACAAGTGTTGTGTGATTCTAAGACGTGGGGCGCAGTCCATGGTCAATTTAGTGAAATAGGCCTACTGTCAAGCACCGCAACAAGCAAATTGTGACATTGTGTAGTATGCACACAGTTACATTGTGTAGCAAGCACTCCGTCACATACTGTAGCTAGCACATTGTGACATTGTGGAGCAGGCACACTGCCACGCTATGTTGCTGGCACCGTGACGCCGTGCAACAAGCACAATGCCACATTCTGTTGTTGGCACAGAGTCACGCTAGGGAGCGGGCACATTGTGACATTGTGCATCAAGCAGTCTATCACATTATGACGTAGGGACTTTGTCAAACAGTGCAATAGGCACCTTGGGGCGCTATGCCATAGGCACTTTGTCACACTGTGCAGTAGCCACTCTTGTGATGCCATGCAGCACGCTCTCTGTTATGCGGTGCAGCAGAGACTTTACCCAGTTGTGTAGCAAGCTCATTGTCACACGGTGCAGCAAGCACATTGTGGTACTACGCAGAACACACCCCGCCATGCTGCGCGGCAAGGACATTGTAACGCGGTGAGGCGTGCACTCTGTTATGCTGTGCCGCACGCACTTGGTTACATTGTGCACCGAGCTGATTGTCACGTAGTGTAGCAAGCACACCGTGACACTGCAAAGCAGGCATAGTATCGCGCTATGTGTGAAAGCAGGCTCACTATCACGCTGTGCGGCAGCTCTTCGTCACATCATGCAGCAAGCACTTTGTGACGTTGTGCCACATGCACTCTGTCACGCACTACTGATGCATATTGTAACGCTGTGCAGCAGGGACACTATCACACTATGCAGTTGGCACATTGTCATGCTTGCATCATGCACATCATCATGTTGCAGGCACGCACTTTCACCAACCCCCGGGGGTTGGTGTGGGGGTCCTACCCATGTGGTCCTTTCAAAATGTTAAAATGGCTCTCGGCTTTAATTTTTGCTTTTCATTTTTCCATTAATGTTTGAAAAGTGAAAAATTAAAGGGTCGGCGGCATTAATATTAATCTCACAAATATTAACTCATTTCCCCAAATAATAACCCTCCTAACAATGGCACAACGCAACATGTATTGCATCATGTGTGTGTTTATGTTCGTTGTCCATGGCCATTGTGGCCCCTTGGGTCCCTATCCGGGCCCTCATACCTCGTGGGACCCCGTAGTGGGGTCCCACATCTTCGCGGGTCGGGATGGGGGGTTAGTGGGGCTAGTGGGGTTAGTTGGGTTAGTGGGTTCGGTGGTAGGGTTTGCGTTTGGGGGGTTAGACTCTTCGCTTGTGGGGGCGGGGGGTTTGGCCTTCTTTTGGCCCGCCGCCTGGGCCTCTTCCCGGTGCCGCTTGGCCTCCTCGGGGATGGGGAAGAGGAGGGAGCGGCTCACCTCATAGAGGGTGGTGCCGCCCGGGTATTCCACCCAAATGGCACCGTACTTCCGCCCGTGGATACCACGGACGGTGCCCCTCTCTACCCCTTTGGGGTAAGGTACGTGGACGACCGTCCCGATGATCGGATCCCCGGGACGGTCGTCCTTCTTCTCGGCACCCTTGGGGGTGTCGGTCTTGGTGGGGGGGAGGGGGGGGTTTGTGGTGGCGGTATTGGGGGGGTTGGTGGGTTTGGGGGCGGGACGGCCTACCGTTCACTCCGCCTGCCTGCACTGCCCCCATTGCCTCCCGGAAGAGCGCGGCGGCACTGGGGGCCTCCACAAGGGCCACAGGGGCTCCCGCGCTGGCCATCGGGGCCGCCTAGGCCCCCGGTTTGGCCGCGGTCGCGGCCACCGCGGCCCACTTGACCGCGCGGGACTGGGGGACCAAGCCCTCCTACGAGGGCTGGCACCCCGGGTCGTAGATGGGGCGGGGCAGGGCCAGCACAGTGGCCCAGTCCACCCCGAAGGCCACAGCCTTGCCCTGGCGCCGCTGCCTGACCCAGCCCAGCTGGGCCCAGTGCTGCAGCAGCACCACGTAATGCGGCGTCCCAAAACGGACGCCGCGGGGGTCAAAAAGCAAATTCAGTGCGGGCAAGGCGCCCACACTGATTGCCTCTGGCATGGGGGCAAGGGGGGCACCAGGGAGGGGTTTCCAGACCCAGACCCCCCCCCTGGAGGCATCCTTACCCCAGGTGCCTCTGTGTTCCCCCTCCTTCCGGCGAATCAAACACCGGATCAACCGCCGAAAAGTCCACATGACTGTCATGTGGCTATGGGGGGGGAGGAAAAAAAAGGTTGATCCCCCGCGCACCCCTCCTGCAGCACCTGGGCTGACGAGGGGATCGGCCCCGCCTTTCGGGCGGTTGGCAGACTGGGGGCCCAGGGCTTTGAGGGGGGGGGGTCATTGGGGGGGTTAACAACCTGAACTCCATCCCTGTCCCCGTCCCCGTCCCCCTCGTCCACCACCACTTCCCCCTCCCCCTCATCCTTGACGCCCCCCCCCCAGCCTGGCATCTACCCCCCCCCCCCGCCCGCCCCTGGCTCCTCTCCCTCTCTCTCCTCTCCCTCTTCTCCTTCTTCTTTTTCTTCTTTTCCTTCTTCTCCTTCGGCCGCCTACCCGAGGAGTCTTCGCTTGACTCCTCGGTTGGCGGTTGTGCGGCGGGAGGAGGAGGAGGAGGTGCTTGTGCTGGTGCTGGTGCTGGTGCTGGAGCTGCTGCTGCTGCTGGAGGAGCTACAGCCAGTCGCCGCTCCACTTGTGCCATCTAAGGGAGTGAGAGGATGAAGAAAAAAAAAGGAAAAAAATTAATTTTTTGTGCCCCCGACTTAATTTCTTGAAATTGATATTATCTATCGAAAAATTAATTAATATATTGAATATTAATGACCGCGCCTATTAATATTAATCTCGAAATATTCAACGGATCGACGGAAATATTCATTCGTATACGCAAGCAAGCGTGCACAAGCAAAACACACCAGGGCTTCGTTGTTCGCTTTCAACATGTCGGCCAACATCTTTTGCATGGCCGAGGCGTCCATGGCAAGGAGAAAACAAAGCTAGTGGTGGGGAAGCAAGGGTGGAGGGCGGGGGGCTATGGGTGGCCATGAGTTTGGCCATGGTGCATGGGGCGGTATGGGGGGTCCCGTAGTTGCGTAGCGGGAGGTCAAATTTTAAAAAGCACCACACCCACACTTGGAAAACTACCTCCCCCTCCCGCTCTACTTGGGTTGCCCCCGGCATCCCCCCCCCCCCCCGGCCCGAGTGGTCATCGTATGCGCGCTTAAGGATGGCGTTGAGGCTCTCAACGACATCCGCGCACACGGCACCCAACCCAACCCCCAAGCGGCGTGCATTGGCCACGGCCTCGGTGACATCCTCCTCCAAATAGAGGAGGTAGTTTGATTGACACGCCTCCTTACAACAATGTGCACGGTAGGCGCGCGCCACCTCGGCCGCACGTACGTCCCCGCGGGGCGGCTTGTCCGTGTACAACTCCCGGAGGAGGTCACGCATGGCCACGACGGCTTGCCATTCACCATCCTCCGGGACGTAGTCCAACAACGGACCAAGTTCCTCCCACGCGAGGAACAACGCACGGGCCTCCTCCCCGTCGGGTGCCCCCGTCGCACCAAACTTCACACCCGTGCGGGCCCGGTAGAGGACCCGTTGCACGGCGTCGGTGTTCTCCTTGGGGAGGTCCACGAGGCGTGTCTCGATGAACGCCACTTGGAGCCGGCCAATGGGCATGCAACAATGGAGGATGCATAGGAAAACCATGCACCGGTCAACCACAATGTGTGGATCCCCTATGCATCCCCCATTCTCCAAACTGCGGCCGGTCTCCTTGTAGCGGCGGCGGGCCGCCTCCTCACGGTGCAAGGTGCGCCGGGTCGCCACGTTGACCCATGCCGCCGCAACCTTGTCCCACACCCCCATATTGTAAATTGAGCCCACCAAGGGCGAGGTGGACACACCGATAAGGCGCCGCACGAACGGTTGGTCTCCCCCGATGACCAACCTGCTTGGCACCCAGCACGACACCCAATGAAACTTCTCGCAGTCTTGTATGGATTGCAATACCTACAAAAAGGACATGGATTAATATTTACATTAATTTCTCGAGATTAATATTAAGTTAATTTTTCAGTCAGCGTTAATATTAACCGAAAACAAGATATTAATTTCGAGAAATTAACGCAAAAAACGCAAAAATTAACAAACAACGAATGGGCCACAAACCTTCAAGTTGTCGGCCCATATCGTTGCAAGTGCCGCCATGTCCTTGTCCCCGCACACGGCCATCCCTATCACCCACAAGTACGCGGGTGTGCGGCCCCGTGCGCCGTGGTTGAGGAGCCCAATGGAGAGTTGGGTCCAACTACCACCGGCGCACGGGTACGCATCCCCACGCACAATGAAGGTGAGGGGCCTTGTCCAATCGATGGTGTCCACTAGCGATGGGCGTGAATGGACGTACCGGGCCCATGAGGGTAGCGGCCAAGAGCGCCCACTCGCGGAGGGATCGGGGACGGACACGGGTGGTCGTAGGTCAAGGGGGGTGACCAACTCCTCCACGCGTCTGTGAACGCTTCCCGGGTGGGGATGGGGCGGGGGAACGGGAGGCCCGTTGCCGCCGAGTAGGCCGACCCCCGGCGGCTCATGTACTCCATCATGTGGCGGAAGCCAACCTTGGGGACGTTCAAGTCCATGAGGAGGCCGATGAGGTACGGGGCCGGGAAGAGGTGGGAGGCATATTGCTTCCCCGCCTCCAGTTGCTTGGTACGAATAAGGGAGGGGTAGCCACCCACCATGGCCTGGGACCATCGGGCCCGGGCCAAAGGGGATGAGGCCACCCACTCACCAAGGAGTTGGGAGACCAAAGGGTCCCGCAAACTCTTGGCCCCGCTCAAACGCACGAGCGTCATGTTAAGCTCGGTAAGGGTGTCCCGAGAGAAAGGCATAACAAGGGCTATACAAGGGAACATGGTGGTGTGGAGGGGGGGGGGAATGCGGGCAACCGGAGGGGGGTGTCCAAGACACCCACCAACACAACATTGGAACCTCTCTACTATACCGTTGTGCAACAATATACCACGTAACACCCCTTATAGGTCCGCATATGTGCATGGAAAAATGGGTGCAAATGGCCCAATCGCAAAAATTTGACTTTAACCTCTTAATATTTGCGAGATTAATATATTAACGCCTTCATATATTAAAAAGTAAAAATTAACATATTGACTTTAATTTGGGCCACTAGGGTCTGTTACGGTGTGCAGCAGGCACCTTGCGACATTGTGTAGCTGGCACTCCGTGACACTGTGCAGCACGCTCACTTCATGCAGAGATGCAGGCATTCTGTGGCATTGTGCAGGACGCACTCTAACACGATGTGAAGGAGGCTCACTGTCACGCGGTGCAGGACGCACTTTGTGACGGTGTGCTGCAAGCACACTCTCATGCTGTGTTGCTGGCTCTCTGTGCTTGGCATGCACCACTTTGCACAGTCATACCCTGTCCCCCCCCACGCCAACCCAATGTGAACCCCTCGGCCCCATCCCGGCGTACCGTGCTCCCCCCTGCCCTATTCTGCCCCGCGCCACCTCGCTCTGCTATGCCCCGCCCTGCTCTGCTCTACTCCACTGTGCACTGCCCCGTACCTGCCCGCCATGCACCAGATAAGGTCAGCATCTTCCTCGCCCTTGCAGGGGGACATGGCCAGCCTTCCTCGGTGACGGAGGAGAATGCGGTCAGGGCCTTCCTCACCAACGGAGGGGGGTAGGGGGGGGGGGGGGGTGGGGCTCATGGCCAATTGCGGGCGGACGCCGCGCACGGACCGCTGGTTCACCATGCCAATGGCTGTGCTCCCCACCCTCCGTCACGCCGAGCGCCCACCACTGCACCGGGACGGGTCAGGGGGTGCACTGGTCTGCCCCCACGCCGTGCCCTCACCCGCCTTATGCCGGCCTAACGCCCCAAGCGTTTGAGCAGGCGCCCGTCAGTCGCCATGCCTCAGGAGCTGTGGTTCTCATTTGGGCACAAGTCAGCAAAAAGGGCCTGCAAAATCCAGAAACCCAACAACTCAGCAAAACAAATGGGCAAAATCGGTGAAAATGGGCCACTGTTTTGGCAAGGGGGTTGACAACGGCATCCAGCATGACACCAGCAGCCAGCATGACAACAGCAGCCAGCAGACAACAGCATACAGCTGGACAGCAGCATCAGCACAATGGCATCCAACTGAACAACAGCATCTAGCAGCACAGCAGAATATCCAACAGGACAACATGGCATCCAGCAGGACTACAGCATCCACCAGCACAACAGCACCCACCAGCACAACGGCATCCAGCAGGACAACAGCGTCCGCCAACCCCAAGTCCAACATGCTTTGCAAGTGTGCAGAAAGACAGAGTTCAGCCGTGCAACAGCAGAATGCTACAAGACTGCACACTGCAAGGCAACGCGTGACTTTCAGCCTGCTGCCAGTCCCCCTTTCCCTCCCCTGTGCCAATGCCCTCAGTCTCCCTGTCCAACTCCCGCGACACTGCCCCACCGTGGTCCAATGAGAGGCACCAGCCTCAGCACGATTCATAGAGAGAGCAGCCTACCACCCACCAGCGCCCCTCAGTGCTCGTCTGACACGCACGATCACACACTCTCAAGAGCTTGTTTCAATGCCTTTGCCTTCTTCCGGGCCTGTCTCCCTCGTTCACATCTTTGAATATCCGTAGCTGCCAAATTTGGATCGGGGCCTTCATCCTCATGCTCTTCTTCCCTTCGTTCCTTGGAGATACAGGGAGGGGCCATAGAGGTTTCGGATGAGGCAGTGTGCTGCTGTGCAAACCTCAGCACACAGCCCAGCGCATCAATGGGCAGCAGAGGAACATGCGTAATGCTTGTGACAAGTGGGCCCCTCCCCTGTGTTATGGAGCACAGCGGACATGGCGGGTAGGGGCAGACAGCGCGGGAGGCAAGGCAGGACAGCCCTACCACTAGCAGCGCAACAGACCTCCTGAAGGGACCGTGGCACGGTGAGCTCCGACCCCATAACCAGGGGTGGTGCGTAGGGTATTTGGTAAAATTTCATACCGGACGAGGTAAAGCTCCGGAAAACAAAAAAATTTGTTCACTAAGTTTTACCTCGTTTTTCCTAAGTTTTACCATAGCCCCCCCCATTTTTACTCACGAACTGGACGCTTCGATGGTAGGTGGTACTTTTGTTTCAGGGCACAAAGCCCGCCTGCCCCAAGGACGGGCAGCCGGGGGAGGGTGAGCGCCTAACCCCAGAAGCCCCTCACGAAGGCACGAGGCACCCCCCCCCGGGGATGTCCTCCTGCCACTCCCACAGCGCGCACCGCCAGCTCGCAAGAGCGTGCGTTGTGGGGTCGGTGCCGGGCCCCCATACCCACACCTCCCGCGCCCGGAGAACACGGGCAGCGGACCCCGACTGCCTGCCCCAAGGGCGGTCAGCTGGGAAAGGGTGAGCGCCTAACCCCAGATGCCCCTCACAACGGCAAGAGGAGGCTCCCCCCGGGCAACCTCCCACCGCCCCCACGGCACGCAATGCCTAGAAGGGCATGCAAGCCAAGGGGCCAGTGCCGGGTCCCCACACCTGCACACCCGCGCCCACAACATATGGGCAGCGGACCCCGACTGCCTGCTCCAAGGACAGGCAGCCGGGGGAGGGTGAGCGCCTAACCCCAGAAGCCCCTCACGAAGGCACGAGGCACCTCCCCCCGGGGATGCCCTCCTGCCACTCCCACAGCGCGCACCGCCAGCTCGCAAGAGCGTGCGTTGTGGGGTCGGTGCCGGGCCCCCATACCCGCACCTCCCGCGCCCGGAGAACACGGGCAGCGGACCCCGACTGCCCGCCCCAAGGGCGGTCAGCCGGGAAAGGGTGAGCGCCTAACCCCAGATGCCCCCCACAACGGCAAGAGGAGCCCCCCCCCGGGCAATCTCCCGCCGCCCCCGCGGCACGCAATGCCCAGAAGGGCATGCAAGCCAAGGGGCCAGTGCCGGGTCCCCACACCTGCACACCCGCGCCCACAGCATATGGGCAGCGGACCCCGGGTGAGCACCTAACCCCAGACGCCCCTCACGAAGGCACGAGGCACCCCCCCCCCCCCCGGGGATGCCCTCCTGCCACTCCCACAGCGCGCAACGCCAGCTCGGAAGAGCGTGCGCTGTGGGGTCAGTGCCGGGCCCCCATACCCGCACCTCCCGCGCCCGGAGAACAAGGCCCCGGGTCGATCCCCGGCCACTTTTGTTAGTGGTGCCCCACCCGGGGCCAAACCATCATGCACACCAATTAGTTGGCACTCGGCCAATATAACATAATGTACCTAGGATTGGGCACTAGAAACAAAATCAGGCTAAAGAAAAGAAGCTTGTCAGGGCCATGGCCAACATCAGTGTGCCGGCACTGGGAACAAAACTGAGTGTTATAAAAAAAGAGAACCCGGCAGGGCCACAACCGACATTAGTGTCAACTACTTACAAGTAGTTACAAAAGACACGCTTGAAGAGCAAACGGGCCTTAGTATCTTGCATTGCTCGGTTTGCCCGCCTCTGTGAGATTCATTGTGCACATCCCAAAGATAGTTTTTTATTCAATTCTCCTTGCAGCTTGGTGCAAAATTCTTGGTCATATCTGAATAGACCATGTGCATTTTGGGGGTATTGAGGAGGCACCGCATACCATTTGCGACAGATCCACATACCAGGATGGGTGTTGGCATCATCGGCAACAACAGCAAAAGCACGAGTAGCCCAGAATTGGCGCAACCCAACACATATCTCCAATTGACACAAGATAGACACATGCAAGGTACAATGAAGAACTTTACATTCGTGGCACGTTATGTGAGGTGTGTCATCACAAAAAAAAGCATGTACCAACGGGGTCTGCAAATATGGGTTCAGTGTACATGCGAGCCACCTCCCAATGGATTGCCGGGTCCCTGGTGTGGAGACTGGCTTGGAACGATTGTAGTACAAAGTAGCTTGCACCATTTCATGCACCAACCACAATCTATCCCGTGGCACTTGCAATATGCCCTTGACAACGCAGCGAGACAAGGCAGAATGGAATGTCAAGAGACATGCTAGATGGCAACACGCACCATCAATCTGCTAGATGAAGGAGGAATGCAGGGGTGCAATTGCAAATGCAATGGCAGCGAAAGCATCCAAAATTTTTGCCCACTTCTTCCGTTGCCGTGGTTGAATGCCTTGTCGATCGGCAATCAAATCCACGACAACCAACTCCTCCTGGTTTGCCCCAACAAAGTGTGGCCGGTCACATAGGGGATCAAACTTAGGGCAGAGGTATTCGCGAACTTGGCCAATCAACAACAAGCAGAGGACACTATGGAAGTTGCCCACATTATCCACCTACGCCACAATCAAAGACATATCAATGGACGCCGCTTCCAAAGTGCGGTTTGCCCACGATCAAACCAACTATTGTCGATATTGTGGACTGGAACACGAGGCATTCCACAACAAGTCACTGACAACCCATGCCACATCCATTGTGTCCCAATCCGCACTGAGAGCGGTCTAGGTTGCCCACCAGTGATACACCACAACCGGGGCATAGTTTGTGACATAGCTCTCGGTGATGAGGTCCCTGGAATGGCGCGCCTCGAACTCATATCGTTGCAGCAACAAACCTAGAACCCTGCCATGTAGTGGCTGCCCCCAATCATCACCAAGTGGATTCGGAGCTGCGGCACTAAGCGGTGTACGTTACACAGTAGCTACATGTAATTATGTGTGGTCCCTACACATGTACATTGCTGCGTGTGTTATATCAGGTGTATCATATCACAGGAAACGTTCCCTGGTGGGGGGCTAGATGGGTATGTTAGGGTGCAGAGGGATGCATGTGTTCGCGAATACATTGGTGGTGATGGTCATGCTCTTCTTGTTGCTAGTCAAAGGATTGTGTCAAGAGAGGTAGCAATGGTGCTAACCTCTGTTTCTTGTGGAGATGTGCTTGGAGCTTTCCGTGAAAGGTATGTCTGGCTAAAGCATCACCACGATAATTGTCTGGAGACATTTTTGACAGCATGCATTGCTTGCATCGACAAGTAATTAGATTGCACGGAGGCAGCATTTGCAACAAACCAGTGTTCTGACCACTACTGTCAATGTGCATTGCGTGGCATGTGAGGGAGTGCCACAAGGGGTGCGGTCCCGAAATGCCATGATCGCAGGAGTGCACTTTAGGTCAAGTAAGTCATGCGGTGGGTTGAGACCCGAAGGACTCTGACAGATGAGCACTATGGCATGACCCCTTGCAACGCGAATGGCAAAAAGCGAAAAAACATGTGCTTTCGAGTTGGGACAGACTGTCCAACTTTCAGCCCCACGTACCTCTCCTCTGTATGGGGTCGGAGCTCACCTTGCCACTGTCCCTTGCGGAGGTCTGCTGTTTACTTAGTAAAGACTTTTTTCTACTAAGTAATCTATTTAGGAAAATGTTTTCCTTTTTCTGCTAAAGTCAATTAATTCTTAAAAAGGCTATTTTCTACTAAGGTCGTTTTCGTGTCCCTTGACGTATGCATTCCTACCTGTTAGGAGTGGGCAAAGGAATTCGGACGTCCCGAAGGTGATTTGCATACTCACCATGTTGGCATTTGACTTGAGGTGACATCTTTTTTTGAAGGCTAATTTGACTTCGCCCTTTGACTTAACTTTGACTTAACCTGCACTGAACCCTCACTTAACCCTTAGTGAAACGTTCATTTAGCTTTCACTTAGCTTAGTGCTTGCTTTAGGGCGCAATGAAGGTTCACTCGGGGTTCATTGAACATGCACCAAACAACTACTCCTCAATATCATATTCTTACAGTGTTGCTGTCCTTTGCCGTCATGCTCGCCTTACGATCTTGCCCACCATGGCCGCCCCGCCCTTTTGCTCCCGCAGGGCGCATGACCCAGCCATGCACCGGCGTTGGTACCCTTGTGGCTTGGTCACTGCCGTACTCCCCACCTCCAAGCCCTCCTTGCGGAGGTGATCATCCAATTTGCGGTTGTCCACTACATATTGGAGACCCAACATATTGTTTAATAGGCTAACCCCCCACCATTCCTAAGGAGCGTCTTCAATCGCATGTGGCTCCCTTCCAAGGCAAAGCAATTCAACCTTGCCAAAGGTTCCCCATCGATGAAGGTACGCAAACATGTGGTCACTCCACATTTGCGTCCACGATGTCTTGCCCCACTCTAAAACAAGAGGCCTTGTCCCCATTGTTCACTGCTTTTGCAGCAACTCACGTTGTTCGTGCACGCTCACAAACTCGTATGCAATGTTGGCCATGGCAGTGAAGGTCTCCCACCACTTTTTACAAATTAGGCCAATCAACAACAAGCAGAGGACACTATGGAAGTTGCCCACATTATCCACCCACGCCACAATCAAAGACATATCAATGGACGCCGCTTCCAAAGTGCGGTTTGCCCACGATCAAACCAACTGTCGATATTGTGGACTGGAACGCGAGGCATTCCACACCAAGTCACCGACAACCCATGCCACATCCATTGTGTCCCAATCCGCACTGAGAGCGGTCTAGGTTGCCCACCAGTGATACACCACAACCGGGGCATAGTTTGTGACATAGCTCTCGGTGATGAGATCCCTAAAATGGTGCGTCTCGAACTCATATCGTTGCAGCAACAAACCTAGAACCCTGCCATGTAGTGGCTGCCCCCAATCATCACCAAGCATTGCCTTGACCTCTGACAAGGATGAGCAAAACGAGCCTTGGCTATCACAGAGTGCTTTGCACACACCAGCCAAGATTTCTTTTCGAAACCCAGTATAAGATGTTGGGTGATCACTAGAGGGTGTCGCGGCGCATTTCAGGACGGAATGGAACTGGGTGGGACGGGGACCACTGGAGTACTCGATGCCTGGGTAGAAGAAGCTATCAGAGGCGTTGCTTCCACCCAAATTCGCAAAGGGGGTTGGAGGCAAGATGGTTTTAGCCTGCGCCTCCTTCTCCCATTTGTGTAGCACCCATTTTACCTCCTCCCCCTCCTCCCTATCCTTGAACCGTCTAGCCAAGCACTCAACTCCGACCAATCAGTGAATGCACCCAAAGCAATAGATACACCACAAATATATGGCCCTATTGCATTGAGCGGACGTAAATGGTAGGCAGTAGAAGCGCATGTAATGCCATTAGGCATTCCGGCGGGCCAACTCACACTTCACGTCTTCAGCAAGACAAGGAGGCTCCCCATTGCAACTACCAATAATATAGGAGTGGTCCTCAATAATCCTTTTGGCCTTTTTTTTGCCAAATATGCGTGGATTGGCTGCATATCCCCTGCCGCCCAAGGGGTCCCCAACACTTCACAGCGAGGGACAAAACTAGAAGTGGCCTACAAGTGGGCGGATGGGCTACATAACCCCTACCATCTGGGGGTCCCTAACGCTCCAAAGCGGGGGACAAACTCAGAAGTGGCCCACAAGTGGGCGGATTGGCTACATAGTCCCTGCCATCTTAGGGGGTCCCCAACGCTTCACAGCAGGGGGCAAACTCATAGGGCCCACAAGTGGGCGGATGGGCTACATAACCCCTACCGTCTCACGGAGTCCTCAATGCTTTAGAGCGGGGGACAGAATTAGAAGTGGCCCATAAGTGGGCAGATTGACTACATAAGCTTGTCGTCTGGGGGTCTGGGGGGTCTGGAGGACAAAATCATCAATGGCAGTCAAATGAGGAAAAAACTTATTTTTGCGGAAAGTTTTTTACTTAGTAAGCAAACAAAACATTTTCCTTCTAACCCCAAAAAAATGCCGGTATTCCTCTTGCAGTCTGGATCCCAGGTTTGGGCACATTTCTCTAGGCTGCCGGGGTGGTTGTGGGAAGTCTTGTGCTCTTTGTGCACGCCAAGGGGCGCCGACAGCAGGGCAAAAAGTCTCAAGGTCAGGGCTACTAGGGGCGGGGAGTGGTGTTAAGGGCAAGTTGGGGGCTTCCTGGGCCCTGGAGGCCAATTTCGCGGCATAACCTCCGAAAAACACAAAACTCGCTCACAAGCAAGCAAGCATGACTGACTGAAAGCCATGACTAGAGCCGGCCAAACAGACAACACAAACACAAAACAAAAAACAGAGCGAAGCAAACCATTTCGAGCATCAGCGAGAGCGCAAGATAGGACAAGCAAGACCACTTGTCATTGTCATTATCAACCAACCGAACCCACCCACCGACCCAAACCCTACCCCCCCCCCCCCCTTGGGGGGCAATAGGCACCTTGGGCCAAATCCAAATTGCCCAAAACCAAACTAACCCACCCACCCACAAGCCACATACCCCCCGTGCCCTGTGTGGCGTTCCGTTTGGTTGTTGTTTTTTTTTACGGGCACTACCGTTCGAAACCCGTCTTGCTGTGTTTCCGTGTGCGTGAGGCCCGGGTGCCCCACTCCTCCCACGCGTTGTCCCGGCTGGCCACCCCATGCGCTCCACGACTCAGTGGGTCGTGCATGTGCAGGGCGCGCTCTTCGTTGGTCGCGTGTGGCGTGCGCTCAATTATAGTTGACGTGGGCGGTGTGGGTGCTTGCGTGATGTTCACGGTGCTCCGTGATGCACAGTGGTCGCGCCGCCGTCCTTGGTTCTGCCTGGCGCTGCTTTGTTGGAGGTTTCTTCCCTTCCCTCGACCACAACTCCTTTCCACAGTGCGCCTCCGGGACCCTAGTGGTGGTCCACGGGGCGCCGAATGCCTTGGGAGGAGGAGACGGAAGACATTGCACAGCAAGGGCCCCAGGGGTGGCCCCTTGGGTGCCCCATCCCGTGTGCGCACTGGCAGTTCCACACGATGCCTCATGGGCGCTGTAGGTGGCCCACTGGCTGCTTGATCACCTAGAATGTTGCATAGCAGGGGCCCTAGCGTTGGCCCTCTGAGTGCCCAATCCCCTGTGCGCACTCACAAAGCGACAGGATGCCTCAGGGCCCCAGTGGTGGCCCACTGGATGAGGGATCGTCTCGGCACAGGCACATGATGGGAATGCGTTGTAGGGGCCCCAAGGTTGGCCTAGTAGGTTAACGCACTGAAAATACCACGGAACCCCCCTGTCGGTGACAGGGATGGGTATTGATGTGCGAAGTGATGGTGCAGGGGCACATTGGGCAGGGTGGGGCGGACACATGGTGGGGTGGGGGGGGGGGGGGGCTGGGCGCCCATGGGGGTGATGTTGTCGCCGGAGTGCCGTGCGGCTTGGGGTCCCTTTGTCATTCCCATCCCCCGCACGCCATCTGCTGTGTTGTTGCTACCTCCGCACGCCTTTTTTTCACGCAAATGAAAAAAAGAGTGGACTACCCAAATAGGGGGACCTGTGGACTGCGGCACAGCTACAACTGCAACTCTAAGAGTCCAAGGTTAGGCAGAGTTGCCATACTTCATGAACCGTCCACCAGGACCTCCAATGCCGCAATCCCTCAAGGGCGATGAACCATGGGTTCGGTGCCACTACACTACCATGAACTTTCTCAACCCCAACAGTGGTCCCAGACATACATGGAAAGCAAAAATTACCAAAGGCCGCAATTAGCCAACAAACCTCAATTCTTTGCCAATTTTTTTGGTAATTTTTTGGTACCGTAGCAAAAGGGACACCACCCTTCCCTGCCACAATGCAACACAATGCAAAGGGATAAACACATTTCGATTGCCTAATTGATGCTTTAGTCATAGGGCCGGACAAACAGCTATGGAGTGATGCAACCAACAAACTTCACAAACATATTTATCACATAAGAGATACTTTCGTGCAGTCAAAGTCTAGCTAGCCGCACCACGATAGACGCAACAGACAGGGGCTTGCAATGAAATGAAGCACCAATTAACGGAAAGACCTTCATTTTATGGTTTTTTTGGGTAATATTCGCCTTGGGTAATTTTTGCTTGGATTGTACCACCAAAAACGGACATTTTTCTTTCAACCTGAATACTCCCCCCCCCCCCCTACTAGGTTGAAATTTCGCCTACAGGGGGAGTTCCCCCCCCCCTCGCGAGACAAAGCTAGAAGTGGCCCACAGGTAGGCGTATTGGCTGCATAAACCCTCCCATCTAGGGGTCCCCAACGCTTCATAGCGTGGGACAAAATATGAAATGGCCCACAAGTGCGCGTATGGGCTACATAACCCCTATCGTCTGAGGGAGTCCCCAACGCTTCACAGCAAGGGGACAAAATTAGAAGTGGCCCACATTTGGGTGGATAGGCTACATAACCCCTGCCGCCCGGGGGGTCCCCAACGCTTCAGAGCAGGGGACCAAAATTAGAGGTGGCTCACAAGTGGGTGGATTGGCTACAAAAACCCTTCTGTCTAGGGGGTTCCCACCGCTTTAGAGCGGAGGACAAAAACAGACTTGGCCCACAAATGGGTGGATCGGCTTCATAACACCTGCCTTCTGGGGGGTCCGAAACGCTTCAATAGTAAATTTTGATAGCTTAGGAGAAAAAAATTGCTTTTCTACTAAATAGTTTGTTTAGTAAAAATTTGGCCCTGAAATGCACAAGTCTAGATGAACCACGGGTACATGTGAGTAGTCCAAGCTTGACAGCACGAACCCTAGGAGATGCCCCCAAATGCTTGCACAATCAATGTATCCCCACGTACCCTCACGTCCTTAAATGCCTCCGTCCGAGAACCAGTGCTATCCCTCATATTCAAGTCTCGTTGAGTTTGACTTGGATTCGAGGCTGCGGCACTAAGCGGTGTACGTTACATAGTAGCCACATGTAATTATGTGTGGTCCCTACACATGTACATTGCTGCGTGTGTTATAACACGTGTATCATATCACAGGAAACGTTCCCTGGTGGGGGGCTAGATGGGTATGTTAGGGTGCACAAGGATGCATGTGTTCGCGAATACATTGGTGGTGATGGTCATGCTCTTCTTGTTCATTGTCAAAGGATTGTGTCAAGAGAGGTAGCAATGGTGCTAACCTCTGTTTCTTGTGGAGATGTGCTTGGAGCTTTCCGTGAAAGGTATGTCTGGCTAAAGCATCACCACGATAATTGTCTGGAGACATTTTTGACAGCATGCATTGCTTGCATCGACAAGTAATTAGATTGCACGGAGGCAGCATTTGCAACAAACCAGTGTTCTGACCACTACTGTCAATGTGCATTGCGTGGCACGCACGTGAGGGAGTGCCACAAGGGATGGTGGGGGCTGATGGGGTCCCGAAATGTTATGACCGCAGGAGTGCACTTTAGGTCAAGTAAGTCATGCGGTGGGTTGAGACCCGAAGGACTCTGACAGATGAGCACTATGGCATGACCCCTTGCAACGCGAATGGCAAAAAGCGAAAAAACATGTGCTTTCGAGTTGGGACAGACTGTCCAACTTTCAGCCCCACGTACCTCTCCTCTGTATGGGGTCGGAGCTCACCTTGCCATTGTCCCTTTCGGAGGTCTGCTGTTTACTTAGTAAAGACTTTTTTCTACTAAGTAATCTATTTAGGAAAATGTTTTCCTTTTTCTGCTAAAGTCAATTAATTCTTAAAAAGGCTATTTTCTACTAAGGTCTTTTTCGTGTCCCTTGACGTATGCATTCCTACCTGTTAGGAGTGGGCAAAGGAATTCGGACGTCCCGAAGGTGATTTGCATACTCACCATGTTGGCATTTGACTTGAGGTGACATCTTTTTTTGAAGGCTAATTTGACTTCGCCCTTTGGCTTAACTTTGACTTAACCTGCACTGAACCCTCACTTAACCCTTAGTGAAACGTTCATTTAGCTTTCACTTAGCTTAGTGCTTGCTTTAGGGCACAATGAAGGTTCACTCGGGGTTCATTGAACATGCACCAAACAACTACTCCTCAATATCATCTTCTTACATTGTTGCTGTCCTTTGCCGTCATGCTCGCCTTACGATCTTGCCCACCATGGCCGCCCCGCCCTTTTGCTCCCGCAGGGCGCATGACCCAGCCATGCACCGGCGTTGGTACCCTTGTGGCTTGGTCACTGCCGTACTCCCCACCTCCAAGCCCTCCTTGCGGAGGTGATCATCCAATTTGCGGTTGTCCACTACATATTGGAGACCCAACATATTGTTTAATAGGCTAACCCCCCACCATTCCTAAGGAGCGTCTTCAATCGCATATGGCTCCCTTCCAAGGCAAAGCAATTCAACCTTGCCAAAGGTTCCCCATCGATGAAGGTACGCAAACATGTGGTCACTCCACATTTGCGTCCACGATGTCTTGCCCCACCCCAAAACAAGAGGCCTTGCCCCCATTGTTCACTGCTTTTGCAGCAACTCACGTTGTTCATGCACGCTCACAAACTCCTATTTCCATGCAATGTTGGCCATGGCAGTGAAGGCCTCCCACCGCTCTCTACAAACATCACCCCAAGGGTGTCCACCCAATTGGTGGCCCCCAATCATTGTCCCATTGGCCTTTTCAGCCCTCGATTGTCCCGGTCGCACAGTGCGGGCGGCCTTCTGAGCACCATTCACGTACTCTTATACAAGTCTTGCCGCCGCCGGCCTTGACAAATAGCCGCGTTCCCTCAACACTTTCACAATCCCATTCCCTACCAACCAAAAGGACAAAGGCGCATACCATTGCACACCTTGAAGCTTAGCCCCCCCACCTCTGCCAATCCACATGGGCGACTTCAGGCAGGTGAGCTGCGCCTTGCTAGCTAACTAACTCCCACTAGTGGCGTGCACATGGCGTGCACAAGGGGTCGCAGGAGGGAGGAATGAGACGGATCAAAGAGAGATGTGTGACATGTCATGTGGTACAAAGGGCAAGGGGAATGAGTGAGAGCATTGTGTTGCTTTGCACAGGCTCCCGATTCGGTGTGGATCAATGTATGGTGCCCAAAATAGGCAATCCTATTGTTGCTCACACATGCACAATGGCCACAAGGTATTGCCCATGTCGATAATATGCCTTGTGGCCGTCCTATTGCGACATGGAATGAAACTGTTTTCTTGTCACCTAAAGCCTTCAGTTGCACAAAATGGACCAAATTTAGGATTTTTGTGCAGCGCCCCATGCACGGGGGCGGCTCCCAACCAAGGTTGGACCCCATTCTCGGGGTGGTAGAGGGGTTGGGTAGGGGGTGGGGTGGGGGGGCTTTGTTGACCCCAACCTAGGGGGTCGCCGGGTCGGGCGGTCATCCGCCGGGCTCCCCGGGGGGGGGGGGGGCACCCCAACATACATACCTCAAAATGATCTCCATGACGCGTTGATCATTTTGAATATACACAAGTGGGGTCTCAACATTTTTCAAAAAAAAATTGCCCATCAACTTAGGCTTCCATCAGCCAAAATCCAACCAGGAGGTGGGGTCGGGGGTCGAACTCCCTTCTTTGTGTTTTTCAGCCATTTTTCAATTCTCCACAAAATTTTGAGTATTTTGGGTATATATTTGGGTCAAACAGAAAAATTTCCCTATGCCCAAAACAAAATCTCCAGCGCGCCTGGCGCCCACAAAACCTATTGTTCCGTAGAGCCATTTTGCGGTTGTACCCCCCCCCCCCCACCCGGGGGTCGGGTCCCGGCCGGGAGCCGCCCCCGTGGCCCCATGTACATCCATGCAGCGCGCAAACCATTGGCTTTGAGCAATTTGAGCAATTTGAGGTTCAGCTAGAGTGGACAAGAAACAAAATTTCCTTGAGTGTAGGCATTGCTAGCCATTGGAACGCATAAGAAGGTAGCTGGGACAAAGGTTCGCTAAGAGACCATAAGCATCTGCGGTTACTGCTGCCACGGTGGTAGAATAAGGGGTGCCTCACCCAGACTAGTGCTCTCATGAACCCCACATCCGACCTTTTGGGCACCAAAGGCATTGTCCCCTGACACCGTGAGCATACCCCCTCCTAGCACCCTTACTGTTTGGTATGGGGCTGTGTCCAGGTCACCACCACCTAGACATCCCTCCTCTAGCTGCACACACTATGAGGGGTGGTAAGGCGGATGATACATGGGGTTGATAGGTAGGCCTGGTATGCAGGTACAAGGGGGTTGTACAGGGCTGGTACATGGATGTGATATCTACGAGTGATACGCGGGGATGGTGCTGGGCGATAAAAGAAAGAGATAGCACATGGGCTTGGCATGGAGTTGGCACACACCGTAAATTAGCACGACACAAAATGTTTCGATCACCTCATTTCGAAAATTCCCATGGGCCCCAACCCTCCTACATGTGGCACCCGTGGATTTTTAACAGTTTTGGTCCAGATTTGAAAATCGCCGGAAAGTATTTTCCAGCCGGGGCCCTATGCTGCAACCATTGTCTGTGGCAATATTCAGGTGAGTATGCCAGAGTACCCAGTCCATCCAAAAACATGGACAATATTTTAAGAAACTTGGCCCAGTATGGCGCACTTCAACAACCCTGCTCATCACGAACAGCAGTCGGCCGGACACTGGCGGTGGTTGCTGCCGGACAGTTGACAAAGGCCGCAAGTTGACAAAGGCTACAAAACCATGTGAATTAAAGACAACACGCCGAGAACCATGGTGGACATCCCCTACTTGCTACTACATTGTTCATTCTTTGCTTGCTCCGCGCAACACTATGACCAATCCTTGATTGAAACCTTTGTCCTTAGTGGGCAGAAGCTGAAATGCATGCTGTGGCACGCACATGTTGAGGCAATCAGTCGGTGTAGCTCCAGGGTATGAGACTGTCGAGGAGAAGGTGATGTTGCTATGGAGCAGCAGTCATGAGGATTGCACTGTAGGAGTCCCACCACCTTAGTTCTGAGTAGTAGTTGCATGTATTTGGGTGTCAGTCCTTCATTTACCGTCTCTACTGTCATTGTGGTGCAGCACGTGACTCATCGTGACCACACACACACGAGGAGGAGGAGGAGATGCGGACCCCCGGTAGGGCAGCCCCGCGTACCATCCCCATGGTGCCTGCCGGCCCCCATCGAGCTGGGCTGTCGATGCGATGGGGGGGGCGCTGACCGCGGACCCAGTCCAGCGCACCATCATGGCGGCAGTTCTCCTCTTCATATCTTCCTCATGGTCTCTTGGCCCACGCCACGTCACACGTCCACGCACAGCGGGTACCACCCAGGAGTCCAGAAGGGGGGCGAGGCAGGGCACCAGCTCCACTTCCGGTGCAGCTGCCACCCCAAGGGGCTGGGGACACAGTCTCACAGGTGTGGGCCCTTAGCCCGCCAGGTACTACTGAAGGGTGATGTTTGGCCGGCGGGTCACGGGGGCTTGGTCTGTAGCCTGATCCCACACCCCGCCGTACAGCCCTCGTTGTTGAGGTGCCAGTACGCGGAAGGGCACACCCCCTTTGCGCGGGCCCAGGGTCGGGGCATGCCCAGGTAACGCACCTCGCTGGCTCCCCAGCCAGCTCCGGCTCTTGACCTGAGACCGGGCTCGAAACCTAACCCCAACGCACAGGCAAAAAGCCTCTGACGATCGTGTGGGACCCGCTCTCGCCTCCAAGTGACGTCCCCACCCCTGATCTCTCTCCCCCTCTGGGCCATATGTGTATGCGTGGCAATGTGTGTGTGCCTGTGTATGAACACGTGACAAAATGTGTGCACACATGACGATACATGTCTGTGCATGCACGACGATATATATGCTGGCATGCTAGTCTATGTGTATGCACACATGACGATATGTCTGCACACATCACCATGCATGCAGACATATTGTCATGTGTGCATACACATAGACTAGCATGTCAGCACACACAGCGTCGTGCATGCACAGACATGTATCGTCATGTGTGCACACATTTTGTCACGTGTTCACACACAGACACACACACATTGTCATGCAAACACACATCGTCCCGTGCGCACACATATACACGGTTGTGTATACACACACATCCTCATGTGTGCACATACATACATCTTCATGAAAGCACACACATCGTCACCTGTGGACACACAAGGGCATGCACGCACCTCCTCTTCCTGGGGCTGTGGCTGCATTTCCGGCCCCGGCTCCTCTGGCACCTCCTCCTCTCTCCGCTCATCCTGGGGCACTGGCTCCGGTTCCTCTTGCACCTCCGTCTGCATCTCAGCATCCATCGAAGCCACCACAGCCTGTGCCTCTGCATTGACTTGATTAAAATATTCAAAAGGCGATGTCTAATGTGTGGAAAAAGAGCCAAAAGAGCAAAACTGGGAGGCTGAGGGGGGCATGAACGACGTCTCATGGCTTTCTGCAGTGGAGTCTTGGCTCGAGATTGTGTTATATGTGGAAGTTGGCATGGGTGAGGGATTGCAATTGCAAACAGTAAACTTCAGTGAAAAGGTGCTGATTGCAGAATTCGGTGACGGTGCCAAATGCCTAGTTCAGCAAGTGGCACTAAGAATTCCTCCACTTTCGAGAAGAGGATCACGCTCCACACATTGCCCCCCCCCCCCCCTGGCAATCTTGGAGTTGAGTGGGTTTGACAAGATAGTTTTGGATAGGGGAAATTCAGTTGTTGATATGCGACAGGATTGAGTTTTTGATGTCAACTTCCGACGTGGGGGAGATCCAATCATCCCCCCACCTCTTGGGCTTGCCCCCAATACTTCCCCGCCAGCACCTTCATTCTGGTTCCTTGACAGCCCACTAGAACCCCAGTAATGTGTAACCAAGTGTCAACACTTAATATGTAAACCCTAGCCAACACTATGTAGGAAGCCTGAATGTTTACACTTGTTTATGTGTAAGGAGGTGTAAGTGTTTGACTAGGTGTAAACAGTTTCTGTGTACACGGCAGGCATTATTTTATAGGGAGCTCGCCACCAAATTGACCATCACATGCCATCCCATCCCCTGTCCTCCCATCCAACCAAGCCTTTTTTGTGATACGGGGGGGGGAGGGGGGGGATGAAATCTTGGAGGAGGCAGGCACTTTTTCAAGGCAGGCACTGCTTTTGTCCTACCCCTACCCTAGGGGGGGGGGGTCCAGTCAAGGAGGCAGGCACCCACTCACCGCCTTGTCCACAGGAGTGGTATAGATATTTTACTTCGAATCTATTCCCTCAAAGAAACTCAGCCTGACGAGGCCTGCTGACACTGGCACATTAATTACCTTAGCGCCAGGGTTCGAACCAACGACCTGTACAACGTAGGTGCAGTGCAGTACCGCTAGGGTACTGACCAGATCTCACTGCTCAGGGGCAGGATGAAAATTTTGCTTACAAATATTGTCCCCCAAAAGGCCAACCCACTCTTGGCCTACCCCCACCCAGGGGGGGGGGAGGGTGTTTCTGCTGAGGGCACCCAGAATTTCCAAAAAGGCAGGCAGGCACCCCCCCCCTGGGGGAGGGTGTGCACGCCACTAAAAAAAGGCTTGCATCCAACCCATTCCAGCCCATCCCACCCATTCCTTTTGCTTCTCCCTCTTGCGCAAAGGTGCTAATTGTAAACGCTGTCTAGACACTGTCAGCAGGTTGTAGCTACGAAGAGACAATACTCAGGAACGGGGGCTCAAAAACGGTCCAACAGCAGCGTTCACGCGTGCACACCGGGATGGCAGTCTATAATTCGTCGACACTGTGTGCTCAAACCCATCCAGTCAGTTAATTGTAGACACTGTCTGCATGTTGTAGATGTGACGAGACCAGTTTCAGGGAGGAGGCCAAAGGCCCCCTTCCAAAAGCAATGTTTGCCCGTGCACATGGGGCTGGTGGTCTATAGTTTGTGGACCCAGTGTGCTACAGCTCCGCTGCAACTCCAGGGTTGCATGTGACATGGGGTTGCACATGACATGTCTTCCATTCATGTTTTTGCTTCCATTCGGTTAAGTTGTGATCCAAGTGTGCATCCACTGCCACCTGCCTGATGATGGTCAAGTTGTGTTACCATTTGCTTTTAACACCCATCCCCCTGCACGTTCCTCCTGCACCACCTTTCCCACCCCCCCTGCACGTTCCTTGCACACCACCCTCCCCACCTGCACCTCCAACACGAATACTAAAACGGTGTCTGCCGTGGGCTCCTAGCTGGTGTTTATGCGTAGACTGCTTCTGCCTAGGTGTGTGTAACTGTTTGCGCCTGGTTGTGTGTTTACATGTAAATAGTTAACGGCCTCGTTCAAGTGTATATGCAGAAACGTTCATGCTTTATTTCTGAGGTGACCAAGTGTTCATGCACAGCTAAGAAAAAGGTTTGAATTGTTGGAGCCCCGTTCTCAGACCTCCCCAGCTCCCCTTCGAGGCTTGGGTGACAAAGACCCTACTGACCCAGACGGGAGGGGGGGCGTACGCTGGTTGGCACCTCTGGGTGAACGTGTGTGTCCCCCGTTTGAGGAAGGAAGGTGGGTTGGTTGCCCACCCGTTGGGTTGGGGGTGAAGAGGGAGGGTTTTGAAACACTGCAAGAGGTGGGCAGTCTGTTTGGCTACCTAACAGCCGGGATAAATTACTGTTACTGTGTGAGAGTGAGACAGTTGTTCCACTACTCACAACTGCTGCTGCTGCCCATGGGCGTCCCTCCCATGCTGGCGCCGGCATGCTCCACACAAAGGCTTTCCCAAGACTGTGAAGTTTGGAGGGTGCTCACCACCACTCAGGTGGGAAATGTAACACAGGGCCACGGGTTCCAGATCACCAAGTGTTACCATCAGTGGTGCGCAGCATTCTCAGGCAGTTTGCCAGTTGTTTCAGGGATCCACCGCCGGTGCAGGTGGAGTGGGTGTTTCTCCCACCAAGGCCCTACTGTGGGTCCTCGGCAGTGCTTTGCAGTGAGTGTGCGTCCCACCAAGGTCCTGCAGCGGGCCTAGGCAGCGTGCTGCAGTGGGCGTGTGCCCTACCAAGGCCCTGAGGCGGGGGCGGGGGGATATATGACTCAA
Organism: Eutreptiella sp. 'Long Island Sound 2002'; assembly: GCA_964036045.1. Lineage (NCBI taxonomy): Eukaryota > Euglenozoa > Euglenophyceae > Eutreptiales > Eutreptiaceae > Eutreptiella > Eutreptiella sp. 'Long Island Sound 2002'. The sequence goes on from OZ038384.1 coordinate 48,545,389, forward strand.
AGTGATACCCACATTGCGCCGATCGTTTTGATTGTACATATGTATGGTCTGTGTATATTCTTTGCATAATCTTCTGGCGCCTTTGGTAAAATTGTTTGGTTGCAGGAGGATTCTTGTCCCCTGAGCCCTTTCCAAACCCCAACCCCCACCTCCTCCTCCTTCAGTATGCTCAAACTACACGCCCTGGGCGCAAACCTTTTTTCCCCTCCCTATTTTTTTTTGTTGCATGCAGAGCAAAGCAAGCTTGTGTTGGCAGCCATGATGCTATCCCACACCTCAGACCTTAAGAGGAATGGCTGGAACCCCTGGGCAACACACATAATCCTTGGTGAGCACCTGTGGTACAGCAAACCACTCACGATGAGGGGCTGGGGCTAGTGGGGTCAACGTTGCGCCAGTTTGGGTCCATTACCGAGCACCCCATGATAGGCCGTGGCAGTGACCACAGGGGTGTGAGCTACGCAGCCTGGAGTGTCCAGAGGTGAAAGGTCATATTAGTCAAGGACAAACTGTTCAACTGCCTCTCCGAAACGTCAGGTCATCTATGATCTGGACAAGTGAAACCACATGGAGGAGCATGGCAACGAACTCAGCTCAACAGTATGGTTCATTCTTTGCGTCTCGGTAGGCGTCTAGAGCTTACTGCAGAGTCGTTGAACTGTTGTTTCTTTATCCCGAAGGTGTTGCTCCGGGATGTAGTCAGATTCGTGGACATTGAGATCGCATCTCTATCCAATCAGGTCCACAGTCGCTGCTTGGGCATCTACATGCAGGGAGGCACCAGAGCACCCCCAATCAGTGGAACGCAAGGCGGCCGAACAGGGCACTTCCTTCGGATGGCGGGTGTGGAGGTGCTTTGGGGGTTGGTTTGGCAGAAAGTGGACACAGTGCAGAATATTATCTGGATGCAGCGAAGAAGGGGTTGAGGGTTGCAGAGGCAACATATCTACCACCGCTTTCCTGAGGGCGGCAAAAGGCTGTCCACAACGCATGAAGGCTGGTCTTTGAACCCCCCCCCCCACACACCCACCCACCAACCACCCCTAACGCTCCAACTGCCCCTCCAAGGCTTCTCCTTGGGAAGGACCACACATGGACCGGGCATCGATGTCGCCTCAGCCAATAATCCAAACGTTGCACATGCGGATCTGGGCAATACCACTGCGGATCGCTTGCGGTCCTCCATCAGAGTATCCACGGAATTGCGAATTTTGACCTGTAACCTGCAAAGCGCAGAGAACGGAACATTGCGATAAATCACAAACGACGTCAGTCCTGACTGTCGCTGCTGAACCTCAGTCTTTGATCACTTGATCTGTGCCTCCTTTGTGCCACAGCGGTACAGGGGCTGGTGCTTGCATCTGCTTCTGGCAGCGGAGGTTGCGGGGGGGGGGGGGGGGCTCTAAGGACCAGTTTGTGTGGAATTAGGCAGTGGCTAAAATGGGTCGTAGTGGGGGGGCACTCGGTGTGTCCAGTACAATCCGCGATGTGGACAAGGCCCCCGACATTGCCCCATTAGTCCCTCAAGCTCCATCAAAGCCACTGAATTAAATATTGCGCACTGTGTGACCCCAAATATAAGGTCTGCCCCCTGGAGCCTGCCCCCCCCCCCCCTGCCCAGTGAGGGGAAGGGCAGAAATCCCTGGAGGACTATAAAAGGGAGACCCCACGGGGCCCCTCAGCATTGTTCAGACCACTGCTGGAGTGTCCGAATCCGACGTCCACGGCAGCAGACCGCCCCACAGGACAACAGATGCAATGCAATGAGTCGAGGGTGGCTTGAGGCCTCGGCTGCCTCGAGTCTACACCCCCGACTCCTCCCCATTCACTCATGGGGAACACATGAGACCCTGTGCACGCTGCACAGGGACGGCCATGCCCAGTAGAGGCCCTGTGCACTCCATCCAGTGCCCGTCATACCCACTGGAGGCCCTGTACACGTGGTGCCGGGTCGGTCATACCGGACCCACATATCCCTCCACGGGCCACCCCTATCCCCCTCTCGTGGGGGTGTAACCGGCGCTGGGAGGGGCCAATTCCAATCCCCCATACCCCTCAACGGGCCGCCCCAATCCCCCTGTCATGGGGACTTCGGTGTAATTGGCGCGGGGAGAGACCGATTCTAAACCTCTATACCGCTCTGCGGCCGTCCCTATCTCCCTCTCGTGGGGTCTCGGGTGTAACTGACGCCAGGAGGGACAAGTTTCCCTCCAACACACTCACAATATGCGGAATATAAAAATCCGACACACACACACACACACACACACACACACAAAAGGTCCCAACACGAGCACCCTGAAGGCAACAGGGGACTGTGCTTGCGCCTTTCTGAGTGACAGTACAACCCTGAGGACACCCCTGCCCTGAAATCAAAGACAGGTCAATACACACACACACACACACACACAGGGGCCATGTGCCCACTACACGGAGTACCAATAATGGACATTGGATTGGGCAAGTGGCCCGGCAATGGAAGGGGCACTGTCCTCGTCCTCCTCCTTTTCGCAGTCCGTGGGCCCAGTGGCCTCCATAGGCCCTCATGGTCCCTGGTCCTGGCAGGGGTCAGTGCCCTGTAGCAAGCAGGCCATAGCACACCCCTCCCTTGACCCATCCCCACGCCTCAGGCTCTAAGTCACATGCCCGGGCAACTGCATGACGTCGCAGCTCTGCCGAACCCGAAACCTGTGAAGGAGGGACCCATTGACAAACTGTGGGCACCCTCTGTGACCAGAGTTGCAGGAGCTATGGAACACTCGTACAGTGTTCACAGATGATATCTACAAGAGCGGACATGTAAGCACCCTATCGACCTGGAGCAAATCACTCGGTTCGCACGCATTGCCTGCAGCAGACGATCCCACTCTTCGGGGGTGTGCAGATCTTCGTATTGCGAAAGGGGCATTGGTCCGTGGAGCGCACTTTCGTCGCAAAATGTGTATGGGTCGCAGAATCGCTCCATTAGCGCTGTAAAGAGGCATGCAACGTTATTGCAGATTGATGTGCACGCGTTAGACGACACATGGACACATACGGAACAAACAAAGGCTCGGTCAGAAAGACGATGGCACACAAGAAGAAAAGCAACACAAGCAAAAATCACGGCGAGCAAATACAGAAAAAACCACAACAACACAATACTAAAAGAAATACAACACAACACTACACGACACCATAAACACACCACACCACACCACATCACACCGAGAGCTGCAACCACCGGCTGGACTCCCTGTCCCCCCAGCCTGTGAGCCCGCACCATCACAGACTGCCATCCCCCACACGCGCACCGCAGGCTGCAACGACCGTCTGGGCTGGACTCCCCGTCCCCCAAGCCTCAGAGCTTGCACCATTGGGGGCTGCCATCCCCACAGGGCACCGTGAGCTGCAATCACCCGCTTGGCTGGACTCCGCGTCCCCCCAGCCTGTGAGCCCGCGCCCTTACGAGCTGCCATCCCCAACAGGCGCACGGTGAGCTACGACCACCGGCTGGGCTGGACTCCCTCTTCCCCCAGCCTGTGAGCCCGCGCCATTGGGGGCCGCCATGCCCCACAGGCGCAACGTGAGCTACGACCACCGGCTGGGCTGGACTCCCTCTTCCCCCAGCCTGTGAGCCCGCGCCATTGGGGGCCGCCATGCCCCACAGGCGCAACGTGAGCTGCGACCACCGGTTGGGATGGACTCCCCGTCCCCCTAGCCTGTGAGCCCGCGCCATCAGGGGCTGCCATGCCCTTGAGGCGCACAATAGGCTGCAACGACTAGCTGGGCTGGACTCCCCATCCCTCTAGCCCGTGAGTCCGCCCCATCAGGGGCTGTCATCCCCCACAGGCACACCGTAACTTGCAACTACCGGCTGGGCTAGACTCCCCGTCCCCCCGGCCTGTAAGGCCCACGGCATTGGGGGCTACCATCCCCCACAAGCGCACCGTGAGCTACCACCACCAGCTGGGCTGGCCACCCCGTCCCCGCAGCGTATGAGCCGCACCATCACTGGCAGCCATCTCCTTCAAGCGCACCGGGAGCTGCAACCACTTGCTAGGCTGGACTCCGCGTCTCCCAAGCTTGTGAGCGCGCGCCATAACCAGCTACCATCCTGGACAGGCGCACCGAGAGGTGCAACCACCGGCTGGCCTGGGCTCCCTGTCCCCCTAGCCCGTGAGCCCGCGCCATTGGGGGTTGCCATGCCCCACAGGTGCATCGTGAGCTGCAACCACTGGATGGGCCGAATTCCCCATCTCCTCAGCCTGTGAGCCCGTGCCATTGGGGGCTGCCATCCCCCTTAGGCGCAACGTGAGGTGCGACCATCAGCTGGGTTGACTCCTTGTCCCCCCACCCGGTAAGCACACGCCATTAAGGGCTGCGGTGCGCGTCAGACGACCACTGGCTGGGCTGAACTCTCCGTCCCCCGAGCTTGTGAGTCCGAGCCATTAGGGGTAGCCATCCCCCACAGGCGCACCGAGAGCTACAACCACCAGCTGGGATGGACTCCCGGTCCCCCCAGCCTGTGAGCCTGCGCCATCATGGGCAGCCATCCCCCACAAGCGCACTGAGAGATGCAACCACCTAATGGCCTAGACTCCCCGTCCCCCCAGCCTGTGAGCCCACGCCATCAGGGGTTGCCGTCCCCTTCAGGCGCAACGAGAGCTGCAACCACCTACTGGGCTAGACTCCCCTTCCCCCAAGCTTGTGAGCCCGCGCCCTTACGAGCTGCCATCCCCCCATGTAGATAGTGAGCTGCAAGCACCATCTGGGCTGGACTCCCCGTCCCTCCAGCCCGTGAGTCCGCTCCATCAGGGGCTGTCATCCCCCACAAGCGCACCGTAACTTGCAACTACCGGCTGGGCTGGACTCCCCGTCCCCCCGGCCCGTAAGGCCCACGGCATTGGAGGCTACAATCCCCCACAAGCGCACCGTGAGCTGCCACAACCAGCTGGGCTGGCCACCCCGTCCCCGCAGCCTGTGAGCCGCACCATCAGAGGCAGCCATCTCCTTCAAGCGCACCTAGAGCTGCAACCACTTGCTAGGCTGGACTCCGCGTCCCCCAAGCCCGTGAGCGCGCGCCATAACCAGCTGCCATCCCCCACAAGCGCACCGAGAGGTGCAACCACCGGCTGGGCTGGACTCCCCGTCCCACCAGCATGTGAGCTCGCGCCATTGGGGGTTGCCATGCCCCATAGGCGCATCGTGAGCTGCAACCACCGGCTGGGCCGAACTCCCTGTCTCCCCAGCCAGCGAGCCCGCGCGATTGGGGGTTGCCATCCCCCTCAGGCGCAACGTGAGGTGCGACGGTGAGCTGGGCTAGACTCCTTGTCCCCCCAGCTTGTGAGCACGCGCCATTAGGGGGAGCCATCCCCGTCAAGCACATTGAGAGCTGTAACCACTGACTGGGTTGGACTCCCTGTGACCCAAGCCTGCGAGCGCGGCATTGGTCCCCAAAGGCGCTCTGTAGGTTGTGGCCACTGGATGGGCTGGACTCCCTGTGCCCCCCAGCCTGTGAGCACGCGCCATTAGGGGCTGCCATGCCCTTAAGGTGCATCGAGAGCTACAACTAGCCGGGTGCCCCAGAGTCCCTATCCCCCCAGCCTAGGAGCCCACGCTATCAGGGACTGCCATCCCCTTCAGGCGCTCTGTAGGCTGCGGCCACCACCTGAGCTAGAATCCCCGTCCCCCATTCTGAGAGCCCGCGCCATTGGGGGCCACCATCCCCCACAAGCGCACCGTAAGCTGCAACCACCGGCTAGGGTGGACTCCTGGTGCGCCATTCTTGGAACCCGCGCCGTTGGGGGCTGCTATCCCGTGCACCGTGAGCTGTGACAACCTGCCTAGCTGGACTACCCATCCCCTAGCCTGGGCGCCCGCGCCATCAGAAGCTGCCATCCTCCACAGGTGCACGGTGAGCTAAGACCACCGGTTGGGCTAGACTCCCCGTCTCCCCACCTTGTGAGTCCGTGCCATCAGGGGCAGCCATCCCCCACAAGAGCACCAAGAGCTACAACCACCGGCTGCGCTAGACTCCGCGTCCCCCAAGCCTGTGAGCCCGCGCCCTTACGAGCTGCCATCCCCCCAGGTAGATAGTGAGCTGCAACCACCAGCTGGGCTAGACTCCCCGTCCACCAAGCCTGTGAGCCCGCGCCATTGGGGGCCGCCATGCCCCACAAGCGCAACGTGAGCTGCGACCACCGGTTGGGATGGACTCCCCGTCCCCCTAGTGTGTGAGCCCGCGCCATCAGGGGCTGCCATGCCCTTGAGGCGCACAATAGGCTACAACCACCGGCTGGGCTGGACTCCCCATCCCTCCAGCCCGTGAGTCCGCTCCATCAGGGGCTATCATCCCCCACGGGCGCACCGTAACTTGCAACCACCGGCTGGGCCAGAATCTCCGCCCCCCCAGCCTGTGAGCCCGCGGCATTGGGTGCCGCCATTACCCACAGGCACAACGTGAGCCGCCACCACCAGCTAGGTTGGACACCCCGTCCCCGCAGCGTATGAGCCGCACCATCACTGGCAGCCATCTCCTTCAAGCGCACCGGGAGCTGCAACCACTTGCTAGGCTGGACTCCGCGTCCCCCAAGCCTGTGAGCCCGCGCCGAACCAACCGCCATCCCCCACAAGCGCACCGAGAGCTGCAACCAACGGCTGGGCTTGATCACAAAGGACAAAGCACCAAGGCAATTCAACAATTCACCTCTGGCCGACCAAAACAGTCAGAGTGCTGCGGGCGACTTCACCGCCTGCAATAGAACTAAAGCTGTACTCGCCCATAGCGCCACAGACCTTAGTGTGCGCTCTCCAAAAGACCCCACCGGGTCCATGGGACACTACCACACACGTACACACACCGGCGATCCAAACACGTGAAGCAGCACTGATGCAGGCCTAAGCCCCAAATTATAACAACTGACAGAAATATACCGCAATATCGTCAACCCACCAACAAAGAATCTCAGACTCATATGCACCGCCGCACACAGTGAGGGGGCGGGCGCGGGGGCGGGTGGTGGGAACACAATAATTTTCAACAAAGCTGTACACACACAGAGATAGTGATCCCCTGTTCGTAAACGAAAAGGGGGCAAGACAAACAGGTGATCACAAAGGACAAAGCACCAAGGCAATTCAACAATTCACCTCTGGTACTCCTCATCCTTGTTCCCATGCACAGACCAAACACGCTCACCAAGCTGGAACCTACAGACATTACGAACCCAAACTGGGTCAGTGCTCGGCGCACGCAGCCAAGCAGCCACAGCACCGGCGTGGACCCCAGCGTGCGAGTTCAGTGCACTGTAGTCCCATCTGTCAAAATCCCCACCCACGCCTTCACGCCAGCGGCCCGTATCACTGCACGATTGCACCGCATCAGCACACATGTTGATCCTACTCAAGCAATAATCCAGACCGGATGGCGATTTCAACCACCTGGAAATAGCACATGCATTGCAGCAAACTCGCGCACCCCTTGGTCCCAAATACAGGAAAAGCATTGGGCCGCAGCCATGGCGCCCGAATCCACAAGGGGCAGCTTTTGGTGCCCGCAGACAAACATCCACGGCGCAGGCGCCAACCACAGGGTACAGTGCTCGCATGCACAGGCCCCAAACTCCAGACCCCGCATATTCAAAACGGCGGGCGCTCACAAAGCACGGAACATGAAGCACACGCGCCGTACCAACACCTGCTTCCCTTGGACCCATATATAGGGCAGACGCTGGCCCCCCGCTTTCGTGTGCGACGACAGACTAAGGTACAGCCTACTATCCCCAACCCTCACAATCCAACGATGGCGGCACAGGTGATTCCCGCCCATCCCCTTAACATTCGCATCACCGGACGGGGTCTTCTGCTGCTCCGCAACACCATGCAGACGGCCCGCAAGGTCCTGCGCCGCCAGCTGCAGCACCCCCGGAGCATCCTCCTTCGAGCAAGGCCGCATGAAGACCAGCCTAGCAGCCAGACCCAACCAGATCCGCTTCACCGGCCGCCAGGCAAGGCGCCTCTCCAGCACAACCCTGAGGTGCTGTTGCGCACGTTCCCGCCTGCGCTGCAGCGCCTCCACCGACCGGCGGTGACGAAATTTTCGACGCCTGCGGCGGCGGCGTTTCCCGCGTTTAGGCATGGCAAAAGCACTGAGCACCGCGAAAATGGCGAACCATGTGTTTCCCTAAAACTAATAGAGAACACCTCACAATACCAACCCCCCCACCGACACCACCTCTCGAGGGTGCCTCAGCAACACCCGCCAGAGTTGAAACGCACGGAAACACGCCCGTTGCACATTAGACTGGAAATTGGAGTCCAACCTACTTGGCGGATCAGCCGGCTGTAACACGCCCGGCACCAGCCGGACCTCGACAATTAAACCAGACTGCAACAACCTCAGAACCAGGGCCCTCAGTAGCCTCTGCTGCCTTGACAGCCACGTGGACGCCCGCAGGGCCACCAACTGGCACGCAGATACCTGGGAGTCCGTGACCAGCACAACATAACTCCACCCCAACCTGACCGCCAACCTTACCAACCACACCAAGACCCAAAGCTCAGCGCTCTGCTGCGTGTGGCGTGCAGGGGGGATCACCTGGGAACGGACACCTGACAATCGCGGGATGAATGCCCCTCCTCTATATCGAATGATATCCAATGCAGCATCCCCAAACATCACACAGTGTCGAACAGCCCATAAATCGGGCGTAGCAGACAATGCATGAAACACAGCAAGGCGTGCCGGTGTCGGGGGTTCCCAAGTATCCATACAACGGACGATCGCGGTACACAGTCCATGCAGCACCTTCAGTGGCGTGGGTCTCTCAAACCCTCCCCACCGATCACAACAATAGCTCCCCGCGAGCAGTGGCCCCCCCCCCAGACGGGGCCTAAAGTGCCAATGGCTGAAGCCCAATGCCTTGGAGAGCAACCGGGAAGAAGGCCTGGACCTCGTGGCCAGCCTGAGCCAAATGTTGAACATATGGAGAAAGGCCCTTGGATGTGAACGGATCGTGCGCACTCCCAAATTTATGTACTTCCCTAGGAAAAATATATCCGTCACCGGCTCCAACGTACTCTTTCCCGACACAATAAAACCAGCCTCCTCTAGCGCCCTGACCACGCGAGCAGTCACAACACGCAAACGCGCTGGATCCGGCCCCAAAATCAAAAAATCATCTAAATAATGGAAGAGGGTGTACCCCTCTGGGATCAAGGGTCGAACTATCCTTCCCAACGCCGTCTGACAGAACAACGGGGAATGTTTCCAACCAAACGGCATCCGCGACATACAAAACACCCTCTCCACACCTTCCCAACGCATTCGGAACCGAAAGGCTCTCTCGTGTCGTCTTGGCAACTTAAAACTCCAAAAGGCGTTTTTAAGGTCCACGTGTGTACAAAATAACGGCCTATCGGCCGGCCAATCCGCCAACTTCTTGGAGATTTGCTCCCAACCAGCCAACGAGAAAGACAGCGGCTTATGTAAGCTCTGATTGAACTCAACGAGATTAAATATAAGGGACACTTTTTCTGTGGACTTCGGGATCACAAACGGCCAGCATGTCGCCCTCAAAGGGCAATTTTCATCCATAATGGTAACTATCTCCTCACGCAACAACCATTTAACCATGGGTCGCACCAAAGCCTCCCTATTAGGCGAGTGACTTTCTCTCTCCAAGTGAAAATCGGACACAGACGCCTCAAAATCAGGGGGGGCCAACTCACACCACAGATCATCGGAAATCGTGTAGTTTCCCACCGCACCCAAACCCCTCTCCACCAGCTGCGGGTCCACCCTGCCCACCTGCGGCACTGGCGACGTAGACAAATGCAAAAGAGCCTGCCAAGACTCAGCGGTAAATTCTGACAGCGCGTTAAAAATTATATCCGGTGCTGACCGCAAACGGTGATCCTCACACGTCACAAACAAGCGAAGCACAAACAAATGGAGTCGCTTCATGAGTAGCAGAACCCCGCAAGACAGTGCCTGGTGAAGCCACGGTAAGAATGTAAAGAAGGCTTGCAAAAATTGGACAAACAACGGAACTGGTTCCGAACGCACATACAACAGGTCTGCCCTGGTCACAGGGCGGGGCCCCCCATCCGCCAATGTGATAGCCTGCAGCGATCCCTGCGCTGAACTCAGCACTGGGCCACCAACAGGCTCGTCACAGGCAGATGGGGTTTCGCGAATCGCCCCCACGGGGGGCGAATTTCCAGGCGACCCCCCCCCGCGCTTGCCTGCCGCTGCACTGCCGCCTTGGCCATGATTCTCCGGTGGGGAACGCACAGCCACTTTGCTGGCAGGCCCGACTGGAGGCCCATCAGGATGCCCCCTCTTGGAGGCAGGCCGTCTGGCTTTTGCATTACCCAGGCCCACCTTCGCGCTCGCCGCATGATGCCGCTAGACAGATATGGAACCGCCCACACCAACGACTCGCCGCTTGGGCCTCGGTTTACCGTCGCCGTCGACCTCTGCTGCGCCACTTCGCGGTGTCTTGCCGGCTCCCTTAGATCGCAGCCTCCTCTTGCCGCCCCCGACCTGAGGTCCGGTTCCCGGCGTGAATTGTGGAGGGTGTTCCCCCGGATTAGCGGGCGGTGCGGGCTTCGCGGTGGAGCCACAGGCGCTTGCTGTGGACACGGCGGAGGCCGAAGACTCCGAGGGGACGGACGAAGAATCCGAATCAGACTCCACGTCATCCATTTCCCCTTGATGCGGCGCCACATCCATATCAGGAAGAGATACCACAGGCCCCGCAGGCACCGGGGCAGCGATTTCCAGCGACGCCTTCGGGGACTTCCTTTCGGGATTAGCATACATGGGGTCACCCCACAGGTCGGCCAGCAGCACAGCCAACCGCTCACCAGGAGTCTGGCCACCCACAGGCCATGGAAGCACCAAAGCCCCAACCACCGCAGGGTCAGAGTAGCCCAGAGCGTACTCCAAAGCCGTGGCCAGTCGTTTCCACCTCCCCCACCAAACGAAATAGGCCACATTTGGAGAGCGGTGGAAGGCGGCCGCAGCGCCCCCCCGCCGCAGGGAATGCCACCGATGGTCACTATACGGGGAATCACGGAGGAGGTCTGCGAAGATCTTCTTCACTGCCTCAACACCTCCCCTAACCAACGGTTGACCCTCCGGGACGCAGCTTGCCGCGGCGTAGGATCTAAGGAATCGGACCCACGAGCGTCCCCACTCATAAAGCGGGCGCCGCACTTCCCTGTGGCCTCCAACCTTGGTAGTGACGAACAGGACCACGGAATCGCTTGCCAGTCCCGCTGGCGTGATGGACACCGCTTCTGAGACTCGCAAGAAGAGAAGCCAACTGAGGTTCGCCAGCGCCGCCACTGCCTGCTCAACCGGTGAGGCCGCTCTGGCCCACAGGAGGCTGAGACCCTCCGGTCCCAGGTATGGCTGTCCCGGTGTCGGTTTTCCAGACTTTGCAAGTCTCCAGTGGATGGCCTGAACACAGCTAGGGATCAGCCTGGTATCTTCCGCCGCTCGAGACGCGGACACATAACCCCTGAGGGTGGATCTGGCCTGCCCCATAGAGACCCTTGACGCCAAGAAGTCAGACAACGTGTCAGTAAGCGGCGTCCGCAAAGCCCTGGTTCCCTCATACTTCGCCACCGCGGACAGGGCGGAACGGTATCGGGCTTGCGTTTTTGGGGCCCCGCCATGAACGCCCACGGCCGCCACCCTAAACGATCCAACAGCCGCCATCGCCATTGCCCATCCCGCCGCCGCCGCGCTGAAGGTCGCTCTGGCAGCAGGTAAGGCCTCGCGGGTGGGGATTGGACGCGCGGGTTGGAATCTTCACACCAACACGGCCATCCCCACCCCGCCCTGTCGCAGTGGCGACAGTCCCGTCAGGACCAGTGGGGACACTGGAAATGCCAGTGCCTCAACTGCTCTGATGGGACGCCCTCTTTGGCGCATCTCTGGCAGTCGCCAGACGGGCGGGCGGATATGGGTGCCCACCTTCCTTTCTTCGTCATCCAATGAAGGACGCCTTGTCGCAAAGCGAAGTCGATGCCCTTATACTTAAAGGACGGTCCCCCGTTTTTGACCGCATCTGGCCAGCTCATGGCATCCAGCGGGTTTGACGGGTCCGCCCGACTGTTGGACTCCGGCGCGAACCTCTGCGCGTACGCCTGCTGGGAGTCGAGGATGATACCCCAAATCCTGTAGGCCAGCCTGTCGCCCCTCGGGCATTCCATCGCATTGCCCATCACGTCGGACGGCCTGACCGGTGCAGCACTTGCGCTTCTAACATAGTCCCGCAGTGCCTCGCCTGACTGGCGCATCCAACTAGCTACTTTGTTGCCCCCCAGCATCTGCTCCACTGCCTCTGCGGTCAAGTCCGGCACTGAATTTCTCTCCGCGACGGCCAGGCTCTCCAACCGTGCTTGCAGGTGCCCGATCGCCTCTTGCTGGGACTGCAGCAACGCGCGCAACTCCTCAGGCGACATCTGGCTGGTGTCCTGCACCGGCGCGTCCGCCCCAGAACCCGAAGCTCCTTGGTCTGGGGCCCCAGACGACGCACTCTTAAACGGGGAGTGAAAGACCTGCATGCTGCTTCACAAAAACACAATAATTTTCAACAAAGCTGTACACACACAGAGATAGGGATCCCCTGTTCGTAAACGAAAAGGTGGCAAGACAAACAGGGGACTCCTTGTCCCCCCAGCTTGTGAACACACGCCATTAGGAGCTGGGGTGCGCTTCACACGCACTGTGAACCACGACCATTGGCTGGATGGACTCCCTGTCCCCCAAGCTTGTGAGTCCGCGCCATCAGGGGTAGCCATTCCCCACAGGCGCGCCGAGAGCAAAAAACGCCAGCTGGGACCCCCCGCCCCCCCCCCCCAGCCTCTGAGCGTGCGCCATCATGGGCAGTCATCCCCCACAGGCGCACCGAGAGCTGCAACCACCTACTGGCCTACACTCCCCATCCCCCTAGCCTGTGAGCCCGCGCCATCGGGGGCTGCCATCCCCTTTAGGCGCACCGAGAGCTGCAACAACCTGCTGGGCTAGAGTCCCCGTCCCCCTAGCCTGTGAGCCTGCGCCATTGGGGGCCGCCATGCCCCAGAAGCGCATCGTGAGCTGCAACCACCGGCTGGGCCGAACTCCCTGTCTCCCCAGCCAGTGAGCCCGCGCCATTGGGGGTTGCCATCCCCCTCGAGCGCAACGTGCGGTGTGACCATGAGCCGGACTAGACTCCTTGCCCCCCCAACTTTCGAGCACGCGCCATTAGGAGCAGCCATCTCCTTCAAGCGCATTGAGAGCTGTAACCACTGACTGGGTTGGACTCCCTGTGACCCAAGCCTGTGAGCGCGGCATTGGTCCCCAAAGGCGCCTCAGGCTGCAACCACTGGATGGGCTGGACTCCCCCAAGCCTGTGAGCACACGCCATTAGGGGCCGCCATGCCCTTAAGGCGCATCGAGAGCTAAAACTGGCCGGAAACGCCAGAGTCCCTGTCCCTCCAGCCTGGGAGCCCGCGCTATCAGGGGTTCCCATCCCCTTCACGCGCTCCGTAGGCTGCAGCCACCACTTGAGCTGGATTCCCCGTCTCCCATTTGAGAGCCTGCGCCATTAGGGCCTACCATCCCCAAGAAGCGCACCGTAAGCTGCATCCACAGGCTAGGGTGGACTCCTGGTGCGCCATTGTGGGAACCCGCCCCATTCGGGGCTGCCATCCCGTGCACCGTGAGCTACGACGACCTACCTGGTTGCACTACCCGTCCCCTAGCCTTGGCGCCCGCGCAATCAGGGGCTGCCATCACCCACAGGCGCACCGTGACCTGCAACCACCCATTGGGATGGACCTTCCATCCCCCCCGGTTGTTAGTCCGCGCTACTAGGGGCATCCATCCACCACAGGCGCACTGTGAGCTGCAACAACCGGCCGGGCTGGAGTCCCCGCCCCCGCAGTTTGAGAGCCCGCGCCATCAGGGGCTGCCATACCCTTTAGGCGCACCGAGAGCTGCAACCACCTGCTGGGCTAGAGTCCCCGTCCCCCTAGCCTGCGAGCCTGCGCCATTGGGGGCCACCATGCCCCAGACGCGCATCGTGAGCTGCAACCACCGGCTGGGCCAAACTCCCTGTCTCCCCAGCCAGTCAGCCCGCGCCATTGGGGGTTGCCATCCCCCTCGAGCGCAACGTGCGGTGCGACCATGAGCTGGACTAGACTCCTTGCCCCCCCAGCTTTCGAGGACACGCCATTAGGGGCAGCCATCCCCTTCGGGCGCATTGAGAGCTGTAACCACTGACTGGGTTGGACTCCCTGTGACCCAAGCCTGTGAGCGCGGCATTGGTCCCCTAAGGCGCCTCCGGCTGCGACCACTGGATGGGCTGGACTCCCCCAAGCCTGTGAGCACGCGCCATTAGGGGCCGCCATGCCCTTAAGGCGCATCGAGAGCTACTACCAGCCGCGTACGCCAGAGTCCTTGTCCCCCCAGCCTGGGAGCCTGCGCTATCAGGGGCTGCCATCCTCTTCAAGCGCTCCGTAGGCTGCAGCCACTACCTGAGCTGGATTCCCCGTCTCCCATTTGAGAGCTTGCGCCATTAGGGCCTACCATCCCCAAGAAGCACACCGTAAGGTGCATCCACAGGCTAGGGTGGACTCCTGGTGCGCCATTGTTGGAACCCACCCCATTCGGGGCTGCCATGCCGTGCACCGTGAGCTACGACGACCTACCTGGCTGGACTACCCGTCCCCTAGCCTCGGCGCCCGCGCCATCAGGGGCTGCCATCGCCCGCAGGCGTACCGTGAGCTGCAACCACCCATTGGGATGGACCCCCCATCCCCCCGGTTGTTAGTCCGCGCTACTAGGGGCATCCATCCACCACAGGCGCACCGTGAGCTGCAACAACCGGCTAGGCTGGAGTCCCCGCCCCCGCAGTTTGAGAGCCCGCGCCATCAGGGTCTGCCATCCCCCGCGCGCGCACCATGAGCTGCGACCAGCCGCTTTCCCCCCAGCCTGTGGGCCCGCGCCATTAGGGCTGCCATCCCCCACAAGTGCACCGTGAGCTGCGACCACCGGTCGTGCTAGATTTCTCGGCTCCCCAGCCTATGAGCCAACGCCATCGGGGGCTGCCATCCCCCACAAGCGCATCGTAGGTTGCGACCACTGGCTGGGATGGATTCCCCGTCCCCGCAACCTGGGAGCCCGCGCTATCAGGGACTGCCATCCCCTTCACGCGCTCCGTAGGCTGCGGCCACCACCTGAGCTAGACTCCTTGCGGCCACCACCTGAGCTGGAGTCCCCGTCCCCCATTCTGAGAGACGCACCAATGGGGGCTACCATCCCCCAAAGGGGCACCGTGAGCTGCAACCACAGGTTGGGCTGGACTCCCGGTCCCCCATTCTTGGAAACCGCACCATTGGGGGCTACCATCCCCCACAGGCCCATTGTGAGCTGCAACCACTTGCTCGGCGAAACCCCCCGTCCCCCCATTCTGTGAGGCGCTGCCATCAGGGGTTGTGATCCCCCATAGCCGCACCCTGAGCTGCGATCACCGGACGGGCTGGACCCCGCGTCCACCCAACCTGTGAGCTAGCGCCATTCGGGGCTGCCATACCCCACAAGCGCACCGTAGGCCGCAACTACCGGCTGGGCTAGACTCCCCATCGCCCCGGCCTGTGAGCACGCGGCATTGGGGGCTGCCATCCCCTTCATGCACACCGTGAGCTGCGACCAGCGGCTAGCCTAGGCTCCCTCCCCCCCCTGCGGGCCTTAGTGCTCACGCACAACGGCCATGAGTTCAAAGAGGCCCAAGTGCGGCCCCGCACATGGGCTATGAGTACCAACCAGCCCCAGTGGGGCAACGATTTCAATGAGGCCCGCGTGCGCTCACGGAGAGGGGCCAGTGGCTCGAGGGCCCAGTGCGCTACCTGCCGCATGGGCGAGGGGACCTCCTCCTTTTTGGGACCACCGAGGCCACCGCCGCATGGGCCAGGGGGCCTCCTCTGTTGGGACCACCAAGGCCCCTGGCGCATCGGCGCAGGGGCCTCCTCTGTTTTTGGGACCACCGGGACCCCCAGCGCATGGGCGAGGGGGCCTCCTCTGTGTTACGGACCAATGAGGCCCCTGCCGCATGGGCGAGGGCCCACCCTCCGTTTTGGGGCCACGGAGGCCCCCGACGCATGGGTGAGGGGGCCTCCTCCGCTTTGGGACCACCGGGGCCCCTGGCGCATGGGCGAAGGGACGTCCTCCGTTTTGCGACCACTCAGGCCCCCGCCGCATGGGCGAGGGGGCCTCCGCAGCTTTGGGACCACCGAGGCCCCGGCTGCGTGAGTGGGGGGGCCTCCTCCGTTTTGGGACCACCGAGGACACGCGCACAGGGGCCATGACTTCGAAAAGGCCCCCGTGCGCTCCCGGACGGTGGCCATGACTTCCAAGAAGCTCCGGTGTGATCCCGCACAGGGACTAGTATTTCAATGAGCACCAAGCCATGACTTTAAAGCGGCTCCAATGCGGTCTCGCACAGGGGCCATAAGTACAAAGAGGATGCAGTGCATCACGCAGAGGGGCCACAATTTCCACGAGGCCCACGTGCGCGCACACACGGGGAAAAAAAATTCAATTAGGCGGCCGTGCACACCGGCAACGGGGCCATTAGTACAAAGCGGCACCAAAGTAATCCCGCACAGGGACCAAGATCTCAATGAGGCCCAAGTGCGCTCACACACGCGGGCCATGAGTTCAAAGAGGTCCTAGTGCAATCCAACACAGGGGGCACGATTTCAATGAGGCCCCAATGCACACCCGCACAGGGGCCATGACTGCAAACAGGGCCGCGTGTATTCCCGCACAGGGGCCAAGATTTCAATGAGCCCCCAATGCGCTAACAAAACGGGGCCAAGGTTTCAAAGAGGTCCCAGTGGGATCTCGTAGAGGGGCAATAGGTACAAAGGGCTCCCAGTGCGCTCGCGCACATGGGCCATGACTTCAAATACGCCCGAGTGTGATGCTGCACGGAGGCCATGGGTTCCAAGAGGCTCCAATGCGATCCTACACACGGGCAAAGATTTCAATGAGCCCCCACTCATGACTTCAAAGCGGCCCAGGTGCGCGGGCGAGGAGTTCACTGCGGACCCAGTGCGCTCCCGCACAAGTGCCATGACTTCAAAGAGGGCCGAGTGCGGTCCCGCGCAGGGGCCACGATTTCAATGAGGCCCCCGTGCGCTCACCCACCGGGGATGTGACATCACAAGGCCCCCGTGCGCTCCCAACGAGGGGCCATTTGGTTTTATGAGGCCCCAGTGCACTCCCGCACCGCGGCCATCACTTCAAAGAGACCCCAGTGCGGTCCCCCGCAGGGGCCACGATATCAATGGGGTCGCAATGTGCCCACGCACCGGCGCTATGAGTTCATGAGGCTCACACATAGGGTCCACTGGTTCTATGGGGCCCCATTGCGCTCCCATGACGTCGAAGAGGCCCCGTTGCGCTCACGCACCGGGGCAATGAGTTCAAGGAGGCCTCAGTGCGATGCCGGGGAGGGGCCATCAGGACAAAGGGTCTCCAGTGCGCTCACGCACAGGGGCCATGAGTTCAAAGAGGTTCTCGTGTGATCCTGCACAAGGCCAAGGATTACAATGAGGCCCAACTGCGTGCATGCACAGGGGCCATGGATTCAATGAGCCCCCCCTTGGAGCCTGCACAGGGGCCATAAGTACAAAGAGGCCCCGGTGCGCTCCCGCACATGGGCGAGGATTTCAACAAGGCCCCGGTGCACCCATACACGGGGGCCATGACATCAAAGAGGCCCCAGTGTGATACCGCACAGGGGACAGGATTACAATGAGGCCCTAGTGCACTCATGCACAGCGGCCGGGATTTCAATGAGGCCCCACTGCAATCCTGCATAGGGGCCATGAGCTCAAAGAAGCCCCAATGCGCTCCCGCACAGGGGCCATGTGTTCAATGGTGCCCCTGTGCGATCCCGCACGTGGGCCATAAGTTCAAAGAGGCCCCATTGTGCTCTCGCACAGGGTCCATGATTGCAATGAGGCCCATGTGTGCTCCCGCACAGGGGCCAGGAGTTCTATGAAGCCCTTGTGCGATCCTCCACAGGGGCAATGAGTACAAAGGGTTCTTGGTGCGCGTGCATGCCGGGGCCATGAGTTTGAAGAGGCCACCGTGCGCTCTTGCACCGGCCCCATTGTGCTCTCGCACAGGGTCCATGGTTGCAATGAGGCTGTAGTGTGATCCGGCACAGGGACTAGGATTTCAATGAGCGCCAGGCCACGACTGTGCAAAGGGGTCATAAGTAGAAAGGGGCTGCAGTGCGTTCACACACAGGGGCCAAGATTTCAATGAGGCCCACGTGCGCGCACGCGCGGGGGCCATAAGTTCAATCAGGTCCCTCTGCTCACCCGCACCGGAGCCATCAATACAAAGAGGATCGAAAATAATCCCGCACAGGGACCAGGATTTCAATGAGGCCCAAGTGCGATCACACATGGGGACCATGAGTTCAAGGAGGCCCCAATGCGCACCCGCACGGGAGCAATGACTTCAAAGAGGCCCTAGTGTAATCTCCCACAGGGGCCACGCTTTCAATGAGGCATTAGTGCACACCCGCACCAGGTCCATAACTTCAAAGAGGCCCCAGCGCGATCCCCGACAGGGGCCAGGATTACTATGAGGCCCCGTTGCGCTCATGGACAGCCGGCGGGACTTCAAGGCGGCCCTAGTGTAATCCTGCATAGGGGACATGACCTCAAAGAAGCCCCAGTGCGCTCCCGCATAGGGGCCATGTAATCAATGAGGCCCCGGTGCGATCCCGCACGAGAGCCATAAGTACAAAGAGGCCCCATCGTGCTCTTGCGCAGAGGCTACGGTTGCAATAAAGCCCTTGTGCGCTCCCGCATAGGGGCCAGGAGTTCTATGAGGCCCTTGTCCGACCCTGCACAGGGGTAATTAATACAAAGGGTTCCTAGTGCACGCGCGCAAAGGGGCCATGACTTCGAAGAGGCCCCCATGCAAGCCATGACTTCAAAACGGCTCTAATGCGGTCTCGCACAGGGGCCATAAGTACAAAGAGGCTCGAGTGTGCTCATGCGTAGGGGCAACGGTTTCAATGAGGCCCACGTGCACTCACACACAAGAGCGATAAATTGAATGAGGCCCCCATGCACACCCGCAACGGGGCCATAAGTACAAAGAGGACACAGAGTCATCCCGCACAGAGACTAGGATCTCAATGAGGCGCAAGTGCGCTCACACACCGGGGCCCATGAGATCAATGAGCCCTTGGTTCGCACCCGCACAAGGGGGATGACTTCAAAGAGGCCCAAGTGTAATCCCGCACAGCGGCCAAGATTCCAATGAGGCCCTGGTGCGCTCACACACACGGGCCACGATTTCAAAGGTCCCAATGGGATCTCGCATAGGGGAAATAACTACAAAGGGCTCCCAGATTGGTCGCGCACGGGAGCCATGACTTCAAAGAGGCCCATTGTGATGTTGCACGGGGGCAATGAGTTCCAAGGGGCTCCAGTGCCACCCCACACACCGGCAAAGATTACAATGAGCCCCCTGCCATGACTTCAATGCGGCCCCAATGTCGTCCCGTACGTGGGCCATAAGTACAAAGAGCCATGATGTCAATGAGGCCCCGGCGCGCAGTCGCACAGGGCAAAGGATTTCAATGAGGCCTCGGTGCGCTCACCCCAATGCGCTCACACACAGCAGCAAAAATTTCAAAAAGGTGCCAGTGCGATCCCGCAAATGGGCGATTAGTCCGAAGGGTTCCTAGTGCGCTCGCGCACAAGGGCCATGACTTCGAAGAGGCTCCAGTGCGCTCCCGCACGGGGGTCATGAGGTGGAAGAGGCTGCAGTGTGATCCCGCACAGGGGCGAGGATTTCAATGAACCCCCAGCAATGACTTCAAAGCGGCCCCTGTGCGGACTCGCAAAGGGGCCATAAGTACAAAGAGGCCCCAGTGCGCTCACACACGGGGGCCATGTTTTCAATGAGGCCCCACCACGCACCGACACGGGGGTGAGGATTTCAAAGAGGTCCTAGTGCGGTTCCGCACAGGGGCCAAAAGTACAAACGGTCCCCAGTACGCTCGCGCATAAGGGCCATGCCTTTTATGAGGCCCCAGTGCGCTACCGCACGGGGGCCATGAGTTCCAAGAGGCTCCAGTTTGATCCCGCATAGGGGCCATACGTACAAGAGGCCCCCAGTGTAGTCCCGCGCAGGGGCCATGGCTTAAAAGGGGCCCCACTACGCTCACACACTGAGGCCATGACTTCGAAGTGGTCCCAGGGCGAACCAGCACAGGGCCCACTAGTACAAAGGGCCCCCAGTGCGCTCCCGCACAGGAGCCATGATTGCAAAGCGCCCCCAATATGATCCCGCACAGGGGCCATAAGTAAAAAGGGGCCATGAGTAAAAAGAGGCCCCGGTGAGCTCACGCACAGTGGCATGGAATTTCAATGAGGCCCCAGTGCGCTCACGCACGGGGGCCATGATTTCAATGAGGACGCAGTGCCCGTCCACATATGGGCCATGACCGTAATCCCGCAGAGGGGCAATGATTTCAATGAGCCCCCGCTCACACACAGGGGGCGAGGCTTTGAAAGACGTCCGGGTGCAATCCCGCACAGGGGCCATAAGTACAAAGGGTCCCCAGTGCGCTCTTGCACAAGTGCCTTCCCTTCTATGAGGCTCCACTGCACTACCGAAGGGGGGGCGTTGAGTTCCAAGAGGGTCCAGCTCGATGCCTCACAGGGGTGAGGATTTGAAGGAGCCCACCGCCATGACTCCACGAGAGCCCCAGTGCGCTCCCGCACATGGGGCATAAGTACAAAGCGGCCCCGAAGCGCTCACGCACAGCAAGCATTTGAACGAGGCCCCCGTGCGGTGCCGCACGGGGGCCATGTCTTCAAAGAGGGCCCCGTGTAATCACATACAGCGACCGGGATTTGGATAAGGCCCCATTGTGCTTCCGCAAAAGGGCGATGACTTCACAAAGGTCCCAGAATGCTCGCGCATCGGGGCGAGGATGTCAAAGAGATCCCAATGCGATCCTACCCCCCGGTGTGGTCCCGCACAGGGGCCATGGCGTCAAAGAGGCCAAGCTGCCCTCGCGCGTTAGGGCCATGAGTTCGAAGTGGTCCTAGTGCGAACTTGCAGAGGGGCCATAAGTTCAAAGGGCCCCCAATGCGCTCCCGGACACGAGCCATGACTTCAAAGAGGCCCCAATGCGCTCTCCAGCGGTGTGGCCATGCAGAGCAGCAGTCCCACTTGCCCACTACGCCACAACATGGGGGCAGCTTACTGAAGAAATCCCACTGCACACTGCTTCCCAGCAGTGTGGCAGTGTAAATCAAGAGTTCCAGTGCCCACCGCTCCCCAAAAGTGGGGCAATGCACAGGAGTCCCATTGTCCACTGCCCCCGAGTGGGCCAAGAGTTCCGTGAGGCCCCAATGCGCTCCCATGCAGGGGCCACGAGTTCAATCAGGCCCCGGTGCGATCTCGGACGCGCGCGATGGGTGCACTGAGGGCCCAGTGCGCTCCCACGCAAGGGTCGGGAGTTCAATGAGGCCCCGGTGCGCTCCCACACAGGCGCATAAGGTCTATAAGGCCCTAATGTGCCAAGGGGCCAGGAGGTCAATGGGGCCCTAGTGCGCCCACAGACAAGAGTCATGAGTACAATGAGGCCCGAGTCCCGAAGGGTGGCGACGAACTCAATGTGGGCCAATGAGTCCCACGGCCCACTGCGAAGTCTGCCAGCGATTGGAAGGATGTGGGCTGCCCGAGAGATGGCCTTGTCAAAAGACCGCGCCACGATCCGGGCAGAGGTGTACCGGTCATACTGCCTCCGTTGGTGTTCAGTGGAACAGCCCCAGCTCGCCACGGCCCTGCAGCCGGCCTTCACGGCGCACACCATGTTCCCTCTGGGCCGCTGCTTCTTATGGCACACACAGCCCATTGACGGAGGGGCCATAGAGGGGTCACAGGCGCTGCAGCGATCCCCGGTGCTGCTCACATTCGTTTGTAATACCTGCCATCGTACCGGGTCGTCCTATATATATATATATATATATAGATGCGGTACATGTGTGCTTGGAAGCGCTCTCATCTGTTACACAAGGATACCAAGGTTTCCCGGGTGTTGAGTGGCAGCCCATTGGCCAGTGGCACTTCACTAATGTGCCTCCGGGGATCGACATACCTCCATTGCTCGCGGGTGTGTCGGAATTTTCTTGTGGACTGAGCGTGCCGGCGGCCCCGGGCCTGAAGGTCCCTAAGGCACTGCCTTTTTGGGCCTCCCCTACACCTCCTCCTCCACGCCCTGCCCCCGGTGATGGGGGACTATATGTAGCCCTAGCACCTGCAGGAGGTGGAATCAGGAAAGGTGTAGGGACCCGATCTGCCCCTCCTCGCCGCGGATGTATGCATACTAATCACTTTGTACAACCACCTGCATGAGGCCGACCGACGGGATCTATGGCACGTCATGCCTGACCCCGGTGTAAGCCCCCAGTGGCAAGCAGGGTAGGGTGATGCTCCTCCTCAAAGACCCCAGCCGGGAGATTGAGGACGCCAACATCCGGGGTATCACGGTCTCCTCACACATCTCCAAGCCGGAGCACGTGGTGTTCTACACCCAGGCCTTCAAAGTGTACGAACTTAGCCGTGGGGCACCATACCTCGTTGGGGGGATGAAGGGCATATCCGTGTGCGAGGTTGTGTGTACCGCCTACATGACGCTAGACCAGGCACACCTTCGTGGGCAGGTGGTGGATGTGCTCAACACCGACCTTGGCAAGTACGTTGACCGCATAGCCCAAGAAGTCTACTTGGTAGCGGGCAAAGAAATAGGGCCGGGCACCAAGGGCCAAATCTTTGCCCACATGAAGGGTCACAAACGCACAATGCAACTGCGGCTCCTTCAAGTCAAGTGCTTGCGCAAATGTTGGGCATCCCATGCACGTGGGAGCCAAGGCACCTATCCTCTTTACTAAATAGGCATGGCCTATGCAACGTACACGGTTCCCCCAATGGCCGACCGTACAATGATGTGGGTGGATGACACCATCAAATTCCTCGCCAAGGGGGAAGGCCAACCCATACAGGGGGTCCTCGTAGACCACCACACCTACTTCTAGGGGGTGCTATGGGTCTTAGTGTGGGCAACGACTTTGACGAGTCGTGGTAGGTGGGCCCGAAGGTGGGTCGAGCAAGGCGCATGGGCCAAGGGTTGCTTCAAGCAGCCCCAAGAGGCGTATTTGGCGGACTGTAGTCCCCCGAAGGAGGGATGCCCCGCTGTGCTAACCTCGGGTCACTGAACCCACCACCGTTACTACCCCAATTGGCGGTGCGGCCTCCAAATAGTTGAACAAGTAGGCATGCCAATGTGGCTCTTGGGCCGCTATACTGAGACGGCCCCCTTCATCATCCCCCCCCCCCGCCGTGAGACAAGGAAAGGCACGGCCGAACATCACTATGCTTATGAACACGCACCTAACCGCATCCACCAATGTGACCCACGTCCAGCCCAACTTGGCAGCCTACTTGGTAGCCCTTGCAGTGGGGTACCACCACCTCAGATTATTTGCACGTGTGCTTACAACAGCACATTCAAGTGGGTGGGCTCCCACAACTACAGGCACCGGGCACAAAGGCCCAACGATGGTGTGGTAGCACAAGACGCCGGTGCACCACTATTGGCAGTGGGTCTCCCATGCACGGCATGTGATGCTTAGAATCACGGCCGCCCCAACGCCGGAGCCGAGGATACAGGTGCAGATGGACGGAGTGGCACTTTTCAAGTACCCATGCCGGTGCCTGGCGCAAAAGTGCCCGGGGCACCCCAAGAAAAGCCCCATCTGCATGGCCCTTCACGCTTCCCTTGCACCGCCGTAGTTGCAATTGAGATCAAAGGGATCTTTGCCTCAAGCATTGGTGTATCAAAAACTTACTAGACAGTTCAGATGCTAGAAAACTTTTACAACTCTTTCGCATTGCTTGGATCGTACTATAAAACACTTCCCTTCAATTGGGATGTTGCCCCGTTGTAGTTCATGAATTGTTGAGGAATTTCTTGAAAGAAATCTTTCGTTGACTTGACCCCCATGCAATGGTCAACGGTATGAAATGGTTGGTCAATGACTCAAGAATGTGTGACTTTCAGAAGGCCAAAGGCCTAGCAATTCCTCATAAGTCCCAAAAAGCCCCGAAAGCCCGGAAAACCCCCGAAAATGCTCGCCTTTGGGTTTTTGAATGGCACCTAAGATTTTGGCAACGAGTTTTTGCAAACCCTTCTAACGCGCTCGGCATGTGTTTGGATGGCCGTTTGGTGACAATGCGGGTACTCTAGCACCCATGGGACGCATGTGGCAGCTCCTAGGACCATGTAGTCCAAGCCATGACCCGCCTGAAAGCGCCGAAATGGTTGATGTCAAGTCTCTTGATTGGCTTTTGTCTTCGCTTGTGTGTCAATTCACACCCAAGTCCTATTCCTTTTGTGTTTCCAATATGGACCCCCTAACGAATTCCAACCAACGGTGGGTCCCGTGTCCTATAGTCCCCATTTCCAAGATTGGCCCCCAGATGGGCGCTAGGCCGCTGTCTCAGAACATACACCGTATGCATAGTGGTATGGTTCGTTGTTCGCACCGCTCCACTAGTAACGTCATGGCGGGGAGGTTGCACATGCGATGGGCTACCAAGGGTCCTTTGTTGGTCACCGTTGAAACATTCCAAGGGCGAGCCGAGGCCGGGCGCGTAGTTTGGTCCCCATGGGTGGCCGTAGATATCGCTGGTCCCCGCTTGCTCTTGCCACCACTCTTGCGCGTCAATGGGGGCCACTTGGTAGTGTTCCAAGAAATTCGCACAGGGGCAGTAAGGCCTAGAGGTGGAACAATATTCAAGTGAGAATCGCTTGCCAATATACTGTGTGGTCGCTGCATCACCCGCCACATTGATCGCGCTGATCCATTGGAGAGGTGTTAGTCGGATAGTGATCGCAGCCATTGGGACTAGGCGCTTAGTCCCTAGTGTCTGCGCATATAGGTGGTGTATTCCGTCACCACAACGCCCACCCTCGTGGTGAGTGTGCAAGGCACCTACAACAGCCTCCAAAATTTGGCATCACCCAATGGACGCCTTGCTACAGCGCCAACTGCCGAGCACAGAGCAACGATGTCATGGCCTCATACTCCGAAGACGCCCCCAGACCCGAGGCGACCCTAGTGTTGTACCGACTAGGCACTTTTCTCTCTAGTCGTCCCCTACTCCCCCCCAATCGCGCGGTGCCGCCGTTGTGTGTCCCGATTTTTTGCCCGCCTCCCATCCCTGCCCCTCCCCACCCGGTGCACCACTATTGGCAGTGGGTATCCCATGCACGGCATGTGATGCTTAGAATCACGGCCGCCCCAACGCCGGAGCCGAGGATACAGGTGCGGATGGACGGAGTGGCACTTTTCAAGTACCCATGCGGGTGCCTGGCGCAAAAGTGCCCGGGGCACCCCAAGAAAAGCCCCATCTGCATGGCCCTTCACGCTTCCGTTGCATTGCCGTAGTAGTTGCAATTGAGATCAAAGGGATCTTTGCCTCAAGCATTGGTGTATCAAAAACTTACTAGACAGTTCAGATGCTAGAAAACTTTTACAACTCTTTCGCATTGCTTGGATCGTACTATAAAACACTTCCCTTCAATTGGGATGTTGCCCCGTTGTAGTTCATGAATTGTTGAGGAATTTCTTGAAAGAAATCTTTCGTTGACTTGACCCCCATGCAATGGTCAACGGTATGAAATGGTTGGTCAATGACTCAAGAATGTGTGACTTTCAGAAGCCCAAAGGCCTAGCAATTCCTCATAAGGCCACGGGGGCGGCCGCCAGCCAATGTGTGACCCCGAGGGGTGTTCGACAGTTTGGGGGGCTGTGGGGGGGGGGGGGGACCCCCACCCCCCTCCGAAGGGGGGGGGGGGGACCCCTCCCCCCCCCCTTGGTTGACCCATCAGACATGGATTCCGATGGCACATAGTCACTAGTGCCTGACGGGGCACTACTGCTGGAGGATGCACTCGTACCGGAGGAGGCATTGGTGGACGAGCTGCTGCTACTACTACTGCTACTGCTACTACTACCTTGGTTTGGCCCAGAGAGAAGAGCAGGGAGAACAGTGGGCAGAGCCGGCGGCGCAGCAGGCTTCGCCTTCGGTGGCAATGGGGCCCGGAAATTGTCAAAGGCTTGCAACACCTTTGTTTTCTCCTCTTCGCTGCACCCGGCATAGTCATGGGACACACCAGGGTGCGCTTGTGCCATGTGGTGTGGCATGGCGTAGGTGCAGTGCCATTTTCGGCAATCAAGCACCTTGCAGCGAACTGGCAAGTTGGTGCTAGGGTTCATCGCTGTTGGGGTTGCCGCGCTGTGTAGCCGTAGCCGATGGTACGCAAGACTGCAATTGCTGTCAATTTTCTTGCCGTGCACACTTGTGCTGCACTTGCCATCTGTGTTGCCACACCACAAGCAAAATGCGCCTTTATCTGCACCCTCTTGGCCGGCCCACCTATGGCCTCGCAGAAAATGCCCAGCAATATGCGACCGCATTGAAGCGTGCATGAAAAATCGGTCACAATTCGGAAAAGGGCAAGGCATACGTTTTGCTCCCGGAGCATTCCTTAGCTGCTCACGGTATTGTGGGCAAATTGGCTACCTCACCCCTGCCGTATCGGGGAGCCCCACCGCTGCAGAGCGGGGGACAAAATCAGAAGTGGCCCACAAAGTGGGCAAATTGGCTACCTCACCCCTGCCGTATCGGGGAGCCCCACCGCTGCAGAGCGGGGGACTAAATCAGAAGTGGCCCACAAGTGGGCAAATTGGCTACCTCACCCCTGCCGTATCGGGGAGCCCCTCCGCTTCAAAGCGGGGGACTAAATCAGAAGTGGCCCACAAAGTGGGCAAGGTGGCTACATAACCTTTTTTGTGCTTTTCAGCCATTTTTGAATTCTCCACAAAATTCTGAGTATTTTGAGGATAGACACATAGGGTGGAACAAGAAAAATTCCCCCTGCCGTATGCCTAAAACAAAATCTCCGGCGCCTCCGGCGCCGACAAAGCACCTTGTTCCGTGCGACAATTTTGGGGTCCGTAGAGGGGGGGCCCCCCCCCCCCCCCCCTTTGGGGTCGGGTCCTGACCAGGAGCGCCCCCCGTGCATAAGGCCAAAAAAACCCCGAAAGCCCGGAAAAGCCCTGAAAATGCTCGCCTTTGGGTTTTTGAATGGCACCTAAGATTTTGGCAACGAGTTTTTGCAAACCCTTCTAACGCGCTCGGCATGTGTTTGGATGGCCGTTTGGTGACAATGCGGGTACTCTAGCACCCATGGGACGCATGTGGCAGCTCCTAGGGCCATGTAGTCCAAGCCATGACCCGCCTGAAAGCGCCGAAATGGTTGATGCTAAGTCTCTTGATTGGCTTTTGGCTTCGCTTGTGTGTCAATTCACACCCAAGTCCTATTCCTTTTGTGTTTCCAATATGGACCCCCTAACGAATTCTAACCAACGGTGGGTCCCGTGTCCTATAGTCCCCATTTCCAAGACTCGCCCCCAGATGGGCGCTAGGCCGCTGTCTCAGAACATACACCGTATGCATAGTGGTATGGTTCGTTGTTCGCACCGCTCCACTAGTAACGTCATGGCGGGGAGGTTGCACATGCGATGGGCTACCAAGGGTCCTTTGTTGGTCACCGTTGAAACATTCCAAGGGCGAGCCGAGGTCGGGCCCGTAGTTTGGTCCCCATGGGTGGCCGTAGATATCGCTGGTCCCCGCTTGCTCTTGCCACCACTCTTGCACGTCAATGGGGGCCACTTGGTAGTGTTCCAAGAAATTCGCACAGGGGCAGTAAGGTCTAGAGGTGGAACAATATTCAAGTGAGAATCGCTTGCCAATATACTGTGTGGTCGCTGCATCACCCGCCACATTGATTGCGCTGATCCATTGGAGAGGTGTTAGTCGGATAGTGATCGCAGCCATTGAAACTAGGCGCTTAGTCCCTAGTGTCTGCGCATATAGGTGGTGTATTCCGTCACCACAACGCCCACCCTCGTGGTGAGTGTGCAAGGCACCTACAACAGACTCGAAATTTGGCACCACCCAATGGACGCCTTGCTACAGCGCCAACTGCCGAGCACAGAGCAACGATGTCATGGCTTCATACTCCGAAGACGCCCCCACACCCGAGGCGACCCTAGTGTTGTACCGCAGCTATGTGTATAAAGTCTGAAGTCTGGAGTCTGATTTGGCATCTCGTGTCAAGGACATAAAACAGGACACATCTCAGCAAAAGTCTGATAAAAGTGTGGGACCCGCCCCCTCCCTTCCTTCCTTCCTGTCAGAAAGGGACAAGAAAAAGTCTGGCACTCCCCCTCCCCCAACACAGCCACCCACCACAAAAAAAACCATCATGAAAATTGGAAGTTGGGAAGAACGGGAGTGCATGCAACACAGGGGAACACCCCCCCCCCGAAAGAAAAAAAAGGGTGGGAAATGGGGCATTGGGGAAAATGGGAGGCTGAGAAAAATATTCCACTGAGGTGGTGTACCCCC
This sequence comes from Eutreptiella sp. 'Long Island Sound 2002', assembly GCA_964036045.1. Lineage (NCBI taxonomy): Eukaryota > Euglenozoa > Euglenophyceae > Eutreptiales > Eutreptiaceae > Eutreptiella > Eutreptiella sp. 'Long Island Sound 2002'. The sequence continues at coordinate 48,573,953 of OZ038384.1, forward strand.
CCCCTTTGGATTAATATTCCATTGAGGTGGTGTACCTCCCCCTCTGAATAAATATTCCACTGAAGTGGTGTACCCCCCCCCCCATGTGGATAAATATTCCTCTGAGGTGGTGCACCCCCCTGCTATGCGCCAATTCCTATGGGGGTCTAGACCCCCAAAATAATTGACGCGACCCTATGCGTCAATTCCTATGGGGGTCTAGACCCCCAAAACAATTGACGCGACCCTATGCGTCAATTCCTAGGGGGGTCCAGACCCCCAAAACTAATTGACGCGACCCTAGGCGCCAATTCCTATGGGGTCTGGACCCCCAAAATAATTGACGCGACCCTATGCGCCAATTCCTATGGGGGTCTAGACCCCCAAAATAATTGACGCGACCCTATGCGCCAATTCCTATGGGGGTCTAGACCCCCAAAATAATTGACGCGACCCGATGCGTCAATTCCTAGGGGGGTCTAGACCCCTAAAATAATTGACGCGACCCTATGCGCCAATTCCTAGGGGGGTCTAGAACCCAAAAATAATTGACGCGACCCTATGCGCCAATTCCTATGGGGGTCTAGACCCCCAAAATAATTGACGCGACCCTATGCGTCAATTTCTATGGGGGTCTAGACCCCAAAAATAATTGACGCGACCCTATGCGCCAATTCCTATAGGGGTCTAAACCCCCAAAATAATTGACGCGACCCTATGCGTCAATTCCTATGGGGGTCTAGACCCCCAAAACAATTGACGCGACCCTACCATCAATTTCTATGGGGGTCTGGACCCGAAAAATAAGTGACGCGACCCTATGCGTCAATTCCTAGGGGGGTCTAGACCCCCAAAATAATTGACACACACACAGGGGTCCAATAATTCACGGAGGGGTCAAATAATTCACGGAGGGGTCAAATAATTCACGGAGGGGGGTAAATAATTCACGGAGGGGTCAAATAATTCACGGAGGGGGGTAAACAATTCACAGAGGGGTCAAATAATTCACGGAGCGGAATAAATAATTCACGGAGGGGTAAAATAATTCACGGAGGGGGGTAAACAATTCACGGAGGGGTAAAATAATTCACAGAGGGGGGTAAATAATTCACGAAGGGGTCAAAAAATTCACAGAGGGGGGTAAAGATTTCACGGAGGGGTCAAATAATTCACGGAGGGGGGTAAATAATTCACGGAGGGGTCAAATAATTCACGGAGGGGTCAAATAATTCACGGAGGGGGGTAAAGATTTCACGGAGGGGTGAAATAATTCACGGAGGGGGGTAAATAATTCACGGAGGGGTCAAATAATTCACGGAGGGGGGTAAACAATTCACAGAGGGGTCAAAAAACTCACGGAGGGGTGAAATAATTCACGGAAGGGTGAAATAATTCACGGAGGGGGGCAAACAATTCACAGAGGGGTCAAATAATTCACGGAGGGGGGTAAACAATTCACGGAGGGGTCAAATAATTCACAGAGGGGGGTAAATAATTCACAGAGGGGTGACATAATTCACGGAGGGGGGTAAATAATTCACGCAGGGGTCAAATAATTCACGGAGGGGGGTAAACAATTCACGGAGGGGTGAAATAATTCACAGAGGGGGGTAAACAATTCACGCAGGGGTCAAATAATTCACGGAGGGGTCAAATAATTCACGGAGGGGTCAAATAATCCACGGAGGGGCCAAATAATTCACGGAGGGGGGTAAATAATTCACGGAGGGGTAAAATAATTCACGGAGGGGGGTAAACGATTCACGGAAGGGTAAAATAATTCACGGAGGGGGGTAAAAAATTCACGGAGGGGTAAAAAAATTCACGGACGGGGGTAAAGATTTCACGGAGGGGTCAAATAATTCACGGAGGGGGGTAAATAATTCACGGAGGGGTCAAATAATTCACGGAGGGGGGTGAATAATTCACGGAGGGGTAAAATAATTCACGGAGGGGGGTAAACAATTCACGGAGGGGTAAAAGAATTCATGGAGGGGGGTAAATAATTCACGGAGGGGTCAAATAATTCACAGAGGGGGGTAAATAATTCACGGAGGGGTCAAATAATTCACGGAGCAGGGTAAAAAATTCACAGAGGGGTCAAATAAATCACGGAGGGGGGTAAATAATTCACGGAGGGGTCAAAGAATTCACGGAGGGGGGTAAAGATTTCTCGGAGGGGTCAAATAATTCACGGAGGGGGGTAAATAATTCACGGAGGGGTCAAATAATTCACGGAGGGCGGTAAACAATTCACAGAGGGGTCAAATAATTCACGGAGGGGGGTAAACGATTCACGGAGGGGTGAAATAATTCACGGAGGGGGTAAACAATTCATAGAGGGGTCAAATGATTCACGGAGGGGGGTAAACAATTCACGGAGGGGTCAAATAATTCACGGAGGGGGGTAAACAATTCACGGAGGGGTGAAATAATTCACGGAGGGGGGTAAATAATTCACGGAGGGGTCAAATAATTCACGGAGGGGGGTAAACAATTCACAGAGGGGTGAAATAATTCACGGAGGGGGGTAAATAATTCACGCAGGGGTCAAATAATTCACGGAGGGGGTCAAATAATTCACGGAGGGGTGAAATAATTCACGGAGGGGGGTAAACAATTCACAGAGGGGTCAAATACTTCACGGAGGGGGGTAAATAATTCACGGAGGGGTGAAATAATTCACGGAGGGGGGTAAACAATTCACGGAGGCGTCAAACAATTCACGGAGGGGGGTAAATACTTCACGGAGGGGTAAAATAATTCACGGAGCGGGGTAAATAATTCACGGAGGGGTAAAATAATTCACGGAGGGGGTTAAACAATTCACGGAGGGGTCAAATAATTCACGGAGGGGAATAAATAATTCACGGAGGGGTAAAAGAATTCACGGAGGGGGGTAAACAATTGGCGGAGGGGTAAAATAATTCACAGAGGGGAGTAAATAATTCACGGAGGGGTAAAATAATTCACGGAGGGGGGTAAACAATTCACGGAGGGGTAAAATAATTCACAGAGGGGAGTAAATAATTCACGAAGGGGTCAAAAAATTCACGCAGGGGGGTAAAAGTTTTACGGAGGGGTCAAATAATTCACGGAGGGGGGTAAACAATTCACAGAGGGGTCAAATAATTCACGGAGGGGGGTAAATAATTCACGGAGGGGTCAAATAATTCACGGAGGGGGGTAAAGATTTCACGGAGGGGTGAAATAATTCACGGAGGGGGGTAAATAATTCACGGAGGGGTCAAATAATTCACGGGGGGGGGTAAACAATTCACGGAGGGGTGAAATAATTCACGGAGGGGGGTAAACAATTCACAGAGGGGTCAAATAATTCACGGAGGGGGGTAAACAATTCACGGAGGGGTCAAATAATTCACGGAGGGGGGTAAATAATTCACGGAGGGGTGAAATAATTCACAGAGGGGGGTAAATTATTCACGGAGGGGTCAAATAATTCACGGTGGGGGGTAAACAATTCACGGAGGGGTGAAATAATTCACAGAGGGGGGTAAACAATTCACGCAGGGGTCAAATGATTTACGGAGGGGTCAAATAATCCACGGAGGGGCCAAAAAATTCACGGAGGGGGGTAAAAAATTCACGGAGGGGTAAAAAGATTCACGGAGGGGGGTAAATAATTCACGGAGGGGTAAAATAATTGACGGAGCGGGGTAAAGATTTCACGGAGGGGTCAAATAATTCACGGAGGGGGGTAAATAATTCACGGAGGGGTCAAATAATTCACGGAGGGGGGTAAATAATTCACGGAGGGGTAAAATAATTCACGGAGGGGGGTAAACAATTCACGGAGGGGTAAAAGAATTCACGGAGGGGGGTAAATAATTCACGGAGGGGTCAAATAATTCACGGAGGGGGGGTAAACAAATTCACAGAGGGGTCAAAAAATTCACGGAGGGGGGTAAACAATTCACGGAGGGGTCAAATATATCACGGAGGGGGGTAAACAATTCACGGAGGGGTGAAATAATTCACGGAGGAAGGTAAATAATTTACGCAGGGGTCAAATAATTCACGGAGGGGTCAAATAATTCACGGAGGGGGGTAAACAATTCACGGAGGGGTGAAATAATTCACGGAGGAAGGTAAATAATTTACGCAGGGGTCAAATAATTCACGGAGGGGTCAAATAATTCACGGAGGGGGGTAAACAATTCACAGAGGGGTCAAATAATTCACCGAGGGGGGTAAACAATTCACGGAGGGGTGAAATAATTCACGGAGGGGGGTAAACAATTCACAGAGGTGTCAAAAAATTCACGGAGGGGGGTAAACAATTCACGGAGGGGTCAAAGAATTCACGGAGGGGGGTAAACAATTCACGGAGGGGTGGAAAAATTCACGGAGGGGGGTAAATAGTTCACGGAGGGGGGTAAACAATTCACACAGGGGTGAAATAATTCACGGAGGGGGGTAAATAATTCACGCAGGGGTCAAATAATTCACGGAGGGGGTCAAATAATTCACGGAGGGGTGAAATAATTCACGGAGGGGGGTAAACAATTCACAGAGGGGTCAAATAATTCACGGAGGGGGGTAAACAATTCACGGAGAGGTCAAATAATTCACGGAGGGGGGTAAACAATTCACGGAGGGGTCAAATAATTCACCGAGGGGGGTAAATAATTCACGGAGGGGTGAAATAATTCACGGAGGGGGGTAAACAATTCACAGAGGGGTCAAATAATTCACGGAGGGGGGTAAATAATTCACGGAGGAGTGAAATAATTCACGGAGGGGGGTAAACAATTCACAGAGGGGTCAAAGAATTCACGGAGGGGGGTAAACAATTCACGGAGGGGTCAAATAACTCACGGAGGGGGGTAAATAATTCACAGAGGGGTCAAATAATTCACGGAGGGGGGTAAACAATTCACTCAGGGGTCAAATAATTCACGGGGGGGGGTAAACAATTCACGGAGGGGTCAAACAATTCACGGAGGGGGGTAAACAATTCACGGAGGGGTCAAACAATTCACGGAGGGGGGTAAACAATTCACGGAGGGGTCAAATAATTCACGGAGGGGGGTAAATAATTCACGGAGGGGTGAAATAATTCACGGAGGGGGGTAAACAATTCACAGAGGGGTCAAATAATTCATGGAGGGGGGTAAACAATTCACGGAGGGGTCAAATAATTCACGGAGGGGGGTAAATAATTCACGGAGGGGTGAAATAATTCACGGAGGGGGGTAAACAATTCACGGAGGGGTAAAATAATTCACGGAGGGGGGTAAACAATTCACGGAGGGGTCAAATAATTCACGGAGGGGGGTAAACAATTCACGGAGGGGTCAAATAATTCACGGAGGGGGGTAAATAATTCACGGAGGGGGGTAAACAATTCACGGAGGGGTGAAATAATTCACGGAGGGGGGTAAACAATTCACGGAGGCGTCAAACAATTCACGGAGGGGGGTAAACAATTCACGGAGGGGTCAAATAATTCACGGAGGGGGGTAAGTAATTCACGGAGGGGTCAAATAATTCACGGAGGGGGGTAAATAATTCACGGAGGGGTGAAATAATTCACGGAGGGGGGTAAACAATTCACAGAGGGGTAAAATAATTCACGGAGGGGGGTAAATAATTCACGGAGGGGTAAAATAATTCACGGAGGGGGGTAAACAATTCACGGAGGGGTAAAATAATTCACGGAGGGGGGTAAATAATTCACGGAGGGGTAAAATAATTCCCGGAGGGGGGTAAAAAATTCACAGAGGGGTCAAATAATTCACGGAGGGGGGTAAATAATTCACGGAGGGGTCAAATAATTCACGGAGGGGGGTAAACAATTCACGGAGGGGTCAAATAATTCACGGAGGGGGGTAAACAATTCACGGAGGGGTAAAATAATTCACGGAGGGGGGTAAACAATTCACGGAGGGGTCAAATAATTCACGGAGGGGGGTAAAAAATTCACAGAGGGGTCAAATAATTCACGGAGGGGGGTAAACAATTCACGCAGCAGTCAAATGGTTCAGGGAGAGGGGTAAACAATTCACGGAGGGGTCAAATAATTCACGGAGGGGGGTAACCAATTCACGGAGGGGTAAAATAATTCACGGAGGGGGGTAAATAATTCACAGAGGGGTCAAATAATTCACGGAGGGGGGTAAACAATTCACGGAGGGGGGTAAATAATTCACGGAGGGGGGTAAATAATTCACGGAGGGGTCAAATAATTCACGGCGGGGGGTAAACAATTCACGGAGGGGTCAAATAATTCAGGGAGAGGGGTAAACAATTCACGCAGGGGTCAAATGATTCACGGAGGGGGGTAAATAATTCACGGAGGGGTGAAATAGTTCACGGAGGGGGGTAAACAATTCACAGAGGGGTCAAATAATTCACGGTGGGGGGTAAATAATTCACGGAGGGGTGAAATAGTTCACGGAGGGGGGTAAACAATTCACGGAGGGGTCAAATAATTCACGGAGGCAGGTAAACAATTCACGGAGGGGTAAAATAATTCACGGAGGGGGGTAAACGATTCACGGAGGGGTCAAATAATTCACGGAGGGGGGTAAACAATTCACGGAGGGGTGAAATAATTCACGGAGGGGGGTAAACAATTCACGGAGGGGTAAAATAATTCACGGAGGGGGGTAAATAATTCACGGAGGGGTGAAATAATTCACGGAGCAGGGTAAACAAATCACGGAGGGGTAAAATAATTCACGGAGGGGGGTAAACAATTCCCGGAGGGGTAAAATAATTCACGGAGGGGGGTAAACAATTCACGCAGTGGTCAAATGATCCACGGAGGGGGGTAAACAATTCACGGAGGGGTAAAATAATTCACGGAGGGGGGTAAATAATTCACGGAGGGGTGAAATAATTCACGGAGCGGGGTAAACAATTCACGGATGGGTAAAATAATTCACGGAGGGGGGTAATTAATTCACGGAGGGGTCAAATAATTCACGGAGGGGGGTAAACAATTCACGCAGGGGTCAAATAATTCACGGAGGGGGGTAAACAATTCACGGAGGGGTCAAATAATTCACGGAGGGGGGTAAACAATTCACGCAGGGGTCAAAAAATTCACGGAGGGGGGTAAACAATTCACGCAGGGGTCAAATAATTCACGGAGGGGGGTAAACAATTCACGGAGGGGTCAAATAATTCACGGAGGGGGGTAAATAATTCACGGAGGGGTGAAATAATTCACGGAGGGGGGTAAACAACTCACAGAGGGGTAAAATAATTCACGGAGGGGGGTAATTAATTCACGGAGGGGTCAAATAATTCACGGAGGGGGGTAAACAATTCACGCAGGGGTCAAATAATTCACGGAGGGGGGTAAACAATTCACGGAGGGGTCAAATAATTCACGGAGGGGGGTAAACAATTCACGCAGGGGTCAAATAATTCACGGAGGGGGGTAAACAATTCACGGAGGGGTAAAATAATTCACGGAGGGGGGTAAACAATTCACGCAGGGGTCAAATAATTCACGGAGGGGGGTAAACAATTCACGGAGGGGTCAAATAATTCACGGAGGGGGGTAAACAATTCACGGAGGGGTGAGATAATTCACGGAGGGGGGTAAACAATTCACGGAGGGGTAAAATAATTCACGGAGGGGGGTAAATAATTCACGGAGGGGTAAAATAATTCACGGAGGGGGGTAAATAATTCACGGAGGGGTAAAATAATTCACGGAGGGGGGTAAATAATTCACAGAGGGGTGAAATAATTCAAGGGGCGGGGTAAACAATTCACGGAGGGGTAGAATAATTCACGGAGGGGGGTACTTAATTCACGGAGGGGTAAAATAATTCACGGAGGGGGGTAAAGAATTCACGCAGGGGTCAAATAATTCACGGAGGGGGGTAAATAATTCACGGAGGGGTGAAATAATTCACGGAGGGGAGTAAATGATTCACGGAGGGGTAAAATGATTCACGGAGGGGGGTAAATAATTCACGCAGGGGTCAAATAATTCACGGAGGGGGGTAAACAATTCACGGAGGGGTAAAATAATTCACGGAGGGGGGTAAATAATTCACGGAGGGGTCAAATAATTCACGGAGGGGGGTAAATAATTCACACAGGGGTGAAATAATTCACGGAGGGGGGTAAATAATTCACAGAGGGGTCAAATAATTCACGGAGGGGGGTAAACAATTCACGGAGGGATAAAATAATTCACGGAGGGGGGTAAATAATTCACGGAGGGGTCAAATAATTCACGGAGAGGGGTAAATAATTCACGGAGGGGTCAAATAATTCACGGAGGGGGGTAAATAATTCACGGAGGGGTAAAATAATTCACGGAGGGGGGTACACAATTCACGGAGGGGTGAAATAATTCACGGAGGGGGGTAAATAATTCACGGAGGGGTGAAATAATTCACGGAGGGGGGTAAACAATTCACGGAGGGGTCAAATAATTCACGGAGGGGGGTAAATAATTCACAGAGGGGTCAAATAATTCACGGAGGGGGGTAAACAATTCACGGAGGGGTCAAACAATTCACGGAGGGGGGTAAACAATTCACGGAGGGGTCAAATAATTCACGGAGGGGGGTAAATAATTCACGGAGGGGTCAAATAATTCACGGAGGGGGGTAAATAATTCACGGAGGGGTGAAATAATTCACGCAGGGGGGTAAACAATTCACAGAGGGGTAAAATATATCACGGAGGGGGGTAAATAATTCACGGAGGGGTAAAATAATTCACGGAGGGGGGTAAACAATTCACGCAGGGGTCAAATAATTCACGGAGGGGGGTAATTGATTCACGGAGGGGTCAAATAATTCACGGAGCGGGGTAAACAATTCACGGAGGGGTAAAATAATTCACGGAGGGGGGTACTTAATTCACGGAGGGGTAAAATAATTCACGGAGGGGGGTAAAGAATTCACGCAGGGGTCAAATAATTCACGGAGGGGGGTAAATAATTCACGGAGGGGTGAAATAATTCACGGAGGGGGGTAAATGATTCACGGAGGGGTAAAATAATTCACGGAGGGGGGTAAATAATTCACGCAGGGGTCAAATAATTCACGGAGGGGGGTAAACAATTCACGGAGGGGTAAAATAATTCACGGAGGGGGGTAAATAATTCACAGAGGGGTCAAATAATTCACGGAGGGGGGTAAATAATTCACACAGGGGTGAAATAATTCACGGAGGGGGGTAAATAATTGACAGAGGGGTCAAATAATTCACGGAGGGGGGTAAACAATTCACGGAGGGATAAAATAATTCACGGAGGGGGGTAAATAATTCACGGAGGGGTCAAATAATTCACGGAGGGGGGTAAATAATTCACGGAGGGGTCAAATAATTCACGGAGGGGGGTAAATAATTCACGGAGGGGTAAAATAATTCACGGAGGGGGGTACACAATTCACGGAGGGGGGTAAATAATTCACGGAGGGGGGTAAATAATTCACGGAGGGGTGAAATAATTCACGGAGGGGGGTAAACAATTCACTGAGGGGTCAAATAATTCACGGAGGGGGGTAAATAATTCACAGAGGGGTCAAATAATTCACGGAGGGGGGCAAACAATTCACGGAGGGGTCAAACAATTCACGGAGGGGGGTAAACAATTCACGGAGGGGTCAAATAATTCACGGAGGGGGGTAAATAATTCACGGAGGGGTCAAATAATTCACGGAGGGGGGTAAATAATTCACGGAGGGGTCAAATAATTCACGGAGGGGGGTAAATAATTCACGGAGGGGTGAAATAATTCACGGAGGGGGGTAAATGATTCACGGAGGGGTAAAATAATTCACGGAGGGGGGTAAATAATTCACGCAGGGGTCAAATAATTCACGGAGGGGGGTAAATAATTCACAGAGGGGTAAAATAATTCACGGAGGGGGTAAACAATTCACGGAGGGGTGAAATAATTCACGGAGGGGGGTAAATAATTCACAGAGGGGGCAAATAATTCACGGAGGGGGGTAAACAATTCACGGAGGGATAAAATAATTCACGGAGGGGGGTAAATAATTCACGGAGGGGTCAAATAATTCACGGAGGGGGGTAAATAATTCACGGAGGGGTAAAATAATTCACGGAGGGGGGTACACAATTCACGGAGGGGTGAAATAATTCACGGAGGGGGGTAAATAATTCACGGAGGGGTGAAATAATTCACGGAGGGGGGTAAACAATTCACGGAGGGGTCAAATAATTCACGGAGGGGGGTAAATAATTCACGGAGGGGTCAAAAAATTCACGGAGGGGGGTAAACAATTCACGGAGGGGTCAAATAATTCACGGAGGGGGGTAAATAATTCACAGAGGGGTCAAATAATTCACGGAGGGGGGCAAACAATTCACGGAGGGATAAAATAATTCACGGAGGGGGGTAAATAATTCACGGAGGGGTCAAATAATTCACGGAGGGGGGTAAAGAATTCACGGAGGGGTCAAATAATTCACGGAGGGGGGTAAAGAATTCACGGAGGGGTCAAATAATTCACGGAGGGGGGTAAATAATTCACGGAGGGGTGAAATAATTCACGGAGGGGGGTAAACAATTCACAGAGGGGTAAAATATATCACGGAGGGGGGTAAGTAATTCACGGAGGGGTAAAATAATTCACGGAGGGGGGTAAACAATTCACGCAGGGGTCAAATAATTCACGGAGGGGGGTAATTGATTCACGGAGGGGTAAAAAAATTCACGGAGGGGGGTAAATAATTCACCGAGGGGTAAAATAATTCACGGAGGGGGGTAAATAATTCACAGAGGGGTCAAATAATTCACGGAGGGGGGTAAACAATTCACGGAGGGGTCAAATAATTCACGGAGGGGGGTAAATAATTCACGGAGGGGTGAAATAATTCACGGAGGGGGGTAAATAATTCACAGAGGGGTCAAAGAATTCACGGAGGGGGGTAAACAATTCACGGAGCGGTCAAATAATTCACGGAGGGGGGTAAATAATTCACGGAGGGGTGAAATAATTCACGGAGGGGGGTAAATAATTCACGGAGGGGTGAAATAATTCACGGAGGGGGGTAAATAATTCACGGAGGGGTCAAATAATTCACGGAGGGGGGTAAATAATTCACGGAGGGGTAAAATAATTCACGGAGGGGGGTAAACAATTCACGGAGGGGGCAAATAATTCACGGAGGGGGGTAAACAATTCACGGAGGGGTAAAATAATTCACGGAGGGGGGTAAATAATTCACGGAGGGGTCAAATAATTCACGGAGGGGGGTAAATAATTCACTGAGGGGTCAAATATTTCACGGAGGGGGGTAAACAATTCACGGAGGGGTAAAATAATTCACGGAGGGGTGAAATAATTCACGGAGGGGGGTAAATAGGTCACGGAGGGGTCAAATAATTCACGGAGGGGGGTAAACAATTCACGCAGGGGTCAAATAATTCACGGGAGGGGGTAAATCATTCACGGAGGGGTAAAATAATTCACGGAGGGGGGTAAACAATTCACGGAGGGGTAAAATAATTCACGGAGGGGGGTAAATAATTCACGGAGGGGTAAAATAATTCACGGAGGGGGGTAAATAATTCACGGAGGGGTAAAATAATTCACGGAGGGGGGTAAATAATTCACGGAGGGGTCAAATAATTCACGGAGGGGGGTAAATAATTCACGGAGGGGTCAAATAATTCACGGAGGGGGGTAAATAATTCACGGAGGGGTAAAATAATTCACGGAGGGGGGTAAATAATTCACGCAGGGGTCAAATAATTCACGGAGGGGGGTAAACAATTCACGGAGGGGTCAAATAATTCACGGAGGGGGGTAAACAATTCACGGAGGGGTCAAATAATTCACGGAGGTGGGTAAACAATTCACGCAGCAGTCAAATAATTCACGGAGGGGGGTAAACAATTCACGCAGGGGTCAAATGATTCACGGAGGGGGGTAAACAATTCACGGAGGAGTAAAATAAATCACGGAGGGGGGTAAATAATTCACGGAGGGGTAAAATAATTCACGGAGGGGGGTAAATAATTCACGGAGGGGTGAAATCATTCACGGAGGGGGGTAAACAATGCACGGAGGGGTGAAATAATTCACGGAGGGGGGTAAATAATTCACGGAGGGGTGAAAGAATTCACGGAGGGGGGTAAACAATTCACGGAGGGGGGTAAATAATTCACGGAGGGGTCAAATAATTCACGGAGGGGGGTAAATAATTCACTGAGGGGTCAAATATTTCACGGAGGGGGGTAAACAATTCACGGAGGGGTAAAATAATTCACGGAGGGGTGAAATAATTCAAGGAGGGGGGTAAATAATTCACGGAGGGGTCAAATAATTCACGGAGGGGGGTAAACAATTCACGCAGGGGTCAAGTAATTCACGGGAGGGGGTAAATCATTCACGGAGGGGTAAAATAATTCACGGAGGGGGGTAAACAATTCAGGGAGGGGTAAAATAATTCACGGAGGGGGGTAAATAATTCACGGAGGGGTAAAATAATTCACGGAGGGGGGTAAATAATTCACGGAGGGGTAAAATAATTCACGGAGGGGGGTAAATAATTCGAGGAGGGGTCAAATAATTCACGGAGGGGGGTAAATAATTCACGGAGGGGTCAAATAATTCACGGAGGGGGGTAAATAATTCACGGAGGGGTAAAATAATTCACGGAGGGGGGTAAATAATTCACGCAGGGGTCAAATAATTCACGGAGGGGGGTAAACAATTCACGGAGGGGTCAAATAATTCACGGAGGGGGGTAAACAATTCACGGAGGGGTCAAATAATTCACGGAGGTGGGTAAACAATTCACGCAGCAGTCAAATAATTCACGGAGGGGGGTAAACAATTCACGCAGGGGTCAAATAATTCACGGAGGGGGGTAAACAATTCACGGAGGGGTAAAATAATTCACGGAGGGGGGTAAATAATTCACGGAGGGGTAAAATAATTCACGGAGGGGGGTAAATAATTCACGGAGGGGTGAAATCATTCACGGAGGGGGGTAAACAATGCACGGAGGGGTGAAATAATTCACGGAGGGGGGTAAATAATTCACGGAGGGGTGAAAGAATTCACGGAGGGGGGTAAACAATTTACCCAGGGGTCAAATAATTCACGGAGGGGTAAGATAATTCACGGAGGGGGGTAAATAATTCACGGAGGGGTAAAATAATTCACGGAGGGGGGTAAATAATTTACGCAGGGGTCAAATAATTCACGGAGGGGGGTAAATAATTCACAGAGGGGTCAAATAATTCACGGAGGGGTAAAATAATTCACGGAGGGGGGTAAATAATTCACCGAGGGGTCAAATAATTCACGGAGGGGGGTAAATAATTCACATAGGGGTCAAATAATTCACGGAGGGGGGTAAACAATTCACGGAGGAGTCAAATAATTCACGGAGGGGGGTAAACAATTCACGGAGGGGTCAAATAATTCACGGAGGTGGGTAAACAATTCACGCAGCAGTCAAATAATTCACGGAGGGGGGTAAACAATTCACGCAGGGGTCAAATAATTCACGGAGGGGGGTAAACAATTCACGGAGGGGTAAAATAATTCACGGAGGGGGGTAAATAATTCACGGAGGGGTAAAATAATTCACGGAGGGGGGTAAATAATTCACGGAGGGGTGAAATCATTCACGGAGGGGGGTAAACAATGCACGGAGGGGTGAAATAATTCACGGAGGGGGGTAAATAATTCACGGAGGGGTGAAAGAATTCACGGAGGGGGGTAGACAATTCACGGAGGGGGGTAAATAATTCACGGAGGGGTCAAATAATTCACGGAGGGGGGTAAATAATTCACTGAGGGGTCAAATATTTCACGGAGGGGGGTAAACAATTCACGGAGGGGTAAAATAATTCACGGAGGGGTGAAATAATTCACGGAGGGGTAAAATAATTCACGGAGGGGGGTAAACAATTCACGGAGGGGGCAAATAATTCACGGAGGGGGGTAAACAATTCACGGAGGGGTAAAATAATTCACGGAGGGGGGTAAATAATTCACGGAGGGGTCAAATAATTCACGGAGGGGGGTAAATAATTCACTGAGGGGTCAAATATTTCACGGAGGGGGGTAAACAATTCACGGAGGGGTAAAATAATTCACGGAGGGGTGAAATAATTCACGGAGGGGGGTAAATAGGTCACGGAGGGGTCAAATAATTCACGGAGGGGGGTAAACAATTCACGCAGGGGTCAAATAATTCACGGGAGGGGGTAAATCATTCACGGAGGGGTAAAATAATTCACGGAGGGGGGTAAACAATTCACGGAGGGGTAAAATAATTCACGGAGGGGGGTAAATAATTCACGGAGGGGTAAAATAATTCACGGAGGGGGGTAAATAATTCACGGAGGGGTAAAATAATTCACGGAGGGGGGTAAATAATTCACGGAGGGGTCAAATAATTCACGGAGGGGGGTAAATAATTCACGGAGGGGTCAAATAATTCACGGAGGGGGGTAAATAATTCACGGAGGGGTAAAATAATTCACGGAGGGGGGTAAATAATTCACGCAGGGGTCAAATAATTCACGGAGGGGGGTAAACAATTCACGGAGGGGTCAAATAATTCACGGAGGGGGGTAAACAATTCACGGAGGGGTCAAATAATTCACGGAGGTGGGTAAACAATTCACGCAGCAGTCAAATAATTCACGGAGGGGGGTAAACAATTCACGCAGGGGTCAAATAATTCACGGAGGGGGGTAAACAATTCACGGAGGGGTAAAATAATTCACGGAGGGGGGTAAATAATTCACGGAGGGGTAAAATAATTCACGGAGGGGGGTAAATAATTCACGGAGGGGTGAAATCATTCACGGAGGGGGGTAAACAATGCACGGAGGGGTGAAATAATTCACGGAGGGGGGTAAATAATTCACGGAGGGGTGAAAGAATTCACGGAGGGGGGTAAACAATTCACGGAGGGGGGTAAATAATTCACGGAGGGGTCAAATAATTCACGGAGGGGGGTAAATAATTCACTGAGGGGTCAAATATTTCACGGAGGGGGGTAAACAATTCACGGAGGGGTAAAATAATTCACGGAGGGGTGAAATAATTCACGGAGGGGGGTAAATAATTCACGGAGGGGTCAAATAATTCACGGAGGGGGGTAAACAATTCACGCAGGGGTCAAATAATTCACGGGAGGGGGTAAATCATTCACGGAGGGGTAAAATAATTCACGGAGGGGGGTAAACAATTCAGGGAGGGGTAAAATAATTCACGGAGGGGGGTAAATAATTCACGGAGGGGTAAAATAATTCACGGAGGGGGGTAAAGAATTCACGGAGGGGTAAAATAATTCACGGAGGGGGGTAAATAATTCACGGAGGGGTCAAATAATTCACGGAGGGGGGTAAATAATTCACGGAGGGGTCAAATAATTCACGGAGGGGGGTAAATAATTCACGGAGGGGTAAAATAATTCACGGAGGGGGGTAAATAATTCACGCAGGGGTCAAATAATTCACGGAGGGGGGTAAACAATTCACGGAGGGGTCAAATAATTCACGGAGGGGGGTAAACAATTCACGGAGGGGTCAAATAATTCACGGAGGTGGGTAAACAATTCACGCAGGGGTCAAATAATTCACGGAGGGGGGTAAACAATTCACGGAGGGGTAAAATAATTCACGGAGGGGGGTAAATAATTCACGGAGGGGTAAAATAATTCACGGAGGGGGGTAAATAATTCACGGAGGGGTGAAATCATTCACGGAGGGGGGTAAACAATGCACGGAGGGGTGAAATAATTCACGGAGGGGGGTAAATAATTCACGGAGGGGTGAAAGAATTCACGGAGGGGGGTAAACAATTTACCCAGGGGTCAAATAATTCACGGAGGGGTAAGATAATTCACGGAGGGGGGTAAATAATTCACGGAGGGGTAAAATAATTCACGGAGGGGGGTAAATAATTTACGCAGGGGTCAAATAATTCACGGAGGGGGGTAAATAATTCACAGAGGGGTCAAATAATTCACGGAGGGGTAAAATAATTCACGGAGGGGGGTAAATAATTCACCGAGGGGTCAAATAATTCACGGAGGGGGGTAAATAATTCACATAGGGGTCAAATAATTCACGGAGGGGGGTAAACAATTCACGGAGGAGTCAAATAATTCACGGAGGGGGATAAATAATTCACGGAGGGGTGAAATAATTCACGGAGGGGGGTAAATAATTCACAGAGGGGTCAAAGAATTCACGGTGGGGGGTAAACAATTCACGGAGGGGTCAAATAATTCACGGAGGGGGGTAAACAATTCACGCAGCGGTCAAATAATTCACGGAGGGGGTAAATAATTCACGGAGGGGTAAAATAATTCACGGAGGGGGGTAAATAATTCACGGAGGGGTAAAAAAATTCACGGAGGGGGGTAAATAATTCACGGAGGGGTAAAATAATTCACGGAGGGGGGTAAACAATTCACGGAGGGGTAAAATAATTCACCGAGGGGGGTAAACAATTCACGGAGGGGTCAAATAATTCACGGAGGGGGGTAAACAATTCACGGAGGGGTCAAATAATTCACGGAGGGGGGTAAATAATTCACGGAGGGGTCAAATAATTCACGGAGGGGGGTAAATAATTCACGGAGGGGTGAAATAATTCACGGAGGGGGGTAAACAATTCACAGAGGGGTAAAATAATTCACGGAGGGGGGTAAATAATTCACGGAGGGGTAAAATAATTCACGGAGGGGGGTAAACAATTCACGCAGGGGTCAAATAATTCACGGAGGGGGGTAAATAATTCACGGAGGGGTAAAATAATTCACGGAGGGGGGTAAACAATTCACAGAGGGGTAAAATAATTCACGGAGGGGGGTAAACAATTCACGGAGGGGTCAAATAATTCACGGAGGGGGGTAAACAATTCACGGAGGGGTCAAATAATTCACGGAGGGGGGTAAAAAAATTCACGGAGGGGTCAAATAATTCACGGAGGGGGGTAAATAATTCACGGAGGGGTCAAATAATTCACGGAGGGGGGTAAACAATTCACGCAGGGGTCAAATAATTCACGGGAGGGGGTAAAAAATTCACAGAGGGGTAAAACAATTCACGGAGGGGGGTAAATAATTCACGGAGGGGTAAAATAATTCACGGAGGGGGGTAAATAATTCACGGAGGGGTAAAATAATTCACGGAGGGGGGTAAATAATTCACACAGGGGTAAAATAATTCACGGAGGGGGGTAAATAATTCACGGAGGGGTCAAATAATTCACGGAGGGGGGTAAATAATTCACGGAGGGGTCAAATAATTCACGGAGGGGGGTAAATAATTCACGGAGGGGTAAAATAATTCACGGAGGGGGGTAAATAATTCACGCAGGGGTCAAATAATTCACGGAAAGGGGTAAATAATTCACGGAGGGGTCAAATAATTCACGGAGGGGGGTAAACAATTCACGGAGGGGTCAAATAATTCACGGAGGGGGGTAAACAATTCACGCAGCAGTCAAATAATTCACGGAGGGGGGTAAACAATTCACGCAGCAGTCAAATAATTCACGGAGGGGGGTAAACAATTCACGGAGGGGTCAAATAATTCACGGAGGGGGGTAAACAATTCACGGAGGGGTAAAATAATTCACGGAGGGGGGTAAATAATTCACGGAGGGGTAAAATAATTCACGGAGGGGGGTAAATAATTCACGGAGGGGTGAAATAATTCACGGAGCGGGGTAAACAATTCACGGAGGGGTGAAATAATTCACGGAGGGGGGTAAATAATTCACGGAGGGGTCAAAGAATTCACGGAGGGGGGTAAACAATTCACCCAGGGGTCAAATAATTCACGGAGGGGGGTAAATAATTCACGGAGGGGTAAGATAATTCACGGAGGGGGGTAAATAATTCACGGAGGGGTAAAATAATTCACGGAGGGGGGTAAACAATTCACGGAGGGGTCAAATAATTCACGGAGGGGGGTAAACAATTCACGGAGGGGTAAAATGATTCACGGAGGGGGGTAAATAATTCACGGAGGGGTCAAATAATTCACGGAGGGGGGTAAACAATTAACGGAGGGGTAAAATAATTCACGGAGGGGGGTAAATAATTCATAAAGGGGTAAAATAATTCACGGAGGGGGGTAAATAATTCACGGAGGGGTCAAATAATTCACGGAGGGGGGTCAAATAATTCACGGAGGGGTAAAATAATTCACGGAGGGGGGTAAACAATTCACGGAGGGGTAAAATAATTCACGGAGGGGGGTAAATAATTCACGGAGGGGTAAAATAATTCACGGAGGGGGGTAAACAATCAACGGAGGGGTCAAATAATTCACGGAGGGGGGTAAACAATTCACGGAGGGGTCAAATAATTCACGGAGGGGGGTAAATAATTCACAGAGGGGTCAAATAATTCACGGAGGGGGGTAAACAATTCACGGAGGGGTAAAATAATTCACGGAGGGGGGTAAATAATTCACGGAGGGGTGAAATAATTCACGGAGCGGGGTAAACAATTCACGGAGGGCCCAAATAATTCACGGAGGGGGGTAAACAATTCACAGGGAGACAAGGAGACCTGAATTCTGTCATTTAGGAAAGCTCTAGTGTCTCAGCACAGTAGGTTGTCTCACTCCCCTCATCCTGGAGCAAGTGGAGGGAAAGGACAAACCAAACCCTGTTCAGGACACTACAATCTGAGAAAGACAGGTGACTTCTTCGAATGTCTAACCAAAATCATCACGGCAATGTTGTTTGCAACTGCAACAGATGGATGCAAGAAACACAGCCTAGAAGCCTAACAGCTGGTGGCCATACAGTGTTGTGTTAGGCTACGCTGCCCAGCTGCCTCCATGAATGTGATGTCTCTGGCGGTGAGCATAATTTGACGTCTCGTGCCCCTCTTTGCTGTGCTGAACTACATCGCCAACCACACACCCACGGCAGGAAAAGAGGAAAAACTTGAAATTTCGGAAGCTTGGGTCTCAGAATCAGGAGTTTCGCTGCAGACCTTATTCAAGCTGTACGAGCTTTCTGCTGGAGTTTGGGGTGGTGCGCACGATTGAAAGGTGCGCACATTCGACCCCTTGGCCATTTTTGTGCGTAGTACTCACAACCACAACACAAAAAGACAGAATCAAAATCACGTAAACAATTCACCTGTGCAGAGCACGCGGAGTGCATGGGCTGGGGAAAGGGGGGAAACTGAAGCCCTGGGGTGGGCTGGGCCACAGGGAGACCCGGAAACCCTCGCTAACCGCCACCCCCCGGTGGAGCCCACCCTGTACCATCGTGGCTCCCCGACGGGGCGCGTGATCCCGCGACCCAGCCGCCGCGGCTGGACTGGGCCGCCCCCCAGATTGCGTGTCCCCCCCCTGGTTTCAGCCCCACACCACGGTGAGGTCACGCGCCCCTGGGCAGCCGTGGGGGTATCACATCACATCACATCACATCACATGACATGACATGACATGACATGACATGACATGACATGACATGACATGACATGACATGACATCACATCACATCACACCACATCACATCACATCACATCACATCACATCACATCACATCACATCACATCACATCACATCACATCACATCACATCACATCACATCACATCACATCACATCACATGACATCACATGACATCACATGACATGACATCACATCACATCACATCACATCACATCACATCACATCACATCACATCACATCACATCACATCACATCACATCACATCACATCACATCACATCACATCACATCACATCACATCACAAATGTGTCCATGACTCAATGAAACTACTGTACTACTTACTGTACTGGCAAATTCATCTCGAAATCCCTGGCTGGCACCCTCATAATCACCGATTCCCTCATCCTTCCTCCCTGAATCAGGACATATTATCTGGAAATGAAGCAAGGTGTAGAAGGGGGGTGTACAAACAAGGACAACTCAATAGTTGCAAATGTGGGGAGAGGGGGGGGGGCGGGACAGCTCTGCTCAGTGATTGTGTCCTCTGTGTCCTTTTCTGGGTTTTTCCCTAACCAAAGCCTTGAGAAAGCCGAAGCAGGAGGGGTTGCCAGCAGGGGAGGGACCGAGAGGCTCGTAGGGGTGCCTAATCTTTTAGGTAGGACAATGTACCCCTCAGCCTCGCTCTCCTTGACTCTCTGGTGCTTGGGCGTCCTCTCGGGCCCCCCACACCCGGCGAAGAACCCCTTGCACCCCACCCAGGCACCAACCCTGCAGACAGTGTCGTTTAACTGACAGAAAAAAAATGCCATGTGGAAAATAGCAGGCGCACCTGCAAAAAAAATTGTTTTTGGCAGAAGAGACACTGCTGCGGGCCCCCGTTTCATTGAAAAAAAGAGGGGAAGAGTCGAGAGCGGGGAGAGGGGGGTAGACCGTAGACGGTAGACAATGGAAAAATTGGGTCCCCCACACTAAATGGGGGACCCCACTGAAATCGGGGGGGTGAAGCAAAGCATAATGCCCCTCCAGGCAGACACACAAAGAATGCAAAACACATACACAGAGCAATGTGAAGCAAAACACTGAACGTACAATCACATGTGCTTCCATGACCCTGCATCGCCTGTCTCCCTGGACTGAGATTCAGGGCTCACATTGCCCTGAAAATACCCCGAAATGTACTAAAAAGCCCCCCAAAACGTACTACAAAACCCCCGGAAATGTACTAAAAGATCCCCTGAAATGCACTAAAAAACCCCCCCCCAAATGTACTAAAAAAACCCCCCTAACTGTACTAAAAAACCCCCTAACTGTACTAAAAAACCCCCCTAGCTGTACTAAAAAACCCCCCGAAATGTACTAAAAAACCCCCCGAAATGTACTAAAACTCCTTTGTACCAACAACCAACAAACAAATTGCAATCACAAAAAGACTGGCAACGCGATATCCTGAACTAGCCCCTTTATCTGCTTTGGGGCACATCAACAGCCACATTCAAATATGCACATCCCGAACTAGCCCCTTTATCTGCATTGGGGCACATCAGCAACCACATTCAAATATCCACGGCCCAAACTAGCCCCTTTATCTGCGTTGGGGCACATCAGCAGCCAAATTCCACTACCGTGCGTCGCACGGTATTTTAACACTTGTCACAATCCTGGATACATCATTCTCTGAAAGCAAAGCAAGGTGCAGAACGGGGCATGAGACACGGAAGAGGGGGACAACAAGCAGTGGGGCAAACTTTCCGCGATTCTGGCATTCTTGCAAAAAGGGGGGCAGGGGCAAAAATTATTTTATTTTTGCGATTTTTTTTGGGGAACCCATTTTTGCGTAAGGCGTGAAGCCAATAATTAATTTTTTTGCGTTTTTTTTTGCGGACAGGGTGGGGGGGGGGGGGAGAAAAGCCTGATGGGGGGTTTCGGGTTGAGCGTTGGGGTAGCCCACCAGCAAAAATGACCCTGTTGTTATTCACATACCTAGTTCATGCCTACGGTCATGGTCTGCAAAGGAAGCAAGGTGCAGAATTGGGCAAGACAAAAGGGGGGGGAGCCAAGTCTGATGTGGGGGGCAAAGCACAAGTGTGATATTGGGGGGGGGGGGCAAAGGCCTATCATGGGGGGCTTGGGGGGTTGGGGGTTGGGGGTGATGGCCCATAAAAGTCTGAAGTCTGAAGTCTGATAGCCCATTGGGTTACTATACCCATAGCTGTTGTACCGACTAGGCACTTTTCTCTCTAGTCGTCCCCTACTCCCCCCCACTCGCGCGGTGCCGCCGTTGTGTGTCCCGATTTTTTGCCCGCCTCCCATCCCTGCCCCTCCCCACCCGGTTCACCACTATTGGCAGTGGGTCTCCCATGCACGGCATGTGATGCTTAGAATCACGGCCGCCCCAACGCCGGAGCTGAGGATACATGTGCGGATGGACGGAGTGGCACGTTTCAAGTATCCATGCCGGTGCCTGGCGCAAAAGTGCCCGGGGCACCCCAAGAAAAGCCCCATCTGCATGGCCCTTCACGCTGCCGTTGCATTGCCGTAGTAGTTGCAATTGAGATCAAAGGGATCTTTGCCTCAAGCATTGGTGTATCAAAAACTTACTAGACAGTTCAGATGCTAGAAAACTTTTACAACTCTTTCGCATTGCTTGGATCGTACTATAAAACACTTCCCTTCAATTGGGATGTTGCCCCGTTGTAGTTCATGAATTGTTGAGGAATTTCTTGAAAGAAATCTTTCGTTGACTTGACCCCCATGCAACGGTCAACGGTATGAAATGGTTGGTCAATGACTCAAGAATGTGTGAGTTTCAGAAGGCCAAAGGCCTAGCAATTCCTCATAAGTCCCAAAAAACCCCGAAAGCCCGGAAAAGCCCTGAAAATGCTCGCCTTTGGGTTTTTGAATGGCACCTAAGATTTTGGCAACGAGTTTTTGCAAACCCTTCTAACGCGCTCTGCATGTGTTTGGATGGCCGTTTGGTGACAATGCGGGTACTCTAGCACCCATGGGACGCATGTGGCAGCTCCTAGGGCCATGTAGTCCAAGCCATGACCCGCCTGAAAGCGCCGAAACGGTTGATGCTAAGTCTCTTGATTGGCTTTTGGCTTCGCTTGTGTGTCCATTCACACCCAAGTCCTATTCCTTTTGTGTTTCCAATATGGACCCCCTAACGAATTCTAACCAACGGTGGGTCCCGTGTCCTATAGTCCCCATTTCCAAGACTGGCCCCCAGATGGGCGCTAGGCCCCTGTCTCAGAACATACACCGTATGCATAGTGGTATGGTTCGTTGTTCGCACCGCTCCACTAGTAACGTCATGGCGGGGAGGTTGCACATGCGATGGGCTACCAAGGGTCCTTTGTTGGTCACCATTGAAACATTCCAAGGGCGAGCCGAGGCCGGGCCCGTAGTTTGGTCCCCATGGGTGGCCGTAGATATCGCTGGTCCCCGCTTGCTCTTGCAACCACTCTTGCACGTCAATGGGGGCCACTTGGCAGTGTTCCAATAAATTCGCACAGGGGCAGTAAGGCCTAGAGGTGGAACAATATTCAAGTGAGAATTGCTTGCCAATACTGTGTGGTCGCTGCATCACCCGCCACATTGATCGCGCCGATCCATTGGAGAGGTGTGACTCGGATAGTGGTCGCAGCCATTGGGACTAGGCGCTTAGTCCCTAGTGTCTGCGCATATAGGTGGTGTATTCCGTCACCACAACGCCCACCCTCGTGGTGAGTGTGCAAGGCACCTACAACAACCTCGAAATTTGGCACCACCCAATGGACGCCTTGCTACAGCGCCAACTGCCGAGCACAGAGCAACGATGTTATGGCCTCATACTCCGAAGACGCCCCCACACCCGAGGCGACCCTAGTGTTGTACCGACTAGGCAATTTTCTCTCTAGTCGTCCCCTACTCCCCCCCACTCGCGCGGTGCCGCCGTTGTGTGTCCCGATTTTTTGCCCGCCTCCCATCCCTGCCCCTCCCCACCCATCGTTTTCTTTTGGGTACGTGTCCCTGTAGCTGAGGCTCGTGCTTGGTTGCAGCCATTGTCTTAGGTTTTCCGCGCTTTTTTGTGAGGTTCATCGGTGCTTGTTGCTCCCTCTCTTTCAGATTTGTGTTTGGCGACAAACCTTTGGCAGACCAAGATGCCCACTCCAACTAGGGGGGAGTCCCAGACGCCGCCGCCTCACGAGTCTGCTTCGCCCGGCCCTCCCCCTTTCAGAGCAATTTTCCGGTTGCCCCCCACCCGACCAAGCCAACGAGACACCCCTCCGTGCTGGTGAGTTTCTAGAGGCAAAGATGGTGCCGAAGAAACTTCTATTGCCTCCGGCAAGGTATCTAGAAGGGAGATCGTGGCAACAAAAAAAGTGCAACCAAGTTTTGCCCACCATGGTGCTAACAGGCCGAATAAGCAGCACTCACATGGCCTAGGTGGTGCCACAGGGCTCCCCGTGGCCCCCTGTGGCTTTATATGTACTCCAATTGTCAACAAATGATCACCCACCGACGGCCCAAGTGCGCGCTGTGTTGTTACAGACCACGATGAAATTGCGATTGGCAGGCAAGCCCATGCCAGCTTCAAAATGCCCACATCCACCGGTGCAGAATGGCCCCTCACCTGTGGGACGGCCCGATGGAATTCCTTGACTGGGGCTCAGCCCCTGGGCGCTTCCACATGTAGCTTGAGCACCCACGTAGGGCCCCGCGCGTAGCAGGTGCAAGGCCAAATAGGGGACTTCGCGGGCCTTGAGTTGTGGTCGTCGGCCAGCGCGACACCTTCCCTATGAACGGGGTATCTGGGAACAAAAAACGACAGCATATGGAGATAGGGGTTCTCGACCATGTGTTGTCACAATCACTTAAGGTGTCGCTAGACCAAACCAAGGCTGAGGAGGGCATCATCAAGCCCCGATCGGGGCTAGGGGGCACTATGACGTGGGCTTTGCGAGAATTGGAAATGCACCAGGAGAAGGAGAGGTAGGAAATCCCAAGGGCGGCTCCCAAATAAGGCCACTGTAGGAGGGGGAGATTGCTACCCCATCGCAAGTGCATAATACACTACACGCATCATGCGGTCACACACACATCCCTCCAGTTTGACATTACCCGTATGCAAGGCATGCGGGCCATTGCAATTTGGTAACAACCCCTTCACCACACCACACCACGCCACACCACACAACATCACACCCTAGGTAATCACGAGCCGTACCCATAGGTTGGATGCCCGGTCTAAAGCCCACACGAGAGGACCCGGGCTCCGCCCTTGGACATTGCACTCACAGTGTCGCGCGTACACATGCGGAGGTGCTAAGCATGAACCCCGGGATCCCGCGCCCCGCTAGTACCAACCGTAGGCTTGGGGAACACGTCACTCACTCCCTACGGACATAGGGCCGAGCGGCCTTCCGTTTGTGCCACCACACAACTCCCACGCCCTCGAAACATTCGCCCCTATGCCCGCGATCCGATGCCCACCCAACCTCCCATGCCGCTAGTGCAGTTGCTGACAACGTGAAGGCCCCAATGCGGGGCTTTGGCGGCGGCGGAGGAACCCAGGTGTGAGACAACTCTCTCACCCCTAAAACCCTAATCGCCCGATCTTCCCGCTGCTGATTTTAACAGCTGCATCCGCGATTTTTCCGCTACTGGGGCCAGTTTCACCATCGATCTTGCTGGATAGTTTCTTTGTTTTTGTGCATTCGCAATGCAAAGCGCGTATCATTCTGTGCACGAATTAATTTCGAACAATAGTGCTGGAATCTGTTTGTCCAAATCCGCAAACTTTTACTTTTTGGGTTTCCGAAAAACTACCAAAATATGGCTACTGAGATCCAAGGCTTACATGTTGTCTCATACATCTCAGGTTCCCTAGATACCTTTTGGAAGACAAGTTATCTCTTGGAGGTGCACCCGTAGAGGCAAGTGTGGAAAACAACAACCAAAGATTGGCTATCTTATGCACCCTCTTGGTGCATCTTCACATGTTGCACATGATGCATAATACGTTTGGGCAGCTTTGTGCAACTTGTTTGAAGACCTTTTGGCGCCTCTTGGTCCCTTTTTGGTATCTAAGAGCTTGGAAAATCGTCTATAATTGGCTACAATGCGCCACAATCCGCCTCAATGCTTTGCATGCCTTCTACCTACATATGGGTCACAATTCAACGAAGATACGTTGGCGGTTTTAAATTTTCAACACATCTACGCACTTGATTTTTTGCGGGCTTTGTAATGCATGCGTGTCACTTTGCTTGTCATTATTGTTAGCAAACATACATAGGATCATTCGGCGTCCATGATACAAAACCTTTGCAAAAATCGTTTATGTGATGCATGCATGTTACTTGAGTGCTACACATATTGTTCATATTCCGTGCAAAAAATCATGCCCCCGTGTGCGCCATGCTTGTGTGTCGATATATCGCATGTTTGTTTGATACATCTACTGATACATTGCAAGTTTCTTCGGTGAGAATGTGTGGGAGACAAGTTCAAATACGTACTTGAACCGAGCTCCTTCATTCCTTCATGTCAAGTGTCGAAGCGTTGATACATGAACCCGAGTGATGCATTGTAAGTCGTAAAGGATATACATAGGATCATTCGCCCTCCATCATACAAAACTATTGAAACAATTGTGATTCTCCATTGACCAAACCTCACAGACTTTTTGATGAATGGCCTTCCGCCCAAATGCACTTCGGGAATGGAGCAAAAAAAGTGTTTCGAAGTCGCGCTTTGCATTGTGACGACAAAAAAGAGATATCAAAATGTTTAATTCATAGGAATTTCAATGCACGCTGACTGTCGCCACACCGAGGGCCAATTACCACAAGAACAAAATGGACGAATGAAGTCTTTTCATAAAATTGCACTCTAGGAGGATTTACAAAAGGGATTGACGAGCTTTGTCATTCTATGAATATAACTGTTGTTCGGCAATAGAGTTTTTGTTGCTTGCTTCACGATAGGGCGGGAGAAACTCTCTTATCTTTCAAACTCTCTAATCTTTCGACCGTTTTCTTTTTGTGGTTTCAAGGAATGCTTCGTAGGGAGCTCCCATACGACTTTTGGGGGTGTGTTGCCGGCTGCTTCACCACATCGGATGCTAAGAGGGTCCTATTATCGCAACACAACCTCCTCCTGGATGCAAACCCTGTCTTGTTGCCCAATGGTGTACGCCAAGAGCGGTTGCATGATGTGTTTTGGTGGGCCCCACGCCTGGTTGGATAGGATACCCTGTCGCAAGCCGTTAATCCGCTCCTTTTAAGGCCTACCATCCCCTGCCGCCGCACCAAACCAGTGGGCCACTAGCTGAGCAACATACCCCGTAACTGCAGACCGAGACCGCACTCCACTTGGGGGTCATCGTCCCGCGCCGACGTTCCACAACCGTGCGACGACGGACCGGGCGGCAGGGGTGGATATAGTGCCCCCCCCCCCCCCCCAGCCCCCCACCGATGACGATCACGATTACGATTTACCCGTGTGACTGAACGGCAGTTTTGCCAGCAGTTTGACAACAGGATTGATGGCCAAAAAGAGCGCCAGCGGTTTGGGTCCAACTGGGATGGAACCTAAGACCCCTATTTCCCAAGGCTGTACATATACCACTGTACTACTGCACCAATCTGCCCTCCCTAACAAAAGACACTGCACTGCACAGTGCTTTATGTATCCCAGAAAGAAAGTCCACAGGGTGCAATTATTTCTTGACACCATTTGCCAAAATGGCTTGCAGTTCGGAATCATCTGTGTCTGCACTGCCTGAGCTGGAGCTGTCTCAGTTAGAACTTGAGCAGGAGGCGACCTCACCACTGGACGAGGCTCCAGAGGACCTACCCAATGAGTCTGCAGCAGGCGCATTGGCAGCCATGCAAATTTCCTGCAGGGCATTGTCATCCCCACTGTCATCACAGGTTTGTACAACAAGAAACACACATACATGTCAAGCGAAGAAGGTGCAAATCGTAATCGTCATTCCGTCATCACTGCCTCCCGGCTCAACGCCCCCACCCCCGACCCCCACCCCGGTAATGTCGTCACTATTATATCCACCCCTGCCGGGCGGGACACCCCCCCCCCGGCACCTAGCACCCTTTGAATGCTACTATCCCCCACTGGCGCTCTGTAGACACCCCGATACAGCATGGCAACAAGCCGGGAGCGGCACCCCACCCTTGGGGCCCGCTCGCCACACCCCCAATCCCCATTTTCTAAGGCTTGCAATCCCCCCCGTGCCTTGCAACGTTGTGCCGGGAGTGCGTCGTGGAGTGCAAAAACTCAGAGACCCTTGGTGTCGGCCGACGAAGCCCCCCCGCTCCCCCCCACCGCGAGAGGTGGAGTAGGGGTTGGCGCCTTTGCACTAAAACGCCCGGTTTTAGGGAGCGCGGTGGCGTGCTAACGGCAGCGACACCATGCATCCTTGGTTACATTTAACCAAAGGACCCAAAATCTTCTCCGTCAGACCAGCAACACCATACACAACGTGCCCGGCAATGCCGGCGAGCCCCCAAGGGCCCCAGCGCGGGGGTACAACAAGCTACGCGGGCCTAACACCCCAGTACACATATAGCTTGCATATGCCCCATGAGCCGCTGCTAGAGTCCGCCACGCGGCCGGCCAAGCCTGCCTACAACCTGAACCAGCCACAATATAGATGCCCCATGTCAACTGCTTCGGTGCGCTGATCACATCCGAGGGGCTCGAATCAGGTCCCGTGGCCCAAACCAGCCACATGGCCCCATAGGCATGCACACGTTGTGTGTATGCACACTCAATTGGGCCCACGCTGCAATACGCTGTAACATGGTCGGCCTAACAGCCTGCGGACGGAGGCTAGCCATGGCAGTGGAACAACAGGCGATCAGGGTACCCCAAGTTAGGTTAGCGTTAGTGACGCAGTGCATTGGAGAAGTCGAACCTCCCGCTGCCCATAGGCCGTGAGGCAGTGCATTGCATGCGCTCCACTAGACAGTGCCCCAATGCAGTGAGGCAGCGCATTGCAGAAGTTCCACTGCTCACTACCCCCAGGCACTGAGGCGGTGCATTGCAGGAGTTGCACTGCCTACTGCCCCCACGCAGTGAGGCAGTGCATTGCAGGATTTGCACTGCCCGGTGCCCCCAGGCAGTGAGGCAGGGCATTGCAGGAGTTCCAGTGCACACTGGCCCCAAGGAGTGAGGCAGTGCATTGCAAAAGTTCCATTGTCGACTACCCACAGGCAATGAGGCCGTGCACTGCAGAAATTGCACTTTCCATTGCCTCAAGGTAGTGAGACAGTGCATTGCAAAGAATTGCACTGGCCCCTGCCCAGAGACAGTGAGGCATTGCATTCCAAGATTCCCACAGCCCACTGCCCCCACGCAGTGAGGCAGCACATTGTAGGCGTTCCACTGGAGTTGCAGCGCCCGCTGCCCTCAGACAGTGAGGGAGTGCATTGCCGCATTTGCACTACGCACTGCCCCCAGGCAGCGAGGCACTGCATTGCAGGAGCTGCACTGCCCATTGCCCCCAGGCAGTGAGGCCATGCATTGCAAGGGTTGCGCTGCCCATTGTCCCAAGGCAGTGAGGCACTGCGTTGCAGGAGTTGCACTGCCCACTGCCCCCAGCCATTGAGGCAGTGCATTGGAGGGGGTCCATTAGAAGCTGCCCCAATGCAGTGAGGCAGTGCATTGCAGGAGTTCCAGTGCCCACTGCCCTCAGGCACTGAGGCAATGCATTGCAGGAGTTGCACTGCCCAATGCCCCCAGACAGCGAGGCAATGAATTGCAGCAGTTGAACTGCCCGCTGCCCCCAGGCAGCGAGGCAGTGCATTACAGGAGTTGCACTGACCACTGCCCCAAGGCGGAGAAGCACTGCATTACAGTAGTTGCACTGCCCATTGCCCCTACACAATGAGGCAGTGCATTGCAGCAGTTGCGCTGCCCACTGCCTCTAGACAGTGAGGCAGTGCATTGCAGGGGTTGCACTGCCCAATGAGGCAGTGCATTGCAGGAGTTGCACTGCCCACTGCCCCCAAGCAGCGAGGCAATGCATTGCAGGAGTTGCACAGCCCCATGCCCCCGGGCATTGACGCAGCATACTGCACGAGTTCCCCGGGCAGTGAGGCAGTGCATTGCATGAGTTGCACTGCCCACTGCCCACAGGCAGTGAGGCACTGCATTGCACGAGTTGCACTTCCGACTGCCCCCAGGCAGTGGTGCAGTGCATTGCAGGAGTTGCATTGCCCACTGCCCCCACGCAGTGAGGCAGCATAATGCACGAGTTCCCCGGGCAGTGAGGCAGTGCATTGTAGGAGTTGCCATCCCACTGTGCCAAGGCAGTAAGGCAAGGCGTTGCAGGAGTTCCACTGCCGACCGCCCCCAGGCAGTGAGGCGGTTCATTGCAGGAGTTTCACCGCCCACTGCCCTCAGGCAGTGAGGCGGTGCATTGCCGGAGTTGCACTGCCCACTGCCCCCGGACAGTGAGGCAGTGTATTGCAGGATTTGCACTGCCCACTGCCCCTAGGCAATGAGGCAGTGCATTGCAAGAGTTCCACCGCCCACTGCCCCCCGGCAGTGAGGCAGTGCATTGCAGGAGTTTAACTCCCCAATGCCCCAAAGCAGTGATGCAGTGCATTGCAGCAGCTGACTTGCCCATTGCCCCCAGACAGTGAGGCAGTGCACTGCAGGTGGTGCACTGCCCACTGCCCGCAGGCAGTGATGCAGTGCATTGCACGAGTTCCACCGCCCACTGCCCCCAAACGGTGAGGCACTGCACTGCAAGTGTTGCACTGCCCACTGCCCGCAGGCAGTGATG
Organism: Eutreptiella sp. 'Long Island Sound 2002'; assembly: GCA_964036045.1. Lineage (NCBI taxonomy): Eukaryota > Euglenozoa > Euglenophyceae > Eutreptiales > Eutreptiaceae > Eutreptiella > Eutreptiella sp. 'Long Island Sound 2002'. The sequence goes on from OZ038384.1 coordinate 48,604,161, forward strand.
CAGTGCATTGCAGGAGTTCCACTGCCCACTGCCCCTAGGTAGTGAGGCAGAGCATTGCAACAGTTGCACTGCCCACTGCCACCCAGCAGTGAGGCAGTGCATTGCAGCAGTTGACCTACCCACTGCCCCCGGGCGGTGAGGCAGTGCATTGCAGGAGTGGCACTGCCCATTGCCACCAGACAGTGAGGCAGTGCATTGTAGGAGCTGCACTGCCCACTGCCCCCAGGCAGTGAGGCAAGGCATTGCACGAGTTCTACTGCCCACTGTCCCTAGACAGTGAGGCAAAGCATTGCAGCAGTTGCACTGCCCACTGCCACTAGGCAGTGAGGCACTGCATTGCAGCAGTTGCACTGCCCACTGCCCCCAGGCAGTGATGCAGTGCAGTGCAAGAGTTGCACTGCCCACTGCGCCCAGGCAGTGAGGCAGCATACTGCAGAAGTTCCCCAGGCAGTTAGGCAGTGTATTGCAGTAGTTGCACTGCCCACTGCCCCCGGACAGTGAGGCAGTGCATTGCAGACAATGCACTGCCCACTGCCCCAAGGCAGTGATGCAGTGCAGTGCAGGAGTTGCACTGCCCACTGCCCCCATGCAGCGAGCCAGTGCATTGTAGGAGTTACAGTGCCCACTGCCCCTAGGCAGTGAGGCAAGGCATTGCAGGAGTTGCACTGCCCACTGCCCCCAGGCAGCAAGGCAGTGCATTGCAAGAGTTGCAGTGCCCACTGCCCCCCAGGCAGTGAGGCAGAGCATTGCAGTAGTTGCACTGCCCACTGCAACCAGGCAGTGAGGCTGTGCATTGCAGGTGTTGCACAGCCCACTGCCCCCAGGCAGTGATGCGGTGCATTGCAGGAGTTGCACTGCCCACTGCCCGCAGGCAGTGATGCAGTGCATTGCAGGAGTTCCACTGCCCACTGCCCCTAGGTAGTGAGGCAGAGCATTGCAACAGTTGCACTGCCCACTGCCACCCAGCAGTGAGGCAGTGCATTGCAGCAGTTGACCTACCCACTGCCCCCGGGCGGTGAGGCAGTGCATTGCAGGAGTGGCACTGCCCATTGCCACCAGACAGTGAGGCAGTGCATTGTAGGAGCTGCACTGCCCACTGCCCCCAGGCAGTGAGGCAAGGCATTGCACGAGTTCTACTGCCCACTGTCCCTAGACAGTGAGGCAAAGCATTGCAGCAGTTGCACTGCCCACTGCCACTAGGCAGTGAGGCACTGCATTGCAGCAGTTGCACTGCCCACTGCCCCCAGGCAGTGATGCAGTGCAGTGCAAGAGTTGCACTGCCCATTGCGCCCAGGCAGTGAGGCAGCATACTGCAGAAGTTCCCCAGGCAGTTAGGCAGTGTATTGCAGTAGTTGCACTGCCCACTGCCCCCGGACAGTGAGGCAGTGCATTGCAGACAATGCACTGCCCACTGCCCCAAGGCAGTGATGCAGTGCAGTGCAGGAGTTGCACTGCCCACTGCCCCCATGCAGCGAGCCAGTGCATTGTAGGAGTTACAGTGCCCACTGCCCCTAGGCAGTGAGGCAAGGCATTGCAGGAGTTGCACTGCCCACTGCCCCCAGGCAGCAAGGCAGTGCATTGCAAGAGTTGCACTGCCCACTGCCCCCAGGCAGTGAGGCAGAGCATTGCAGTAGTTGCACTGCCCACTGCAACCAGGCAGTGAGGCTGTGCATTGCAGGTGTTGCACAGCCCACTGCCCCCAGGCAGTGATGCGGTGCATTGCAGGAGTTGCACTGCCCACTGCCCCCAGGCATTGTGGCAGCGTACTGCAGGAGTTCCCGAGGCAGTGAGGCAGTGCATTCCAGGAGTTGCACTACCCAATGCCCCCAAGCAGTGAAGCATTGCATTGTAGGAGTTGCACTGCCCACTGCCCCCAGGTAGTGATGCAGTGCATGGCAGGAGTTGCACTGGCCACTGCCTACAGGCGGTGAGGCAGTGCATTGCACCGGTTGATCCGCCCACTGCCCCCAGGCAGTGAGGCAGTGCATTGCAGGAGTTGCGCTGCCCACGGCCCCCAAACAGCTAGGCAGCGCATTACAGCAGCTGCATTGCCCACTGCCTCAAGGCAGTGAGGCAAGGCATTGTAGGAGTTCCACTGCCCACTGCCCCCCGGCAATGAGGCAGTGCATTGCAGGAGTTCCACCGCCCACTGCTCCCAGGCAGTGATGCGGTGCATTGCAGCAGTTGCACTGCCCGCTGCCCCTAGGCAGCGAGGCAGTGCATTGTAGGAGTTGCACTGCCCACTGCCCCCAGGCAGTGAGGCAAGGCATTCCCGGAGTTCTACTCCCCACTGCCCCCAGGCAGTGAGGCAGAGCATTGCAGCAGTTGCACTGCCCACTGCCACCAGGCAGTGAGGTAGTGCATTGCAGGAGTTGCACTGCCCACTGCCCCCATGCATTGTGGCAGCATACTGTAGGAGTTCCCGAGGCAGTGAGGCAGTGCATTGCAGGAGTTGCACTGCCCACGGCCCCCAATCAGCGAGGCAGCGCATTACAGCAGTTGCATTGCGCACTGCCTCAAGGTAGTGAGGCAAGGCATTGTAGGAGTTCCACTGCCCACTGCCCCCCGGCAGGGAGGCAGTGCATTGCTATAGTTGACCTGCCCACTGCCCTCAGGCAGTGAGGCAGTGCATTGCAAGAATTGCACTGCCCACTGTACGCGTGCAGTGATGCAGTGCATTGCAGGAGTTGCACTGCCCACTGCCCCCAGGCAGTGATGCAGTGCATTGCAGGAGTTGCACTGCCCACTGCCCCCCAGGCAGTGAGGCGGTGCATTGCAGGAGTTGCACTGCCCACTACCCCCAGGCAGTGAGGCAGAGCATTGCAGCAGTTGCACTGCCAACTTCCATCAGGCAGTGAGGCAATGCGTTGCAGGGGTTGCACCGCCCACTGCCCCCAGGCAGTGATGCGGTGCATTGCAGGAGTTGCACTGCCCACTGAACCCAGGCAGCGAGGCAGTGCATTGCGTGAGGAGGAGGAGGAGGAGGAGCGCCTGCCGTGGTCCCACGTACGGTGAGCCGTGGCGTCGTCCCCCGGGGCCCCCACGCAGGCTCTGCCGACGGAGTCCTCCGTCTTACCTCCGCTAGAGTAAGACCAATCTCGTCGCACACCTGAGAACGCTCCTCCCAGCAGGCCATCTGGGTCACAACGCCGGTGTACGACAACGCTACGGTCCGATCTGCTCTCCGGTCCCGGCCACCGACTGCCCCGAACTGTCCTAGATCCACCCGAGTCAGCGTTCCAAGATCAACGTGAGCTGAGAAGCTATGGGTCTCCCGGGGCATCACCCCCGACTTAGGACGCCGCCGGACAAGGAGCGCGGTCCGGCACGACTGCGCGCTGTATCGGGACGACCCGGGCGCGTGAGTTCGAGGACGGGTCACGGGCGGGGGCACGGCCACGGGACGGGCCGACCCATGGCCACCTGCATGTCCTTGAAGAACGTGCGGGGGCCTTGGGAAGCTGCCTGAAGGATGGCTGAGAACGCCGAATGTAGGGCGGCACACTACGAGGGGATCACATCTCCACGGAAGCCAGCCTCCAGGCTCCGTCCGTTGCCACCGTAATGGATGGCCCAGAGGCGGCGTCGGTGCGGGAGAAGGGGGGTAAGCCCGCGCCGGCCGAGATTGTCCAAGACGACCACATCATGGGCCTCTAGCTCGATGTCCTGCTGGATGTCGCGTGGTATCTGGTTGCTCTCGGTGTACACATACAGGCCTCGGTACGGACTGCACTTGTTCCGGGTGGAATTGGCGGTGTTCACCTTGGGGGCCAAGAGGAGGTCCCCTGACAGCCACAGGCCCAGGAGAACGTCCCCAGCCGGCCACCTAGACGACCCAGGCGTCGGGGCCCAGTTGGCCACGTGATACCATGCCCGCGGAGGGCGGCCGGCGAGGGACTGGTTCACGGGGCCCCTTTTCGGGGGGGAGAAGTGGTCGGCAAGAGGTAGGACGGGCACTGCGTGCCGCTTGTGTAGGAGGACGGTAGTAAGAACGACGTCGCAGAGAAGGCGACGGAGATGTGCAGGACGCACACCCCTGTGCAGCAGGGCATCCCTGTGCGGCGTGGAGATGGCTCCGAGACGACCGATAGTGTAGCTGGCGATGGTGTGGTGGGCCGGGGAGCCATCCACAGCCAGCATGAACGGCTCGTCGCCCCAAAGGACGAGGGTGCCCCAAGAAGTGGGCGCACAGTGGCGCCAGGCACGGCAGCTCTGGGAGAGTCGGGCCGCAAGCCACCGATGGTAGTGGGCGCGGATGAGCGGGTCAAGCGGGCAAGAGAGGATGTGGTCCCCGCAGGCGGGCATGATGCGGAGGGGATAGGGCGCGTCCCTCGGGGGGAATAGGGAGAGGCGGATGCCGGTGACCGTGAGGTGGTCTCCCCACTGGATGAGGCCGTGACTGACGGCGTTGGCGTACTCCTCGAGGGCGGGGTGGCGCTGGGGTAGGGGGGTTGCAGAGTGGGTGTAGTGGGAGGCGCGCAGGGCGCGGCGTGCGTGGGGCAGGGCGTCGTGGACCTGGAGGCCCGCGTGGGAGAAGCAGACGCGGGGTTCCTGTAGGGGGCTGAGCCATCCCACGGTGTTAGGGCAGGTGTCCGCAGCGCGCCCTGCCGCCTCGTCAACCTGGTCCAGCAGGGCATCGAGCCAGGTGCCGGCGATATGGGAATAGAGGTGGCGGCGGGGGGGCGTGACCGTGGGCCATGTCGCGGCACGCTCGTATGAGATCCCCTTGTAGCGAGTCCTCCGGCTCGCGGCGCCCCTCCTGGGCTGTGATGTACCCTTTGCAGTCCGCAAAGTGCCACGCACCGGATCGGAAGCTGAAGGCAGGGTCGGCCGAAGGCCCCCTCGCGCTGAGGGCCACCCATGCCGTGTACAGCTTTGCCGTGTAGTCGTTGTCCAGCCTCAAGGGGATGGGGACGGGGTACACCTAGTACCGGAGGGTGACGGGGCAAAACACTGCCACAGCCCCGCCGCAGCGCCGGGTCTTCGGGCACCACGACGCGTCGTGGAGGATCCCATAGTTCTCGGGGAGCCAGGAGAACGTGGGGACTGTCGCAGTCACCGCTTGGCAACGCCCGATCGGGGGAGCTGTGCCGATCGGCGGAGTGGGGCGGGGGGACACCCGGGGCCACCCCTTTCGTTGCGCGTCCTCCGTACTGCGATGGCCTGCAAGCATCCATGCGTGGGTGTCTTGGACCTCGAGTCCTGGGGACGACAGGGCCATCACATGGGGAGTATGGTGTGGCGGATGGCCGTCGGGGGGCAAGTGGATGGAGATGTCGCACTGGTGGCATAGGGCGACGAACAGGTCATGATCTGTGGGGTGCGCAGCACACCGGAGCCCGAGCTCTGAGGTGAGGCAGGGCTGGGAAGGATGGAACCGCCGGAGGGCAGTCAGAAGCCCGTGGCGCGTGGACCGGCAGACTAGGGGGTTGGGGTGGTTCAGGTGCCGGATGTAGACGCCGAGGAAGTTAGCAAATCCTATGACCGGTGCCGGGGAGACACCGATCCCCCCTTCGGGGATCTCGCGGAGGAAGTGGGCAGAGGCGGAGAGGGTCCACCCAGCGGTGGCGCGCATGGCCGAGGCGGTCATGGCATCCAGCACGCGCATGGCCCCGTAGGAGGGGGGGCGGACACTGGCAAACCAGCTGATTGTCCCATGGAACTTGGCGACGAACATGGCCAGGGGGTAGTGGGCGGGCAGTCTTGGGGCGCGGAGCGCTCGGCACGCGGCGCGGGTGCCCGAGAACAGGCGCCTGGAGTCGACAGAATGGAAGAGATGGGGAAGGGCATGGCGGCCAAGGACGCGGACGTAGTCCTGGCTTGTGGCACAGCGCAACGGGTGACCGTTGAGGTACACCGTGTCTGTGAGGAAATGGACCCACCCATCGCGCATGTCCGTGCCGACCAAGACCGTTTTGGTCGGGTCAGAGTGGAGGTTGGTGAGGCGGCCTGCCCGCTCAATGCCACTGGCGAGGGCGGGCAAGTGGCAACGGTCGCCAGGCAGCCACTGGGTATCATGCATCAGGAGGACCCGTTGCAGCGGGCCTGCGGGGGTGTTGGCGGGGGGGACGGAACGGCAGGCTTCGTGTCCTCGAACTTCGCCATATATGCAGTACTTCATGCTGGACATGGGACATCCTTGCCCCGTGCCGGCCCCCAGCCGGGTGGAGGACGGAGAGCGCCCGTCAGCCCCTCCCATGTGCACCTCAAGGGCGCGGTCATGGTGCTGAAGGGTCGCGGCGTCGGCTGGGGAGATCCCCGCGGCGGTTAGGACGGCGTACTCGGTGGTATGGTTGATGGAGCCGTACGCGTAGCCGACATCGTCCGACAGGACCCACGCTTCGAGGTGCCGTCGCCAGCAGTCCCACCATACATCGTGGAGGACGCGGAGGAGCTCCACGGAGGAGCGGTGCGGGGACATCCCGAACTGGTAGGGCGGCAGGATGCTGCCCTGAACCAGGCGGGGCTGGTAGTGGTCTTTAATGAGGGCGGCCGTGGGCTTCCATATCGTGGCCAGATTGGTGAGCGGCCTGCCGTTTGCAATTGGGCCGTGTGGCGTCTTCTTTGGAAGGTTGATGAAATCCGCAGAGTGCGCCTGGGGCATGGGCACCCCACTGAGAATACTGTTGATCACGTCCCCGATCACCGTAAATTGGGCGTCCTCCAACTGTCCGAACAGCCGGTACTCCAGTAAATCGTGATAGGGCACAGTGGTCGCCGCCCGGTGGATGATGGCTCGCAAGTTTGCGATGGTAGCGTTAGGCGGTGGGCCGAGCGGGCTGCTCGTCCGTCCCGTGATGGCCTGGACGCGCGCGACCCAGAGCGCCTCAAGAGGGGCAAGGTGCCTTTGGCGCAGCTGGTCCAACGCAACGGCGGCTTGTTGATGGAGAGGCACCGGGACGCCCACTACGTACACAGGATCCGCCGGGGGCACATAGCGTGCTCCCAAAGTGCGGCGGTAGTCCACTTTGGTGGGTTGGCCGGGGGCAGCAGGTAGGGGCGCGAGCCCTACATCCTTCTCCAGAAGGAGGACATCCGAGGCCGCTCAGATTTGTTCTTTGAGGCGGGCGACCTCCATAAGGTGTGACGACTGGGACGTCCAATCTGGGTGGGCGAGGGTGTAGCGTCGAAGGTTGGTGACGTGGACGCGTATCGCCGACGGCACCGGCTGGCTGGGAACGGGGGGCCCGAAGGCAGCCGTAGCTGCGGTGTATAGTGCCGAGGTCACCTGGGCATAGCGAGGCTGTGCGTTGGGCGCGCCTGGGGGCGGCGAGGCGAGCTCGGCCCGAAAGGTGTCATTGAGGGTGCGGAGCTGGCTGGCGAGGGGCTCCCGCGGGATGGGGAAGCGGCCCTTTTTCGACGGGCACACCAATTGGGGTGCTGGTGGGAGGTCATGGAGGGTGGCACTCACGGGTAGATGGTCACACGGGAAACTGGAATCGGAGCGCACCTCCGTGGTGTGGGCTGCTTCGGAAGGGGTGCGGAGGAAGATGTGGTCAAGGGGACCTGCGAAACCTTGCGGGCTCACCCACGTGGGGGCCTCAGCAAGGGGGTGCAAACGGCGCATCCCGAGGCGCGCGAGCATGGGGAGGACGCGGTCACAGAGGGAGGCGGGGGAGACAGGGAGGTGCGGGACCCAGCGGCAATTGGCGTTCAGGTGCCCTGTCCGGACAACCACTCTAGCCGGGGTGAGGAGGAGGCACGGGTATACCCAGTCCAGGATTTCCTGGAGGGTGTCCAGGTTCCCGTCGGCGGGGAAATACACGTTGGCGTGGCAGTGGGTCACGCCCACCATGGTGAAGTGTGTGACGAAGGCACGTCCCGACGGGTGGGCGCTGTGGCTGGTCACGGTCAGGTCCGGGATCCTGTAGAGGAGGGTGGCACATCCCCCAGCCACCGTCGCTGGGGCCTGGATGGTGGTATAGGGGATGTAGCCGCTAGATGATCAGGGGCCCGGCCTCTTGAACATGCAGGGTTAGCGGGTACTGGCACTCGCGCACCAGGACGTCCAGCGCAGGAGCTTGGGTCCCAGGGACATCTACACGTTGAGGGTCATCACGTCCGGGCGGAGCGACACGTGGCCGGAAGGGGGAGGTTCAGGGCAGGAACCGGCGGTGGTGGAGTGCTGGGTTAGCTTGCGGGCCACGGCTGCGGGGAGGGCGTGAGGTAGGCCCCGCACCCACTTGCGGAGGTGCCGGGGGTGGTACGTGGCCGCTATCGCCAAGACACTGGCCCGAGTGAGGCCTGTGGCCGTGACGGAGACACGGCTGTGCATGGACTGTGGGAGGATCACGTGGTGGTGCTCGGGCAAGATGAAGGAGGTGGGGGGCAGGCCCTTCGGCAGAGCTTTAACTGATGGGAACCAGCCACTTGCACGCAGTGCACTGCGCCCACCAACGACAGAACGTCACGGGGCCAGGAGTCCGCCCCGCTGCACACCCGGTAGTAGTGCACACCCACCAGCAGGTGTAGGCACATTTCGAGGGCGTAGGGAGGCGGGATGACCTGGGCAGCGCCTGGGGCCGGCATCGGTACCAGGCCCCACTCTCTGGGAGGGGAGCAGGGAGTGTATGCGCCCAAGTGCAGGTCCCGGACGTGGGGGACGCCGTCGAGGTGGGAGTGGCGGAGCTGAGACACAGCGTCACGGATGTCCTCGTTGCGCCCCGCCATGTCCCAGGCTACCGGTCCCTCGGATGCCGACCGAAGTACGGCTGGAAGCGGTGGGGGACGGCTGGGGTGCCCCAAGGTGGGGGAGAGTAGGGGTTGTGGGCCATGGCCACCCGGGGGTCGTGGGGGTCCCCCGAGTATGGGTAGGGTTGGAGGGGGGCTGCTGCATGGTGGTCGTGGCGCCTGGAGTGCGCGCGGGGCTCATCGCGGTACGCGCTACGACGCCTCGGCGGCGGGCTGTCGCGGTGATGGCCTGGGCTGCGGCGGCGGGACAGGGACCTGTCCGAGCGGCGGGGACTGTACCTGCGCTGATACTTGGGGTCTGGTTCTCCTTCGGACTCCGACGTGCCGTAAGGTCCACCTGATCGTCTGGGTCCCGTGGACGGCGCTGCTTCCCGCGGCTTCCTCGATGAGTTTTTCGGGGCGGATGGTCTCGGTCCGGCTCAGGCACCCAGGGCGTGAACGGTTGTTTCTTTGATTCGGCCCAGGTCACTCGCCAGCTGCGAGCCGTGTGCTGCCTGGTCAGTCGCATGCCTCGCTCATACTCTGCTGGTCGGATTCCGACAATCGTGAATTTGGCTTTATGATTGAGTTGTTCATCCGTAATGGATGACAGGCCTGCGCCAAATTTATCCCTAAGGATACCACCGAGGAGTCCTGCATCAACTTCACTGGACGGCGGATTGTCGACTTCTTGCCATCCGACCCACAGGGCTTTCGAGAAGGTTTGCGGATCAATTTTTTGGGGTGTATACCCCTTGTTTTTCGCCGCGCCCTGTGCCTGGTTGGCGGCCGCGGCCTGGGCTGGGGAGGTGGCTTGACTGTCCGCAACATGTTGGACCGGAGGGGGGCTGGAGAGGAAGGAGCGCAGGACGTCCGCGATGCCGGGCAAACTGGGCGCATGGCTGCGGATCCAGGCCCACTGTTCCCGATTTTGAGATTGCGGGAGGGTGCTAACGTTCGCGCCGTACTAACGGAAGAGCTGGAGGTGGAGCGCATGTGCAACCTCGTCCTCACAGCACTTGGAGATCTCCGGGATCAACTCCAGCAGGGAGGCCAGGGCGGCATCAGTGGGCGATGCCGTAGGCGACGGCGGCTGGGTAGTAGCGCCTGGCGCCCGAAAGGCAGAAACTGCTCTGGGTTTAGGGATCGGGTCCGGGACCGCGAACGACAACCCGGGGGCACGCGTAGGGGTCTCCGGGACCGGCACGGCGCTTGGTGCGGCCGTAGCCCTGCGGAGGACTTCGGCCAACTCCTCGAGGTCGGGTGCCTGGGGCGAGGTAAGAACCGCAGCGGCGAGGATGACTGGTACGAGGACCAGGAACTGCTGAGAGCCGGGGGTAGGCAGCTCGAATGAAGCTGGAACGGCACTGCACACGGCATTGGCGAACGCCGGCGGCGTGGACGGGAGGCCGCGGAGTCTGGTGGCGATGGACAAGAGGGGGGGAATGGAACTGATGAAGCTGTTGAGCCGAACGGCCTCAGCCTGCCGCTGCGCCGCGGCGTAACGCTGGGGCGTTCACCCCGGCGTCAGCCCTGTACAGGCCCCAACACAAGCCCACCCCTACGGGTCGGAGCCATCGCCTTCGTCACTGTTGCCCGAGCCAACAAGGCTTTCTTTCAAACTCCCTGAGCCCGCCTCCCAAGTACAGCCGGCTGCCGCAGACCCCGCGCCTCCGGAGTCGCCAGCCCCGGCCGTCGGATCAGCCCCCCCCAGTCCCTCCCAGGTGGGGGAGCCCTTCGTCCCAGACCTGGACGTCACGGCCTATTCCACCGATTACGCTCAATTGCGTGACCAGTACGAGGCCCACCAGCAGGAGCTGGCCGTGACACGGAGCGACCTGGAGTCCCTCACACGGGATCTGGACATGGTTCGCGGAGAGCGAGACAATGCCCAGCAGCAAGCCTCCGTGGCGAACAAAGTGCCGGCGGGGCTGGGCGCTGCTTGCCCTTTGGTGAGGTAAGGTGCATGGCTGGGTGGTGTGAGCGGGGGCGGGCTGGCGGTGTCGGCGATGCCGGCTTGGAGCAGGGTGAAGGTGGGGGCTGTGGCCCAGGAATGCTCGCCAGCTTGCTCGGTCTGATGCAGCAGCTCCACGCTGCGGATCGGCAGGGCCGAGCATTCGAGCAGCGGCCGCAGCTGCTCGGGGGTCCAAATGCCCTTGTTGGTGAGGGCCGGGGGCGTGGGAACCGGGGCTCGCGTGTACTGCCTTGTGAGGCAGACGGAGGCGGCCCACGCCAGAAGCCCGAACTACAGCGGGACGAGGTCCGCTGTCGGGATATGGGCTGCTTGCAGGACCGCATGCACGTCGTTGGGCAGCGCCCAAAAGGCCGCAACCACCTCGCGGGTGCGGAGGTGGTCCCACAACGGTCTGAGGTGGGGGGCAAGGAATTGGCTGATGGGCTTGTGGATCTTGTGGGAGACCTTCTGGCTTTGGATATCTGGAGGGGCGGTAGTGTCGATGGGCGGCGGCTGTTCTCGGGCTGTGTACACGCCTTTGAAGACTTGGCTGCGAAGGCGCGACGCTAAGATCGGAACATGGCTTTGACTCCATCGCGTGACGAGCGCCGCTGTGAGGGCCTCAGGGTCTTTGGACACAAACTCCAACAGTGGGCCTCCTTGCACCAGCGACAGGGGGACGTGTTCGATGACCTTCGTGTCGGACGGGCCTGCGGCGACTGTTACGGTGGCTGTGAGCAGGAGTCCCCGTGGCGTCCACACCCCCGTCACGGCTGTAATGGCCTGGATGTCGCCGTTGGCAGCCGTCCATCGCAGGGCGTCACACAAGTCAGCCACGGCGGGGTCGGTGGCCCGGATGGCTGTATCCGCAGCTTCCAGTGCGTCATCCTTCAGCATGTCCAGCTCTCGCAGGAGACGGTCAGCATCTTCGGACTGGGCGATTTTCATCAGAAACATGGGGAACGGCCCCCGACGAATGGCGCCGCCTCGACCGGTGTCGAGGTCGGGAGAAGGGGTGTCCTTGGACGGCGTTGAGCGGTCTGACATGGTAGGCTGTGGCAAGAAAAGAGCGGGTGGCCTGTGGCCGCAAGGCGTTGGGGGGGAACAGCAAATCGGGGCGTTGGCAAACGGAGGCGCACTGACATCATATGCAGCCCCATCAAACGGGACGCGCAGGATATAAACAAAGGGTACCACTGGCGTGGTCGTAGTGTGACGAAACAAAGAGCATGGCGCGATGGCGCAGAGTAACATGGGGCCGCCTGGCGGATCGGGCCGGCGAGTGGGGGTCCCAGGACTCACGAGGACGGGGGTGCGAGGGGAGCACCGCGCTGGCGCGTGGTGCTGTAACCCTAGTGGCGCATAGGCGAGAGAGGCCCCACGGTGGGTCGACGAATCGGACGACTGATGATACCCCTGCACAAAGCGTCACGCTTGAGCGATGGATACGTCGAATGCAGTCCCCGTCGCGGCTCCCCGCGTAGCGGCCTGGAAGATTGCCACGGCGAGGGGGACGTCTTGCCGGAGCCGAACTTAGAACGATGTGCCCACTGTGAGCAGGAAATGGCTAGCAAGGGGGAGGGACGCACCTGAGGTGCGGCACTCAGCCCTTGGAGACACGGGATTAACAGGGAGAGACAGAGTGCACCATACGGGTGGAGCTGAGCGGAGAGGGGGCCACGATGGCAGAGCTAAGTCACGTGGTGGCTCGACTATCACGACGATTCACGACTGGCTTCGAGCGCGGCAGTGCGTGTAGGCAATCCGTCCTACAGCTACCATCTTGAGGGTTTTTAGACTGGTGCCAGGTCACCAGATTGCGTGAGTTCCACTGCCCACTACCCCCAAAGCAGTGAGGCAGAGCATTGCAGGAGTTGCAATGCCCACTGCCCCCAGGCAGTGATGCAATGCATTGCACAAGTTCCATTGCCCACTGCCCGTAGGCAGTGAGGCAGGGCATTGCAGCAGTTGCACTGCCCACTGCCCTCAGGCAGTGAGGCAGTGCATTGCAGGAGTTCCACCGCCCACTGCCCACAGGCAGTGAGGCATTGCATTGCAGGAGCTGCACTGCCCACTGCCCCTAGGCAGTAAGGCACTGCATTGCAGGAGCTACACTGCCCACTCCCCCCAGGCAGTGAGGCAATGCATTGCAGCAGTTGCACTGCCCACTGCCCCCAGGCAGTGAGGCAGTGCGTTGCAGGAGCTGCACTGCACACTGCCCCGAGGCAGTGAGGTAGTGCATTGCAGGAGCTACACTGCCCACTGCCCCCAGGAAGTGAGGCAATGCATTGCAGGGGTTGCAGTGCCCACTTCCCCCAGGCAGTGAGGCAATGCATTGCAGGGGTTGCACTGCCCACTGCCCCCTAGGTAGTGAGGCAGAGCATTGCAGCAGTTGCACTGCCCACTTCCACCAGGCAGTGAGGCAGTGCATTGCTGCAGTTGACCTGCCCACTGCCCCCAGGCAGGGAGGCAGTGCACTGCACGAGTTGCACTGCCCACTGCCCCCAGGCAGTGAGGCAGTGCATTGCAGGAATTGCACTGCCCACTGCCCGCGTGCAGTGATGCAGTGCATTGCAGGAGTTGCACTACCCACTGCCCCCAGGCAGTGATGCACTGCATTGCAGGAGTTGCACTGCCCACTACCCCCCAGGCAATGAGGCACGGTATTGCAGGAATTCTACTGCCCACTACCCCCAGGCAGTGAGGCACTGCACTGCAGAAGTTGCACTACCCACTGCCCCCAGGCAGTGATGCACTGCATTGCAGGAGTTGCACTGCCCACTACCCCCCAGGCAATGAGGCAAGGTATTGCAGGAATTCTACTGCCCACTACCCCCAGGCAGAGAGGCAGAGCATTGCAGTAGTTGCAGTGCCAACTTCCACCAGGCAGTGAGGTGGTGCATTGCAGCAGTTGACCTGCCCACTGCCCCCAAGCAATGAGGCACTGCATTGCACGAGTGGCACTGCCCACTGGCCCCAGGCAGTGTGGCAGTCCATTGTAGGAGTTGCAGTGCCCACTGCCCTTAGGCGGTGAGGCAATGCATTGCACGGGTTGCACTGCCCACTGCCCCCAGGCAGTGAGGCAGTGCATTGCACGAGTTGCATTGCCCACTGAACCCAGGCAGCGAGCCCGTGCATTGCAGGAGTTCCACTACCCACTACCCCGCAAGCAGTGAGGCACTGCATTGCAGAAGTTGCACTGCCCACTGCCCCAAGGTAGTGATGCAGTGCATTGCACGAGTTCTATTGCCCGCTGCCCCAAGGCAGCGAGGCAGTGCATTGTAGGAGCTGCACTGCCCACTGCCCCGAGGCAGTGAGGCACCCAATTGCAGGAGCTGCACTGCCCACTGCGCCCAGGCAGTGAGGCAGTGCAATGCAGGAGTTGCACTGCCCACAACCGCCAGGCAGTGAGGCAGTGCATTGCAGGAGCTGCACTGCCCAGTACCCCGAGGCAGTGAGGCAATGAATTGCAGGAGCTGCACTGCCCGCTGCCCCCAGGCAGTGAGGCAGTGCAATGCAGGAGTTGCACTGCCCACAACCGCCAGGCAGTGAGGCAGTGCATTGCAGGAGCTGCACTGCCCAGTACCCCGAGGCAGTGAGGCAATGAATTGCAGGAGCTGCACTACCCACTGCCCCCGGGCAGGGAGGCAGTGCATTGCACGAGTTGCACTGCCCACTGCCCCCAGGGCGGTGAGGCACTGAATTGCAGGAGCTACACTGCCCACTGCCCCCAGGCAGTGAGGCAATGCATTGCAGGGGTTGCAGTGCCCACTTCCCCCAGGGAGTGAGGAAGTGCATTGCAGCAGTTGATCTGCCCACTGCCCCCAGGCAGGGAGGCTGTGCATTGCACGAGTTGCACTGCCCAGTGTCCCCAGGCAGCGAGGCAGTGCATTGTAGGACCTGCGCTGCCCACTGCCCCCAGGCAGCGAGGCAGAGCATTGCAGCAGTTGCACTGCCCACTTCCATCACGCAGTGAGGCAGTGCATTGCAGGAGTTGCACTGCCCACTGCCCCCAGGCAGTGAGGAGAGGCATTGTAGGAGTTGACCTACCCACTGCCCCAAGGCAGTGAGGCAGTGCATTGCAGGAGTTGCACTGCCCACTGCCCCAAGGCAGTGAGGCAGTGCATTGCAGGAGTTGCACTGCCCACTGCCCTCAGGCAGTGAGGCAGAGCATTGCAGGAGCTGCACTGCCCACTGCCCCCAGGCGTTGAGGCAAGGCATTGCAGGAGCTGCACTGCCCACTACCCCCAGGCAGTGATGCAGTGCAGTGCAGGAGTTGCGCTGCCCACTGCCCCCAGGGAGCGAGGCAGTGCATTGTAGGAGCTGCACTGCCCACTGCCCTCAGGCAGTGAGGCAAGGCATTGCAGGAGCTGCACTGCCCACTGCCCCCAGGCAGTGAGGCAGTGCATTGCAGGAGTTGCACTGCCCACTGCCCCTAGGCAGTGAGGCAGCGCATTGCAGGAGCTGCACTGCCCTTTGCCCCCAGGCAGTGATGCAGTGCATTGCACGAGTTTTATTGCCCACTGCCCCAAGGCAGTGAGGCAGTGCATTGCAGGAGCTGCACTGCCCACTGCCCCCAGGCAGTGAGGCAGTGCATTGCAGGAGCTGCACTGCCCACTGCCCTCAGGCAGTGATGCAGTGCATTACACGAGTTCTATTGCCCACTGCCGCAAGGCAGTGAGGCAGTGCATTGCAGGAGCTGCACTGCCCACTGCCCCCCGGCAGCGAGGCACTGCGTTGCGGGAGCTGCAGCGCCCACTGCCCTCAGGCAGTGAGGCGGTGCATTGCAAGAGTTGCACTGCCCACTGCCCCCAGGCAGTGAGGCACTGCATTGCAGGAGCTGCAGTGCCCACTGCCCCCAGGCAGTGAGGCAGTGCATTGGGGAGCTGCACTGCCCACTGGCCTCAGGCAGTGAGGCCAGGCATTGCAGGAGTTGCACTGCCCACTGCGCCCAGGCAGAGAGGCAGTGCATTGCAGGAGTTCCACCGCCCACTGGCCCTAGGCAGTGAGGCGGTGCATTGCAGGAGCTGCACTGCCAACTGCCCCCAGGAAGTGAGGCAGTGCATTGCAGGAGTTGCACTGCCCACTGCGCCCAGGCAGAGAGGTAGTGCATTGCAGGAGTTCCACCGCCCACTGGCCCCAGGCAGTGAGGCGGTGCATTGCAGGAGCTGCACTAGCCACTGCCCCCAGGCAGTGAGGCAGTGCATTGCAGGAATTGCACTGCCCACTGCCCCCAGGCAGTGAGGCACTGAATTGCAGGAGCTACACTGCCCACTGCCCACAGGCAGTGAGGCAATGCATTGCAGGGGTTGCAGTGCCCACTTCCCCCAGGCAGTGAGGCAATGCATTACAGGGGTGGCACTGCCCACTTCCACCGGGCAGTGAGGCAGTGCATTGCAGCAGTTGATCTGCCCACTGCCCCCAGGCAGGGAGGCAGTGCATTGCACGAGTTGCACTGCCCAGTGTCCCCAGGCAGCGAGGCAGTGCATTGTAGGAACCGCGCTGCCCCCTGCCCCCAGGCAGCGAGGCAGTGCATTGTAGGAGCTGCGCTGCCCACTGCCCCTAGGCAGTGAGGCAAGGCATTGCAGGAGTTCTACTGCCCACTACCCCTAGGCAGTGAGGCAGAGCATTGCAGCAGTTGCACTGCCCACTTCCACCAGGCAGTGAGGCAGTGCATTGCAGGAGTTGCACTGCCCACTGCCCCCAGGCAGTGAGGAGAGGCATTGTAGGAGTTGACCTACCCACTGCCCCAAGGCAGTGAGGCAGTGCATTACAGGAGTTGCACTGCCCACTGCCCTCAAGCAGTGAGGCAAGGCATTGCAGGAGTTGCACTGCCCACTGCGCCCAGGCAGAGAGGTAGTGCATTGCAGGAGTTCCACCGCCCACTGGCCCCAGGCAGTGAGGCGGTGCATTGCAGGAGCTGCACTAGCCACTGCCCCCGGGCAGTGAGGCAGTGCATTGCAGGAATTGCACTGCCCAATACCCCCAGGCAGCAAGGCAGTGCATTGTAGGAGCTGCACTGCCCACTGCCCTCAGGTAGTGAGGCAAGGCATTGCACGAGTTCTACTGCCCACTACCCCTAGGCATTGAGGCAGAGCATTATAGCAGTTGCACTGCCCACTTCCACCAGGCAGTGAGGCAGGGCATTGCAAGAGTTCCACCGCCCACTGCCCCCAGGCAGTGAGGCGTTGCACTGCAGGAGTTGCACCGCCCCCTGCCCCCAGGCAGCGAGGCAGTGCATGGTAGGAGCTGAACTGCCCACTGCCCCCAGGCAGTGATGCAGTGCATTGCACGAGTTCTATTGCCCATTGCCCCAAGGCAGTGAGGCAGTGCATTGCAGGAGCTGCACTGCCCACTGCTCCCAGGCAGCGAGGCACTGCATTGCAGGAGCTGCACTACCCACTGCGCCCAGGCAGTGAGGCAGTGCAATGCAAGAGTTGCACTGCCCACAACCGCCAGGCAGTGAGGCAGTGCATTGCAGGAGTTGCACTGCCCACTGCCCCCAGGCAGTGAGGCAGTGCATTGCAGGAGTTGCACTGCCCACTGCCCCCAGGCAGTGAGGCACTGAATTGCAGGAGCTACACTGCCCACTGCCCACAGGCAGTGAGGCAATGCATTGCAGGGGTTGCAGTGCCCACTTCCCCCAGGCAGTGAGGCAATGCATTACAGGGGTGGCACTGCCCACTTCCACCGGGCAGTGAGGCAGTGCATTGCAGCAGTTGATCTGCCCACTGCCCCCAGGCAGGGAGGCAGTGCATTGCACGAGTTGCACTGCCCAGTGTCCCCAGGCAGCGAGGCAGTGCATTGTAGGAACCGCGCTGCCCCCTGCCCCCAGGCAGCGAGGCAGTGCATTGTAGGAGCTGCGCTGCCCACTGCCCCTAGGCAGTGAGGCAAGGCATTGCAGGAGTTCTACTGCCCACTACCCCCAGGCAGTGAGGCAGAGCATTGCAGCAGTTGCACTGCCCACTTCCACCAGGCAGTGAGGCAGTGCATTGCAGGAGTTGCACTGCCCACTGCCCCCAGGCAGTGAGGAGAGGCATTGTAGGAGTTGACCCACCCACTGCCCCAAGGCAGTGAGGCAGTGCATTACAGGAGTTGCACTGCCCACTGCCCTCAAGCAGTGAGGCAAGGCATTGCAGGAGTTGCACTGCCCACTGTGCCCAGGCAGAGAGGCAGTGCATTGCAGGAGTTCCACCGCCCACTGCCCCCAGGCAGTGAGGCAGTGCATTGCAGGAGTTGCACTGCCCACTGCCCCCAAGCAGCACGGCAGTGCATTGTAGGAGCTGCACTGCCCACTGCCCCCAGGTAGTGAGGCAAGGCATTGCAGCAGTTGCACTGCCCACTTCCACCAGGCAGTGAGGCAGGGCATTGCAAGAGTTCCACCGCCCACTGCCCCCAGGCAGCGAGGTAACGCATTGTAGGAGCTGCACTGCCCACCGCCCCCAGGCAGTGATGCAGTGCATTGCACGAGTTCTATTGCCCACTGCCCCAAGGCAGTGAGGCAGTGCATTGCAGGAGCTGCACTGCCCGCTGCCCCCAGGCAGCGAGGCACTGCATTGCAGGAGCTGCACTGCCCACTGCGCCCAGACAGTGAGGCAGTGCAATGCAGGAGTTGCACTGCCCACAACCGCCAGGCAGCGAGGCACTGCATTGCAGGAGCTGCACTGCAAACTGCCCCCAGGCAGCGAGGCAGTGCATTGTAGGAGCTGCGCTGCCCACTGCCCCCAGGCAGTGAGGCAAGGCATTGCAGGAGTTCTACTGCCCACTACCCCTAGGCAGTGAGGCAGAGCATTGCAGCAGTTGCACTGCCCAATTCCACCAGGCAGTGAGGCAGTGCATTGCAGGAGTTGCACCGCCCACTGCCCCCAGGCAGTGAGGAGAGGCATTGTAGGAGTTGACCTACCCACTGCCCCAAGGCAGTGAGGCAGTGCATTGCAGGAGTTCCACCGCCCACTGCCCCAAGGCAGTGAGGCGTTGCATTGCAGGAGTTGCACTGCCCACTGCCCCCAGGCAGTGATGCAGTGCAGTGCAGGAGCTGCACTACCCACTGCCCCCAGGCAGTGATGCAGTGCATTGCACGAGTTCTATTGCCCACTGCCCCAAGGCAGTTAGGCAGTGCATTGCAGGAGGTGCACTGCCCACTGCCCCCAGGCAGTGAGGCAGTGCATTGCAGGAGCTGCACTGCCCACTACCCTCACGCAGTGAGGCAAGGCATTGCAGGAGTTGCACTGCCCACTGCGCCAAGGCAGAGAGGCAGTACATTGCAGGAGTTCCACCGCCCACTGGCCCTAGGCAGTGAAGCGGTGCATTGCAGGAGCTGCACTGCCCACTGCCCCCAGGCAGCGAGGCACTGCATTGCAGGAGCTGCACTGCCCAAAAACCCAAGGCAGCAAGGCAGTGCATTGTAGGAGCTGCACTGCCCACTGCCCTCAGGTAGTGAGGCAAGGCATTGCAGGAGTTCTACTGCCCACTACCCCTAGGCATTGAGGCAGAGCATTGCAGCAGTTGCACTGCCCACTTCCACGAGGCAGTGAGGCAGGGCATTGCAAGAATTCCACCGCCCACTGCCCCCAGGCAGTGAGGCGTTGCGCTGCAGGAGTTGCACTGCCCACTGCCCCCGAGCAGCGAGGCAGTGCATTGTAGGAGCTGCACTGCCCACTGCCCCCAGCCAGTGAGGCAGAGCATTGCAGCAGTTGACCTGCCCACTGCCCCCAAGTGGTGAGGCAGTGCATTGCAGGACTTCTACTGCCCACTACCCCAAGGCAATGAGGCAGTGCATTGCAGCAGTTGCACTGCCCACTGCCCCCAGGCAGAGAGGCAGCGCATTGCACGGGTTGCATCGCCCACTTGCGCCTAGGCAGTGAGGCAGTGCATTGGAGGGGTTGCACTGCCCACTGCCCCCAGGCAGTGAGGCAGTGCATTGCAGGAGCTGCACTGCCCATCGCCCCCAGGCAGTGAGGCAGTGCGTTGCGGCAGTTGCACTGCCCAACGCCCCCAGGAAGTGAGGCAGTGCATTGCAGCACTTGCACTGCCCACTTCCACCAGGCAGTGAGGCAGCGCATTGCAGCAGTTAACCTGCCCACTGCTCCCAGGCAGTGAGGTATTGCATTGCACGAGATGCACTGCCCGCTGCCCCCATGCAGCGAGGCAGTGCATTGCAGGAGTTGCACTGCCCGCTGCCCCCAAGCAGCGAGGCAGTGCGTTGTAGGAGCTGCACTGCCCACTGCCCTCAGGCAGTGAGGCGAGGCTTTGCAGGACTTCTACTGCCCACTACCCCTGGGCAGTGAGGCAGAGCATTGCAGCAGTTGCACTGCCCACTTCCACCAGCCAGAGTTCCACCGCCCACTGCCCCCCGGCAGTGAGGCGTTGCATTGCAGGAGTTGCACTGCCCTCTGCCCCCAGGCAGCGAGGCAAGACATTGCAGCAGTTGCTCTATCCACTTCCACCAGGCAGTGAGGCAGCGCATTGCAGCAGTTGACCTGCCCACTGCCCCCAGGCAGCGAGGCAGTGCATTGCAGGAGTTGCACTGCCCGCTGCCCCCAGGCAGCGAGGCAGTGCGTTGTAGGAGCTGCACTGCCCACTGCCCCCAGGCAGTGAGGCAAGGCATTGCGGGAGTTCTACTGCCCACTACCCCAAGGCAACGAGGCAATGCACTGCAGCAGTTGCGCTGCCCACTGCCCCCATGCAGAGAGGCAGCGCATTGCAGGAGTTCCATCGCCGATCTGCCCCCAGGCAGCGAGGCAGTGCATTGCAGGGGTTGCACTGCCCACTGCCCCCAGGCAGTGAGGCAGTGCATTGCAGGAGCTGCACTGCCCACGGCCCCCAGGCAGTGAGGCAGTGCGTTGCAGCGGTTCGACTGCCCAACGCCCCCAGGCAGTGAGGCAGTGCATTGCATGAGTTCCACCGCCCACTGCCCCCAGGCAGTGAGGCAGTGCATTGCAAGAGTTCCACGGCCCACTGCCCCCAGGCAGTGAGGCGTTGCATTGCAGGAGTTGGACTGCCCACTGCCCCCAGGCAGCGAGGCAGTGCATTGTAGGAGCTGCACTGCCCAGTGCCCCCAGCCAGTGAGGTGGTGCATTGCACGAGATGCACTGCCCGCTGCCCCCAGGCAGCGAGGCAGTGCATTGCAGGAGTTGCACTGCCCGCTGCCCCCAGGCAGCGAGGCAGTGCGTTGTAGGAGCTGCACTGCCCACTGCTCCCAGGCAGTGAGGCAAGGCATTGCAGGAGTTCTACTGCCCACTACCCCCAGGCATTGAGGCAGAGCATTGCAGCAGTTGCACTGCCCACTTCCACCAGGCAGTGAGGCAGTGCATTGCAGGAGTTGCACTGCCCACTGCCCCCAGGCAGTGAGGCAAGGCATTGTAGGAGTAGACCTGCCCACTGCCCCAAGGCAGTGAGGCAGTGCATTGCAAGAGTTCCACCGCCCACTGCCCCAAGGCAATGAGGCAGTGCATTGCAGCAGTTGCACTGCCCACTGCCCCCAGGCAGAGAGGCAGTGCATTGCAGGAGTTCCATCGCCCACTTGCCCCCAGGCAGTGAGGCAATGCATTGCAGGAGCTGCACTGCCCACTACCCCCAGGCAGTGAGGCAGTGCATTGCAGGAGTTGCACTGCCCACTGCCCCCGTGAAGTGAGGTAGTGCATTGCACGAGTTGCGCTGCCCACTGCCCCCGAGCAATGAGGCAGTGCATTGCAGCAGTTGCAGTGCCCACTGCCCCCAGGCAGTGAGGCACTGCATTGCAGGAGCTGCACTGCCCACTGCCCCCAGGCAGTGAGGCAGTGCATTGGACGAGTTGCACTGCCCACTGCCCCCGAGCAATGAGGCAGTGCATTGCAGCAGTTGCAGTGCCCACTGCCCCCAGGCAGTGAGGCAGAGCATTGCAGGAGCTGCAGTGCCCACTGCCCCCAGGCAGTGAGGCAGTGCATTGCAGGAGTTGCACTGCCCACTGCCCCCAGGCAGTGAGACGGTGCATTGCAGGAGTTGCACTGCCCACTGCCCCCAGGCAGTGAGACGGTGCATTGCAGGAGCTGCACTGCCCACTGCCCCCAGGCAGTGAGGCAGTGCATTGCACGAGTTGCACTGCCAACTGCCCCCGAGTAATGAGGCAGTGCGTTGTAGGAGCTGCACTGCCCACTGCCCCCAGGCAGTGAGGCAAGGCATTGCAGGAGTTCTATCGCCCACTACCCCAAGGCAATGAGGCAGTGCATTGCAGCAGTTGCACTGCCCACTGCCCCCAGACAGAGAGGCAGCGCATTGCACGAGTTCCATCGCCCACTTGCCCCCAGGCAGTGAGGCAGTGCATTGCAGGGGTTGCACTGCCCACTGCCCCGAGGCAGTGAGGGACTGCATTGCAGGAGCTGCACTGCCCACCGCCCCCAGGCAGTGAGGCAGTGCGTTGGAGCAGTTGCAGTGCCCACTGCCCCCACGCAGTGAGGCAGTGCATTGCAGCAATTGACCTGCCCACTGCCCCCAGGCAGCGAGGCAATGCATTGTAGGAGCTGCACCGCCCACTGCCCCCAGGCAGTGAGGCAAGGCATTGCAGGAGTTCTACTGCCCACTCCCCCCAGGCGGTGAGGCAGAGCATTGCAGCAGTTGCACTGCCCACTTCCACCAGGCAGTGAGGCACTGCATTGCAGGAGTTGCACTGCCCACTGGCACCAGGCAGTGAGGTAAGGCATTGTAGGAGTTGACCCGCCCACTGCCCCAAGGCAGTGAGGCAGTGCATTGCAAGAGTTCCACCGCCCACTGCCCGAAGGCAGTGAGGCAGTCCATTGCAGGAGTTCCAACGCCCACTGCCCCCAGGCAGTGAGGCAGTGCATTGCACGAGTTGCACTACCCACTGCCCCCTGGCAGTGAGGCGTTGCATTGCAGGAGTTGCACTGCCCAGTGCCCCCAGGCAGTGAGGCAGTGCATTGCAGGAGTTGCACTGCCCACTGCCCCCAGGAAATGAGGCAGTGCATTGCAGCAGTTGCAGTGCCCACTGCCCCCAGGCAGTGAGGCAGTGTATTGCACGAGTTGCACTGCCCACCGCCCCCTGGCAGTGAGGCAGTGCATTGCAGCAATTGACCTGCCCACTGCCCCCAGGCAGTGAGGCAGTGCGCTGCAGGAGTTGCACTGCCCACTGCCCCCAGGCAGCGAGGCAGTGCATTGTAGGAGCTGCACTGCCCACTGCCCCCAGGCAGTGAGGCGAGGCATTGCAGGAGTTCTACTGCCCACTACCCCCAGGCGGTGAGGCAGAGCGTTGCAGCAGTTGCACTCCCCACTTCCACCAGGCAGTGAGGCACTGCATTGCAGGGGTTGCACCGCCCACTGTCCCCAAGCAGCGACGCAAGGGATTTTAGGAGTTGACCCGCCCACTGCCTCAAGGCAGTGAGGCTGTGCATTGCAAGAGTTCCAGCGCCCACTGCCCCAAGGTAGTGAGGCAGTCAATTGCAGGAGTTCCACCGCCCACTGCCCCCAGGCAGTGAGGCCGTGCATGGCAGCAGTTGACCTGCCCACTGCCCCAAGGCAGTGAGGCAGTGCATTGCACGAGTTGCACTGCCCACTACCCCGAGGCAGCAAGGCCGTGCATTGCAGGAGTTGCAGTGCCCACTGCCCCCAGGCAGTGTGGCAGTGCGTTGTAGGAGTTCTACTGCTCACTACCCCCATGCGGTGAGGCAGTGCATTGCAGCAGTTGCGCTGCCCACTGCCCCCAGGCAGTGAGGCAGTGCATTGCAGGAGTTGCACTGCCCACTGCCCCCAGGCAGTGAGGAAAGACATTGCACGAGTTGCACTGCCCACTGCCCCCGAGCAATGAGGCAGTGCATTGCAGGGGTGGCACTGCCCACTGCCCCAGGGCAGTGAGGCAGTGCATTGCAGGAGCTGCACTGCCTACTGCCCCCAGGCAGTGAGGCACTGCATTACAGGAGCTGCACTGTCCACTGCCCCCAGGCCATGAGGCAGTGCATTGCAGCAGTTGCAGTGCCCACTGCCCCCAGGCAGCGAGGCAGTGCATTGCACGAGTTGCACTACCCACTGCCCCCAGGCAGTAAGGCAATGCATTGCCGGGGTTGCGCTGCCCACTACCCCCAGGCAGTGAGGCAGAGCATTGCAGCAGCTGCACTGCCCGCTGCCCCAAGGCAGCGAGGCAGTGCATTGTAGGAGCTGCATTGCCCAGTGCCCCCAGGCAATGAGGCAAGGCATTAGGGGAGTTCTACTGCCCACTAACCCCAGGCGGTGAGGCAGAGCATTGCAACAGTTGCACTGCCCACTTCCACCAGGCAGTGAGGAAATGCATTGCAGGAGTTGCACTTCCCTAGCCCCCAAGCAGTGAGGCAAGGCATTGTAGGAGTTGACCTGCCCACTGCCCCAAGGCAGTGAGGCAGTGCATTGCACGAGTTGCACTGCCCACTGCCCCCAGGCAGTGAGGCGGTGCATTGTAAGAGCTGCACTGCCCACTGCCCCCAGGCAGTGAGGCAAGGCATTGCACGAGTTCTACTGCCCACTACCCCCAAGCAATGAGGCAGTGCGTTGCAGCAGTTGCACTGCCCACTGCCCCCAGGCAGTGTGGCAGTGCATTGAACGAGTTGCACTGCCCACTGCCCCCGAGCAATGAGGCAGTGCATTGCAAGAGTTGCACTGCCCACTGCCCCCAGGCAGTGTGGCAGTGCATTGCACGAGTTGCAATACCCACTGCCCCCAGGCAGTGAGGCAGTGCATTGCACGAGTTGCACTGCCCACTGCCCCCGAGCAATGAGGCAGTGCATTGCAGGAGTTGCACTGCCCACTGCCCCCAGGAAATGAGGCAGTGCATTGCAGCAAGTGACCTGCCCACTGCCCCCAAGCAGCAAGGCAGAGCATTGCAGGAGTTGCACTGCCCACTGCCCCCAGGCAGCGAGGCAGTGCATTGCACGAGTTGCACTGCCCACTGCTCCCAGGCAGTGAGGCAGTGCATTGCAGCAAGTGACCTGCCCACTGCCCCCAAGCAGCAAGGCAGTGCATTGCAGGAGTTGCACTGCCCACTGCCCCCAGGCAGCGAGGCAGTGCATTGTAGGAGCTGCACTGCCCACTGCCCCCAGGCAGTGAGGCAAGGCATTGCAGGAGTTCTACTGCCCACTACCCCCAGGCGGTGAGGCAGAGCATTGCAGGAGTTCTACTGCGCACTGCCCCAAGCAGTGACGCAAGGCATTTTAGGAGTTGACCCGCCCACTGCCCCAAGGCAGTGAGGCAGTGCATTGCAAGAGTTCCACCGCCCACTGCCCTCAGGCAGTGAGGCAGAGCATTGCAGCAGTTGACCTGCCCACTGCCCCCAGGCAGTGAGGCAGTGCATTGCACGAGTTGCACTGCCCACTACCCGGATGTAGCGTGGCAGTGCGTTGTAGGAGTTCTACTGCTCACTACCCCCATGCGGTGAGGCAGAGCGTTGCAGCAGTTGCACTGCCCACTTCCACCAGGCAGTGAGGCAGTGCATTGCAGCAGTTGCACTGCCTGCTGCCCCGAGGAAGTGAGGCAAGACATTGCACGAGTTGCACTGCACACTACCCCCAGGCAATGAGGCAGAGCATTGCAGCAATTGCACTGCCCGCTGCCCCCAGGCAGCGAGGCAGTGCATTGCAGGAGTTGCATGCCCAGTGCCCCCAGGCAGCGAGGCAGTGCATTGTAGGAGTTGCATTGCCCACTGCCCCCAGGCAATGAGGCAAGGCATTAGAGGAGTTCTACTGCGCACTACCCCCAGGCGGTGAGGCACATCATTGCAACAGTTGCACTGCCCACTTCCACCAGGCAGTGAGGCAATGCATTGCAGGAGTTGCACTGCCCACTGCCCCCACGCAGTGAGGCAAGGCATTGTAGGAGTTGACCTGCCTACTGCCCCAAGGCAGTGAGGCAGTGCATTGCAAGAGTTCCATCGCCCACTGCCCCCAGGTAGTGAGGCGTTGCATTGCAGGAGTTGCAGCGCCCACTGCCCCCAGGCAGTGAGGCGGTGCACGGTAAGAGCTGCACTGCCCACTGCCCCCAGGCAGTGAGGCAAGGCATTGCACGAGTTCTACTGCCCACTACCCCCAGGCAGTGAGGCACAGCATTGCAGCCATTGCACTGCCCACTTCCACCAGGCAGTGAGGCAGTGCACTGCAGCACTTGACCTTCCCAATGCCCCCGGGCAGGGAGGCAGCGCAATGCACGAGTTGCTCTGCCCCCTGCCCCAAGGCAGCAAGGCAGTGCATCGCAGGAGTTGCACTGCCCACTGCCCCGGGGCACCGTGGCAGTGCATTGTAGGAGCTGCACTGCCCAGTGCCCCGAAGCAATGAGGCAAGGCATTGCAAGAGTTGTACTGCCCACTATCCCCAGGCAGTGGGGCAGAGCGTTGCAGCAGTTGCACTGGCCACTTCCACCAGGCAGTGCGGCAGTGCATTGCAGGAGTTGCAGTGCCCACTGCCCCCAGGCAGTGAGGCAAGGCATTGTAGGAGTTGACCCGCCCACTGCCCCAAGGCAGTGAGGCAGTGCATTGCAAGAGTGCCTCCGCCCACTGCCCCCAGGCAGTGAGGCAGTGCATTGCAGATGTTGCACCGCCCACTGCCCCCAGGCAATGAGGCAGTGCATTGCAGCAGTTGCAGTGCCCACTGCCCCCAGGTAGTGAGGCAGTGCATTGCACGAGCTGCACTACCCACTGCCCCCAGGCAGTGAGGCAGTGCATTGCAGCAGTTGACGTGCCCAGTGCCCCCAGGCAGTGAGGCAGTGCATTGCACGAGTTGCACTGCCCACTGCCCCCAGCTAGTGAGGCAAGGCATTGCAGGAGTTCTAATGCCCACTACCCCCAGGCGGTGAGGCAGAGCACCGCAGCAGCCGCACTGCCCACTTCCACCAGGCAGTGAGGCAAGGCATTGTAGGAGTTGACCTGCCCACTGCCCCAAGACAGCAAGGCAGTGCATTGCAAGAGTTCCACCGCCCACTGCCCCCAGGTGGTGAGGCGTTGCATTGCAGGAAGTGAATTGCCCACCGCCCCCAGGCAGCGAGGCAGTGCATTGTAGGAGCCGCACTGCCCACTGCCCCCAGGCAGTGACGCAAGGCATTGCAGGAGTTCCACCGCCCACTGCCCCCGGGCAGTGAGGCAGAGCATTGCAGCAGTTGCACTGGCCACTTCCACCAGGCAGTGAGGCAGTGCATTGCGGCAGTTAACCTATCCACTGCTCCCAGGCAGTAAGGCAGTGCATTGCAGCAGTTGACCTGCCCACTGCCCCCAGGCAGCGAGGCAGTGCATTGTAGGAGCTGCAGTGCCCACTGGCCCCAGGCAGTGAGGTAGAGCATTGCAGCAGCTGCACTGCCCACTTCCACCAGGCAATGAGGCAGTGCATTGCAGCAGTTGACCTCCCCACTGCCCCCAGGCAGTGAGGCAGTGCATTGCAAGAGTTCCACCGCCCACTGGTGACCTGGCACCAGTCTAAAAACCCTGGGGATGGTAGCTGTAGGACGGATTGCCTACACGCACTGCCATGCTCGAAGCTAGTCGTGAATCGTCGTGATAGTCGTGCCGCCACGTGACTCAGCTCTATCCATCGTGGCCCCTTCTCCGCTCTGCTCCACCCGCATGGTGCACTTTGTCTCTCCCTCTTATTCCCGTGTCTCCAAGGGCTGAGTGCCGCACGACGGGTGCGTCCCTCCCCCTTGCTAGCCACCTCTTGCTCACGGTGGGCGCAACGTTCTACAATCGGCTCCGGCAAGACGTCGACCTCGCCGTGGCAATCTTCCAGGCCAATACGCGGGGAGCCGCGACGGGCACTGCATTCGACGTATCCGCCGCTCAAGCGTGACGCCTTGTGCGGGGGTATCATAAGTCGTCAGCTTCGTCGTCCCATCGTGGGCCCCCCCTCACCTATGCGCCACTAGGGTTGCAGCACCGCGCGCCAGCGCGGTGCTCCCCTTGCACCCCCGTCCTCGTGAGTCCTGGGACCCCCACTCGCCGGCCCGATCCGCCAGGCGGCCCCATGTTGCTCTGCGCCCTCGCGCCATGCTCTTTGTTTCGTCACACTATGGCCACGCTCGTGGCACCCTTTATTTCTTTCCTGTGCGCCCCGTCCAGTGGGGGCTGCCTATGTTGTCCGTGCTCCTCCGTTTGCCAACACCCCGGTTTGTCGCCCCCCCCCCCCCCACCAGCGCCTTGCAGCCACGGGCCACCCGCTCCTTTCTCGCCACAACCTACCATGTCAGACCGCTCAACGCCGTCCCGGGACACCCCCTCTCCCGCCCCCGACACCAGTCGAGGCGGCGCCATTCGTCGGGGGCCGTTCCCCATGTTTCTGATGGAAATTGCCCAGTCCGACGACGCTGACCGTCTCCTACGAGAGCTGGACATGTTGAAGGATGACGCACTGGAAGCTGCGGATACAGCCATCCGGGCCACGGACCCCGCCCTGGCTGACTCATGTGACGCCCTGCGATGGACAGCTGCCGACGGCGACATCCAGGCTATTACAGCAATGACGGGGCGTGGACGCCACAGGGACTCCTGCTCACAGCCACCGTTACGGTCGCTGCAGGCCCGTCTGACACGAAGGTCATCGAACACGTCCCCCTGTTGCTGGAGTATGTATCCAAGGACCCTGAGGCCCTCACAGCAGCACTCGTCACGCGATGGAGTCCAAGCCATGTTCCGATCTCAGCGTCACGCCTTCGCAGCCAAGTCTTCAAAGGCCTGTACACGGCCTGAGAACATCCTCCGTCCATCGACACTACCACTCCTCCAGACATCCAAAGCCAAAAAGTCTCCCACAAGATTCACAAGCCCATCAGCCAGTTCCTAGCCCCCCACCTCAGGCCGTCGTGGTACCGCCTCCGCACCCGCGAGGTGGTTGCGGCCTTTTGGGCGCTGCCCAATGACGTGCATGCGGTCCTGCAAGCGGCCCATATCCCGACAGCAGACCTCGTCCCGCTGAAGTTCGGACTTCTGGCATAGGCCTCCTCCATGTGCCTCACTGGGCAGTACACGCCAGCCCCGGTTTCCACGCCCCCGGCCCTCGCCAACAAGGGCATGTGGACCCCCGAGCAGCTGCGGCCGCTGCTCGAATGCTCGGTCCTGCCGATCCGCAGCGTGGAGCTGCTGCATCAGATCGAGCAGGCTGGCGAGCATTCCTGGGCCACGGCCCCCACCTTCGCCCTGCTCCAGGCCGGCATCGCCGACACCGCCAGCCCCCCCCCGCTCACGCCGCCCAGCCACGCACCTTACCTCACCAAAGGCCAGGCGGCACCGAGCCCCGCCGGCACTCTGTTCGCCACGACGGCGTTCACCCCGGCGTCAGCCCTGTACAGGTCCCAGGACAAGCCCGCCCCTACGGGGGCCCAACAATCGCCTTCGTCGCTATTGCCCGAGCAGACCAGGCTTTCTTTCAACCTCCCCGAGCCCGCCTCCCAAGTGCACCCGGCTTCCGCGGACCCCACGCCTCCGGAGTCGCCAGCCCCGGCCGTCGGGTCAGCCCCCCCCCCCAGCCCCTCCCAGTTGGGGGAGCCCTTCGTCCCGGACCTGGACGTAACGGCCTACTCCACCGATTACGCTCAATTGCGTGACCAGTATGAGGCCCAGCAGCAAGAGCTGGCCGTGACACGGGGCGACTTGGGGTCCCTCACGCGGGATTTGGACATGGTCCGCACCGAGCGGGACAATGCCCAGCAGCAAGTCCAACGTTCTGCCGCGGCGAAGCGGCAGGCCGAAGCCGTTCGGCTCAACGGCTTCATCAGGTCCATACCCCCCCTCTTGTCCATCGCCACCAGACTCCGCGGCCTCCCGTCCACGCCGCCGGCGTTCGCCAATGCCGTGCGCAGTGCGGTTCCGGCCTCTTTCATATTGCCTACCCTCGGCTCTCAGCAATTCCTGGTCCTCGTGCCGGTCATCCTCGCCGCGGCGGTCCTCACCTCGCCCCAGGCACTCGACCTCGAGGAGTTGGCTGACGTCCTCCGCAGGGCTATGGCCGCGCCGAGCCCCGTGCCGGTCCCGGAGACCCCTACGCGTGCCCCAGGGTTGTCTTTCGCCGTCCCAGACCCGATCCCTAAGCCCAAAGCGGGCGCCGGGCGCGGCCCCCCAGCCGCCGTCGCCTACGGCTTCGCCCATTGATGCCGCACTGCCCTCCCTACTGGAGTGGATCCCGGAGATCCCCAAAGGCTGTGAGGACGAGGTTGCACACGCGTTCCACCTCCAGCTTTTCCGCCAGTACGGCGCGAACGTCAGCACCCTCCCGCAATCCCCGATTCGGGATCAGTGGGCCTGGGTCCGCAGCCATGCACCCAGTTTGCCCGGCATCGCGGACGTCACCTTCCTCGCCAGCCCCTCTCCTGTCCAGCAGGTTGCTGACAGTCCAGCCGCCTCCCCAGCCGAGGCCGCAGCCGCCAACCAGGCACAGGGCACGGCCAAAAAGAAGGGGTATACGCCCCAAAAAGTCAATCCGCAGACCTTCTTAAAAGCCAATGTGGGGCGGCTGTCAAGAAGTCGACGATCCGCCGTCGGGAGAAGTCGACGCAGGACTCCTCGGAGGCATCCTCCGGGATAAATTTGGCGCCAGCCTGTCGTCCATTTCGGACGAACAACTCAACCATAAGGCCAAGTTCACGATTGTCGGAATCCGACCCGCTGAGTATGACAGAGGCATGTACTGGCGAGACAGCACACCGCTTGCGGCTGGCGAGTGACCTGGGCTGAATCCAAGAAGCAGCCGTACACTCCCTGGGTGCCTGACCCTGACAGAGACTACCCTGCCCGAAAGACCCATCGAGGGAGTCGCGGGCAAAAGCACCGCCGTCCGCGGGAGCCTGAAGATCAGGTGGACCTCACGGCGACGTCGGAATCAGAAGGAGAACCAGACCCCAAGTACCGGCGCACGTACAGCCCCCGCCGCTCGGACAGGTCCCCGTCCCGCCGCCGCAGCCCTGGCCATCGCTGTGACAGCCCGCCGCCGAGGCGTCGCAGCGCGTACCGCGATGAGCCCCGCGCGCATTCCAGGCGCCACGACCACCATGCAGCAGCCCCCCTCCAGCCCTACCCGTACTCGGGGGACCCCCACGACCCCCGAGTGGCCATGGCCCACAACCCCTACGCTCCCCCGCCTTGGAGCCCCCCAGCCGACCCCCACCGCTTTCAGCCGTACTTCGGTCGGCATCCGAGGGACCGGTAGACTGGGACATGGCGGGGCACAACGAAGACATCCCCGACGCTGTGTCTCGGCTCCGCCACTCCCGCCTCGACGGCGTCCCCCACGTCCGGGACCTGCACCTGGGCGCGTACACTCCCTGCTCCCCTCCCAAAGAATGGGGCCTGGTACCGATGCCGGCCCCAGGCGCTGCCCAGTTCATCCCGCCCCCCTACGCCCTCGAAATGTGCCTACACCTGCCAGCGGGTGTGCACTACTACCGGGTGTGCAGCGGGACGGACTCCTGGCCCCGCGACGTTCTGTCGTTGGTGGGCGCCGTGCATTGCGTGCAAGTGTCTGGTTCCCCTCAGATACAGCTCTGCCGCAAGGGCATGCCCCAAACCTCCCTCATCCTGCCCGAGCACCACCACGTGGTCCTCCCACAGTCCCTACACTGCCGTGTCTCTGTCACGGCCACAGGCCTCACCCGAGCAAGTGTCTTGGCGATAGCGGCCACGTACCACCCCCGGCACCTCCGCAAGTGGGTGCGGGGCCTGCCTCACGCCCTCCCCGCGGCCGTGGTCCGCAAGCTAACCCGGCACCCAGCCACTGCCGGCTCCTGCCCCGATCCCCCCCTTTCCAACCGTGCGTCGCCCCGCCCGGACATAATGACCCTCAACGTGCAGATGTCCCTGCGACCCAAGCTCCGCGCCCTGGACGTCCTGGTGCGCGAGTGCCAGTAGCCGCTAACCCTGCACATTCAAGAAGCTGGTCCCCTGATCGTCCAGCGGGTACACCCCCTATACCACACCATCCAAGCCCCAACGAAGGTGGCTGGGGGATGCGCCACCCTCCTCTACAAGACCCCGGACCTGGCCGTGACCAGCCACAGCGCCCACCTCTAAGGACGAGCCCTGATCACTCACTTCACCATGGCGGGCGTGGCCCACTGCCACGCCAACGTGTATTTCCCGGCCGACGGGGACCTCGACACCCTCCAGGAAATTCTGGATTGGGTGTACCCATACCTCCTCCTCACCCCGGCCAGGGTGGTTGCCCTGACAGGGGACCTGAACACCAATTGCCATTGGGTCGCGCACCTCCCTATCTCTCCCGCCTCACTCTGTGACCTCGTCCTACCCACGCTCGCGCGCCTCGGGATGCGCCGTTTACACCCCCTTGTTGAGGCCCCCACGTGGCTGAGCCCGCAAAGCTTCGCAGGTGCCCTTGACCACATCTTCCTCCGCACCCCTTTGGAAGCTGCCCACACCACGGAGGTGCGCTCCGATTCCAGTTTCCCGTCTGACCATCTGCCCGTGACTGCCACCCTCCATGACCTCCCACCGGCGCCCCAACTGGTGTGCCGGTCGAAAAAGGGCAGCTTCCCCATCCCGCGGGAGCCCCTCGCTAGCCAACTCCGCACCCTTAACGACACCTTTCGAGCCGAGCTCACCCCGCCGCCCCCGGGCGCGCCCAGCGCACTACCTCACTATACCGAGGTGACCTGAGCGCTATACACCGTAGCTACGGCGGCCTTCGGCCCCCCCGTCCCCAGCCAGCCAGTGCCGTCGACGGTACGCGTCCACGTCACCAACCTGCGACGCTACACCCTCGCCCCTCCGGATTGGGCGTCCCAGTCGTCGCACCTTGTGGAGGTCGCCCGCCTCAAAGGGCAAATCCGGGCGGCTTGGGATGTCATCCTTCTGGAGAAGGATGTAGAGCTGGCGCCCCTACCCACCGCCCCCGGCCAACCCACCAAAGTGGACTACCGCCGCACTTTGGGAGCGCAGTATATACCCCCGGCGGATCCTGTCTACGTGGTGGGCGTCCCAGTGCCGCTCCATGAGCAAGCCGCCGTTGCGTTGGACCAGCTGCGCCAGGGGCATCTGGCCCCCCTTGAGGCACTCTCGTTCGCGCGCGTCCAGGCCATCACGGAATGGGCCGGCAGCTCGCTCGGCCCGCCGCCTTGCGCTACCATCGCCAACCTACGCGCCGTCATCAACCGAGAGGCGGCCACCGTACCGTACCACGATTTGCTGGAATACCGGCTGTTCGGATAGTTGGAGGACGCCCAGTTTACGGTGATCGTGGACTTGATCAACAACATTCTCAGTGGGGTGCCCATGCCCCAAGCGCACTCTGCGGATTTCATCAACCTTCCGAAGAAGACGCCACATGGCCCCATCGCAAAAAGCAGGCCGCTCACCAATCTGGCCACGGTATGGAAGCCCACGGCCGCCCTCATTAAAGACCACTACCAGCCCCGCCTGGTTCAGGGCAGCATCCTACCGCCCTACCAGTTCGTGATGTCCCCGCACCGCTCCTCCTCGGAGCTCCTCCGCGTCCTCCACGATGTATCGTGGGACCGCTGGAGACAACGCCTCCAGGCGTGGGTCCTGTCGGACGATGTCCGCCATGCGTACGGCTTCATCAACCACACCACCGAGTACGCCGTCCTGACCGCGGCAGGGATCTCCCCGGCCGACGCCGCGACCCTTCAGCACCATGACCGCGCCCTCGAGGTGCACATGGGAGGGGCTGACGGGCGTTCCCCGTCCTCCACCCGCCTGGGCGCCGGCACGGGGCAGGGATGCCCCGTGTCCGGCATGAAGTACTGCATATATGGCGAAGTTCGAGGACACGAAGCCTGCCGTTCGGCCCCCCCCACCAACACCCCCGCGGGCCCGCTGAACCGGGTTCTCCTGATGGATGATACCCAGTGGCTACCCGGCGACCGCGGCCACATGCCCGCCCTCGCCAGCGGCAATGAACGGGCAGGTCGCCTCACCAATCTCCACTCTGACCCGACCAAAACGGTCTTGGTCGGCACGGACATGCGCGCTGGCTGGGTCCATTTCCTCAGAGACACAGTGTACCTCAACGCCCAGCCGGTGCGCTGTGCCACAAGCCAGGACTACGTCCGCGTCCTTGGCCGCCACGCCCTCCCCCACCTTTTCCACCCCGTCAACTCCCGGCGCCTGTTCTCAGGCACCCGCGCCGCATGCCGGACGCTCCGCGCCCCGAGCCTGCCCGCCCACTACCCCCTCGCCATGTTCGTCGCCAAGTGCCATGGGACAGTCAACTGGTTCACCAGTGTCCGCCCCCCCTCCTACGGGGCCATGCGCGTGCTGGACGCTATGGCCGCCTCGGCCATGCGCGCCACCGCTGGGTGGGCCCTCTCCGCCGCTGCCCACTTCCTCCGCGAGATACCTGAAGGAGGGATCGGCGTCTCCCCGGCTCCGGTCATCGGGTTCGCTAACTTCCTGAGCGTCTACATCCGGCACCTGAACCACCCCAACCCCCTGGTCCGCCGGTCCACGCGCCACGGGCTCCTGACTGTTCTCTGGCGGTTCCATCCTTCCCAGCCCTGCCTCGCCTCAGAGCTCGGGCTCCGGTGTGCTGCTCACCCCACGGACCACGACCGGTTCGTCGCCCTATGCCACCAATGCGACATCGCCATCCACTTGCCCCCCGATGGCCATCTACCGGACCATACTCCTCATGTGATGGCCCTGTCGTCCCCTGGACTCGAGGTCCAGGACACCCATGCGTGGATGCTTGCAGGCCATCGCAGTGCAGAAGATGCGCAACAGAAGGGATGGCCCCGGGTATCACCTCGCCCCACTCCAGCGGTCGGCACGGCTCCCCCGGTTGGGCGTTGCCACGCGGTGACTGCGACCGTCCCCACGCTCTCCTGGCTCCCCAAGAACTATGGGATCCTCCACGACGCGTTGTGGTGCCCGAAGACCCGGCGCTGCGGCGGGGCTGTGGCGGTGTTCTGCCCCGTTACCCTTCGGTACGAGGTGTACCCCGTCCCCATCCCCTTGCGGCTGGACAATGCCTACACGGCGGAGCTATACACGGCATGGGTGGCCCTCACCGCCAAGGGACCCTCGACCGACCCTGCCTTCGGCTTCCGGTCCGGTGCATGGCACTTTGCGGATTGCAAAGGATACATCACCGCCCAGGAGGGACGCCCAGAACCAGAGGACTCGCTGCAGGGGGACCTCATACGAGCGTGCCGCAGTATCGCCCGCGGTCACGCTCCCCGCCGCCACCTCTATTCACATATTGCCGGCACCTGGCTCGATGCCCTGCTGGACCAGGTGGATGAGGCGGCAGGGCGCACTGCGGACACCTGCCCCGACACCGTGGGATGGCTCAGCCCTTTGCAGGAACCCCGCATCTGTTTCTCCCACGCGGGCCTCTAGGTCCACGACGCCCTACCTCACGCACGCCGCGCCCTGCTCGCCTCCCACCACGCCTACTCTACGGCTCCCCTGCCTCAGCGCCACCCCGCCCTCAGCGAGTACGCCACCGCCGTCAGCCATGGCCTCCTCACATGGGGAGACCACCTCACGGTCACCGGCCTCCGCCTCTCCCTGTTCCCCCCCAGGGACACGCCCTGCCCCCTCTGCCTCCTACCCGCCCCCGGGGATCACATCCTCTCCTGCCCGCTTGACCCGCTCCTCCGCGCCCACTACCATCGGTGGCTTGCGGCCCGGCTCTCCCAGAGGTGTTGTGCCTGGCGCCACTGTACGCCCACTGCTTGGGGTACCCTCGTCCTTTGGGGCGACGAACCCTGCATGCTGGCTGTGGAAGCCTCCCCAGCCCACCACACCATCGCCACCTACACTATCGGCCGTCTCGGAGCCATCTCCCCGCCGCACAGGGATGCCCTGCAGCACAGGGGTCTGCGTCCTGCGCATCTCCGTCGCCTTCTCTGCGAGATCATCCTCACTACCGTCCTCCTACGCAAACGGCACACGGTGCCTGTCCTGCCTCTTGCCGACCACTTCTCCCCCCTGACGAGGGTCCCCGTGAACTAGTCCCTCGCCGGCCGCCCTCCGCAGGCGTGGTATCACGTGGCCAACTGGGCCCCAACGCCTGGGTCGCCCAGGTGGCCAGCCTGGGACGTCGTCCTGGGCCTGTGGCTGTCAGGAGACCTCCTCCTGGCCCCCAAGGTGAAGACCGCCAATTCCGCCCGGGACAAGAGCAGTCCGTACCGAGTCCTGTATGTGTACAACGAGACGAACCAGATTCCGCCGGCCGTACGACGGGAAATAGGACTGGAGACCTATGGCGTGATCATCCTGGACAGTCTCGGCCGGCACGGGCTTGCCCCCCATCTCCCGGATCGGCGCCGCTTCTGGGCCATCCATTACGGTGGCAATGGACGGAGCCTGGAGGCTGGTCTCCGTGGAGATGTGATCCCCTCGTGGTGTGCCGCACTACATTCGGCGTTCTCGGCCTTCCTTATTGCGGCTTCCCAAGGCCCCCGCACGGTCTTCAAGGACGTGCAGGTGGCCCTGGGCTGGCCCATCCCGTGGCCTTATCCCCGCCCGTGACCCGTCCTCGACCTCCCGCGCCCGGACCGTTCCGGTACAGCGCGCAGTCGTGCCAGACCGCGCTCCTTGTCTGACGGCGTCCTAAGCCGGGGGTGATGCCCCGGGAGACCCACATCTTCCGTGCCCGTTGATCTTGGAACGCTGACTCGGGTGGATCTAGGACACGTCGGAGCGGTTGGTGGCTGAGACCGGAGAGCAGATTGGACCGTAGCGTTGTTGTACAGCGGCGTTGTGACCCAGACAGCCTGCTGGGAGGAGCGTTCTCAGGTGTGCGACGAGATTCGTCTTACTCTAGCGGAGGTAAGACGGAGGACTCCCTCGGCAGTGCCTGCGTGGGGCCCCCGAGGGACGACGCCACGGCTCACGGTACGTGGGACCACGGCACGCGCTCCTCCTCCTCCTCCTCCTCCACCGCCCACTGCCCCCAGGCAGTGAGGCAGCGCATTGCAAGAGCTGCACTGCCCACTGCCCCCACGCAGTGAGGCAAAGCATTGCAGGAGTTCTACTGCCCAATACCCCCAGGCAGTGAGGCAGAGCATTGCAGCAGCTGCACTGCCCACTTCCACCAGGCAGTGAGGCAGTGCATTGCAGCAGTTGACCTGCCCACTGCCCCCAGCCAGTGATGCAG
This sequence comes from Eutreptiella sp. 'Long Island Sound 2002', assembly GCA_964036045.1. NCBI lineage: Eukaryota > Euglenozoa > Euglenophyceae > Eutreptiales > Eutreptiaceae > Eutreptiella > Eutreptiella sp. 'Long Island Sound 2002'. The sequence goes on from OZ038384.1 coordinate 48,640,848, forward strand.
TGCATTGCACGAGTTGCACTGCCCACTACCCCTAGGCAGCGAGGCAGTGCATTGCAGGAGTTCTACTGCCCAATACCCCCAGGCAGTGAGGCAGAGCATTGCAGCAGTTGCACTGCCCTGTTCCACCAGGCAGTGAGGCAGTGCATTGCAGTAGTTGACCTGCCCACTGCCCCCAGGCAGGGAGGCAGTGCCCCAGGCAGCGAGGCAGTCCATTGTAGGAGCTGCACTGCCCACTGCCCCCAGGCAGTGAGGCAGAGCATTGCAGCAGTTGCACTACCCACTTCCACCAGGCAGTGAGGCAGTGCATTGCAAGAGTTGCACTGCCCACTGCCCCCAGGCAGTGAGGCAGTGCATTGCAGGAGCTGCACTGCCCACTGCCCCCGAGCAGTGAGGCACTGCATTGCAGGAGTTGCACTGCCCACTGCCCCCAGGGAGTGAGGCAATGCGTTGCAGGGGTTGCACTGCCCACTGCCCACAGGCAGTGAGGCAGTGCATTGCAAGAGTTGCACTGCCCATTGCCCCCAGGCAGTGAGGCAGTGCATTGCAGGGGTTGCACTGCCCACGGCCCCAAGGCAGTGAGGCAGAGCATTGCAGCAGTTGCACTGCCCACTTCCACCAAGCAGTGAGGCAGTGCATTGCAAGAGTTGCACTGCACATTGCCCCCAAGCAGTGAGGCAGTGCATTGCAGCAATTGCACTGCCCTCGGCCCCAAGGCAGTGAGGCAGAGCATTGCAGCAGTTGCAGTGCCCACTTCCATCAAGCAGTGAGGCAGTGCATTGCGGCACTCGATCTGCCAACCGCCCCCAGGTAGCGAGGCAGTGCATTGCAGGAGTTGCACTGCCCACTGCCCCCAAGCAGTGAGGCACTGCACTGCAAGAGTTGCACTGCCCACTACCCCCAGGCAGTGAGGCAGAGCATTGCAGCAGTTGCACTGCCCACTTCCACCAGGCAGTGAGGCAGTGCATCACAGGAGTTGCACTGCCGACTGCCCCCAGGCAGTGAGGCAAGGCATTGTAGGAGTTGACCTGCCCACTGCCCCAAGACAGTGAGGCGGTGCATTGCAAGAGTTCCACCGCCCACTGCCCCCAGGTAGTGAGGCGTTGCATTGCACGAGTTGAACTGCCCACCGCCCCCAGGCAGCGAGGCAGTGCATTGTAGGAGCTGCACTGCCCACTGCCCCCAGGCAGTGAGGCAAGGCATTGCACGAGTTCCACCGCTCACTGCCCCCATGGCAGTGAGGCAGAGCATTGCGGCAGTTGCACTGGCCAGTTCCACCAGGCAGTGAGGCAGTGCATTGTAGCAGTTGACCTACCCAGTGCCCCCGGGCAGCGAGGCAATGCATTGTAGGAGCTGCATTGCCCGCTGCCCCCAGGCACTGAGGCAAGGCATTGCAGGAGTTCTACTGCCCACTAACCCCTGGCGGTGAGGCAGAGCAGTGCAGCAGTTGCAATGCCCACTTCCACCAGGCAGTGAGTCATTGCATTGCAGGAGTTGCACTGCCCACTGCCCCCAGGCAGCGAGGCAATGCGTTGCAGGGGTTGCACTGCCCGCTGCCCACAGGCAGTGAGGCAGTGCATTGCGACAGTTGCACTGCCCACTTCCACCAAGCAGTGAGGCAGTGCATTGCAGCACTCGACCTGCCCACTGCCCCCAGGCAGCGAGGCAGTGCATCGCAGGAGTTGCACTGCCCACTGCCCCCAGGCAGCGAGGTAGTGCATTGTAGGAGCTGCACTGCCCACTGCCCCCAGGCAGTGAGGCAAGGCATTGCACGAGTTCCACCGCCCGCTGCCCCCAGGCAGTGAGGCAGAGCATTGCAGCAGTTGCACTGGCCACTTCCACCAGGCAGTGAGGCAGTGCATTGTAGCAGCTAACCTGCCCACTGCCCTCAGGCAGCAAGGCAGTGCATTGTAGGAGCTGCACTGCCCGCTGCCCCCGGGCAGTGAGGCAAGGCATTGCAGGAGTTCTATTGCCCACTACCCCCAGGCGGTGAGGCAGAGCATTGCAGCAGTTGCAATGCCCACTTCCACAAGGCAGTGAGGCAGTGCATTGCAGGAGTTGCACTGCCCACTGCCGCGGTGAGGCAGAGCATTGCAGCAGTTGCAATGCCCACTTCCACCAGGCAGTGAGGCAGTGCATTGCAGGAGTTGCACTGCCCATTGCTCCAAGCAGTGAGGCAAGGCATTGTGGGAGTCGACCTGCCCAATACCCCAAGGCATTGCATTGCAGGAGTTGCACTGCCCGCTGCCCCCAGGCAGCGAGGCAGTGCATTGTAGGACCGGCACTGCCCACTGCCCCCAGGCAGTGAGGCAAGGCATTGAACGAGTTCCACGGCCCACTAACCTCAGGCAATGAGGCAGAGCATTGCAGCAAGGGCACTGCCCACTACCAGCAGGCAGTGAGGCAGTGCATTGCAGCAGTTGACCTGCCCACTGCCCCCAGGCAGTGAGGCAGTGCATTGCAGGAGTTGCACTGCCCACTGCCCCGATGCAGTGAGGCAGTGCATTGTAGGAGCTGCACTGCCCACTGCCCCAAGGCAGTGAGGCAGTGCATTGCAAGAGTTCTACTGCCCAATGCCCCCGGGCAGTGAGGCGTTGCATTGCACGAGTTGCACTGCCCACTGCCCCCAGGCAGCGAGGCGGTGCATTGTACGAGTTGCACCGCCGACTACCCCTAGGCGGTGAGGCAAGGCATTGCACGAGTTCTTCTGCCCACTAACCCCAGGTAGTGAGGCTGTGCATTGCAGCAGTTGACCTGCCCATTGCCCCCAGGCAGTGAGGCAGTGCATTGCAAGAGTTTCACCGCCCACTGCCCCCAAGCAGTGAGGCAGTGCATTGCAGGTGTTGCACTGCCCACTGCCCCCAGGCAGTGAGTGAGGCAGTGCATTGTAGGAGGTGCACTGCCCAGTGCCCCCAGGCAGTGAGGCAAGGCATTGCAAGAGTTCTACTGCCCACTAACCCGAGGCAGTGAGGCAGAGCATTGCAGCAGTTGCACTGCCCACTTCCACCAGGCAGTGAGGCTGTGCATTCCAAGAGTTCCACCGCCCACTGCCCCCAGGCAGTGAGGCACTGCATTGCAGGTGTTGCACTGCCCACTGCCCCCAGGCAGTGAGGCAGTGCATTGTAGGAGCTGCACTGCCCACTGCCCCCAGGCAGTGAGGCAAGGCATTGCAGGAGTTCTACTGCCAACTACCCCGAGGCAGTGAGGCAGAGCATTGCAGCAGTTGCAATGCCCACTTCCACCAGGCAATGAGGCAGTGCATTGCAGCACTTGACCTTCCCACTGCCCCCGGGCAGTGAGGCAGCGCATTGCACGAGTTGCACCGCCCCCTGCCCCAAGGCAGTGAGGCAGTGCATTGCAGGAGCTGCATTGCCCACTGCCCCCACGCAGTGAGGCAGAGCATTGCAGAAGTTCTACTGCCCACTACCCCCAGGCAGTGAGGCAGAGCATTGCAGCAGTTGCACTGCCCACTTCCACCAGGCAGTGAGGCAGTGCATCACAGGAGTTGCACTGCCCACTGCCCCCAGGCAGTGCGGCAGATCATTGCAGCAGTTGCACTGCCCACTGCCCCCAGGCAGTGAGGCAAGGCATTGCAAGAATTCTACTGCCCACTACCCCCAAGCAGTGAGGCAAAGCATTGCAGCAGTTGCACTGCCCACTTCCAACAGGCAGCGAGGCAGTGCCTTGCAGGAGTTGCACTGCCCACTGCCCCCAGGCAGTGAGCCAAGGCATTGTAGGAGTTGACCTGCCCACTGCCCCAAGGCAGTGAGCCAAGGCATTGTAGGAGTTGACCTGCCCACTGCCCCAAGGCAGTGAGGCAGTGCATTGCAAGACTTCCACCGCCCACTGCCCTCAGGCAGCGAGGCGGTGCATTGTAGCAGCTGCACTGCCCACTACCCCCAGGCAGTGAGGCAGTGCATTGCAGTAGTTGCACTCCCCACTTCCACCAGGCAGTGAGGCAGTGCATTGCAGCAGATGACCTGCACACTGCCCCCGGGCAGCGAGGCAGTGCATTGAACGAGTTGCACTGCCCACTGCCCCGAGGCAGCGAGGCAATGAATTGTAGGAGCCCCGCTGCCCAGTGCCCCCAGGCAGTGAGGCAAGGCATTGCAGGAGTTCTACTGCCCAATACCCCCCCGCAGTGAGGCAGAGCATTGCAAGAGTTCTACTACCCACTAACCCCAGGCAGTGAGGCAAAGCATTGCAGCAGTTGCACTGCCCACTTCCACCAAGCAGTGAGGCAGTGCATTGCAAGAGTTGCACTGCCCACTGCCCCCAGACAGTGAGGCAAGGCATCGTAGGAGCTGCACTGCCCACCGCCCCCAGGCGGTGAGGCAAGGCATTGCAGGAGTTCTACTGCCCACTACCCCCAGGCAGCGAGGCAGAGCATTGCAGAAGTTGCACTGCCCACGTCCACCAAGCAGTGAGGCAGTGCATTGCAGCAGTTGACCTACCCACTGCCCCCAGGCAGTGAGGCAGTGCATTGCAAGAGTTCCACCGCCCACTGCCCCCAGGCAGTGAGGCAGTGCATTGTAGGAGCTGCACTGCCCACTGCCCCCACGCAGCGAGGCAAGGCGTTGCACGAGTTCTACTGCCCAATACCCCCAGGCAGTGAGGCAGTGCATTGCAGGAGTTGCACTGCCCACTGCCCCCGTGCAGTGAGCAGTTGCAGTGCCCACTGCCCCCATGCAGTGAGGCGTTGCATTGCGGGAGTTGCACCGCCCACTGCCCCCAGGCAGTGAGGCAGTGCATTGTAGGAGCTGCACTGCCCACTGCCCCCACGCAGCGAGGGAAGGCATTGCACGAGTTCTACTGCCCAATACCCCCAGGCAGTGAGGCAGTGCATTGCAGGAGTTGCCGTGCCCACTGCCCCCAGGCAGTGAGGCAGTGCATTGTAGGAGCTGCACTGCCCACTGCCCCCACGCAGCGAGGCAAGGCATTGCACGAGTTCTAATGCCCAATACCCCCAGGCAGTGAGGCAGTGCATTGCAGGAGTTGCACTGCCCACTGCCCCCGTGCAGTGAGCAGTTGCAGTGCCCACTGCCCCCAGGCAGTGAGGCGTTGCATTGCGGGAGTTGCACTGCCCACTGCCCCCAGGCAGTGAGGCAGTGCATTGTAGGAGCTGCACTGCCCACTGCCCCCACGCAGCGAGGCAAGGCATTGCACGAGTTCTACTGCCCAATACCCCCAGGCAGTGAGGCAGTGCATTGCGGGAGTTGCACTGCCCACTGCCCCCGTGCAGTGAGCAGCTGCAGTGCCCACTGCCCCCAGGCAGTGAGGCGTTGCATTGCGGGAGTTGCACCGCCCACTGCCCCCAGGCAGTGAGGCAGTGCATTGTAGGAGCTGCACTGCCCACTGCCCCCACGCAGCGAGGCAAGACATTGCACGAGTTCTACTGCCCAATACCCCCAGGCAGTGAGGCAGTGCATTGCAGCCGTTGCACTGCCCACTGCCCCCAGGCAGTGAGGCAGTGCATTGTAGGAGCTGCACTGCCCACTGCCCCCACGCAGCGAGGCAAGGCATTGCACGAGTTCTACTGCCCAATACCCCCAGGCAGTGAGGCAGTGCATTGCAGGAGTTGCACTGCCCACTGCCCCCGTGCAGTGAGCAGTTGCAGTGCCCACTGCCCCCAGGCAGTGAGGCGTTGCATTGCGGGAGTTGCACTGCCCACTGCCCCCAGGCAGTGCGGCAGAGCATTGCAGCAGTTGCACTGCCCACTGCCCCCAGGCAGTGAGGCAAGGCATTGCAAGAATTCTACTGCCCACTACCCCCAAGCAGTGAGGCAAAGCATTGCAGCAGTTGCACTGCCCACTTCCAACAGGCAGCGAGGCAGTGCCTTGCAGGAGTTGCACTGCCCACTGCCCCCAGGCAGTGAGCCAAGGCATTGTAGGAGTTGACCTGCCCACTGCCCCAAGGCAGTGAGCCAAGGCATTGTAGGAGTTGACCTGCCCACTGCCCCAAGGCAGTGAGGCAGTGCATTGCAAGACTTCCACCGCCCACTGCCCTCAGGCAGCGAGGCAGTGCATTGTAGCAGCTGCACTGCCCACTACCCCCAGGCAGTGAGGCAGTGCATTGCAGTAGTTGCACTCCCCACTTCCACCAGGCAGTGAGGCAGTGCATTGCAGCAGATGACCTGCACACTGCCCCCGGGCAGCGAGGCAGTGCATTGAACGAGTTGCACTGCCCACTGCCCCGAGGCAGCGAGGCAATGAATTGTAGGAGCCCCGCTGCCCAGTGCCCCCAGGCAGTGAGGCAAGGCATTGCAGGAGTTCTACTGCCCAATACCCCCCCGCAGTGAGGCAGAGCATTGCAAGAGTTCTACTACCCACTAACCCCAGGCAGTGAGGCAAAGCATTGCAGCAGTTGCACTGCCCACTTCCACCAAGCAGTGAGGCAGTGCATTGCAAGAGTTGCACTGCCCACTGCCCCCAGACAGTGAGGCAAGGCATCGTAGGAGCTGCACTGCCCACCGCCCCCAGGCGGTGAGGCAAGGCATTGCAGGAGTTCTACTGCCCACTACCCCCAGGCAGCGAGGCAGAGCATTGCAGAAGTTGCACTGCCCACGTCCACCAAGCAGTGAGGCAGTGCATTGCAGCAGTTGACCTACCCACTGCCCCCAGGCAGTGAGGCAGTGCATTGCAAGAGTTCCACCGCCCACTGCCCCCAGGCAGTGAGGCAGTGCATTGTAGGAGCTGCACTGCCCACTGCCCCCACGCAGCGAGGCAAGGCATTGCACGAGTTCTACTGCCCAATACCCCCAGGCAGTGAGGCAGTGCATTGCAGGAGTTGCACTGCCCACTGCCCCCGTGCAGTGAGCAGTTGCAGTGCCCACTGCCCCCATGCAGTGAGGCGTTGCATTGCGGGAGTTGCACCGCCCGATGCCCCCAGGCAGTGAGGCAGTGCATTGTAGGAGCTGCACTGCCCACTGCCCCCACGCAGCGAGGGAAGGCATTGCACGAGTTCTACTGCCCAATACCCCCAGGCAGTGAGGCAGTGCATTGCAGGAGTTGCCGTGCCCACTGCCCCCAGGCAGTGAGGCAGTGCATTGTAGGAGCTGCACTGCCCACTGCCCCCACGCAGCGAGGCAAGGCATTGCACGAGTTCTAATGCCCAATACCCCCAGGCAGTGAGGCAGTGCATTGCAGGAGTTGCACTGCCCACTGCCCCCGTGCAGTGAGCAGTTGCAGTGCCCACTGCCCCCAGGCAGTGAGGCGTTGCATTGCGGGAGTTGCACTGCCCACTGCCCCCAGGCAGTGAGGCAGTGCATTGTAGGAGCTGCACTGCCCACTGCCCCCACGCAGCGAGGCAAGGCATTGCACGAGTTCTACTGCCCAATACCCCCAGGCAGTGAGGCAGTGCATTGCGGGAGTTGCACTGCCCACTGCCCCCGTGCAGTGAGCAGTTGCAGTGCCCACTGCCCCCAGGCAGTGAGGCGTTGCATTGCGGGAGTTGCACCGCCCACTGCCCCCAGGCAGTGAGGCAGTGCATTGTAGGAGCTGCACTGCCCACTGCCCCCACGCAGCGAGGCAAGGCATTGCACGAGTTCTACTGCCCAATACCCCCAGGCAGTGAGGCAGTGCATTGCAGCCGTTGCACTGCCCACTGCCCCCAGGCAGTGAGGCAGTGCATTGTAGGAGCTGCACTGCCCACTGCCCCCACGCAGCGAGGCAAGGCATTGCACGAGTTCTACTGCCCAATACCCCCAGGCAGTGAGGCAGTGCATTGCAGGAGTTGCACTGCCCACTGCCCCCGTGCAGTGAGCAGTTGCAGTGCCCACTGCCCCCAGGCAGTGAGGCGTTGCATTGCGGGAGTTGCACTGCCCACTGCCCCCAGGCAGTGAGGCAGTGCATTGCAGGAGTTGCACTGCCCACTGCCCCCAGGCAGTGAGGTAGTGCATTGCAGCCGTTGCACTGCCCACTGCCCCCAGGCAGTGAGGGATTGCATTGCAGGAGTTGACCTGCCCACTGCCCCCAGGCAGCTAGCCAGTGCATTGCAGGAGTTGCACTGCCCACTGCCCCCGTGCAGTGAGCAGTTGCAGTGCCCACTCCCCCAAGGCAGTGAGGCGTTGCATTGCGGGAGTTGCACTGCCCACTGCCCCAAGGCAGTGAGGCAAGGCATTGCAGAAGTTGCGCTAGACACTGCCACCAAGCAGTGATGCAGTGCATTGCAAGAGTTCCACCGCCCAGTGCCCCCAGGCAGTGAGGCAGTGCACTGCAAGAGTTGTACTGCCCACTGCCCCCAAGCAGTGAGGCAGTGCATTGCAGCAGTTGCACTGCCCACTTCCACCAGGCAGTGAGGCAAAGCATTGCAGCAGTTGCACTGCCCACTTCCACCAGGCAGTGAGGCAGTGCATTGCAGGAGTTGCACTGCCCACTGCCCCTAGACAGTGAGGCAAGGCATCGTAGGAGCTGCACTGCCCACCGCCCCCAGGCGGTGAGGCAAGGCATTGCAGGAGTTCTACTGCCCACTACCCCCAGGCAGTGAGGCTCTGCACTGCAGGAGTTGCACTGCCTACTGCCCCAAGGCAGTGAGGCAGTGCATTGCAGCAGTTGCACTGCCCATTGCCCCCAGGCAGTGATGCAGTGCATTGCAAGAGTTGCACTGGCCACTGCCCCCAGGCAGTGAGGCAGTGCATTGTAGGAGTTGCACTGCCCATTGCCCCCAGGCAGTGATGCAGTGCGGTGCAGGAGTTCCAGTGCCCACTGCCCCCAGGCAGTGTGGCAGTGCATTGCAAGGGTTGCACTGCCCACTGCCCCCAGGCAGTGAGGCAATGCATAGCAAGGGTTGCACTACCCACTGCCCCCAGGCAGCGATGCAGTGCATGGTAGGAGTTGCACTGCCCACTGCCCCCAGGCAGCAAGGCAGAGCATTGTAGGAGTTGCACTGCCCATTGCCCCCAGGCAGTGATGCAGTGCATTGCAGGAGTTCCAGTGCCCACTGCCCCCAGGCAGTGAGGCAGTGCATTGCAGGGGTTGCACTGCCCAATGCCCCCAGGCAGTGAGGCAAGGCATTGCAGGAGTTCCACTGCCGGGTGCCCGCAGGCAGTGAGGCAGTGCATTGCAGGAGTTGCACTGCCCACTGCCCCCAGGCAGTGAGGCACTGCACTGCAACAGTTGCACTGCCCACTGCCCCCAGGCAGTGAGGCAGTGCATTGCAGGAGTTGCACTGCCCACTGCCCGCAGGCAGCGAGGCAGAGCATTGCAGCAGTTGCACTGCCCACTGCCCCCAGGCAGTGAGGCAAGGCATTGCACTGCCCACTGCCCCGAGGCAGTGAGGCAGTGCATTGCAGCAGTTGCACTACCCACTGCCACCAAGCAGTGAGGCAGTGCATTGCAGGAGTTCCACCGCCCAGTGCCCCCAGGCAGTGAGGCAATGCACTGCAGGAGTTGCACTGCCCACTACCCCCGGGCAGTGATGCAGTGCATTTCAGGAGTTGCACTGCCTACTGCCCCCAGGCAGCGAGGCAGTGCATTGCAGGAGTTGCACTGCCCACTGCCCGCAGGCAGTGAGGCAGTGCATTGCAGTAGTTGCACTGCCCACTGCCCGCAGGCAGCGAGGCAGTGCATTGCAGGAGTTGCACTGCCCACTGCCCCCAGGCAGTGAGGCAAGGCATTGCACTGCCCACTGCCCCCAGGCAGTGAGGCAGTGAATTGTAGGAGCCGCACTGCCCAGTGCCCCGAGGCAGTGAGGCAAGGCATTGCAGGAGTTCTACAGCCCAATACCGCCACGCAGTGAGGCAAAGCATTGCAGGAGTTCTACTGCCCACTAACCCCAGGCAGTGAGGCAAAGCATTGCAGGAGTTGCACTGCCCACTTCCACCAGGCGGTGAGGCAGTGCATTGCAGGAGTTGCACTGCCCACTGCCCCCAGACAGTGAGGCAAGGCATCGTAGGAGCTGCACTGCCCACCGCCCCCAGGCGGTGAGGCAAGGCATTGCAGGAGTTCTACTGCCCACTACCCCTAGGCAGCGAGGCAGTGCATTGCAGCAGTTGCACTGCCCGGGTCCACCAAGCAGTGAGGCAGTGCATTGCAGTAGCTGACCTACCCACTGCCCCCAGGCAGTGAGGCATTGCATTGCAAGAGTTCCACCGCCCACTGCCCCCAGGCAGTGAGGCAGTGAGTGCATTGTAGGAGCTGCACTGCCCACTGCCCCCACGCAGCGAGGCAAGGCATTGCACGAGTTCTACTGCCCAATACCCCCAGGCAGTGAGGCAGTGCATTGCAGCCGTTGCACTGCCCACTGCCCCCAGGCAGTGAGGCAGTGCATTGTAGGAGCTGCACTGCCCACTGCCCCCACGCAGCGAGGCAAGGCATTGCACGAGTTCTACTGCCCAATACCCCCAGGCAGTGAGGCAGTGCATTGCGGGAGTTCCACTGCCCACTGCCCCCGTGCAGTGAGCAGTTGCAGTGCCCACTGCCCCCAGGCAGTGAGGCGTTGCATTGCGGGAGTTGCACTGCCCACTGCCCCCAGGCAGTGAGGCAGTGCATTGCAAGAGTTGCACTGCCCACTGCCCCCAGGCAGTGAGGCAGTGCATTGCAGCCGTTGCACTGCCCACTGCCCCCAGGGAAAGAAGGGATTGCATTGCAGGAGTTGACCTGCCCATTGCCCCCAGGCAGCTAGCCAGTGCATTGCAGGAGTTGCACTGCCCACTGCCCCCGTGCAGTGAGCAGTTGCAGTGCCCACTCCCCCAAGGCAGTGAGGCGTTGCATTGCGGGAGTTGCACTGCCCACTGCCCCAAGGCAGTGAGGCAAGGCATTGCAGAAGTTGCGCTAGACACTGCCACCAAGCAGTGACGCAGTGCATTGCAAGAGTTCCACCGCCCAGTGCCCCCAGGCAGTGAGGCAGTGCACTGCAAGAGTTGTACTGCCCACTGCCCCCAGGCAGTGAGGCAGTGCATTGCAGCAGTTGCACTGCCCATTTCCACCAGGCAGTGAGGCAAAGCATTGCAGCAGTTGCACTGCCCACTTCCACCAGGCAGTGAGGCAGTGCATTGCAGGAGTTGCACTGCCCACTGCCCCTAGACAGTGAGGCAAGGCATCGTAGGAGCTGCACTGCCCACCGCCCCCAGGCGGTGAGGCAAGGCATTGCAGGAGTTCTACTGCCCACTACCCCCAGGCAGTGAGGCTCTGCACTGCAGGAGTTGCACTGCCTACTGCCCCAAGGCAGTGAGGCAGTGCATTGCAGCAGTTGCACTGCCCATTGCCCCCAGGCAGTGATGCAGTGCATTGCAAGAGTTGCACTGGCCACTGCCCCCAGGCAGTGAGGCAGTGCATTGTAGGAGTTGCACTGCCCATTGCCCCCAGGCAGTGATGCAGTGCGGTGCAGGAGTTCCAGTGCCCACTGCCCCCAGGCAGTGAGGCAGTGCATTGCAAGGGTTGCACTGCCCACTGCCCCCAGGCAGTGAGGCAATGCATAGCAAGGGTTGCACTACCCACTGCCCCCAGGCAGCGATGCAGTGCATGGTAGGAGTTGCACTGCCCACTGCCCCCAGGCAGCAAGGCAGAGCATTGTAGGAGTTGCACTGCCCATTGCCCCCAGGCAGTGATGCAGTGCATTGCAGGAGTTCCAGTGCCCACTGCCCGCAGGCAGTGAGGCCGTGCATTGCAGGGGTTGCACTGCCCAATGCCCCCAGGCAGTGAGGCAAGGCATTGCAGGAGTTCCACTGCCGGGTGCCCCCAGGCAGTGAGGCAAGGCATTACAGGAGTTCTACTGCGCACTGCCCCCAGGCAGTGAGGAAGAGCATTGCAGGAGTTCCAGTGCCCACTGCCACCAGGCAGTAAGGCAGTGCATTGCAGCAGTTGCACTACCCATTGCCACCAAGCAGTGAGGCAGTGCATTGCAGGACTTCAACCGCTCACTGCCCCCAGGCAGTGAGGCACTGCACTGCAGAAGTTGCACTGCCCACTGCCCCCAGGAAGTGATGCAGTGCATTGCAGGAGTTGCACTGCCCACTGCCCCCAGGCAGCGAGGCAGAGCATTGCAGCAGTTGCACTGCCCACTGCCCCCAGGCAGTGAGGCAGTGCATTGCAGCAGTTGCACTACCCACTGCCACCAAGCAGTGAGGCAGTGCATTGTAGGAGTTCCACCGCCCAGTGCCCCCAGGCAGTGAGGCAGTGCGCTGCAGGAGTTGCACTGCCCACTGCCCCCAGGCAGTGAGGCAGTGCATTGCAGCAGTTGCACTGCCCACTGCCCCCAGGCAGTGAGGCAGTGCATTGCAGGAGTTCCAGTGCCCACTGCCCGCAGGCAGTGAGGCAGTGCATTGCAGGGGTTGCACTGCCCAATGCCCCCAGGCAGTGAGGCAAGGCATTGCAGGAGTTCCACTGCCCACTGCCCCCAGGCAGTGAGGCAAGGCATTGCAGGAGTTCTACTGCGCACTGCCCCCAGGCAGTGAGGAAGAGCATTGCAGGAGTTCCAGTGCCCACTGCCACCAGGCAGTGAGGCAGTGCATTGCAGCAGGTGCACTACCCATTGCCACCAAGCAGTGAGGCAGTGCATTGCAGGACTTCAACCGCTCACTGCCCCCAGGCAGTGAGGCACTGCACTGCAGAAGTTGCACTGCCCACTGCCCCCAGGAAGTGATGCAGTGCATTGCAGGAGTTGCACTGCCCACTGCCCCCAGGCAGCGAGGCAGAGCATTGCAGCAGTTGCACTGCCCACTGCCCCCAGGCAGTGAGGCAAGGCATTGCACTGCCCACTGCCCCCAGGCAGCGAGGCAGTGCATTGCAGGAGTTGCACTGCCCACTGCCCCCAGGCAGTGAGGCAGTGCATTGCAAGAGTTGCACTGCCCACTGCCCCCAGGCAGCGAGGCAGTGCATTGCACGAGTTGCACTACCCACTGCCCCCAGGCAGTGAGGCAAGGCATTGCACTGCCCACTGCCCCCAGGCAGTGAGGCAGTGCATTGCAGCAGTTGCACTACCCACTGCCACCAAGCAGTGAGGCAGTGCATTGTAGGAGTTCCACCGCCCAGTGCCCCCAGGCAGTGAGGCAGTGCGCTGCAGGAGTTGCACTGCCCACTGCCCCCAGGCAGTGAGGCAGTGCATTGCAGCAGTTGCACTGCCCACTGCCCCCAGGCAGTGAGGCAGTGCATTGCAGGAGTTCCAGGCAGTGATGCAGTGCATTGCAGGAGTTGCACTGCCCACTGCCCCAAAGCAGTGAGGCAAGGCATTGCAGGAATTCCACTGCCCACTGCCCCCACGCAGTGATGCAGTGCATTGCAGCAGTTGCACTGCCCACTGCCCCCAGGCGACCAGGCAGTGCATTGCAGGAGTTGCACTGCCCACTGCCCGCAGGCAGTGAGGCAGAGCATTGCAGGAGTTCCACCGCCCACTGCCCCCAGGCAGTGAGGCAGTGCATTGCAGGAGCTGCACTGCCCACTGCCCGCAGGCAGTGATGCAGTGCATTGCAGGAGTTGCACTGCCCACTGCCCCCAGGCAGCGAGGCAGTGCATTGCGGGAGTTGCACTGCCCACTGCCCCCAGGCAGTGAGGCAAGGCATTGCAGGAGTTCTACTGCCCACTGCCCCCAGGCAGTGAGGCAGAGCATTGCAGGAGTTCCACCGCCCACTGCCCCCAGGCAGTGAGGCAGTGCATTGCACGAGCTGCACTGCCCACTGCCCGCAGGCAGTGATGCAGTGCATTGCAGGAGTTGCACTGCCCACTGCCCCCAGGCAGTGAGGCAGTGCATTGCAGGAGTTGCACTGCCCACTGCCCGCAGGCAGTGAGGCAAGGCATTGCAGGAGTTCTACTGCCCACTGCCCCCAGGCAGTGAGGCAGAGCATTGCAGGAGTTCCACCGCCCACTGCCCCCAGGCAGTGAGGCAAGGCATTGCAGGAGCTGCACTGCCCACTGCCCCCCAGGCGGTGAGGCAAGGCATTGCAGGAGTTCTACTGCCCACTGCCCCCAGGCAGTGAGGCAGAGCATTGCAGGAGTTCCACCGCCCACTGCCCCCAGGCAGTGAGGCAAGGCATTGCAGGAGCTGCACTGCCCACTGCCCGCAGGCAGTGATGCAGTGCATTGCAGGAGTTGCACTGCCCACTGCCCCCAGGCAGCGAGGCAGTGCATTGCAGGAGTTGCACTGCCCACTGCCCTCAGGCAGTGAGGCAAGGCATTGCAGGAGTTCTACTGCCCACTGCCCCCAGGCAGTGAGGCAGTGCATTGCAGGAGCTGCACTGCCCACTGCCCCCAGGCAGTGATGCAGTGCATTGCAGGAGTTGCACTGCCCACTGTCCCCAGGCAGCGAGCCAGTGCATTGCAGGAGTTGCACTGCCCACTGCCCGCAGGCAGTGATGCAGTGCATTGCAGGAGTTGCACTGCCCACTGCCCCCAGGCAGCGAGGCAGTGCATTGCAGGAGTTGCACTGCCCACTGCCCCCAGGCAGTGAGGCAAGGCATTGCAGGAATTCTACTACCCACTGCCCCCCAGGCAGTGAGGCAGAGCATTGCAGGAGTTCCAGTGCCCACTGCCACCAGGCAGTGAGGCAGTGCATTGCAGGAGTTGCAAAATGTAGAGAGCCCAATAGACCCTGTGTGACGATGCACAGGCGTCGGCAGAGCAGCACCGGCCCAGTGCAATTGTGCACTGGTCCCAACTGTACAACAACACACTGGCACACAGCGCACACTTAGATACACAGCCCTCCCATTTACCTGTACCCGTGGGTAGACATCGCGGCCATTGCCTTCTGGTAACAGCGCCTCCGGCACACCACACCACACTACACTACAACCATAACGTCATTCCCATCACAATGCACAGTTCTGGCCACAGCAGCAGTTTAAAATGTGAGCTGATCCCGGTCGGGAAGTGTGCATGGGCCAGAGTGCATTGGCTTTTCAAAGTCTCATCAGACTGCGTCAGCCATCCGACTCCCATTACGACCCACAACAACGCCACAAGGGGCATGTGCTAAGAGACCACGCTGGCATTACTGGCAGCGGCTCCCGCAAAGGCACCGTGGAACTGGTCGGACGGTCATGTCCCAGTCTCGTGATCGAACAGGGATTCGGAGTTGCAGAAAATACAGCGGCACCTGCTGTGATGTGTATTCGGTGCGACTCACAGTCGTCGCACGCCAGCTGCTTCGACGTCACCGGCATTCCCAGGCCCATGGCTTCCAGACTCCGGTGCAGTGCCAGCACCTTCTCGGCTACGTTGCTGCTGAAAGCGGGGCTCTTACCCCCTTGGGCAGCGGGATGGAACATGGCCGGGAACAACACCATGAGGGCAGTGAGACAACCGCTTACCCAAGGGTCAGCATGCGCGAAGGTTGGCACGCCTGAAACAGAGTGGCAGCCACGTGCCTCTACACCCTGAATGCCCCCAGAAAGGTGCAGTTGCAGTACACGAGGCGCTGCATTGCACCGCCAGCACAGAACAATGCAGACTGCAAACAGGGACACAACATGAGACCTGCAAATGCACTGTGCTTGGCAGCCACAGTGTTGAGCCAGCACAGAAGGACGTCCGCTCCTTCCTTGTCACGGACAGCACTCTGCAATGCGATGATTGTGCTGCGTCACTGCAGGCTTGGGTGCCCTTCAGGGGAGGATCTGTGGGCCGATCTTCTCAGTCTTTCCCACAGAATAATGCCACATGCAGCTGCAGGGGCCACACTGGTGCAGCATTGACCCAGAATGAACAGTACAGCACATGTGATGAAGAATTTTGCTTTATTTACAAAGGGGGGGGGGGCATGAGCTGTGCCTACCTGCTACCCACACCGCCACGCAGGGTGGCACTCAGTCGCCCGTCCTCATTCTGTCTCTTCTTCCCCCAACTGCCGCAGGCTATGGGCTGGAGGCGGGGTGCAGGAGTGTGGTGTGTGGGCATCAAGCCACAGGGGTAACGTGAGAATAGTTAGGGATGGGTGCTCTATTCAGGCAGCTCGCCGGATTAAACCGGACAATGGTCTTCGGCGGACATACCAGCTCGGTGGACACGCGGCTGGAGGGTCGGTCTGCCGGCTCGGCCAGATGCTTGTCCAGTTCATTCTGGCAACCCAGATATGTGTACTAGTGTTAGCAACCCTGACCCCAACCAAACCCAACCGGCACCCCACCCCTAACCCTAACTAGGATTGAATATTGGGACCGTGCTGGTGGGGGAAGGAACATCGTCTAGGAGACTTCTACCACAAATGAGGTATGCACTGGAAAGTGGATGAGAGCGGCTCAAAAGGGGCTCAAAATGAGCTATATTCATCCGTTTGGGCACCACAACTGGACTATCATTTTTGGAAAACCATGGTTTTGACCCGTTTTTGAGCCATTTCTGGTCCTGAATTGGCCCATTTTCAAGGCCCTTTCGGTGTTGGGAGGGGCCAAAATTGCTCAACATGGGCTCAAAATGGGACCATTCCACTTGTTTGTGCACCCCAAATAATCCAAAAGTATCTTTGGAAAAACACACTTTTGATCCATTTTTGACTGATTTGTGGTCCCAAAACAGCCCATTTCCAAGGCATTTTGTGACTCTGGAGTGGCCAAAATGGCTTGCAATGCGCTCAAAAAGGGCTCATTATAATGGTTTGTGCACCCCAAAAGGTCTAGGATCATTTTTGGCAAAACACATTTTTGACCCATTTTTGGTCGCAAAAAAACCCATGTTCAAGGCATTTTGTGACTTTGGAGGGGCCAAAATGGCCCGCAATGCGCTCAAAATGAGCTCATTTCACTTGTTGAGGCACCCCAAATGTTCCAGGATCATTTTTGAAAAAACATATTTTTGACTCATTCTTGACCCATTTTTTGGTCCAAAAACAGCCGATTTCAAAGTATTTTGGGATTTTAGGAGGGCCAAAACGGGCCACCACGAGCTCGAAACGCGCCAAAAACACTTGTTTTGGCATTCCATGTGGTCCAAGATCACATTTGAAAAAAGAAATTTTTTTGCGAGCGGTGGACCGTGTTGACCCATTTTGGCACCCACCTCTTTGGGCTACCTCTTGCAGCTTGCCGCAGCCCACTAGGCCTAGGTAGAGGGGTGTAGGCGTTGGCTAGGGCAATATTAAGGGGTGGAAACAACCAAAAATGGGTGGTTGCGGGTGGATTAGGTGCGCTGGAAACCCCTTTTGGAGCCATGTAGCCCAAGATATGGTCTGTTTTTGGGTTGGGGCTGTCGGCGGCCAATGTGCACAAATTTTGGGGCTTTTTGGGGGACCTCTTGTAGGCGGTTCGCAGACATATTGTGGAGTTAGAGGGCCCTAGAGGGCCCTTCGGCACCGGGAAGTCTAGCTGCATGTGTAGAGTGGCCACTATATTCCTTCATTTGGCCGTTTTCATGAGGTTGTAGGGCGGGTCTGGGCAAAAAAAGGCTGATTTTGGCCCGAAATTGCAGATTTTGAAATGGAGGTCCGGCACTTGCGACGCCCATTCCTGGCCGCCACCGTTGAGGTTTTGGCTCATACTTTGTGTGGTTGTGCCTCACACCCATAGGTAGCATCCGTCAAAATGGTGGCCGAATCCCAAACACCACGACGGAGCCGTGATTTTCCCCTATTTCGCGTGTGCTTGCTGCTTGCTTGCTTGCCAACCCTGTTAAGTCCACCCTAGACACTAAAGATGGTTATAAAACCAAGACAGGTTATACCAGATCGGTGACCCTAACCCTTACCTGGAGCTTAGACCCAAAGCCCGTTCTCCACATAATAAGTGTTGTTTGTATACGGGGGACGGGGGTTATTGGTAGGGGGGGGGGGTACCGCGATGAACTGGACAGTTGGCCAGCCAGCCGGCAAGGTGTCCAGCCGGATAGTCGGCCAGCCGGGTGTCTGTGGGTGTCTCTGGGTGTTGGTTAGCTGGCTCGGCCGGCCGCCTGTCTGCCGAGCCGGTATGTCCGCCGAACACATGTCCGGCTTAATCCATCAAGCCGATTCAAGCTTTTGAGGTGCTGTGCTCCAAGGTCATGTCTTTGTGTGACCCGCTTGCTGGTTGCGCAGTTGGGGGGGGGAGGGGTTGTGGGGTCTACTGTAGGCATGTACATGGATAACACAAGGGCTAGCAAGGGCAGTTACAACCACACGGGGGCCATTGGAAGCGCCGGCGGAGTTGGGGGAGGGGGCCGATTCTCCAAGCAAATCCATTGTACAGGGGTATTGGCCATGGGGACAGTGAGAGGAGTTTGCATTTTCTTTCAGAGCGTCCATCTTCATGACGCACTATAGTTCTCCAGTGTGGAGGTTATAGGTGCCTTCTGTTGCCAATTTGCGTGCATGCTGTGTATGTGTGTGTGTGTGTGTGTTTGTGTTTGGTGAGTTTGTGTTTGGTGACGCACGGACATCTTTTGGGGCACTGTCCTAATTCTAGACAAAGTAACCCATGGTTTGGGGGGGGGGGGGCTATCCACTTTTGACCTTGAAATGATGAGTCTTTTGGGGAACCTTTGTGATTTTGAGCCACAAAACATTGCAGCCAAAATGAAAAAAATGAGGGGATGGTTGTGTCCCATAAGTCAACCATTTGAGAACAAATTAAAAAGTGCAGCTATTCATCAGCCTCATAGTATATGCACCTTCTTGACAGCTATCTACTATGATTTTTTTGGAAGAAGCAGGAGGGCGTAGGCCAAGTGGAGAGGCAGCTTCAATTCAGCTCCTTCCATGCATGCGGTGGATTCTGGCCCCCTACCAGTGGCCAAAGTCGGTGACACCCAGCCGCCCACCCATCCACAAGACACACAGGGCAAAATATGGTGTGTGACAGCCCCCCACTGAACCCCGACGCATGCAAAGCAGGCATCCCACGTGCTCTATCTCAAGGCAGAGGGGAACTCACAATAAGACAACACCAATGGGCCAATCCACTTGATTTCTTCATGTCCTGGTTTCTATACTCTTTCCTACTTCTAGGGCCAGTGTTTGGAACATCGGATTCTTTCGGATGTTGTGAACTAATGCTGCTTTCAGTAGCAATTTGACTTGCAAATGTTTATGATGGTAGTCACAGCAGTCACAGCAGTGGTGGCAAAATGGCACGGACAAGTGGTGTCAAGCGACTTGTGGCCTGGCAGAAACGGATGGCTCAAGGGCATCAAACAGCGTGTTGACCCTGCACTGAATTGCAGACAAAAGACCAAAATTTCCCCTGGCCTGCATGTGGCCCTCAGCCGTGTGCCAAAGGCGTGTGTATGTTTCAGCGCCAAATCGCTGCGGAAGGCGAAGATGTTGCGGGGCAATTTCCACACAAGACACACAAACACCCTAGCTTAGTCATACTTCTACCTCCCATGCGGCACTCCAGGGGAGACTGGATGGCCCAGCACTTGCCGCAAGTCACGGATATTTGCAGTTTGAGGGTCTACAAACGCCCTTCGGAAGATTGCTGTCGGATGTGGCTGTGGTGGGGCGCTGGCACACGCACACTCAGCACACATGACAAAAAAGGAACAAAACTCGTCAGTGGAGCATGTACCCATGGGGACCGTTCTATTGGAATATGGGATGTGTGCAATGATTGGCACCATCCCAAATAGATGACCCTGTGTATTTCCGCAGCAGCACGCCGTGACTGCCCCAGAGCATGAATCACATTCCCCTATGCCTGTGACTGCCTTGAGTGGAAGGGTGTGTTACGGCATTACCTGCCCCCCCCCCCCCCCCGCCCCGCAAGTCAAGGAGTTGCAGTAACTGTGATAAACTCTGGTAAGCACCAGCCTCCAGTCAGGGTTTACCACTGTTCCGGAAAAAAAATTTTGTCGGTCAGACAATATTCAGAAATATTCGAAATATTCAGAAATATTCGGAACGGTGAAGAAACGTTTTTCTGTACTTCCTACATGCTTGTTGGCAATTCCTATTACCCTCTTGCTATTTGTTGTTCATTCCCTAACCAAGTGGAATAATCAAAATGCACCAGAATCGTGGCTGATAGCACAAACGTGCGGCAATCTGTCCCAAATAATATGGTATTTTTTCACCAAACTTTCCTCCACATCACCATTGCAAAACATGGCAACAGCGGTTGCCCGGAAGCCAGGGCTCATCTTTTGCCTATTATTTGGCATCAATCAGGCCTGCCAAGCTGAACAAACGCTCCACAAGGGCAGCAGGTGTTGGAAACCATATGTATGGTAACTGCATCGTATATCAAGGAGTCACGCGCTTGCCAAAATGTATCAATGTCGTGGTGGCTCAGCACTGCACCCTGAGGCGCTTGTAAAAAGACAGGCCCGGGCTGGATTGTTGATATACTCTTGCAGCTTGGCAAGACCAGCCTTGTACGCTGCCTTGAGGCGATCCCGAACCACGTTGGGAAACTTAGCCTGGACAGTGGCCTCCTCCACATAGGGGTGGTGGTGCCCTGAGTCTACCCTCTTTTGCATCTCAGCATTAGGAAGAGGAGCAGACATGAATGTTATTGTTTGTTGTTTAACGAACAAAACAAATGCATGACCAGCTAGCAGCAGAAGTTGTGACCTTGAACTACAAGAGCGCAACAAAAATTTGACCCTACCATGAGATTGCTGTCAGCTGCAGAAGTTGTGAGCTTGAACTACTGGAGCGCAACAAAAATGTGCCCGTGACCCATCACATTGCAGCCAGCTGCAGAAGTTGTGACCTTGAACTACCAGAGCGCAACAACAATGTGCCCCTGAACCATGAGATTGCAGCGAGCTGCAGAAGTTGTCACCCTGAGATTGAATGGATGGAGCAAAAAGCGGACGGACAGACCAACTGACCGACCAAACGACAAACAAACACTGCACTAAACTGATGCTACCCCAAGCTTCTGCGATTCGGAAATATTCGGAGATATTCGGATTGTTCGGAATTAGCAGCTCTGGCTCCGATTCAGAAATGTTCCGAAATATTCAGAAATATTCATTTCCGAACCAGTGGTAAACCCTGCTCCAGACTTAACAAGGTCCAGAGTGTAGTCTGGTGGCTCGGCCCGGACCTCGTAATGTGGCAGCATGTCTCGGACTGTGCACCACTGTCCATGTGGCTCTGGCAGGGGAACCACAGCTGTTGTGGCTGAACTGAGGCTAGAACTGAGAGCCCCAAGCCGAGCGCGGGGCACCCCTCTGCACTATCTGTCTGAACACTGGCCCCGGACATTGGGGGTGGAGGTGGGCTGGGGTAGGGTCGGGAGCCCATGTCTCTATCCGTGCCTCATGGCTGCAAGGCATTTCTGGATGCCTGCTGCAGCCTTCAGCGGTGCAGGGCCTGTCTGCCATGTATTCCTTGGCATGAACCACAGAACGGGCAAAATCAAAGGGACACACCTGCACCTCCTGATGTAACGAGACAATACGCTCTGGAAACTGCCAATATGGCAGCACTGTGGCACATAAAATCCTCTCCAGAGTGCGGTAGTTGGCCATGGGACTGTTGCCAATCCTGTGCAGCAAAGTGTGGTAAGCGTATTGAACAGAATAGCACTGGTTTCACGTTTGCTACATCGAGGTGACAGAGCGCACCCCGCGCTTTCGAACCTGCAGCAACAGTCACATCCACAGCGAAAGACCGCCACCAGATGCAAAGTGGCATTGCTTCCCATCGGTTCCACTTCCCGTGTTTCCTTGAGGACGATGCCTTGAGGATCAGACGATGCCTTGAACATCAGACTGACGGTGAGCCACATGGCATTTCCCTACCCACTGCCTTTCTACCCCATTGATGTGCCGGTGCTATGGTCTGCCCCTGATGCTATGAGTGATACATACATGTGGCAAGATGAGTGCCACCAAGTTTGACAAGTTTCTGTACCAAGTGTAGTAAGCTTTTCTGCCAAGTGTCAACCACACAGAAGTCCAAATTCAAAGTCTGGGAATTTCAGGGCAGCCCGACCGGTGGACTTGCACACAATGAAGCCTGTGCCAAAGTGGACGCACGCGCAAGAGGCACAGACACAATCACTCCTTCACTCCTTCACACACACACAGACACACACACAGACACAGACACACACACACACACACACACACACACACACACACACACACACACACACACACACACACACACACACACACACACACACACACACACACACACACACACACACACACACACACACACACACACACACACACACACACACACACAGACACAGACACAGACACACACACACACACACACACACACACACACACACACACACACACACACAAATGCACCTCCAGCCATTTCCGAGAGATCTTTCTGCTATCGGCGCTGGTTTGGCCAACTGACACTTGGCATGCTCTACCCCATTGGACAGCACAGCAGCAGGAGGAAGGGGAATACTATGAAACCAAAACTCAAAAGAGAAAAAAGGTTGTATTCGGGCAGCCCCAGCCTCCACTTGTCAAGGCCCTACATGTGACACTTCCTCGCCTATTTGTCAATGAATATGAGCGAGCTAACTGCACCCTAAACCCATGAGCGTTCCCGTCAGCCCAGCAGACCTCCGACGAAATTGGTCTCCAACTTCACGAAACGATTCATTCATGTCTTTACGCTGATTCTCCAATTTGTTATTCATGTGCTCGTGCTGCGATTGCATTTGGTCAATCATGTCCTGCCGTTGCAATTGCAAGTGGGCTTCCATTTCTTGGCGCTGCAATTCCATCTCGCCCACCATCTCCTTTATTTCCTCAGCCTTCTGTGCCTGCACCTACAAATCAGGAGCATGCGAGGTACACATGCGCACAGACATGCATGAGAGGGTAACAGTGCCGGGGGTTGGCGTTAAGGGGCACGCAGGGGTCGGGCTGGGGATGGTCACAGGGCAGGTAGGCCCACCAAGCGGGCCAGAGTAGGCATGTTGGAATTACGATCGTCTATATGGGCCTGCAGCCTACTCGTCACAGCCGCTTGGTCAGTGTCTGTGTCAAGGAGGACACCCGGAGGAGGCTGAAAGACACCTGGAGGAGGTGGGCGGACACACGGAGGACATCCGGAGGAGGCCACAGGACACCTCGAGGACACCGTGCTGGACCGCGCTGTGCATTCAGTGCATCCTCGATCTCCTTCGAGAAGACTAAGAGAGAGAAGGGGCCTGTAAGTCCTGCCTGCGGATATCCCGACCGGTAGACGCTGTGGCGGCTGCCCTATAGGGGGCATGCCCCCATACTGGGCACGGCGGTGTGGCTGCGTGGGGGTGCTCAGGGCACCTGTTGCCTCGATCGGCGTTCCAAGCCCGAGACCACAGTCTAACTATGTCAGCACATACCCGTTGGAGTGCTCCAGTTGCCAGTAGGTTGCTGGTGTAGAGAGGGCAGTGTCTCTAGTTTCAGCCCAGCCTGGCCCAGCTTTCTGCTTTCCGGCTGTACCCTGCCTGCAATATGAGTTCTGTTATGAACACGGACACACAATTGTGAAATCAACTACCTGTGTGCGTGTGTGTGAAGGCGCCCAGTCGCGCAACTTTTGTTGTTTGCTGCCTGGCGAGGCAAACCACACTCAGACAACAGCTTTGTGTTGTCTGTTGTCTGGGTGTTTGTCTGCTTCACAAGGGCGCCCGCGCATGTGCGCTCAGCGGAGTGGTTCGCAGAGCTATTGCGGAGGTCTCCCTATTTGGTACCACCATCCTCCCACCAGGCACCTGGATCTTATGTCTGTTGTGTGCCAACATCCAGTCCCAGTGGATGGACAACATCAGCCTGTCCCTACTCTGCTGAGGGTCCTGGACCACAATCAAGGGTCCTGCCTCAGGATGTGAACCCTTAGTGTCTCCAATGCTTTGGCCTAGCACAGGAGCCTTGAATGCTCCCATGGATAAGATGCAAAATTATTGGGGGGGCGGGGGGCTGTGAAATGGTGAAATGCAAATTCAAAGGATTTGCAGGCAAAGAAGGGGGGGGGGGGGTGCAGAAATATGCAAAAACAATTGGCCAACAACAGCAATCACCGGAGGCAAGTGATGGGGGGTCCGTGGAAAAAAAACTTGTCAAAATTTTGGCGAAGTTTTGAAACTTAAAAAAAAAAATTTCTGACTCAGTTTTTTCACGTCTTGGGTGTTTTTTGCTGTGTTCCGAAACTTAGTACAAAAATCTATTTACTAAGGGAAAAAATAGTGGAAAATTTTTTTCTAGGGATATAGCTAAATTTTTGCCCCCCTAGAACCTAGTTTTTCCCGCCCTAGAACCCCTAGACAGCCGGGTTTGTGTAGCCACTTCTGATTTCTGCCCCGCTTTGGGGATTCTCCAAACAGTGGGGTTATGTGGCCACTTCGCCCACAAATAAGACGGCAAGCATTATGTAGCCACTTTGCCACCATTTAGACACCCAAGACTGCAGGGATCATGTAGCCAATGCTAATTTGCTCTCCGCTTTGGGGACCCCCAAAACTACAGGGGTTATGTAGCCACTTCTGATTTCCGCTCTGCTTTGGTGGTCCTTGCGATGGTAGGGGTTATGTAGCCACTTTGCCCACAAGTAGGCGCCCAAGATGGCAGGGTTATGTAGCCACTTCTGATGTCCTCTCTGTTTTGCTGGCCCCGCTCTGCACTGCCCTGCCCTGTACCCTGAACACTGGCACTGACACATGCAAATCCGACATCCAACACTGCAATACTCCACTGACCGGTATTTGCGTCTGGGGCTGTCTGGCCCATGATGTGAGCGATACATATGCTCGCGCCTGTCGCATGGCGCTGAAATAGACGAGGGCCTCCGATGAGGCTCAGGCAGGTTAGAAATACATCAAGCTGGGGTGTGAGAGTGTGGGGTGGGTAGCACGTACCTCAGGCACTGACACTGTCACTGTCACTGTAGCCGTCAGTGACATTGCTGCCTCTGCCCCCCCCCCCTCACTCGGCAAAACAAAAGTTGCTATGCGCAACTTGTGTTTTGCTGGCCCCGCTCTGCACTGCCCTGCCCTGTACCCTGAACACTGGCACTGACACATGCAAATCCGACATCCAACACTGCAATACTCCACTGACCGGTATTTGCGTCTGGGAAAAAATAAAAATACGTGCTCGCGGGTGTCGCCAGTGTCTGCGACTCCTGCCTGGCATCATGGCCGCGCCTCCTGTCTGACATCCTGCACACATCCTGCTGAGCATGCATGTAGAGGGTGCAAGCACAGTGGGCCCGGCGGCTGCCGCAGCACACGTCCACGGCGCCGGGCATCCGAAAGCAAAGCGCGCCGAACCAGGGTCGTGCCAGTACAACCTAGAAAATGGAAACAGGCACGTGAACCATTCAATCTGAAAGGGGACACACAGCGTGCCCTTGCCTTCTGTGAGGGGTGCTCGTGGGCAGCTGATGCATCCACCCGACATCCGTGTCCTGTCGCATGTGTGGTGCCCTGCACGCTGCGCCCTGCATTCAATGAGTGCGTGTACATCCTCCCGAGTATGCATGTAGAGGGTGCAAACACCATGGGCGCGGCTGCTGCAGCACACGTCCACGGCGCCGGGCACCAGAAAGCAGAGCGTGCCGAATAAGGGTCGTGCCAGTGCAAACCGAGAAAGGGGTAGCAGGCACGCGGAGCACGCAGACTGAAAGGGTAAGGACAGCTGGCCCGGCTGCCGCGGCACACGTCCACAGCGCCAGGCACACCGCACAGCTTAGGGTGCGAACAGGGCAGCCACTCGCCATACGAGGGCTGGGCGCCCTTGCACCCACAAGTACGGCAGGGCCTGTCCAACTTCCCTGTGGTGTGTGCTTAGGGACAGGTAGACAGGCCCTTCCGCCATGAGTAGGCGCCAGCGGTGCCTGCAGTGGTGTCGCCCTAGTCCCTTTACGTTCCCATTGCCTGTGGGGGTGACACATTGATCGGGGATGATGCGCAAGCGGTCACCGATGTCCCAAACCGCCTCACTGAGCACGTCTGGCGCTGCACTGTCCTCAAACGGCACGGCAAACACCAACCTCGCCGCTCAACCAAGAAAAACGCGCCGCACAGCGCGGCCTGCCACACGACGAGCACGCACAGAACGGATGCGTGCCAGGGCGCGCGCCGCGCGGCATGCCGCCGCCTGCGCGGATCTGCGGTGCCGGCGGCCACCGCGACGGCCCCGCTGCCTGCGCCCCCTCAAACGCGAACGAGTCATCAAAAAATGGCAAAGAAGCGAACTGCACAATGCACGGATCCCTGAAGGCCCATCCACCACCCAACTCCCACTGGCTGTCGCGTCTGACCGCCGTTAGTGCCGCCAATGCCCGGGCTGCCAGCCGTACGACCCACACATGACCGACTGCTGCCTGTCCCTGTCAGCTATGCTGCCCCACGCACCGCAAAAAAATCGCCTCCCTGGCCTTGGCCTGCACGACAATGTCCCTAGCCGATAGTCCACTGAACCAGCGGGAAACCGGGTCTGCCGGGTTCAGTGGGGAGGGTACGTAGTGCAGCTGCACCACCCTGCCACCGTAACCTGTGTGCCAGGCGCCTCATTATGCGCTGCTGCTCCGGCAGTGCAATACCAGTCCTGCCCCAAAGTGCTGTGCTCAGTGGCCCTGTGTTATCCACAAACAGGTTGGTTGGTCCCTTGGCCCTTTCGAGCCCCGCGAGGACTCCCGGCCCTTTCGAGCCCCGCGAGGACTCCCCAGAGTTGTGCTGACTGCTGTGACGTCACCCAGCGGGGGCAGCGCCTAATCCAGGGGCCTGCCCGGTCCCAGATACCTACCCAGTACCCTCCTGGCCCTTGCGCGGCATCCACAAACATGCACGGTGCACGTGTGAAAGTGTGTTGGGTGCAGGCAGGCATCCATCCACGCAGCGCGCAGCATAGACCCTCCAAGAGGCCCCTGACAAGGTTTGGTGACGCCCTGGGCGCCCAGCGCAGCCCAAAGTGCAGCCAGGCTCGTGCGCCACTCCAGAATGCGGCCGCTGTGTTGCCAGGCCGCCCTAGCCATACCATGCGGCCCAAGAGCCTCTTGAGGGACACCTGTGTCAGCGGGGTCACCGCTAGGCGTATCCACCTGGCCACGCAATCTGCCACAGCCACTGGTCTGGGCTTGATGCTGCCTGCCTGTGCGTTCACTCTCTTACCCATCCACGTGACTTTAGCCACACGGGTGAGGATGCTCTTAGCCCCAATCAGGAAACCTGCCTTACTCAGGGCGCTGGTCACATCGTGGGTCACCTTGTGGACTTCTTGCTTCTGCTTGCCAACCACCAGGTTGTCATCCAGGTACTGCACCACCACCACACCTCCTGGGTCAACATGGGCAATCACTGTCGTGATGAGGTGCTGCACAAGCCCCGGGGCCTGGTGCCAACCGAAGGGCACACGCACGATAGCAAAGGACCTATCGCCAACTCCCACCCTTATCGCCCTGGTCAGGTGGGGGGGGGGGGGGGGTGGATCGACCAGTAGCAATTTGCCAGGTCAATTTTCGTCGCCCAGCCCCCCCCACCGCACGCAGCAGGTCAACCAGGCCCTCCAAAGTGGGCAGCCTGAAGCGCCGGGCCTTGTAGGCACAGGTGTGGTTGAAGGCTTTCATGTTGAGGATGAGGGCGGCTTTTGCCTCGCTCTTCCACTTGACAAAAACTGAGGCATTGGGTGCCTCCCCCGTGCCCTCCACCAGGCCCTGGCGCTCCAGGGCATTGAGCAGGGCCTGCGCCTTGGGGCATCGCGAGTGGGGCTAGGTCGGCGCGCTGCGGCCCGCCCATTCGAAGCACGGGTCTGCCCACTGCTCCCACAGGGCTGGGGGCATTTGTACGGATCCCGCGTTCCCCAGACCCTTGGCTGCCAGCTGTACCGACACTTTGCGGCCTTCACCCAGCACCGGCGAACTGGCGTCCTCTGGTGGGCCGTTCACCGCCAGCTCGCGCAGGACTTCATGCAGCAGTTGCAGGTCCGCCCTCTTCACCTCCGGGGCCAGGGGCCTGTCCCATATCCACAGTAACGCCGTGTGCCACCAGAGCTTCAGCACGTTCACGACTTTGCGTTCGTGCACTCAGAGCCGGGACGACAGTTTACCGGCTGCTGCCCGCATGTGCGCTGGCAGTGCGTCTCCGCACTTGCCGCAGGCTGTGGGCTCCCCCGGCGGGCTCATCTCAAGCGGCTGAACCTCGCCGGACTGTTGCCCCTAGAACTTGTGTCAGCCTGCTGGTGGTCTTCGGCGGAGGGCACACCTGGTTTGCACCCGGACGCGTACCGTGCGGCGCTGCGCCTACGGGGCGACGCATCCCACTGGCAGATCCCGAGTTGGTTCCTAGCTGTTGGCAGTGGCGTCGTCGTCGCTGTCGTCGCTGGAGTCGGATATGACGATTGGTATGGGTGCCGTGCCCTTCGCTCTCGCGGAGGCCTCACCACCCATGACTGCCATTGGCCACATTTCCATCTGCGACGTTGCGCGTAGCGTGGCCCCCACTCCGGGCGCTGGCCAGGGGAGCAGGGCAGGGAGCTCCCACTCCCAGTCGAGCGGGGACGTGGCGTACTCTGCTGCCTGCCGTTCGGACTTCCACCGTCCCCACCTGGCCATGACCGCCATTGCTGCCCCCGTGGCAGCCAGTGCCGCTGCCCCCAGCCTGCGGAAAGCGTGCCAGGCCACTGAGTGCCACACTGTGCCCATGAGTGCAACTCGCAGGGCGTGCTGGAGTTCAGCGGTTGAGGCGAATAGCGGGATCCAACCCGGCCTGTGCTAGTGGCTGAGCCGTGCCGTGATCCACCTGCCTTGGGTCTTCTGGTCATAGAAGGCCACTCTCCAGGGTGTCGCCAGATCTTTTGGCCGCACTGAAGCGGCCTCACTGACACGCCAGCACAGGGCTGTCCCCAGACAGGCCAGCGCGACGACTGCTGTGCCAAATGGCCCCGAGGTACGTGCGTCCAGTACCTGCAGTGTGTGCGCATTGGCCCAGATCCGCCGGGGCGGTGGGTGTGCGTAGGCCCGGTCTGCTGCCTTGCATATGGCCCAGTGGAGTGGGGTAACCACCGTGTCGACGATGCCCAGTGTTTCACACATGCGGACGATGGATACAACACCTCTGAGTGTGGCGGATTGTCGTCCTTGCGCTGCCAGCATGGTGAGGTGCTTGGCCAATGCCGAGGCGGCGTCAAGGTCTGCATACATGAGCGCCGTTCTGCCAACGCGTTGCAAGTCGCGGCGCCAGTTTCGTCTGGTGCTCTCTGCCCAGGCTTTGACTGCCAGTGCACCCGGCTCTGTCGCGACGTCCCCTGCTGTGAGTGCATCCAGGGAGGTGGCCAGGCAGCGTAGCTGGATTGCCGTCCCGTCGTTTGTGCCAAGGTCGTCCCCTGCTGCCCCCGGCTCTCCCGGTGCACTTGCGCTACTGCTGGGGTTGGGATTGGGGCTGTGGTTGGGGTTGGGGTTGTGGTGGCATGCTTGGTTGTCGCGCCGGGCATGGTTGCCAGCTCCACTGGTTGCCGTGGCATCTGCTGCAGGGGTAAGGCGGGGGCCCGGACGCATCATACTGTCGCCCCACCTGTGTGAACCCCCCCGTACGGGGGGGGGGGCTGATGCCACCGAAGCCGGGGCTGTGTGGGCTTGTGGCATTTGCGATGCCTGCGGCCACTGTGCAGCCTGCGCCTGCAGCATTTGTGGGGTGAGCTGCTGTGGCATGGGGGCCGCCGTCACACAATCTCTCGACCAGTGCCCGTACATTCCGCATCTGAAGCACGCCCCTGGTGGCCCAGGGTGCGTGCGAGTCACTTGTTGTAGTGGTACTTGGGGGGCTGCCTGGAAAACGGGGATCGCCTGCTAGTGGGCAATAATTGTCCCTGTTGCCACGGGCGCGGGTTGCGGGGCTGGCTGCGGCGCTCTCGTGGTCACAGTCAGGTACAGGGTAGTCCATACCGCCGCGCGCAGTACCTCTCCCGCCTTCGCCGCATCCTCCGCTCCCGCCATCGGTGTCGCCCCATATGCCTGCAGTGCCGCCACCAAGTCCCTCTCCATCCCGGCCTGCATCGCCTTGTCGCTGACGGCCTTGAGCTGCTCCTCTGAGCATAACCTATAGATAGGGGGATCTTGGGCATTCGGAGCTTAGCGATCTTGGCTTCCAGGTCTGCAATTTCCTTTTGTACGGGGTCCACCTCCGGCGCATTTTGCGGCTGGTCTTGTGGCTGCCCTTGTGGCGGTTTCGGTGCCTCGACCCACTTCCCCTGTAGCAGGTCCACCTTGTATGGCTTGGCCTTCTCATATACTGCCAGTGCCAGCAGCACTTCGTGATCCGGCTTGCCTGGTGCCGCCCAGTGTACCATCTCCTGCACCCCTGCCTCAGTGAGCCCTTGGCGCGTTGCCCTCTCTCGATACCCAAGTGCCTCTGCCGCCTTGGCCTCCGGTGGAAGGAAGGCCGTTGCGATCGGCGCGCATGTCTCGAGCCACACCTTCCATTGCGCGCATAGGGGGTCGAGCCCCGCTGCCTCAATGTCCATCGGGTCCTCGAACACCAAGCGGGGCCGTTTGCTGCGGGATGAGTCATCCCAACTGGCTTCTGGCATGCCCCCCCGGACTCGCCCAAGGAGGTGTAGCGTGCACTTCTCCGTCACGCCGTAGTCCTCCAGGGTGTGATCACCTTTGACCAGCTGCTTCCCCGCGTACATGAGACGCTGATGTTCAGCGGCGATGCCTTCTCGTGCTGCTACTTGGTCCCTCACATGGCCCACCGGCGTGTGCCCCGCCTGCAGGTGGACCGCGATGGTTTTGGGCCCCGTGTTGACGAAAATACAGCGGCTCTCGCGTGCCTCAGCCGCCCTTCGTCCTCGGCTTCTGCTCGGCACGGCCGTGCCGTTGCGTCGATGTTGTCGCCCGCTTCACCCGCCGCGGCCTGTGGGCTGTCCCGGGCTCCCCCACCCCAACTGTTGGGAGGCCCCGCTGCTCCGCGGCTACTCCAGCCACTGCGCTGGGTATCCCCCCAAACAGCAGGGGCGGGGTAGTCCAGGGCGCCGTGCGTGGTTAGGCCGTCTGCTCCCGCGACGGCCTCGCTGGGCACCTCACCCCCGCCTGCCCCATCTGTCTCCACGTAGCGTCTTGGTGCAGGAACTCTGCTGTGCCGGGTTGTGTCGGGTTTCTGGGTGTTCTGGTCCGTGCCCGCAGTAGCGATGCGGTCTGTTCCTATGCACTTCTCGTTTTGGAGCGTGCCCCGCGCGGCCACCATGATCACGACCATGACTGCGAGGCCCACAGCAGGCACCGCCTACCCATAGGTGCCCATAGGCGCCCTGGGGTCCCCAAAGGTCCCCATAGGTGCCAATGGGTCTCCAAAGGTCCCTATAGGCCCCCATAGGTCGCCATAGGCGCCCATAGGTGCCCATAGGCCCCCAGAAGTCCCCATAGGTGCCAATGGGTCCCCAAAGGTTCCCATAGGTCCCCATAGGTGCCAATGGGTCCCCATAGGCCGCCATAGGTCCCCATAGGTGCCCATAGGTCCCCAGAGGACCCCATAGGTCGCCATAGGTGCCAATGGGTCCCCATAGGTCCCCATAGGCCCCCATAAGTCCCCATAGGTCCCCACAAGCCCCCATAGGCCCCGATAGGTGCCCATAGGCCCCAAAAGGCCACCATAGGTGCCAATGGGTCCCCAAAGGTTCCCATAGATGCCCATGAGTTCCCATCGGCCCCCATAGGTCCCCACAGGCCCCCATAAGTGCCAACAGGTCCCCATAGGCCCCCATAGGCACCCATAGGTACCCATAGGTCCCCACAGGCCCCCATAGGTCCCCATAGGCCCCGATAGGTCCCCACAGGTCCCCATAGGTCCCCATAGGTGCCCATAGGTGCCCACGGCCCCCATAGGTCCCCATAGGTCCCCATAGGCCCCCATAGGTCCCCACAGGTCCCCATAGTTGGCCATAGGTGGCCATAGGTGCCCATAGGTGCCCCCGGCCCCCATAGCTCCCCACAAGTCCCCATAGGTCCCCACAAGCCCCCATAGGTCCCCATAGGCCCCCACAGGTCCCCAGAAGTCCCCATAGGTCCCCAGAGGTCCCTATGGGTCCCCATAGGCCCCCATAGGTCCTCATAGGTTACTAGAGGTCCCCAAAGGCCCCCATAGGTCCCCACAAGTCCCCATATATCCCCATAGGTCCCCATAGGTGCCCACGGTCCCCATACGTCCCCATAAGCACACAGAGGTCCCCATAGGTCCCCACAAGCCCCCATAGGTCACCATAGGCCCCCACAAGTCCCCATAGGTCCCCATAGGTCCCCATAGGCCCCCTTGGGTCCCCATAGGTCCCCATAGGTTCCCAGAGGTCCCCAAAGGCCCCCATAGGTCCCCACAGGCCCCCATATATCCCCATAGGTCCCCATAGGCCCCCATAGGTCCCCACAAGCCCCCACAGGTCCATAGGGCGCTTCAACGGCCCTCACAGCACGACCACCACGATAAGCATTAACAATGGTGAGCACATAGTCCACAAAACCGGCACCAATTGGGACGAGGGGCAAATCGGAAAAAGTACACTGGTGCTCTATCACCAGCTTCGCAATGTTCAAGCTTTGAAAACCACAAGACCAACCGTCCGTTTGGAATCCCCTGCATTCTCGGGGTCCCCAACGCCAAGCGCGGGGAAAAAATCAGAAGTGGCCCACAGGTGGGCACATCGCCTTCAGGCATGCATTTTCAGTAAAATTATATTGCCTTCGGCAAGGCACCTCGAAGAGGGGAGAGGAACTACCATTTTTGAGGTGCCGAGGCTATAAAACTACATAAGCAGGTTGTGCCCTGGCCCCCTTGGGAGCCCCCCCCCCCCAACACCCAAATAGGGTGAAACACACACAAAGAGGGACTAAAACATGCTTTATATCGCATATTATTTTTTGCAAAATTTTCCATTTTTCACCTGCAGAGGGTGGAAAACTGCTTGTTTGTGCGCACACCAAATGCCATTGAAACACCTACAAACAGCAATTTCGAAGCTTTTGGGGGGTCCATGGCTCAGCCTAGATGGGCCCAGTGGCCACTATGTGGGTCCCGATGGGCACTCAAGTACCCGTATTGTCACCAAATGATCACCCAAACCCAACCTGGGGCAACAAAAGGGTTTCGGAAAAAGTCGAAGTGTGAAAATTTTTTCAGCTGCCACTATAGGCCCATGGCAAGGGCTACATAGTGGTGGTGGGCACATCGCCCACATGCATGCATTTTCAGTAAAATTGGTAATTGTTTCTTTGCGGTAAGGTCGTGTAATTTTTTTTATTTTTGCTGTAAACGCGTGTAGGAAAAAATCGTCACATCGTGTATTTTTTTTTGCGGTAAGTCGTGTAATTTTTTTTTGCGGTAAATGCGTGTAACAAAAAAATCGTCACGTCGTGTAATTTTTTTTTGCGGTAATGCGTGTGACCGGCTTACACGAGTTAACGCAAAAAAAATTACACGACTAGACAATTTTTTTGTTACACACATGTACCGCAAAAAAAAATACACGAATTACAACATACACCTATGAATGCCAAACAGCACGCAATCAGTATGTTTTGCAAGACCCCATCTGCCTCAGAAGGTTCATGTTGCCACTGTTGCCCAACCCATGCCACCTCTTTGGAGACCCAGGTGAATTGGCGCCAGAGTCATCAGAGAACACTTGGCGCCCTCCCCTGCCCGCGCTAGTGGACCTCAACCAAGCCCTTTGGGAGGGAGCCGTTCAACAATAGTGATGGGGGCTGTGCAACGCAGCCCGGGAGGGTCGGAATCACCGGGGGTTACCCTTAAGTGGGTCGGGTATTTGGTAAAACTGAGTACCAGACGAGGTAAAACTGAGTAAAATGTGGTAAAACTGAGTAGATTTGAGGTAAAACTAAAACTGAGTAAAAATTTTTTTTAAAAAAAAAATTTTTTTTTACTCAGTAAAAAGACAATTTTTTTCTGAAAAAAAATGCACAAAAAACTGCACACTTTGATGGTAGGTGGTACTTTTGTTTAAGGGCACAAGGCCCCCGAGTCGATTCCCGGCCACTTGTGTTAGTGGCGCCCCACCCGGGCCAAACCATCATATATATATATATATCACACAACCGCTTCACCAAGGAGGGTTGAGTACCGTCTGCATGCATGCACAGAGGAGGGAGGGATCACACAACCACTTCACCAAAGAGGGTTGAGTATCGTATGCATGCATGCACAGAGGAGGGAGGGAGGGTGGGGCCAACTACTTACAAGTAGTTACAAAAGACACGCTTGAAGATCAAGTCGGCCTTAGTATCTCTCTTGTGAGGCTTGCCTCTCGGGGTAGGATTCAGCTTGCATCTCTCAAAGAGATCTTCTTTCTTTTCCAGATGCAGCTATCTGCAAAATGCTTGGTCATTTTCCAATTGACCATCAGCATTTTGGGGGTATTGAGGAGGCAACGCATACCACTTCCGACAGATCCACACACCGGGACGGGTGTCATCAGTGGCATTGGCATTGCCAGGAGTGGCATGCGTGGCATTGGCAGCAGTAACTGCAGCAAAAGCAACAACAGCAGCAGCAGCAGCAGCAACGGGGGCCGCCCGGAATTGGCGCAATCCTACACAAATCTCGGACTGACACAAGACAGTGGTATGGAAGGTACAATGAAGAACCTTACATTCCTGACACGCTATGGCGGGTGTGCCATCGCAAAAAAAGCATGTGTCACGGGGGTCTGCAGATTTGGGCGTGGGGTACAACCGAGACACCTCCCAATGCATTGACCGGGTCCGGGGTGTGGGGGCCAACTTGGAACCACTGTAGTACAAAGTAGCGGGGGGCAAAATCAGAAGTGGCCCACAAGTGGGCGAAATGGCTACCTCACCCCTGCCGTATCGGGGATCCCCACCGCTTCAGAGCGGGGGGCAGAATCAGAAGTGGCCCACAAGTGGGCAAAGTGGCTACCTCACCCCTGCCGTATCGGGGATCCCCACCGCTTCAGAGCGGGGGGCAGAATCAGAAGTGGCCCACAAGTGGGCAAAGTGGCTACCTCACCCCTGCCGTATCGGGGATCCCCACCGCTTCAGAGCGGGGGGCAGAATCAGAAGTGGCCCACAAGTGGGCAAAGTGGCTACCTCACCCCTGCCGTATCGGGGATCCCCACCGCTTCAGAGCGGGGGGCAAAATCAGAAGTGGCCCACAAGTGGGCGAAATGGCTACCTCACCCCTGCCGTATCGGGGATCCCCACCGCTTCAGAGCGGGGGGCAAAATCAGAAAAAAGGGCTTTTTTCTTCCAATTTTTTTACTGAGTAAAAAAAAATAATTTTTTTTCTACTCAGTTTTTCACTGAGTAAAAAAAAAATTTTTTTTTCTACTCAGTTTCTTACTGAGTAAAAAAAATAATTTTTTTTTCTACTCAGGTTTTTACTGAGTAAAAAAAAACTTTTTTTTTCTACTCAGTTTCGCAACTGAGTAGAAACCCCACTTACTGAGTAAAAAAAACTTTCTTTACTCAGTTTGAAACTGAGTAAAAAAATTTTTTTTTAAAAAAAAAATTTTTTTTACTCAGTTTTACCACGGACCCAAGTGGGTCGCCCCCTCTGTGCTGTGTGTGTGGAGGGTTGGCTGCACCAACAAGAGACGAGGGTCAAAATGGGCGGGAGGGGGGGGGGGGGGT
This sequence comes from Eutreptiella sp. 'Long Island Sound 2002', assembly GCA_964036045.1. NCBI lineage: Eukaryota > Euglenozoa > Euglenophyceae > Eutreptiales > Eutreptiaceae > Eutreptiella > Eutreptiella sp. 'Long Island Sound 2002'. The sequence goes on from OZ038384.1 coordinate 48,676,242, forward strand.
GGGGCTTGCAGGGGTCTTCAGCACTTCCTTTTCGTCCCAGGCCCAAAGCCCAGACCTGAACAATCGTCAGCTCCAGTTCCACAACTTGCTTCAAATGCCGCTCAATGGCCAGGTCACGGTCACGGATTGCCTGGTCTTTCACACGCACCGTCTGCTCTCTCTCGTTGTGTGTCCTGCGTAGCGTTTGCTGTGTCTCTTCCAGCGTCTTGAGGGCATTCTGTGCTTTGGTGTGGGATTCTGCCACATCCTTCTCCATTGCCTTGATCTGTCATGGCAAGACCATACTTAAATGCACATGTTGGGAAGAGAGCAATGAGCTGCAGAGCGTGCTGGAGAGGCTTCATGCTCAACAGGGTGTGTGCCGGAGGGGGAGGGGGTACTGGAGGACTTGTAAGGGATGCAATGTGTGCTGGAGCACGCCTTCTTCACTCACCCACCGCGACCACTCCCTGCGGCATACACACCTGCAACATCCCCACCACATACACCACAATATCCCCCCGCCTCCACGCCCTCCCAGACCCTGGGGCCGGTAACCTTGGCGCAGTGTGGGGGCCCAGCGGTCCTTATGACATTGCAAACAGACCGGAAAAGGGGAGATTTTTCCCGAAAGGGAACCTGGAGGACTTTGCTGCGGATAAGGAAGATTCACAGCGGCCCATCCCCTGTGTTCTTGGAATGGATACCATAAGTACCATTGTCAGCTCCCCACCGCCCTTGGCTCACTGTTGGGCACTATTTGCAGAAGCAATGGGGGAGCAGGTGGGTGTCTCCTTCGGCTGACAAGAGGGAATTGGATCCCTGCGCCAACTTGTAAGCGTCCCTTTTTGCCTGCACTTGCACCTGTTATTGTCCATGCATTTGCTTGTTTGACCATTTGCTGCTCAGTCATTGCCCGTTGACCATGCAATTGTTTGTGATTGTGCATTCCTTCCCTGCTTCAAATTTGGAACCGGGAGTTGTCAATGCATATATGCTCATTCCTGTGGGGTCTGGAGGGGCATTGTACCGGGACCAGTAACCCATGAGAACAGGTATAGGCTTCCAAATTAAAGGGGGCATGCAGGGGTGTTTATAAAGGGCCTGATGGTAAAGCGCTGGGCAAAAACATTTTGCACACAGTAATGGTGGTATGGTGCTTTGAGTGCCAATTCCCAGAGCATCCAGTGCCTATCCACAGTGTATTCAGTGCCCATCCCTGGTGCCCACAGCATTCCTCACAGTTGAAAATGTGTACATTCAAACCTCTTGGGTCATGTATTCTCTTTACCCACTTTGCACATCATTCTTGCATCTCAGGAGTGTAAAGCCATATTACTGGGAATATGAACTCGTCCAATCTCAGAATTTAAATTTGGTCAGACCCCATGAAAACTGAGGTGGGTGAGTACTTGGGGACACTGGCTGCCATACACTGTAATCACTTTTGGGACCTTGCGTGCCACAACACAGTCACTTTTGGAGCCTGGTCGTGGCACCCAACAGTCACTTTTGGAGTCTACTCATGCCACCACACAAACACTTTTGAGGCCTGGTGGTGCCACCACACACTCACTTTTGGAGCCTGGTCGTACCACATTGGCACTTTTGGAGCCTGGTTATGTCATCACACTGTCACATTTGGAGTGTGGTCGTGCCACCACCCAATTGACTTACCGGTCGTGCCACTACAAAGTCACTTTTGGAGCCTACTTGTGCACCACAACGTCACTATTGGAGCCTCATTGTGCCACCACCGAATCACTGTTTGAGTGTGGTTGTGCGACCAACCAGTCATTTTGGAAGCTTGGTCTTGCCACTACCCAGTCACTTTTAAAGCTTGGTCCTGTCACCAACCGGTCACTTTTGGAGCTTGGTCGTACCACTAACCGGTCACTTTTGGAGCCCTGGACCTGCGAACACACTGTCACTTTTGGGGCCTAGTTGTGCCACCATTCAATGACTCTTGGGACCTAGTTGTGCCACAACATGGTCACTTTTAGAGCCTGGATGTGCCATCACCTAATCACTTTTGAATCCTACTCGTGCCACCACACAACCACTTTTGGAGTCTTGTTGCGCCACCAGCCAATCACTTTAGGAGCCTGGTGGTGCCATCAACCATTCACTTTTGGAGGTTGTTCATGCCTACGAATGGGCTCCATGCCATGGTCTCCCAGATATGCACAGTGCCACACATCTCGGTCCCCATGATGCACCTTGGTGTTCCTATGCGCCTGCATGATATCCAACACCATACCCGCTACCACCCAATCACTTTGGGAGCGTAGTTGTGCCACCAGCCAATCAGTTTTGGAGCCTAGTCGTGCCGCCCACGAGTCGCTTTTGGAGCCGGGCCGTGCTGCCAACCAGTCACTTTTGGAGCTGGGTTGTGCCACCATTCAACCACTTTTGGAGCCGGCCAATCGCTTTTCTAGTGTGGTTGTGCCACTATACAGTCACTTTTGGAGCCTGATCGGGCCACTACCCAATCACCGTTGGAGCTTGCTCGTGCCACGAACCAATCACTTTTGGGTCGTGGTTGTGCCACCAACCAATCACTTTGGGAGCCTAGATGAGTCACCAACCTCTCTGTGGAGCCTCGTCGCGTCACCAGCCCGTCACTTTTGGAGCCTGGTGGTGCTACTACACAGCCACTTTTGGAGCGTGGACCTACCAATGAGCCGAGGCGGGTCGTGCCAACCAGTCAGTTTTGGAGCTTGGTTGTGCCACCATTCAACCACTTTTGGAGCTTGGCCATGCCACCACACAATCACTTTTGGAGCTTGGGTGCCACCATTCGGTCATTTTTGGAGCCTTGCTGTGCCGCAACACAGTCAATTTAGCGAAAATACATGCACACATGCAACAACACCACAAGCGAAAAACTGAACTTGGCAAGGTGCCGCACTCCCCTGGGTCAGCTTGCTGAAAAGAACCGCGGGGTTGCATTTCCCCCGGACCCAATGGAAGTAGATAGTATCAGGTCTCTCCTTACTAAATAAGTATACAAAAGCCTTGAGGAGCTGCTGGTGGAAGCGGCGGCCAGGGGGGGGGGGGGTAGAAGAAAATTCCTAGTACCGACGTACAGCTTTTTTTTCGGGGGGTACCCCCGGAGGGGGAGGGGGGTACGAAAAAAAAATTCGCGCGGAAATTTTTTCCGGACCCCAAAACCGGAAATTTCCTTAAGTCTACCCCACGTGTTTGGGTTTGGAAGGTGCAAGGAGGGTATTTTTCGAGATAACCATGGATATTTCAGCCGATATGGGTGGTATTTATGTTTAAGGGCACAAAGACCCCGGTCTGTTCCGGCTGCAGTGTAGCGCCTCACCCTGGCCTCTTATCGGCACGAAAGAGTCCCCAGATAAGGCAATACACCCTATCTGGGGCGAGAAACTGAACCAGCAGCATTGAAGGACAGCAACATTGAAGGACAAGGGTGATTGATGCCCATTCTGGCCGTTCTGCTGGTTGCCCAAGCCTACAGTGGACCCCACAATGTCATGTCCCCATTGCCTTCTCGCATGCCGGCTGATGACCGCTACGCCACAATGGCTTGCCGACAAAGATTGGTTCTCAGTGAGGGTACGGTTTGTGTGTTGGTGTGTTAGTATGTCTCTGTATGTGTGTGAATGCTGCACATTGTTGCACTACGCTTTTCTTGCGCGCACAACGCCAAAATTTTTTCTCCTATGGTTTTATCTGACTACAAAAAACGTATAGTTAAACACGTGTTTATTTCTGTACTGCATCCACATCGTTCATCGTGACCCCCCCAACCGTAGCCCCATGTCCTACCAACCTTCATTGGCTTGCCAACGGTTCGCCCGCCAAACGGGGTGCCCACTCCCGTAAGGCCGTTTCAAGTCGTTTCGCGTTTCGAGTGGCATTACACGGTCACCCCATTGCCGGCCAACGCACCTTATTGCCGGTTATCCCCAGCGGCCACTTATCGCTTCTTTGGCTTCCCACCTTGGGAAGCTGCGGGTCGCTTCTGGCCTGTGTTGCCCGGAGCCTGCTGCTTTACCGGGGATTTCGCATTTGTGTGCTTCTTCTTCTTCTTCGGAATTCGCTTCTTCTTCCGCTTATTGGCCCGCGTGTTGCTACTATTACTGCTCTGTTTGCTGCTGCTACTACTGTTGTTGCTGTTGTTGCTGCTGTTGCTACTATCGCTGCTTTGGCTACTGCTATTGTTGTTGCTACTACTACTCTGACCGGTGTTGTCCTCGTCCCCGTCAAGGTTGTAATATGCATCATGTTGTTCCTTAACCGCCATGACTGATGCAGCTGCTTTGTCTCCTGCCTTGAGGGCCTTCGCTGCTGCTGCTTGCTCTGCCACATTGTCTGCATTGGCGAGAATGTCACGTTGCGACCTGGTCTCACCTTTCAATTTCCCTTGTCCGCGGGCTGACGATTGCATTTAACAAGTGTCCCCCGCTACTGGAGAGAAATCAATGGCGCCATGCAACAAAAAAAAACCACTTACTTTTATCTCAGCAGTAGTTCATGTGCCAATGTCATACAATGTGGCAAAGTGAAGGTTCCATGCAAGTTCAAGTAGCACATAGTAAAAAAATTCCTCTAAGCGAAAAAAAATTCCTACATGGGGTGCCAGCTTTTTTTTTCGGGGGGTACCGGAACCTCAGACCAGCCCACATTATGAACCAACTTTAGGCCCCACGGGAACACCAGGGCCTCCGGATAGTGCTCATTGGGAGGCGCGTCCTATGCCTCAAGCACCCGCTGACACATAATTGGGCTAGACTTCCAAACAGAAGACATCGAAACGCCAATACCCCCCCCCCCCCCTCACAGTCCAAGAAGCGAAATGCGCTGCACAACTCCTTGGGGTGTATAAGCGACCAAAAGCAATTGCTCACGTCTATATGACACATATATAGACCGTTGTCACCTAAGCCACGGCTAGCCGTTGGCAAAGCTAGTATGTCCCACACATCCTTGTATACCCGGGATCGGGGGTGTCGCGGGGGAGAGAAAAAAAAACGGGAGCCAAGGACCGCCACCATTGCCATCAGGGCCAGCATCTCCACCGTCGGCAGGGAAAAACTTTCCGGGATCTGAGGGGATTCCCTGTTAACCGGAATGACGTTAACTACAAGGCTATATTTCTCGGAGGACTTGTGAATGGGGAAGACAATGCCATTAGGGCCCGGGGACCTAGGGGGTAAGGGGCAGAGCAACCCCTGGCCCTGAAGTGCCCGCAGCACAACCAAGGCCTCCTCCGACGGGGGGGCACCGCAAAAAAAGGCGGCCCACAATAGCCAAAAAAGACGCCAGAACATACCTCTCCCAAATGGCCCGCTGGATGGCGATCTCCCCCACTGGCCCCAACCCCTTGCACCTCCTCCGGGATCCGCTGCAGAATCTCCTTCGGGGAGGTAGAATCAGCCAAAAATCACGCTCAATCCGCAACAGCGCCAGCATCAATACACCCCAAAAATCCGACACCCGTGCATCCCTTGCCACCTTGGCCCTCGACGCCATAAATTGCATGAGTCATCGCTCCAGGTGACTCCGCTAGGCACCCGGCAGGCAGCGCATCGTATGCAAGAGCCAGGGATCCCATTCACCCGACCGAAGGTGACCCCGAATCCACCCTCCGCCGTTGAGTCTGCGGGAAACCGCTGCTCGGGCAGACACACCCACAAGCAAGACGAGTCCCCCATGCTCACCTACCTTGTGTTTGCCCAGAATGGTTGTGTGTGTACCTGCACGGGGCGCGGTGAGGCGCAACTACTGGATCGAAGATCCCGCCGCCAAAGGGGGGGATGGTCTGTGTCCATGTTGATGACTTCCATGTTAGCTGCCCCCAACCCCTGCCCGGACTCGGCAACCCCCAAACGGTCTTCTCGCCCGGCACGGGCTCCCCACCGCCCCCGTCGCAAGGGTGGGGGGGGGGATCTCGAAGCACGGACCTCTGCGGACCCTTTGCACCCCATCCCATCCCCGCTCTCCTCATGTGGGGCAACCCCTCGCACGTCTTTGGGTTGGCACCCCGGGGCAACCAGGCCCTCGGAAGGCGATTCATCAGGCTTCGGAATGCATTTCCACAACCCCATACCCCCGCATGCATAACCCCAAATCCCACTGAAATCGGTGAGATCATTCTCGAATAGGGGCTTCAAGCCCACTCAGTTTGGGTAGTCCAAACGAATCTAGAACCCTTGCCTTCGGTGTCGTAAGCAAGGAGAATGTACAAAAAATCGGAAAAATATGTAACAATGGCACTCACGTGCGAATGTAACATGCATGTATATCACCTCTATACTATAAAATTGCATAGGAAAGCGTCGAATTGTGGACACTGTCGTCGCCGCCATCAGAAAATCTGACGGGCGGCGATCATCGCCATCCGGATCACCACTGAGATCTAGCCCAAACAAGGCAAAGCCGGGGTGTCGGGGTGCAAAACATTGAAATTCAGTGATTTTGCCGCAAAAATCACCAAAATCCCGTGTCTCCCCCCAAGTCGTCGGGTTGCCGTACCCTGGCGTACGGCGCCGAATCCGAAATATTTTTGAACACTGGGGTGGTTGCTTCTGCTCAAGGGCAAGAGGGGTCCTAATAAAGCGCTGTATGATTTTTCGGAGAAAATCTTTCACGGCTACTTTTTTGGTCGAAAATTGACCTCCGCGGAATGGCCCGAAAGTGGCTGCGCTACAATATTTCAGTCCCAAAATCAACACAAATATCATAATTCTCTTTAAAATTTGCAGAAATCGAGAAATAGATCCTTGATGTTGTGCTACGGGCGCACGCGACAATTGTCGGCGCCGAGCACAGAAACCACTGATTCATGTGGTATCCTCCACTTGAATCCAAAGAAATCACGTAGGTTTTGGCCGAAAATAAAGAAAATTAGCCACAGGAGAAGTCCTGCAGCTCACAGCACCAATAGCAGGGCAGCGGGTATGGTTGGGGCACCCCATACCCCGCGGGCAAGATGTCTCGCAGGGAGAGCATGCCCCACAACATATCCCCGTCCCCTCGCGGCCAGGTGAGCTCGACCCTCTCCGCAACCACGAAGGACTCCGTAGTATGCAGCAGTGGCTTGGTGGTGCCACCTCCCCCACCAGGCCAGGAAATGGACGGGCAGCCCCAACCATCGCCACGCCGCAGCGCCGCCCCGTCTCCAAACATGCCACCGGGCATGGGACATGTTGCTGCCACTGAGCGCCCAAGCCATCGTCGGCTGCAAAAACCCGGCTCCTTGGGGACAGAAGTGGTCTGTGACCCGTACAGCAGTACTGCCCAACGCGTCCAGCCAACACAGCCAGCCCATGGCATAGCCGCCCAAGGCCCTTTGGAGGGGTCGCGGATCAATATTGACGGTGCGGAACCGCTGCCCACTCACACGCCCCCCCCCCCCCTCCTCAGTGGGACGCTTCCCCCACCCGGAGGAGGCAGGCGAATGATACGACAACCAGTGCATAGGCCGTCCAATGCGCCCGGGTACCACAGGCGCGTGCGAAGACGCGCGACTCCTCGAGCCCGGCGTAAGGCCAATAAACCTCCGGTGAAGATGACCACTTTGCGCAGTGCCACCCGTGCTCGGTGACAAAATTTGGGACCCACCCCATGTCCTCCAGCGCTCGGAAGGCCGACGCGCCACCCTTGAGGTACCTCTGCGAGTATTCCCTGCCCCTTAGGTGAAAGAGGTACCTACATGCTTCCGCCTCCAACTGCCCGCTCAAAGTGCAGCCCACCCACAAGTTGAGTTTGCTGAAATTTGCCACAGTACGTACCCATCGCACTTTTGCTCCACGAGGATGCCTGTAGCGCGTCGACGAAGTCGACACGTTGACTCTTCCACAGCCCCCTGCACGCCGCCCATACCCATCTCCATATCACGCCCCCGGTGTCTTGGAAGTCTGCCGGGGCTAGGATGACCGGGAGCCGCTCTGCAGACCGCTCCCATAGGGAGCTGCGGCCCCATCCGTCAAACCCTGGGCATTCATGGAACCAATGATGCTTGATTCCACACCCGGCATTTCGGCACCCCCTGCATGCGGTCGTCACATCCATCCAATCCGCCCCCGGCTTTGGGGTATACCATCTACATCTGTCGGCCACATGGAACTGCGACTTGAGTGCCTCTAGCCTACACTTGAGCACGTCCGCCTTGGCAGCCCCCGTTGCTCCCTTGGAACATACAAGCAGGTCATCATCCCCCCAGGAGGATGACGCATCTCCAAATTCCGTCTTCTTCTCCGGGCCGTGCATTCCACAGTAAGCCGCCACACTGAAGACCGTGAACGTCCAAAATGCTTGGACAAACCCCTTGGCGCGCTCCTTGTCCAAAAGGTCGGTATCCGCAATGGGGACAATCTCCTCCAACGCAGCGTGGGTGAATTTCTCCTTGTCCTTGAACTTGGACACGTACTCATGCTGTGGTACCTCCAGGCGCCATGCCAGTACGGAAAGTGCTAGCAGGGCCGTATACACCGACTGCGGTTTGTTCTCAACGTCATGTATCTTGGCTAGCTCCGCTTTGCCCAACGGGGGTATGCCGGTCAGTTTTCTCTTGGCGTCCGCCTCCGCCTTGGCAGATACCCCCGCTAGCTCCTTCTACAAGGAGGATACCATAGGCGGCTGGTCCCGCACCATTTTTCGAAAATCCGCCAGCTCCGGCGATGGCTGCGATAATCCCGTCTCTGCGGCCTGGAGCTCGCGGAATGCTCCGCCTCCAACGTCCAGAGTACAAGAGGCGAACACGTAGTATGCCCCCGGGCCCCAGGCCCTCGGAGGGCGATTCATCAGGCTTCGGAATGCATTTCCACAACCCCATACCCCCGCATGCATAACCCCAAATCCCACTGAAATCATAAGATCATTCTCGATTAGGGGCTTCAAGCCCACTCAGTTTGGGTAGTCCAAACGAATCTAGAACCCTTGCCTTTGGTGTCGTAAGCAAGGAGAATGTACAAAAAATCGGAAAAATGGGTGACGATGTTGCTCGCTTGCGGGTGTAACGTGCATGTATATCACCTCTATACTATAAAATTGCATAGGAAAGCGTCCAATTGTGGACACTGTCGTCGCTGCCATCAGAAAATCTGACGGGCGGCGATCATCGCCATCCGGATCACCATTGAGATCTAGCCCAAATAAGGCAAAGCCGGGGTTTCGGGGTGCCAGACGTTGAAGTTTAGTGGTTTTGCCGCAAAAATCACCAAAATCCAGTGTCTCCCCCCAGGTCGTCGGGTTGCCGTACCTTGGCGTACGGCGCCGAATCCGAAATATTTTTGAACACTGGGGTGGTTGCTTCTGCTCAAGGGCAAGAGGGGTCCAAATAAAGCGCTGTATGATTTTTCGGAGAAAATCTTTCACGGCCACTTTTTTGGTCGAAAATTGACCTCCGCGGAATGGCCCGAAAGTGGCTGCGCTACAATATTTCAGTCCCAAAATCAACACAAATATCATATTTCTCTTTAAAATTTGCAGAAATCGAGAAATAGATCCTTGATGTTGTGCTACGGGCGCACGCGACAATTGTCGGCGCCGAGCACAGAAACCACTGATTCATGTGGTATCCTCCACTTGAATCCAAAGAAATCACGTAGGTTCTGGCCGAAAATAAAGAAAATTAGCCACAGGAGAAGTCCTGCAGCTCACAGCACCAATAGCAGGGCAGCGGGTATGGTTGGGGCACCCCATACCCCGCGGGCAAGATGTCTCGCAGGGAGAGCATGCCCCACAACATATCCCCGTCCCCTCGCGGCCAGGTGAGCTCGACCCTCTCCGCAACCACGAAGGACTCCGTAGTATGCAGCAGTGGCTTGGTGGTGCCACCTCCCCCACCAGGCCAGGAAATGGACGGGCAGCCCCAACCATGGCCACGCCGCAGCGCCGCCCCGTCTCCACACATGCCACCGGGCATGGGACATGTTGCTGCCACTGAGCGCCCAAGCCATCGTCGGCTGCAAAACCCCGGCTCCTTGGGGACGGAAGTGGTCTGTGACCCGTACAGCAGTACTGCCCAACGCGTCCAGCCAACACAGCCAGCCCATGGCATAGCCGCCCAAGGCCCTTTGGAGGGGTCGCGGATCAATATTGACGGTGCGGAACCGCAGCCCACTCACAGCCCCCCCCCCCCCTTCCTCAGTTGGACGCTTCCCCCACCCGGAGGAGGCAGGCGAATGATACGACAACCAGTGCATGGGCCGTCCAATGCGCCCGGGTACCACAGGCGCGTGCAAATACGCGCGACTCCTCGAGCCCGGCGTAAGGCCAATAAACCTCCGGTGAAGATGACCACTTTGCGCAGTGCCACACGTGCTTGGTGACAAAATTTGGGACCCACCCCATGTCCTCCAGCGCTCGGAAGGCCGACGCGCCACCCTTGAGGTACCTCTGCGAGTATTCCCTGCCCCTTAGGTGAAAGAGGTACCTACATGCTTCCGCCTCCAACTGCCCGCTCAAAGTGCAACCCACCCACAAGTTGAGTTTGCTGAAATTTGCCACAATACGTACCCATCGCACTTTTGCTCCACGAGGATGCCTGTAGCGCGTCGACGAAGTCGACACATTGACTCTTCCACAGCCCCCTGCACGCCGCCCATACCCATCTCCATATCACGCCCCCGGTGTCTTGGAAGTCTGCCGGGGCTAGGATGACCGGGAGCCGCTCTGCAGACCGCTCCCATAGGGAGCTGCGGCCCCATCCGTCAAACCCTGGGCATTCATGGAACCAATGATGCTTGATTCCACACCCGGCATTTCGACACCCCCTGCATGCGGTCGTCACATCCATCCAATCCGCCCCCGGCTTTGGGGTATACCATCTACATCTGTCGGCCACATGGAACTGCGACTTGAGTGCCTCTAGCCTACACTTGAGCACGTCCGCCTTGGCAGCCCCCGTTGCTCCCTTGGAACATACAAGCAGGTCATCATCCCCCGAAGAGGATGACGCATCTCCAAAATCCGTCTTCTTCTCCGGGCCGTGCATTCCACAGTAAGCCGCCACACTGAAGACCGTGAACGTCCAAAATGCTTGGACAAACCCCTTGGCGCGCTCCTTGTCCAAAAGGTCGGTATCCGCAATGGGGACAATCTCCTCCAACGCAGCGTGGGTGAATTTCTCCTTGTCCTTGAACTTGGACACGTACTCATGCTGTGGTACCTCCAGGCGCCATGCCAGTACGGAAAGTGCTAGCAGGGCCGTATACACCGACTGCGGTTTGTTCTCAACGTCATGTATCTTGGCTAGCTCCGCTTTGCCCAACGGGGGTATGCCGGTCAGTTTTCTCTTGGCGTCCGCCTCCGCCTTGGCAGATACCCCCGCTAATCTTTCACGGCCACTTTTTTGGTCGAAAATTGACCTCCGCGGAATGGCCCGAAAGTGGCTGCGCTACAATATTTCAGTCCCAAAATCAACATAAATATCATAATTCTCTTTAAAATTTGCAGAAATCAAGAAATAGATCCTCGATCTTGTGCTGCGGGCGCACGCGACAATTGTCGGCGCCGAGCACAGAAACCACTGATTCCTGTGGTATCCTCCACTTGAATCCAAAGAAATCACGTAGGTTCTGGCCGAAAATAAAGAAAATTAGCCACAGGAGAAGTCCTGCAGCTCACAGCACCAATAGCAGGGCAGCGGGTATGGTTGGGGCACCCCATACCCCGCGGGCAAGATGTCTCGCAGGGAGAGCATGCCCCACAACATATCCCCGTCCCCTCGCGGCCAGGTGAGCTCGACCCTCTCCGCAACCACGAAGGACTCCGTAGTATGCAGCAGTGGCTTGGTGGTGCCACCTCCCCCACCAGGCCAGGAAATGGACGGGCAGCCCCAACCATGGCCACGCCGCAGCGCCGCCCCGTCTCCACACATGCCACCGGGCATGGGACATGTTGCTGCCACGGAGCGCCCAAGCCATCGTCGGCTGCAAAAACCCGGCTCCTTGGGGACAGAAGTGGTCTGTGACCCGTACAGCAGTACTGCCCAACGCGTCCAGCCAACACAGCCAGCCCATGGCATAGCCGCCCAAGGCCCTTTGGAGGGGTCGCGGATCAATATTGACGGTGCGGAACCGCAGCCCACTCACACGCCCCCCCCCCCTTCCTCAGTTGGACGCTTCCCCCACCCGGAGGAGGCAGGCGAATGATACGACAACCAGTGCATAGGCCGTCCAATGCGCCCGGGTACCACAGGCGCGTGCAAAGACGCGCGACTCCTCGAGCCCGGCGTAAGGCCAATAAACCTCCGGTGAAGATGACCACTTTGCGCAGTGCCACACGTGCTCGGTGACAAAATTTGGGATCCACCCCATGTCCTCCAGCGCTCGGAAGGCCGACGCGCCACCCTTGAGGTACCTCTGCGAGTATTCCCTGCCCCTTAGGTGAAAGAGGTACCTACATGCTTCCGCCTCCAACTGCCCGCTCAAAGTGCAGCCCACCCACAAGTTGAGTTTGCTGAAATTTGCCACAACACTTTTGCTCCACGAGGATGCCTGTAGCGCGTCGACGAAGTCGACACATTGACTCTTCCACAGCCCCCTGCACGCCGCCCATACCCATCTCCATATCACGCCCCCGGTGTCTTGGAAGTCTGCCGGGGCTAGGATGACCGGGAGCCGCTCTGCAGACCGCTCCCATAGGGAGCTGCGGCCCCATCCGTCAAACCCTGGGCATTCATGGAACCAATGATGCTTGATTCCACACCCGGCATTTCGACACCCCCTGCATGCGGTCGTCACATCCATCCAATCCGCCCCCGGCTTTGGGGTATACCATCTACATCTGTCGGCCACATGGAACTGCGACTTGAGTGCCTCTAGCCTACACTTGAGCACGTCCGCCTTGGCAGCCCCCGTTGCTCCCTTGGAACATACAAGCAGGTCATCATCCCCCGAAGAGGATGACGCATCTCCAAAATCCGTCTTCTTCTCCGGGCCGTGCATTCCACAGTAAGCCGCCACACTGAAGACCGTGAACGTCCAAAATGCTTGGACAAACCCCTTGGCGCGCTCCTTGTCCAAAAGGTCGGTATCCGCAATGGGGACAATCTCCTCCAACGCAGCGTGGGTGAATTTCTCCTTGTCCTTGAACTTGGACACGTACTCATGCTGTGGTACCTCCAGGCGCCATGCCACTACGGAAAGTGCTAGCAGGGCCGTATACACCGACTGCGGTTTGTTCTCAACGTCATGTATCTTGGCTAGCTCCGCTTTGCCCAACGGGGGTATGCCGGTCAGTTTTCTCTTGGCGTCCGCCTCCGCCTTGGCAGATACCCCCGCTAGCTCCTTCTACAAGGAGGATACCATAGGCGGCTGGTCCTGCACCGTTTTTCGAAAATCCGCCAGCTCCGGCGATGGCTGCGATAATCCCGTCTCTGCGGCCTGGAGCTCGCGGAATGCTCCGCCTCCAACGTCCAGAGTAAAGGAGGCGAACACGTAGTATGCCCCCAGGCCCTCAGGCCCTCGGAGGGCGATTCATCAGGCTTCGGAATGCATTTCCACAACCCCATACCCCCACATGCATAACCCCAAATCCCACTGAAATCGGTGAGATCATTCTCGATTAGGGGCTTCAAGCCCACTCAGTTTGGGTAGTCCAAACGAATCTAGAACCCTTGCCTTTGGTGTCGTAAGCAAGGAGAATGTACAAAAAATCGGAAAAATATGTAACAATGGTACTCACGTGCGAATGTAACATGCATGTATATCACCTCTATACTATAAAATTGCATAGGAAAGCGTCGAATTGTGGACACTGTCGTCGCCGCCATCAGAAAATCTGACGGGCGGCGATCATCGCCATCCGGATCACCACCGAGATCTAGCCCAAACAAGGCAAAGCCGGGATTTCGGGGTGCAAAACATTGAAATTCAGTGATTTTGCCGCAAAAATCACCAAAATCCAGTGTCTCCCCCCAAGTCGTCGGGTTGCCGTACCCTGGCGTACGGTGCCGAATCCGAAATATTTTTGAACACTGGGGTGGTTGCTTCTGCTCAAGGGCAAGAGGGGTCCTAATAAAGCACTGTATGATTTTTCGGAGAAAATCTTTCACGGCCACTTTTTTGGTCGAAAATTGACCTCCGCGGAATGGCCCGAAAGTGGCTGCGCTACAATATTTCAGTCCCAAAATCAACATAAATATCATAATTCTCTTTAAAATTTGCAGAAATCAAGAAATAGATCCTCGATCTTGTGCTGCGGGCGCACGCGACAATTGTCGGCGCCGAGCACAGAAACCACTGATTCCTGTGGTATCCTCCACTTGAATCCAAAGAAATCACGTAGGTTCTGGCCGAAAATAAAGAAAATTAGCCACAGGAGAAGTCCTGCAGCTCACAGCACCAATAGCAGGGCAGCGGGTATGGTTGGGGCACCCCATACCCCGCGGGCAAGATGTCTCGCAGGGAGAGCATGCCCCACAACATATCCCCGTCCCCTCGCGGCCAGGTGAGCTCGACCCTCTCCGCAACCACGAAGGACTCCGTAGTATGCAGCAGTGGCTTGGTGGTGCCACCTCCCCCACCAGGCCAGGAAATGGACGGGCAGCCCCAACCATCGCCACGCCGCAGCGCCGCCCCGTCTCCAGACATGCCACCGGGCATGGGACATGTTGCTGCCACTGAGCGCCCAAGCCATCGTCGGCTGCAAAAACCCGGCTCCTTGGGGACAGAAGTGGTCTGTGACCCGTACGGCAGTACTGCCCAACGCGTCCAGCCAACACAGCCAGCCCATGGCATAGCCGCCCAAGGCCCTTTGGAGGGGTCGCGGATCAATATTGACGGTGCGGAACCGCATCCCATTCACACGCCCCCCCCCCCCTCCTCAGTTGGACGCTTCCCCCACCCGGAGGAGGCAGGCGAATGATACGACAACCAGTGCATAGGCCGTCCAATGCGCCCGGGTACCACAGGCGCGTGCAAAGACGCGCGACTCCTCGAGCCCGGCGTAAGGCCAATAAACCTCCGGTGAAGATGACCACTTTGCGCAGTGCCACACGTGCTTGGTGACAAAATTTGGGACCCAGCCCATGTCCTCCAGCGCTCGGAAGGCCGACGCGCCACCCTTGAGGTACCTCTGCGAGTATTCCCTGCCCCTTAGGTGAAAGAGGTACCTACATGCTTCCGCCTCCAACTGCCCGCTCAAAGTGCAGCCCAGCCACAAGTTGAGTTTGCTGAAATTTGCCACAATACGTACCCATCGCACTTTTGCTCCACGAGGATGCCTGTAGCGCGTCGACGAAGTCGACACATTGACTCTTCCACAGCCCCCTGCACGCCGCCCATACCCATCTCCATATCACGCCCCCGGTGTCTTGGAAGTCTGCCGGGGCTAGGATGACCGGGAGCCGCTCTGCAGACCGCTCCCACAGGGAGCTGCGGCCCCATCCGTCAAACCCTGGGCATTCATGGAACCAATGATGCTTGATTCCACACCCGGCATTTCGGCACCCCCTGCATGCGGTCGTCACATCCATCCAATCCGCCCCCGGCTTTGGGGTATAACATCTACATCTGTCGGCCACATGGAACTGCGACTTGAGTGCCTCTAGCCTACACTTGAGCACGTCCACCTTGGCAGCCCCCGTTGCTCCCTTGGAACATACAAGCAGGTCATCATCCCCCCAAGAGGATGACGCATCTCCAAATTCCGTCTTCTTCTCCGGGCCGTGCATTCCACAGTAAGCCGCCACACTGAAGACCGTGAACGTCCAAAATGCTTGGACAAACCCCTTGGCGCGCTCCTTGTCCAAAAGGTCGGTATCCGCAATGGGGACAATCTCCTCCAACGCAGCGTGGGTGAATTTCTCCTTGTCCTTGAACTTGGACACGTACTCATGCTGTGGTACCTCCAGGCGCCATGCCAGTACGGAAAGTGCTAGCAGGGCCGTATACACCGACTGCGGTTTGTTCTCAACGTCATGTATCTTGGCTAGCTCCGCTTTGCCCAACGGGGGTATGCCGGTCAGTTTTCTCTTGGCGTCCGCCTCCGCCTTGGCAGATACCCCCGCTAGCTCCTTCTACAAGGAGGATACCATAGGCGGCTGGTCCTGCACCATTTTTCGAAAATCCGCCGGCTCCGGCGATGGCTGCGATAATCCCGTCTCTGCGGCCTGGAGCTCGCGGAATGCTCCGCCTCCAACGTCCAGAGTACAAGAGGCGAACACGTAGTATGCCCCCAGGCCCCTAGGCCCTCGGAGGGCGATTCATCAGGCTCCGGAATGCATTTCCACAACCCCATACCCCCGCATGCATAACCCCAAATCCCACTGAAATCGGTGAGATCATTCTCGATTTGGGGCTTCAAGCCCACTCAGTTTGGGTAGTCCAAACGAATCTAGAACCCTTGCCTTTGGTGTCGTAAGCAAGGAGAATGTACAAAAAATCGTAGAATATGTAACAATGGTACTCGCGTGCGAACGTAACATGCATGTATATCACCTCTATACTATAAAATTGCATAGGAAAGCGTCGAATTGTGGACACTGTCGTCGCCGCCATCAGAAAATCTGACGGGCGGCGATCATCGCCATCCGGATCACCACTGAGATCTAGCCCAAACAAGGCAAAGCCGGGGTTTCGGGGTGCAAAACATTGAAATTCAGTGATTTTGCCGCAAAAATCACCAAAATCCCGTGTCTCCCCCCAAGTCGTCGGGTTGCCGTACCCTGGCGTACGGCGCCGAATCCGAAATATTTTTGAACACTGGGGTGGTTGCTTCTGCTCAAGGGCAAGAGGGGTCCTAAAAAAGCGCTGTATGATTTTTCGGAGAAAATCTTTCACGGCCACTTTTTTGGTCGAAAATTGACCTCCGCGGAATGGCCCGAAAGTGGCTGCGCTACAATATTTCAGTCCCAAAATCAACACAAATATCATAATTCTCTTTAAAATTTGCAGAATTCGAGAAATAGATCCTCGATTTTGTGCTGCGGGCGCACGCGACAATTGTCGGCGCCGAGCACAGAAACCACTGATTCTTGTGGTATCCTCCACTTGAATCCAAAGAAATCACGCAGGTTCTGGCCGAAAATAAAGAAAATTAGCCACAGGAGAAGTCCTGCAGCTCACAGCACCAATAGCAGGGCAGCGGGTATGGTTGAGGCACCCCATACCCCGCGGGCAAGATGTCTCGCAGGGAGAGCATGCCCCACAACATATCCCCGTCCCCTCGCGGCCAGGTGAGCTCGACCCTCTCCGCAACCACGAAGGACTCCGTAGTATGCAGCAGTGGCTTGGTGGTGCCACCTCCCCCACCAGGCCAGGAAATGGACGGGCAGCCCCAACCATCGCCACGCCGCAGCGCCGCCCCGTCTCCACACATGCCACCGGGCATGGGACATGTCGCTGCCACTGAGCGCCCAAGCCATCGTTGGCTGCAAAAACCCGGCTCCTTGGGGACAGAAGTGGTCTGTGACCCGTACAGCAGTACTGCCCAACGCGTCCAGCCAACACAGCCAGCCCATGGCATAGCCGCCCAAGGCCCTTTGGAGGGGTCGCGGATCAATATTGACGGTGCGGAACCGCAGCCCACTCACACCCCCCCCCCCCCCCCCTCCTCAGTGGGACGCTTCCCCCACCCGAAGGAGGCAGGCGAATGATACGACAACCAGTGCATAGGCCGTCCAATGTGCCCGGGTACCACAGGCGCGTGCAAAGACGCGCGACTCCTCGAGCCCCGCGTAAGGCCAATAAACCTCCGGTGAAGATGACCACTTTGCGCAGTGCCACACGTGCTTGGTGACAAAATTTGGGACCCACCCCATGTCCTCCAGCGCTCGGAAGGCCGACGCGCCACCCTTGAGGTACCTCTGCGAGTATTCCCTGCCCCTTAGGTGAAAGAGGTACCTACATGCTTCCGCCTCCAACTGCCCGCTCAAAGTGCAACCCACCCACAAGTTGAGTTTGCTGAAATTTGCCACAATACGTACCCATCGCACTTTTGCTCCACGAGGATGCCTGTAGCGCGTCGACGAAGTCGACACATTGACTCTTCCACAGCCCCCTGCACGCCGCCCATACCCATCTCCATATCACGCCCCCAGTGTCTTGGAAGTCTGCCGGGGCTAGGATGACCGGGAGCCGCTCTGCAGACCGCTCCCATAGGGAGCTGCGGCCCCATCCGTCAAACCCTGGGCATTCATGGAACCAATGATGTTTGATTCCACACCCGGCATTTCGACACCCCCTGCATGCGGTCGTCACATCCATCCAATCCGCCCCCGGCTTTGAGGTATACCATCTACATCTGTCGGCCACATGGAACTGCGACTTGAGTGCCTCTAGCCTACACTTGAGCACGTCCGCCTTGGCAGCCCCCGTTGCTCCCTTGGAACATACAAGCAGGTCATCATCCCCCCAAGAGGATGACGCATCTCCAAAATCCGTCTTCTTCTCCGGGCCGTGCATTCCACAGTAAGCCGCCACACTGAAGACCGTGAACGTCCAAAATGCTTGGACAAACCCCTTGGCGCGCTCCTTGTCCAAAAGGTCGGTATCCGCAATGGGGACAATCTCCTCCAACGCAGCGTGGGTGAATTTCTCCTTGTCCTTGAACTTGGACACGTACTCATGCTGTGGTACCTCCAGGCACCATGCCAGTACGGAAAGTGCTAGCAGGGCCGTATACACCGACTGCGGTTTGTTCTCAACGTCATGTATCCTGGCTAGCTCCGCTTTGCCCAACGGGGGTATGCCGGTCAGTTTTCTCTTGGCGTCCGCCTCCGCCTTAGCAGATACCCCCGCTAGCTCCTTCTACAAGGAGGATAACATAGGCGGGTGGTCCTGCACCATTTTTCGAAAATCCGCCAGCTCCGGCGATGGCTGCGATAATCCCGTCTCTGCGGCCTGGAGCTCGCGGAATGCTCCGCCTCCAACGTCCAGAGTACAAGAGGCGAACACGTAGTATGCCCCCATCATCTTGGGCAACGCCACTGAAGCGTCCAGCGGCACCAAGTACCGCTCCCACAACTCCTCATCCCACCCTGGCCGACGTTCTAGGAGCAAGGCGAGCTCCGTCTCCACCGAGGACGTGGCCCTGGCGATTTTTATCAGGGGGACACTGTCAATGTAGTTGGAGTAGATGTCCCCCCGGGCGAAGCGCTCGAATCCCGGCACTTCCGTCGAAGACATAGTAGCTAAGGTCGTTCAAGAAAGGAAAACACAATGAAAGTCCATATATGTCCAGCACAGAGGTGCAAACTGAAAAATCAGTCTATGATAGAGGCAAAGCACACAACACACAAGCACGCACATACACTACCAGATAGAGCTAAACCATAGCTCAGCCCCCCCCCCCCCCGCCCCGAGCTAAGATTTTTGAGCTTGGCCGTGCCACCAACGAGATACTCGTGTCGCTAACCAGTCATTTTTGAAGCTTGGTCGTGCCAACAACCACTTTTGGGGCCTGGTTATGCCACCACAAAGTCACTTTTGGGACCTGATGTGCCACACTTTTGCGTCTCGGCCGTGCCACCACCCAATGACTTTTGGAAGCTAGTTGTGCCCCCGCACATTTACTTTTGGAGTCTGGTCGTGCCTCCACACAATCAATTTCAGAGCCTACTTCTGCAATCAGATGGTAATTTTTGAAGCCCCGGTACGCCACCGGCCAATGACTTTTCCAATGTGGTCGTGCCACCAACTAGTCACTTTTGGAACCTGATCATGCCACTTCTAAGTCACATTTGGAGCCTGGTCATGTCACAACCAAGTCACTTTTGGAGCTTGATCATGCCACCAACCAATCACTTTTTGGAGCCTAGTCCTGCCACCACACAGTCAGTCTTGGAACCCGTGGCACCACCGTTCAGTCACTATTGCAGCCTAGCTGTGCCACCAGCTAGTGACTTTTGAAACCTAGACACTCTTGCCACTGGACAATCAGTTTGGGGACCTGGTTGTGCCACCACCCAGTTACTTTTCGGGCCTCGTCGTGCCACCAACCGGTGATGTTTGCAGCTTGGTTGCACCAACACCTACTCGCTTTTGGAGCCTGGTTATGCCACCACACAGTCACTTTTGGAGCCAACTCGTGCCGTGAACCAGTCACTTTTGGAGCCTGGTCGTGCCACAACACAGTCACTTTCAGGCCTACTCGTGCCACCATTCAGTCACTTTTGGAGCTTGGCCCGCCACCACACAGACACTGTTGGAACCTTGTCGTGCCACTACACAGTCGTTTTTGGGACCTCGTGTGCCACCACACCATCACCTTTGGAGCCTAGACCTGCCACCATTCATTCACTGTCGGAGCCTCGTTGTGCCACCACACAGTCACTTTTGAAACCTGGTCGTGCCACCAAGCAGTCGGTTTTCGAGCCTGGTCTACTATCACACAGAGACATTCACACAGCAATGCAGGCACCCGAGGTAGGCACAAGCCTACATCTGAAGTGTGGTTTCACGGGGCACCATCCCCGTCCCCTTTTATGGCACAGCCATCGATGACACTAATTTTGGGGGTTGGGGTGCGTTGGGGTGGGGCCAGTGAAGATGTTGAAGGGGTCCTCCCGGGACAGTGGGGGGGCGGGGGGGCAGGGGGCAGGTAGCCCAGACCTGACTCAGGAGATCCTTCACCTGTACGTCCTTCACCTCCAGAGCTCGGGCCCACTGGTACTCCGCGTCATTGTAGGTTCCCCGCTCCCGCTCCTGCTCCGCCCGCTGCATCACAATTCGCTCTTGCAGTGTCTGCACCTGCGCCTGAGACTCGCTGACGGACTCCTGACGAGATAATTCACGAAAGTGAAGGGTCCAGTGGAGGAGAGCGTGACGGATCGACTTCCTGATCCCCGCATTTAGCCCAGCACCCACCGTACAGGCCCCCATGCCTGTTCAGGCCGGGTTGCAATTCTGCTGTCATGCCAGGAGTGCCCACACATGACATTGATTCCGGTGGCAGGGGGGGGGGGGGGATTGGAACAGGATTGGAGGGGGGGGGGGGGTTAGAGCCCCTTGACCACAGGCCTTGCACAGCAAAGCCACGCCTGTGTATCAACAGTCACCCATTTGCCTTCAGTATTCCAAAAGGGACTGCGAGCAGCGATGCATTGGAACAGAGGGGGAGGGAGGAAGGGGGTGGGGGGTGGGGGGGGGGGGGGGGGCTGTGCGGAACCCAAAATTTTGTGTGCCAAAAATGGCCCAAATCAGTTGTTTCCTGAGGATTTTATTTCCCCCACATCAAAATCTGGGTCGGGGGGGGGGGGTGCCCCCTCCTCCTGCAGTTGTCAGCCGGTCTAATACATCCTTGACTCTGATCCCAAGTACTCACCAATGGCGCCCAGTCCCACTGCTGGGGCAGGATGCAGCAACGCTGCAGATTTGCCTGGTTCCTGTCTGTTTTCCCTGCATCTACCTCTTTTGCCGAGAGCACCGTGCCTAGGACTGCGGCAGCACCTCCTTGGCATGCAATTGCACAAAGTCCAGGGCACGGAAGAAGTTGTTTGGTCCTAAGAGCAAGGCACTGCTGTGTTCGGTGACCGTTGTGTCCTGTCGCCGCTGATGTCCAACAAGGCACTTACTTGGGGATACACACCTCAAGCCCTCGGATGACGGCTTCCAATTGCTTGATTTTGTCTTCAGCCTCTACTATGCGCATGTGTGTGTGCACCACTTCGTCTTCAAGCGTAGAGCGCTCGCTGGCCGTTTGCGCCGAAAGGGCGTCTGCCTTCTCTAACTTCCGCTGGGCCTGTGTGCCCAAACAACAGCTTCCACAGAACAACTTTGGCTCATGGCCGACCCCAGCCCCTGCCCCCGCCTGCCCCTGCCTGTGCTAGCTCATGCGACTGACTGCCTGACGAGCCGAAATTCATGCAAATTTAGCACTGCAAAGCCTCAAGCAATCATCCATTACCAGCCCCCCCCCCCCCGGCAGCCGCACAATACCCGTCTGTTTTCAGCCGCCACTTTGTCTTCCTCGTGCTGCAATAGGATCCTTTGCTCAGAGAGCTTCGCCTCCTGCACCCCAGAGAAACACCAGATACCCAAGCACACACACCACAGACACGCCACGGCACCAGTGCGGACATTGGACATCGGATCCACCACGTCTGGGGACGCAAGAATGAGGGACAGCAGCAGCACTGTGCACTGGCTCACCAAAGACATACTTCTTGTGCCAATTGTGCTTCCCGCTGCTGCAGTTGCAACACGCTGTCCTCATAATCACGTTCCAGTTCCTGCCAGTGGCTCTGTGTGGCCTGCACTTTGGCCTCCATTCTTTGCAACTCAGGCAAATGCTGCAAAGCAGAGGCAGAGGCATGGACAGGGGCAGGCAAGACAGGCCTTCTGCATGGGGGCACAAGCGCTCCACACGGAGGCACCAAGACAAGTCAAACAAGCCAAACAAGCGCGTGCGCTTACGACTGCAGTCTTCTACATCACGGTGTCAGGGTACCTGCCAGTCTCTCAGGCTCTGCACAACAGGAACGGTTCTGGATCACCAGAGTTACACGTCAGTGACCTGCTGCAATCCGAGGCGTTCTCTGCCCGGCTTTGAATGTGCTACTGTAGGCCAAGCCTGCAGACCCTGGGCCCCACCACGGGCAACAGCCACCCTCAGAACTCTGGGTATTTGGTAAAACGTAGTACCAGACAAGGTAAAACTTATTAAAATTTGGTAAAACTTAGTAGAAACGAGGTAAAACTTAGTAAAAATTTTTTAAAATTTTTTTAAAATTTTTGTTCACTAGTTTTACCTCGTTTCTACTAGGTTGTACCCCCCCCCCCCACCGCCCGTTTTAACCAAGGTAGTCAACACTTTGATGGTAGGTGGTACTTTTGTTTAAGGGCACAAGGCGCCCAGGTTGATCCCCGGTCACTAGTGTTAGTGGTGCCCCACCCAGGCCAAAGCATCATGCACACCAATTAGTTGGCACTCGGCCAACATAACAAAATATAATTGGGATTGGGCACCAGAGACAAATCAGGCTCAAGAAAAGAGGCCTGCCAGGGCCACAACCAACATTAGCCAACTACTTACAAGTAGTTACAAAAGACACGCTTGAAAATGAAGTCAGCCTTAGTATCTTTATAGCTCGGTTTGCCTCCCTCTGTGGGATTTTTGGTGCACATCCTAAACAGAGCCTTTTTCAATTCCCCTTGCAGCTTGGTGCAAAAGTCTTGGTCATTTCTCAGTTGACCATCGGCATTTTGGGGGTATTGAGGAGGCACCGCATACCGCTTGCGAAAGATCCACACACCGGGACAGGTGGTAACATCAGCAGCAGCAACAACAACAAGAGTAACAACAACAGCAGCAAGGTTGGCCACCAAGAATTGGCGCAATCCACCATCAATCTACCGGATGAAGGTGGAAAGCAGGGGTGCATTTGCAAAGGCAAGGGCACCGAAAACATCCAAAACCTTTGCCCACTTCTTCCGCTGCTATGGTTGAATGCCTTCTCGCTCAGCAATCAAATCCACAACAACCAACTCCTCCTGGTTTGCCCCAACAATGTGTGGCCGGTCACATAGGGGGTCAAACGTAAGGCAGAGGTATCCACGAGTTGGCAACAACAAGCGGAGCACCCAATGGAAACTGCCCAAATTATATACCTGCGCCACCTCCACAATCAGGGGTGGTGCATCAATGGACGACGCTTCCAAAGTGTGGTCTACCCATGATCCAACCACCTGCTGTCAACGTTGTGGACTAGCACATGAGGCATTCCACAATGGGTCACAAACAACCCACGCCACACCTATTGTGTCCTAATCCGCACTCAGACCACCGGTAATACACCACAATCTGAGCATAGTCTGTGACATAGCTCTCGGTGGTGAGGTCCCTAAAATGTCGTGCCTCAAACTCAAATCGCGCCCAACGCTTCAGAGCGGGGGACAAAGTTAGAAGTGGCCCACAAGTGGGCCAGGCAGCTACATACCCCTGCTGCCTAGGGGTTCCCAGCGCTTCAGAGTGGAGGACAAAAACAGAAGTGGCCCATAAGTGGGCCGGGCGGCTACATAACCCCTGCCGCCTGGGGGATCCCCAACGCTTCAGAGCGGAGGACAAAATAAGCAATGGCAGTCACAGATTGAAATAACTTATCTTTTGGGATGTTTTTTACTTAGCAAAGAAAAAAAATATTTTTCTACAAGTAATTTACTTAGAAAAAAAATATTTTTCTATCATGAGAATTACTTACTTAGCAAAAAACCCACCCGCAGAGGAAAACTTGGTAAAGAAACATTTTTTTACTAATGTGTGAAACTTAGTGAAAAAAATCTTCTTTCAAAAAAATTCAAAATGAAAAAAAAATTGGTGCAAAACAAATTTACTAAGTTTTACCACGGACCCCAGAACTTTGCCCACACATGTTGTACGGTCCAAAAGTTTACTGCGGATGGTGGTACACATGCTGTAGGGTGCAAAAGCTTTACAGTAGATAGTGGCACACATGCTGTAAAGTCCAAAAGTCTCACTGCGGATGGCGGCACACATGGTGAACGGTCCGGAACTGATGTTAAGGATGGTGGCACACATGTTGTAGGGTCCAAAAGTCTACTGTGGATGGTGGATCCCTAGCAACAGTTTTGGAACGTTCTCTGCTACATGTGTGCCAGCATTTGTAGTAAAGCTTTTGGAACCTATAGCATGTGTGCCACCATTAGCGGTAAAGCTTTTGGACCCCATAGCATGGGTGCCACCATGTGCAATAAAGCTTTTGGACCGTAAAGCATGTGTGGCACCATCCGTAGTAAAACTTTCGCACCCTACAGCATGTGTGCCACCATCCCAAGTAAGACTTTTGGACCCAACATCATGTGTGCCACCATCCACATTAACACTTTTGGACCAATATCCACGTCTGCCCCCATTTGCTGTAAAACTTTTGAACCCCCTAGCATGTGTGGCAAGTTTGGCCCCAGCCACTCACTGTGAGCAGGCCTGCTCTCATACCACAATGCCAAGCCAACCCTATCCCATAGAACCATCTCTTGCTTAGGAGGCCCATAGTGCCCCCTGTCGTTCTTTTAAAAAAAACTGATGTCATGCACATAGCCCAGCTTTTTGTTGCATAGCGAAGCGCAATGGAGGGGGTGTTTCCAGCTTGGATGTATGGGAAGGAGCCGCGACACCCGATTGAGGGGAGGGAAGTAGCAAAAAAAAGCAGCATTTTGCGCCCTCACAGCCCGTGAACGTAGCCACTGTTTTTTTTCCCTTTTGGGGTTATGAAATACGAAAAATGGACGAACGACGCCGTAAAACTATGTTTTGCGGGATGATAGGACAAACTGAGCACCTGTTTGTCAACGGCACGTGGCGCGGTCGTCATGGCAACCATCATAATGCGCCAACAATGATGACCATATTGCAACTACCTGTGAAGACCCGTTGCACGATGAACCCAAAAACTACACTTCCCTACTGACCTAGATTAAACCCAATATATTTAATATCTGGCCAAAAACACGTTAATCTCAAGTTTCAATTTTCTGGGGGGGGGGGGGTTAGGGGGTTTGCCGTGAAAATTGTGACCCCCATGGGTTGCCTTACGGGCTTGGGTGTCATTCCCCCCCGGGGGTTGGTGGGGGGGTCCTACCCATGTGGTCGTTTCAAAATGTTAAAATGGCTCTCGGCTTTAATTTTTGTTAATTTCAATTTATTTTTGATTGTTTAATTTTTTGATTAATATTTGAAAAGTTAAAAATTAAAGAGTCGCTGGCATTAATATTAATCTCACAAATATTAACTCAATTCCCCAAAATATCAATCCTCCTAACAATGGCACAACGCAACATGTAATGCATTATGTGTGTGTTTATGTATGTTGTCCATGGCCATTGTGGCCCATTGGGTCCCTATGCGGGCCCTCATACCTCATGGGACCCCGTAGTGGGGTCCCACATCTTCGCGGGTCCGGATGGGGGGTTAGTGGGGTTAGTGGGGTTAGGTGGGTTCGTGAGTTCGGTGGTACGGTTTGCGTTCGGGGGGTTAGACTCTTCGTTTGTGGGGGCGGGGGGTTTGGCCTTTTTCTTGCCCGCCCCCCGGGCCTCTTCCCGGTGCCGCTCGGCCTCCTCGAGGGTGGGGAAGAGGAGGGGCCGGGCCACCTCGTAGAGGGTGGTGCCGCCCGGGTATTCCACC
Organism: Eutreptiella sp. 'Long Island Sound 2002'; assembly: GCA_964036045.1. Taxonomy (NCBI): domain Eukaryota; phylum Euglenozoa; class Euglenophyceae; order Eutreptiales; family Eutreptiaceae; genus Eutreptiella; species Eutreptiella sp. 'Long Island Sound 2002'. Next base: position 48,702,282 of record OZ038384.1, read on the forward strand.
CAAACGGCACCGTACTTCCGCCCGTGGATACCACGGACGGTGCCCCTTTCTACCCCGGTGGGGTAGGGTACGTGGACGACCGTCCCGATGATCGGATCCCCGGGACGGTCGTCCTTCTTCTCGGCACCCTTCGGGGTGTCGGACTTGGTGTGGGGGGGGGGGGGGGGTTGGCGGTGGCGGTCTTGGGGGGGTTGGTGGGTTTCGGGGCGGAGACGGCCTTCGCAGGCCATGCGGTGGTCGTGGTGGGGGGGGGGGGGGTCGGGCTTTTTGGCCCGGGGGATCGCCCCGTCGTCACTCTCGTCGGACGACTCGAAAGAAGACTTTCGCTTCTTTGGTGGGGGGGGGGGGTTGGGGGGGGGTTGCGACTTGGCTTGGGGGGGGGTTTGGGGCGGTGGTGGTGGACGCCCCCCCCCTCCCCCCCTCCTACCCCTCGCTCACCCCACCCCCTCCCATGCTCCCCCACATCTCCTCATCCTCCCCCCCCGCATACCCCACCTCCTGCATCCGAGCCTACTCCCTGGGCCGGAAGTGGCGCAAGGTCACCGAGACGCCGCTAACCACACGCGCGGTCTCCCAATCGGGGAGACCGCGCAAGAGAGCAAGGCCCAGGGGTGGATCCCGGGCCACGATGCGGTGGAGGGCCCCCAACGGTACTTCCTGGGAGCCCTCAGTGTCTTGCCAGGCCACCCGAATGGGCCTGGCATTCGTCGCGTTAACCACGACGTCGATGACCTGCAAAAAAAAACGTGAATTACTTTTTTCAGCGACTTTTTTAATTTTTCGACTTTAATATTAACCTTTAACTTTTAATATTTCGAGCGGCGGTTCAAAAATCAAATATTAATCTCGAGAAATTAATGCTAGCGACCTAAAAATTAATGCAGGCAAGCAAGCAACATACCTCGAACGTGCCGTTGGTGCCGCCTGGCTGCAGTGCCCCCATGGCCTCTCGGAAGAGAGAGGCTGCACTGGGGGCCTCCACGGGGGCTCCCGCGCTGGCCATCGGGGCCGATTGGGCCGCCGGCTAGGGCCACGTCCGCGGCCACCGAGGCCGCCTTCACGGTGCAGGAGTGGGGGCTCTCGTACGAGGGCTGACACCCCGGGTCGTAGATGGGCCGGGGCAGGGCCAGTTGAGTGGCCCAGTCGACCCCGAACACCACGGCCTTACCCTGGCGCCACTGCTTGACCCAGCCTAGCTGGGCGAAGTGCTGCAACAGCACCTGGTAATGCGGCGTCCCGAAACGGACGGTGCGGGGGTCAAATAATAAATTCAGTGTGGGCAAACTGCCCGCACTGATGGCTTCTGGCATGGGGGCCAGGAGGGCACCAAGGAGGGGTTTCCAGACCGAGACACCCCCCCTGGAGGCATCCTTACCCCATGTGCCTCTATGTTCCCCCTCCTTCCGGCGAATCAAACACCGGATTAACCTCCGAAAAATCCACATGACTGTCATGTGGCTATGCGCGGGGGAGGAAAAAACCGGTTGATCCCCCGTGCACCCCTACTAAAGCACCTGGGCTGTCCAGGGGATCGGCCCCGCCTTCTGGGCGGTGGCAGACTGGGGGCCCAGGGCTTTGAGAAGCCACTGGGGGAGGGGTGGGGTGATTGGGGGGGTCAACAATCTCAAATCGATTCCCGTCTCTGTCCCCGTCCCCGTCCCCCTCGTCCACCACCACTTCCCCCGCCCCCTCTTCCTTAACCCCCCCCAGGCTGGCCTGTACCCCCCCCCCTGCCCCTGGCTGCTCTCCCTCTCCGTCCTCTCCCTCTTCTCCCTCTTCTTTTTCTTCTTCTCCTTCTTCTCTTTTCTCCGCCTATCCGAGGAGTCTTCGCTTGACTCCTCGGATGGGCGTGCGGCGGGTGGAGGCGGAGGAGGCGCTGGTGGTGGTGCAGGGACTGGAGGCCACAGCCTCGGTGACATCCTCCTCCAAAAAGAGGAGGTAGTTTGATTGACACGCCTCCTTACAACAATGTGCACAGTAGGCGCGCGCCACCTCGGCCGCACGTAGGTCCCCGCGGGGTCGCCTGTCCGTGTACAACTCCCGGAGGAGGTCACGCATGGCCACGACGGCTTGCCATTCACCATCATCCGGGAAGTAGTCCAACAACGGTTAGGGTTAGGGTTAGGGTCCAACTTCCTCCCACGCGAGGAACAACGCACGGGCCTCCTCCCCTTCGGGTGCCCCCGTCGCACCCAACTTCACACCCGTGCGGGCCCGGTAGAGGACCCGTTGCACGTCGTCGGCGTTCTCCTTGGGGAAGTCCACGAGGCGTGTCTCGATGAACGCCACTTGGAGCCGGCCTATGGCCATGCAACAATGGAGGATGCATAGGAAAACCATGCACCGGTCAACCACAATGTGTGGATCCCCTATGCATCCCCCCTTCTCCAAGCTACGGCCGGTCTCCTTGTAGCGGCGGCGGGCCGCCCTCACGGTCCAAGGTGCGCCGGGTCGCCACGTTGACCCATGCCGCCGCAACCTTGTCCCACACCCCCATATTGTAAATTGAGCCCACCAAGGGCGAGGTGGACACACCGATAACGCGCTGCACGAAAGGTTGGTCTCCCCCGATGACCAACCTGCTTGGCACCCAGCGCGACACCCAGTAAAACTTCTTGCAGTCTTGTACGGACTGCAATACCTACAAAAAGGACATGGATTAATATTAATTTCTCGAGATTAATATTAAGTTAATTTTTCAGTCGTCGTTAATATTAACTGAAAACTAGATCTTAATCTCGAGAAATTAACGCAAAAATTCACAAACAACGAATGGGCCACAAACCTTCAAGTTATCGGCCCATATCGTTGCAAGTGCCGCCATGTCCTTGTCCCCGCACACGGCCATCCCTATCACCCACAAGTACGCGGGAGTGCGGCCCCTTGCGCCGTGGTTGAGGAGCCCCGGCGCACGGGTACGCATCCCCACGCTCAATTAAGGTGAGGCACCTTGTCCAATCGATGGTGTCCACTAGCGATGGGCGTGATGGGACGTACCGGGCCCATGAGGGTAGCGGCCAAGGACGCCCACTCGCGGGGGGATCGGGGACGGACACGGGTGGTCGTAGGTCAAGGGGGGTGACCAACTCCTTCCACGTGTCCGTGAACGAATGGGGCGGGGGAATGGGAGGCCCGTTGCGGCCGTGTAGGCCGACCCCCGGCGGCTCATGTACTCCGACACATGCCGGAAGCCGAGCTTGGGGACATTCAAGTCCATGAGGAGGCCGATGAGGTCCGGGGCCGGGAAGAAGAGGGAGGCATATTGCTTCACCGCCTCCTTTTGCTTGTCGCGAATAAGGGAGGGGTAGCCAACCTCGGTGGCCTCGGACCATCGGGCTCGGGCCAAGGGAGATGAAGCCACCCACTCACCAAGGAGTCGGGAGACCAACGAGTCCCGCAAACTCTTGGCCCCACTCAAACGCACGAGCGTCATGTTAAGCTCGGTAAGGGTGTCCCGAGAGAAAGGCATAACAAGGGCTATACAAGGGAACATGGTGGTGTGGAGGAGGGGGGAATGCGGGCAACCGGAAGGGGGGTGTCCAAGACACCCACCAACACAACATTGGAACCTCTCTACTATACCGTTGTGCAACAATATACCACGTAACACCCCTTATGGGTCCTCGAATGTGCATGGAAAAATGGGTACAAATGACCCAATCAAAAAAATTGAGCTTTAACCTCTTAATATTTGCGAGATTAATATATTAACGGCTTCATATATTAAAAATCAAAATTAACCATATTGACTTTAATCTAGGTCACCGGGGTTGTGACAAAGGAGGGTGCAAACAAGCATTTTTGGCAAGCTGGGCTCTGCAGAGCCGAGGCCAAGATAATTCACTAAAACCTGGGGTAAGATTATAACGATGTATACCAACATAACACGATACAACCAAACATGTAGCAACGGGGCTTGAAATAGGAACTGGCTGGTCTCTGCGGAGCCCATATCCATATACACAAGAGAAAGCAGCCATGAATTGCGATAACTATCAACGCATCCGGACCACAAGTCGGATGTGGTAATGGATACCATCAGAGGCGCATTGTACGCCCCCCCCCTCTGCACTCCCGAGTTGGATGGGCACAGGCGAGACCGCTGAGTACAGCATGGGTGCCTCCACCACCAAGAAACTCCTCCCCTTGGGTAAGGTGCTATCCGGATGGGGCAGGCACACCAGTGGCCATGCGCGCTTGGGTTCGTCCTTGCGGAGTGAGGAACGCAGTCAAAGCAGCCGCCGCATGGGCCGGTGAACCTAGGGTAGTGCAACCACCATGAGACCATGCCCCAACGCAACCAAAATCGCCGAGGACGGGCACACGGAGCAGTGTGTTGTTGCGGAAGGAGGATGTGTCTATCTGATTACATTGATGGCCGCGCCGCTCCCGGAGGACCCATTGGGTCTATCGCGTAGTGAAAGCAGGGGGAGTCCATCCCATCCCATCCCATCCCCCACTGTACTCCTTTTATATACCAAAGACCGGTAGCCATAGACAAAACATGGTAGCATCGGGACATACTAGCCGAACGGTGCAAAGCACGCACACATACAAAGAAATGCCCGGAAATTGTAAACCTTACATGCACCAGAGGAGGGCCGTCTAAACTCCGAAATTGCTGTTGTACTTACTACAGATTGATGTGTCCCAGCGTGTGGTTCATAAGCAAATACTAACTACTGGACACACCATGCCTGCTCCCCCTTCTAAATCTAGAGCGAATGAGATAATATGATGAACCTCTGGTCCACACCAACGAAAACCGGTCATAGATGGAATCCGAAAATGTATCACGGCACAGTGAGCAGGGGTAAAGTAGTGCCCAACATACGCACTGTCAACCATTGGAGAATTTGGGAAAACGGCATTGTGCACACCAATGAGATTAGGTCATACATGGCAGCGCAAAATGTACCACAGCCAAGCGAGCAGTGGCAAAGCTGTGCCTAACATACACACTCGAGATCGGACTCCCGGTACACTAGATAGGATCCAACGATACACCAAGCCACAACGATTTAGCACGCCGTAAATTTGCATCCGGTGGCATCATGGGCTGTCCGGCGCCAAGTACTCCCAAATTCGTGATATGAGGGCCGAAAGCGGTTGATGCGCTTGATCTAGGCTTTGCGGAGCCGAGCCTGACCAAAATGGAGAATTAGGGGTGTTTGGGCGGTCCTTGGACATCGTCACGCAAGGTTGCACAAGTCAAAACCAGAGAAGATGCGGAAGTTGGAATAGGCACAGTGGCTCCATATCTCCAATGAATTGGCATCCAACGGTCTTATGGGCCCTGCAAAGCCCAGCATCTTGAAATTGATGTTGTCAGGGTTGCAATAGGTCCTTGCACTTTATATGAGCCCTGCACAGCCCAACTTGCCCAAAACAGCCAATTGGAAATTACGGGTGTCTTGAAGGGGGTCCTTGGACATCATTAGGCAAGGACTCAAACTTGAGTCGCGCTAGCGGGGCGGCCGGCGGGCTTTCCTCCTTGACGGCGGCTAGGGCAAGCGACGCCTTGCCCGCGGGTGTGGAGGTTTTGCCGACCTCCTCCAACGGGACCAACAGTTGCGGTGGCCTCCCTGAAGTCGCCCACAAGACGCTAAGCTCGCAGCCCCGCATCCATTCTTGCACGCCGCGCAGGACCTGGACACGCGCGGTTGGCCGGCTCAAGAGGCGGCGGAGGAGGCCGCCGATGTTGACAATTTCCTCGTTGCCGCCGTCCGCCGCCTCCAAGTGCACACGGACGCTGGCCGCGTGCGAGGCGTTTGTGTAAATGTCGGTGACCTCAAACAGATTTTGACAGGCAAGGCACGAAAAAACGTTCAGTTTTGAATTTTCAAATTCTTTTTTGAACTTTCAAAAAACGACGGTTATGCCAGGCTTCCTCCTTTTTACATTTGACTTTTCAGATTTGAACGCCCTACCGTCACCGACATCTAAATTATAAAAATTTGCGCTCCGTGGGGCAGACCAAAGGCGGGGGGGGGGGAGGCATACCTGTACTTCTTGGCTACTACCACACGCCACCAACGCCGCCACGCCGGCGCGGAAAAGGCCCTCCATTGTCTGGGCCCCCTCCTCGACGGCGTCCGCCTCCCGGGGATAGCGGCACATAGTCTCGGGCCGCGTCATCGTCGTCCCGGGATGGCAGCCTCCATATTTGTGGGCTTGGGCGGGGTTTAACAGCCCAGAGCCCAGTCGGGGAGGAAGAACGTCTTGCGGGCGCGACTTTCAAACGCCCCCGAGGCCATGTTGGGCCAATCGGTGGTACGTTACCTCGTACACCATCGAGCCCAACGACCCAACGGAGGTTTTGATCTGCTTGCGCGCCGACACCGCCGAGGAGCGCAGCAATGGAGGCGATGCGGCCGCCCGGCTGCCCACCGTCCATTGCCACCAAGCCCCCTCCTGCCTCCAGCGCGCTTGCCAAGACCCTCGCGGTGCCATGGCTGCCTGCGGCTCTTTGGAAGGAGCAACTAGCACTGGACGCCCCGCTACTCTGGGGCCCCATGAATGCCCACGTCACCCTGCAGTTTGTGTTGCAGCGCACGTTGCAGGGTGCCATTCAGCACTCCAAGCTCCCTGGCATCCGGGTGTGGGCCACCAACTCGTGCACCCAAGTGCGTGGGGCCACCCCGATGTCCTCCACGGAACCCTCGGAGCCAAATTCTTGGTCACCCTCCTCCTCTTTTACGTGGTCTCCGCGTTGGGAGGGTGTGATGGCTGGATGGAGTTCGCCGACGAGTTCAAGGCTCTGCCCAGCTGCCAGCATACTGGGTTGCCGTACCTGACGGCGTCGTGGGTCTGTGGGACCTCCTACACCCGGGCGTAGCAGCCCCCCTTGGGCGGCATGCCCTTGTATCCATGACGGCGGAGGTACGTGGAGCGGACGACAAGGACAAGGCGATGGTCTCAGAGCTAATGCACGTGCTGAGCCGCCCAGTGATGCAGCTAGACCATGCGGTTAATGCAGGGTGCGTGCGACGCCCCGAAGCTCTCACGTACCGGAAGTCAGCACTACTTGGGGAAGTTGTCCGCGTGCTCCCCCGTTGGGAGCTGGCGCCGGACAACCTGTCTGCCCTGCCCCTACCCCCGCCCCGGAGCCTTGACCCCGGCAGTGGCTGCCTTGTGGTGGTCGCCTTCGCTGCTGACGACACGTGTTACCTGTGGCGCGCGCTGCAGCAGCCCCTTCCACTTGTATGGCTGCTGACCCCAGCCCTGGCGCCAGCCCTTCGTGCGCAGTGGCCAGCGGATCTATATGTCCACCAGTTAAGCCCGGATTCAATGTTGCTCTGGGAACCAGGCACCGAGCTGGAGTACTGGAGGCTATAATGACGCACCTCAACAGTGGGGCAGAGGTTCCTGCAGCGTGCGCTGTCACACCGCCCTTCGAACATAGGGTCCAGTCTGATGCCGGCCCTGGGTGCGCAGAGACCCGCGACTAAGTACCCGAACCGTCCAGAGACCGCCCGAAGGCAGTGCAGTCCATGTCGTGCTTGCAGCCCAGCGTCCCAGCACTGTGCAGTGCTCAGGCACGGGGAGAGCAGCCAACTCCCCCCCTCCGGCCCGCGCCGTGTGGCGCCCGGCCGTAAACAGCGGGTACCCAGGGGAAGGGGGGGGGAGGGCGAGGGGGAGACGAGAGCGACGCAATGGACGCTTTGCCCGCCGCGGTGTGGCGACGTCCAGCCCAGCCTGGGAGGGGCGGCCGTATCCGGGGCGTCCGGTGGGAACGGCTCCAGGCAATCAGACACCAGACACTAGACCTCCTCTTTTACCACAGCCCCAACGTCTCGTCTCTGCTCTGCACCCAGGGCCTCCCCTGCCATGCCCTGTGTTGGCATGTCCCTCCTGTCACCCTTTTCCCTCCTGTCCTTTTCCCTCTTCTCCTTTTTCGATTTCTTTCCCTTTTTGGGCCGCTCATCTGCGCCGCTCCCCCTTTCCCCGCCCCTTTCCGGCACCGCGGAAGAGGAGTTGGCGGCAAGGGGGTCGCTGGGCGGAGGGGGGGGTGGAGCCGGAGCTGTTGTCGCTGCCGCTGCTGCTGCTAGTGCCGATGGCTGGATTGCCCGTGCTCCAGCTTGCGGCGCTTGGAGTAGCAGGGTTGCGGTTGAGCCCTAAATCATATGCACCTGCAAACAGGTCTTCAAAATTGAAATTTCAAAAAACAAAAATTCCAATCCAAACAGTTCTAACGTTAGTGCACCTATTTTGACATACCTTTGAAGTTTCAAAATTCAAATTTGAACGACACATGGTGCTGGGACGCACAGCATAGAAGGTAAAAAATGGTAGGAAAATGCTGAGCATATTGCTCGGGATATTTGGGGATGCTCAGCATTCATGCTCACTGCCTTGACTACCAGACATGTCTGTTGCAGGTGACAAAAAGTGTTCTGAGCACAAAAAGGGAATACATTAGTCAGTCTACTCAAAGGGGCTCAGGTGAGAAAGCGACACACATGCAAAAAGAAAACCACAAAAGCAGGCACAAAGCATCACAAGGCACAAAGGGCAAACATTCATAAGCTTGAGTACAGTGTTCTCGATGCAAGTTTGTAGGCAAAGCAGCCACCAAGGATCAAACTGGCGTTGCACATGTCAAAAGCAAAAGTCCAAATTCACAAAGGAGCACAAAGGGGAAGCAATCATAAGCTTGAGCACAGTGTTCTCCATGCAGTTTTGTAGGCAAAGGAGACAAAAGGTAGACAAACATTAGCTTCAACGTGCTGTTCTCCATGGCATCTTGCAGGCAAGGTAGGCACCAAGCATCCAACCAAAATTCCACTGGGTTCGGGCTGAAAAATTTCTTCCGAGCTCCACCGGCACAGTCGGCTGGGAAGCCCATGGAACATTCCTACCGATATTGGTTGCGTTTTGGGACCCGATCTGGCTGCCAAAACTTCCGAGCATCTTTCCAAGGGTTTTCGAAAACTTCCAAGCGACGGACCGAAGCATATCGCATGCACGTCGGTACAGATTTCCTAAAATTGCCACCGGTAACCGGACAATATTGGTCTCTCTTTCAATGTTCTATGCTGGGCACCGGTGGTACATGTGAAATTCCCTGTTCCCTCTGTACTGCACTGTACTGTAAAATTCAAAATTGAACAAAATCCCCTGCTCCCTCCGTACTACATTGCACCGCACTGTGAGGTGCTGTGCTGTATCGTACTGCATGATGCATTGTACTATACTGTACTGTACGCGCACATACCAAGCATTCCTTGTTCATGACCGAGATTCCCTGCTCCCTCTGTATTGCACTATACTACAGTGTACTATGCTTGTTCATGAGCGATAGTGGCAAGCATCAATCATAAGCACGCAGAGTGGCACGATGCAAACAAATACAAGCACAAGCATACCATTTTTTTAAGCAATTATTCGTTGCTCCTGGCAATCATTGCCGCGATGGCGTTTTCGTCCATGCTGAAAGAAAGCTAGGGGAGGTGGCAAGCGGGGAACAGGAATGGGAGGTGGGGGTTGCACAATGGGTTCCATCAGAGAACCCAGCGGCACATCAAGCTGAAAGAAGCACCACTCCGACACTTGGGCCACCACGCGAGCCTAGCAGAGTTTGGGATGCTCCGAGCAGCCACCCCCATAGTCGGAGTGGTCGTTGTAGCCCGCCTTCAGGATCCTATTCACCGACTCAACGATGTCCTGGCTCATCATGGCCATGCCGTGGGGTTGCAGGGGCGCCAAGACATCGTCGTAGTCCTCCTCCAAAAATATGAGGCACCCCGATTTCGGGGCCACGTGTTCCCGGAAGCGGCTGGCTGGCACACGACAATGCGGGGGCGGACCATGCTGGTAAGTGGGGTACAGCTGCCGCAGCAGCTCCCGAATCTCCAGTACAGCGCGACCACGTGGGTGCGTGGCATCAAGGCATGCCGCATCTTGTGCCTGCTCCCAAGACTGCGGCAGGCGGTACACCTCCTCCCCGTCTGGCGGGGCAGCGGAGCCCAGGCGAATCCCGGGGCGGACGCCGTCCAAGACGGACTGGACACCGGCCCGCAATACCTTATCCAGGTCGGTGCATTCTGCTTTTAGGAAATGCACCACCTACCGGCCCACTGCCATGATGCAATGTAGGATGCACATGAAAATGCGCTGCCGCGCCATGCACATGAGGGGCTTGGCTACGCAACTGGCATGGTGGAGGCTATGGCCATGCAGGAGGTATTGCCGGTGGTGGTCCATATCGTGTCGCAGGATGCAGCGTTGTTGGCCGCCTTGCCACTTGGGTGGTGGCATCCCATATTGCCTCGTTGTAGATCGACCCCAATTGGGGGGCAATGGAGACACCCACCCAGCGGCGGATTCACGGGCTGTCAGCGGCATAGCGAACGGTGGCAGCACGTTCCACGCGGGCGCAGGTAAAGCGGCCGGTGTCATAGATGTGCCGCAAAGTCTGAAAACAAATAGGAACTTCGAATGTTAAAAAATCTTTTTTGAACTTCAAAAAACAGAATTTGGGTAGTTGTGCCGGTGTTCAAACGTTTTTTGAACTTCGAACATCTAAATTTGAAGGACTAGACGGCGAAACGAAATAGCTACGTGTTCGTGGCAACCATACCTGCAGGTTGTCACGCCATTTCGCACCCAGGTGGGCAATATCCTTGTCACCGCACACCGCCGTCCCTATGACCCAGTAGTACGCCGGTTGGCAGGGGCGGGCACCATGGTTGGCCAACGGGATGCCTGGGTGGCTCCAGCGTCCCGCTGTGTAGCGGAACACAGCGCCCCACACAATGAACATGAGAGGGCGCAATGCAATCGCGCAGCACGTTGCGCGACTACGCGTCATTGACCAAGGAGGCCATGGGCCATGACCGGCCCGACGAAGGCAAGGTACCAGCGGTGGCCGGGGGCGCTAGCTAGAGGGGGTTAGAACGAGCCTGCCACTCCGCGTCGAAGGCCTCCCGCGTGCAAATGGGACGTGGAAACGGGCGTCCGGTTTTCAAGGAGTATTGCAGACCCTGCCGGGTGAAGAATCCCGACAGAGCGGAAGCTAGACTTAGGGGCCTTCAAGGCCACAACAAGTTCTACGGCGCCAAGCGGAGTGATCAACGACCCCGCATATTCCCGTATGGCGGCGTCCTTTACGGCACGCAAGACGTTGTGGCCCCCTTCCACGGCGGCTTGCCCCCACCGGGCCTTACAATGCGGGGAGGACACCCACCATTGGGCAAGTAGGTGGCCCACACGGGCATTCATGAGGTTGGATGCCCCGCTCAAGTTAATCAATATCGCCGAGAGCTCAGAATCATAGCTGGCCCATAGAGTGGTGCCGTGGCGGCACTCACGTTGGTGGCCCCAAAGGAGAAACAACAAATTAAAACACTATGCAAACAATGTTCTGCGACGGGCACAAATACCAAATGTTCGTCAAAACAAACCTCCCCTATAGCAAATGGAGCGCCCTCGAGTATGCCAATGAGGGTGCACAACAAGCGGTATGCAGTAATATTAACGGAAAAAAACGTCCAAAAATGCTAATTTCATTCAAAAAACTTTTTGAATTTGAAAGTTCAAAAAAGGAAAATTTCAAAATTGAATATTTCTTTTTGGAACAACCTTATGTTTCAAACGGGTACCCGGGGATGATTGCCTCACACATCAAGGCGACACTTGTCTTCTTAAACCGTGTGCCCTCGGTCGCCATTTGTAGGAAATTGTTCAAAAGTTGTGGTACACTACTCTCGCGTCCAACGTGTTGAGCCCTAGTGTGGTGTCGAGCTAGTTTTCGCCTGATCTCACCGGATGTATCAAACTTGACGATGCGCATGTCAAAGATGGTCATCTAGTCCTCGACTTCACCCATCCTTGCTCTCACATCCTTGCAAATTTCAAGACATTTAGCGGCGCTGTGTTTCCCTCCGATCACCTACAGGGCTCCCACTGAATACAACAACATGGCATACCACAGAGGGCAGGCAAGGCAGCCCATTGCGTCGATCAAATTGCGAAGCGGCATTCCCATACCTTTGTCATCCAAGACCAGCAGTTGCAATCGGCCAGCAGGGGGGGGGGGGGGTTGCAAGTAGGTCCTCCATCACTTCTGCCACATGGTAGCCGTCGATGAGCCGTGATTGCCCAAAGTCCATGGGTCTGTCGATCTTCAATTCCTTCCGGTTCAGCTTGGTCCGGCGCAACTCCACATAATGTGCAATGGACAGCACACTTGTCGGATGCTTCATACCACTGATTCTCCGTGCCACACGAGGTTTCATCCCCATTTGGGAGACGGATTGACTGGCTTGATTGGCCTCAGCAAGAGTGCTAACCTGCATAGCTTCAATAGACGGGTCCGGCTGTAGTGTGTCTGCTTTCTCGGCTTACCGTGCATCTATCCCTCATGTCGCGGCAAGATTGCAATCCATGACAATGTCCTTTGGTATGTCAAACATGTCTCAAGAACACGCAGACTTTACACAACCAATGAGGTCAGCAAAAAAAGAAGCACAACAATCAAACAGTTCCAAATATCAATGATGGCAAATAGCATATTTGGACAGCAAATTAGCCGGTGTCATGCATTCAGTTTGGCGGCCACAAGCGTTGAAACAGGCAAAATTGTCTCAAAAACACCAAATCACTGCACAGGCATCACCAATGGAACGCCCAGTGCAAGTGTCCCTTGTTGATAGAGGTGCAGAGTAACAGCAAAATTGGGCCTGTCCAATGACACTGAAATGGCCTGCCACACTGAAGCCACACCTGCCTTTGCCATTTTAGAGTCAAACAGTGTAGCAGTATCGCAGTGCAGTAGTGCCAGGCCCACGTCTTCGATACTCACACAGCCTGATGCAGCGGGTGCACATTACAATACGAAAGCAGGAAGATGTGTGCACAGATCACAACATGGTGATGGCATGGTCCGGGACGGGACCAGCCCTAAGAAAGAAATACAACATGACCAATTATGGGCACATATTGGGCAATCGTGATGTGCTCAGCTCTGAGGGGCCCAAAGCAACAAGGAAAAGCAACACAATCCCTCAAAACTAGGACTCATACAAAGCTAGGTTCTGCAGAGGCCAGACCCTGGGGGTAACGCAATAAGACCGCTATACGTGTCAAAACACTCATTGGGTTGTCGGGGGGGGGCGGGGGGTCAACAATGCCACCCCCCTCGCGTGCAATCGGAATCCACTAAGTCAAATTCACGCAAGTCCTCACTTAGCACACCAAGTACAAGGCCATCAGAGAGGGCATCAACATCTACATCATCCCTAGCCTGGATCACGGGCACACCATCATCAAGGGGGGGGGGGGGGGCACACATGACCAACGAACATGGCATTGGGCATTGCGGGGACAATCTGCTCCATTGCAATTGGTATGAACGCAACTGCTTCTACAGCTGCCCTAGCCTCGCGGGTTTGTGAGATGACCTAAATGGGATGTGTTGCCATATGTAATCCATGGCATCATCTCGGAGCCCTTGTCGACCGAAGGATGCGCAGATAACACTTTAGAATAGACTTCATGAACGGAACGGTTAGTGTACCTCCGGTTCCCTTTTCGGGAAACGCATATGTTGTGTCTCTTTCGGCCTCAACCACATTGATTGGACCGGACGACCATGCACACAGTGATGACCCCCCCGCCTTGCACTACGCATCAGTGCCCATACCCTGTCTCGCACCTGAACACACAAACTTTGGGAGAGGGACTCATTTGCACGTGCATGCTGACGGGAGGGCATGGTGCGGAAAAAGTCACAACCCTCATCCACCGTGTGCTTGTCGGGGAGCCACTAGCACCGTGCCCGCAATTTTGTGACCAGGGCCTCACAACATTCCTCCACATGAGCGGCACGGGGGTGGCGTTGTGCAATTGCGTATTATATTGTATTGTATAGTATATGGTGCGGACATAGTCTATGTTTGCCGCGGCTGGACCGCCAAGGTCCACGATTAGACCCACACAACGCTGAAATGCACACGTGGCTGCTACACCCGATCCGTCGGCACGCCCAGCCCAAGTGCTACTATGCACTAAGTGTCCCACTACCAAGATGGTAGGGAGGTAGCAATTAAGGAGAGCATGTGGGAAAGAAAGAAGAATTTGCGCCAGATGATACTATAGTCGTGTTTGTACAGGTGCCACACACCGTAAATTCAGGGAATGCCCCGCAACCCATCAGGAAAATTCCAGTCGATGGTTGCTCCAGAGTACAAAAGTTTGAGCACCCGGTGGTGGATGTTGCAATCAATGAGCAATGCCATCGGATTCTGACAACGCCGTTGGGTACTGCATCGCATATTGAGTAGCTCCAATAGCTCTTGGTTCTGACCCGTACGGGACTCATATATGCCAAAGGGGTGCCAACAGAGTTGCCGTCTACCAGCAACCCTTTCAATATCAAGGTGCGCACGGATGGTTCTCCGAGAAATGGGTGCATTGCACACATCACTGCACACCTTCAACATTTCCATGTGGTGTGCAACAACTGCAATGGCCACTGTGTCAACGTGGTCCAGTGGGTCTTGCAGAGTCAGTTGACCAAGAAAAAGGGTGAGGGGGTTTGTGTGCAAGACAGGTATTGAAGCGACATCTCGACAGACATTGGGTTTCATTGGATTGGCCAGAAACCGGGCATGCCACCAATTGTCCACCCACGCCACAATATAACACCGGACAGTGCTACGCCACAATTTGCAGAAATGCAATGCCCCCTGGCCTGCAATAGACGTATGGGATGGCTTGGTGGGACGCGTGCAAGAGCGTGCAGCTGTTTGCCGGCATAACAGCAATGGTGCTCTTACCACTAGGGACGGCACCTTGTGGCAACGCCATGACCGCATACCCAACCATACATAATAAACCTCCTTAGAAGAATTGGTTCGCCAACGCGGCCAATGATTTTGTGCTACCACCTTGCGAATGCGATCGAGCGCAACATGCGACGGCTTGTTAACATGTGGACGTGCACAAAATTGTACGAGTTTTTCTGCCACACCATGTCGCACGGCCGACAACACCATTTGGTGACCAGTGCGCCATTCTTTCTTACGAAGAGACTGCATGTAGCTAACACGCAACACCATAAAATCCGGTGCAATTGTGAAAGGCAGTCTGAGTGGTACAACACCAAAAAGCGGCAACCAAAACAATGACCCACCATTTAACAGGTAATTAGCAATAGGGCGTGGACGAGCACATGCAGCACACAGTGGAGCCTAAATGCAGAAATGAGATAAACAAAGTACAAACTTTCACTGCAAACACTAGGCAAATAAGACATGAAAGTAGGCTTTTTGTTAAGGCTGGGCTCTACAGAGCCCAGCATCCGGAAATTGGTAATGGCAGGGAGTGGAATAGATGTGGGGGACATGGGCAAAAACTTGTACTACGAAGAAAGGACCGAGAAGGATTGAAAGTAGCATTTTGTGCCAGCTGGGCAAAGTCGGCATTGTGCGGTGCATGCCCCTTGCAAGGCCAGCGTAGCTACAACACGTGCTGCGGTTTCCCCAGTCAACGGGATTGGTAAGGGTACAGGTCCTACAACCCCGTCTCCCTCAGTATCCAGGGTGCCAGCCGGCACATCCACCTCCGTGTGTCTAACATGTGGGAAATCGGCCATGGCTATTGTAAAAAGGAAATAGCAACATACACATGCACTTAATACACGGGACATATAACCACACGGTAATTTTAACACCATTGCAAAATATGCACCAAAATCAACAACAATGGACCAGGGTGGACCGCAGACAATGTGTGTCGAAACTCCGATACACTCGGACCCGCCAAAACAATACAAACATGGCATCACTAAGCTAGGCGCTAACCGTGATACTTACAAAATACCACATTGGCACCATTGTACAGCGGGATACGGCGGTAACACAACACGAAGGCATGGAAAACATATGACAACAAACCAATGGCAAATGAAGTTTCAGAGTGTCATAGTGCTATTATGTCACATAACAGGGGCCAAAATGGGACATCGTTGAGGTCTCGGCTCTGCATAGCCCAGCTAATAGAGAAACCATAACATATACCCCGTAATACCAAATATATGAATGGTGGGCTCTGCAAAGGCCAGAGTATTTGAAAGTCCTAATCAAGGCGTTGTTTTGGCATTCACCTGAATGTTGTGGTGTCTATCGCAGCACGTGCCTTTCATTCTTGCCCAACAGTCATGTATGCAGGCGTGCTATCCTTGATTCATGTTCTTGCTGAACGGATTCGGTATGACGATAGGCTGACTATGCTACGGCGGCGGCAAGGGTATACCATTTCACCCAACTCCATGCCGTCCGGCCTCTCGACCATTGTATGCATGGGCCAAATGTTGCCACGGGGTTTGGCACATATGGAACAACATGTAGCCTGGGCTGTGCAGAGCCCAGCAACCGAAAAAGTGGAATATGGGGGCCGAAAACGACTTACACAACTGGTTTGGGCTTTGCAGAGCCCAACCTAATGCAAAAATGCAAACTTGCACCCCTATTTTAGCATACACAAAAAACCACCTATCACCCTTTTTTTGCTCAAACGATAAGGGGCACTATGGGCCTCCTAACTCTTGCCCACACCTACGCAAGCCACCCACACCAACCCAACGTGCAGGCAACCCCCGCCAACCAACCAACCAACCTAGACCAAAATGTCGGAGAAAAACCTTTTGCAAGGCACTACCTAGGCCTCACCGCAGGGCCTTGGTGGAACGAACAGCCCGGCAAGGACCAGCCTCCCCCATACGGCAAGCGGATGGCCAACCTTGGCCCCCAAACCATGATTAGCAGCTAGGCGCCGGAACGCGACCCCTGTCGGGGTTCCGAGGTCTCATGCGTTTGAACCCTTCTGCACGGGCCACGCGGCCCTACCCCCGAACCACAATGCCGAACCAACCCCGCATCATGCTACCTAGGCACCGACCACATTGACCCGGTGTTTTGCTTCCGGTGTCCATTTTTGGGGGGCAACAATGACGATCCCTATTCCAGTGTTTAGGGCCTTCGCCGTGGTAAGGCTAATTAGGACCGCGGTTCCTACGTCTTCTATTCTATGTTCTATGTTCTAAGTTCTATGTGTATGGACCCAAGCAGCCCCGCAACAATGGCAGCTGTCCACTAACCCCCCCCCCCCTGTCCACACTTAAGATACCCCTCCCACTTTAGATACCCCCCCACTTAAGGTACACCCCCCAGAGGAGCCAGGAAAATCAAGTACCTAACGCACACCCCATTTGGTGAAACACCTCATAAACAAAGCAGGACACTGCGCCAAGGCGCCACAATGTTGTAGCTAGTGTGATTGAAGTTATGCAGTCACCGCAGAGAACGAGGGAATGCCAAGTTGCATTTGCTTCTTAGCAGGATGCACCTCAACCATAGGAGGGTCAGGTGGATTCACAAATTGAATCAACATTGCATTGGTATCATATTTGTATTCCGGCAAGGCACGAAGCTAAAAGTGGGAGCCGTCTTCAGTGGGCCATACACACCCCAGTTTGCTAAAAGAGGCCTCTGGGTCCACACTTTGCAACGTCAGCTCCCATGCTCTCGCACAAAATTTCGCAAGCAAAATGCGCTTCCGTGCAACGCTCAGCTGCTTGTCAAAATTCGCATCCTCCCATTCATGTGCAACACGCTTCGATTTGGAACAAAAAAATGAAATGCACATCCATGCTTTGCAAAATCGGTGTTCGGCCACCAAGAATCACAACCACACGTGTTGTCTGTTGCAAAAATTCTACCTTGGTGGCTGCAGACAGATGGGCACTTGTAGAGTCATATACAACAAACCTAACGCCACCTTCTGTGATGGGCGTTTTTCGCCACTCAGGGAAAGATATTGCGCAAACCACTGTGTGCCAACAACCCCTTTTGCCTGGTGGGTGACAATAACACCTTTGTCATAAGCATCCACCTCACCTCCAGACCCTTTCACCTGAAAGGTGATTATGGCCCTCATAGGCTTTGGTGCCACCTTTGGCAAGTTCTGAGCAGTGAGCAAAACAATGCACATGCGCTTATCACCTTTTGCTATAAACGGGCTTTTCCGAACCTCGTTGTCAATACCTTGGTCCACTTGGGGGGCAGTAGGTGCGGCAGCAGCAGCGTCACCACCATCAACTCTAGTGGCAGGAGCATCAGCATCAACTTCAGCCCCAGCATCAGCATCGGCATCGCGTTCAGCAGCAGGTGCAGCCCAAACACAACTATCGGCACTCTTAGACTGAATTTCATCAGCATTAATGGCTTCCAATGCATCCAGCAAGGCGCCATCATCCATCACGTCAACATCCGCTAGCGGCTGTGCATCAACATCATTATCAGTACTTTCTATGTCTCCATCAGATAAACTGCCCAGATCAGAACCTTCAGAACTATCACTCAAAGAATCAGCATTGACAAAAAAAGAGTTCAATTCAATGTCTGCCATGTCTGCAAAGGGAGTACAAGAACGGCAAGAATTGCAAATGGAAAAGCTACCCACTTATCGTACCCCCACACACACTTATTGTACACCCCCTAAAGAAGCAAAAAAGTTGCAGTTCGGGATCGTACACGGGGGTACCATAAGTGGGGGGGGGGGGTTAGTCATTTGTTCCGTCGCGGAAGCAAGTGCTTCACTGTATTGCAGGGCCATTTCCTTGATGTGAGCTTGTTGTTGCGTTTACGTTGCAAAGGCGTGAGGGGCATTCCTTGGTCAACCGGTTGGGGCGGAGTAGTTGCATTCCCAATGGCTACGTCTTGGTGATGCTGTCGTTTGCACGTGTTGTGGTTAGCTTTGCCTATGGTAAAAAGGGATAGCAACCGTCTCATTCTTGCCCAGCACGATCTAACATTGGGAATGATGATGTGTTGCTCAAGGTCGGGGTGGGGGGCTTGATTTTGATGCTCCACGGGTTGCTCCGAGGTGTTTGGGCACCTTAGGTGGGTGGAGAGGTGGTCGGGAGCAATTGATGAGGCCATGTGATTGATTTGGTTTGGTGTCCCGTGGTGATCTAGCATTTCAGGGGTGGATAGTACGGGCCGGGAGGGGATGGCTTGTGGGGTAGCAGGTGTGTCCGGGGGTGTACAAAGGGGAGAGTCCGGTGTCAACACAATCCTTGGGGCTTTTGAAGCTTCTCCGACGGGCCGCTTGGAACCAGCTGACACCACCTAGCTAGAATGCTCCTCTCACCACAAGAAGGGTCAAAATTCACTTGCCCGTCTAATTTTTGGTACATGATGGTCTCGGTTGCTCCTTCTGCCCCGAGACCGATGTGCTGCGTAATTTTCATGCAGAGGACCTTGGGACTGGTGAATCCTACTATACACCGGTGGGTGGGTGTAGCACCAGAGCTCGTGGCCCGTAACGGTGGCGGCGGTGTATGTGGTTGTTGGTGCAACATTTGCAGTGTGTGGAGCCAAGGTTGGTCAGGTGCTATGTTCTGGATCCCTTCCAATACCTAATAGGTCCTCGATTGTGTGACCACAATCTTGGTTGGCCGGCGCGTTGGACGATTGCATGGCTATGGCCAAGAAATCATCCATTTCTGTCTTCATGCAGGAATCTTCACTTTGCCCCTCCAAGGGCTTGCCGGTGGTCGGGTCACACTCCATCCAATGGGAGTCCATAATGGTGGGTGGGTCCAACACATCGTGATGATCGCACCATCGTGTGCAGGGGTCGCACCCCAGTGTCCACAAGAGGTGGGCACGGTGCACTACGGTAGCTTTCCCCACTGGCTTCCACACCTCTCTGTACTTGTGTGACCATGGGTTCCCAAGAATTTTTCAACACACATGGAACCTACAGTCATATAGGTGTGCAAGGGCCCTAGGTTCCAATGCTCCCCCACACCCTTGCGTTCCAATGAAATGAATGTACGAGGGGACATTTGTAGGGGCACCCTGCTTGAGACTCTCTCGTGACCCACTCAGTGAAGGGCACCCCATTCCACACAACGTTAGGGTTTGCCTCAAGGTGGGCTGCCAGGCGGGCATGCAGGTCTTGTGCAGATGGCAAGGGTGACACCATCCATTGCGCTGAGTGTTTCACTATGTAGCTGATGAAAGCAAACAGACGTAGTGATTCTGCTCCAAGCTGCTTGCATACCAACGTCCCTCCGTGCAAATGAGGGAGTTGTTGGTGCAGTGATTGCCAGCCCCCCCCCCCCCCCATCCCCATTCCAACCCATGTGTGCGGGTTTCCAAGGCTTGGGTTGGGGTAGCTTGGTTTGGTTTGTACCCTTGGTGGCCACAACGGTCGCACATTACGCTGCCTTGCGCATGTGGTATCCACAGTGGTGACACAGGGGTATGGTAGTGTCGGAAGGGCACAAATCCGTACCTCATTTTCCGTGGGCATGGTCACTTGGGTGTGTGGTGGTGGCCGAGGGGGTTGCGAGTTGGTTGCATGTGCTGATGGTGGCTGCTACAGGGCTTCGTTGGGTGGTGGGTAGCCGTTCTGTAGTGGATGCTGCTCTTGGGGAAGAGAGGAGTGGATTGATGGGGACGGGGATGGGGATGGTTAGGGCTGTGATGGCTGGTGCTCCCATGGTGGCATGCCTATCGTCGTCAGTAGACACGATGCTCCTGGCACGGGGAGGGGTGGGGGGGGGGGCTGACAGTGATGCGGTGCCGCAAGCCAGCAGCAGCCCAGCCACCTGCTTCCCATTCATCCCTCATCATCATTAGTACCGCTTGTCATGCGATTGTGCAGGTGATCCTGTGGGCCCTGCACTTCTGTGCACCATTGCTGACATGGGTGTGTGTTTCCGGGTGCATGTGCGTTTCAGTACCTGAAAACACCAGGAGCACAGACCACTAACTAGAGGGCCAGGGGCATACCTCATCAGCCAGACGCTGCAATTTTTGCAACCTCTCTTCAGAGGTCTTCAGTTCATCCTGGAGCACATTCAATCGCACATCTCTTTCCTGCAGGCGTTCCTGTGGAATGCAAGTGTAGAATCCGGTCCAAACCCGTACCCTGAGCTAAGAAGTCCATCTGGGACGATGACAGTCCACTGTGCGTAAGAACTGCAGGGGAAAGGGGGGGCTGGATGTGCCAGCCCCCACAGAGGGAGGCGTGAAGACGGGGAGGGGGGCAGTCCAGACCAAGGGGGGCGCCCTAGGTCAGAATCCATACCCAACCCGCCCCCCCCCCTTCCAAACCCCCCAAAATTCTCGAACCCACCTTCTGGCCAGTTGAGATTTTCGGGGGAACTGCCAGCACTGCATGCGCCAGATATTTTTTTCTGGTCATAGGGTGGGGTAAAAAAATTTCCAACCCCATGTGCCTACACCCAAAATGCTCGGAATACATTGGGGTGTTCAGGAGCAGATTTTGACTCGTTTAAAAACTGCGCCCTCCCCCACTTCCATCCCCGTTTATCCAGGTGTCAACTAACACATATCCTCCCCTGTTCTTCCGCCCCTGCTTTTTTTTTTTTTTTTTTGAATTGCACCTCTTCTTGTTTCAAGTATCCAGCACACTCTTTCTGATGCCGCCCAAGAAACCAAAGCAGGTTGTGCACACTGAGTATGCTTGTAAGTGCGGCAGTACCCTTCACAATGTCACTGGTGCCAGCATTCAGCTTCAGCTGGGAAGTCCTTTTGGTTCGGGGCAGTGCATGAGTCGGGCCACATACCCAACTGTCAGGAGGTGCCTGACACCACCGCCTCCATGCCCCACTGGTAGCCCCCCCCCCCCCCTGTTCTCCAGACCCCCAACAGTTCTTCAACACAATCAGGTATTGTTATTCGAACAGGTCGCCCCCTTTGGTCCAGACGGAGAATGCAACTTGACATGAAGGAACGTCAGTAGGGCGCTTTAGCACCCTACTGATCATGCTGTCAGTGTCAGGGCACACAGGGAGTACCGCCGCTTGGTGTTCGGACTTCCTCAGGGTCTCTTGCAGCACCGCCTCTTGTCTCTGCAGCAGAACATGGCACATGGTCTGGGACATGGGGCAGGGAGGCAGCATCGTGTGACTCTTGTGCGCCCAGAGCTAAATCAGGGGCATGTAATCCCTCAGTGGAGTACACCCCCCCCCCCAAATCGGCGAAGAAATCCCAACAAATCGGCCATACAAATCGGCGGACCGATTTTTTTAGCCAAACAGGTTCCCAGTGCCCTGGATCTCAGTCCCTCCTTTTGGCCGCTCTGTAGTTGGAGTCATGTGCAAACCCAAAATATGTCTCAATTTAAAAAAAAACCCATCTCTCGGTCTGTACATGATCCCTGAGGGGTGGTATGTCAGTGTCAGGCAGTGGTCCAGTGGTATATGCCTTGCTCTACACATTACACGGCGGTGGTTCAAATCCCAGAACGATTTCGTTTTGCACTGTTTGTCACTTGCCCTGATGAGAAAATTGGTTTTCAATGCACAAACAAAGCCTGCCGGAAGAAGATGAATGCACACAGGCTTCCCATTCCCATCTGACTGTGTGCTGGGTGGGTGTGCAGCAGACCCTGTGGCTCTGATCTGCAACCAAACCTGTCCTGCAGTAGTCAATCTGATGGGAAAATTGTTTTTGCATGCACCAACAAACCCTGCCACAAGAAGATAAATGCACACCGGAATCCCATTGAAACATTGCTGATTAGTGGGGGACAATGAATCCTAGGGGACCACAGGCGCGTCTTTTTGTGGGCAGTAAAAACACTTCATGGTGCCAATCTGAACAACCAATATAGAAAGAAAAGGTATTGTCCCAAAGTAAATGATGCACATCTTACAGTGACGCCTCCCAATCAGGTGACCTAGAATCCCAGAAGCCCCAACTAGTCGGCAGACGAATCAGCACAATCACAGAAACCCCACAAATCAGCAGAAAAAATCGGCGAAATTCAGAAACCCAACAAATCGGCAGAATAAATCGGCGAAGTTGGCCGAATTTGGCCGCCCATTGGGGGGGGGGGGGGGTACGACCGCAGTAAGTACCACTGAGTTGATGTGGACCTGCCTCCAAAATGTAACACTCCATGTCTTCGGGAATCGCGTACCACAAGACCCGGTGTGTTCTTCAGTGACCAGAGGTCCCGTGCACCAGCCTTTGACGAGGGGCGGTGTGGCGATGCAGCAATGCACAATGGCACAGCACCTCGCCATTCTTTATTGCTTCGTCCTTCAACATAATGACACTGCGCAAGCGCACCACTTCTCTGTCCAAACAGGCCTGCATGACAACGTGGACGACGACAGGGCACAGCGCAGCACTGCACCGCACTGCAGTAGCCCACGGTGTCTCAGCCAAGGTCCCCCAAGCCAACAAGCCCCAACAGTCGGTCAGGCACTCCGTGAACAGTGCTCGGGAACGCAAACAGGCCGGGCCCCTAAATGGGTGGGTGGGGGTTATGTTGCAGCGTGAAAAGTGTAAGTCGTGTACGAAAAAATTGTCTACTCGTGTAATTTTTTTTGCGGTAAATGCGTGTAATTCTTCTTTTACGGTAAGTCGTGTATATTATCAAAAAAAAATTGAATTTTTTTCTTTTGCGGTAAGGGTGTGTAATTTTTTTACGGTATAATTTTTTTTTGCGGTAAGTCGTGTAAATTATAAAAAAAATTGAAAAATTGAAGGAAATGCAACCTTTGCAATAGATGTGCAATATGTACAGCTGCCGGTTCCGTATGGCACCCCATAGCGACCTTAACGATGGGACGCCGGGTCCACAAAGCACATAGTACTCTGCGTGACCACCAATTAGTTGGGATTCGGCCAATACAACATAGTTTCACATGGTGTCATTGGCACTACACACAAAATCAGGCCCAAGAAAAGAGTCCTAACAGGGCCATGGCGGGATTGTGTATAAAGTTTGATGTCTGATGTCTGATGTGGCATGTTGTTTTTGCAGTGTGTCTGATACACATCTGATGCTTGGACGAAAGGGGGGGGGGTGTCAAAATGGGTGTGCAAAAAGGTGATGGCCCCGACCCCATAGGTCCACATAGGCGCCGATACGTCCCCATAGGTCCCCGTATGTGCCAATGGGTCCCCATAGGCCCCCATAGGCCCCCAAAGGTCCCCATGGGCCCCCATAGGTACCCATAGGCCCCCAGAGGTCCCCATAGGTGCCAATGGGTACCCAAAGGTCCCCATAGATGCCAATGAGTCCCCATAGGCCCCCATAGCTCGCCAAAGGCCCCCATAGGATAGGCGCCCATAGGTTCCCATAGGTCCCCATAGGCGCCAACAGGTCCCCATAGGCCCCCATAGGCCCCGTATGGGGACCTATGGGGGCCCGTGGGGACCCATGGGTACCTATCGGGGCCTATGAGGAGCTGTGGGGGCCTTTGGGGACCTATGGGGGCCTGTGGGGACCCGTGGGCACCTATCGGGGCCTATGGGGGGCTATGGGGGCCTTTGGGGACCTATGGGGGCTTGTGGGGTCCCCATAGGTCCCCTTAGGTCCCCTTAGGTCCCCACAAGTCCCCATAGGTCCCCACAGGCCCCCATAGGTCCCCATAGGTCACCCACAAGCCCCCATGGGTCCCCATAGGTCCCCATAGGTCACCACAGGTCCCGACAAGTCCCCATAGATCCCCATAGGTCCCCACAAGTCCCCATAGGTCCCCAGAGGTCCCCACAAGTCCCCTTAGGTACCCATAGGTCCCCACAATTCCCCATAGGTCCCCATAGGTCCCCAAAGGTCCCCAGAGGGCCCCATAGGTCCCCATAGGTCCCCATAGGTCCCCATAGGTCCCCATAGGTCCCCATAAATCCCCACAATTCCCCTTAGGTCCCCATGGGTCCCCATAGGTCCCCACAATTCCCCATAGGTCCCCATAGGTCCCCACAGGTCCCCACAACTCCCCATAGGTCCCCATAGGTCCCCACAACTCCCCATAGGTCCCCATAGGACCCCATAGGTCCCCATAGATCCCCATAGGTCCCCACCAGTCTCCATAGGTCCCCATAGGTCCCGACAAGTCCCCATAGGTCCCCATAGGTCCCCATAGGTCCCCACAAGTCCCCTTAGGTCCCCACAATTCCCCATAGCTCCCCATGGGTCCCCATAGGTCCCCATTGGTCCTGACAAGTCCCCATAGGTCCCCATAGGTCCCCATAAATCCCCACAATTCCCCTTGGGTCCCCCAGAATTCCCCATAGGTCCCCATAGGTCCCCATAGGTCCCCACAATTCCCCATAGGTCCCCATAGGTCCCCATAGGTCCCCACAACTCCCCATAGGTCCCCATAGGACCCCATAGGTCCCCATAGATCCCCATAGGTCCCCACAAGTCTCCATAGGTCCCCATAGGTCCCGACAAGTCCCCATAGGTCCCCATAGGTCCCCATACGTCCCCACAAGTCCCCTTAGGTCCCCATAGGTCCCCATAGCTCCCCATGGGTCCCCATAGGTCCCCACAGGTCCCCACAACTCCCCATAGGTCCCCATAGGTCCCCATAGGTCCCCATAGGTCCCCACAATTCCCCATAGGTCCCCATAGGTCCCCATAGGTCCCCACAGGTCCCCACAAGTCCCCATAGGTCCCCACAAGCCCCCATAGGTGCCCATAGGTCACCCACAAGCCCCCACGGGTCCCCATAGGTCCCCATAGGTCACCACAGGTCCCGACAAGTCCCCATAGATCTCCATAGGTCCCCACAAGTCCCCATAGGTCCCCAGAGGTCCCCACAAGTCCCCTTAGGTACCCGTAGGTCCCCACAATTCCCCATAGGTCCCCATAGGTCCCCACAATTCCCCATAGGTCCCCATAGGCCCCCATAGGTCCCCAGAGGGCCCCATAGGTCCCCATAGGTCCCGACAAGTCCCCATAGGTCCCCATAGGTCCCCATAGGTCCCCATAAATCCCCACAATTCCCCTTAGGTGCCCAGAGGTCCCCAGAATTCCCCATAGGTCCCCATGGGTCCCCATAGGTCCCCACCATTCCCCGTAGGTCCCCATAGGTCCCCACAGGTCCCCACAACTCCCCATAGGTCCCCATAGGTCCCCACTACTCCCCATAGGTCCCCATAGGACCCCATAGGTCCCCATAGATCCCCATAGGTCCCCACAAGTCTCCATAGGTCCCCATAGGTCCCGACAAGTCCCCATAGGTCCCCATAGGTCCCCATAGGTCCCCATAGGTCCCCATAAATCCCCACAATTCCCCTTAGGTCCCCAGAGGTCCCCAGAATTCCCCATAGGTCCCCATAGGTCCCCATAGGTCCCCACAGGTCCCCACAACTCCCCATAGGTTCCCATAGGTCCCCACAACTCCCCATAGGTCCCCATAGGACCCCATAGATCCCCATAGGTCCCCACAAGTCTCCATAGGTCCCCATAGGTCCCGAAAAGTCCCCATAGGTCCCCATTGGTCCCCATAGGTCCCCACAAGTCCCCTTAGGTCCCCATAGGTCCCCATAGCTCCCCATGGGTCCCCATAGGTCCCCACACATCCCCGAAGGTCCCCATAGGTCCCCAAAGGTCCCCACAACTCCCCATAGGTCCCCATAGGTCCCCACAACTCCCCATAGGTCCCCATAGGACCCCATAGGTCCCCATAGATCCCCATAGGTCCCCACAAGTCTCCATAGGTTCCCATAGGTCCCGACAAGTCCCCATAGGTCCCCATAGGTCCCCATAGGTCCCCATAGGTCCCCATAGGTCCCCATGAATCCCCACAATTCCCCTCAGGTCCCCAGAGGTCCCCAGAATTCCCCATAGGTCCCCATAGGTCCCCATAGGTCCCCACAATTCCCCATAGCTCCCCATAGGTCCCCATAGGTCCCCACAGGTCCCCACAACTCCCCATAGGTCCCCATAGGTCCCCACAACTCCCCATAGGTCCCCATAGGACCCCACAGGTCCCCATAGATCCCCATAGGCCCCCACAAGTCTCCATAGGTCCCCATAGGTCCCGACAAGTCCCCATAGGTCCCCATAGGTCCCCATAGGTCCCCACAAGTCCCCTTAGGTCCCCATAGGTCCCCATAGCTCCCCATAGCTCCCCATAGGCCCCCATAGGTCCCCATAGGTCCCCACAATTCCCCATAGGTCCCCATAGGTCCCCATAGGTCCCCACAGGTCCCCACAACTCCCCATAGGTCCCCACAAGTCTCCATAGATCCCCATAGGTCCCGACAAGTCCCCATAGGTCCCCATAGGTCCCCATAGGTCCCCATAGGTCCCCATAGGTCCCCATAAATCCCCACAATTCCCCTTAGGTCCCCAGAGGTCCCCAGAATTCCCCATAGGTCCCCATAGGTCCCCATAGGTCCCCACAATTCCCCATAGGTCCCCATAGGTCCCCATAGGTCCCCACAGGTCCCCACAAGTCCCCATAGGTTCCCATAGGTCCCCACAACTCCCCATAGGTCCCCATAGGACCCCATAGGTCCCCATAGGTCCCCACAAGTCTCCATAGGTCCCCATAGGTCCCGACAAGTCCCCATAGGTCCCCACAAGTCCCCTTAGGTCCCCATAGGTCCCCATAGCTCCCCATGGGTCCCCATAGGTCCCCACAATTCCCCATAGGTCCCCATAGGTCCCCAAAGGTCCCCACAACTCCCCATAGGTCCCCATAGGTCCCCACAACTCCCCATAGGTCCCCACAGGACCCCATAGGTCCCCATAGATCCCCATAGGTCCCCACAAGTCTCCAGAGGTCCCCATAGGTCCCGACAAGTCCCCATAGGTCCCCATAGGTCCCCATAGGTCCCCATAGGTCCCCATAGGTCCCCATAAATCCCCACAATTCCCCTCAGGTCCCCAGAGGTCCCCAGAATTCCCCATAGGTCCCCATAGGTCCCCATAGGTCCCCACAATTCCCCATAGGTCCCCACAACTCCCCATAGGTCCCCATAGGTCCCCACAAAACCCCATAGGTCCCCATAGGACCCCATAGGTCCCCATAGATCCCCATAGGTCCCCACAAGTCTCCATAGGTCCCCATAGGTCCCGACAAGTCCCCATAGGTCCCCATAGGTCCCCACAAGTCCCCTTAGGTCCCCATAGGTCCCCATAGCTCCCCATGGGTCCCCATAGGTCCCCACAGGTCCCCACAACTCCCCATAGGTCCCCATAGGTCCCCATAGGTCCCCATAGGTCCCCATAGGTCCCCACAATTCCCCATAGGTCCCCATAGGTCCCCACAGGTCCCCACAACTCCCCATAGGTCCCCATAGGTCCCCATAGGTCCCCACAAGTCCCCTTAGGTCCCCATAGGTCCCCACAATTCCCCATAGGTCCCAAGAGGGCCCCACAAGTCCCCATAGGTCCCCAAAGGGCCCCATAGGTCCCTATAGGTCCCCACAATTTCCCATAGGTCCCCATAGGTCCCCATAGGTCCCCAGAGGGCCCCATTGGTCCCCATAGGTCCCCATAGGTCCCCACAAGTCCCCTTAGGTACGCATAGGTCCCCACAATTCCCCATAGGTCCCCATAGGTCCCCATAGGTCCCCATAGGTCCCCATAGGTCCCCAAAATTCCCCATAGGTCCCCATAGGTCCCGACAAGTCCCCATAGGTCCCCATAGGTCCCCATAGGTCCCCATAGGTCCCCAGAGGTCCCCACAACTCGCCATAGGTCCCCATAGGTCCCCACAACTCCCCATAGGTCCCCATAGGTCCGCATAGGTCCGCATAGGTCCCCACAATTCCCCTTAGGTCCCCATAGGTCCCCATAGGTCCCCAGAGGGCCCCATCGGTCCCCACAATTCCCCTTAGGTCCCCAGAGGGCCCCAGATTTCCCCATAGGTCCCCATGGGTCCCCATAGGTCCCCACAATTCCCCATAGGTCCCCACAGGTCCCCACAACTCCCCATAAGTCCCCATAGGTCCCCACAACTCCCCATAGGTCCCCATAGGTCCCCAGAGGGCCCCATAGGTCCCCATAGGTCCCCACAATTCCCCATAGGTCCCAAGAGGGCCCCACAAGTCCCCATAGGTCCCCAAAGGGCCCCATAGGTCCCTATAGGTCCCCACAATTTCCCATAGGTCCCCATAGGTCCCCATAGGTCCCCATAGGTCCCCACAGGTCCCCACAACTCCCCATAGGTCCCCATAGGTCCCCATAGGTCCCCACAAGTCCCCTTAGGTCCCCATAGGTCCCCACAATTCCCCATAGGTCCCAAGAGGGCCCCACAAGTCCCCATAGGTCCCCACGGGGCCCCATAGGTCCCTATAGGTCCCCACAAGTCCCCTTAGGTCCCCATAGGTCCCCATAGCTCCCCATAGGTCCCCATAGGTCCCCATAGGTCCCCAGAGGTCCCCACGATTCCCCATAGGTCCCCATAGGTCCCCACAAGTCCCCACAACTCCCCATAGGTCCCCATAGGTCCCCATAGGTCCCCACAAGTCCCCTTAGGTCCCCATAGGTCCCCACGATTCCCCATAGGTCCCAAGAGGGCCCCAGAAGTCCCCATAGGTCCCCAGAGGGCCCCATAAGTCCCTATAGGTCCCCACAATTTCCCATAGGTCCCCATAGGTCCCCATAGGTCCCCAGAGGGCCCCATTGGTCCCCATAGGTCCCCATAGGTCCCCACAAATCCCCTTAGGTACCCATAGGTCCCCACAATTTCCCATAGGTCCCCATAGGTCCCCATAGGTCCCCACAATTCCCCATAGGTCCCCATAGGTCCCGACAAGTCCCCATGGGTCCCCATAGGTTCCCACGATTCCCCATAGGTCCCCATAGGTCCCGACAAGTCCCCATAGGTCCCCATAGGTCCCGGCAAGTCCCCATAGGTCCCCATAGGTCACCATAGGTCCCCACAACTCGCCATAGGTCCCCATAGGTCCCCACAACTCCCCATAGGTCCCCATAGGTCCGCATAGGTCCCCATAGGTCCCCAGATTTCCCCATAGGTCCCCATAGGTCCCCATAGGTCCCCACAGGTCCCCACAACTCCCCATAAGTCCCCATAGGTCCCCACAACTCCCCATAGGTCCCCATAGGTCCGCATAGGTCCCCATAGGTCCCCACAATTCCCCTTAGGTCCCCATAGGTCCCCATAGGTCCCCATAGGTCCCCAGAGGGCCCCAAAGGTCCCCATAGGTCCCCACAATTCCCCATAGGTCCCAAGAGGGCCCCACAAGTCCCCATAGGTCCCCAGCCGGCCCCATAGGTCCCTATAGGTCCCCACAATTTCCCATAGGTCCCCATAGGTCCGCATAGGTCCCCATAGGTCCCCATAGGTCCCCATAGGTCCCCACAATTCCCCATAGGTCCCCATAGGTCCCCATAGGTCCCCACAGGTCCCCACAACTCCCCATAGGTCCCCATAGGTCCCCATAGGTCCCCACAAGTCCCCTTAGGTCCCCATAGGTCCCCACAATTCCCCATAGGTCCCAAGAGGGCCCCACAAGTCCCCATAGGTCCCCAGAGGGCCCCATAGGTCCCTATAGGTCCCCAAAATTTCCCATAGGTCCCCATAGGTCCCCATAGGTCCCCAGAGGGCCCCATAGGTCCCCATAGGTCCCCATAGGTCCCCACAAGTCCCCTTAGGTACCCATTGGTCCCCAAAATTCCCCATAGGTCCCCATAGGTCCCCATAGGTCCCCATGGGTCCCCATAGGTCCCCATAGGTCCCGACAAGTCCCCATAGGTCCCCATAGGTCCCCATAGGTCCCTAGAGGTCCCCACAACTCGCCATAGGTCCCCATAGGTCCCCACAACTCCCCATAGGTCCCCATAGGTCCGCATAGGTCCCCACAATTCCCCATAGGTCCCCATAGGTCCCCACAATTCCCCATAGGTCCCCACAGGTCCCCACAACTCCCCATAAGTCCCCATAGGTCCCCACAACTCCCCATAGGTCCCCATAGGTCCGCATAGGTCCCCATAGGTCCCCATAGGTCCCCACAATTCCCCTTAGGTCCCCATAGGTCCCCATAGGTCCCCAGAGGGCCCCATCGGTCCCCACAATTCCCCTTAGGTCCCCATAGGTCCCCATAGGTCCCCATAGGTCCCCATAGGTCCCCACAATTCCCCATAGGTCCCAAGAGGGCCCCACAAGTCCCCATAGTTCCCAGAGGGCCCCATAGGTCCCTATAGGTCCCCACAAATTCCCATAGGTCCCCATAGGTCCCCATAGGTCCCCATAGGTCCCCATGGGTCCCCATAGGTCCCCACAATTCCCCTTAGGTCCCCATAGGTCCCCATAGGTCCCCACATGTCCCCACAACTCCCGCTAGGTCCCCATAGGTCCCCACAAGTCCCCTTAGGTCCCCATAGGTCCCCACAATTCCCCATAGGTCCCAAGAGGGCCCCACAAGTCCCCATAGGTCCGAAGAGGGCCCCATAGGTCCCTATAGGTCCCCACAATTTCCCATAGGTCCCCATAGGTCCCCATAGGTCCCCAGAGGGCCCCATTGGTCCCCATAGGTCCCCATAGGTCCCCACAAGTCCCCTTAGGTACCCATAGGTCCCCACAATTCCCCATAGGTCCCCATAGGTCCCCATAGGTCCCCACAATTCCCCATAGGTCCCCATAGGTCCTGACAAGTCCCCATAGGTCCCCATAGGTCCCCATAGGTCCCCAGAGGTCCCCACAACTCGCCATAGGTCCCCATAGGTCCCCACAACTCCCCATAGGTCCCCATAGGTCCGCATAGGTCCGCATAGGTCCCCATAGGTCCCCACAATTCCCCTTAGGTCCCCATAGGTCCCCATAGGTCCCCAGAGGGCCCCATCGGTCCCCACAATTCCCCTTAGGTCCCCAGAGGTCCCCAGATTTCCCCATAGGTCCCCATGGGTCCCCATAGGTCCCCACAATTCCCCATAGGTCCCCACAGGTCCCCACAACTCCCCATAAGTCCCCACAACTCCCCATAGGTCCCCATAGGTCCGCATAGGTCCCCATAGGTCCCCATAGGTCCCCACAATTCCCCTTAGGTCCCCACAAGTCCCCATAGGTCCCCAGAGGGCCCCATAGGTCCCTATAGGTCCCCACAATTTCCCATAGGTCCCCATAGGTCCCCATAGGTCCCCATAGGTCCCCATAGGTCCCCACAATTCCCCATAGGTCCCCATAGGTCCCCATAGGTCCCCACAGGTCCCCACAACTCCCCATAGGTCCCCATAGGTCCCCATAGGTCCCCACAAGTCCCCTTAGGTCCCCATAGGTCCCCACAATTCCCCATAGGTCCCAAGAGGGCCCCACAAGTCCCCATAGGTCCCCAGAGGGCCCCATAGGTCCCTATAGGTCCCCACAATTTCCCATAGGTCCCCATAGGTCCCCATAGGTCCCCAGAGGGCCCCATTGGTCCCCATAGGTCCCCATAGGTCCCCACAAGTCCCCTTAGGTACCCATAGGTCCCCACAATTCCCCATAGGTCCCCATAGGTCCCCACAAGTCCCCTTAGGTCCCCATAGGTCCCCACAAGTCCCCTTAGGTACCCATAGGTCCCCACAATTCCCCATAGGTCCCCATAGGTCCCCATAGGTCCCCACAATTCCCCATAGGTCCCCATAGGTCCCGACAAGTCCCCATAGGTCCCCATAGGTCCCCATAGGTCCCTAGAGGTCCCCACGACTCCCCATAGGTCCCCACAATTCCCCATAGGTCCCCACAATTCCCCATAGGTCCCCATAGGTCCCCATAGGTCCCCACAATTCCCCATAGGTCCCCATAGGTCCCCACAGGTCCCCACAACTCCCCATAGGTCCCCACAACTCCCCATAGGTCCCCATAGGTCCGCATAGGTCCCCATAGGTCCCCACAATTCCCCTTAGGTCCCCATAGGTCCCCATAGGTCCCCACGGGGCCCCATAGGTCCCCATAGGTCCCCACAATTCCCCATAGGTCCCAAGAGGGCCCCACAAGTCCCCATAGGTCCCCAGAGGGCCCCATAGGTCCCTATAGGTCCCCACAATTTCCCATAGGTCCCCATAGGTCCCCATAGGTCCCCATAGGTCCCCATGGGTCCCCATAGGTCCCCACAATTCCCCATAGGCCCCCATAGGTCCCCAGAGGGCCCCATCGGTCCCCACAATTCCCCTTAGGTCCCCAGAGGTCCCCAGATTTCCCCATAGGTCCCCATGGGTCCCCATAGGTCCCCACAATTCCCCATAGGTCCCCACAGGTCCCCACAACTCCCCATAAGTCCCCACAACTCCCCATAGGTCCCCATAGGTCCGCATAGGTCCCCATAGGTCCCCATAGGTCCCCACAATTCCCCTTAGGTCCCCACAGGTCCCCACAACTCCCCATAAGTCCCCACAACTCCCCATAGGTCCCCATAGGTCCCCATAGGTCCCCAGAGGGCCCCATCGGTCCCCACAATTCCCCTTAGGTCCCCAGAGGTCCCCAGATTTCCCCATAGGTCCCCATGGGTCCCCATAGGTCCCCACAATTCCCCATAGGTCCCCACAGGTCCCCACAACTCCCCATAAGTCCCCACAACTCCCCATAGGTCCCCATAGGTCCGCATAGGTCCCCATAGGTCCCCATAGGTCCCCACAATTCCCCTTAGGTCCCCACAAGTCCCCATAGGTCCCCAGAGGGCCCCATAGGTCCCTATAGGTCCCCACAATTTCCCATAGGTCCCCATAGGTCCCCATAGGTCCCCATAGGTCCCCATAGGTCCCCACAATTCCCCATAGGTCCCCATAGGTCCCCATAGGTCCCCACAGGTCCCCACAACTCCCCATAGGTCCCCATAGGTCCCCATAGGTCCCCACAAGTCCCCTTAGGTCCCCATAGGTCCCCACAATTCCCCATAGGTCCCAAGAGGGCCCCACAAGTCCCCATAGGTCCCCAGAGGGCCCCATAGGTCCCTATAGGTCCCCACAATTTCCCATAGGTCCCCATAGGTCCCCATAGGTCCCCAGAGGGCCCCATTGGTCCCCATAGGTCCCCATAGGTCCCCACAAGTCCCCTTAGGTACCCATAGGTCCCCACAATTCCCCATAGGTCCCCATAGGTCCCCACAAGTCCCCTTAGGTCCCCATAGGTCCCCACAAGTCCCCTTAGGTACCCATAGGTCCCCACAATTCCCCATAGGTCCCCATAGGTCCCCATAGGTCCCCACAATTCCCCATAGGTCCCCATAGGTCCCGACAAGTCCCCATAGGTCCCCATAGGTCCCCATAGGTCCCTAGAGGTCCCCACGACTCCCCATAGGTCCCCACAATTCCCCATAGGTCCCCACAATTCCCCATAGGTCCCCATAGGTCCCCATAGGTCCCCACAATTCCCCATAGGTCCCCATAGGTCCCCACAGGTCCCCACAACTCCCCATAGGTCCCCACAACTCCCCATAGGTCCCCATAGGTCCGCATAGGTCCCCATAGGTCCCCACAATTCCCCTTAGGTCCCCATAGGTCCCCATAGGTCCCCACGGGGCCCCATAGGTCCCCATAGGTCCCCACAATTCCCCATAGGTCCCAAGAGGGCCCCACAAGTCCCCATAGGTCCCCAGAGGGCCCCATAGGTCCCTATAGGTCCCCACAATTTCCCATAGGTCCCCATAGGTCCCCATAGGTCCCCATAGGTCCCCATGGGTCCCCATAGGTCCCCACAATTCCCCATAGGCCCCCATAGGTCCCCACAGTTCCCAACAACTCCCCATAAGTCCCCATAGGTCCCCACAACTCCCCATAGGTCCCCATAGGTCCGCATAGGTCCCCATAGGTCCCCATAGGTCCCCACAATTCCCCTTAGGTCCCCATAGGTCCCCATAGGTCCCCAGAGGGCCCCATAGGTCCCCATAGGTCCCCACCATTTCCCATAGGTCCCCATAGGTCCCCATAGGTCCCCATAGGTCCCCATAGGTCCCCATAGGTCCCCACAATTCCCCATAGGTCCCCATAGGTCCCCATAGGTCCCCACAACTCCCCATAGGTCCCCATAGGTCCCCATAGGTCCCCACAAGTCCCCTTAGGTCCCCAAAGGTCCCCACAATTCCCCATAGGTCCCAAGAGGGCCCCACAAGTCCCTATAGGTCCCCAGAGGGCCCCATAGGTCCCCATAGGTCCCCACAATTTCCCATAGGTCCCCATAGGTCCCCATAGGTCCCCAGAGGGCCCCATTGGTCCCCATAGGTCCCCATAGGTCCCCACAATTCCCCATAGGTCCCCATAGGTCCCCATAGGTCCCCACAATTCCCCATAGGTCGCCATAGGTCCCGACAAGTCCCCATAGGTCCCCATAGGTGCCCAGAGGTCCCCACAACTCGCCATAGGTCCCCATAGGTCCCCACAACTCCCCATAGGTCCCCATAGGTCCGCATAGGTCCGCATAGGTCCCCATAGGTCCCCACAATTCCCCTTAGGTCCCCATAGGGCCCCATCGGTCCCCACAATTCCCCTTAGGTCCCCAGAGGTCCCCAGATTTCCCCATAGGTCCCCATGGGTCCCCATAGGTCCCCACAATTCCCCATAGGTCCCCATAGGTCCCCACAGGTCCCCACAACTCCCCATAAGTCCCCAAAGGTCCCCACAACTCCCCATAGGTCCCCATAGGTCCGCATAGGTCCCCATAGGCCCCCATAGGTCCCCACAATTCCCCTTAGGTCCCCATAGGTCTCCAGAGGGCCCCATAGGTACCCATAGGTCCCCACAATTCCCCATAGGTCCCAAGAAGGCCCCACAAGTCCCCATAGGTCCCAGAGGGCCCCATAGGTCCCTATAGGTCCCCACAATTTCCCATAGGTCCCCATAGGCCCCCATAGGTCCCCAGAGGGCCCCATAAGTCCCCATAGGTCCCCACAATTTCCCATAGGTCCCCATGGGTCCCCATAGGTCCCCACGGGTCCCCACAATTCCCCTTAGGTCCCCAGAGGTCGCCAGAATTCCCCATAGGTCCCCATGGGTCCCCATAGGTCCCCACGGGTCCCCATAGGTCCCCACAATTCTCCATAGGTCCCCATAGGTCCCGACAACTCCCCATAGGTCCCCATAGGTGCCCACAACTCCCCATAGGTCCCCATAGGTCCCCATAGGTCCCCATAGGTCCCCATAGGTCCCCACAAGTCCCCTTAGGTCCGCAAAATTCCCCAAAGGTCCGCATGGGTCCCCATAGGTCCCCACAATTCCCCATAGGTCCGCATAGGTCCCCATAGGTCCCCATAGGTCCCCACAATTCCCCATAGGTCCCCATAGGTCCCCATAGGTCCCCACAATTCCCCATAGGTCCCCATAGGTCCCCATAGGTCCCCACAACTCCCCATAGGTCCGCATAGGTCCCCATAGGTCCCCACAACTCCCCATAGGTCCCCATAGGTCCCCATAGGTCCCCATAGGTCCGCACAAGTCCCCTTAGGTCCCCATAGGTCCCCACAATTCCCCATAGGTCCCCGGAGGACCCCACAAGCCCCCATAGGTCCCCAGAGGGCCCGATAGGTCCCTATAGGTCCCCATAGGTCCCCAAAGGGCCCCACAAGTCCCCATTGGTCCCCACACGCCCCCACACGTCCCCATAGGTCCCCATAGGTCCCCATAGGTCCCCATAGGTCCCCATAGGTCCCCACAATTCCCCTTAGGTCCCCAGAGGTCCCCAGAATTCCCCATAGGTCCCCATGGGTCCCCATAGGTCCCCACAATTCTCCATAGGTCCCCATAGGTCCCAACAACTCCCCATAGGTCCCCATAGGTCCCCACAACTCCCCATAGGTCCCCATAGGTCCCCATAGGTCCCCATAGGTCCCCATAGGTCCCCACAAGTCCCCTTAGGTCCGCAAAATTCCCCATAGGTCCCCATGGGTCCCCATAGGTCCCCACAATTCCCCATAGGTCCGCATAGGTCCCCATAGGTCCCCATAGGTCCCCACAATTCCCCATAGGTCCCCATAGGTCCCCACAACTCCCCATAGGTCCGCATAGGTCCCCATAGGTCCCCACAACTCCCCATAGGTCCCCATAGGTCCCCATAGGTCCCCATAGGTCCGCACAAGTCCCCTTGGG
The DNA here is from genome assembly GCA_964036045.1 of Eutreptiella sp. 'Long Island Sound 2002'. Lineage (NCBI taxonomy): Eukaryota > Euglenozoa > Euglenophyceae > Eutreptiales > Eutreptiaceae > Eutreptiella > Eutreptiella sp. 'Long Island Sound 2002'. The sequence continues at coordinate 48,739,095 of OZ038384.1, forward strand.
TCCCCATAGGTCCCCACAATTCCCCATAGGTCCCCAGAGGACCCCACAAGCCCCCAAAGGTCCCCAGAGGGCCCCATAGGTCCCTATAGGTCCCCACAATTTCCCATAGGTCCCCATAGGTCCCCATAGGTCCCCATAGGTCCCCAAAGGGCCCCACAAGTCCCCATTGGTCCCCACACGCCCCCACACGTCCCCATAGGTCCCCATAGGTTCCCATAGGTCCCCATAGGTCCCCATAGGTCCCCACAAATCCCCATAGGTCCCCAAAAGTCCCCTTAGGTCCCCACAATTTCCCATAGGTCCCCATAGGTCCCCATAGGTCCCCAAAGGGCCCCACAAGTCCCCATTGGTCCCCACACGTCCCCATAGGTCCCCATAGGTCCCCATAGGTCCCCATAGGTCCCCACAATTCCCCATAGGTCCCCATAGGTCGCCATAGGTTGCCATAGGTCCCCATAGGTCCCCATAGGTCCCCAAAAGTCCCCGCAGGTCCCCACAACTCCCCATAGGTTCCCATAGGTCCCCATAGGTCCCCATAGGTCCCCATAGGCCCCCATAAGTCCCCAAAAGTCCCCACAGCTCCCAACAATTCCCCATAGGTCCCGATAGGCCCCCACAAGTCCCCATAGGTCCCCACAAGTCCCCATAGGTCCCCATAGGTCCCCAAAATTCCCCATAGGTCCCCATAGGTCCCCACAAGTCCCCTTAGGTCGCCACAAGTCCCCATAGGTCCCCACAAGTCCCCATAGGTCCCCATAGGGCCCCACAAGTCCCCTTAAGCGCCCACAATTCCCCATAGCTCCCCATGGGTCACCACAAGTCTCCATAGGTCCCCATAGGGCCCCATAGGTCCCCATAGGTCCGCATAGGTCCCCATGGGCCCCCACAGGTCCCTTTAGGTCCCCTTAGGTCCCCACAAGTCCTCTTAGGTCCCCACAATTCCCCATAGGTCCCCATAGGTCCCCACAAGTCCCCATAGGTACCCATACGTCCCCACACGTCCCCATAGGTCCCCATAGGTCCCCATAGGTCCCCACAAGTCCCCTTAGGTCCCCATAGGTCCCCATAGGTCCCCACATGTCCCCATGGGTACCCATACGTCCCCACACGTCCCCATAGGTCCCCATAGGTCCCCACAAGTCCCCTTAGGTGCCCACAATTCCCCATAGGTCCCCATGGGTCACCACAAGTCCCCATAGGTCCCCATAGGGCCCCATAGGCCCCCATAGGTCCCCACAAGCCGTCATAGGTCCCCATAGGTCCCCATGGGCCCCCACAGGTCCCTTTAGGTCCCCTTAGGTCCCCACAAGTCCTCTTAGGTCCCCACAATTCCCCATAGGTCCCCATAGGTCCCCACAAGTCCCCATAGGTACCCATACGTCCCCACACGTCCCCATAGGTCCCCATAGGTCCCCATAGGTCCCCACAAGTCCCCTTAGGTCCCCATAGGTCCCCATAGGTCCCCATAGGTCCCCACAAGTCCCCATGGGTACCCATACGTCCCCACACGTCCCCATAGGTCCCCATAGGTCCCCACAAGTCCCCTTAGGTGCCCACAAATCCCCATAGGTCCCCATGGGTCACCACAAGTCCCCATAGGTCCCCATAGGGCCCCATAGGCCCCCATAGGTCCGCACAATTCCCCATGGGTCCCCATAGGTCCCCATAGGTCCGCATAGGTCTGCATAGGTCCCCACAAGCCGTCATAGGTCCCCATAGGTCCCCTTAGGTCCCCATGGGCCCCCACAAGTCCCTTTAGGTCCCCTTAGGTCCCCACAAGTCCTCTTAGGTCCCCACAATTCCCCATAGGTCCCCATAGGTCCCCACAAGTCCCCATAGGTACTCATACGTCCCCACACGTCCCCATAGGTCCCCATAGGTCCCCTTAGGTCCCGTGGGGCCCAAAATTGCCCATAGGGCCCATAGGTCCCCATAAGTCCGCAAAAGTCCCCATAGGTCCCCATAGGTCCCCACAAGTCCCCATAGGTCGCCACAGGTCGCCATCGGCCCCCATAGGTCTCCATAGATCCCCACAAGTCTCCACAAGTTCCCATACGTCCCCACAAGTCCCCATAGGTCGACATAGGTCCCCACAAGTCCCCATAGGACCCCATAGGTCCCCATAGATCCCCATAGGTCCCCACAAGTCCCCATAGGTCCCCATAGGTCCCCACAAGTCCCCATAGGTCCCCATAGGTCCCCATAGGTCCCCACAAGTCCCCATAGGTCCCCATAGGTGCCCATAGGTCCCCATAGGTCGCCACAAGTCCCCATAGGTCCCCAGAAGTTCCCATAGGTGCCCACAATTCCCCATAGGTCCCCATAGGTCCCCATAGGTCGCCACAAGTCCCCATAGGTCCCCACAAGTCCCCATAGGTCCCCATAGGTCCCCATAGGGCCCCACAAGTCCCCATAGGTCCCCTTAGGTCACTTAGGTCCCCTTAGGTCTGCACAATTCCCCATAGGTCCCGACAAGTCCCCTTAAGCGCCCACAATTCCCCATAGCTCCCCATGGGTCACCACAAGTCCCCATAGGTCCCCATAGGGCCCCATAGGTCCCCATAGGTCCGCATAGGTCTGCATAGGTCCCCACAAGCCGTCATAGGTCCCCATAGGTCCCCTTAGGTCCCCATTGGCCCCCACAGGTCCCTTTAGGTCCCCTTAGGTCCCCACAAGTCCTCTTAGGTCCCCACAATTCCCCATAGGTCCCCATAGGTCCCCACAAGTCCCCATAGGTACCCATACGTCCCCACACGTCCCCATAGGTCCCCATAGGTCCCCACAAGTCCCCTTAGGTCCCCATAGGTCCCCATAGGTCCCCATAGGTCCCCACAAGTCCCCTTAGGTCCCCATTGGTCCCCATAGGTCCCCACAAGTCCCCATGGGTTCCCACAATTCCCCATAGGTCCCCTTAAGTCCCCGTAGGTCCCCACAAGTCCCCTTAGGTCCCCATAGGTCCCCACAAGTCCCCATAGGTCCCTATATGTCCCCATAGGTGCCCATATGTCCCCATAGGTCCCCATAGGTCCCCATAGGTCCCTATAGGTCCCCAGAGGTCCACATAGGTCCCCATACGTCCCGAAAGGTCCCCACAATTCCCCATAGGTCCCCATAGGTCCCCATAGGTCCCCATAGGTCCCCACAATTCCCCATAGGTCGCCATAGGTCCCGAAAAGTCCCCATAGGTCCCCATAGGTCCCCACAAGTCCCCTTAGGTCCCCATAGGTCCCCATTGGTCCCCATAGGTCCCCACAAGTCCCCATGGGTTCCCACAATTCCCCATAGGTCCCCTTAAGTCCCCGTAGGTCCCCACAAGTCCCCATAGGTCCCCATAGGTCCCCACAAGTCCCAATAGGTCCCCATAGGTCCCCACAAGTCCCCATAGGTCGCCACAAGTCGCCATAGGCCCCCATAGGTCTCCATAGATCCCCACAAGTCCCCATAAGTTCCCATAGGTCCCCACAAGTCCCCATAGGTGCCCATAGCTCCCCATAGGTCTCCAGGGATCCCCACAAGTCCCCATAAGTCCCCATAGGTCCCTACAAGTCCCCATAGGTCCACATAGGTCCCCATAGGTCCCCACCAGTCCCCATAGGTGCCCACAGGTCCCCATAGGTCCCCACAAGTCCCCATAGGTCCCCATAGGTCCCCACAAGTCCCCATAGGTCCCCACAGCTCCCCATAGGTCCTCATAGGTCCCCCCAATTCCCCATAGGTCCCCATAGGTACCCATAGGTACCCATAGGTCCCCACAAGTCCCCATAGGTCCCCACAAGTCCCCGTAAGTCCCCATATGTCCTCATAGGTCCCCATAGGTCCCCACAAGTCCCCATAGGTCCCCACAAGTCCCCTTAGGTCCCCATAACTCCCTATAGGCCCTTTGCGGACCTATGGGGACCTATGGGGACCTATGGGGAATTGTGGGGACCTATGGGGCCCTCTGGGGACCTATGGGGACCTATGGGGACCTATGGGAAATTGTGGGGACCTATAGGGACGTATGGGGCCCTCTGGGGACCTATCGGGACCTATGGGGACCTATGGGGACCTAAGGGGAATTGGGGGGACCTATGGGGACCTATGGGGACCTATGGGGACAAGTGGGAACCTATGGGGACTTGTGGGGACCTATGGGGACCTATGGGGACTTGTGGGGACCTATGGGGACCTATGGGCACCTATGGGCACCGATGGGGACTTGTGGGGACCTATGGGGACCTATGGGGACCTACGGGGACTTGTGGGGACCTATGGGGACCTATGGGGACTTGTGGGGACCTATGGGGACTTGTGGGGATCTATGGAGACCTATGGGGACCTATGGGCACCTATGGGGACTTGTGGGGACCTATGTGGACCTATGGGGACTTGTGGGGACGTATGGGAACTTGTGGGGACTTGTGGGGATCTATGGAGACCTATGGGGGCCTATGGCGACCTGTGGCGACCTATGGGGACTTGTGGGGACCTATGGGGACCTATGGGGACTTGTGCGGACTTATGGGGACCTATGGGGCCCTATGGGCAATTTTGGGCCCCAGGGGACCTAAGGGGACCTATGGGGACCTATGGGGACGTGTGGGGACGTATGGGTACCTATGGGGACTTGTGGGGACCTATGGGGACCTATGGGGAATTGTGGGGACCTAAGAGGACTTGTGGGGACCTAAGGGGACCTATGGGGACCTATGACGGCTTGTGGGGACCTATGCAGACCTTTGCGGACCTATAGGGACCTATGGGGACCCATGGGGACTTGTGCGGACCTATGGGGGCCTATGGGGCCCTATGGGGACCTATGGGGACTTGTGGTGACCCATGGGGACCTATGGGGAATTGTGGGCACCTAAGGGGACTTGTGGGGACCTATGGGAACCTATGGGGACCTATGGGGAATTGTGGGGACCTAAGGGGACCTAAGGGGACCTATGGGGACTTGTGGGGCCCTATGGGGACCTATGGGGACCTATGGGGACTTGTGGGGACCTATGGGGACTTGTGGCGACCCATGGGGACCTATGGGGAATTGTGGGCACCTATGGGAAATTGTGGGGACCTATGGGTACCTATGGGGACCTATGAGGACTTATCTAGAGTGGTGGGGACCTATGGGGACCAATGGGGACCCAAGGGGAATTGGGGGGACCTATGGGGACCTATGGGGACCTGAGGGGACCTATGGGGACTTGTGGGGACCTATGGGGACCTATGGGGACTTGTGGGGACCTACGGGGAGTTGTGGGGACCTATGGGGACCTATGGTGACGTATGGGGACGTGTGGGGACCTATGGGGACGTGTGGGGACGTATGGGTACCTATGGGGACTTGTGGGGACCTATGGGCACCGATGGGGACTTGTGGGGACCTATGGGGACCTATGGGGACCTATGGGGACTTGTGGGGACCTATGGGGACCTATGGGGACTTGTGGGGACCTATGGGGACTTGTGGGGATCTATGGAGACCTATGGGGACCTATGGGCACCTATGGGGACTTGTGGGGACCTATGTGGACCTATGGGGACTTGTGGGGACGTATGGGAACTTGTGGGGACTTGTGGGGATCTATGGAGACCTATGGGGGCCTATGGCGACCTGTGGCGACCTATGGGGACTTGTGGGGACCTATGGGGACCTATGGGGACTTGTGCGGACTTATGGGGACCTAAGGGGACCTAAGGGGACCTATGGGGACCTATGGGGACGTGTGGGGACGTATGGGTACCTATGGGGACTTGTGGGGACCTATGGGGACCTATGGGGAATTGTGGGGACCTAAGAGGACTTGTGGGGACCTAAGGGAACCTATGGGGACCTATGGGGAATTGTGGGGACCTAAGGGGACCTATGGGGACTTGTGGGGCCCTATGGGGACCTATGGGGACCTATGGGGACTTGTGGGGACCTATGGGGACTTGTGGCGACCCATGGGGACCTATGGGGAATTGTGGGCACCTATGGGAAATTGTGGGGACCTATGGGTACCTATGGGGACCTATGAGGACTTATCTAGAGTGGTGGGGACCTATGGGGACCAATGGGGACCCAAGGGGAATTGGGGGGACCTATGGGGACCTATGGGGACCTGAGGGGACCTATGGGGACTTGTGGGGACCTATGGGGACCTATGGGGACTTGTGGGGACCTACGGGGAGTTGTGGGGACCTATGGGGACCTATGGGGACCTATGGGGACGTGTGGGGACCTATGGGGACGTGTGGGGACGTATGGGTACCTATGGGGACTTGTGGGGACCTATGGGCACCTATGGGCACCGATGGGGACTTGTGGGGACTTATGGGGACCTATGGGGACCTATGGGGACTTGTGGGGACCTATGGGGACCTATGGGGACTTGTGGGGACCTATGGGGACCTATGGGGACTTGTGGGGACGTATGGGAACTTGTGGGGACTTGTGGGGATCTATGGAGACCTATGGGGACCTATGAGGACTTATCTAGAGTGGTGGGGACCTATGGGGACCAATGGGGACCCAAGGGGAATTGGGGGGACCTATGGGGACCTATGGGGACCTGAGGGGACCTATGGGGACTTGTGGGGACCTATGGGGACCTATGGGGACTTGTGGGGACCTACGGGGAGTTGTGGGGACCTATGGGGACCTATGGGGACCTATGGGGACGTGTGGGGACCTATGGGGACGTGTGGGGACGTATGGGTACCTATGGGGACTTGTGGCGACCTATGGGCACCTATGGGCACCGATGGGGACTTGTGGGGACCTATGGGGACCTATGGGGATCTATGGAGACCTATGGGGACCTATGGGCACCTATGGGGACTTGTGGGGACCTATGTGGACCTATGGGGACTTGTGGGGACGTATGGGAACTTGTGGGGACTTGTGGGGATCTATGGAGACCTATGGGGGCCTATGGCGACCTGTGGCGACCTATGGGGACTTGTGGGGACCTATGGGGACCTATGGGGACTTGTGCGGACTTATGGGGACCTAAGGGGACCTAAGGGGACCTATGGGGACCTATGGGGACGTGTGGGGACGTATGGGTACCTATGGGGACTTGTGGGGACCTATGGGGACCTATGGGGAATTGTGGGGACCTAAGAGGACTTGTGGGGACCTAAGGGGACCTATGGGGACCTATGACGGCTTGTGGGGACCTATGCAGACCTATGGGGACCTATGGGGCCCTTGGGGCCCTATGGGGACCTATGGGGACTTGTGGTGACCCACGGGGACCTATGGGGAATTGTGGGCACCTAAGGGGACTTGTGGGGACCTATGGCGACCTATGGGGACCTATGGGGAATTGTGGGGACCTATGGGGACCTATGGGGACCTATGGGGACTTGTGGCGACCCATGGGGACCTATGGGGAATTGTGGGCACCTATGGGAACTTGTGGGGACCTATGGGTACCTATGGGGACCTATGGGGACTTATCTAGAGTGGTGGGGACCTATGGGGACCAATGGGGACCTAAGGGGAATTGGGGGGACCTATGGGGACCTATGGGGACCTGAGGGGACCTATGGGGACTTGTGGGGACCTATGGGGACCTACGGGGACTTGTGGGGACCTATGGGGAGTTGTGGGGACCTATGGGGACCTATGGGGACTTCTGGGAACGCATGGGGACTTGTGGGGACCTATGGGGACCAATGGGGACCTATGGCAACCTAAGGGGACTTGTGGGGACCTATTGGGACCTATGGGGACCTATGGGGACTTGTGGGGACCTAAGAGGACTTTGGGGACCCAAGGGGACCTAAAGGGACCTGTGGGGGCCCATGGGGACCTAAGGGGACCTATGGGGACCTATGACGGCTTGTGGGGACCTATGGGGACCTATGGGGCCCTCTGCGGACCTATGGGGACCTATGGGGACCTAAGGGGACTTGTGGGGAATCGTGGGGACCTAAGGGGACCTAAGGGGACCTAAGGGGACTTGTGGGGACCTATGGGGACCTATGGGGACCTAAGGGGGATCGTGGGGACCTATGGGGACCTATGGGGAATTTTGGCGACCTAAGGGGACCTAAGGGGTCTTGTGGGTGCCTATGGGGACCTATGGGGACTTGTGGGGACCTATGGGGACCTATGGTGACCTATGGGGACCTATGGGGACCTATGGGGACCTATGGGGACCTAAGGGGCATTGTGGGGACCTATGGGGACCTATGGGGACCTATGGGGACTTGTGGGGACCTAAGGGGACCTATGGGGAATTGTGGGACCTATGGGGACCTAAGGGGACTTGTGGGGACCTATAGGGACCTATGGTGACCTATCGGGAGTTGTGGGGACCTATGGGGACCTATGGGGACCTATGGGGCCCTATGGGGCCCCACAAGTCCCCTTAGGTCCCCATAGGTCCCCAGAATTCCCCATAGGTCCCCATAGGTCCCCAAATTTCCCCATAGGTCCCCAATGGGTCCCCATAGGTCCCCATAGGTCCCCATAGGTCCCCATAGGTCCCCGCAAGTCCCCTTAGGTCCCCATAGGTCCCCATACGTCCCCATAGGTCCTAAGGGGTCCTAAGGGGACCTATGGAGACTTGTGGGGACCTATGGGGACCTATGGTGACCTATGGGGACCTATGGGGAATCATGGGGACCTAAGGGGACCTAAGGGGACTTGTGGGGGCCTATGGGGACCTATGGGGAATTGTGGGACCTATGGGGACCTATGGGGACCTATAGGGACCCATGGGGACCTATGGGGAGTTGTGGGTACCTATGGGGACCTATGGGGACTTGTGGGGACCTATGGGGACCTATGGGGAAATTTAAGGACCTATGGGGACCTATGGGAACCTTTGGGACCTTTGGGGAACTATGGGGACCTATGGGGACTTGTCGGGACCTATGGGGACCTATGGGGTCCTCTGGGGACCTATGAGGACCTATGGGGACCTATGGGGAATTGTGGGGACCTATGGGGACCTAAGGGGACTTGTGGGGAGCTATGGGGACCTATTGGGACCTATGGGGACCTATGGGGACCTATGGGGAGTTGTCGGGACCTATGGGGACTTATGGAGACCAATGGGGACCTATGGGGACCTAAGCGGAATTGTGGGGACCTATGGGGACCTATGGGGCCCTCTGGGGACCTTTGGGGACTTGTGGGGACCTAAGGGGACATGTGGGGACCTATGGGGACCTATGGGGACCTATGTGGAATTGTGGGACCTATGGGGACCTAAGGGGACTTGTGGGGACCTATAGGGACCTATGGGGACCTATGGGGAGTTGTGGGGACCTGTGGCGACCTATGGGGACCTATGGGGACCTATAGGGAATTGTGGGGACCTATGGGGACCTATGGTGACCTATGGGGAATCATGGGGCCCTCCGGGGACCTACGGGGACTTGTGGGGGCCTATGGGGACCTATGGGGAATTGTGGGGAGCTATGGGGACCTATGGGGACCTATGGGGACCTATGGGGAGTTGTAGGGACCTGTGGGGACCTATGGGGACCTATGGGGAATCGTGGGGACCTATGGGGACTTGTGGGGGACTATGGGGATTTGTGGGGGCCTATGGGGACCTATGGGGCATTGTGGGGACGTATGGGGACCTAAGGGGACTTGTGGGGAGCTATGGGGACCTATGGGGACCTATGGGGAGTTGTAGGGACCTGTGGGGACTTATGGGGACTTGTGGGGACCTATGGCGACCTATGGCGACCTGTGGGGACCTATGGGGAATTGTGGGGACCTTCGGGGCCCTTTGGGGACCTATGGGGACCCATGGGAAATTGTGGGGACCTATGGGGCCCTCTGGGGACCTATGGGGACTTGTGGGGGCCTATGATCCCCAAGTCCCCATAGGTCCCCATAAGTCCCCATAGGTCCCCATGGGTCCCCACAAGTCCCCATAGGACCCCATAGGCCCCCACAAATCCCCTTAGGTCCCCACCAGTCCCCATAAGTCCCCATAGGTCCCCATAGGTCCCCACAAGCCCCCAGAGGTCCCCTTAGGTCCCCATAGGCCCCCACAAATCCCCTTAGGTCCCCTTAGGTCCCCACAAGTCCCCTTAGGTCCCCATAGGTCCCCATAGGTCCCCACAAGTCCCCACACGTCCCCATAGGTCCCCATAGGTCCCCATGGGTCCCCACAAGTCCCCATAGGACCCCATAGGCCCCCACAAATCCCCTTAGGTCCCCACCAGTCCCCATAAGTCCCCATAGGTCCCCATAGGTCCCCACAAGCCCCCAGAGGTCCCCTTAGGTCCCCATAGGCCCCCACAAATCCCCTTAGGTCCCCTTAGGTCCCCACAAGTCCCCTTAGGTCCCCATAGGTCCCCATAGGTCCCCACAAGTCCCCACACGTCCCCATAGGTCCCCATAGGTCCCCATAGGTCCCCTTAGGTCCCCATAGGTCCCCACAGGTCGCCATAGGTCCCCATAGGTCCCCATAGGTCCCCATAGGTCCCCACAAGTCCCCATAGGTCCCCATAGGTCCCCATAGGCCCCCACTAGTCCCCATAAGTCCCCATAGGTCCCCATAGGTCCCCACAAGCCCCCACAATGTTGAAATTGATTGCCACAAGTGGTTTGTACCCTCGGAGTTCAAGTAGTTTGCAAAATTGAAATCAATACAAGCAACCCCGGTGTTCTTGAGCACTTAGACTATTTCAATCCTCTTGCAAGAATGCAGTTTTTCGTCGAGTCCAAATGCAAAACTTGATCAACAAAAAGCAAGTACCCAGCGCAAACACTCCGGCACTCAATGAAGAATTCAAACGGCGTCCACACCACCAATGTAAGCTTTGCGGCCCTAGCAGGGCCCTCTTCAGCACATCATGTCTAAAACAACAGTGGATGCAACACAATTTATGTATCAACACCGAAAGAAACATGCGGTCAAACGATCCAGCAATTGTTATATAATTAAAGCGCCACTGCGGAGAAACATCTATTCACAAGTTGGTGCCTGCGGCTTGAGTGAGCGCGCGTGACCTAAACTTATTGAATATTTTTTTCAGATTCGGCGACGGCTTCAATGTAGCAAAAAATCTGGTCCCAGGCAAGTATGGAACACAGGAAGAAATGCGTGAAACAATTTTAGACCAAGACAGTGCAATGCAGCTGTGGTGCGGTGCACGCAGTACAAAAACTCTGGGGGAAAAAAGGCCCAACCCAACCCGACCCATGCCTTCATTTCCCTCATCACTGATTTGATGTCGTTTGATAGTCATCACAAAGGACTTGTGTCTCCACTTGACCGGGGGTGCAGGGAGCCACAGGCGTCTGGGGTAGCCCCAGAAAGCCAGCGCTGCTCTCAGTCTGCGCTAGGCAAGTAAATAGAATGATTCTTCACTGCAGATTCTCAAATACCTGACACATTCACCAGTTATCCACCCTGTTTTGGTAGCCACCGGTAGGTTAGCTGTGAGTCCCCTTGAAATACACTGCTGTGCGTAGGGGGCTCAGGCTAATGATGTACAGGTCCAGGAAGGGAATACCAGTTCTCTGCATGCAACATTCAAATGTCAAATTCAAATTTTCAGGATAAATCTGGCGCAGTGCAGTCACCAACCTCTGTTTATCAACTGGTTTGTGGACCAGGCATATATCATCAATAAAGAGGAAAATAGGCGTGGGAGGGAGGGAAGGGTGCAGGCGCAGGGGTGTAGTGAGCTCATACGCACGTAGTGCAAGGGTAGCCCAAGTGGGGGCTGCATTGGTACCCATCGCCCAGCCAAGGCGCTGTAGGTAGATGCCAAACCCTTCATTCAGAAAAACGGAATGTCTATAAATCACATTGAGGAGGAAGCGCCCTACAGTTAGTTCCCTGTCGTAATCAAAATCACAAAAAGGAAAACTGTCCCTAAAACCTAGATATGTGTGCACATCTAATCCACTGTTGAAAAGATCCATGAGTTCCCTTTCTTCTTGAGTCAGATGAACCATTGTAGTCGTCGGCAGGTTCTTTGACCAATTAGTCCAGAAATTACAAGCAAAAATCATGTTATCCCAGCATATATTCGTGTAGAGAGCAGAGAAATCGCAAGTGGTGCAGACATATGAGGGGGACAATGGACCGAGTTTACCCAAACGTTCAATTAGGTCAACTGTATCAGAGAGTGGCGTTGCCATCGGATCCTGTAGGCGGTCAAGCTTCCAGAAAATGTTGCCTATCACGGCCAGAAGGATGGAGGTACCTGTGGTGCCCCAGCGCGTGAGGCCAACTAGACGTCTCGAAGCAAAAACCCCTCGGTTGTTTAGGCACGTGGATTTGTGTGTTTTCACCAGTAATCTGAAACATGGGAGGCGAGGCTTCTTCTGGGCCGCATAGAACTCAGTTAGCGTTTTGGCAAGCTGTGGGGAAGGCGCATACCCAACCACCAACTCTTGTAGCGTCCGGTGCCACGACAAAGCATTGGTCTCCCATTTTTCATTCTCATCGGCATCGCCAATTTTTTGGTATACCTTCGATCCGTTCAACACACTGTCCATGTTGAGTTCAATCTCCCTTTTATAGCATTGCACCGACATCACAACGGCGGAGCCGTCTTTATCACCCTCCAACACGATATGGTCACTCAGGAAGTCAGAGAAAAGGTGGGAGGCAAGTTTGGTACCCTGGCGTGTTTGACCTTGTCCATGTTCTTCACTCAAATGCAAGAGGGCAATGTCTTTGTACTTCTGAATACCATTGTTGATGGTATGGTATTTTGTACCAAGTCTCTCCAAAACCTTGTGAGGCGGAAAGATACCCGATTTTGTTTTGAGTTTTTTGATTTGAGTGGAGGGTGGTGGAACTTCTCCGTCGAGCATTTTCAAGTAGAAGATGGTACTCCAATACAGGCGTCGCTTCAAATCAACAAACTCATCAACAATGGGTCCAACGTTCTTGCTTATGAATGAGGGGACATGTGGATACGGCACAAATTTGGTACCCAAACTTAGCACAAATTCAAGGTGGGGAGGGACGGGGTCCACTTTATCACCATCCAATACAATGAGCCTTGCGTTTGACGAGTACTCTTCCATGTGGGAGCGGTACATCACTGCTTGGCGTTTGTTGCGCCTCCATTCTTTTGATCGGTCCGCCGCCTTTGCTTCCCCATAGGTCCCCATGGGTCCCCACAAGTCCCCATAGGACCCCATAGGCCCCCACAAATCCCCTTCGGTCCCCACTAGTCCCCATAAGTCCCCATAGGTCCCCATAGGTCCCCACAAGCCCCCATAGATCCCCTTAGGTCCCCATAGGCCCCCACAAATCCCCTTAGGTCCCCTTAGGTCCCCACAAGTCCCCTTAGGTCCCCATAGGTCCCCATAGGTCCCCACAAGTCCCCACACGTCCCCATAGGTCCCCATAGGTCCCCATAGGTCCCCTTAGGTCCCCATAGGTCCCCATAGGTCCCCATAGGTCCCCATAGGTCCCCACAAGTCCCCATAGGTCCCCATAGGTCCCCATAGGTCCCCATAAGTCCCCATAAGTCCCCATAAGTCCCCATAGGTCCCCATAGGTCCCCACATGCCCCCATAGGTCCCCACTAGGTCCCCTTAGGTCCCCATAGGCCCCCACAAATCCCATTAGGTCCCCAGACGTCTCCACAAGTCACCATACGTCCCCATAGGTCCCCATAGGTCCCCACAAGCCCCAATAGGTCCCCATAGGTCCCCATACGTCCCCATAGGTCCCCATAGGTCCCCACAAGTCCCCTTAAGTCCCCATAGGTCCCCACAAGTCCCTATAGGTCCCTACAAGCCCCAATAGGTCCCCACAAGTCCCCTTAGGTCCCCATAGGTCCCCATAGGTCCCCATAGCTCCCCACAAGCCCCAATAGGTCCCCATACGTCCCCACAAGTCCGCATACGTCCCCATAGGTCCCCACAAGTCCCCATAGGTCCCTACAAGCCCCAATAGGTCCCCAAAAGTCCCCTTAGGTCCCCATAGGTCCCCATAGGTCCCCAGAGGTCCCCTTAGGTCCCCATACGTCCCCACAGGCCCCCATAGGTCCCCATAGGTGCCCACAGGCCCCCATAGGTCCCCATAGGTCCCCTTAGGTCCCCATAGGCCCCCACAAGTCCCCTTAGGTCCCCATACGTCCCCACAAAACCCCATAGGTCCCCATAGGTCCCCATAGGTCCCAACAAGCCCCAATAGGTCCCCATAGGGCCCCATAGGTCCCCATAGGTCCCCATAGGTCCCCATAGGTCCCCAGAAGTCCCCTTAGGTCCCCATAGGTCTCCACAAGTCCCCATAGATCCCCACAGGTCCCCTTAGGTCCCCACAGGCCGCCATAGGTCCCCATAGGTCCCCGGAGGCCCCAACAAGTCCCCTTAGGTCCCCTTAGGTCCCCACAAGTCCCCTTAGGTCCCCATCGCTCCCCACACGTCCCCATAGGTCCCCATAGGTCCCCATGGGTCCCAACAAGTCCCCATAGGATCCCATAGGTCCCCATAGGTCTCCACAAATCCCCATAGGTCCCCATAGGTCCCCATAGGTCCTCATAGGTCCCCATAGGTTCCCATAGGTCCCCACAAGTCCCCAGCGGTCCCCATAGGTCCCCATAGGTCCCCACAAGTCTCCATAGATCCCCACAGGTCCCCTTAGGTCCCCACAGGCCCCCATAGGTCCCCATAGATCCCCGGAGGCCCCCACAAGTCCCCTTAGGTCCCCTTAGGTCCCCACAAGTCCCCTTAGGTCCCCATCGCTCCCCACACGTCCCCATAGGTCCCCATAGGTCCCCATGGGTCCCCATAGGTCCCCATAGGTCCCCATAGGTCCCCACAAATCCCCATAGGTGCCCATAGGTCCCCATAGGTCCTCATAGGTCCCCATAGGTCCCCATAGGTCCCCACAAGTCCCCATAGGTCCCCATAGGTCCCCATAGGTCCCCATGGGTCCCCATGGGTCCCCACAAGTCCCCATAGGTCCCCATAGGTCCCCATAGGTTCCCATAGGTCCCCACAAGTCCCCATAGGTCCCCAAAGGTCCCCATAGGTCCCCACAAGTCCCCATAGGTCCCCATAGGTCCCCACAAGTCCCCATAGGTCCCCATAGGTCCCCATAAGTCCCCAGAAGTCCCCATAGGTCCCTATAGCTCCCCATAGGTCCCCACAAGACCCCATAGGACCCCATAGGTCCCCATAGGTCCCCATAGGTCCCCATAGGTCCCCACAAGTCCCCATAGGTCCCCAAAGGTCCCCATAGGTCCCCACATTTCCCCATAGGTCCCCATAGGTCCCCACAAGTCCCCATAGGTCCCCATAGGTCCCCATAGGTCCCCATAGGTCCCCATAGGTCCCCATAGGTCCCCATAGGTCCCCACTAGTCCCCATAAGTCCCCATAGGTCCCCATAGGTCCCCACAAGCCCCCACAAATCCCCTTAGGTCCACTTGGGTCCCCACAAGTCCCCTTAGGTCCCCATCGCTCCCAACACGTCCCCATAGGTCCCCATAGGTCCCCATAGGTCCCCACAAGTCCCCACACGTCCCCATAGGTCGCCATAGGTCCCCATAGGTCCCCTTAGGTCCCCACAAGTCCCCACCAGCCCCCATAGGTCCCCATAGGTCCCCACAGGCCCCCATAGGTCCCCATTAGGTCCCCTTAGGTCCCCATAGGCCCCCACAAATCCCCTTAGGTCCCCATACGTCCCCACAAGTCCTCATACGTCCCCATAGGTCCCCACAAGCCCCAATAGGTCCCCATAGGTCCCCATACGCCCCCACAAGTCCCCATATGTGTCCATAGGTCCCCATAGGTGCCCTTAGGTCCCCATAGGTCCCCACAAGTCCCCATAGGTCCCTACAAGCCCCAATAGGTCCCCACAAGTCCCCATACGTCCCCATAGGTCCCCATAGGTCCCCTTAGGTCCCCATACGTCCCCATAGGTCCCCACAGGCCCCCATAGGTCCCCATAGGTCCCCTTAGGTCCCCATAGGCCCCCACAAATCCCCTTAGGTCCCCATACCTCCCCACAAGTCCCCATACGTCCCCATAGGTCCCCACAAGCCCCAATAGGTCCCCATAGGTCCCCATACGCCCCCACAAGTCCCCATATGTGTCCATAGGTCCCCATAGGTCCCCTTAGGTCCCCATAGGTCCCCACAAGTCCCCATAGGTCCCTACAAGCCCCAATAGGTCCCCACAAGTCCCCATACGTCCCCATAGGTCCCCATAGGTCCCCTTAGGTCCCCATACGTCCCCATAGGTCCCCACAGGCCCCCATAGGTCCCCATAGGTCCCCTTAGGTCCCCATAGGCCCCCACAAGTCCCCTTAGGTCCCCATACGTCCCCACAAGTCCCCATACGTCCCCATAGGGCCCCACAAGCCCCAATAGGTCCCCATAGGTCCCCATACGCCCCCACAAGTCCCCATATGTGTCCATAGGTCCCAATAGGTCCCCATAGGTCCCCACAAGTCCCCATAGGTCCCTACAAGCCCCAATAGGTCCCCACAAGTCCCCATACGTCCCCATAGGTCCCCATAGGTCCCCATACGTCCCCATAGCTCCCCACAGGCCCCCATAGGTCCCCATAGGTCCCCTTAGGTCCCCATAGGCCCCCACAGATCCCCTTAGGTCCCCATAGGTCCCCATACGCCCCCACAAGTCCCCATATGTGTCCATAGGTGCCCATAGGTCCCCATAGGTCCCCACAAGTCCCCATAGGTCCCTACAAGCCCCAATAGGTCCCCACAAGTCCCCAGACGTCCCCATAGGTCCCCATAGGCCCCCTTAGGTCCCCATACGTCCCCAAAGGTCCCCACAGGCCCCCATAGGTCCCCATAGGTCCCCTTAGGTCCCCATAGGCCCCCACAAGTCCCCTTAGGTCCCCATACGTCCCCACAATTCCCCATTGGTCCCCATAGGGCCCCACAAGCCCCAAAAGGTCCCCATAGGGCCCCATAGGTCCCCATAGGTCCCCATAGGTCCCCTTAGGTCCCCATAGGTCCCCATAGGTCCCCACAGGCCCCCAAAGGTCCCCATAGGTCCTCTTAGGTCCCCATAGGCCCCACAAGTCCCCTTAGGTCCCCATACATCCCCACAAGTCCCCATAGGTCCCCATAGGTCCCCATAGGTCCCCACAAGCCCCAATAGGTCCCCATAGGGCCCCATGTGTCCCCATAGGTCCCCATAGGTCCCCAGAAGTCCCCTTAGGTCCCCATAGGTCTCCACAAGTCCCCATAGGTCCCCACAGCTCCCCTTAGGTCCCCACAGGCCCCCATAGGTCCCCATAGGTCCCCACAGGCCCCCATAGGTCCCCATAGGTCCCCAAAGGCCCCCATAGGTCCCCACAAGTCCCTGTATGTCCCCATATGTCCCCATAGGTCCCCATAGATCCCCACAGGCCCCCATAGGGCGCTTCAACGCGCGCACAGCACAATCAGCATTAACATAGCATAAGCACGTTGTGCCCTAGACCCCTTGGGAGCCCCCCCCCCCCAACCCAAATAGGGTGAAAAACACGTAAAGAGGGGTTAAAACATGCTTTACATAGGATATTCCATCATTTTGGATGGTAAGAAAAGGAAAAAATCAGTTTTGGAAATTTCCATTTTTGAGTTGCCGAGGCTGGAAAACTGCACAAGCAGGTTGTGCCCTGGCCCCCTTGGGACCCCCCCCCCCCCCCACAGCCAAATAGGGTGAAAAACACACAAAGAGGGACTAAAACATGCTTTACATAGGATATTTCATCATTGTGAGTGGTCACAATATCAAAAATTTTTTTTGCAAAATTTTCCATTTTTGACCTGCAGAGGGTGGAAAACTGCTTGAGCAATTTGTGCACACACCAAATGCCATTTAACCACCTACAAACAGCAATTTTGAAGCTTTTGGGGGGCCCATGGCTCAGCCTAG
Source organism: Eutreptiella sp. 'Long Island Sound 2002' (assembly GCA_964036045.1). NCBI lineage: Eukaryota > Euglenozoa > Euglenophyceae > Eutreptiales > Eutreptiaceae > Eutreptiella > Eutreptiella sp. 'Long Island Sound 2002'. Next base: position 48,756,908 of record OZ038384.1, read on the forward strand.
ATGGGCCCAGTGGCCACTATGTGGGTCCCCATGGGCACTAAAGTACCCGTATTGTCACCAAATGATCACCCAAACCCAACTTAGGGGCAACAAAAGGGTTTCGGAAAAGATCGAAATGTGAAAATTTTTTCAGGTGCCACTAAATAGCCTACACAACAACAATTTTGGGGCTTTCGGAGGGCCCATGGCACGGGCTACATAGGCCTAGCGGCCACTGCGTGGCCACATCGCCCACATGCATGCATTTTCAGTAAAATTGGTAATTGTTTCTTTGCGGTAATGTCGTGTAATTTTTTCATTTTTGCGGTAAACGGGTGTAGGAAAAATCACATCGTGTATTTTTTTTTGCGGTAATTCGTGTAATTTTTTTTTTGCGGTAAATGCATGCAACAAAAAAATCGTCACGTCGTGTAATTTCTTTTTGTGGTAATGCGTGGGACCGGCTTACACGACTTACCGCAAAAAAAAAATTACACGACTAGACGATTTTTTTGTTACACACATTTACCGCAAAAAAAAGTTACACAAATTACAACATACACTGTTGCAGCTTAAGGGGGCTGTGGCTGCCCGGATCGCCTCATGACTGCACCCCAGAGAAGGGGAATGAGGAGCTCGTGGCACGGGCCCTCTTGCCCTTCTTGAACATCCATTTGACACAGGGGGCGCTGCGCAGAGCATGTGGGACAGTTTGCTGCAGACGCTTCACCAATGCCCGCTGAACACTTCCCGCATTGTTGACCCTTGTTCATCCCCCGGCCCCCCCAAGACTCAGCGGCGGGCGCCCCAGATCCCAAGGGGTCGTCACCCTCTTGTTTGGTGCACTTGCCGTGCAAGCGTCCTCTATCTGCAGGCTGTTCAGGTCGGCTGGTGCCGGGATAGCTGTGTAGACCAGGTGATGCATGGCTTGCGGGACAGGCACTCCATCTCAGGCCCCCCACCCGCGCCCATCTCGCCCCCATGTCGCATCTAATGAGGGAGCCCTGTTGATAGCATGAGGCTCCCTCCTCACCCCTTCCCCTTCCCCTGCGAAAACGTGCTGCCCCCCCCCCCCCCCCCATCCCACTGCCTGTCCCACCCACTCCCGTCCGTCTGCATTCCCACACGACCGAAATTGGCGCAAAGGGCACATCCTCACGTCCTCGCGTTGCAGGCACACCAGATCGTGTTTCGCTTTCGTGCTCTCCTCCATTGCCTCGTCGCACTTCCGCTGCGCAAGCGCACGGCTCTGCTCTGCGTATCGGCTCTCGCGTTTCAATTTCCTGCAAAAATTGATGGGCCCCTGGGGCACTGCGAGACATGGTGTGCTGTTGTGCACGCCGCAGGGGGGGACTACATGCGCATGCCTTCCCAATGGTACCCAGAGACATCAGGTCGACAGGTGCCATACCTGTTCTCTTCATTGGACTGGACCAGGCATTCTTGCTGGTAGTTCAATTGGCGCTGCACCTCCGCCAGGCGCACACTCCACAGCTCCCAGTCGTGCAGGTACTTCTGCTCCCACTTCTTCTCGTCCTCGGTGTACTTGGCGTTCCATTTGCTGTCCAACTGAGAGCAAACAAGGGGCATGCAGCAACCGAACAGGAAGAGCGATCCTCCCCAGGGAGGTGGGGGGGGGGGGGCAATTCCCAACAAAGGATATGGCATGGGATTGCGTAGTGTGCAATGGGAACTGGAGACCAAGGCAGGGGGGAAGGGAAGGTGAAGCTAGGGAGGAACCAGGAAGTGCAGCAAACAAATGCCCAGCTCTTCCAGAAGCCAGGCACTCCAGGCTAACACAACACAGACTCCCCCCCGCGCTTCGCTCCCAACAACCTGTGCCATTGCTATCAAGAACAGCACTTTTAGACCCTAGTGGGCACCACTAGGAGGACCTAATTGGCGCTATATGACACCCCAAGGGTTTATACTACTCCCATTGTTGCCAAATGATACCAAATGATCATCCAACAACGGCCCAAGGGCCCCCAGGGATTGTCAGAGGTCACCCAACAGTCGCGATTTTCAAGGAATCCATGCCGGCCCGAAAACGGCTCAGTCCTCACCGTTGGGGCCCCATAGAGTGGCCAATCTCATACGTGGAGATAACCCCCCCCCGACTTATAACCCCCCCCGAACTTATAACCCCCCCCGATGGTAGTAGCATTGCGGATTGGTTGAGAGTGCGGGGGGGTGGGTTATAAGTGGGGGGGGGGGGGTTATAAGTCCCTAGGTGGCATGGATCCAGACACATGATGGTAGCCACATTGATTTGAGAGAGCTGCCCGGTTATCAATATGACGCCAATGATGCATTGATTTGGTTCCGGCCGAAGCGTGCTCTTGAGGGTGAGAATGCCAATGAGCAGCGCCCTGCCAAGAAACAGGCACAGGCCTCATTGATGCAGCTTTGGAAGAAGTAACAGATTCCCGATTATTGGCAATCCATCCGCTGGCATTTCTTGTTCTATGCTTGTGTGCTGAGAAGGGGTTATAAGTCCCTGGGTGGCACCGATCTCCCGGGGGGTGGGTTATAAGTGGGGGGGGTTTTATAAGGGGCATTTGGTGAAACCTAGTATGCACGTAGCAAAACCTAGTAAAATGTAGCAAAACCTAGTAAAATGTAGCAAAACCTAGTAAAAAAAATTTTTTTTTTAAAAATTTTTTAAAAAAAATTTTTTTTTTACTAGGTAAAAAAAGCAAAAATTTTAAAAAAAATTTTAAAAAAAAATTTTTTTACTAGGTAAAAAAAGCAAAAATTTTCCCTTACTAGGTTACTAGGTAGTGACAAATTTGGACTTGAATTTGAACAAAAAAAACCAAGTTTATGGGGGGGGGGGTCAACGGTAGGTGGTATTTATGTTTAAGGGCATGGTGCCCCCTGGTCTATTCCAGGCCACTTGTGTAAGTGGCGCCCCACCCGGGCCACACCGTGTATTGCAAGGTCAACAAAAATAAAATGAGGCTCAAGAAAAGAAGGAGCTTTTATATGATAAATATATATATACACATATGAGGTGCACACACGCGTGCTTTATATAAAGTCGCAAAACACGCGCTTGTAGATGAGGTCCGACTTCTTGTCTTTGTAGGTGGGTTGTGCAGAGGGAGGGTTGTGCTTGCACATGTTGCGAATCACGCCCGTGGTCTTTTCTTCCAACTCTTTGATTAGATTTTTGTCATACTCCAATCTCCCAGAGGCATCTTTGGGGTAATGCTCTGGAACAAAAAATTCTTCACCACGGATCATCACCTTTGGACGGACCTCATCTACAGAAGGCGACTTGTCAACCACAAGCCGGTCACCCAAGGCGAATGCCAACACAATGCATGCCAGTGTGGCAGTAAATTGCACATTCCATTTGCGCAATGCCACACATATCTCCGTGGAACAGAAACCGGAAGCATGCAGGGCACACTGATAAACTCCACATTCAGGGCACGTGATGTGGGCTGTGTCGTCGCAAAAAAAGCACGACGAACGGCTGGGTGAACAATAGGGCGTAGCATACATCCGTGCCAAGGCCCAACTGGGTGTGGTCTCAATAGGGGGGGCAGGCGGAGAACTGCGATAGTGCAAAGCTGCCTGTGCAATCTCACGCAACAACCACAATCTGTCTTGTGGAAGTTGGATGCTACCGTTGACAACACGCCTAGACAAAAGGCAATGTAGCATCATAAGGCAGGCAGGATGGCAGCTCACACCGTTGTCCTGGTGTACGAAGGTGGAGTAGAGGGGGGCTATAGCAAAAGCTACACTGCCGAACTGTTGCAAACACGAAGGGCAAAAGGAAAAAGGGGAGGCTAAGTAACCTAGTAAAAAAAAAAACTTTTGTTTTCACTAGGTTCTAAAACCTAGTGAAAACAAAAACTTTTTTTTTTACTAGGTTCCGAAACCCCCACCGCTGCAGAGCGGGGAGCAAAATCAGAAGTGGCCCACAAGTGGGCAAATTGGCTACCTCACCCCTGCCGTATCGGGGATCCCCTCCGCTGCAGAGCGGGGGGCAAAATCAGAAGTGGCCCACAAGTGGGCAAAGTGGCTACCTCACCCCTGCCGTATCGGGGATCCCCACCGCTGCAGAGCGGGGGACAGAATCAGAAGTGGCCCACAAGTGGGCAAATTGGCTACCTCACCCCTGCCGCATCGGGGATCCCCTCCGCTGCAGAGCGGGGGGCAGAATCAGAAGTGGCCCACAAGTGGGCAAATTGGCTACCTCACCCCTGCCGTATCGGGGATCCCCTCCGCTGCAGAGCGGGGGGCAAAATCAGAAGTGGCCCACAAGTGGGCAAAGTGGCTACCTCACCCCTGCCGTATCGGGGAGCCCCACCGCTGCAGAGCGGGGGGCAAAATCAGAAGTGGCCCACAAGTGGGCAAGGTGGCTACCCAGTAACCTAGTAATAAAAAAAAATTTTGTTTTTACTAGGTTCTGAAACCTAGTAAAAAAAAAAGTGTTTTTTTTTACTAGGTTTGAAAACCTAGTAAAAAAAAAAACTTTTTTTTTACTAGGTTCCCAATACCTAGTAAAAAAACGTGTTACCTAGTAAATTGTTACCTAGTAAAAAAAAAAACTTTTTAAAAAAAATTTTTTTTACTAGGTTTCACTACAGACCCGTTTATAAGTGGGGGGGGGGGTTTATAAGTGGGGGGGGGGGGTTACAACTCGGGGTTGGGGGTTAGGGGTCCATATAGTCGAAAAACGTTCTCTGGGACGTACGTCTGGATGGACGCATAGTGGCTACAATAGGCCAACCAAGTTTGGAACCACACAGCCCCACACACAGACACGCCCAAAAAAGGGTTACCTTGGTACGGGGGGCTGAGGGGCCAAAATCGGAAAATTCATTGGGGGATGATTTTGTCTCCCAAAATGATGGTTTACAGGGAGTTAGACATGCAAAATGCTCTGAAGATTTTGATGGAGAATGCAAATATTGATGAAAGACGTGAACACCTTTCTTGACTTTGTCTTTTGGCTTTCGGCTCATTATGCCCCTCAGCGCATCTACATGCCAAAAGCAAAAAGGTCGGCACCCAGTGCGACATGCAATATAGGCCTATGCCTGTGGGCTGACCCTTCATGATGCTCAGACAGTATCCCATAAAAGAGCCCAAGGTGGGGGTTTATGGTGGTATGCCTGGAACTGCCCAGGGGGTATCTCAGACGAAAGTCACCTCAAAGAGGGTTGTTAGATCAAGCACAGGTGTGGGCGCAAGGTGGCCCCCCTTTTGGGGTTATTGGCGCAGCATACCCCCAAAGTATGAATGCACAGAGCAGGACAAATCTATTGCAGCGAGTCTGATGAATTAGCTGCACCGAGCACAACGGATTCACTGCAGTAAATATGACAATTTCACTGCACAAAGCAGGACAATTTCAACTAACCAGACAGTGAATGAGGTAGACTGACGCATATGCAAGCAAGCAACAAAGCAAGCGGGCAGACAGACGATCTTTCTTCACCGAAAATGTCCCACAAAATTGCTGCTGGCTCAAACACCGCATTTCGTGCATCTCTTGTCTAGGGAAATTCCCCGTACTTTCATGATGCATTCCATCAACCATCACAATGGTTCCGGTGATTCGACACCATAGGTTGCTGGTACATAATAGAGGCCAACTGTGGATCGGTGGGTCATTCCCCAGGGAGTGTGCCAGGGCGGTGGGAGTGCACTGACAGTGGGGTGCCACAAACCTAAGAGTCACAGTCCTTTTGGGGTTCCACTGAAATGTCACATGTCTCCACTCCAAAACGTGGTCGAATCTTGCGTGGACCACAAGATGCCCAGACTTGCTCATCTCAGCTCCCAGCCCAAGTGTGTGTGTGGAGCGGGGGGGCGGGGGGTGTTGGCACAAGGCCTCGGTATTAGGTTGTTTGCCTTTTGCGGGGGGAGGGGGTGGCAGAGCTTTTTCTTCCTGCATGTGCAATAGCCCAGACTTCCTCCGGGAGGAGAGTCGCCCTCCTGCGCCAGCAACTGTAATGGCATGACATCACTCTGGTCAATATCATTTAAACAGCTCCCACCGGCTGTGAAATAGTATCGATGTCTGGGTGCACTGCAGAAGTCCCCTCCCTCGGCATGCCCCCCCCCCCTTCCTCCCAGGGTTGTTCTGCGACTGAATCTATCAGCCAACCCCACAATGGGATGAGATGCGATGGGATGCCACAGGTAGACCAACCCTTGTCTTGACACATCCTGAAGCACACTCAGTTAAGCTTCTCTCACAGCTGTCCCTGCGGTTCTAACCACCTCAGTGTCCACATGGTGGTGTAATTACCAGTTAGAGGTGAGCCACGGGGATGTAATGTGGCATCTGGGCTGGGGCTGGGGTTGGGACCAGGGAAGGGGCCAGGGGAGGGGCTTGGGGTAGGAGGAGGGCACCTGCTGATACTTTATGGCCCACTTTTGGATCTCCACTTCATTTGACCTCAACAAATCTTTGATGCGCGAAACATCGACTGCTTTAGTGGTCAAATCAGCCTCGGTGGCCTTCAGGGTCCCCAACATCGAATTCAATTTCTCCTGCAGATGAAATGGCAGCCCCCAAATTTAAACGCAAGCCACACCAGATGTAATGCATTGTATGTCACATGTGGTGCACTGTATGTTGCACAATGCGTAGCGCATTTCACAGGCAGCATACTATGAGCCACGTGCGGCGCACTGTGTGCGACAGCCGGTGCACCAATGTCACATACGCAGCACTGTACGTCACATGGGTCTACGCGTACCACACACACACACACACACACAAATTCCAGCCGACCATCCTCTGATGCACCTCTTCTCATGCCCTTTGCCACGCACTCACGAATACCTGCATCCGCGTCCCAGCGGATTCCTTCTTCAGGCCATCCTCCCGAAGAGATCTCAGCTGCTCCAGCAGTTCGGCAATTATGGACTTGGACACAATCTCTTGCTTTGAGGTCAATTGCGCTTGTGCATCCAATTGGGATTGCAAGTCACTGCAGGATTGCTTCCAGTGCTGCAGTCAAGAGGGAGGGATGCCGCCCGAAAAAAGGCTGGGACAGAACTTCTATGCCACTCCTTCCTCTCGTCCCACTCTGGCTCCCATGCCGTCTCACCCTCCGTCCATCCGTCCCTCCCTCCCTCCTTCTTCTGTGTCCATATCAATATCCACATCCATATCCATGCATCCATATCCATATCCACACTTCCATATCCACATCCATATCCCCATCTATATCCGTCACCAACTATCACATCCACGGGTTCACTGCCAGGCGGTATTCTAGTATGAAATCCTCCTCCAGAGACTCTGAGCAGACAGCCCAGCCGACCATGACGGGCTGACAACCTAAACCCAAACCCAAATCTGAACCTGAACCTGACCCCCCACCCCCCCATTTGCAACCTTCAGCATGGGAGTCTGGAGGCAAGCTAAAGGTACCCCACGTCCAGACGCACTGAGCCTCGGAGATGAGACACGTGTGTGTCGCTGTGAAGCAGGCCCCCAGAACGACATCCATGCCCAGGATTACGATCAATACCCGCCCCGCCACCACACAACAGCCACACGAAAGCACCAAAACGGCACCCTGTCTCACTGCAGCCCACACACCCGACACAAACGCAGTGTGTTGAGGTTGGCGCCGGGCTCGTGTGGGTGTGCAGTGGCAGGGGGGGCCTATGGAGCTGGTTCTTGTGCCTCGTGTGGGTGCGGCCCGTGGATGTGGGAGCTTATTGGGGTTGGGGGGTCCCATGGGGCCACCTGGTGTGCGCCATGGGGGTTATGGCGTAGCAGGTCCAGGTATGTGGGTGGCGGGCTGCGGTGGGCGGCGGTGTCGGGGTGGTGTGGGCTTGGGGCTGTGGGGTAGCCCGCTGCCACGATGCTGGGGATCCGGTGCTGGGCCCTCACGTTGTCGGTTGAGGGCTTCCTGCCGCATGTGGCGTCACACCCACACCACCCAGTAGCACCAGAGACCCAGGCTGGCACGTGAGTAACCCAACCACACCGCAACAGACGGGAGGAAGCACAACCCGCACACACATGAGGGAACGCCACATGGTACGCTGCACTAAGCAACTGCCTGCACGGTGCCCCCCTGCACCCACACACCACAGTCTGCACCTACCTTTCCTGTGCCTGCCCTGCTTACCAAGTGCTCAAATTCCACACACAGACAGCCCCTGCACTCGCAGAGCATGCGGCCAAACAGTCGTCCGGACATGGTCTGCAACGGAGTGATCCCAGCCACCCACTGCCACCAACGAGTGCTTGATGATTGCTCTGCCTCGCCCCATGCCTCCACCTCCGCTCATACACAATGCCAGTCTTCTCGTCTCTATCACCAGCGCCAACCACCAGTGCCAACAGCCGCACCCAGCATGGCCGTTCCTCCACCTCAAATGGAACCCGCAGCACGTCCGCCACAAACCCTATAAACTCCACGTCAAAATGATCCGACTCGAAGGGTGCTCGCTACTGCTCAGCCCTTAAGTCTGACAGCACATCATCATGGCTAGCTACCATGCGGAACTGGAGAAGCAAGGCTCGGAGCACCACGGCTTCATACCAACAAACCGGGAATCCGGAAATATGCAGGTGCATTGTGTTCTTTCGAGTTGCTCCCATGAGCGGGGTGCCCCCCTCGTGGTACTGCCCCGTTCAGCAGCGGCTGCATGTTTGTTTAATACAGGCAGAAATGCACATCATGTGGACCAGACAACAGCCACTGCACATGAGAAAGGGTACGAACTTGGATCTCTTTGGCCATTGTCACAATCTGCTTCTCAAAGCGAGTGGGCGATGGAGTGGACAGTATCACTGATGCATCGCGCTCCGGCCTGTCCAAAGAAGGAGGCACTGGGACTGGGATCGCAGGCACAGCGACAAAATGATTCATGGTTGGTGAAAGCTGCTGCTGGGGACTCTGAACAATGATTGGGGGCTGCTGCGGTCCTGTGAGAATGATCCACGTCGCCCCAAGGAGTAGCCCGCACAGTAGTGCGAGCTCGGTCCCCATGCTGGCAACCAGAGCCCATAAGCGCCACCTCTGGCACTCCAAAGGTGGGCAGGCATCCCGCCCGCTTCACGATGGCCTAGCCCCCAGCTACGTGGCCACAGAGCACCAGCCTAGGCATCCAGTCCCACCGTAGCGGGAGTTCTAGCAGCTTGGGGTGGTCATTTGCCTTGACCCGGTGACCGGACCATGAGTGGGTCCATGTTGTGGGCACTCATCCCCAGGAGTGCGACCTGGCAGCGTTGGCAGCCTGGAGCGTGTGCACCAAACAGACCTCCGTCCGGTCCGCAATTGCCTGGGCACCATCGGACACCGGGTGGTGTGCCGCCTGCCTACAGGCTCCTTGCCACTGTGACTCATGGGCCATGGCGTCTGTGCCTTCTGCATACCCCCCCCCCCGTGTCCAACAAACAATTGCATCCTTAAAAAATACGGTCCAAACAGGAGTCTTCGTTGGACACACTGTTTTGTGCGCGCAACAATGCTGTGAAACGTTGCAACACATTCCGAGGCACAAGATAACCAGCCCATTCAAAGCACAATGCAATGTACGCTGCCAATTGGCACTTTTCAGAGTAGAAGCCCTTGTTGTGGTCCTGCTTCATGCAGAAAAGTTGAACATGCTCCTCTGGCTTGGGGCCCTTCCTGGCATGGGCAGAAGTGGCAGCCCGGTCCGGCTCAGGCACCTTCGGGACGGACAGATTTGATGGAATAACACTGTCCTCTATCAAATCACGGTTTAGGTAAAGGGTGTTCTCAAAACCATGGCACAAACCCCACACCCCACACCCTGCCTTGGCCCAAATCACGTCACAATGCCCATCAGTGTCACTATCAGAGCTGTCGACACCACTTTTTTGTTCCGCCCCATGATATTTTTTTCTGCCCACATTGTGTGCTCCCCGTCCAATTCCCCTTTGAAAGTGCCATTAAATCCAAGCTTGTCACATGTCCCATAGTTGAGGGATACCATTCTGTCGCATCCTGCTGTGCAAATTTGCCCACCATTACTGCAAGATGCATCACAACCACCCCTCATTTCCCCAATCCTTTAGCCTAAAACCTCAGTTGAGAAGCACGGTACCTGATTAAGTACGTGTGTACGTGTGTGTATGTGGTGAGGAGCAAGCCATTGGAGGACAACTTGCATTGCAAATGGCACGCCGCTGCCATTGACCAGAGCGTAGCTAGCCGGTGCCTTTGCCATCCATAGCCCAACCACCAGGCAGATCCTGCATTGTCCAACGCATCTAAAGGCTACAATCCGCGGCAGTCCCGTAGCAATAGGGATTGGGAGGCCCCGAGGATCATTCCGCTACACCTGCACGACTAGGAGTGCTCGTACTACTTCACAAGCTCATCGTGGTGGCTCTCAGAACATAGCGAGGCACAGTGTTGCAAACTGCCACCATGCAGCCTAGGCGCAGTCAAGATAGCGATGGCAATGGCAATTATGGTGAGGACGACGCCGAGGAGGCAACACGCCATCGCGCTACGGCCACCACTTTTGCCGCAAGTTGGCCCCGCTAGGTGCGGGGTGCAACGATCTACACCCGCTACAAACTCTCAACTTTGCGGATGAGGGCGCTTTGCCGCGTAAGTTTGGCGATGGTCTGCTTCCCCTCTTAGGGGGAAACCGTTGGCTGTGCCGCCTGCCCATGCCTCGGGATGCCAACCAGCCGCATTGTTGCCGTTACGACTAGCCGCCCGCTCCAAACTTTGGCTGAAGCTTGCTTGGGCGTGAGTGCTCTAATCACTGCAGCGAGGCTCCCCACAAAATGTTGTAGTGTGTCTACCAAGGCAGCGAGCTTGTCCTCAAAGCACATGGTGAGGATGGCAGGTTTGTTTGCGTGTGCAAGGGGTGTAGAGGGCGCACCACCGTGAGCGGGCAACACACTGCCTTATGGGAGCGGAAGGGGGGGTAATGGGTAACCCACCAAGCCTTGACATATCACCAAGTTTCCGCTGAATGGGTAACAACTGCATGAAAAGAACATGACAAAGAAGACATCTACGATCAACGAGGGGAGGTGTTCTTTAAAATCCTAGACGCCCTTGCAAAGGGATGGTCAACAGGTTCGTGGCTTAGGGCTAGGTTCTACCGGCAGAAGAAGCTAGCTTGTGTTGGAGGAAGAGGCCCAACGTGGAGGTCCCTAGTCTCTCTGTCGCGCCACGATACAAGTGGTGGGCAAGGGTGAGATGCAGCCCGTGCCTCTGTCTTAGGCGGCCCTTTACGCACGTACCAAAATTGCCACAGTTCCCAAATGGGTACCACCCCAAAACGGGGGCTGAAAAACCACTTTGAAAAATTGCACAATTGCGCTCTGCAGGGAACACCCCTAAAATCCCGTGAATTATCCAAAATGACTGTGTGTAGGGGGTACCACATGTGCCAGTCAAAATTCATGTATCCCTTTCAAATTTGGGCACTGCGGTGTCCATCCAAAGAAAAATCCAATTCTTCCATCTCATCCGCTGGTGCATTTCAAACCACACTGCAAAATGCAACCTAAAAAATGAAGCAAGGATGATGACAGGCAAGCACATGCAAAACTCTGGTTTGTTTTTTGTTACAGCTGATGCTGACCCAGTCACTGTGATGGTATGCGAAGCGTGATAAACAATGCACCACCAGTGCAGCCAACAAGCAATGGAGGCGCCGCCAGTGCAGCCAATGCAATAATAAATGAGGGCAACAATGCCTGCAAAAGAAATGGCGCAGCACGGGTAAAAAAATGGCGAGTGGATGAATTTGGGCACTGCAGCGCCCAAAATTACCAAAACATGAAAAAGGGCACCAGTCTCACACCTGTGTGACACAAGACACATGGCAGTGTGCAGTCCGCGCCCAAAACAAAGGTTACACCAAGCTTGCGACCCTATTGTCAAATGGGTCGTAACGTGTTGTTGTTGTTCTCATAGGCGCATGTACAATGTATTGAAACGGAACTCTCACATTCATGTACCCAGTATGGGCTAAAATTTGACTTTCACTACTTTTGAGCACTGCAGTGCCCAAATTTTTAAAAACTTGGCAAATTTACCCCCTTCAATTCATTGTGGTGCATAGGTTCCTCGAAGGGCAACAAAGGCCAACGCTTGTGCTTGCGTTGCGTTGGATGGCATTCATGGTACCAAATATATTTTGGCTACGGAGAGACAGACAAACGGACAGGCAAGCAGACAAACAGACAGATAGACAGAGAGAGGCATACAGACAGTCCGACAGACACCCTGAGAGACGGACGGATAGGTAGACACATGGACACATAGACAGACGGATAGACCGATAGGCAAACAAACAAACAGACAAACAGATAGACACACACAGACAACGGACAAACAAATGGACGGACGGAGGGATAGACAGAGAGACACACAGATAGACACACAGAAGACAAATAGACATACGAAACAAGACAGACGAACGGATGGACAGACGGACGGACGGAGAGATAGACACATTGTCTGTCCTCCTGCTACCACAATGCTGCTCCATCATGCATGTACGGAACCTTGCAAAAAACATTGACAGCGTTCCGCCCAGATGATCATGCAAATGGGCTTTGGGTTCATTTGGGCACTGCAGTTCCCAAAATTTAGGAAATCAATATTTTGAGGTCTCTAATGTCTTGTCCAGTGCATGCCTCATAGTCCGACCCCCTATAGCAAGGATTACCGGATCTCGCCATAATTCATGCTAGGTATGTGGAATGTAATCGTCCACATGATCAAATACCCCCCTCTATTCTTCTTCGCCATTCGACGGTAATGAAGTACACCCCGTATAAGTGTTGTGCTAGATCTTCAACACTTTGGCACCAATATTCTAGTAGGGGCATTGTCGGTCAATGCAATTTGGTCGTCTGTGTGTAGTATAATGGTTGACATGATGAATGCCACCCCTCTCTAGAGCACCGCCGTGCGCGGTGATGAAGCAGACCTCTGTACAATTGTTGTGCCACTGGTCCAACACTTTCACACACGTTTTTTACCAGGGGCATTGAAGGTAGAGACAAACTTGGTTGTCTGTGCGGAGTCTTGCACCATCTACAGCCATTTTAAAAATAACAACCACAAATTGTGATGAAACACTTGAAAACACCATTGGCTCCGCGTTGGAAGACACCGTATAGACAACCGAATCCGCATCCACCTTCAATGCCCCTAGTAAAAAATGCGTGTGAAAGTGTTGGACCAATGGCATAACACTTGTGCACGAGTGTACCTCAGCACCGCGCAACGGTGGTGCACTGGAGAGTGGGGGTGTTCATCATATCAACCATTACACTACACACGGACAACCAAACTGCATCAACCAACAATGCCCCTACTAGAATAAGTGTGCCAAAGTGTTGAAGATCAAGGCAACACCTATACGGGGTGTACTTCATCAACGTGGAATGGCGCAGTAGTTTAGAGGGGGGGATTTGATCACGTGGAGGATTACATTGCACATATCTTGCACAACTGATGGCAAGACCCGGTAATGGTTGCTACAGGGGGTGAGACTTTGAGGCAGGCACCCGACATAGTACATTAGAGACCTCAAAATGTTGGTTTGTAATATTTTGGGAACTGCAGCTCCCAAATGAACTCAAAACCCATTTGCATGATAATCTGGGCGGAAGGGGGTCAATATTCTTTGCGCAACGTTGTGCAGATGCATGAGGGAGCAACCGTGTGGTAGTAGGAGGACAGCCATTGTACCTGTCTCTCCGTCGGTCCATGTGTCCGTCCGTCCGTCTGTCTTGTATTGTCTGACAGTTTGTCTTCTGTGTTTCTCTCTTTGTGTCTCTCTGTCCCACAGTCCGTCCGTCCAGTCGTCCGTCCGTCTGTCTGCTGCCTGCCTGTATGTCTGTCTATTTGTCTGTCTGTTTGTCTGCCTGTCGGTTTGTCCGTCCGTGTGTGTGTCTATCTGTTCGTCCGTTTGTCGGGGTGTCTATCGGACTGTCTCTTTGCTTGTCTTTGTCATCCGTCTGTTTGTTTGTCTGCCTGTCCGTTTGTTGGCATGTCCATTGCCAAAATATATTTGGTAACATGTATGCCCCGCAATTGAACGCAAGCAGAAGTGTTGGCCTTCGTTGCCCTTGGTGGTACCTATGCACCACAATGAGCTGAAGTGGGTGAAACCCTCTGCATAGCGCACACACCTGAAAAACAAAAAGCAAGTGGTGAGGCAGATGCACACAATGATGTCAAACCCAATGCTCAATGTGCTTGCGTGCCCTGAGTGCATGTCTCGTGCGCTTGGTGGAACCTATGCACCACAATGAGCTGAAGTGGGTGAAATTGCCAAGTTTTGAAAGTTTTGGGCGCTGCAGTGCCCAAAAGTAACCAAAGTCAGATTTAAGCCCATACTTGGTACATGAATGTGACAGTTCCATTTCAATACATCGTAAATGCGCTTATGAGAACAACAACAACACGTTACGACCCGTTTGACAAGAGGGGGGCAAGCGTGGAGTAACTTTGTGCAATGTGGATTCACCTATAGAGACAACTAGACACACACTTTCAATGACCCCCCTAAAAAGTACAATCAGAAATTTTGGGCACTGCGGTGCCCAAATGTTTCAAATGCTAAGATTCCAAGCCCTGAAGCGGGGGTGTATATGTGCAGCTCTAAGAGCAACAAAAGGCTAGGTTATTGGTCCCCACGACGAAAACACAGGTGTAGTTGGCCGAAAAATGGGTGTGCTTTTTTTGGGTGTAAAAACTGGGCGTTGACATCGCCAAAAATCGTGCCTTTTAGCGACGAAGTCTACGTGCGTAAACGGCCACCTAGCAACAAAAGGCTAGGTTGTTGGTCCCCACGACGAAAACACAGGTGTAGTTGGCCGAAAAATTGGTATGCTTTTTTTGGGTGTAAAAACTGGGCGTTGACATCGCCAAAAATCGTGCCTTTAAGCGACGAAGTCTACGTGCGTAAACGGCCGCCTAAGTCTCTGGGGCCACTTACCCAACCTTGACCCAACCCCCCGCACTCAAAGGACACAACCACCCTTGCCCCGAATAGTGTGCTTTGCAAGTCCGCACGCCCCCTAGGTGCCTACGAGCCGTGCCTCCTAAGCCCCTCCGGCCGTGCGCAACACGCCCACTGGTGATGGGTGCTCCTCATGGTGCCGGGAGCAACAGTCGCTCACGCCTCAATGCCCCTTGAACCATCTTGGGTGTTGCCAATGGTGGGGGGTTCAGCCCCTGCCCCGTGCCCGAAACGCCCGAGTTTGCATCCCCGAGCAAGGGGAGCAAAGGGGAAGAAAGCTTCATCCCTCTCGCATCCAAGAGGATGGTGCCTCTGCACACTGCTATGCTTGAGGTCCTTGTGAAGGGGTGGCGGAGCAAGCACGATCTCGCGGAGAAAACGTCACAGAGGGGCGGGGGGCAGAGAAGACTCGGTGTGCGCTCCGCTGCCCCATATCCAATGCCTGACCACCGCTCTTAGACACCAAGGCCGCCAACGCGATATCATATACCTAACTACCCAGCCCCTAACAGATAGCCCACGGTAGAGAGAGGGGGATCCTCACCCTCCCATCCCTGTGCAACACCCCAAAGTGCATTAGGCTTTGTCCTTTGATCACCCCTCCCCAGTTGTGGTCACCCCTCCCCGGCTGTGGTTTGCAAAGGGGAAGGGTCTAGCCCCATGTGTGACATTCCAACCCTGGACAATCACCCGTTCTCCCCTTCGCTTGCTACATCAGGTTAGTGCGTTCTGACGGCCGGTGCGACATGTGTACCTTGTGGTGTCGTTTCCGCGTTAGCGGAGCGGTCTAGCCCCCCTAGTGGCCTCTGTTGGTGTACCAAGAATTTTAAACTTTGAGTTTGAAGCTTACCACAGGTCCCAATGTCCAAACTATTGCCCCTGTTGGCCTCGGCCGGTGCACCAAGAATTGTAATTTGTTAGCCCGATGCTTGCCATACGTCCGAGTGTCCAATTTTTTGCCCCTGTTGGCCTCTGATGATGCACTAGGAATTTCAAATTTCTAGTGTGATGCTTGCCATAGGTGCCAGTGTCCAAATTTCTGCCCTCGTTGGCCTATGCCAGTGCACCAGAAAACAAATCGCAC
Organism: Eutreptiella sp. 'Long Island Sound 2002'; assembly: GCA_964036045.1. Lineage (NCBI taxonomy): Eukaryota > Euglenozoa > Euglenophyceae > Eutreptiales > Eutreptiaceae > Eutreptiella > Eutreptiella sp. 'Long Island Sound 2002'. The sequence goes on from OZ038384.1 coordinate 48,772,941, forward strand.
AATAAAAGGTTCCGAAATGCTCTCTAAATAATGCACAGAACAACAAAAAAATAGGTAAACAACGGCGGTTGATGAGATACCAGCGATGTTGGCAACTAATCTGTATGGGGTGGAGGAGTACGATCTGCAATGCTCTTGGCCTGTGATGCCTAAAGTTGACGTACACCCAAAGTGACAAAAATCCAAGAAATTGCCTTGTCTAAACAATGCACGAAAAAAAATAGACAAACAACGGTAGTTGATGAGAAACCAATGCCGTTGGCAACCGATGTGTATGGGGCGGAGGAGTACCATCCGTGACGTCGTTGCCCTATGATGTCTGAAGTTGAGGAACACCCAAAGTGCCAAGAATCCGAGAAATTGCACAACCAGACAGCCCAAAACCTTCCCCAAGCAACGCAGGAATATGAAAAAAACAAACACAAATAAACATCAATAAACACCGATAAACAATGGTGGTTGCCCGTAATCCGGTGTTTTTGAAAAATAAACAAATGAACGCGTTTATTTTTGATTTGACTAGTGGCACGACCAGCATTCAATTCAACTCTGATTTGGCTTGTGTGCGGTCAAACGGGCACAATGTGTTGCGGGCTCGGTGTGCATAATAGAGGGCTGGTCCGTCTTCCAAGCTCTGGTGGCCTCCTCGTGCACTGCCGCCTCGCCAATTAACTGTCTGAGCCCTACGGCCACAGCAAGTGTGGCCGCACATAGAGTAGACTCTTGCATCCCCCGTCCGCGATGTCAAGACCCCTACCAGTTCTAGCAAGTTGGCCGCCATGCCACGTGGTCTGGGCTCTGCACTTGCTGCTCCAGGCCGTGGCGATAGTACGGTGCCCCATGGCTGCAGTCATGTGCTCATGGCCTGTGCCGTAGACCGTGCTTGGTGTGCCTGCATCCAGTGCCCCTACTATGAACGAGGGGAGGGGGCACCCCCCTTTGCTTTATGAGTGCAGGGCAGAAGTTGATGTGTTTCGCAAATTTTTAGCTGGGGGCACCCTGGCAGATAATCCACTGGCAAACTTCTAGCTGAGGGGGCCATGGCAGATAATGCACTGCGTGCTGCCCCAATCCACAATACACATGTGTTCTTTTGTTGTTTTGCGGAGGCGCTTACAAGTGGCAACACCTCCTGATGGTGCTTGTGGCATCAGTGAGCACCACTTCAGGCTTCGCCTGTGCAATGCTCCGTCTCGTGCCTGAATATGGCTGTGGCGGCACCTGCCCATCCCCCCTAACAAGGAAGAAATCTACCCTGAACGAGTTGCCAGCAGCCGCTCCTTTTGCAGAAATTTGAGCAAAGCCTGACGCCAGTATGGGGTGACGTTGCCGTGCAGGGCAATGCTTCGAACTCTGCCCCCGTCTTGCTGTGCCTGTACGCGCAAATGCGCTGCTTGCATGGCCTGTGGATGTTTACCTTCGATACCCAGGTCTCCTGACAGTACCTTGTGAGCTTTGCACCGTGATCAATTATGGTCTCACGTCTAGTCAAATACAGACGCCAGCTGAGCACGTGAGCGTATGTGTGCGTTGCCAAAATTAAGTCCGGCTACGTAGCCAGCCCAGGGCCATTTTCAACCCCCCACACGGACTTACCCAAAACTTCATGCACTGCTGCATGCATGTGAACCTGGGGCCCATCAATGTAGTGCAAGGATTTCTGACGCCCCGAAAATTCCCCGGCATGCGAAAACACAGACTCTCCCATTCGGTTTCCATACCCACTGAGGCAAGCATGCGTGTGGGCAATGCAGGATGCATGGCGTACTGTCCTCAATGTGGGTGCAAAAGGGAAACATACTGACCCTTGTACCTTATTGTCACCTGAGCTGTTTTGGACATGGAGAGGGTCCACCCCTGCCACCCACACTGCCCGCCATGGGAGGCCTAACAAGGCGCAGCATGACAGTAGGCGCACCTTCCATCTGCATCCGTCGAGGCAATTCGAAGAGAACTCTTTCTGGGACTCTCAGCTGCAGTGCTGTGGTGGCGTCCGACTGGGGGCTTGGAACTTTTGGGCGAGATCGGGGGTAATGGAGAAAACCCAGAAAACTGCTTCGATGCATCTGCAAACGTCAAAAACAGAGACAAGAGGAGAGCGAAAGGCCGCGACACCGCTGAGACACCGACCATCCTTCATCTGGTCCCCAGACAAAGGGCACGCCTCTGGTTGAGGGTGCTAAGCACTTGATGAGTCTGGCCGTCAGCTACCAGTGGGGCAGACTGAAAAATCCAGTTGCAGCCATCTACGCAGGCAAGGCTGGCAGGCACCCGGTCAAAAGTGCTCCGCACACCAGCACCCAAACAAACCCACAAAACTGCAAACATGCAGCATCAGACAAAAAAGGACTACATCATCAATTTTGCCATTTTTTAGGCGTTTAGGTGTCGGGATGTTTGTCGGGGTCTGTGCTATGCTCATCCCCGTCTTGTTTCGCTGTTCATCCCGTTAACTTCCTCAACAGTTGTCGGCGAGTGAACCGAATGCCAGACGAGCCAAAAGGTGGCCATTCTGGTTAGGGCAAGGCCAGAGGGCACACACTACGAGTTTTAGCAATGAAATTGTGTGTTGAGGGGGTTGTACAGCCCATGTACAGTGTGAAGTCTTTGGTATGACCTGCTTGTTGGTCAAGGTCAGTTCTGGGGTGGGAAGGGGAAGAGGAGCTGCTGTTTTGTTGGCCGGACCCAACGGCAGGACCCAACGACCCCGCGGCAAAAGTGTCCGCTTCCTATGTCTCCACCTCACGGGATATGGGTGGGTCGACCTAGGAGGCATCCCTTCTATTGCCCCCGGGCAAAGGTAGCGAGTGGGTCCTCCTGGCATGTTGGACAGCGGGCATGACACTGTGGATTATGACCCCTAGGCTAGCCCAGGTTGGGGATGGAACGCACCATGAGCGGCTTTCGACATCCCCGCTCGTCGGCCGGGGTACCAAGATCTAAAATGTAATGCTTCTTGGACAGTGTGGTTGAACATCGTCATGTTTCACGGACAGTTTGTGCGGTCAATGCAATGGCTCATGGATAGTGTGACCAGTCAATGTAATGGTGTATACACAGTGAGTGCGGTCAATGTCATGTCCGGTGGGCAGTGTGAACAGTCAGTATGTGCTTCACATGAAAGCGAGCGGCTAATGTAATGCTTCATGGACAGTGTGGACCAATATGGTGGTGCATCATAGATAGGGGAGGAGGCAATGCAATACTTCATGGACAGTGTGAGGGGACATTGTAATTCTTCATAGACAGTGGGAGCTAGCAACGTAGTGCTTCATGGACACTATGGGCGGGCAATGCAATGCTTCATAGACAGTGTGAGCAGCCAATGCACAACACCACGTGGACAGTGTAATCAGTCAACGCAATGCATCATTGACAGTGCAAGCGGCCAATGCAAGGCTTCATGAACAATGCGGGTGGTCAATGTAATGCTACATAGTGTGCGTGGACACTGCAAAGCGTAATGGTTAGTATGAGCGATCGGTGTAACACTTCATGGACAGTGTAAGCGGTCAATGTAGTGCTTCGTGGATAGGGCACTGTTTGTGAAGTATTACAATATTACCTCACATTGTCCATGAAGCATTACATGGCCCACTCATAGTGTCCATGAAGCATGACATTGACTGCACACATTGTCATTGAAGCATTACACTGCGTGCTCACACTGTCCATCACGTATTGCATTGACTGCTTTCATGCGAGCTAGCAATGTTGTGTTTCATGGACACTGTGAGCGGCCATCGTGACACCTCCTAGATAGTGTGGACGGTCGATGTAATGCCTCATGGGCACTGAGAGTGGTCACCGAAGTGCTTTGTGGACAGTGTAAGATAGTAATGTAGTGCTTCATGGACAGTCCGAACGCTCTATGTAATGCTTCACGTACACTGTGAGCGCATCAAAGAGGCATGGGTTCGGCGTACCCAAGACCTTGTTGCCCGCACCCGACCGCCGGGAGGGGCCCTGCAACCACCTCCAAAGTGGTCACATGAAACTGCCGACAATAGCTGTGAAATTGGCCCTACACTCATGAAGACTAAAAACACATTTCTAAATGAACTTAAGGCACATCTTTAGACAGTAGATCAAGGCTACAACTCTCATTTTGCAAGAAAAAATCTCTTGCTCAAATCTAGAGGCCCGGTTTTAAACTGCAAGAGTAAAACAATCTCGCGTGTGGAATCCCGTGACATAAATGTAAATGGCATTGAAATATCATCCACATTGCATTTTGAATTGTTAAAAACAAACAGGGTTTTACGAAACATTCCTTTTCGCAAACTTTGGGTAGGAGTGGAAAGTGGGTCTTCTGCCATCAAGAATTGCGGCACGCTTATGGCTCAACTGGCCCAGATTTAAGTATAATTGTGTCCGCCATGCTCCAACGGTCGCGAAACAACCCGGGGGGTTTTTTTTTGCTAGCTCCAGAAGTTCAAAGAGTACTCAAGACAATTCTTGAAAAATGGGCGTCACTCCAGCATATGATACAATGGATCGCTCCAAGGCAGGCACGAGGCGCAAACCCAAAGCTGATAAGTGTATACTAGAGGGCTTTTGAGTGCAGTAGGTGACAGCCACGCCATCCGCCGAACCTAATAAGATGACAAAAACTGGTGTGAGCAGCAGGAGAAACAATGGGCGGCACAGCGGATGTCCTAAGACACAAAGGAATGGGGTACACTTCAAGGGCTCGCTGGCAATTGTCCTTGATAGTGGTTGGACCGTAAGCTCCATGGCCGCGGCGTCCTACCGCACATGCCCGGAGTCGAGGAGCATTTCCATCCCCGTGGCCGTAACATTGCCGATTAGCCAACTTGAATCTTGCATCGCCCCAAACGGCAATGTGGGCAACGTCCTGGACATTTAGGCACACACCACGCTTTGCTTGTGCCCATCAGGCCAAAACGGCAATGGGGGTCTCTCTCGGCTATAGACTTGCTGTGGCGGGTGTCGGAGGGCGACATCGAACGGCCGTTTGCCCCCACCTACGCCACGCCACGCTCCACCTCATCGCAGACTTTGTTTGTAATCACATGAGTGACCGTGGGGACGACGGTGGCAAGGAACATGTGGACTCGTCCCAACACTCTGTGGTGCACTAGCATGTCCGGCACCATCTGATGGAAGTGGAAATGGAGTTAACGGCAGCACAGCTCTAACTGCACTCTTTACCTCCCTGGTCTCCTAACCTGCTTTACCAACGAGACGAGCCAATGAGCGTTCCGTGACTGCTGTCGCCCTAGCCGAAGCCCTAGCCGCCGGCCACCTCCATGTTTGTCTTGGGAGGCCTTAACTGCCCACGCGGGGGGGGGGGGGGTTGTGCGAAACGGGGACGTTTCCTAGGTTCAGAAAAAAATGCAAATTAGCACGCACAAATTGCACGTAGCATACAACGCATCCTTATTTTGCTTGAAATCAACCCCCATTTTCGCAACTTTACCCCCTTTTCCCGAAATTCGGGACATGTGCAAACACAGGAAAAAAGGTATGCAAAATCCGGAAAATGGGATTCAAGTGTCGATGACATTGTACACAGAAAGGTTCCGGATGTCTTTAGCGGTTGGATCTCGAAACATTGTGACAAAGATACTGAAAAAATACCCTCTCTTTAAGGACATTCCAATGAAACACGAAAGTTCGCATCATATGAAGAAATTGTGGAAATTATAGTACAAAATTCCAACCTGCATACAGGGAGGGGGGGCGTTTCTGGGAAAGGTGAAGTCATGAGGTTTTGCCCAAAATTGGCCACCTTCGAAAAAGGGGGGGGGGGTTTACCCCTTTTGCGCGCAACTGAAATTTTCCAAAAAACGCCGCGGGGGGTTACCTTGGATGTGTAGAAGTGTGTATTTGTCCATTATTTTTTGGTGTGCAAGAGGAAATTGGGGGGTATTTTGCCTCAAAAGTGACGGCTCTTTGCATGCTTACTTGATGATACTGTTTCATATATCAGGTGTGGCAGGGACACGGTGGCGTAGGGGGTTAGCATACAACAACGGAGGCCTCCGCTCTACCTCCTCGCCAATGCAATGGTGGTCCCAGCCGCCCAAACCTGCTGCCGGGGGGGGGCATGGGCGATTTCTAGCGCAACGGGCGCCTCACATGGTGCCCAATCCTGCAAGGCGTACGCTTTGTCAGTTTCGCGTTTCGCATCACCGCTTCATTGGGTGCGCGGTCCCACAATACAGTGGTTTCGAATCGTTACGTGTTTCGGAGCACCGCTTCATGGGGGGCCCAATCCCACAATGCGGTCGTTTCGTGTCGTTGCGTGTTTCATAGGGTGCCCAATCCTAGAACTTTGGGTTTGCCAACAACACGCACATCGTTTGTCACGCTATGGTTGTGTGTCATTGTGTTTTTTCGCGGCAATGCGCATAACCGGTTGACGCATGCACTTCGCACCCCCAAAAAAGCTCCCAGGATAGACCCATCTACGACTTTCACCATGATATCCATTCCTCAAAACACCGCTTGCACTTGGTTCGTCCCAAGCCCCCCACGACAGCGTAACATCTTATGCACCCGCATGTGCACCTCAAGCAATCGTGTATTTCGGCTGCCTTTTGGAGTTGCGACTCAACTTCCATTCTGGTGCTTCCCGGGAGTCACCATCAAAGGGGACAAAATCAAAAGTGGCTCAACCTTGCCTTTTCGGGGGCCCACATAAGGGCGGAATTGCTACGTTACCCCTGCGTTCTGGGGGATCCCCATCAAAGGGAACAAAATCAAAAAGGGCTCTTAGACGGCTTCTTTCGCTAGGGGGTCCAATCAAAAAGCGTGCTCTGGCTACAGTTTCAAAAAGAGTGTATGGACACCCCCATGTAGCAACCCTGAAATTGCAACTTTCAAAACTTGTAAAATAGATGCTCATATACATGAAATTTGTGGAAAACAACTACAACACACCACATGGTAAAACAAACAATTGCTTGTCCCACACCCAGTTGTTGTGTTTTTTTTTTTAACCATCCATCATAAGCATGACAAAAAAGGACTTCACCTTTTTCAAGCAGTGCACACTACAGCTCGACCGCATCTATACCTATGTCATGTGTCACACGAGACAACAACGGAAAAAATTACAATCCTCAATCAAACAGCTGCATTGACATGATGCTACCTCAACCCTGCCTTCTTGGGGGCCCAAATGAGGGCGGAAGTGCGACATGACCCTTGAGTTCTTGAGGGTCCCCATTAAAGGGGACATAATCAAAAATGGCTACCTCACCCATGCCTTCTCGGGGGCCCACATGAGAACGGAAGTGCTTCGTAACCCCTGCATTCTCGGGGGTCCCCCATCAAAGGGGACAAGAATGGCCCACTTTGGGTCATCAGTGGAAAAACCCCTTTCTGATCACGAACCCCCCCCCCCCCCGAGAAGTCATTTTGAGAACCCCTTTCTGATCACGAAGGTAAGCCGAGAAGTCCCAAGAAGGTGTCCGAGAGGGGGTTCTGGGGTTTTTGAAAAACCGCCCTTATGTTGTTTTACCCTAAACCCAGGGACGCCCCCCCCCTTAGTTTTCATCCCCCGAACCCCTCAAATTGTTTTGGGCCCGCTATACCTCGATGGGGGGGGGGGGTCCCCGGGAGGCCCGTTTGGGGGGGGGGGGGTTCCGGTACCCGTTTCCCGGTTGCACCACATATAGCGCCTATCCCCCGTAATGGTCCTATATATAGTACCTATGGCAACAGCCCCTATCCAGTCTGCGTCTATTGCACTTGCTCTGCCAAAGGCAGCAAGGCAGGCCCAGCACACCGTGGCTCCGGGGCATCCTGCCTTCCAGTTTTGGCTGCCCGCAATGAGCACCCGCAATTTCCCATTTGCACACATTAAAAAAAAAGGGACTGTCTATCAATCCCTCCCGTATCTTTAAAACTTACATTTGCTGCCTTGCGCAACTCATCATTCAAATCTATTTCTTGGGAGGCCGCACAGAGGGTCTCCCGCTTTTCACTGCCCCCTAGTAGCCACCAACTAGATAGTTGGTTGCGGCTGGCGGTCTCACCAAGCGTGCAATGGACATACGAGGCCTCATGCCTCGATGTACCATCCACTACAATAGGCAAGGAATGCAGCCGTCGGTTCCCAGCCTGCATGATGTCCAAACGTGGGGGTGGTCGACACTTTCACAAGTGCCCGATGCGGTCAGGGAGATAGCAGGCCGCACCATGGATGGCCGTGTCGTCTGCCGTATAGGCAGTGAACGCCCAGGACTCCGGTGAAGCTAGTTGCCGAAGCATAGCGTTCACATGTTTCCATACCACACCATACGTCATGCTACCCACCAGGTACCGCGCCTCTTCCTTAGAGAGGTGCAATGACCGGATACGCCAAACGGCCATAATCATCCTCTCCTCCATGCCGGGCCCAGGCTGCACGGTCCGTGTAACTCTTCTCTCCGGGGTAAGGACTATTTGCCAGGTATCGGGGAGGTACTTGACGGTGAAGGGTGCTTCAAGCTCCCTGCTAACAACTTGCTGGAGGTCTTGTAGGCGCCTGCGTCGCGTGCAGTCGCCTACCAAATGGAATGGCTTCTGGGGCCGAGCCTCGTCACCACGCCCCATTGTGTGTGGAGGAAACCCTATGGAAACGGGGAGGGTTTTACGCAATACCCTATGGTCCCGATGCACAAGGTGACTAATTTCGGTGAGATTCATATGAAATTCGCACGAAATTCGAAGAAGTTCGTGCGAATTTGTTACGAATTCACAAGATTTCCCTGAACACTTCAAAGTCGGTTGCCACGAATTTCGTACGAAATTCGTATGAATTTCGTGCGAATCTGAACGAATTTGGACTTTTTTCGCATGAAACATCCTATGGCTCGTTTCCGATTGCTTTCACAGTCAAAAAAATCAAACCTCCTTGTTCACGAGGCCTGTTGGCACCCACAACAGAAAACACTCTCAACACCGCAGCAGCACAAGAACAAGACGTGACAAGAGCAATGTGCAATGTGGAAATTGCAGGCACAGAAAAGTATGACGTCAGCTTCGTTGCAAACTTTGCAAAGTGGGGGGGGGGGGTACCCCACATGTACTTCAAACCGCCCATGCGGGCGTCGCCAAGGGGGGGTGGTTGGGCGGTACTTGTATGTATATATGCAAAAACAACATTCGTGCAAGTAATATGGGACGAGAGGTCCCGAGGTCAAGGGCGGGACTACACCCCCCCCCCCCGGTAGAACTCTGGCCAGCGGAGCCCTAGGGGCTCTGCTTCTCCGCCCCTAAGTTGGCGTCCAACGCCACCGCCATGAGGCGGGGGGGGGGGGGGGGTACTGCTGCACGAGCACGTCGTCGGCTTGTGTGACCCTGGCCATATCGGAGGCGACCGTCCGAACCTCCACGTCGATCTGATTCTGCAGCACTGCCATGCGCATGCCCGTGGCGACGGCCAACATCTGTCCGTGCTCCACCTCTGCCTGCGCATGCCACACCTGCGCCCCGGCCAAGAGGAACGGAGTGCTTGCGGAGTTGACCCCCCGCCCCCCTCTCGGCTGTCAGTCCCTCGGGCTCCCCCTTTGCCGTCAGTCCGGGTGCACTGCCCCCCGGGGCCTTTGCCCGTTGCGCCTCCCGCTCCAAGATTTTCACCTGGGCGGTGAGGCGCTCCTTGTCAGGGCGTCACGCTCGACCTCAGCGGCCCGTCTCTCATCCTTTGCCTTCACAAGGCCCTGCTCCATGTCCCTGACGGCAGCCACTGCGCTGATCGCACGGACCTGCCATGGCTGTGACTGTTGTTGCTGCTACTACAACCATTGGGCCACCCCCCCCCCCCCCAGCCTGCTGACGTGCCGCCTGCTCTGCGGGGGCGTCCACATCCTCCCCCTCGACGTCAATGACGTTGCCCCCCCCCCCCCCCAACCCCGCCTCTTCCCCACATGGACGCGCATGGCACGCCATGCCACGTCCACCCACCCCGACCTCCGCTACTCCCACCCAGCGACCGTCAGTCTCCTCGTCACCAATCCCCGCCACCCCCGCCTGCACCCGCTAGTGCCCGCTCGCCAGCCGTTAGGCAAACATGCCCACCAGCGTTTGCCCCTCGGGCGGGTTGGAACCGCCCTTGACCACAAGGGGGCAGGGGAAGGGGATGCGGAGGTCGGCGTTCACTCCCTGGGCCTCCACGGCAAGCTCCCACACGGCACAAAGCTGCTTTTGCCGCCCGTCGGGGCCGGGCGCGAGCTTCTGCTGGCAGGCAGGCTCTGCGTGCCTGGCGGCCAGGGTGACGGGGGCCAAGGGGGGGTCAAGGTGGGTTGCACCCAAGTCCTCACAAGAAGGCATTGGGATCACCACCTCGCGCCCGGCCCCACGCTCACGCCCACCACGCGCGCTTCCCTCGTTGCGTTCTCCGGCACTTCGTTTCGATCGCTCGGACCGCTCGCTGGGGTCGCTTCGGCGCCACGCTGGGGGCCCGCCCAGCCCCGGATCCTTTGGCCCGCTCGCTCTCCTCACCGGTGACCTGCACCTGATGATGAGGGGTGAACCGCTTGCGCCCGTGGTGGCGAACCTCCGGGGACCACACGTTGAATGGCACCTACAGGCAAAGGCAAGCTATTACTAGTAAAAGGGAGGGCCGAGGCAACGGCCATTGGTGCAACCGAACGCAAGCGGTGCACAATTTGGACGAATTCGCGGCAAATTTCGAAGAAATTTGAAGGAATTTCGTAGAAACTTCTGCATTCACACACTTGTCCAGACATTTGTTCGTACCCACTTCGCACGAAGTTCGTACGAATTTTGGAACGAATTTCGTGCAAAATTCCGCAAATTTGTCGACAAAGCAAGCAAACACATAGAATTGCACAAGGGGCACACCTTACAATCGCACGGGCAGCATATGGACTAGGCCCAGGCGCACGTGCACTTGGGGCTACGGCACACTAGAGCGGTGTTCTCCGGGTGCCACAGCGTGGCTGGCCGGACGGGGGGGGGGGGGGGCAACGCCGGAGATGGCGAAGTGGATCTCCTCCCCCTCGTCGACGTTGCCGTCCTTGGTGACCTCCAACTGGTGCACCAGTCCCGCGAATAAGAGCACTGAGTGCTGGGCCACCTCCATCACGGCCAAGATGTTGGCCGGGGTAGAGCGCGAAAGGAAGGTGGGGTGGTAGGGGGGGCGGACGAAGCCGCGTCGGGGGCGTCCGCGAACAGGGCATGGGCAGCATCCCCTTCCCACAACCCCAATCTCCCAACCGTCCCCTTCCCCAACCACAGCACCTGGTCTACGTTGGGGCAGTCCGAGCTGGACAAGTCCCCAGCGACGACCAGGGCCTCGAGGGGGGGAGTGGGGTCCAAGAGGGTGGTGTTGGGTTGGTGGTGGCTGTGCTTGGCGTCGGGGGTGCACAAGTTGAAAAGGGCCCCTTGCAACCCATCCAGGGCGGCCGGGAGGGCAGGCATGCCATGGTGGCGGCTGGTGGCCACCATCAGCAGCATGTCGCACCTCTGCGGCTCAATTGTGTCCCAACGCAGCTCCGCCGACCCCCCAAGGCCGTCCCCGCCTACACCCGCACCTGATACTCTTCCGAAAGACAGAGGAAATTACTTAGGTGACACCCCGAGATGTCCCTCCCATAAGGGGGGTGTCCCTCCCATAAGGGGGGAGCGCCTCAAGATGTGTGGCGACGTTGGTGTGGGGGAGTTGGGCCCATTGCCAACACTTGCCACGATGACGCCGCCGGGCGTCATTGAGTGGAGGTTCCCGACCTCAGGGACACTTTCCATCAGGGGGTGGGGGGGCTGGAACTTCTTGAAACGCCCCCCCCCCCCCTGCCCTCGTGAGCTTTTGCTTTGGCAAGGCTAAAGGACTGCAGGGTCCCTTGCCTGCTCCTCACTCGACCCGGCGTTGAACAACAACTCAAAAATTTTCCCCACCACTTTCTCGTCGCCACTGCCCCACGCCCTCATCACCTTGCCCCACCCCACCTCGCAATCCTTTGCTTCCACCACCCCCCGAAGCACAAGGTAGCCGTCAGGAATCGCACGTCACCCCAAGGGGGGGGGGGGTTCGGGAAGGGGATAAATTCGTGTAAACTTTGTGCGAAATTCTTGCGAAATTCGTTGGAAATTCACATTCTTGAATTTGTGTGAATCTGGCGTGAATCTTTGCGTGAATTTCGGCGAATTCGCACCGGGCTCGACCGAACAACACCGAATATGTGGAAACAGGTGGTCAAATAAAAACTTAAATTTGGAAACATTTATTGTACCACCATTTTGGCGAAGATAGCATGGCACCATGGCACCAAGTTACGCGCAAAACACAGAAAAAAAATTGCCAAATTCGCACCAACGTGAATCTCCTATTTAAACGGCCGCTTCACGAAGGGTACATAGCGGGGGCCTTGGTGGTCCTAAAGCGGCGGAGCTCCCGGTGGTCCCAAGGTGGCGGAGGCCCTCGCCCCAATGGGGCGCGAGCCTCGGTGGCCCCAAAGCAACGCGGACCCCGGAGGTCCCCATGCGGCGGAAACCTCCACCCCAGATTAGCGGGGGCCCCGGAGGTCCCCGAGTGGCAAATGCTTCCGCCCCAAAGCAGCGGGGGGCCTTGTGGTCCCAAAGTGGCGGAGGCCTGCGCATCAAAGCGTCGGGGGGCCCGCGGCTTCCAAAGTAGCGGAAGCCGCCGTCCAATGCGGCGGACACTTTGGTGGTCCCAAAGCGGCGGAGGAGGCCCGCCCAAAAACGGTGGAGGCCTCGGTGGTCCACTGCAACGGAGTCCCACGGCCCAAAGTAGCGCGGTCTGGCGCAGCTGTAAGCAACGGAGGCCCCGGCGGTCCCAAGAAGGCGGAGTTCCCCACCCCAAAGCGACAGGGGCCCCGGTGGTCCAAAAGCGGCGGGGGTGGCTACCCAAAGCGGTGGGGGGCCCGGTGGTCCCAAAGCGTCAGAGGCCCCGACCCCAAAACTAACTGGAGCCCCATGATCCCAAAGCGCGAAGCTTCCCGCGCGAAGGCAGGGTGGGGGGGGCGGGGCTGCTTGGCCCAAAGCATCGGCGGCTGCCACCCCAATGTAGTGGAGCTCCGGTGGTCCCAAAGTGGCGGAGGCCCCCGCCCGAATGCGGTGGGGGCCTCGGTTGTCACAAAGAGATGGAGGCCCCCGCCCCAAGCACTGGGGGGCCTTGTAGTCTCAAGGCGGCGGAGGTTGCTGGACCAAAACGGCGGAGGCCCCAGTGGTCCGCAGCGAGGTAGAGGTCCCCGCACCAATGCGGCATTGGCCCAGGTGGTCACCAAGTTGCGAAGGAGGTCCGCCAAAAGACGGCGGAGGCCCTTGTGGTCCAATGCAACGGAGGCCCCCGCCCCAACGCGGTGTAGCTCATCCGCAGGCAGCGGATGCACCAGCGGTGCCAAGAAGGCAAAGTTGCCCGCCCCAAAGCAAAAGGGGTCCCGGCGGTCCAAAAGTGGCGGAGGCCCCTGTCTAGGGGGCCCGGTGGTCCCAAAGCGGCGGAGGCCCCAACGCCAACACCAACGGGGGGCCCATGGTCCCAAAGCGGCGAAGCTTCCCGCCCCAAAGCATGCGGGGAGCTGCTTGTCCCAAAGCGTCGGCGGTCCCCATCAGAAAGCAATGGAGCTCCGGTGGTACTAAAGAGGCGGCGGCCTGCGCCCGAATGCGAATGCGGTGGGGGCCTCAGTTGTCGCAAAGAGGTGGAGGCCCCCGCCCCAAGCAAGAGGGGGGCCCGGTGGTACCAAAGCGGGGAGAGGCACCGAACCACAGCTGCGGAGGACCCGGTGGTCCGAAGGAGGTAGAGTTCCCCACACCAACACGGCACAGGCCCCGGTGGTCACCAAGCGGCCGTGTTCAGAAACGGGCAGAGGTCCTTGCCCCAAAATGGCGGGGGCTTCGGTGGTCCCAAAAGGGGCGGACACCTAGCTGCCCCCAAAGTGGCGGAGGACCATGCCCCAAAGCGGTGGGGGCCTTGGTAGTCCCAAAGCGGCGGGGCCCCCGGTGGTCCCAATGCGGCAGAGGCCCCTGCACCAAAGCGGAGGGGGGCCCAGTGGTCCGAAAACGGCTAAAGCCCCTGCCCAAAGCGGAAGAGTTACAGGTGGTCCCAAAGCGGCGGGGGCCTCAGTGGGCCCACAGGGGCAGAGTTGCCCGCCGGAATGCGGCGAATGCCCCGTTGGTCCCAAGGCGCTGCAAGCCCCCGCCCCAATGCGGCCGCGGCGTCAGCGCCCCCAAAAGCCGTGCGGGCCTCCGCCCCAAAGTGGCGGGGGCCCCGGTGGTCCCAAAGCGGCCTAGGCCCCGCCACACAAGGGGCGAGAACCCTGTAGGTCCCGAAGCGAGGAAAGCCCCCACCTAAGGCGGCGGATCCTACCGTGACAAAGGCGAGGGGCCAACGGAACGGGGCCCCCGGTGGTCCCAAGGTGGTGAAGGCCCTAGCCCCAACGGAGTGGAGGCCCTCGCACCAAGGGGGCGGAAGCCATAGTGGCCCCAATGTGACAGAGGCCCCCGCCCCAATGCGGGGGGGGGGGGGGGTCCCAAAGCACCGGAGACCCCTGACCAATTGCGGCAAGGGCGTCACTAGTCCCAACGCGGCGGAAGCCCCACACCAAAGGAGCGGAGGCTCCAAAGCGGTAGAGGTCCCTACCCCAATGCGCCGTAGGTTTCTGTGGTCCCAATGTGGTGGAGGCCCTTGCCCCAGACCGCAAGGGGCCAAGGTGGTCCCAAAGCAATGGAGGTCCGTGTCCCAATGCGGCAGGGACCTCGGTGATCCCAATGCAGCGGAGGCACCTGTCCCGAAGCCGGAAGAGCCCAAAGCGTTCCCAAAGAAGGGGGAGGGGGGGGGCTACCCCAATGCGGCGGGGTCCCCGATGATCCCCTATGCGGCGGAGGCCGCCAGCCCACTTCCACGTGGGTCCCAGTAGTCCGAAAGCGTCGTAGCCCCCAACCCCGAAGACACGTGCGCTCCACTGGTCCCAAATAGGCAGAAGCACCCGAACCAAGGTGCCAAGGGCCCCGGTGGCCACAAAGCGACGGAGGCTACCAACCTAATGCGGCGGGGGCATGGGTGCTCACAAAGACCTCGACGCCCCTGCCCAAGTTGGCAGGGGCCAAGGTGGCCCCAAAGCGGTGGAGGCCCCCGCACCGAAATGGTGGGGGCCACGGCGGTCAAAAAGTGGTTGGGGCCACCAGCCCAAGTTAGCGGGGGGCCTCGGTGGTCCTAAGGCGGCGGAGCTCCCGGTGGTCCCAAGGTCGCGGAGGCTCTCGGCCCAATGCGGCGGGAGCCTCGGTGGCCCCAAAGAGGTGGGAACCCCGGAGGTCCCCATGCGGCGGAAGCCTCCGCCCCAAAGGACTGGGGGGCCGCCATTCCCAAAGTGGCGGAGGCCCCCGCCCAAACGCGGCGGGGTCTCGGTGGTCCCATAGCAACGGGGGCCGGCGCCCCAACGCCGCGGGGGCTTCAGTGAGCCCAAACTCGTGGAGGCTTGCGCACCAAAGCGGCGGGAGCCCCGTTGGTCTAAAAGAAGCGCATGCCGCAATCCAATGCGGCGTGCGCTTTGGTGGTCCCAAAGCGGGGGAGGCGGACCGCCCCAAAAAGGCGGAGACCACGATGGTCCAATGCAACGGAGCCCCCCGCCCCAAAGCAGCGAGGTTTGGCTCAGACGCAAGCGGCGGAGGCCCCGGCGGTTCCAAGAAGGCGGAGTTCCCCGCGCCCAAAGCAACAGGGGCCCCAGTGGTCAAAAAGCGCCAGAGGCCCATGCACAACGCCTTGGGGGGGCCGCCGGTCCCAACGCGTCGGAGGCCCCAACCCCAAAAATCAACGGGGGCCCCATGGTCCCAAAGCGCGGAAGCTTCCGGCACAAAAGCGGGGGGGGGGGGGGGCTACTTGCCTCAAAGCGTCGGCGGCCCACAGCCAAAAGCAGTGCGGCTCCTGTGGTCCCAAAGTGGCCGCCCGAATGCGGTTGGGGCCTCCGTTGTAACAAATAGGTGGAGGCCCCCGCCCCAAGCGCCGGGGGCCCTGGGGGGTCCACAATGCAGCGGAGCCCCCGACCCCAAAGCGCCATGCGCCCCGCTAGTCCCAAATCGGCAGAAGCAGCCGAACCAAGGCGGTAGGGGGCCCGGTGGTCAGAAAGCAACAGAGGCCACCGCCGCAACGCGGCAGGGGCCTCGGCGGTCCCAAAGAGCCAGAGGCACCTACCCAATGTGGCAGGGGCCAAGGTGGTCCCAAAGCGGCGGAGGCACCCACACCGAAGCGGTGGGGGCCACCGCCGCCATAAAGCGTCGGGGGCCGCCAACTCAATTTAGCGGGGGCCTCGGTGGTCGCAAAGCGGCGGGGACCCCGAAGGTCCCCGAGGGGGAAGCATCCGCCCCGAAGCAGCGGGGGGCCGGTGGTCCCAAAGTGGCGGAGGCCCCCGCTGAAATGCGGCTGGGGCCCCGGTGGTCCCAAAGTGGAGGAGGGCCGCGCCCCAACCACGAGGGGTTTTTTGTGGTCACAAGCTGGCGGAGGCCTGCGCACCAAAGCGGCGGGGGGCCCTGGTGGTCCGAAAGCAACGGAGGCCGCCCCCTAATGCGGACGGCGCGTTGGTGGTGGAGGATGCCCACCCAAAAACGGCGGAAGCCCTGGTGGTCCGTTGAGACGGAGACCCCCATCTCAAAGCAGCGCGGTTTGACTGGTCCACAAACGGAGGAGGCACCGGTGGTCCCAAGAAGGCGCGGTTCTCCGCCCCAAAGCAACAGGGGCCTCAGAGGTGCAAAAGCGGCGGAGGCCCCTGCCCAAAGCCGTGGGGTGGCCGGTGGCCCCAAAGCGTTGGAGGCCCCAACCTTAAATCCAAAGGGAGCCCCGCGGTCCTAAAGCGGCGAAGCTTCCCGCCCCAAAGCAGGGGGAGGAAGGGGCTGCTTGTCCCACAGCGTTGGCGGCCCCCACGCCAAAGCAGTGGAGCTCCAGTGGTCCCAAAGTGGTGGAGGCCCGCGCCCGAATGCGGTGGGGGCCTCGGTTGTCACAAGAGGTGGAGGCCCCCGCCCCAGTGCGGCGGGGGCCCCCGTGGTCCGAAGGTGGTTGAGGCCCCCGCCCGAATGCGGCGGCAGCGTCCGCACCCCCAAACGCCACGGCACCTGGTTCCATTGGGGCTAGGGCCTTCACCATCTTGGGACCACCGGGGCCCCCGCCGTGTTGGGGCTGGGGCCTCTGCCACCTCGCAACCAACGAGGCCCCGCCGCTTTGGGCGGGGACTTTCCACGCTTCGGCACCACCGGGGCCCCCGCCCCTTGTGTGCCGGGCCTCCGCCGCTTTGGGACCACCGGGGCCCCCTCTGCTTTGGGGCGGAGGCCTACACAGCTTGTCCCAAAGGAGTGGAGGACCCCGTACCTAAGCGGCAGGGGCCATAGTGGCCCCACTGTGACAGACCCCCCCCGCCCCAACACGGCAGGGGCCTCGGGTTGTTCGGAGCAGCGGAGGCCCTTGACCAATTGCGGCAGGGGTGTCAGTAGTCCCAACGTGGCGGAAGCCCCACACGGGGGCCTCGGTGATCCCGATGTAGCAGAGGCACTTGTCCCGAAGCTGCAAGAGCCCCTAGCGGTCCCAAGCAGGGGAGGCCCCGTCCCGAATGTGGCGGGGGCCTGGGTGGTCCACAATGCAGCGGAGCCCCCGACCCCAAAGCGCCATGCGCCCCGCTAGTCCCAAATCGGCACAAGCACCCGAACCAAGGCGGCAGGGCTCCCGTTGGTCACAAAGCAACAGAGGCTACCGTCCCAAAGAGCCGGAGGCACCTGCCCAATGTGGCACGGGCCAAGGTGGCCCCAAAGCGGCGGAGGCCCCCACACCGAAGCAGTGGGGGCCACCGCCGTCATAAAGCGGGGCCACGGCGGTCAAAAAGCGACAGGGGCCACCAGCCCAATTTAGCGGCGGCCTCGGTGGTCCCAAAGCGGCGGAGCTCCCGGTGGTCTCAAGCTGGCGGAGCCCCTCGCCCCAATGCGGCGGGAGCCTCGGTGAAAGGTCCCGGTCAAAGGTCAGTCCCGCGGGGCACCTGCATATTGCATATTGTAGGTATTTAAGGTCAAGGACACACGGCCATTCATTGCATAGGGGTCCATGGGGGGGGGGGGCTAGAATAACGCGGCCCTTCAGTATCACACGAGATTGCGGATGCCGTGTCCACTGTACTCCGTTGGTCCTCGGAGTCATCACTCATACTGAAGTTCAGCGGGCGAGGGGGGGGGGGGGGTGAATCTTCCATAGGGACGAGTTTCAGAACATCTAGGAGGTTCAACGAGGCTCGTGGGGACATGGGCAATGCCCTTGCTGGCGTTCAGAATGTTTGGCGTACCGGTCCCACCACTCTGGGGGTCACGAAAATCTCCTCCCCATTGTGGTGTCTTGCTGGCCGCCCGACAGCGAAGCATTGCCCATGCATCCCCGGTAGACACTGAGAGCATGTAGCCGACAGCCCCCATAATGGGCCGCGGCAACTCGCAAAGCACGATGATCTCAGCACTTCTACGTACAAGGCGACCGATGGGGTGTGGGTTGTGGTCCGCGCGGGCTTGGGTGGTGGTTTGGCAGCCGCGCCTCCGGTGGGGGCTTCAAATGAGAACTAGAAACCATTGTGCGCCTCCGAACTTTTAGCCGCACGCTCAATCTATACTCGCTGCAGATTTGAGGGGGCACCTTCGGACTTCGTGTAGCAGAGCGCGGCTGCCGGAGTAGCAAAATCTTGCCACACGGGATCTCCGCCTTACTTCCGCAGCCACATTACATGACAAAGCTAGCACAGGGAAGGGGAATAGAAGTGGGTGAACATAAAGAAAGCGAGGAAGGAAAGAAAGCCGCTGGATGCCTCCTTCTCGAGCCGGGAAAAGTCCGAGGCAGGGATCTTCAAGACCCTAAATGCTTCCTTCTCGAGCCGTGGTAAACCTCGAGGCAGGAATCTTCACTCGTCTTGCCGAATTCGACCTAATGTTCTCCGGAATAGGAAAGAGGCATCAAGAAACTTTGGATATGACAATGGACACAAATATTGTTCACAAGTATTTGTAAATACACGGAATGGCACGGAAAGCACGTGAAAGCAAAGAAAGAAAGAATGCCCCTAAATGCCTCCTTCTGGAGCCGGGGAAAAGCTAGAGGCAGGGATCTTCACTCGTCTTGCCGGATTCGGCGAATTGGCACTGGCTCCGGCTTTGGAAAAGACTCTGCCAGAGGGAAAGGGCATTTACACAATTTACATTCCAAAATGGACACAAAACTAGCTCATAAATATTTGCGGGTGCCGGCAATAGCAAGCAAACAATAAAAACCCCTAATTTGCACCGGATTTAGAAACATTTACGAAAACCGACCACACTTTTCGAGGAATTAACAAAAATTTACGTAATTTAGAGCGTAAATTGCTCCGCCCCCCCCCCCCATTGGTTACCGGCTTGCGGGAGCCTCGGTGGCCCCAAAGCGGCGGGGACCCCGGTGGTCTCCGAGGCGGAAGCCGCCGCCCCAAAGCAGCGGGGGGCCTGCTGGTCCCAAAGTGGCGGAGGCCCCTGCCCAAATGGGGTGGGGACCTGGCCGGTCCCATAGCAGCGGAAGCCTGCGCTACAACATCGTGGGGCTTTAGTAGTCCTAAACCAGCGGAGGCCTGCGCACCAAGGCGGGGGCCCCGGTGGTCCCAATGCGGCGGAGGCCACCGTCCGATGCGGAAGGCGCGTTGGTGGTCCCAAAGCAACGGAGGGGGCCCGCCTCAAAAGAGCGGAGGCCCCGGCGGTCCAATGCAACGGAGGCCCCTGCCCCAAAGCAGCGGGGTCTGGCTGGTCCCCAAGCGGCATAGGCCCCGGCGGCGCCAAGAAGGCGGAGCTCCCTGCCCCAAAGCGGCCGGGGCCCCGGTCGTCCAAAAAGGGCGGGGGGGCCTGCCCAAAGCTGTGGGGGAGGCGGTGGTCCCAAAGCAGCGGAGGCCCCAACCCCAAAACCAACGGGTGCCCCATGGTCCCAAAGCGGCGCAGCTCCCCGCGCCGAAGCGGGGAGGGGGGTTGGTTCGCCCAAATCGGCGAGGCCCCCACCCCAATAAGGCGGGGGCCATGGTGGTCCCAAAGGGTCGGCGGGCCCCACCGGAAAGTAGTGGGGGCTCCGCCGGTCTCAAAAATGGCGGGGGCTCGCGCCCGAATGCGGTGGGGGCCTCGGTTGTCACAAAGAGGTGGAGGCCCCCTCCCCAAGCGGCGGGGGGCCCGGTGGTCTTAAAGCGGCGGAGGCCGCCAGACCAAAGCTGTGGGAGCCGCGGTGAACCTAAGGAGGTAGAAGTCGCCGCACCAATGCTGTACAGACCCCGGTGGTCACCAAGCTGCGGGGGCCTCCGCCCCTACGTGGCGGTGGCCTCGGTGATCCCCAACAGGCGGAGGTCCTTGCCCCAAGACGCGGGTGCTTGGTAGTCCCAAAGAAGCGGGAGCATGGGTGCCCCCAAAGTGGCGGAGGCCCATGCCGCAAAGCAATGGGGCATCGGTAATCCCAAAGCGGTGGAAGCCCCGGTGGTCCCAAAGCGGCGGAGGCCCTGGCCAAAGGTGGCGAGGGCGCGGGTCGTCCCAAAGCGGCGGAGACCCCAACACCAAAGAGGCAGGGGCCGCAATGGTCCCAAAATAGCAGAGGCCACTGTCTAATGCAAAAGGGGTCCATGTGATCCCGGAGCCGCGGAGGCCCCCGCGCCAAAGCCGCGGGAGCCTCAATGGTCCGAAACTGGCGGAGGCCCCCGCCGCAAACCGGCGGGGGCCTGGGTATTCCCAAAGCGGCGGGGGCCTCAAAAGTCCACAAGCGGCACCCCGCAAATGCAACGGCCGCCTCCGCAGCCCCAAAGCCGCGCAGGCCGTCGCCCCAAAGCTGCGGGGGCCCCGGTGGTCCCAAAGCGACAGGCCGCCGAAAAGAAGGGGTTGGGCCCCAACGGTCCCGAAGCGTGGAAAGCCCCCACCCAAAGCGGCGTTGCCTCGGTGGTCCGGAGGTGGCAGAGGCCCCAGCCTGAGCGCGGCAGGGGCTCCGGTGGTCCCAAGGCGGTGAAGGCCCTAGCCCCAACAAGGCATGGGCCCTAGTGGTCCCTAGGGAGCGGAGGTCCAGATACCACGGTGGCGGGGGCCATACTGACCTTGATGTGACAGAGGCCCCCGCCCCAACGCGGCGGGGGCCTCGGGGGGCCCAAAGCGGTGGAGGCGCCCGCCCCAAAGCACCGGGGGCGCCGGTGGTCCTAAGGCAGCGGAGACCCCTGACCAATTGGGGCGGGGGCGTCAGTAGTCCCAACGCGGCGCAAGCCCCACACCAAAGCAGTGGGGACCCCGTTGGATCCAAAGCGGCATATGTCCCCGCCTCAATGCGGAGGGGGCCTTGGTGGTCCCAAAGCGGCGAAGATCCCAATACCAAAGAGGCAGGGGCCCTAGTGGTCCCAAATGAACAGAGGCCTCTGCCTAATGCGGAAAGGGTACACGTGCTCCCAAAGCAGAGGAGGGGCCTGCCCCAAAGTGGCGGGTGCCTCGGTGGTCCCAAAGCAGCGGGGACTCTGTAGTCCGAAAGCGGTCGGGGCCCCCGTCCCAAACCGGGGGGGGCCTCGGTAGTCCCAAAGCGGCGGGGGGCCTCAGTGCCCACAAAGCATCGGAGGCCCATGCCCCAAAGCGGTGGGGGCCGGGGTAATCCCAAAGCGGCGGAGGCCCCCTCACTAAAGCAGCAGGGGCCTCAGTGGTCCCAAAGAGGCGAAGCTCCCTGCCCAATGCATGAGGGGCCCCGGTGGTTTCAATGCAGCGGAGGCCCCCGCTCCAAAGGAGCAAGGTCTGGCTAGTCTCCAAGCGGCGGACGCCCCAGCGGCTCCAAGAAGGCGGAGTAGTCCCCGACCCCAAAGCGGCAGGGGGCCCGGCCCAAAGTGGCGGGGGGCTTGGCGCTCCAAAATCAGCGAAGTCCCCAGCATAGAAAGAGCAGCCCCTCGGTGGGTGCAAAGCAGTGGAGGCGCCCCTCCCCAATTCTTAGGCGTCACAAGTTGCCCACCCCCCACCTGGCGCTATGGCCCACGGAAGTCCATGTTGTAATGAGGGGGAAAGTATGTGAAAAGGGGTGCCTGCTTACAAGTGCCTGCTTAGCTACAATACCGGAACCTGCCCCCCGTCCCTCCCAGTTGCACTCACGAACCAAAGTCCCAATGCTGAAAGCAGCTGGACAGTATGTGTACAGCAAAGCCTTAAGGGCTAATAACATACGCAAACCCTTGCGCCGAATGGGTGTCAAGTCCCGCTGGCTATTGAGCAGGGAAGTGACGCGCTCATCTAGTCTGCCTCTATTGGACGATGTGGCTAGCATGAGTCCAAGCAACGTCTTCTCCATGTGGATGACCTTGACCTTGCGAGGGAGGATAGACCCAACCTGAAGGCTGTTCCCCTGCTCCAAAAACTTAATGAACGGCAGGAACGCCCTGTAGATCAATTCAACGCAATACTTATAGCTATGCCATACTCCGTACACCAAAGGAAAACCCAACAGTAATTGTGGTACATTCCAGGGAACATAAGCAGCACCATAACACAGCTTAAGTAGGGCAAAGTGTATTTTCATGTCCACAAGCAGCGGAACACAGTGTCTGGTGCGGTGTTCCACACATGACAAATCAACCACAAGTTGCAAAAGCTCTTTGTGTGTGCCGGAGCGGAGCTCAGACAGGAAAAAGGGTCTCCAGTTGAGGGAACGGACATCTTTTCTGGCAATATCCAAAGGAGCACGAACCCAAACTCTCTGAATACCTTGGTTGGCAACATCAATACGATCAAACAATGCTCTATGTGAGCGAAAGATGTCATCAGCAACCTTTGGTACCCTGGCCTCAATTTCGGCCAGCTCCGGCAGACCCCGGTATGCAGGTAGGGCAGTAGTGTGCAAAACAGCAACAGCTGTACAGTTTAGGGTTAAGTCGGGTGAATGGGGATCAGCTCCCGACCTGTAACGCCTCAGGTTATCAAACCATATACAAACTTGCCTACGGTGCATGGTGTTCCACAAGTTGTGTGCTGCTAGTCCAGCACGATGGTGAATGGACTCCTGCTTAGTGTTACACTGACCAAGGACTCCTACCTTACGGCGTTGGCGGCAGGACATAATACCCCAGTTGTAACCAGACCCACAGTTAGAGTATGGGAGGGCCATACGGCGCAGCAGGCAGTATAGGGCATGGAACTGTGACAAAAATGTCATGTACCATTGTGGGGGCTTCTTCTCGGTGGCGGCGGCCTTCAACTGTGTCAGGGAGTGCCGGCTCCTGCGATTCTTCCGCTACAAGAGGCAGAATTGCAAAAGCTTTTGCAGAGTCCCACCACGTAATGCATTTCGCAACAGCCCTTTGGCTGTAGTAGCAAAAGCACCAGTAACTGCAGCATGTACAACATTGACAGTAATAGCAGAAGACATTAATGCTGAGACAAGAAAACAGTTATGTAGGAGTGTATGGTGTAATACTCATGAACAACGACAATTGCAAGCTGGCCGAAATTTCGGCCAGGTGTGTTCAAAGGGGAAATAATTGCTTACATGTTCAAAAATAGGAAAAGCTGGCCGAAATTTCGGCCAGCCCACCCAAAAACCAGAATATAAGTGCTTGAATAGTGAACAGACCAAAAAGCTGGCCCAAATTTTAGCCAGCCCCAATAAAAATTAAAATAATCATGCCTATTCACCAAGAAACCAAAAAGCTGGCCGAAATTTCGGCCAGAAGGGTCAAAAACTGCATATACACATAGTTGTTTGCAATGTTACCCAAAACCTGGCCGAAATTTCGGCGAGCTTCAGAAAAACGTAAAATACAACACACTAGAAGACGGGGATACACAAGGCTAACACATCAACACGTGTTTCAACGGGTGTCACACAGCTCTGCCACCAACTTTGGTCACATACGTCAAATAACATACTCAAAGTAGAAATGTAGAATATTGTCAAATCGCGCGTATACGGGGTCCTAGAGGGTGGGCAACTTGTGACGCCTAAGCAATTTGTGGTGGGGGCCTCGTGGTCCCAAAGTGGCGGAGGCCCAAACGGTCCCGAGGTGGCGGAGCTCCCCGCCCCAAAGCGGTGGGGGCCTCGGGGGTCGCAAAGCGGCGGAGGCCCCCGCTCCAATACAGCGGGGCCCTTAGTGGGACCAAAGCGGCGCAGGCCCCCACCGAAAGCAGGCGGGGGCCTCGTTGGTCCCCAAGCAGTGAGCCCCCCGCCCCAAAGCGGTGGGGGCCCCCGTGGTCCCAAGCAGGCAAAATCCCGCGCCAAAATGCGGCGGGGCCCTCGGTGGCAACAAAGCAGCCGAGCGAGGCCCCCAAGCCGAAGCGACGGGGGCCCTAGCAGTCCGAAGATGGCGGAGGCGCCGGCCCAAAGCGGCGGGGGACTCCGTGGTCCCAAAGCAGCAGAACCCCCACCCAAATGCGGCGGGGCCCCAGTGGTCCCAAAGTGGCGGAGCTCCCCGCCCCAATGGAGTGGGGCCCTCGTTGGGCCCAAAGCAGCGGGTGCTCCCGCCCAAAAGCGGCGGGAGCCGGTGGTCCGAAAGCGGCGAAAGCCCCGGCCCGAATGCGGCGGCAGCCCCCCCTTGGTACGCGTTTGAAACCCAATGTTGTTCCCGACTGGAATATTCCCAATGGGAACAATTCCCGCCGGAACAATCTCGTTGGGAACACCACTGGAACAAGTGTCGCAGGCCAGATAACCAGATCCATCACCATGAGTTTCCAAGTTCGTGTGTATGTTACCATTTTACCCTTCCTTGTGCTTTGCTCTTGTTGTAGAGTGCTTGTTCCGGCGACGTTCCAATAACTTGTTCCAGCGGTGTTCCAATGGTGTTCTAACAAAAACTGTTTTTGAAAACAAGTTTTGTTCGCGTGGCAACGCGCCGGGCAACAAATATGAGCATACCAGCGGGGACGCCCAAGGCTAGCAAACAACATATTTTGCCACCATGTACGGGTAGCCTTGGTTGGGGGGTAAATAAATTTTGAACTTTTTTTGTTCCGGCCAGATAGCCTAGAACATTGGAACAATTTGGCCGTAACAACATTGGGTTTCAAACGCGCACCAAGGGCCAAAGCCGCGCAGGCCTCCGCCCCAAAGCGGCGGGGCCCCGGTGGTCCCCAGGTACTGAGGCCCCTAGCCCCAGCGAGGCAAGGGCACTAGCGGTCCCAAAGGAGTTGAGGACCCCGTACCAAAGCGGCGGGAGCCAAACTGGCCCCAATGCGACTGAGGCCGCTGCCCCAACGTGGCGGGGGCCACGGGGGCCTAGAGCGGCGAAGGCAGGTGCCCCAAAACGGTGAGGGCCCCGGTGGTCCCAAAGCAGCTGCGACCCCTGACCAATTGCGGTGGGGGCGTCGCTAGTCCCAACGCGGCGGAAGCCCCAAACCAAAGCAGCGGGAGCCCCGTTGGCCCCAAAGCGGCAAACGTCCCCGCCCCAATGCGGCGGGGGCCTCCGTGGTCCCAATGTGGTGGAGGCCCTTGCCCCAAACCGTAGGGGGCCCCGGTGGGCCCAAAGCAACGGAGGTACCCATCCCGATGCAGGGGGCTGGGTGATCCTAATGCAGCGGAGGCACCTGCCCCAAAGCCGCAAGAGCCCCAAACTATCCCAAAGCGGCGGAGGCCCCGACCTTGATGCGGCGGGGCCCTCCGTGGGCCCCAATGCGGCGGAGGCGCCCGCCCCAATGCCGCTGGGGCCCTAGTGGTCCCGAATCGGTGGAGGCCCCAACCCCAAAGCGCCGTGAGCCCCGCCGGTCCCAAATCGGCAAAAGCCCCCGCACCATAGCGGGGGAGGCCCCGGTGGTGACAAAGCGGCAGAGGCTACCGCCCCAATGCGGCGGGGGCCTCGGCAGTCCCAAAGAGCCGGAGGCCCCTGCCGAAGGTACTCGGGGCCCACGTGGTCCCAAAGCGGCGGAGGCCCCCGCACGGAAGCAGCAGGGCCCACGGCAGTCACAAAGCGGCGGGGGCTACCAGCCCAATGCAGCAGTGCCTCAGTGGTCCTAAAGCGGCGGAGCTACCGGTGGTCCCAAGGTGGCAAAGGCCCTCGCCCCAGTGCGGCGGGGGCCTGGGTGGCCCTAAAGCGGCGAGGGCCTCGGTGGCGCCAAAGCTCCAAGGGCCCCGTAGGTCGCAAAGCAGCGGAGGCCCCCGCGTGCGAACAGCAGGGACCCCGGAGGCCTCCACCCCAAAGCAACGGGGGCCCTAGTGGTTCCACAGTGGCGGAGAACCCCGCCCAAATGTGGCGGGGGACTGTGTCGTCCCATAGCAGCAGAGGCCCGCACCCCAACTCGGCAGCGGCCTGAGTGATCCCAAACCGGCGGAGCGGGGGCCATAGTGGTCCCAAAGCGGCGAACGCCTACACACCAAAGCAGCGGGGGCCCCTGTAGTCCAATGCAGCGGAGGCCCCCACACCAAAGGAGCAGGGTCTGGCTGGTCCCCAAGCGGCGGAGGCCCCGGCGGCCCCAAGAAAGCGAGTAGTCCCCTTTCCCAAAGCGGCAAGAGGCCTGGTGGTCCAAAAATCAGCGAAGTCCCCCGCATAGAAAGAGCCAAGCCTCGGTGGCTGCAAAGCAGCGGAGGCGGGCCGCGCCGATGTGGTTGGGGCCTCGTGGTCCTAAAGTGGCGGAGGCCTCCGCCCAATGCGGCGGAGGCCTGGGGCCCCAATGGTCCCGAGGTGGCGGAGCTACCCGCCCCAAAGCGGTGGGGGCCTCGAGGGTCGCAAAGCGGCGGAGGCCGCCGCCCCAATGCAGCGGGGCCCTCGGTGGGCCCAATGCGGCCGATGCCCCCGCCCAAAGCAGCGGGGGCCTCGTTGGTCCCAAAGCAGTGAGCCCCCCGCCCCAAAGCGGTGGGGGCCCCCGTGGTCCCAAGAAGGCAGAAGCCCCCGCCAAAATGCGGCGGGGCCCTCGGTGGCAACAAAGCAGCCGAGGCCCCCAACCCGAAGCGACGGGGGCCCTAGCAATCCGAAAATGGCGGAGGCGCCGGCCCAAAGCCGCGGGGGACTCGGTGGTCCCAAAGCGGCTGAACCTCCGCCCAAATGCGGCGGCACCCCAGTGGTCCCAAAGTGGCGGAGCTCCCCGCCCCAATGTAGTGGGGCGCTCGTTGGGGCCAAAGCAGCGGGTGCCCCCGCCCAAAAGCGGCGGGAGCCCCGGAGGTCCAAAGGCGGTGGAGGCCCCCGCCCGAATGCGGTGGCGGTCTCCGGGGCCCCAAAGCCGCGCAAGCCTCCGCCCCAAAGCGGCGGGGCCCCGGCGGTCCGAACGTAGTGAGAGCCTTAGCCCCAACGAGACAAGGGCACTGGCGATCCCAAAGGAGTTGAGGCCCCCGCACCAAAGCGGCGGGCCCCAGCTATGGGTATAAAGTCTGAAGTCTGAAGTCTGATTTGGCATCTCGTGTCAAGGACATAAAACAGAACACATCTCAGCAAAAGTCTGATAAAAGTGTGGTACCCGCCCCCTCCCTTCCTTCCTTCTTGTCAGAAAGGGACAAGAAAAAGTCTGGCACCCCCCCTCCCCCAACACAGCCACCCACCACAAAAAAAACCATCATGAAAATTGAAAGTTGGGAAGAATGGGAGTCCATGCAACACAGGGGAACACCCCCCCCCAAAAGAAAAAAAAGGGTGGAAAATGGGGCATTGGGGAAAATGGGAGGCTGGGAAAAATATTCCACTGAGGTGGTGTACCCCCCCCCCCTGTGGATTAATATTCCATTGAGGTGGTGTACACCCCCCCTCTGGATAGATATTCCACTGAGGTGGTGCACCCCCCTGCTATGCGCCAATTCCTAGGGGGGTCTGGACCCCCAAAATAATTGACGCGACCCTATGCGTCAATTCCTAGGGGGGTCTGGACCCCCAAAATAATTGACGCGACCCTATGCGTCAATTCCTATGGGGGTCTAGACCCCCAAAATAATTGACGCGACCTTATGTGTCAATTCCTACGGGGGTCCGGACCCCCAAAATAATTGACGCGACCCTATGCGCCAATTCCTACAGGGGTGTGGACCCCCAAAATAATTGACGCGACCCTATGCGTCAATTCCTAAGGGGGGTCTAGACCCCCAAAATAATTGACGCGACCCTATGCGTCAATTCCTAGGGGGGTCTAGACCCCCAAAATGATTGACGCGACCCTATGCGTCAATTCCTAGGGGGGTCTAGACCCCCAAAATAATTGACGCGACCCTATGCGTCAATTCCTAGGGGGGTCTAGACCCCCAAAATAATTGACGCGACCTTATGTGTCAATTCCTACGGGGGTCCGGACCCCCAAAATAATTGACGCGACCCTATGCGCCAATTCCTATGGGGGTCCGGACCCCCAAAATAATTGATGCGACCCTATGCGCCAATTCCTACGGGGGTCTGGACCCCCAAAATAATTGACGCGACCCTATGCGTCAATTCCTAAGGGGGGTCTAGAACCCCAAAATAATTGACGCGACCCTATGCGTCAATTCCTACGGGGGTCTGGACCCCCAAAATAATTGACGCGACCCTATGCGCCAATTCCTACGGTGGTCTGGACCCCCAAAATAATTGACGCGACCCTATGCGCCAATTCCTATAGGGGTCTAGACCCCCAAAAATAATTGACGCGACCGTATGCGTCAATTCCTATGGGGGTCTAGACCCCCAAAATAATTGACGCGACCCTATGCGTCAATTCCTAGGGGGGTCTAGAACCCCAAAATTGTTGACACACACACAGGGGTCAAACAATTCACGGAGGGGTCAAATAATTCACGGAGGGGGGTAAATAATTCACGGAGGGGTAAAATAATTCACGGAGGGGGGTAAACAATTCACGGAGGGTGAAATAATTCACGGAGGGGGGTAAATAATTCACGGAGGGGTCAAATACTTCACGGAGGGGGGTAAACAATTCACGGAGGGGTGAAATAATTCACGGAGGGGGGTAAACAATTCACGGAGGGGTAAAATAATTCACGGAGGGGGGTAAACGATTCACGGAGGGGTAAAATAATTCACGGAGGGGGGTAAACAATTCACGGAGGGGTGAAATAATTCACGGAGGGGGGTAAATAATTCACAGAGGGGTAAATTAATTCACCGAGGGGGGTAAACAATTCACGGAGGGGTCAAATAATTCCCGGAGGGGGGTAAATAATTCACGGAGGGGTAAAATAATTCACGGAGGGGGGTGAATAATTCACGGAGGGGTCAAATAATTCACGGAGGGGGGTAAACAATTCACGGAGGAGTAAAATAATTCACGGAGGGGGGTAAACAATTCACGGAGGGGTGAAATAATTCACGGAGGGGGGTAAACAATTCACGGAGGGGTAAAATAATTCACGGAGGGGGGTAAACAATTCACGGAGGGGTGAAATAATTCACGGAGGGGGGTAAATAAATCACGGAGGGGTAAAATAATTCACGGAGGGGGGTAAATAATTCACGGAGGGGTCAAATAATTCACGGAGGGGGGTAAACAATTCACGGAGGGGTGAAATAATTCACGGAGGGGGGTAAACAATTCACGGAGGGGTGAAATAATTCACGGAGGGGGGTAGACAATTCACGGAGGGGTAAAATAATTCACGGAGGGGGGTAAATAATTCACGGAGGGGTGAAATAATTCACGGAGGGGGGTAAACAATTCACGGAGGGGTAAAATAATTCACGGAGGGGGGTAAATAATTCACGGAGGGGTAAAATAATTCACGGAGGGGGGTAAACAATTCACGGAGGGGTAAAATAATTCACGGAGGGGGGCAAATAATTCACGGAGGGGTAAAATAATTCACGGAGGGGGGTAAACAATTCACGGAGGGGTAAAATAATTCACGGAGGGGGGTAAATAATTCACGGAGGGGTGAAAAAATTCACGGAGGGGGGTAAATAATTCACGGAGGGGTAAAATAATTCACGGAGGGGGGTAAACAGTTCACGGAGGGGTCAAATAATTCACGGAGGGGGGTAAATAATTCACGGAGGGGTAAAATAATTCACGGAGGGGGGTAAATAATTCACGGAGGGGTGAAATAATTCACGGAGGGGGGTAAACAATTCACGGAGGGGTGAAATAATTCACGGAGGGGGGTAAACAATTCACGGAGGGGTAAAATAATTCACCGAGGGGGGTAAATAATTCACGGAGGGGTCAAATAATTCACGGAGGGGGGTAAATAATTCACGGAGGGGTAAAAAAATTCACGGAGGGGGGTAAACAATTCACGGAGGGGTAAAATAATTCACGGAGGGGGGTAAATAATTCACGGAGGGGTAAAATAATTCACGGAGGGGGGTAAATAATTCACGGAGGGGTAAAATAATTCACGGAGGGGGGTAAATAATTCACGGAGGGGTCAAATAATTCACGGAGGGGGGTAAACAATTCACGGAGGGGTGAAATAATTCACGGAGGGGGGTAAATAATTCACGGAGGGGTCAAATAATTCACGGAGAGGGGTAAACAATTCACGGAGGGGTGAAATAATTCACGGAGGGGGGTAAATAATTCACGGAGGGGTGAAATAATTCACGGAGGGGGGTAAACAATTCACGGAGGGGTAAAATAATTCACGGAGGGGGGTAAATAATTCACGGAGGGGTCAAATAATTCACGGAGGGGGGTAAACAATTCACGGAGGGGTAAAATAATTCACGGAGGGGGGTAAATAATTCACGGAGGGGTGAAATAATTCACGGAGGGGGGTAAATAATTCACGGAGGGGTAAAATAATTCACGGAGGGGTAAAAAAATTCACGGAGGGGGGTAAATAATTCACGGAGGGGTGAAATAATTCACGGAGGGGGGTAAGCAATTCACGGAGGGGTAAAATAATTCACGGAGGGGGGTAAATAATTCACGGAGGGGTGAAATAATTCACGGAGGGGTAAAATAATTCACGGAGGGGGGTAAATAATTCACGGAGGGGTCAAATAATTCACGGAGGGGGGTAAACAATTCACGGAGGGGTAAAATAATTCACGGAGGGGGGTAAATAATTCACGGAGGGGTGAAATAATTCACGGAGGGGGGTAAATAATTCACAGAGGGGTAAAATAATTCACGGAGGGGGGTAAACAATTCACGGAGGGGTCAAATAATTCACGGAGGGGGGTAAACAATTCACGGAGGGGTAAAATAATTCACGGAGGGGGGTAAATAATTCACGGAGGGGTAAAATAATTCACGGAGGGGGGTAAATAATTCACGGAGGGGTGAAATAATTCACGGAGGGGGGTAAATAATTCACGGAGGGGTCAAATAATTCACGGAGGGGGGTAAATAATTCACGGAGGGGTAAAATAATTCACGGAGGGGGGTAAATAATTCACGGAGGGGTGAAATAATTCACGGAGGGGGGTAAATAATTCACGGAAGGGTCAAATAATTCACGGAGGGGGGTAAACAATTCACGGAGGGGTAAAATAATTCACGGAGGGGGGTAAATAATTCACGGAGGGGTCAAATAATTCACGGAGGGGGGTAAATAATTCACGGAGGGGTCAAATAATTCACGGAGGGGGGTAAACAATTCACGGAGGGGTCAAATAATTCACGGAGGGGGGTAAATAATTCACGGAGGGGTAAAATAATTCACGGAGGGGGGTAAATAATTCACGGAGGGGTGAAATAATTCACGGAGGGGGGTAAATAATTCACGGAGGGGTCAAATAATTCACGGAGGGGGGTAAACAATTCACGGAGGGGTGAAATAATTCACGGAGGGGGGTAAACAATTCACGGAGGGGTCAAATAATTCACGGAGGGGGGTAAATAATTCACGGAGGGGTCAAATAATTCACGGAGGGGTGAAATAATTCACGGAGGGGGGTAAATAATTCACGGAGGGGTCAAATAATTCACGGAGGGGGGTAAATAATTCACGGAGGGGTAAAATAATTCACGGAGGGGGGTAAATAATTCACGGAGGGGTCAAATAATTCACGGAGGGGGGTGAATAATTCACGGAGGGGTAAAATAATTCACGGAGGGGGGTAAATAATTCACGGAGGGGTGAAATAATTCACGGAGGGGGGTAAATAATTCACGGAGGGGTCAAATAATTCACGGAGGGGGGTAAACAATTCACGGAGGGGTGAAATAATTCACGGAGGGGGGTAAATAATTCACGGAGGGGTGAAATAATTCACGGAGGGGGGTAAATAATTCACGGAGGGGTCAAATAATTCACGGAGGGGGGTAAATAATTCACGGAGGGGTCAAATAATTCACGGAGGGGGGTAAATAATTCACGGAGGGGTCAAATAATTCACGGAGGGGGGTAAACAATTCACGGAGGGGTAAAATAATTCACGGAGGGGGGTAAATAATTCACGGAGGGGTGAAATAATTCATGGAGGGGGGTAAATAATTCACGGAGGGGTAAAATAATTCACGGAGGGGTAAAATAATTCACGGAGGGGGGTAAATAATTCACGGAGGGGTGAAATAATTCACGGAGGGGGGTAAATAATTCACGGAGGGGTGAAATAATTCACGGAGGGGGGTAAATAATTCACGGAGGGGTCAAATAATTCACGGAGGGGGGTAAACAATTCACGGAGGGGTCAAATAATTCACGGAGGGGCGTAAACAATTCACGGAGGGGTAAAATAATTCACGGAGGGGGGTAAATAATTCACGGAGGGGTGAAATAATTCACGGAGGGGGGTAAATAATTCACGGAGGGGTCAAATAATTCACGGAGGGGGGTAAACAATTCACGGAGGGGTCAAATAATTCACGGAGGGGGGTAAACAATTCACGGAGGGGTAAAATAATTCACGGAGGGGGGTAAATAATTCACGGAGGGGTAAAATAATTCACGGAGGGGGGTAAATAATTCACGGAGGGGTAAAATAATTCACGGAGGGGGGTAAATAATTCACGGAGGGGTCAAATAATTCACGGAGGGGGGTAAACAATTCACGGAGGGGTGAAATAATTCACGGAGGGGGGTAAATAATTCACGGAGGGGTCAAATAATTCACGGAGGGGGGTAAACAATTCACGGAGGGGTGAAATAATTCACGGAGGGGGGTAAATAATTCACGGAGGGGTCAAATAATTCACGGAGGGGGGTAAACAATTCACGGAGGGGTAAAATAATTCACGGAGGGGGGTAAATAATTCACGGAGGGGTGAAATAATTCACGGAGGGGGGTAAACAATTCACGGAGGGGTAAAATAATTCACGGAGGGGGGTAAATATTTCACGGAGGGGTTAAATAATTCATGGAGGGGGGTAAACAATTCACGGAGGGGTAAAATAATTCACGGAGGGGTAAAATAATTCACGGAGGGGGGTAAATAATTCACGGAGGGGTGAAATAATTCACGGAGGGGGATAAGAAATTTACGGAGGGGTAAAATAATTCACGGAGGGGGGTAAATAATTCACGGAGGGGTGAAATAATTCACGGATGGGGGTAAATAATTCACGGAGGGGTAAAATAATTCACGGAGGGGGGTAAATAATTCACGGAGGGGTTAAATAATTCATGGAGGGGGGTAAATAATTCACGGAGGGGTAAAATAATTCACGGAGGGGTAAAATAATTCACGGAGGGGGGTAAATAATTCACGGAGGGGTGAAATAATTCACGGAGGGGGGTAAGCAATTCACGGAGGGGGGTAAAAAATTCACGGAGGGGTGAAATAATTCACGGAGGGGGGTAAACAATTCACGGAGGGGTAAAAACATTCACGGAGGGGGGTAAATAATTCACGGAGGGATCAAATAATTCACGGAGGGGGGTAAACAATTCACGGAGGGGTAAAATAATTCACGGAGGGGGGTAAATAATTCACGGAGGGGTTAAATAATTCATGGAGGGGGGTAAATAATTCACGGAGGGGTAAAATAATTCACGGAGGGGTAAAATAATTCACGGAGGGGGGTAAATAATTCACGGAGGGGTGAAATAATTCACGGAGGGGGGTAAATAATTCACGGAGGGGTAAAATAATTCACGGAGGGGGGTAAATAATTCACGGAGGGGTCAAATAATTCACGGAGGGGGGTAAACAATTCACGGAGGGGTAAAATAATTCACGGAGGGGGGTAAATAATTCACGGAGGGGTGAAATAATTCACGGAGGGGGGTAAATAATTCACAGAGGGGTAAAATAATTCACGGAGGGGGGTAAACAATTCACGGAGGGGTCAAATAATTCACGGAGGGGGGTAAACAATTCACGGAGGGGTAAAATAATTCACGGAGGGGGGTAAATAATTCACGGAGGGGTAAAATAATTCACGGAGGGGGGTAAACAATTCACGGAGGGGTAAAATAATTCACGGAGGGGGGTAAATAATTCACGGAGGGGTCAAATAATTCACGGAGGGGGGTAAATAATTCACGGAGGGGTCAAATAATTCACGGAGGGGGGTAAACAATTCACGGAGGGGTCAAATAATTCACGGAGGGGGGTAAATAATTCACGGAGGGGTAAAATAATTCACGGAGGGGGGTAAATAATTCACGGAGGGGTGAAATAATTCACGGAGGGGGGTAAATAATTCACGGAGGGGTCAAATAATTCACGGAGGGGGGTAAACAATTCACGGAGGGGTGAAATAATTCACGGAGGGGGGTAAACAATTCACGGAGGGGTCAAATAATTCACGGAGGGGGGTAAATAATTCACGGAGGGGTGAAATAATTCACGGAGGGGGGTAAATAATTCACGGAAGGGTCAAATAATTCACGGAGGGGGGTAAATAATTCACGGAGGGGTCAAATAATTCACGGAGGGGGGTAAATAATTCACGGAGGGGTCAAATAATTCACGGAGGGGGGTAAACAATTCACGGAGGGGTCAAATAATTCACGGAGGGGGGTAAATAGTTCACGGAGGGGTAAAATAATTCACAGAGGGGGGTAAATAATTCACGGAGGGGTGAAATAATTCACGGAGGGGGGTAAATAATTCACGGAGGGGTCAAATAATTCACGGAGGGGGGTAAACAATTCACGGAGGGGTGAAATAATTCACGGAGGGGGGTAAACAATTCACGGAGGGGTCAAATAATTCACGGAGGGGGGTAAATAATTCACGGAGGGGTCAAATAATTCACGGAGGGGGGTAAATAATTCACGGAGGGGTGAAATAATTCACGGAGGGGGGTAAATAATTCACGGAGGGGTCAAATAATTCACGGAGGGGGGTAAACAATTCACGGAGGGGTAAAATAATTCACGGAGGGGGGTAAATAATTCACGGAGGGGTCAAATAATTCACGGAGGGGGGTAAATAATTCACGGAGGGGTAAAATAATTCACGGAGGGGGGTGAATAATTCACGGAGGGGTGAAATGATTCACGGAGGGGGGTAAATAATTCACGGAGGGGTCAAATAATTCACGGAGGGGGGTAAACAATTCACGGAGGGGTAAAATAATTCACGGAGGGGGGTAAATAATTCACGGAGGGGTGAAATAATTCACGGAGGGGGGTAAATAATTCACGGAGGGGTCAAATAATTCACGGAGGGGTATAAACAATTCACGGAGGGGTAAAATAATTCACGGAGGGGTGAAATAATTCACGGAGGGGAGTAAACAATTCACGGAGGGGTAAAATAATTCACGGAGGGGTGAAATAATTCACGGAGGGGGGTAAACAATTCACGGAGGGGTAAAATAATTCACGGAGGGGGGTAAACAATTCACGGAGGGGTCAAATAATTCACGGAGGGGGGTAAACAATTCACGGAGGGGTCAAATAATTCACGGAGGGGGGTAAATAATTCACGGAGGGGTAAAATAATTCACGGAGGGGGGTAAATAATTCACGGAGGGGTGAAATAATTCACGGAGGGGGGTAAATAATTCACGGAGGGGTCAAATAATTCACGGAGGGGGGTAAACAATTCACGGAGGGGTAAAATAATTCACGGAGGGGGGTAAATAATTCACGGAGGGGTAAAATCATTCACGGAGGGGGGTAAATAATTCACGGAGGGGTCAAATAATTCACGGAGGGGGGTAAACAATTCACGGAGGGGTGAAATAATTCACGGAGGGGGGTAAACAATTCACGGAGGGGTGAAATAATTCCCGGAGGGGGGTAAACAATTCACGGAGGGGTAAAACAATTCACGGAGGGGGGTAAACAATTCACGGAGGGGTGAAATAATTCACGGAGGGGGGTAAACAATTCACGGAGGGGTAAAATAATTCACGGAGGGGGGTAAATAATTCACGGAGGGGTAAAATAATTCACGGAGGGGGGTAAACAATTCACGGAGGGGTAAAATAATTCACGGAGGGGGGTAAATAATTCACGGAGGGGTAAAATAATTCACGGAGGGGGGTAAATAATTCACGGAGGGGTGAAAAAATTCACGGAGGGGGGTAAATAATTCACGGAGGGGTGAAATAATTCACGGAGGGGGGTAAACAATTCACGGAGGGGTAAAATAATTCACGGAGGGGGGTAAACAATTCACGGAGGGGTAAAATAATTCACGGAGGGGGGTAAATAATTCACGGAGGGGTGAAAAAATTCACGGAGGGGGTTAAATAATTCACGGAGGGGTAAAATAATTCACGGAGGGGTGAAATAATTCACGGAGGGGGGTAAACAATTCACGGAGGGGTCAAATAATTCACGGAGGGGGGTAAACAATTCACGGAGGGGTAAAATAATTCACGGAGGGGGGTAAATAATTCACGGAGGGGTGAAATAATTCACGGAGGGGGGTAAATAATTCACGGAGGGGTCAAATAATTCACGGAGGGGGGTAAACAATTCACGGGGGGGTAAAATAATTCACGGAGGGGGGTAAATAATTCACGGAGGGGTCAAATAATACACGGAGGGGTCAAATAATTCACGGAGGGGGGTAAATAATTCACGGAGGGGTGAAATAATTCACGGAGGGGGGTAAATAATTCACGGAGGGGTGAAATAATTCACGGAGGGGGGTAAACAATTCACGGAGGGGTCAAATAATTCACGGAGGTGTGAAATAATTCACGGAGGGGGGTAAATAATTCACGGAGGGGTCAAATAATTCACGGAGGGGGGTAAACAATTCACGGAGGGGTAAAATAATTCACGGAGGGGGGTAAACAATTCACGGAGGGGTGAAATAATTCACGGAGGGGGGTAAATAAATCACAGAGGGGTCAAATAATTCACGGAGGGGGGTAAACAATTCACGGGGGGGTAAAATAATTCACGGAGGGGGGTAAATAATTCACGGAGGGGTCAAATAATTCACGGAGGGGTCAAATAATTCACGGAGGGGGGTAAATAATTCACGGAGGGGTGAAATAATTCACGGAGGGGGGTAAATAATTCACGGAGGGGTGAAATAATTCACGGAGGGGGGTAAACAATTCACGGAGGGTGGTAAATAATTCACGGAGGGGGGTAAACAATTCACGGAGGGGTAAAATAATTCACGGAGGGGGGTAAACAATTCACGGAGGGGTGAAATAATTCACGGAGGGGGGTAAACAATTCACGGAGAGGTAAAATAATTCACGGAGGGGGGTAAACAATTCACGGAGGGGTCAAATAATTCACGGAGGGGGGTAAACAATTCACGGAGGGGTCAAATAATTCACGGAGGGGGGTAAATAATTCACGGAGGGGTCCACCGGAACTAACTAAGGAACGGAGTAACATACCTCCTATTTTCTTTTGGCGGGGTTCGGACCTTGGTAAGCTGGCAAGCTGGAAAGCACTCTACTATAAAAGAAAACCTGAAAAAGAAAAACAGGCATACCCTCCCTAACCTCACCACACAAGAAGGGAAATGACAGGGTGGGAGGGAGGGAGGGAGGGGAGGGAGGGAGGGAGGGAGGGAGGGAGGGAGGCTCTCTTGGGCGGCCGTAGGGGCTGTGTTGTGCTGTGTTGTGCTGTAATATGCTGTGCTATGCTGTATGTTGTGCTGTGCTGTGGTGTGCTGTGATGTGCTGTGATGTGCTGTGCTGTGCCGTGCTGTGCTGCGCCGTACTCGAAACCCACTACCCCCCCTCTCCACAGTTCCGGCCCAACCCGATGAACCCCCACCCACCCACCCCACCAGCAAAACCGACCCGATTAGCTCAGGTGAGGTTGCTTGGGTCAGACATCAGGATTCTGTTCCCACTTGTCTTCAGTCACATATGAGCCCCCCGATCGGTTTGAGTCAGAGAGATGGGGTGGGGTGGGGTGAGGGGGTGGGGGGGGGGGGCGTACCATCATTGAAGGGGTTGCAAGCACTGGTTGGGTTTCAGACGCTAGGGTCCAGACCACAACCCACTTCTACACCTCAAGGGTGTGGTGACAATGGACAAGTCTGATATTGGGGGGAGTGTAATGCAGTGTGGTGCGGTACAGTGCAGGGGCTATTCCTAACTAAAGCACCAGGGCAAATCACAGAAAATTGTATTGTCTGCAACATCCCTAACCTGTTAAAGTCCTTAAAAATGTGTGGAAGCCGAAGCCAGGAGGGGTTGGTCCATGTGGACCGCCCAGGCGGGGAGGGTGGAGAGGAACTTACAGGTTTTTATTTTTACATCCCACCCTGCTCTCTCTGACCCCTTGGGTGCCCGGGCGTCCTCTCCTCCCCCCCCCTGTAGGGCAGTGAAGGCAAGCCTGCCTGCCCAGGCACCCCGCCATCAGACAGCACCGTTTAACAGGCAAGAAAGTGTTCTCCAAAAATGAAAAAAAAATTTCCGAAAGCGGTGCTGTCAGTGGCCCCCTTGTGTTTAACTGACTTTTGTTTGTGCTGGTTGTTTAACAGAGGGTCGGGGAAGGGGTCGAGAGCAGAGGGGAGGGGTTTAAGGGGTATGGCTGCCCAGCCGATGAGTCCCCCCTTGCAGGGGGACCCAGAGCAAACATACAGACACCCACGCATGCCCACACATACACACATACACACGCATTAAAAACAATTCACGGAGGTGTGAAATAATTCACGCAAGGGGGTAAATAATTCACAGAGGGGTCAAATAATTCACGGAGGGGTCAAAAAATTCACGGAGGGGTCAAATAATTCACGGAGGGGAGACGCCCACGCGTAGCCCTTGCGGCCGCTGTGGGGGTGTCCCAGTGCCGTGGGTGGCTAGGGGGGGGGGGGGGTCGGTCCTAACCCCTTCCTATCTCTTAGCAGCAGCAGGCAAGTAAGCAGGCAGTACCGGGGGTCATAACCCCGGGGTAACAGTAGCCGGGACTCAACGTGAGTCCTCTTAACCATCAACAACCCCAAATTCCGCCGGGGCTTAACTCCCGAACGAAACGGTATTTGGGGCCCCCGTGGGCCTTATAAGCCCGCGGAGTGTGCTGAGGCGTGGCTACCAGCACTTAAAGTCTGGCCTGCCATACCCATTGCTGGGCTCGCCTCAGCACGGCCGGTCGGGTCCGGCTCTGGGGGGTGCGCACGAAACTAGCCCCGGGAGAAGGGCCTTTTACCCGTTTAAGTATTAATTACAGCAGTAAGCACTATTTATTACGTTAGATGTTTACGAAGCGCATACTTTTACCCCGCAGACATGCCCCTTCCAGTGGTGCGCTCACCTTTGGGGCTGCCGTTGGGGGGTCCGGGGCTTTTACCCGGACCTCCGGCCCTCCCTGGCTGTTGGCCGGAGGCGTACATTATACAATACTGTGGTTCTTTCAGTAACGTACCTACATTACTTGATACATACACATCTGGGGCCTGGGGGGATGGCGCCCCCCCTTGGTTCCAAATTGATCATCGAAGTCGACCACCTGGTGCGGCACAGTTGCAGGGTGCAAAACCACAGACATCTGGGCAATAAACCATCAGACATGAATGGACAGTCACTGACACAATGCAAATCAGGACGCACAGGCCTCTCTGTAGGCCAGAAACTGGCAGTAACCGGCTATCTGTGTGAATGCACATGACAGAGTGAAACGTGCAGTTACCCTACACAAATTCGTCTCCGGGGGGCCCCTTGATTCACTATCGTCTCGGGACCGTTCCGAGGTCGCCCTGCATGGCAGAGGCAGGGACGGGGGGGGCACCCCTTATTTCAGAACTGTATCGGTGCATCAATGTCTTTCAAATATCCCTGTAGACTAAAAGAGTACAAGATTTGTTCGATCTCCCCTGGATAACCACCTTCGTATGGGATGCGAAAATTTGCTTTCTGAGACTGCAACACCCACCAAATCCGGAGTGCAGCCACAGCTATGAAAGTTGCTAGATTGATGAACCTGAAAAAGAAAAACAGGCATACCCTCCCTAACCTCAACCACACAAGCAGGGAAATGACAGGGTGGGAGGGAGGGAGGGAGGGGAGGGAGGGAGGGAGGGAGGGAGGGAGGCTCTCTTGGGCGGCCGTAGGGGCTGTGTTGTGCTGTGCTGTGCTGTAATAAACTGTGCTATGTTGTATGTTGTGTTGTGCTGTGATGTGCTGTGATGTGCTGTGATGTGCTGTGCTGTGCTCGAAACCCACTACCCCCCCTCTCAACAGTTCCGGCCCAACCCGATGAACCCCCACCCACCCACCCCACCAGCAAAACTGACCCGATTAGCTCAGGTGAGGTTGCTTGGGCCAGACATCAGGATTCTGTTCCCACTTGTCTTCAGTCACATATGAGCCCCCTGATCGGTTTGAGTCAGAGAGATGGGGTGGGGTGGGGTGGGGTGGGGGGGGGGGGGGGGCACGTACCATCATTGAAGGGGTTGCAAGCATTGGTTGGGTTTCAGACGCTAGGGTCGAGACCACAACCCACTTCTACACCTCAAGGGTGTGGTGACAATGGGACAAGTCTGATATTGGGGGGGACACGGGGGGGGGGGGTGAAGTTTGACACGGGGGGGGGGGGGTTAGAAAGGGTGTTGGGGTGGGGGGGGGTTGGGGGTTGGGGGTGATGGTCCATAAAAGTCTGAAGTCTGAAGTCTGATAGCCCATTTGGTTACTATACCCATAGCTGGCGGGCCCCGCCGGTCCCAAAGCGGCAGGGCCCGCGTTCATCCCAAGGCGGCAGAAACACCCGCCCCAATGCAGCGGGGGCCTCGGTGGTCCCAAAGCGGCTGAGACCCCCGCGCCAAAACGCGGGGCCCTGGTGGTCCAAAGTAGCGGACGTCCGCGCCCCGAAGCAGTGTGGGTATGGGGGCTCCCAAGATGGCGGAGGCGCGCGCCGCAAAGCAGCTACGGCCCCGGTGGTCCCAAAGTGGCAGGCCCCCCTGCCCAAAGCAGCGGGGGCCTCGGTTGTCCCAAGGCGGCGGAAAACCCAAGGAGAGCGGTCAACGTAATGCTTCAGGGGTAGTAGGAATGGTGAACACAATGCCGCGTAGACAGGGTGAGCAATCAAATGCACCACCTCATCAACACTGAGTGGTCAATGTAGTGGTTCGTGGATAGTGCAAGCCAGCAATATCATGCTTTATGTATAGTGTGAGGCAACAACGTAGTGCTGCATTGCTAGTCCCAATAGTCAATGTAGTGCATCACGGACATTAGTGCAGCGACGCGCATGTGCATTTGGCCCGTGTTTCGACGTGACAATCTTATGCACCCTGATGTTGCCTCTGCATCAAAAGTCCGTGCAACAATGGATGAACAATCACTTTTTCAAAGTAGAGCATGTGCCACACGCTGGGGATGAGGAGAGTTTGCTTGCATTTGCGTGATGTTCCTACCAGTGTGAGCAAGTTTTCACAGATGGTGTGAGCTGCCAAGGCAATGTTACAGAGATAGTGAGCAAGCAATGTGATGCTACATGGACAATGTGAGGGGCCAAGGTAATGCTTCATGAACACTGTAATTGCCATTGTAAGCTTCATCGACAGTGTGAACCAGCAATGTAGTGCTTCATGGAAAGTCCAAGCGGTCACTAGAATGCTTCCCGGACAGTGTGAGCATTGCATTGCAGGGGGCATTGCATTGCCCCCGGGACAATGTGAGCGATAAATGTAACCATGGACACTGTGAGCGGCCAATGTGACACCTCATAGACAGTGTGAGTGGTCAGTTTAACGCTTCATGGACGGTGAGAGCAGGAAACACGGTGCTTCTCGGACATGGACAGTGCAAGCTAGCCATGCAAGGCTTCATTAGCAATGCGAGCCAGTAACAATGCTGCATACACAGCCCGAGCAGTGAACGCAATTCTGCATGCACAATGTGAGTGGTCAATGAATGCCGCATCGACAGTGTGAATAATCAATGCAATGCTTCATGGGCCGCGTGGGTGGGTAATATAATGCTTTATAGACGCGGACAACGGCGAACGTAATGCCTCATGGACAGTGTGACCGGTCAACATAGTGCTTCATGGACAGTGCGAGCTAGCAATGTACTGCTTCATCAATAGTCTGAGCAACCAATGTAATGCTGCACGGACATTGCGAGCGGTCAACGCGATAGTCCAAGCAGTCAATGCATTACTCCCTTCACAATGTGAGCAATGAATGTAATGCTTCATGGACAGTGTGAGCAGCCAAGGTAATGCTTCATGAACACTGTAAGCGGACATTGTAATGCTTTTGGTTCCAAGGGTGCAAGAGCAGGCAATCACATAATGATCAAAGGTCAAGTGGCCACATGGCTAAGCTCCACGAGGGTCGCCTCCACACCATGCTTGCACAGCATGACAATGTACTCGGCCCCACGGGTCAAGGTAGGGCATGGATGGGGGTTGGGGAGGGCATTGTGGCATGT
The DNA here is from genome assembly GCA_964036045.1 of Eutreptiella sp. 'Long Island Sound 2002'. Taxonomy (NCBI): domain Eukaryota; phylum Euglenozoa; class Euglenophyceae; order Eutreptiales; family Eutreptiaceae; genus Eutreptiella; species Eutreptiella sp. 'Long Island Sound 2002'. Next base: position 48,815,443 of record OZ038384.1, read on the forward strand.
GGCATGTGTTGCGTGTGGGCTAATGGGTTGCGAACTCGACACTGGATTGTGGCTGCATTCAAAATGAACCTCATGACCCTCAGCCCGTCCACAGGGAGTCCTCAGAACTGTGCACCTTTACCGAGTCCCATATCCCCCATCTGGTTGTCCTAGCTGGGGCAAAATACCGTATAATGCTTGGTTTGATATGCGGTGCACCAATGATGGCTAACATTGGATGCTTTTGCTGCACCCTAGCATTGGGTGTAACAGTCATGAAACCACTGCCATGCCCACATGGAGTGGGTGCCATTGTGGCAGAGCATGCAAAATTGCAGAATTGGTGGGCTTGCTTCACCAGAGCCCCACGGAGCATGGCACAAGTGCCGCAAGAAGAGAACAGACGTTTTCGGCGATGTGCTTTGGGAATTCCAAGGGGATGGGGAGGTGGATGGGAGGTGAGGCTTTGTGGTGCCCATTCACAAGGCCCGAGATGGGGCTAGTGGTTGCTGGAACATGGTGAAAACATGCCACTTGCCTACGAAAACTGTTATGTTCAGCAAGAGAGCCAACACATTTTTGCTAAGAAGCAGATGGGCATGCAAGGCCGCACAAATAACTCTGATTGCTGTTGCCATAGACTGCCTTATTGATAGTTGTTCAGAGGGACATTGGAAATGGGCTGTACGTCACCTTCCGGATCAGCACCCTCCAGTTCTCACCATTGGTCGAACACACCGCCATTGCCCAACGCAAGGGGCTCCTTGCCCCTGCGTTTAAGCCATGCCTTCAGTCTTGCGAGACCTTTCTCATTGGCATGCAAACAGGGAAGGAGGGGGGTGGTAGACCTCTTGCTACTGACTCAGGGCAGGGGATGCCACCAACAGGGCGGAGAGAAGGGGGTGCCGCGGAAATCATATTGCGACTGTGTGCCTTACCATACTGTCGCAAGGGCTGACTGCTCAAGGGGCGGCTGGGATTGCACGTGCTCGGGCGCCAACAGACCCACTTCCGCCTGCCAAATATCATTCAGCAGGGCGCACTGCCATGCTCTGTAGGCACTCTGGATACCCTCGTGCCACAGGAGAGAGGGTTGGGGGGGGGGGGGGGCGGACTGGGGCGAACCCTGAACCCATCCACAGTAGAAAATTTGATCCACAGAAAAAAGTGGAGTTCACTAAAGGCCCTGGAAATTTAGGGCGGATTCAACACAGGTATATGCTTTTTTTTGTGACCCCCGTCCCCCCAATTTCCCGCCCCCTCGCAGGGGTCCACGATGACCTGGCCCTGACTTACAAAGACGGTTGTGATGCACTGGGCATGGCCCCTACGCTGCTGTGCAGCCATGGTGAGGATAGGGCTCAAAACACGAGCAGGATTTGTTCTGGAAGTACTTGCGGCAAACGCAAAGGCAAATGCACTTGCGACTTTCTACGCATCAACTGTTGGGCATGCGAACCAGCATGTCGCATGACATTCATACCCGCAGCAGTAGGGATCAGGCTCTGCAGATAGATCTCGTCCACAGCAGCCATGTCGTCTGCATCGGCAGGGAGCGCCATCAGCCGCTGCACTATGTCCTGTGTAGTGGTAGATTCCTCCGTCATCTTGACGTCTGCCGGCAGGTCATACTCCAAATGGGCCATTGTGTCCACCACAATCAAAACATGGAGCTGTGACAGGGGAAGTGTTGTCGTGCAGTGCGCGCACAGTGCGGCGTTCTTCAGAAAAATGTCACATGTATTTGGCCACAAATACCGTGTGTTCTGCAGCCCAATATTTCTGGCACGGCGTGCAAAGTATCCCCATGGGTGCTGACCTGCAATCCGTTTGGAAATGCCGCAAATTGGGGTCCAGGATGGCATGATTTGCTTCAGATCATAGGGAACAAAAGTAATTATCCAGGAACCATCCATTTTTGGCTGCCTCATCGGACGTATTTAGGGCAGTTTTTTAGGGGCGGAACCAGATGGAGGTCGATGTGGGGTGGTGGCTGCAGGCAAATTGTCTCTGAACTGGGCCAGGGCAAGTTTGAATTTTCCCCTGTCCCAGTATACGTACCCCTAGTCACTATCAAGCAGTACACAATTGGGCCCAAGAAGCTGAGGAGAGCCCCCGGGGACGCACAGTGCGCGTTCGGTGTGGGCAGCACCCCCAGTGGATAAAGGCTGTACTCAGGACCACTCACGTGTTCTTTCTTGCCTTTGTAGGCAATGCGGATGGATGCTGTCCAGCTGCCACAATGTCCTGAGAAAGTCTGAATGCAATGGGGAAGACACAAGCTGTGCAGAGAGCAGTCTATGCCATGGGTACTTCAGTGCGGAGAATTCTCTTACGACCACGGTGTTGTTCTCGGGGACGTCGGCACTCCTACTCATGATCTGGTACAACAAGTTTGGGACCAAGTTTATCACCACGGGCTTGTACGTGCATCTGCAATACAATTTTCAAGGTGTCCTCTATGTGATATGGTGGATGCAAATGAACACACCAGAGGCCAGTTTCTATGTGACATTGCTGGGGTTGCAGCCCAATGAGGACCTTTATTCTTTATTGCGGTGCATGGAGCACAATCGCAATTTTCATATGGCACTATGTATGACTTGCCTCGGGACCATCATGATAGTGATGAAAGTGTTTGAGGATAATCCAGAATGGAAGCAGACCAGAATTGTGTATAAAGTCTGATGTCTGATGTCTGATGTGGCATGTTGTGTTTGCAGTGTATACAACAAGATGTGTGATATGTCTGATACAGGTATGATGCTTGGAGGAAGGGGGGGGGGGGGGCGTTGGTGTCAAAATGGGTGTGCAAAAAGTTGATGCCCCCCACCCGAGAAAAAAAAAAATCAAGGGTTTCAGAAAGATCAAGCCAAGATGGAAAAGCTGGAAAAAACTGAACAACCAGAATCCGGAAAAAGGCATAGGTCCCCATACGTCCCCAAAGGTCCCCAAAACTCCCCATAGGTCCCCAAAGCTCCCCAAGGGTCCTCATAGGGCCCCACAGGTCCCCATAGGTCCCCAAAGGTCCCATAGGTCCCCATAGGTCCCCATGGGCACCCATAGGGTCTCCATAGCCGCCCTAGGTCCCCATAGGTCCCCATAGGACCTCATAGGTCCCCATAAGCCGCCATACGTCCCCATAGACTTTAGAGGTCCCCAAAGGATCCCATAGGCCCCCATAGGTCCCCTACGGCCCCCTTGGGTCCCCATGGTTCGCCATAGGCCCCCATAGGTCCCCATGGGTCGCCATAGGCCCCCATAAGGTCCCCTAAGGCCCCACTAGGTCCCCATAGGTCCCCATAGGTGCCAATGGGTCCCCATTGGTGCCCAAAGGTCCCCATAGGTGCCAATGGGTCCCCATAGGTCCCCATAGGTGCCCGTAGGTCCCCATAGGCCCCCATAGGTCCCAAAAGGTCCCCACAGGTGCCAATGGCTCCCCAAAGATCTCCATAGGTGCCATAATTCCCCATAGGTCACCATAGGTCCCCATGGGCCATAGGCCCCCACAGGTGCCCATAGGTTCCCAAAGGTCCCTAGAGGCCCCCAAAGGTCCGCATTGGTGCCCATAGGTCCCCAAAAGTCCCCATAGGTCCGCATAGGTCCCCATAAGTCCCCGTAGGTCCCCAAAGGTCCCCATAGGCCCCCAGAGGCCCCCATAGGTCCCTAGGGGGCCCCAAAGGTCCCCATTGGTGCCCATAGGGCCCCATGGATCCACATAGGTCCCCATAGGTCCCTTGAGGGCCCCAAAGGTCCCCATAGGTCCCCATAGGTCCCCAAAGGTCCCCATAGGTCCCCATAGGTCCCCATAAGTCCCCATAGGGCCCCATAGATCCACATAGGCCCCCATAGGCCCCAATAGCCCCCCATAGGTCCCAAGAGGGCCCCTAGGCTCCCCAGAGGTGCCCATAGGTGCCCATAGGTCACCATAGGTCCCCATAGGCCCCCATAGGCCCCCATAGGTCCCCATTGGTGCCCATAGGTCCCCAAAGGTCCGCAAAGGTGCCCGTACGTCCCCAAAGGTCCCCATAGGTTCCCATAGGTCCCCAAAGGTCCCCATAGGTCGAGATAGGTCCCCATTGGTCCCCATAGGTCCCCATAGGTCCCCATTGGTCCCCAGAGGCCTCCATAGGTCGCCATAGGCCCGCATTGGCCCCCATAGGTTCCTAGAGGGCCCCAAAGGACCCCATAGGGCCCCAGAGGCCCCCAAAGGTCCACATAGGTCCCCTCCACTCTAGACTAGTGTAGAACCCTTGGAGGGTCTCCACTCTCAAAGATTTCGTCGCATCCACTCCAGTCGAGCGAGTAGCCCATGCGAAAAATCCTTGGAGGGTCTACACCTTGCGAGGATTCATCCCATCCACTCTAAACTAGTGTACAGCCCATGCGACGAATCCTTGCAGGGTCTACACCCTCAAAGGAGTCGACGCATCCACTCTAGACTAGTGTACAGCCCATGCGATGAATCCTTGGAGGGTCTACAGCCTCCACGGATTCGCCGCATCCACTCTCCACTAGTGTACAGCCCAAGCGACGAATCCTTGGAGCGTCTACACGCTCCAAGGATTCCTTGCTTCCACTCTAGACTAGTGTACGGCCCATGCGATGAATCCTTGGAGGGTCTACACCCTCCAAAGATTCCTCGCATCCACTCTGGATTAGTGTACAGCCCATGCGCCAAATCCCCGGAGGGGCTACACCCTCCAAGGATTCATCCCATCCACTCTAGACTAGTGTACAGCCCATGCGACGAATCCTTGGGGGCAAGCTAGTGCGGTCCCTCGGAAAAATTTCTTGTGCTGCGGCATGCTGCGGCATGCTGCGGCATGCTTCAGCCTGCACTTGTGGGTACCTACACTTCTGTGTCAAGTTGAACTCACATGCAAGAGACAAATCCCTGTGGAACTCCTGGTCTGCAGTGCCTTTGGCAAGCATGTCACCCAACAGGGATTTGCTTGTTGCTTGTTTCTTTGCGGGGGGTGGGCTGCACTCAGGTTCAGCTGGCTCTGACCGTGGGACGTTGACAATGATCGTGGGGTTTGGTTGTGGTGGTGCCTCCACACAAATGGGTGGGGGCTGTAGTGCAGCCTTGCGTGCATGTGACCCAGGTTGACGTTCCCATTCCCCAGCAGAATTTTTCTTGTTCTTGCCCAGGACGTGGTCCTTCAAAACAGCCCCTTTTGAACTCAACCAAATTGCACAGAGGTTGCAGTAGAGCTTTCCAGGTCGACCCTCTCCTGAAGCATCTGTCAATCTGAAATGTTCACCAATGCCTTCACCAACAGCCCACTGCAGGCAATCGCTGGTGCTTCTGGTTGTCTCCTTGTTCCGCTTGATCCCATCTGGTTGGGAAAGTGGTGTGGTTGACTCTTGACTGCCTGTTGTTGGTGCAGATGACTGACTCATGGCAACACAAATAAAGACAAACTGGGGAGACATGGGGCAGGCAGAAGGTCTCCCGTGCAAACACAGTAGGAGCAGACAGACAAGGCAAACAGGATGATGTGGTCCCCAATACCTTCCCCAATGGGCCATCGCAAACCATGTCCTGTGATGCCTTGGTATTTTGAGTATCCTGCAGGACTTGACATGTCAAAACAACACCAAAAAAGCGAAGATCAGTGCAACAATAGAGAGGAACTGACAGGCAGCAAAGTAACCTTTCCGGGAATGGAACCCAGGACCCTTCAATTTGGAGCCCAATAATTTACCACTGAGCTACCATCCAGTTCAGAGACAACCGTGCAACAAAGGGTTCAGAGTTTCGACGTGGTATGAAAAAAAAAGTCCGCCACGTGAAAATTTTGGGTCGCTGCGGCATGCTGCGGCATGCTGCGGCATGCTGCGGCATGCTTCAAAACCCCCATGTGCAGCTCCAAAAAACAGGTGCTGCGGCATGCTGCGGCATGCTGCGGCATGCTGCGGCTGCACTAGCTTGCTTGGGGGGTCTACACCCTCGAAGGATTCATTGCATCCACTCTGGATTAGTGTACCATGGCATCCACTGTAGACTAGTGTAGAACCCATGCGATGAATTCTTGGAGGGTCTACACCCACCAAGGATTCATCCCATCCATTGTAGACTAGTGTACAGCCCATGCAACGAATCGTTGGAGGGTCTAAACCCTCCAACGATTCGTCGCATCGACTGTAGACTAGTGTACAGCCGTTGCGACGAATCCTTGAAGGATGTACACCGATCAAGGATTCATTGCATCAGTTGTAGACTAGTGTATAGCCCATGCGACGAATCCTTGGAGCATCTACACCCTCTAAGCATTCATCCCATCAACTCTAGCCTAGTGTACAGCCCATGCAACGAATCCTTGGAGGGTGTACACCCATCAAGGATTCGTCGCATCCACTCCAAACTAGTGTACCATCGCATCCACTGTGGACTAGTGTACAACCCATGCGACGGATCCTTGGAGGGTGTACACCCATCAAGGATTGATCGCATCCAGTGTACACTAGTGTAGAACCCATGCGATGAATCCTTGGACGGTCTACACCCTCCAAGGATTCATCGCATGCACTTTAGACTAGTGTACGGCCCATGAGACGAAACCTTGAAGCGTCTAAACCCTCCAAGGATTCGTCGCATCCACTCCAGAGGAGTGTAGAACCCATGCGACGAATCCTTGGAGGGTCTACACCCTGCAAGGATTCATCCCATACACTCTAGGCTAGTGTACAGCCCATGCAACGAATCCTTGGAGGGTCTACACCCTCCAAGAATTCGTCGCATCCACTCCAGACTAGTGTACAGCCCATGCGACGAATCCTTGGAGGGTCTACACCCTCCAAGTATTCGTCGCATCAACGGTAGCCTCGTGTAAAGCCCATGCGACGAATCCTTGGAGGGTCTACATCCTCCAAGCATTCGTCGGATCTACTGTACACTAGTGTAGAACCCATGCGACGCATCCTTAGAGGGTCTACACCCTCCAACGATTCGTCGCATCCACTCTAGACTAGTGTACAGCCCATGCAACGAATGGGTGGAGCATCTACACCCTCCAAGGATTCACCCCATCCACTCTAGACTAGTGTACAGCTCATGCGACGAATCCTTGGAGGGTGTGCACCCATCAAGGATTCATCGCATCCACTGTACACTAGTGTACAACTGTTGCGCGAATCCTGCAAGGATTTGCACTGATCAAGGATTCGTTGCATGAGCTGTAGACTAGTGTACAGCCCATGCGACGAATCCTTGGAGCATCTACACCCTCCAAGCATTCATCCAATCCACTCTAGACTAGTGTAAAGCCCATGCGACGAATCCTTGGAGCGTCTAAACCCTCCAAGGATTCGTCCCATCCACTCTAGACTAGTGTACAGCCCATGCAACGAATCCTTGGAGGGTCTACACTCTCCAAGAGTTCGTCACATGCAGTCTAGACAAGTGTACAACCCATGCAACGAATCCTTGCAGCGTCCACACCCTCCAAGTATTCGTCGCAGCAACTGTAGCCTAGTGTACAGCCCATGCGACGAATCCTTGGAGTGTCTACATCCTCAAAGCATTCGTCGGATCTACTGTAGACTAGTGTAGAACCCATGAAACGAATCCTTGGAGTGTCTACACCCTCCAAGGATTCATCCCATCCACTCTAGACTAGTGTACAGCCAATGCGAGGAATTCTTGGAGGGTGTACACCCATCAAGGATTCATCGCATCCACTGTACACTAGTGTAGAACGCATGCGATGAATCCTTGGAGGGTCTACACCCTCCAATGATTCATCGCATCAACTTTAGACTAGTGCAATGCCCATGCGACGAATTATTGGAGGGTCTAATCCCTCCAACGATTCGTCGCATCGACTATAAACTCCTTTTTTTTATCAAATAGGCCGATTCATAATGTGCCATGGGCCACTGTGGGCCAAGTTCAATGCAGAGTACGGATTTCGGCAAAGCCAGGGTGTGCATACGGGCTGCAGTTCACGACTGCGCCGCCATGGTTTCCCGTTGAGGTGGTAGTAGTCATGTTAGTGGAATTTCCCACTCGTTTGGATCCCAGTGCGTTTTGTGTCGTTTTGGTAGGGGTTGCAATGGGACCTCCCACAAGGTGGGGTCCCAATGTTCCCGTGGCCGTTTCCGTATGAGGTATATTGTCTGTCGTGCTTGTCGGGTGGTGTTCCAGTATTGTGTTGTTTTCTGTTTGCATTCGTCGATGAACCAATGTGTCATGTTCGCAATGTGTTCTTGTTGGCACCACATGTAGTGTGCCTGCCATAGGTGATGGGCCAGCAGCTTGCTGGTGTCGGCGCACATCTTCTCGTGTCGCCTGCAGATCAGCAGTCACGTTTTCGCATCCGCGTACCACATCGCTGTGTCGTATTTTGCTTGTTCGTACCATTGTCTGCGTACCTGGCACATGTTCGTATGTGTGTAGTGCAGTCCTTGTGTTGCCATCTGTTCTTGTATCAGTTTAGTCACTAGCATATGATAGTCTGTTTTGGCAGTTAGTGTGTTGGAGTAATATGCATGCAGTGTGCATAGGTGCTGCCGTGTTACCTCAGTGGCGCGTGCGCTGTGGTATATGTCGTGTGATCGCCGCGCGTGCTCCTGAGCGAACCTATCAGAGGTCGTTTTGTACCGCACCCAACGTTGTGCGGCAATGTTGAGACGTCGGCGCTTCTCAGTTTGTTCGCCCTGGGTTGTGTTAGTTGCCCGCATTCTTGTTAGCCATGCCACCGCATCGTGGTCGTTCGCAGCGCGCGCATCACAAATCCATTGGTCGGGGTCTGTGGGCTCCGCCGTTGAGACCTCAGTCCTACGTTTTCGTTTTGTGCCGCTCCGCATGGGCGCTCCAACGTGGTTGCGCAGGTTTTGTGGCGTTTCTCGCAGAGGGAGTGCATGCGCAACAAACCTAGTCAGCCATAGGGGCGACGGCGGGTGGTGAGGTGTAGGTTCGGCGAGTTTCTGCCTCAGGGTTTGAACAGCCTGAATCATGCGGAACTGAAAAAGGCCTACCTCTACCCGTAGTTTATGTCGCTCCGTGGTGGGTATGGCGTTGGCGAGGGACAGTGGGATGAGCAGTCTGGCACGGAGCCAGAGCTCCTGGTTGGTGGCCGTTGGTTGCCATTGGTAGGCGTGTTGGGCCCAGTCGGTCTAGCTCCTGCGCCACAGGTCCCAGAACTCACCCCAGGCGGGGCAGTACGCCAGTCTTGATTGCACTGATGCACCGTGTTGTTGGTCACATTTGGAGCATAGGGTGGGTGTCCTCTCCCAAGGGGCACCTGTTCCCCACCATCTTATCTGCCCCCACAGCCATGGGGTCCACGCATTTCGCCTGTAATGTTTCATGGGGAGCCAGCTCACCCAGTGTACCTCCGGTGTGTGTTTTGTCTGCGCACTTGCATAATCCATGCCTTGGCAGGCGTGGGCATGATTTGTCCGATGATGACAATATCATGGGGTTGTGGTTGTTGGGAGTCCATGGGCAGGTTGTCGCCCATATTGGCAAGGGCATCGGAGTGGTTGTTCCCCTGAATGTCTTGGTAGTCGCTATATGTGGTGGCTTGCTCCAGGGTACGATGTCCCGGGGTCCAGCATATCGTAAGTGGCTTCGAAGAGGTGTTGCGGTAACCTATGTCGCATATATATATTCGTCGCATCGACTGTAGACTACTCTACAGCCCATGCGACGAATCCTTGAAGGATGTACACCAATCAAGGATTCATTGCATCAGTTGTAGACTAGTGTACAACCCATGCAACGAATCCTTGGGGGGTGTACACCCATCAAGGATTCGTCGCATCCACTCCAGACTAGTGTACCATCGCATCCACTGTAGACTAGTGTACAACCCATGCGACGGATCCTTGGAGGGTGTACACCCATCAAAGATTCATCGAATCCACTGTACACTAGTGTAGAACCCATGCGATGAATCCTTGGAGGGTCTACACCCTCCAAGGATTCATCGCATCCAGTTTAGACAAGTGTACAGCCCATGGGACGAATCCTTGGAGCGTCTAAACCCTCCAAGGATTCGTCGCATCCACTCCAGAGGAGTGTAGAACCCATGCAACGAATCCTTGGAGGGTCCACACCCCCCAGGAATTCGTTGCATCCACTCTAGACTAATGTACAGCCCATCCGAGGAATCCTTGGAGCGTCTACATCGTCGAAGCATTCGTCGGATCTACTCTAGACGGGTGTGGAACCCATGCGACAAATCCTTGGAGGGTCGACACCCTCCAACGATTCGTGGCATCCACTCCAGACTAGTGTACAGCCCATGCGACGAATCCTTGGAGCATCTACACCGTCCAAGGATTCATCCCATCCACTCTAGACTAGTGTACAGGCCATGCGGCGAATCCTTGGAGGATGTACACCCATCAAGGATTCATCGAATCAAATGTAGACTAGTGTAGAACCCATGCGATGAATCCTTGGAGGGTCTACACCCTCCAACAATTCATCGCATCGATTGTAGACTAGTGTACAGCCCAGGCGACGAATCCCTGGAGGGTTTGCACCCATCAAGGATTCATCGCATTCACTATAGACGAGTGTACAGCCCATGCGATGAATCCTTGGAGGGTCTACACCCTCCAACAATTCATCGCATCGACTGTAGACTAGTGTACAGCCCAGGCGATGAATCCTTGGAGGGTCTACGCCCTCCCAGGATTCGTCGGATCCAATGTAGACTAGTGTACAGCCCATGCGACCAATCCTTGGAGCATCTACACCCTCCAAGGGTCCATGCCATCCACTTTAGGGTAGTGTACAGCCCATGCGACGAATGCTTGGAGGCTGTAGACGCATCAAGGAGTCATCACATCCACCGTAGACTAGTGTACCATTGCATCCACTGGAGACCAGTGTACAACTCATGCGATGAATCTTTGGAGGGTCTACACCCTCCAAGGATTAATCGCATCCACTCTAGACTAGTGTACAACCCATGCGACGAATCCTTGAAGGGTGTAGACGCATCAAGGATTCATCACATTCACTCTAGATTAGTGTACCATCGCATCCTCTGTAGACTAGTGTACAATGCATGCGATGAATCCTTGGAGGGTCTACACCCTCCAAGAATTCATCGCATCCACTGTAGACTACTGTACAGCCCATGCAACGAATCCTGGGAGCGTCTACACCAGCCAAGGATTCATGCCAGCCACTCTAGACTAGTGTACAACACATGCGACGAATCCTTGGAGGGTGTACACCCATCAAGGATTCGTCGCATCCAAACTAGACCGGTGTAGAACCCATGCGATGAATCCTTCGAGGGTCTACACCCTCCAAGGATTCCTCGCATCCACTCTAGACTAGTGTACAACCCATGCGATGAATCTTTGGAGGGTCTACACCCGACGATTCGTCCCATGCACTCTAGACTAGTGTACATCTCATGCGATGAATCCTTGGAGGGTCTACACCCTCCAAGGATTCGTCACATCCACTGTAGACTAGTGTAGAACCCATGGGATGAATCCTTGGAGGCTTTTACACCCTCGAGACATTCATCGCATCCAGTGTAGCCTAGTGTTTAGCCCATGCGACGAATCCTGGGATGGTGTACACCCATCAAGGATTCGCCACATCCATTGTAGACTAGTGGAGAACCCATGGAATGAATCCTTGGAGGCTTTACACCCTCCAAAGATTCATCGCATCCAATGTAGACTAGTGTACAGCCCATGCAACGAATCCTTGGAGGGTCTACACCCTCCAAGGATTCGTCGTGTCCACTATAGACTAGTGTGCAGCCCTTGCGGCGAATCCTTGGAGGGTGTACACCAATCAAAGATTCGTTGCATCCACTCCAGACTAGTGTACAGCCCATGCCATGAATCATTGGTGGCTCTACACCCTCCAAGGATTCGTCCATCCATTGTAGACTAGTGCACAGCCCAAGGGACGAATCCTGGGAGGGTCTACACCCTTCAAGGATTTGTCGCGTTCATACAAACCAGTATACAGCCCATGCGACGAATCCCAGGAGGGTCTGCACCCTCCGAAGATTCGTCGCACCAACTCCAGACCAGTGTACAGCCCATGCAACGTATCCTTGGAGGGTGTACACCCATCGAGGATTCATCGCATCCACTGTAGACTAGTGTAGAACCCATGCGATGAATCCTTCGAGGGTCTACACCCTCCAAGGATTCATCGCATCCACTATAGACGAGTGTACAGCCCATGCATGGGTACAATGTACAATGGATGCGATGAATCCTTGATGGTTGTGTACCCTCCAAGGATTCGTCGCATGGGTTCTACACTAGTCTATAGTGGATGCGATGAATCCTTGGAGGGTGTAGACCCTCCGAGAATTTCTCGCATGGGCTGCACACTGGTTTGCAATGGATGCGACGAATCGTTGGAGGGTGTAGACCCTCCAGGGATTCGTCGCATGGGCTGTGCATTAGTCTAGAGTGGATGCTACGAATCCTTGGAGGGTGTAAAGCCTGCAAGGATTCGTCGCATGGGTTCTACACTACTATAGAGTAGATGCGACGAATCCTTGGAGGGTGTAGACCTTCCAAGGGATTCGTCGCATGGGCTGTACACTATCCTATGGTGGATGCGGAGATTGCTTGCAGGGTGTAGACCTTCCAAGGGATTCATTGCATGGGTTCTACACTAGTCTACAGGGGATGCAATGAAACCTTGATTGCCGTACACCCTCCAAGGATTTGTCGCATGGGCTGTACACTAGTCTACAGTGGATGCGATGGTACACTAGTCTGGAGTGGATGCGATGAATCCTTGATGGGTGTACACCCTCCACAGATTCGTTGCATCCACTTTGCAATAGTGTACAGCCCATGCAACGAATCCTTGGAGGCTCTGCATCCTTCAAGGATTCTTCCCATCAACAATAGACTAGTGCACAGCCCATGAGACAAATCCTTGGAGGGTGTACACCGGTCAAGGATTCATCGCATCCACTGTAGACTAGTGTAGAACCCATGCGATATAGGTCCCCATGCCCCAGGCCCCCATAGGTCACCACATGTCCCCACAGGCCCGGACACGTCCCAATAGGTCCCCATGGATCCCCATAGGTACCCCCATACATCACAAAAGGGCCCCATAGGATCCCATAGCTCCCCATAGTCCCCACAGGTCCCCACGGGCGCCCATAGAGCCCGATGGATCCCAGTAGGCCCTAATAGGAACATATAGGTCCCCATAGGCGCGTTCAATGAATGATCACACCTCTTGTAAAAGGGAGTAGACCCTATACTACGATTCATTGTGGGGTGTGCTCCCTTCAACCAAACATTGCAGCCCTTGTAAATGGACGTAGACCCCCTACGACCATGGCTTGAAGGGTCTAATCCCTTCAATGAAGCACCGCACTCCTTGTAAATGGCAATAGACCCCCTCCGCTGTTTCACTGAGGGTCTGATCCCTTCAATGAATCATCACAGCCCCTGCAAATCGGAGCAGATCTCCTACGATGATTCAATGACGGGTATACTCCCTTCAATGAAGCATCGCAGCCCTTGGAAATCGGAGCAGATCCCGTGCCATGATTCATTGAGGGGTATACTCCCTTCAATGAATAGTCACAGCCCTTGTGAATGGGAGCAAAGCACGTGCGGGGATTCGATGAAGGGTCTACTCCCGTCAAGAAATCGTCGCTGCGCTTGTAAATGGGAGTGCACACCCTCCGACGTTTCATTCAAGGGTCTAGCCCCTTAAATGAACCATCGGAGCCCTGGTAAATAGGAGCAGACCCCGTGCGATGATTCACTGATGGGTCTACTCCCTTCAATGAATCGTCGCCGCCCTTGGAAATCGGAATACACCCCCTACCAAAATTCATTGAAGGGTCTAATCCCCCCCAAGAATCATTGCAGCCACTGTAAATGGAAATAGACCCCCTGCGATGATTCATTGAAGGGTCTACTTCCTTCAAGGAATCATCGGAGCCCTTGTGATTGGGTGTATACCACGTGCGATGATTCGTTGCGGGGTTGATGAACTATTGTACCCCTTGTAAATGGAAGTACAGGCCCTGCAATGATTCACAGAAGGTTCTACTCCCTTCAATCAATCATCACAGCCGTTGCCAATGGAAGTGGACCCGAAGCGATGATTCATTGAGGGGTGTGCTCCCTCTAATGAATCATTGCAGCCCATTTAAATGGGACTCCACCCCCTGCGGCAATTCATAGAGGGGTTTACTCCCTTCAATTAATCATCGCGGGTCTTACAAATGGGGTTAGACCCCTGCGAAGATTCATTGAAGGGTCTATTCCCTTCAAGGAAGCGTCGCCGCCCTTGTAAATGGAACTTAGGAGGCCCATATTGCCCCCTATTGTTATTTTAAAAAAATTGATGTTGTGCACAGAGCCAAGCCTCGCTGTTGCATAGCCAAGCGTAATGGAGGGGTTGTTCCAAGCCACAGTGCATAGGGAGGACAAATGACGTGCGATTTGGCGGTGCGAAGCAGCAAAAAAAACAGCTTTTTGTGCCTCGACAGCATATGAGCGCAGCCACTGTTTTTTCCCATTATGGAGGGATGAAATACAGAAAATGCACCAGCAGCGCCGTAAAACTATGTTTCGCAATCTGATATGACAAATGGAGCACGTATTTGTCAATGCCACGTCGCGCAGTCGTTTTAGCAATCACCGTACTATGACGCCAATGATGACCATACATTGACCGCTTGTGAAGAAGGTCTACCCTAGAAAAACAAATAACAGCACCTGTGTGAAAGGAGGGTGCAAACAAGCATTTTCGACAGGCTGAGCTCTGCAGAGGCGCGAACAAGGAAATTCCCTAACACCAAGGGTAATATTACAGGGTTGTATACCAACACAACAATGTACAGGCAAACATGTAGTAACACGGCCTAAAGTAGGGAAGTCCAACTGGTTGGGCTCTGTAGAGCACGGATCAATAGAAACAACAGAAACCACGTATGATTTATGATAATGATAAACACGCCGGAACACCAGTGTGGTAATGGATAACATAAGCGGCCCAGTGTATGGTCTCGCCCCCCCCCCCCCAGAAAAAAATTGCAAGCCCTACATATGCCAAAGACCACCACGGCACAGTCATAGACAAGGCATGAAAGCACCATACATACTGGTCGACCAGTATGAAACACAGACACACGGAAAACAAAGCATGCAAACTGCAAATACCTTTACATTGCGTTGTATGAGGTCCGTTAGAAGTCTTGAAGTGGTGTTGTACTGACTATAGACCGATGTGTCCTCAAATGTGGTTCATAAGCACCTACTAACAATTCCACACACAATGCCTGTTCCCCCTTCTAAATCCTGAGCGAATGACGAAATATGATAAACCTCTGGTGGACTCCAAGGAAAACCGGTCAGAAATGGCACCAATCATATCATCGCACGGTGAGCAGTGGTAAAGCAGTGCAGTGCGCAACATTCACATTGTCAACCGTTGGAGAAATAAAAAAAAGGCCAAATAGATCAATGAAATCGGGTCATACATGACATCGCAAAATAAACTATGGGCCAGCGAATAGTGGCAAAGCATTGGACTTTGGGCATACCTGGTAAATTCGAAATGAAAGAAACATTCGCCTCAGCTCTGGAAGGCCCAAGAACAGGTAACAAAGGATGTTAGCACTCAATTGAGGGGATATATTGAATCTGGGGTCTGTAGTGCATGCACTGTTGAAACAATAGCATGCAAGCAAAGCATCTGGGATTCATAGAGACAAACCTGGCACCGTATATTCAACAAAATCATGATCAAACTCGACATTTCATACACTATGTCAACGAGGAACGTACCAAAAGGAATGCTATAGCAGAACGTTGCGTTCTTACAACCATACTCACAGGGACAGTACTACAATGCTGAGATGCGGGCAACATTGTAACCCTCTGTACACCATTCAGTTAAGTAAGACAGTATGTTGGGCTCTGCAGAGCCCAGCAATACACAATTTGTCATATTTGGGGGCAAATCAATCAAATCTGGAGAGCGGAGCTCTGCAGAGCCCAGCTTAGTGCAAACTGGAAAAGTGACATTAAAAGTCAGTCACAAACACGTACAAAGAGAAATAGGGCACATCATTCACTGTCCCATGGATAGAACAACTATTTTGGACTGCAAAAAACAAGCCCACTCACATCAGGCCTTCACAACTCTAGCACACTCACACAATTTGTGTCAGTGGTCGTTTGTCCATTATGGTCCAGCGACAGCCATGACCCAGCGGTACGTAGGGCCTCCACTCACTTGCCGTTGCTCTTGCCCTTGCTTTTGGATAAGGCAACCCTGACCACACGTTGCAGGGTAGCCCGGAGGTCCTCTACTAGCCTGTTTTTCGGTGATGGAGATGCCCCAGCGGCTGCCATTGCAAATTTGTCCTCTTCTTCTTTCCTGTTGCGTTTTGCCCGCTCGTCCTCTTTGGCCTTTTGCTCATTCTGCTTCTCCTTCTTTTGATGTTGCCGCTCACCCGCCTCCTCTCGCTTCTACAACTAGCGCTCAACCTTCTCCTGCGCCTTCTGCCGTTGTTTATCGATTTCCTCCTTCAGTTCGCGGGTTTCGGGTCCGTCACCTCCTCAATTTATTCCTCACTAGTGTCCGCGTCACCTGCATGGTCAGGGAACTCCTGCTAATAGAACAGCGGCTAGCCCGTGCTTGCCTAGTGCGTGACACTCCGCCACTCAACATCCTCCTCCGTGTCCCCTTTGCGGACGCTTGTCTTCGGCAGGTTCACCACATCAGCTGCATTGAAGGGACTATCATATAATACACCCCATGCGCAAGTCAGCGGGACAGGCAAGCGGATACATCCCAGACTGATCAGGTCGGGGCGGTGGCCGTAGTAAAGTGCCCACGGGCAGCGCGATGCTTCCATGTCCATGTGATAGCCAAATGCAGCCACTGACCTTTACTGAACGACTTTTGCGTGAGGAAGTGCGGCATGGTAGGGCCCACACCATGGGTGTTCACAAGCAACACAGTTGAATGCTCGAACAAGTACGGTTCTTCTGTGCGTCCCAAATGGTAGACAGCCATACGCAAAGCTGTTGGGTATAAATCTGCAAATCTGCAAATTGCAAACGTAAGTGTTGTTCAACAACGACCAGTTCCCATGGTGTCCATGAAGGGCGCCAAGTACCCATTGAGACAACACACGCACGATCTGCGCACCAAGAATCCACCCTCCTTGTCTGGGAACTTCGACAATGATGAGATTGTATTTCAGCATTTTGACCTCATTGGGAACCGCGGTCACTGTTTCATGGTACCCCCAAATTTCTCCACATTCCGAGCCCTTGCCGACATTGACCTTTGCTACCTCGCAACCTTACACCTCAACAGCCAGGTTCAACACTAGTCTTACAAGCAGTCTGAGATGTACTTCGACATCTTCTCGATCGCTGATCCACAAACATGCCGTCAACAGCGCTTGCAGCGGTGGCCATTGCGTGGACTCATTGTACTCCTAGCTCCCTTGCCATGCACCAAAATTCGCTAGACGGTGACTAAAGTTCTTCGAGATGCGAGCCACTGCAGTCTTGGTGCCTGTGTGCACAGGAGCCATAGAGGAGACCGCGTTGCAATAGGATCCAGTGATCAACCAAGTCACGGTGATCCGGCACAATGTAATTTTGCATCCCATGGGATCCTGGGCTCTGCAGAGCCCAATACTCTCAAATTGGCAACATGACGGCCAAAATTGGTCAATGTGCTTGATCTCGGCTCTGCAGGGGGTGTCGGGGGGGGGGGGGTCCGTGGACATCATCACACAAGGTTGCACCAGTCAACATCAGTGAAGTTGCGGAAGATCCAATAGGCACAGCGTCTCTGTAGATCCAGTGAATTTGCATCCCATGGGATCTTGGCCTCTGCAGAGCCAAGGACTCTCAAATTGGTAATATGACGGCTGAAATTGGTCAATGTGCTTGATCTAGGCTTTGCAGAGCCTAGAATGAACAAAATGGAGAATTAGGGGGTGTCTTGGGGGGGGGGGGGTCCTTGGACTCCGTGATCCTGTCAATCTTCAATTCCTTGCGATTCACCTTAGTCTGGGGCAACTCCGGGTAATTTGCAATGGCCAGTACACTTGTCGAGTCCTTGATAATACCCATTTTCCGTGTGACACAGGACTTGTTCCCAATTTGAGAGGGGAATTGACTGGCCTGGCGGGCCCTAGCAACAGGGCTGCCCTGTACAGCTTCCCCCTTGGAGGGTTTGGCTGCAGCGCTTCCATTATCTCGGCTTCCCGTGTGTCCACCGCTGGTGTCTCACCACGGTTGCTATCTATGGCAATGTCGTTTGGCATGTCACACATGTCTCAAAAACACGCGGACTTTATTAGACAAATCACGTCAGTAAAAGTAACACAACAAACACACAGTTCAAAGCATCAATGATAGCAAATGGCAGATTTCGACAGCAAATTAGCCGAAACAATGCATTCCATTCAGCACCCACAGGGGTTGAAATAGGCAAAAAGGTCTTCCAAACCGCTAATCACTGCAGAGGCGTCTCCAACAGAATGTCCAATGCACGTTGATGGTCACAGCAGCAAACAATCCCACGAAAATGTCCCTCGTTGACATAGGTACAGAGCAATAGTAAAATTGGACCTGTCCAAATGGCTCGTAACACCAGAGTCAAACCTACCTATGGCATTTTACCGGCAGACATCGTAACAGCATATTAGTGCAGCAGCAGCAGGCACACCTCTTTAAGGGTCACACAGGCGGACACAGCGGGTGGACACTACAATACGCACGCAGGGAGATGTGTGCGCAGTTCAAAGCATGGTGAAGGCATGGTCCACGACTGGCCAAGCCCTAAGAAAGAAACACAAAATCACCTAATGTGGGTACGTGTTGGGCAATCGTGACGAGTTGGCCTCTGCAAGGCCCACAGCAACAAGAACCAGTGATACAACCCCTCAAAACTCAGTGTCGGACAAAGCTGGGCTCCGCAGAGCCTCGACATTTGGGGGAACGCAATAATAGGGGTGTACACATCAAAATGCTGGGTGGGCTCTCGGGGGGGGGGGGGGTAAATTACCACCCCGTTGTGCTTAGTCTGCATCTATGAGGTCGAATTCACGGAACTCCTCATTGAGCACAATAGGTAGAGGGCCATAAGAAAGGGCGTCAACATTTATAGCATCCCTTGCCCGGATCACAGGTACACCATCCTCAGGGGGGGGGGGGGGCACATGATCAATGAAAATTGCATTTGGCACTGGGGGAACAATGTACTCCATTGCAATCGGCATGAACCCAACTATTTCTACAGCTACCGGGGCCTCGCGGTGGTTCACATGTGGCCTAAGTGGGATATGTTGCCGCATGCAATCCATGGCATCATCACGGAGCCCTTGTCCACCTGCCTGAGTGCGCAGAAAAAGCTTTGAAATTGAATTCACACACACAACAGTTAGTGCAACCCCCAGTTCCCTTTTGGGGGAACTCATATGTTGTGTCTGTTTCTGCCGGAACCACATTGACTGGACCCGAAGACCATGACATAGTGGGATGCTCCTCCCGTCCTGCACCACAAATCAGTGCCCATACCCTGTCCCGCAACTATACACACACACTTTTGGACAGGGACTCCATTGCACGTGCCCGCTGCAGGGGGCGCATGGTGCGGAAAAGGCCACCAGCCTCATGTGCCGTGTGCTTGTCGGGGTGTTGCTTGCACCGTGCCCGCAACTTTGCGAACAGGGCCCCACAACATTCCTGCACCTGGGCGGCACGGGCCTGTGGTCAACCCATTGCGTATTGTACAGAAGTGCGCAACACATGGTGCGGACGTAGTCCATTTTTGCTACAGCTGGACCGGCAAGGTCAACGAGTAAACCCACATACCGCTGAAATACACACATGGCTAGTATACCCGACCCGTCGGCGCGCCTAGCCCGAGTGCAACTACGTACTAAGTGTCCGACTACAAAGATGGCCGGGAGGCAATAATTAAGGAGAGATCCCAGACCTTGAAAGATGCGCAACCCGTCCTCTGTGTTTAGAGGTGCTTGGTCGGCACGTCCCTCAAACACAGTAATTTTATGCCGCAGTTGTGCCCACAGGTGTAGGGCCGCGCACTGAGTTTTTTCCCTATGACAATCAGTTTGGGGTGGTTATATATGCGCGCACCGGCCCCAACCACGGGAGCGGTGATGTTCGAAAACGAAGGAAAGAATTTACGACCGATCATATTGCAAACATGTTTGTAGGGGTGCCACACGCCGTAAATTAAGGAGGTACCTTGCAACAAATCAGAAAAAATCCACTCAATGGTTGCTTTGGAATGCAAAACTTTGAGCACCCGGTAGTGGATCTTCAATCAAGGAGCACTGCCATCGGGTTCTCACAATTTCGTTCGGTAGTGCGTAGCATATCGATCATATCCAAGAGCTCTTGGTTATCACCTGTACGGGACTAATATATGCCAAAAGGCTGCCAAAAGAGTTGCTGTCTACCAGCCTCCCGGGCAATATCGAGGGGAGCACGGATGGTTCGCCGAGAAATGGGTGCATTACACATATCAGTGCACACCTTCAACATTTCCCTGTGCTGATGAACGACCGCCATGCCCACTGTCAACCCGGTCCACTAGGTCGTCCTAACTCGTGTGACCGAGAAAAAGGGAAAGGGGGGGTTGTGTGCAAGACCGCTATTGCGGTTACATCCGGACAGACATTGGGTTTCACTGGATTGGCGCGAAATTGGGCATGCCACCACTTGTCCACCCACACCACAATATCACGCGTGACGGTGCTACGCCACATTTTGCAAAACTGCAATGCCCCCTGGTCTGCAATAGACATCCGGGATGGCTTGGTGAGACCTGTGTGCACAAGCGTGCGGCTTTCTGCCCGCATGACAGCAATGGTGCTCTCAGCATTGGGGATGGCACCTTGTGGCAACGCCATACGACACATACCCGGCCATACATAATAAGCCTCCTTGGAAAAATTAGTTAGCCAATGCGGCCATTGTTTTCGTGCCAACGCCTTGGGAATGCGGTCAAGCGTAATGCACGACCGCTTGTTAACACGTAGACCCGCACAAAAGTGTACGCATTTCTTCGCCACACCATGGCGCACAGCCGACAATATCATTTGGCGTCCGGTGCGCCATTCTTTCGTACAAAAAGACCGCATGTAGCTAACATGCAACGCCATAGGAACCGGTGGCATTGTCAGAACACAGTCTCGGTGGCACAATAGGAAAAGGTGGTAACAAGAAGAGGACACTAGCAATAGGCATGGACTAGCACATACCGTGCATCATGGGGGCTGAATTAAAAACTAAGATAAAAGAACTACGGACTTGCATTGCGGATAGCAAGGCATGAAAATGGGTTTTTCAAAGAGGTTGGTCTCTGCAGACCCCGGCTTCCAGAAAGGACTAATGGCGGGCCGTGTAATAAACATAGGGGACATCGCGAACTACGACCAAGTAACTGAGAAGGAGTGAAGGCAGCAGTTGGCACAAGCTGGGCTTTGCAGAGCCTGGCGTCCTGAACGGCCCCTGCGATGACTCATTGAAGCTTCTACTCCCTTCAATGAACGGTCACAACCCTTGTAAATGGGAGTAAACCCCGCGACGATTCATTCAGGGGTTTAACAACTTCAAATCATCGTCGCCGCTCTTGCGAATGGGAGTACACCCTTGCCATGATTCATTGAAGGGTGTAATCCCTTGAATGAGCAATCTCTTGTGGATTGCGGTAGACACCTTGCAATCGTTCATGGAAGGGTGCATTCCCTTCGATGAACAATCGCGGCCCTTGTAAATGGCAGTGGAGCCCTGCGGCAACTCATTGAGGGGTTTACTCCCTTCAATTACTCATTGCACCTTTTGTGAATCAGATCAGACCCAATGTGATGATTCATTGAGGGATTTATTCAATTGGATGAATCATCGCACCTCTTGTAAATGCGGCCAGACCCCCTGCCATGATTCATTGAGAGCTGCACCCCCTTCAATGAATCGTTGCATCCCTTGTAAGTGGGAGTAGACCCCCTGCTGTGGTGCATTGAGGGGTGTACTTCCTTCAATGAATGATCGCAGCCGTTGTAAATGGGAGTATACCCCTCATATTATTCATTGAAGGGTCTACTCCCATAAATGGATGAACACAGCTGTGGTAAATGGGAATAGACCGGTTTGTGATGAATCATTGAGGAGTCTACTTCTCGCAATGAATCATCGAATCCTTTGTAAATGGCAGTAGACCCCCAGGGATGATTCGGTGAAGGGTCTACTTCCTTCGATAAGTCATCGCAACCCTTGCAAATGGGAGTAGAGCCCCTGCAATGATTGATTCAAGGGTCTACCTCCTTCCATTACTCATCGCAGGTCTTGGAAATGGGAGCACACACCGTGGGAAGAATCATTGAGGGGCCTATCCCCTTCAATGAATCCTTGCGGCCCTTGTAAATTGAAGCAAACTCCCTGGGATGATTCAATGCAGGTTCTACTCCTTTCAATCAATCATCGGCGGGCCTTGGAAACAGGAGCAGACTTGCGATGATTCGCTAAGGGGTCTATCCCCGTCAATGAAGCATCGCAGCCCTTGTAATCGGGAGTGGACCACCTACGATGATTCATTGAAAGGTCTACTCCCTTCAATCAGTCATCGCAACCCTTGTAAATGGGAGTAGACCCCCTATGACGATTCATTGAGCGGTTTACCCCCTTGAATGAACCATCGCAGCTGTTGGAAATGGGGGGTAGACCCGTTGCGATTTTCATTGAAGGGTCTACTCCCTTCGATGAATCATCGCAGCCCTTGTACATGGGAGCAGACCACGTGCGATGATTCATTGGGGGGTGTAGTCTCTTCAATCAATCATCGTAGCCCTTGTAAATTGGCTTAGAACCCCTGCCATGATTCATTGAGGGGTTTAATACCTTTAATGAACAATGACAGCCCTTGTATATGTAAGTAGACCCCGTCCAATTATTCGCTAAACCTTTCACTCCTTTCAATCAATCAACGCAACCCTGGCAAATGGAAGTAAACCGGCATGTCATGATTTATTGAAGGGTCTACTCCCTTCACTGAATCATCGCACCACTCGCAAATGGGAGTGGACCACTGGCGACGATTCATTGAGAGGTGTACCCCCTTCAATGAATGATGGTGACCCTTGTACATGGGAGCAGGGTACATGCAACGATGCATTGAAGGGTATTTTTCCTTTGCTGAGTAGTTGCAGCCCTTGCAAATGGGAGTACAACCCACGCAATGAGTCATTGAAGGGTCTACTCCCTTAAATGAATCATTGCGCACTTGTAAATGGGAGTACACCCCCTGCAATTATTGATTGAACGGTCTACACCCTTCGATTTATCACCACGGCCCTTGTAAATGGGAGTAGACCACTAGCGGCGATTCATTGAAAGGTCTACTCCCTTCGATGACTCATTGGAGCCCTTGTAAATGGGAGGAGACCCCGTGTGATGATTCATTGAGGGGTCTTCTTTCTTCAATGCATCATCGCGGCCCTTGTATGTGGGAGTAGACCCCGTCCAATGATTCATTGAAGGGTCTACTCCCCTCAATTTATCATTGCAGCCCTTGTACATAAGAGTGCACCCCTTACGATGATGTATTGAAAGGTCTACTCCCATCATTTTAGCAACAAAACGGTTGTAAATGGGAGTAGACTGCCTGCGATGATTCCTTGAAGGGGTTACTCCCTTCAATTAATCGTCGAAGCTCTTGTAAATGGCAGTAGACACCTTGCAATCGTTCATTGAAGGCTCTACTCCCTTTATTGAATCATAGCAGCCCTTGCAAATAGGAGTAGACCCCCTGCGGCAATTCATTGAGGGGCTTATTCCCTTCAATCAATCATCGCACCTTTTGTAAATTGGAGCAGACCCCGTGCGATGATTGATTGAGGGGTCTGCTCAATTCAATGAATCGTGATATTTTCTCGCAAATGGGGGTAGACCCCCTGCGATGATTCATTGAGGGGTGTACTCCCGTCAAGGAATCGCCACAGCCCTTGTAAGTGGCAGTACACCCCATGCGTTGATTTATTGAAGGGTCTACCCCCTTCAATGAATCATTGTAGCCCTTGTAACTGGGAGTAGAGGCCCTTCGATGATTCATGTAAGGGTCTACTTCCTTCAATGAATGGTCCGAAACCTTGTAAATGGGAGTCGCCCCCCTGTGATGATTCATTGAAGAGTCTGCTCCAATAAATGAATCACTGCAGCTCTTGTGAATGGGAGTAGACCGGTTTGTGATGAATCATTGAGGGGTGTATGTCCTACAATGTATCATTGCAGCCCTTGTAAATGGGAATAGACCCCCTGCGATAATTCATACAAGGTCTACTTCCTTCAATTAATCATCTAACTTCTTGTAAGTGGGAGTAGACACCGTGGGATGCATCATTTAGGGGCCTATAGCCTTCAATGAATCCTTGCAGCCCTTGCAAATGGAAGCAGACTCCCTACGATGATTCTCTGCAGGTTCGACTCCATTCAATTAACCATCGCGGCCCTTGTAAACAGGAGTGAACTTGCGATGTTTCATTGCGGGGTCTACTCCCTTCAATGGAGCATCGCGGCGCTTCTAAATGGGAGTAGAGCCCCTACAACGATTCATTGAGGGGTTTACCCCCTTCAATGAACAATCGTAGCTGTTGGAAATGGGGGTAGACCCGTTGCAATTTTCATTGAAGGGTGCGCTCCCTTCAATGAATCATCGCAGCTTGTAAATGGAAGCAGACCCCCTACGATGATTCACTGCAGGTTTGACTCCCTTCAATTAATCATTGCGGGCCTTGTACACAGGGGTAGACTTGCGATGTTTCATTGAGGGGTCGACCCCCTTCAATGAAGCATCGCAGCCCTTGTAAATGGGAGCAGACCACGTGCGATGATTCATTGAGGGGTCTATCCCCTTCAATCAATCATCGTAGCCCGAGTAATTTGGCTTAGAACCCCTGCGATGATTCATTGAGGGGTTTAATACCTTTAATGAACCATGACAGCCCTTGTAAATGTGAGTAGACCCCGTGCAATGATTCACTACAGCTTGTGTCCCTTCAATCGATCATCGTAGCTCTTGTAAGTTGAAGTGGGCCCCCCTGTAATAATTCATTGAAGGGTCTACGCCGATCAATGAATCATCGCAGCCCTTGTAACTGGGAGTAGACCCCCTGCGATGATTCATGTAAGGGTCTACTTCCTTCAATGAATGATCCCAGACCTTGTAAATGGGAGTCGGCCCCCCGTGGTGATTCATTGAAGGGTCTACTCCAATAAATAAATCACCGCAGCTCTTGTCAATGGGAGTGGACCGGTTTGTGATGAATCATTGAGGAGTCTACGTCCTACAATGAATAATTGCACCCCTTGTAAATGGGAGTAGACCCACTGCGATTATTCATACAAGGGTCTACTCCTTCAATTAATCTTCCAAGCTCTCGTCAATGAGAGTAAACACCCTGGAGGAATCATTGAGGGGTCTATCCCCTTCAATGCATCCTTGCAGCCCTTGTAAATTGAAGCAGACCCCCTACAACTATTCAATGCAGGTTCTACTCTCTGCAATCAATCATTGCGGTTCTCGTAAACACGAGTAGACTTACAATGTTTCATTAGGGTGTCCACCCCCTTGAATGAAGCATCGCAGCCGTTGTAAATGGGAGTAGAGCCGCAGCGCGGATTCATTGAAAGCTCTAGTCGCTTTAATCAATCATCGTAGCCCTTGTAAATGGGAGTGGAAACCCTAAGACCATTCATTGAGGGGTTTACCCCCTTGAATGAACCATCGCAGCTGTTGGAAATGGGGGCTAGACCCGTTGCAACTTTCATTGAAGGGTCTACTCTCTTCAATGAATCATCGCAACCCTTGTAACTAGGAGTAGACCCGCTGCAATGATTCATGTAAGGGTCTACTTCCTTCGATGAATGATCCCAGACCTTGTAAAAGGGAGTCAACCCCCTGCGATGATTCATTGAAGAGTCTACTCCCATAAATGAATCACTGCAGCTATTGTAAATGGGAGTAGACCGGTTTGTGATGAATCATTGAGGAGTCTACTTCCTACAATGAATGATCGCAGCCCTTGTAAATGGAAGCAGACCCCCTACGATGATGCTCTGCAGGTTCGACTCCCTTCAATTAACCATCGCGGGCCTTGTAAACGGGAGTAGACTTGCAACATTTCATTGAGGGGTCTACCCAATTCAAAGAAGCATCGCAGCCCTTCTAAATGGGAGTAGACCCCCTACAACGATTCATTGAGCGGTTTACCCCCTTGAATGAACAATCGCAGCTGTTGGAATTGGGGGTAGACCCGTTGCAATTTTCATTGAAGGGTGCACTCCCTTCAATGAATCATCGCAGCTTGTAAATGGAGGCAGACCCCCTACGATGATGCTCTGCAGGTTTGATTCCCTTCAATTAATCATCGCGGGCCTTGTAAACATGAGTAGACTTGCGATGTTTCATTGAGGGCTCGACCCCCTTCAATGAAGCATCGCAGCCCTTGTAACTAGGAGTAGACCCCCTGCAATGACTAATGTAAGGGTCTACTTCCTTCAATGAATGACCCCAGACCTTGTAAAAGGGAGTCGACCCCCTGCGATGATTCATTGAAGAGTGCACTTCCATAAATGAATCACTGCAGCTCTTGTAAATGGGAGTAGACCGATTTGTGATGAATCATTGAGAGGTCTACTTCCTACAATGAATGATCGCAGCCCTTGTAAATCGGAGTAGGCCCCCTGCAATGATTCATACAAGGTCTACTTCCTTCAATTAATCATCTGACTTCTTGTCAATGAGAGTAGACACCGTGCGATGCATCATTCGGGGGCCTATACCCTTCAATGAATCCTTGCAGCCCTTGTAAATGGAAGCAGACCCCTACGATGATTCTCTGCAGGTTCGACTTCAATTAACGATCGCGGGCCTTGTAAACAGGAGTAGACTTGTGATGTTTCATTGAGGGGTCTACCCCCTTCAATGAAGCATCGCAGCCCTTGTAAATGGGAGTAGACCCCCTACAACGATTCATTGAGGGGTTTACCTCCTTGAATGAACGATCGCAGCTGTTGGAAATGGGGGTAGACCCGTTGCAATTTTCATGGAAGGGTGCACTCCCTTCAATGAGTCATCGCAGCTTGTAAATGGAAGCAGACCCCCTACGATGATTCACTGCAGGTTTGACTCCCTTCAATTAATCATTGCGGGCCTTGTAAATAGGAGTAGACTTGCGATGTTTCATTGAGGGGTCTACCCCCTTCAATGAAGCATCGCAGCCCTTGTAAATGGGAGCAGACCACGTGCGATGATTCGTTGAGGGGTCTACCCCCTTCAATCAATCATCGTAGCCCGGGTGATTTGGCTTAGAACCCCTGCGATGATTCATTGAGGGGTTTAATACCTTCAATGAACCATGACAGCCCTTGTAAATGTAAGTAGACCCCGTGCACTGATTCACTACAGCTGGCAGTCCCTTCAATCGATCGTCATAGCTCTTGTGAATTGAAGTAGGCCTCCCTGTCATAATTCATTGAAGGGTCTGCGCCCATCAATGAATCATCGCAGCCCTTGTAACTGCGAGTAGACCCCCTTCGATGATTCATGTAAGGGTTTACTTCCTTCAATGAATGATCCCCAACCTTCTAAATGGGAGTCGTCCCCTGTGACGATTCATTGAAGAGTCTACTCCAATAAACAAATCACCGCAGCTCTTGTGAATGGGAGTAGACCGGTTTGTGATGAATCATTGAGGGGTGTACGTCCTACAATGAATCATTGCAGCCCTTGTAAATGGCAGTGGACTCTATGCGATGATTCATACAAGGGTCTACTTCTTCAATTAATCTTCAGAGCTCTTGTAAATGAGAGTAAACACCGTGGGAGGAATCATTGAGGGGCCTATCCCCTTCAATGAATCCTTACAGCCCTTGTAAATTGAAGCAGACCCCCTACGATGATTCAATGCAGGTTCAACTCCTTGCAATCAATCATCGCGGCTCTCGTAAACACGAGTAGACTTACGATGTTTCATTAGGGTGTCGGCCCCCTTCAATGAAGCATCGCAGCCCTTGTAAATGGGAGTGGAAACCCTAAGACCATTCATTGAGCGGTTTACCCACTTGAATGAACCATCGCAGCTGTTGGAAATGGGGGCTAGACCCGTTGCAACTTTCATTGAAGGGTCTACGCCCTTCAATGAATCATCGCAGCCCTTGTAACTAGGAGTAGACCCCCTGCAATGATTCATGTAAGGGTCTACTTCCTTCAATGAATGATCCCAGCCCTTGTAAAAGGGAGTCAACCCCCTGCGATGATTCATTGAGGAGTCTACTCCCATAAATGAATCACTGCAGCTATTGTAAATGGGAGTAGACCGGTTTGTGAGGAATCATTGAGGAGTCTACTTCCTACAATGAATGATCGCGGCCCTTGTAAATGGAAGCAGACCCCCTACGATGATGCTCTGCAGGTTCGACTCCCTTCAATTAACCATCCCGGGCCTTGCAAACGGGAGTAGACTTGCGACATTTCATTGAGGGGTCTACCCCATTCAAAGAAGCATCGCAGCCCTTGTAAATGGGAGTAGACCCCCTACAACGATTCATTGAGCGGTTTACCCCCTTGAGTGAACAATCGCAGCTGATGGAATTGGGGGTAGACCCGTTGCAATTTTCATTGAAGGGTGCACTCCCTTCAATGAATCATCGCAGCTTGTAAATGGAAGCAGACCCCCTACGATGATGCTCTGCAGGTTCGACTGCCTTCAATCAATCATCGCGGGCCTGGTAAACAGTAGTAGACTTGCGATGTTTCATTGAGGGGTCGACCCCCTTCAATGAAGCATCGCAGCCCTTGTAACTAGGAGTAGACCCCCTGCGATGATTCATGTAAGGGTCTACTTCCTTCAATGAATAATCCTAGACCTTGTAAATGGGAGTCGGCCCCTTGTGATGATTCATTGAAGCGTCTACTCCAATCATTGAATCACTGCGGCAATTGTGAATCGGGGTAGACCGGTTGTGATGAATCATTGAGGCGTCTATGTCCTACAATGAATCATTGCATCCTATATAATATGAAGCACATCCCCTGCGATGATTCAATGCAGGTTCTACTCCCTGCAATCAATCATCGCGGTTCTCGTAAACACGAGTAGACTTGCGATGTTTCATTAGCGTTTCCACCCCCTTCAATGGAGCAGTGCAGCCCTTGTAAATGGGAGTAGACCCGCAGCGAGGATTCTTTGAAAGGTCTAGTCGCTTTAATCAATCATCGCAGCCCTTGTAAATGGGAGTAGAACCCCTACGACCATTCATTGAGCGGTTCACCCCCTTGAATGAACCATCGCAGCTGTTGGAAATGGGGGCTAAACCCGTTGCAACGTTCATTGAAGGGTCTACTCTCTTCAATGAATCATCGCAACCCTTGTAACTAGGAGTAGACCCGCTGCAATGATTCATGTAAGGGTCTACTTCCTTCAATGAATGATCCCAGACCTTGTAAAAGGGAGTCAACCCCCTGCAATGGTTCATTGAAGAGTGTAATCCCATAAATGAACCATTGCAGCTCTTGTAAATGGGAGTAGAGGGGTTTGTGATGAGTCATTGAGGGGTCTACTTCCTACAATGAATGATCGCACCCCTTGTAAATGGGAGTAGACCCCCTGCAATGATTCATACAAGGGTCTACTTCCTTCAATTAATCATCTGAGGTCTTGTAAATGGGAGTGGACACCGTGCGATGCATCATTGAGGGGCCTATACCCTTGAATGAATCCTTGCAGGCCTTGTAAATGGAAGCAGACCCCCTACGATGATTCTCTGCAGGTTTGACTCCCTTCAATTAACCATCGCGGGCCTTGTAAACGGGACTGGACTGGCGATGTTTCATTAAGGGGTCTACCCCCTTCACTGAAGCATCGCAGCCCTTGTAAATGGGAGTAGACCCCCTACAACGATTCATTGAGGGGTTTACCCCCTTGAATGAACAATCCCAGCTTTTGGAAATGGGGGTAGACCCGTTGCAATTTTCATGGAAGGGTGTACTCCCTTCAATGAATCATCGCAGCTTGTAAATGGAAGCAGACCCCCTACGATGATTCACTGCAGGTTTGACTCCCTTCAATTAATCATTGCGGGCCTTGCAAACAGGATTAGACTTCCGATGTTTCATTTATTGGTCGGCTGCCTTCAATGAAGCATCGCAACCTTTGCAAATGGGAGCAGACCACGTGCGATGATTCATTGAGGGGTCTGCCCCTTCAGTCAATCATCGTAGCCCGAGTAATTTGGCTTAGAACCCCTGCGATGATTCATTGAGGGGTTTAATACCTTCAATGAACCATGACAGCCCTTGTAAATGTACCTGGACCCCGTGCAATGATTCACTACAGCGTGCAGTCCCTTCAATCGATCATCGTAGCTCTTGTAAATTGAAGCAGGCCCCCGTGTCATGATTTATTGAAGGGTCTACTCCCTTCAATGAATCATCGCAGCCCTTGTAACTGGGTGTACTGCAATGAATGATCCCAAACCTTATGAATGGGAGTCGGCCCCCCAAGATGATTCATTGAAGAGTCTACTGCAATAAATGAATCACCGCAGCTCTTGGAATTGGGAGTAGACGGGTTTGTGATGAATCATTGAGGGGTGTACGTCCTACAATGAATCATTGCAGCCCATGTAAATGGGAGTAGACCCCCTGCGATGATTCATACAAGGGTCTACTTCTTCAATTAACCTTCCGAACTCTTGTAAATGAGAGTAAACACCGTGGGAGGAATCATTGAGGGGCCTATCCCCTTCAATGAATCCGTGCGGCCCTTGTAAATTGAAGCACACCCCCGACGATGATTCAATGCAGGTTCAACTCCCTGCAATCAATCATCGCGGTTCTTGTAAACGAGAGTAAACTTGCGATGCTTCATTAGGGTTTCCAGCCCCTTCAATGAAGCATCGCAGCCCTTGCAAATGGGAGTACACCCCCAACGATAAATCACTGAAAGGTCCACGCGCTTTAATCAATCATCGCAGCCCTTGTAAATGCGAGCAGAACCTCTACGACGATTGATTGAGCGGTTTACCCCCTTGAATGAACCATCCCAGCCATTGGAAATGGGGGTAGACCCCTTGCTACTTTCATTGAAGGGGCCACTCTTTTCAATGAATCATCGCAGCCCTTATAACTAGGAGTAGACCCCCTGCAATGATTCATGTAAGGGTCTACTTCCTTCAATGAGTGATCCCAGACCTTGTAAAAGGGAGTCGACCGCCTGCAATGATTGATTGAAGAGTGTAATCCCCTGAATGAATCACTGCAGCTCTTGTGAATGGGAGTAGACTGGTTTGCGATGAATCATTAATGTTCTACTTCCTACAATGAATCATTGCACCCCTTGTAAATGGGAGTAGACCCCGTGCAATGATTCATACAAGGGTCTACTTCCTTCAATTAATCATCTGAGCTCTTGTAAATGGGAGCAGACACCATTGCGGTGAATCATTGAGGGGCCTATCCCCTTCAATGACACCTTGCAACCCGTGGAAATGGAAGCAAACTCCCTACGATGATGCTCTGCAGGTTCCACTCCCTTCAATCAATCATCGCGGGCCTTGTAAACAAGGGTAGACTTGCGATGTTTCATTGAGGGGTCTACCCCATTCAATGAAGCATCGCAGCCCTTGTAAATGGGAGTAGACCCCCTACAACGATGGATTGAGGAATTTACCTCCTTGAATGAACCACGCAGCTGCTGGAAATGGGGGTAGACCCGTTGCAATTGTCATTGAAGGGTGCACTCCCTTCAATGAATCATCGCAACTTGTAAATGGAAGCAAACACCCTACGATGATGCACTGCAGGTTTGACTCCCTTCAATTAATCATCGCGGGCCTTGTAAATAGGAGTAGACTTGCGATGTTTCATTGAGGGGTCTACCCCCTTCAATGAAGCATCGCAGCCCTTGTAAATGGGAGCACACCACGCGCAATGATTCATTGAGGGGTCTACCCCCTTCAATCAATCATCGTAGCCCGAGTAATTTGGCTTAGAACCCCTGCGATGATTCATTGAAGGGTTTAATACGTTCAATGAACCATGACAGCCCTTGTAAATGTAAGTAGACCCCGTGCAATGATTCACTACAGCTTGTGTCCCTTCAATCGATCATCGTAGCTCTTGTAAGTTGAAGTGGGCCCCCGTGTAATAATTCATTGAAGGGTCTACTCCCTTCAATGAATAAATAATAATAATAATAATAAATGGGAGTAGACCGCTTGCGATGATTCATTCGGGGGTCTACTCAATTCAATGAATCATCGTAGCACTTGTAAATGAAAGTGGACCACATACGATGATCATCCAAGGCTTGGTAAATGGGAGTAGACACCTTGCGATTATTCATTGAAGGGTCTAATCGTTCAAAGAAATCACCGCAGCTCATGTAAATTAGAGAAGACCCCCTGCAATGATTCATTGAGGGCTCTACTACCTTCAATGAGACACCGCATCCCTTGTAAATGGGAGTAGACCCCCTGCGAGCAGTCATTGAAGGCTCTACCCGTTTCAATGAATCATCACCGCCCTTGTATATGGGGGTAGACCCCCAGCGATTATTCATTCAGAGGTCAATTCCATTCGATGAATCATCGGAGCCCTTGCCAATGGGAGTAGATCCCCTGCGGTGATTCATTGAACGGTCTACTGACTTCAATGAATCATTACAGCCCTTGTAGATGAACGTAGATCACCCACAATAATTCACTCAAGGTTCTACTCCTTGCAATCAATCATCAAAGCCCTTGTAAATGGCAGAAGAGCCCGCTCCTACAATGATTGATTCACAGGTCTACTACTTTCCATGAGTCATGGGAGCCCTTGTCAATGGGAACGGCCCCCTTGGATGATTCACCGAAGGGTCTACTCCCTTGAATGAATTGTCGCAGCCCTTGTAAATGGAAATACACAGCCCTTGGATGATTCATTCAGGGGTCTACTCCTTTCGCTGAATCATCGGAGCCTTGTAAATGGGAATGGCCTCTTAAATGATTCATTGAATGGTCTACTCCCTTCAACGAATCATTGCAGCACCTGTAAATGCAAGTACAGCCCCCTGCAATGAATCATTCAAGGGTCTACTCCCTTCGGTGAATGATCGCAGCCCTTGTGAACGGCAAGTCCCCTGCAATACATCATTGAGAGGTCTACCCCCTTCAATGAATCATTGCGGCCCTTCTAAATGGGAGTGGAACCTGTGAAAAGATTCTTTGAAGATTCTAATCGCTTGAGCCAATCATCGCACCCCTTGTAAATGGGAGTACACCCCCTGCGATGATTCATTGAAGGATGTAATCCCTTCAACGAACCACCGCAGCCCTTGTAAATTGGAGTAGACCCCTTGCGATGAGTCGTTGAGGGTTCTACTCCCTTCAATGAATCACCACAGCCCTTGTAAATGGGAGTGAGCCACACGGGGATTCATCGATGGGTTCACTCCCGAAAATGAATCATCGCAAACCTTGTAAATGGGAGCAGACCTCCCGCATCAATTCATTTGAGGGTCTACGCACTTCAATGAAACATTGCAGCTCTTGTAAATGGGAGTAGACCTAGTGCGGTAATTCATTGAAGGGTCTACTCCCTTCAACGAATACCCGCAACCCTTGTAAAAGGGAGTAGACCCCTTTCGATGATTCATTGAAGGGTCCACTCCCTTCAATGAATCATCACAGCCCTTGTAAATGGGAGTAGACCCCCTTGCGATGATTTATTGAGGGTCTACTCCCTTCAAGGAATCATCGCAGCCCTTGTAAATGGGAGTGGACCGCCTACAAGGATTCATTGAGGGCTCTTCCCGTTTCAATGAATCATCAAAGCCCTTGTATATGGGGGTAGACCCCCAGCGATTATTCATTCAGAGGTCTATTCCATTCGATGAATCATCATAGCCCTTGCAAATGGGAGTAGATCCCCTGCGGTGATTCATTGAACGGTCTACTGACTTCGATGAATCATTACAACCCATGTAGAGGAATGTAGACCACCCACAATGATTCACTGAAGGTTCTACTCCTTGCGTTCAATCATCAAAGCCCTTGTAAATGGGAGTAGAGCCCGTGTGATGATTCATTGAGGGGTCTACACCCTTCAATGAATCGTTGCAGCCCTTGTAAATAAATGGGAGTACAAACCGCTGCGATGATTCATTGAGGGGTTTAATTCCTTCAATTAATCATCACAGCCCTTGTAAATGGGGGTACACCCTCCTACAATGATTCATTGAGGGGTCTACTCCTTTCCATGAGTCATCGCAGCCCTTGTCAATGGGAACGGCCCCCTTCGATGATTCACCGAAGGGTCTAATCCCTTGAATGAATTGTCGCAGCCCTTGTAAATGGAAATACACCGCCGTGCGATGATTCATTGAGGGGTCTACTCCTTTGGCTGAATCATCGGAGCCCTTGTAAATGGGAATGACCCCCTTGAACGTTTTATTGAATGGTCTACTCCCTTCAACGAATCATTGCAGCACCTGTAAATGCAAGTACAACCCCCTGCAATGAATCATTCAAGGGTCTACTCCCTTCGGTGAATGATCGCAGCCCTTGTGAACGGCAAGTCCCCTGCAATACATCATTGAGAGGTCTACCCCCTTCAATGAATCATTGCAGCCCTTCTAAATGGGAGTAGAACATGTGCGATGATTCTCTAAACATTCTAATCGCTTCAACCAATCGTCGCACCCCTTGTAAATGGGAGTACACCCCCTGCGATGATTCGTTGAAGAGTCTAATCCCTTAAAGAATCACCGCAGCCCTTGGAAATTGGAGTAGACCCCTTGCGATGAGTCGTTGAGGGTTCTACTCCCTTCAATGAATCACCACAGCCCTTGTAAATGGGAGTGAGCCACACGGGGATTCATCGAAGGGTCTGCTCCCTAAAATGAATCATCGCAAACCTTGTAAATGGGAGCATACCTCCCGTATCAATTCATTTGAGGGTCTACGCACTCCAATGAAACATTGCGGCTCTTGTAAATGGGAGTAGACCTAGTGCGGTAATTCATTGAAGGGTCTACTCCCTTCAATGAATCATCACCGCCCTTGTAAATGGGAGTAGACCCCTTGCCAAGATTCATCGAAGGGTCTACTCCCTTCAATGAATCTTCACGGCCCTTGTAGGTGAAAAGAGACCACCCACAATGATGCTATCAAGGTTCTACTGCCTGCCATCAATCATGACAGCCCTTGTAAATGGGAGTAGAGCTTGTGTGATGATTCATTGAGGGGTCTACATCCTTCAATGAATCAGTGCAGCCCTTGTAAATGGTAGTAGACCCCCTTGCGATGATTTATTGAGGGTCTACTCCCTTCAAGGAATCAGTGCAGCCCTTGTAAATGGGAGCAGACCGCCTACGAGGATTCATTGAGGGCTCTTCCCGTTTCAACGAATCATCACAGCCCTTGTATATGGGGGTAGACCCCCGGCGATTATTCATTCAGGGGTCCATTCCATTCGATGAATCACCGCAGCCCTTGCAAATGGGAGTAGATCCCCTGCGGTGATTCATTGAACGGTCTACTGACTTCAATGAATCATTACAGCCCATGTAGAGGAACGTAGACCACCCACAATGATTCACTGAAGGTTCTACTCCTTGCAATCAACCAGCAAAGCCCTTGTAAATGGGAGTAGAGCCCGTGTGATGATTCATTGAGGGGTCTAAACCCTTCAATGAATCGTTGCAGCCCTTGTAAATGGGAGTATAACCCCCTGCATTGATTCATTGGGGGGTTTAATTCCTTCAATTAATCATCACAGCCCTTGTAAATGGGGGTACACCCTCCTACAATGATTCGTTGAGGGGTCTACTCATTTCCATGAGTCATCGCAGCCCTTGTCAATGGGAACGGCCCCCTTCGATGATTCACCGAAGGGTCTACTCCCTTGAATGAATTGTCGCAGCCCTTGTAAATAAAAATACACCGCCGTGCGATGATTCATTGAGGGGTCTAATCCTTTCGCTGAATCATCGGAGCCCTTGTAAATGGGAATGGCCCCTTGGAACCTTTTATTGAATGGTCTACTCCCTTCAACGAATCATCGCAGCACCTGTAAATGCACGTACACCCCTATGCAATGAATCATTCAAGGGTCTACTCCCTTCAGTGAATGATCGCAGCCCTTGTGAGCGGCAAATCCCCTGCAATACATCATTGAGAGGTCTACCCCCTTCAATGAATCATTGCAGCCCTTCTAAATGGGAGTACACCCCCTGCGATGATTCGTTGAAGGGTCTAATCCCTTCAACGAATCACCGCAGCCCTTGTAAATCGGAGTAGACCCCTTGCGATGAGTCGTTGAGGGTTCTACTCCCTTTAATGAATCATCACAACCCTTGTAAATGGGAGTGACCCACACGGGGATTCATCGAAGGGTCTACTCCCTAAAATGAATCATCGCAAACCTTGTAAACGGGAGCAGACCTCCCGTATCAATTCATTTGAGGGTCTACGCACTTCAATGAAACATTGCAGCTCTTGTAAATGTAAGTAGACCTAGTGCGGTGATTGATTGAAGGGTCTACTCCCTTCAACGAATACCCGCACCCCTTGTAAATGGGAGTAGACCCCCTTCGATGATTCATTGAAGGATCTACTCCCTTCAATGAATCATCACAACCCTTATAACTGGGAG
This sequence comes from Eutreptiella sp. 'Long Island Sound 2002', assembly GCA_964036045.1. NCBI lineage: Eukaryota > Euglenozoa > Euglenophyceae > Eutreptiales > Eutreptiaceae > Eutreptiella > Eutreptiella sp. 'Long Island Sound 2002'. The sequence continues at coordinate 48,852,101 of OZ038384.1, forward strand.
TAGACCCCTTGCGAAGGTTCATCGAAGGGTCTGCTCCCTTCAATGAATCTATAGACCACCCACAATGATACATTCAAGAATCTACTCCCTGCAATCAATCATGGCAGCCCGTGTAAATGGGGGTAGAGCAAGTGCGATGATTCATGGAGGAGTCTACACCCTTGAAGGAATCGTTGCACCCCTTGTCAATGGGAGTACAACCCCCTGAAATGATTCATTGAGGGGTCTACTCCCTTCAATGAATAATCGCAGCCCTTGTAAACGGGAGTAGACCCCCTGCGATGATTCATGTCTACTCCCTTCAATGAATCATCACAGTCCTTGTAGGTGAAAAGAGACCACCCACAATGATGCAATCAAGGTTCTTATGCCTACCATCAATCATGACGGCCCTTGTAAATGGGAGTAGAGCTTTTGTGATGATTCATTGAGGGGTCTACATCCTTCAATGAATCGGTGCAGCCCTTGTAAATGGGAGTAGACCCCCTTGCGATGATTTGTTGAGGGTCTACTCCCTTCAAGGAATCATCGCAGCCCTTGTAAATGGGAGCAGACCGCCTACGAGGATTCATTGAGGGCTCTTCCCGTTTCAATGAATCATCACAGCCCTTGTATATGGGGGTAGACCCCCAGCGATTATTCATTCAGGGGTCTATTCCATTCGATGAATCATCATAGCCCTTGAAAATGGGAGTAGATCCCCTGCGGTGATTCATTGAACGGTCTATTGACTTCTAATAAACCATTACAGCCCTTGTAGATGAACGTAGACCACCCAAAATGATTCACTGAAGGTTCTACTCCTTGCAATCAATCATCAAAGCCCTTGTAAATGGGAGTAGAGCCCGTGTGATGATTCATTGAGGGGTCTAAACCCTTCAATGAATCGTTGCAGCCCTTGTAAATGGGAGTGCAACCCCCTGCGATGATTCATTGAGGGGTTTAATTCCTTCAATTAATCATCAAAGCCCTTGTAAATGGGGGTACACCCTCCTACAATGATTCAATGAGGGGTCTACTCCTTTCCATGAGTCATCGCAGCCCTTGTCAATGGGAACGGCCCCCTTCGATGATTCACCGAAGGGTCTAATCCCTTGAATGAACTGTCGCAGCCCTTGTAAATGGAAATACACCGCCGTGCGATGCTTCATTGAGGGGTCTACTCCTTTGGCTGAATCATCGGAGCCCTTGTAAATGTGAATGGCCCCTTGGAACCTTTTATTGAATGGTCTACTCCCTTCAACGAATCATCGCAGCACCTGTAAATGCAAGTACAACCGCCTGCAATAAATCATTCAAGGGTCTACTCCCTTCAGTGAATGATCGCAGCCCTTGTGAACGGCAAATCCCCTGCAATACATCATTGAGAGGTCTACCCCCTTCAATGAATCATTGCAGCCCTTCTAAATGGGAGTAGAACCTGTGCGATGATTCTCCGAACATTCTAATCGCTTGAACCAATCATCGCACCCCTTGTAAATGGGAGTACACCCCCTGCGATGATTCGTTGAAGGGTCTAATCCCTTCAATGAATCACCGCAGCCCTTGTAAATTGGAGTAGACCCCTTGCGATGAGTCGTTGAGGGTTCTACTCCCTTTAGTGAATCATCACAGCCCTTGTAAATGGGAGTGACCCACACGGGGATTCATCGAAGGGTCTACTCCCTAAAATGAATCATCGCAAACCTTGTAAATGGGAGCAGACCTCCCGTATCAATTCATTTGAGGGTCTACGCACTTCAGGGAAACATTGCAGCTCTTGTAAATGTAAGTAGACCTAGTGCGGTGATTGATTGAAGGGTCTACTCCCTTCAACGAATACCCGCACCCCTTGTAAATGGGAGTAGACCCCCTTCGATGATTCATTGAAGGATCTACTCCCTTCAATGAATCATCACAGCCCTTGTAAATGGGAGTAGACCCCTTGAGAAGATTCATCGAAGGGTCTGCTCCCTTCAATGAATGTATAGACCACCCACAATGATACATTCAAGAATCTACTCCCTGCAATCAATCATGGCAGCCCGTGTAAATGGGGGTAGAGCAAGTGCGATGATGCATGGAGGATTCTACACCCTTGAATGAATCGTTGCACCCCTTGTCAATGGGAGTACAACCCCCTGAAATGATTCATTGAGGGGTCTACTCCCTTCAATGAATCATTGCAGCCCTTGTACACGGGAGTAGACCCCCTGCGATGATTCATGTCTACTCCCTTCAATGAATCATCACAGCCCTTGTAGGTCAAAAGAGACCACCCACAATGATGCAATCAAGGTTCTACTGCCTACCATCAATTATGACAGCCCTTGTAAATGGGAGTAGACCCCTTGCGATGAGTCGTTGAGGGTTCTACTCCCTTTAATGAATCATCACAGCCCTTGTAAACGGGAGTGACCCACACGGGGATTCGTCGAAGGGTCTACTCCCTAAAATGAATCATCGCAAACCTTGTAAACGGGAGCAGACCTGCCGTATCAATTCATTTGAGGGTCTACGCACTTCAATGAAACATTGCGGCTCTTGTAAATGGGAGTAGACCTAGTGCGGTGATTAGGGTCTACTCCCTTCAACGAATACCCGCACCCCTTGTAAATGGGAGTAGACCCCCTTCAATGATTCATTGAAGGGTCTACTCCCTTCAATGAATCATCACAGCCCTTGTAAATGGGAGTAGACCCCTTGCGAAGATTCATTGAAGGGTCTGCTCCCTTCAATGAATCTATAGACCACCCACAATGATACATTCAAGAATCTCCTCCCTGCAATCAATCATGGCAGCCCGTGTAAATGGGGGTAGAGCAAGTGCGATGATTCATGGAGGAGTCTACACCCTTGAAGGAACCGTTGCACCCCTTGTCAATGGGAGTACAACCCCCTGAAATGATTCATTGAGGGGTCTACTCCCTTCAATGAATCATTGCAGCCCTTGTAAACGGGAGTAGACCCCCTGCGATGATTCATGTCTACTCCCTTCAATGAATCATCACAGCCCTTGTGGGTGAAAAGAGACCACCCACAATGATGCAATCAAGGTTCTACTGCCTACCATCAATCATGACAGCCCTTGTAAATGGGAGTAGAGCTTGTGTGATGATTTATTGAGGGGTCTACATCCTTCAATGAATCGGTGCAGCCCTTGTAAATGGGAGTAGACCCCCTTGCGATGATTTGTTGAGGGTCTACTCCCTTCAAGGAATCATCGCAGCCCTTGTAAATGGGAGCAGACCGCCTACGAGGATTCATTGAGGGCTTTTCCCGTTTCAATGAATCATCACAGCCCTTGTATATGGGGGTAGACCCCCGGCGATTATTCATTCAGGGGTCTATTCCATTCGATGAATCATCATAGCCCTTGCAAATGGGAGTAGATCCCCTGCGGTGATTCATTGAACGGTCTACTGACTTCTAACAAACCATTACAGCCCTTGTAGATGAACGTAGACCACCCAAAATGATTCACTGAAGGTTCTACTCCTTGCAATCAATCATCAAAGCCCTTGTAAATGGGAGTAGAGCCCGTGTGATGATTCATTGAGGGGTCTACACCCTTCAATGAATCGTTGCAGCCCTTGTAAATGGGAGTACAACCCCCTGCGATGATTCATTGAGGGGTTTAATTCCTTCAATTAATCATCAACGCCCTTGTAAATGGGGGTACACCCTCCTACAATGATTCATTGAGGGGTCTACTCCTTTCCATGAGTCATCGCAGCCCTTGTCAATGGGAACGGCCCCCTTCGATGATTCACCGAAGGGTCTACTCCCTTGAATGAATTGTCGCAGCCCTTGTAAATGGAAATACACCGCCGTGCGATGATTCATTGAGGGGTCTACTCCTTTCGCTGAATCATCGGAGCCCTTGTAAATGGGAATGGCCCCCTTAAACCTTTTATTGAATGGTCTACTCCCTTCAACGAATCATCGCAGCACCAGTAAATGCAAGTACAACCGCCTGCAATAAATCATTCAAGGGTCTACTCCCTTCGGTGAATGATCGCAGCCCTTGTGAACGGCAAGTCACGTGCAATACATCATTGAGAGGTATACCCCCTTCAATGAATCATTGCAGCCCTTCTAAATGGGAGTAGAACCTATGCGATGATTCTCTGAACATTCTAATCACCAATCATCGCACCCCTTGTAAATTGGAGTAGACCCCTTGCGATGAGTCGTTGAGGGTTCTACTCCCTTCAATGAATCACCACAGCCCTTGTAAATGGGAGTGACACACGGGGGTTCATCGAAGGGTCTACTCCCTAAAATGAATCATCGCAGACCTTGTAACTGGGAGCAGACCTCCCGTATCCATTCATTTGAGGAACTACGCACTTCAATGAAACATTGCGGCTCTTGTAAATGGGAGTAGACCTAGTGCGGTGATTAGGGTCTACTCCCTTCAACGAATACCCGCACCCCTTGTAAATGGGAGTAGACCCCCTTCAGTGATTCATTGAATGGTCTACTCCCTTCAATGAATCATCACAGCCCTTGTAAATGGGAGTAGACCCCTTGCGAAGATTCATTGAAGGGTCTGCTCCCTTCAATGAATCTATAGACCACCCACAATGATACATTCAAGAATCTCCTCCCTGCAATCAATCATGGCAGCCCGTGTAAATGGGGGTAGAGCAAGTGCGATGATTCATGGAGGAGTCTACACCCTTGAAGGAATCGTTGCACCCCTTGTCAATGGAAGTACAACCCCCTGAAATGATTCATGGAGGGGTCTACTCCCTTCAATGAATCATTGCAGCCCTTGTAAACGGGAGTAGACCCCCTGCGATGATTCATGTCTACTCCCTTCAATGAATCATCACAGCCCTTGTGGGTGAAAAGAGACCACCCACAATGATGCAATCAAGGTTCTACTGCCTACCATCAATCATGACAGCCCTTGTAAATGGGAGTAGAGCTTGTGTGATGATTTATTGAGGGGTCTACATCCTTCAATGAATCGGTGCAGCCCTTGTAAATGGGAGTAGACCCCCTTGCGATGATTTGTTGAGGGTCTACTCCCTTCAAGGAATCATCGCAGCCCTTGTAAATGGGAGCAGACCGCCTACGAGGATTCATTGAGGGCGTTTCCCGTTTCAATGAATCATCACAGCCCTTGTATATGGGGGTAGACCCCCGGCGATTATTCATTCAGGGGTCTATTCCATTCGATGAATCATCATAGCCCTTGCAAATGGGAGTAGATCCCCTGCGGTGATTCATTGAAAGGTCTACTCACTTCTAACAAACCATTACAGCCCTTGTAGATGAACGTAGACCACCCACAATGATTCACTGAAGGTTCTACTCCTTGCAATCAATCATCAAAGCCCTTGTAAATGGGAGTAGAGCCCGTGTGATGATTCATTGAGGGGTCTACACCCTTCAATGAATCGTTGCAGCCCTTGTAAATGGGAGTACAACCCCCTGCGATGATTCATTGAGGGGTTTAATTCCTTCAATTAATCATCAACGCCCTTGTAAATGGGGGTACACCCTCCTACAATGATTCATTGAGGGGTCTACTCCTTTCCATGAGTCATCGCAGCCCTTGTCAATGGGAACGGCCCCCTTCGATGATTCACCGAAGGGTCTACTCCCTTGAATGAATTGTCGCAGCCCTTGTAAATGGAAATACACCGCCGTGCGATGATTCATTGAGGGGTCTACTCCTTTCGCTGAATCATCGGAGCCCTTGTAAATGGGAATGGCCCCCTTAAACCTTTTATTGAATGGTCTACTCCCTTCAACGAATCATCGCAGCACCAGTAAATGCAAGTACAACCGCCTGCAATAAATCATTCAAGGGTCTACTCCCTTCAGTGAATGATCGCAGCCCTTGTGAACGGCAAGTCCCCTGCAATACATCATTGAGAGGTCTACCCGCTTCAATGAATCATTGCAGCCCTTCTAAATGGGAATAGAACCTATGCGATGATTCTTTGAACATTCTAATCACCAATCATCGCAGCCCTTGTAAATGGGAGCAGACCGCCTACGAGGACTCATTGAGGGCTCTTCCCGTTTCAATGAATCATCACAGCCCTTGTATATGGGGGTAGACCCCCAGCGATTATTCATTCAGGGGTCTATTCCATTCGATGAATCATCATAGCCCTTGCAAACGGGAGTAGATCCCCTGCGGTGATTCATTGAACGGTCTACTGACTTCTAATAAACCATTACAGCCCTTGTAGATGAACGTAGACCACCCAAAATGATTCACTGAAGGTTCTACTCCTTGCAATCAATCATCAAAGCCCTTGTAAATAGCAGTAGAGCCCATGTGATGATTCATTGAGGGGTCTACACCCTTCAACGAATCGTTGCAGCCCTTGTAAATGGGAGTACAACCCCCTGCGATGATTCATTGAGGGGTTTAATTCCTTCAATTAATCATGAGAGCCCTTGTAAATGGGGGTACACCCTCCTACAATGATTCATTGAGGGGTCTACTCCTTTCCATGAGTCATCGCAGCCCTTGTCAATGGGAACGGCCCCCTTCGATGATTCACCGAAGGGTCTAATCCCTTGAATGAATTGTCGCAGCCCTTGTAAATGGAAATACACCGCCGTGCGATGATTCATTGAGGGGTCTACTCCTTTCGCTGAATCATCGGAGCCCTTGTAAATGGGAATGGCCCCCTTAAACCTTTTATTGAATGGTCTACTCCCTTCAACGAATCATCGCAGCACCAGTAAATGCAAGTACAACCGCCTGCAATAAATCATTCAAGGGTCTACTCCCTTCGGTGAATGATCGCAGCCCTTGTGAACGGCAAGTCACGTGCAATACATCATTGAGAGGTATACCCCCTTCAATGAATCATTGCAGCCCTTCTAAATGGGAGTAGAACCTATGCGATGATTCTCTGAACATTCTAATCACCAATCATCGCACCCCTTGTAAATTGGAGTAGACCCCTTGCGATGAGTCGTTGAGGGTTCTACTCCCTTCAATGAATCACCACAGCCCTTGTAAATGGGAGTGACACACGGGGGTTCATCGAAGGGTCTACTCCCTAAAATGAATCATCGCAGACCTTGTAACTGGGAGCAGACCTCCCGTATCCATTCATTTGAGGAACTACGCACTTCAATGAAACATTGCGGCTCTTGTAAATGGGAGTAGACCCAGTGCGGTGATTGATTGAATTGTCTACTCCCTTCAACGAATACCCGCACCCCTTGTAAATGGGAGTAGACCCCCTTCGATGATTCATTGAAGGGTCTACTCCCTTCAATGAATCATCACAGCCCTTGTAAATGGGAGTAGACCCCTTGCGAAGATTCATTGAAGGGTCTGCTCCCTTCAATGAATCTATAGACCACCCACAATGATACATTCAAGAATCTCCTCCCTGCAATCAATCATGGCAGCCCGTGTAAATGGGGGTAGAGCAAGTGCGATGATTCATGGAGGAGTCTACACCCTTGAAGGAATCGTTGCACCCCTTGTCAATGGGAGTACAACCCCCTGAAATGATTCATTGAGGGGTCTACTCCCTTCAATGAATCATTGCAGCCCTTGTAAACGGGAGTAGACCCCCTGCGATGATTCATGTCTACTCCCTTCAATGAATCATCACAGCCCTTGTGGGTGAAAAGAGACCACCCACAATGATGCAATCAAGGTTCTACTGCCTACCATCAATCATGACAGCCCTTGTAAATGGGAGTAGAGCTTGTGTGATGATTTATTGAGGGGTCTACATCCTTCAATGAATCGGTGCAGCCCTTGTAAATGGGAGTAGACCCCCTTGCGATGATTTGTTGAGGGTCTACTCCCTTCAAGGAATCATCGCAGCCCTTGTAAATGGGAGCAGACCGCCTACGAGGATTCATTGAGGGCTTTTCCCGTTTCAATGAATCATCACAGCCCTTGTATATGGGGGTAGACCCCCGGCGATTATTCATTCAGGGGTCTATTCCATTCGATGAATCATCATAGCCCTTGCAAATGGGAGTAGATCCCCTGCGGTGATTCATTGAAAGGTCTACTCACTTCTAACAAACCATTACAGCCCTTGTAGATGAACGTAGACCACCCACAATGATTCACTGAAGGTTCTACTCCTTGCAATCAATCATCAAAGCCCTTGTAAATGGGAGTAGAGCCCGTGGGATGATTCATTGAGGGGTCTACACCCTTCAATGAATCGTTGCAGCCCTTGTAAATGGGAGTACAACCCCCTGCGATGATTCATTGAGGGGTTTAATTCCTTCAATTAATCATCAACGCCCTTGTAAATGGGGGTACACCCTCCTACAATGATTCATTGAGGGGTCTACTCCTTTCCATGAGTCATCGCAGCCCTTGTCAATGGGAACGGCCCCCTTCGATGATTCACCGAAGGGTCTACTCCCTTGAATGAATTGTCGCAGCCCTTGTAAATGGAAATACACCGCCGTGCGATGATTCATTGAGGGGTCTACTCCTTTCGCTGAATCATCGGAGCCCTTGTAAATGGGAATGGCCCCCTTAAACCTTTTATTGAATGGTCTACTCCCTTCAACGAATCATCGCAGCACCAGTAAATGCAAGTACAACCGCCTGCAATAAATCATTCAAGGGTCTACTCCCTTCAGTGAATGATCGCAGCCCTTGTGAACGGCAAGTCCCCTGCAATACATCATTGAGAGGTCTACCCCCTTCAATGAATCATTGCAGCCCTTCTAAATGGGAATAGAACCTATGCGATGATTCTTTGAACATTCTAATCACCAATCATCGCAGCCCTTGTAAATGGGAGCAGACCGCCTACGAGGACTCATTGAGGGCTCTTCCCGTTTCAATGAATCATCACAGCCCTTGTATATGGGGGTAGACCCCCAGCGATTATTCATTCAGGGGTCTATTCCATTCGATGAATCATCATAGCCCTTGCAAACGGGAGTAGATCCCCTGCGGTGATTCATTGAACGGTCTACTGACTTCTAATAAACCATTACAGCCCTTGTAGATGAACGTAGACCACCCAAAATGATTCACTGAAGGTTCTACTCCTTGCAATCAATCATCAAAGCCCTTGTAAATAGCAGTAGAGCCCATGTGATGATTCATTGAGGGGTCTACACCCTTCAACGAATCGTTGCAGCCCTTGTAAATGGGAGTACAACCCCCTGCGATGATTCATTGAGGGGTTTAATTCCTTCAATTAATCATGAGAGCCCTTGTAAATGGGGGTACACCCTCCTACAATGATTCATTGAGGGGTCTACTCCTTTCCATGAGTCATCGCAGCCCTTGTCAATGGGAACGGCCCCCTTCGATGATTCACCGAAGGGTCTAATCCCTTGAATGAATTGTCGCAGCCCTTGTAAATGGAAATACACCGCCGTGCGATGATTCATTGAGGGGTCTACTCCTTTCGCTGAATCATCGGAGCCCTTGTAAATGGGAATGGCCCCCTTAAACCTTTTATTGAATGGTCTACTCCCTTCAACGAATCATCGCAGCACCAGTAAATGCAAGTACAACCGCCTGCAATAAATCATTCAAGGGTCTACTCCCTTCGGTGAATGATCGCAGCCCTTGTGAACGGCAAGTCACGTGCAATACATCATTGAGAGGTATACCCCCTTCAATGAATCATTGCAGCCCTTCTAAATGGGAGTAGAACCTATGCGATGATTCTCTGAACATTCTAATCACCAATCATCGCACCCCTTGTAAATTGGAGTAGACCCCTTGCGATGAGTCGTTGAGGGTTCTACTCCCTTCAATGAATCACCACAGCCCTTGTAAATGGGAGTGACACACGGGGGTTCATCGAAGGGTCTACTCCCTAAAATGAATCATCGCAGACCTTGTAACTGGGAGCAGACCTCCCGTATCCATTCATTTGAGGAACTACGCACTTCAATGAAACATTGCGGCTCTTGTAAATGGGAGTAGACCCAGTGCGGTGATTGATTGAAGTGTCTACTCCCTTCAACGAATACCCGCACCCCTTGTAAATGGGAGTAGACCCCCTTCGATGATTCATTGAAGGGTCTACTCCCTTCAATGAATCATCACAGCCCTTGTAAATGGGAGTAGACCCCTTGCGAAGATTCATCGAAGGGTCTACTCCCTTCAATGAATCTTCACGGCCCTTGTCGGTAAATATAGACCACCCACAATGATGCATTCAAGAATCTACTCCCTGCAATCATGGCAGCCCGTGTAAATGGGGGTAGAGCCAGTGTGATGATTCATTGAGGAGTCTACACCCTTGAATGAATCGTTGCACCCCTTGTCAATGGGAGTACAACCCCCTGAAATGATTCATTGAGGGGTCTACTCCCTTCAATGAATCATTGCAGCCCTTGTAAACGGGAGTAGACCCCCTGCGATGATTCATGGAAGGGTCTACTCCCTTCAATGAATCATCACAGCCCTAGTAAGTGAAAAGAGACCACCCACAATGATGCCCTCAAGGTTCTACTGCCTGCAATCAATCCTGACAGCCCTTGTAAATGGGAGTAGAGATTTTGTGATGATTATTGAGGGTCTACTCCCTTCAAAGAATCATCGCAGTCCTTGTAAATGGGAGTAGACCGCCTACGAGGATTCATTGAGGGGTTTTCCCGTTTCAATGAATCATCACAGCCCTTGTATATGGGGGTAGACCCCCCAGTGATTATTCATTCAGGGGTCTATTCCGTTCGATGAATCACCGCAGCCCTTGCAAATGGGAGTAGATCCCCTGCGGTGATTCATTGAACGGTCTACTGACTTCAATGAATCATTACAGCCCTTGTAGATGAACGTAGACCACTCACAATGATTCACTCAAGGTTGTACTCCTTGCAATCAATCATCAAAGCCCTTGTAAATGGGAGTAGAGCCCGTGTGATGATTCATTGAGGGGTCTACACCCTTCAATGAATCATTGCACCCCTTGTAAATGGGAGTATAACCCCCTGCGATGATTCATTGAGGGGTTTAATTCCTTCAATTAATCATCACAGCCCTTGTAAATGGGGGTACACCCTCCGACAATGATTCATTGAGGGGTCTACTCCTTTCCATGAGTCATCGCAGCCCTTGTCAATGGGAACGGCCCCCTTGGATGATTCACCGAAGGGTCTAATCCCTTGAATGAATTGTCGCAGCCCTTGTAAATGGAAATACACCGCCGTGCGATGATTCATTGAGGGGTCTACTCCTTTCACTGAATCATCGGAGCCCTTGTAAATGGGAATGGCCCCCTTAAACCTTTTATTGAATGGTCTACCCCCTTCAACGAATCATCGCAGCCCCCGTAAATGCACGTACACCCCTATGCAATGAATCATTCAAGGGTCTACTCCCTTCGGTGAATGATCGCAACCCTTGTGAACGGCAAGACCCCTGCAATACATCATTGAGAGGTCTACCCCCTTCAATGAATCATTGCAGCCCTTCTAAATGGGAGTAGAACCTATGCGATGATTCTCTGAACATTCTAATCGCTTGAACCAATCATCGCACCCCTTGTAAATGGGAGTACACCCCCTGCGATGATTCGTTGAAGGGTCTAATCCCTTCAAAGAATCACCGCAGCCCTTGTAAATTGGAGTAGACGCCTTGCGATCAGTCGTTGAGGGTTGTACTCCCTTCAATGAATCACCACAGCCCTTGTAAATGGGAGTGACCCACACGGGCATTCATCGAAGGGTCTACTCCCTAAAATGAATCATCGCAGACCTTGTAAATGGGAGCACAGCTCCCGCATCAATTCATATGAGGGTCTACGCACTTCAATACATGGGAGTAGACGTAGTGCGGTGATTGATTCAAGGGTCTACTCCCTTCAACGAATACCCGCAAACCTTGAACATGGGAGTAGACCTAGTGCGGTGACTGATTGAAGGGTCTACTCCCTTCATCGAATACCCGCACCCTTTGTAAATGGAAGTAGACCCCCTTCGATGATTCATTGAAGGGTCTACTCCCTTCAATGAATCATCACAGCCATTGTAAATGGGAGTAGACCCCTTGCGAAGATCGATCGAAGGTTCTGCTCCCTTCAATGAATCTTCACAGCCCTTGTAGGTAAATATAGACCACCCACAATGATGCATTCAAGAATCTACTCCCTGCAATCAATCATGGCAGCCCGTGTAAATGGGGGTAGAGCCAGTGTGATGATTCATTGAGGAGTCTACACCCTTGAATGAATCGTTGTAGCCGTTGTCAATGGGAGTACAACCCCCTGAAATGATTCATGGAGGGGTCTACTCCCTTCAATGAATCATTGCAGCCCTTGTAAACGGGAGTGCAATCCCCTGCGATGATTCATGGAAGGGTCTACTCCCTTCAATGAATCATCACAGCCCTTGTAGGTGAAAAGAGACCACCCACAATGATGCCCTCAAGGTTCTACTGCCTGCCATCAATCATGACAGCCCTTGTAAATGGGAGTAGACCCTGTGTGATGATTCATTGAGGGGTCTACATCCTTCAATGAATCGGTGCAGCCCTTGTAAATGGGAGTACACCCCCTTGCGATGATTTATTGAGGGTCTACTCCCTTCAAGGAATCATCGCAGCCCTTGTAAATGGGAGTAGACCGCCTACGAGGATTCATTGAGGGCTCTTCCCGTTTCAATGAATCATCACAACCCTTGTATATGGGGGTAGACCCCCCAGTGATTATTCATTCAGGGGTCCATTCCATTCGATGAATCATCGCAGCCCTTGCAAATGGGAGTAGATCCCCTGCGGTGATTCATTGAACGGTCTACTGACTTCAATGAATCATTACAGCCCTTGTAGATGAACGTAGACCACTCACAATGATTCACTCAAGGTTGTACTCCTTGCAATCAATCATCAAAGCCCTTGTAAATGGGACTAGAGCCCGTGTGATGATTCATTGAGGGGTCTACACCCTTCAATGAATCGTTGCAGCCCTTGTAAATGGGAGTACAACCCCCTGCGATGATTCATTGAGGGGTTTAATTCCTTCAATTAATCATCACAGCCCTTGTAAATGGGGGTACACCCTCCTACAATGATTCGTTGAGGGGTCTACTCCTTTCCATGAGTCATCGGAGCCCTTGTCAATGGGAACGGCCCCCTTCGATGATTCACCGAAGGGTCTACTCCCTTGCATAAATTGTCGCAGCCCTTGTAAATGGAAATAAACCGCCGTGCGATGATTCATTGAGGGGTCTACTCCTTGCGCTCAATCATCGGAGCCTTGTAAATGGGAATGGCCCCCTTAAACGCATTATTGAATGGTCTACTCCCTTCAACGAATCATTGCAGCCCCTGTAAATGCACGTACACCCCCATGCAATGAATCATTCAAGGGTCTACTCCCTTCGGTGAATGATCGCAGCCCTTGTGAACGGCAGACCCCCTACAATACATCATTGAGAGGTCTACCCCCTTCAATGAATCATTGCAGCCCTTCTAAAAACGAGTAGAACCTTTGCGATGATTCTCTTAACATTCTAATCACGTAAACCAATCATCGCACCCCTTGTAAATCGGAGTACACCCCCTGTGATGAATCATTGAAGGGTCTAATCCATTCAACGAATCATCGCAGCCCTTGTAAATTGGAGTAGACCCCTTGCGATGAGTCGTTGAGGGTTCTACTCCCTTCAATGAATCACCACAGCCCTTGTAAATGGGAGTAACCCACACGGGGATTCATCGAAGGGTCTACTGCCTAAAATGAAACATTGCAGCTCTTGTAAATGGGAGTAGATGTAGTGCGGTGATTCATTGAAGGGTCTACTCCCTAAAACGAATACCGGCACCCCGCGTAAATGGGAGTAGACCCCCTTCGATGATTCATTGAAAGGTCTACCCCCTTCAATGAGTCATCCCAGACCTTGTAAATGCAACTAGACCCCCTGCGATGATTCATTGAAGGGTCCACTCCCATCAATGAATCATCACAGCCATTGTAAATGGGAGTAGAACCCCTGCGAAGATTCATCGAAGGGTCTGCTGCCTTCAATGAATCTTCACAGCCCTTGTAGGTAAATATAGACCACCCACAATGATGCAGTCAAGCATCTACTCCCTGCAATCAATCACGGCAGCCAGTGTAAATGGGGGTAGAGCCAGTGTGATGATTCATTGAGGAGTCTACACCCTTGAATGAATCGTTGTAGCCGTTGTCAATGGGAGTACAACCCCCTGAAATGATTCATTGAGGGGTCTACTCCCTTCAATGAATCATTGCAGCCCTTGTAAACGGGAGCAGACCCCTGCGATGAATCATGTCTACTCCCTTCAATGAATCATCACAGCCCTTGTAGGTGAAAAGAGACCACCCACAATGATGCCCTCAAGGTTCTACTGCCTGCAATCAATCCTCACAGCCCTTGTAAATGGGAGTAGAGCTTGTGTGATGATTCATTGAGGCGTCTAGATCCTTCAATGAATCGTTGGAGCCCTACCCCCTTGCGATGATTTATTGAGGGGTCTACTCCCTTCAAGGAATCATCGCGGCCCTTCTAAATGGGAGTAGACCCCCTGCGATGAATAATGGAAGGGTCTACCCCCTTCAATGAATCATCACAGCCCTTGTAGATGAAATAGAGCACCAACAATGATGCACTCAAGGTTCTACTCCCTGCAAGCAATCATCACATGCCTTGTAAATGGGAGTAGAGCTTGTGTGATGATTCATTGGGGGGTCTACACCCTTCAATGAATCGTTGCAGCCCTTGTAAATGGGAGTAGAGCCCCTTCGATGATTCATTGAGGGGACTATCCCCTAAATGAATCATCGAAGCCCTTGTAAATGGAAGTACAGAACCGTACAATGATTGATTGAGGGGTCTACTCCTTTCAACGTATCATCGCACGCCTTGTAAATGGGAGTAGACCCCCTGCGATGACTTACTGAGGGGGCTACTCCCTTTAATGAATCATCACAGCCGTTGTAAATGGAAGTACACCCCCTGCGATGATGCATTCAGGGGTCTACTCCTTTCAATGAATCATCGCAGCCCTTGTAAATTGGAATGGCCCCCTTAAATGATTCATTGGAAGGTCTATTCTCTTCAATGAATCATTGTAGCCCTTGAAAATGGAAGTACACCTGGTCTACTCTCTTCGATGAATGATCGTAGCCCTTGTGAATGGCAGTAGACACCCTGCGATGACTCATTGAGGGGTCTACCGCCTTCAATGAATCATTGCAGCCCTTCTAAATGGGACTAGACCCTGTGCGAAGATTATCTAAACATTCTAATCGCTTGAACCAATTATCGCAGCCCTTGTAAATGAAAGTGGACCCCGTATGATGATTCATTGAGAGGTTTACCCCCTTCAACGAATCATCGCCGCCCTTGTAAATGGGAGTAGACCTCTTACGATGATTCATTGAAGGGGCTACTCCAGTCAATGAAAAAGCGTAGGCGTCGTGAATTGGAGGAACCCCCTTGCGAGGATTCATTGCAGGGTCTAATCCCTTCAATGAATCATCCCAGCCCTTGTAACTCGGAGTAAACCCACTGCGCTGATTCACTGAGGGGTCTACCCCTTGCAATGAATCATCGCAACCCTTGTAAATGGGAGTAGACCCGCTTCGATGATTCATTGAAGGCTCTTCTCCCTTCGATGAAACATCGCAGCCCTTGTAAATGGGAGTACGGCCCCCGCAATGATTCATTCACCGGTCTAGTTCCTTCAATGAATCATCGCAGCCCTTGTAAATAGGAGTAGATCCCATGCGATGATTCAATGAAGGGTATACTCCCTTCAATCAATCACCACAACCCTTGTAAAGGGGAGTGGAGCCCTTGCGATTATTCATTGAAGGTTCTACTCCCTTCAATTTATCATCACAGCCCTTGTAAATGGGAGTAGACCCCTTGCGATGATTCATTGAACGGTCTATTTTCTTCAATGAGTTATCATAGCCCTTGCAGATGAAAATGGACCGCCCACATTGATTCACTCAAGGTTCTACTCCCTGCAACGAATCGTTGCGGAAATAGAGCCTGTGCGATGATTCATTGAGGGGTCTACACCATCAATGAATCATAGCAGCCCTTGTAAATGGGAGTAAACCTCCTTCGATGATTCATTGAGGGGCCCATCCCCTTCAATGAATCATCGCACCCCGTGTAGATGGGAGTGGCCCCCTAGAGGATTCATTGAAGTGTCGATTGCTTTCAATGAATTATTGCAGCCCTTCTAAATGGGAGTAGACCCTGTGTGATGATTGTAGATGCAAGTCGGCCCCCTACAATGATTCATTGAGGGGTTTCTTGCCTTTAATGAACCACCGTAGCCCTTGCAAATGGGAGTAGACCACCTGCGATGATTGATTGAGGGGTCTACTGCCTTTAATGATTCATTGTAGCTCGTGTAAATGGTAGTGGACCCCATCTAATGATTCCTTGGGGGGCCACTCCCTTCAACGTATCAAGGCAGCCCTTGTAGATGAGAGTACACCCCCTACGATGATTCGTTGAAGGGTCTACTCCTGTCAATGAAAAATTGCAGGCCTTGTGAATGGGAGCAACCCCGTTGCGAGGATTCATTGAAGGGTCTACTCCCTTCAATGAATTATCACAGCCCTTGTAAATGAAAGTAGACCACCTACACTGAGTCATTGAAGGGTCTACTCCCGTCAATGAAAAATTGCGGGCCTCGTGGATGGGGGCGACCCCCTTGCGAGGAGTAATTGAAGGGTCTACTCCCTTCAATGAATCACCACACCTGTTGTAAATAGAAGTAGAAAGCTTGCAATGATTGATTGAGGGTCCTACTCTCTTCAATGAATGATCGCAGCCCTTGTAAATGAGAGTACCCCCCCCCCCTACGATGATTCATTGGGGGGTCTACTCCCCTCAATGAAAAATCGCAGGCCACGTGAATGGGAGCAACCTCCTTGCGAGGATTCATTGAAGGGTCTACTCCCTTCAATGAATAACCACAACTGTTGTAAATGGGCGTAGACCACGTGCGTTGATTCATCGAGAGGTCTACCCCGTTCAATGAATCCTCGCAGTCCTTGTAAATATGACTAGAACCCATGCAATGATTCATCGAAGGGTCTACTCCGTTCGTTCAGCCATCGCAGTCCTTGAAACTGAGAGTAGACCCCCTGCGATGATTCATTGAAGGGTCGAATCCCTTCAGTGACACATTGTAGCCCTTGTAAATGGGAGTAGGCCCCGTGCGATGATTCGTTAAAGGGACTACTCCCTTCAATGAATCATCCAAGGCCTGGTGAATGGGAGTAGACACCCTGCGATGATTCATTGGGGGGTCTACTCCCTTCTACGAAACACCGCAGCCCTTGTAAATTGGAGGAGACTATTTGCTATGATTCATTGGGGGTTTTACTCCCTTCAATGAATCACCCGAGCCCTTGCAAATGGGAGTAGGCCCCCTTCGGTGATTCATTGAAGGAACTACTTCCTTCAAGGAATAATCGCAGGGGGTTGCAGGGGGTCTACTCCCTTTTATAAGGGCCGTGGTGCTTCATTGAAAGGAGTACACCCCTCATTGAATCGTCTCAGGGGGTCTACTCCGATTTACAAGGGCTGCGATGATTCATTGAAGGGAGTAGACTATTCACTGAATGGTCGCAGGAGGTCTACTTCGATTTACAAGGGCTGCAATGATTCATTCAAGGGAGTAGAGCGTTCCATGAACCCTCAGCGGGTTCTACTCCCATTCACAAGGGCCGCGGTACTTCATTGAAAGGAGTAGACCCTTCATAGAATCGTTGCAGGGGTACTACTCCCATTTACAAGGGCTGCGACCATTAATTTAAGGGAGCAGACCCTTCAATGAATCGTCACAGGTAGTCTCCTCCCATTTACAGGGGCTGCGATGATTCACCGAAGGGAGGAGACCCTTCCATGAATCATTGCAGGGGCTCTACTCCCATTTACAAGGGCTACAATAATTCATTGAAGGGAGTAGAGCCCTCAATAAATCGTTATAGAGGGTCTACTCCCATTTACACGGGCTGCGATGACTCATTGAAGGGAGGAGACCCCTCCATCAATTGTCGCAAGGCGTCTACCCGCATTTACAAGGGCTTCGGTGATTGCTTGAAGGGAGCAGACCTTTCCATGAATCATCGCAGGGCGTCTACTCCCATTTACAACATCCACGTTTATTTACAAGGGCTTCGATCATTCATTGAAAGGATCGTCGTAGGGGTTCTACTCCCATTTACAAGGGCAGCGACGATTCATCGGAGGGAGGAGACCCTTCAATGAATCATCGCAGGTGGTCTACTCCCATTTACAAGGGTTCCGACGATTCATTGAACGGAGTTGACCCTTCAATGAATCGTCGCAGGGGGTCTATTCGCATTTACAAGGGCTGCGGTACTTCATTGAAGGGGGTAGACCCCTCATTGAATCGCCGCAGGGTGTCTACTCCCATTTACAAGGGCTGCGATGATTCATTGAAGGGAGGAGACCCGTGAATCAATCATTGCTGGGGGTCTACTTCCATTGACAAGGGCTGCGGCCATTCATAGAGGGGAGTAGACCCCTCATTGAACCGTCGCAGGGGGTCTACTCTCGTTTTACAAGGGCTGCGATCCTTCATTGAAGGGGGTTGACCTTTGAATGAATCGTCGCAGGGGCCAACTCCCATCTATGTGGCCCACAGTGCTTCATTAAAACGAGTAGAGTTGAATCATCGCAGGGGGTCTATTCTCATTTGCAAGGGCTGCGATGATTCATTGAAGGGAGTAGGACCTTGAATGAATCATTGCAGGGGGTCTAGTCCAATTTGCAAGCACTGATGTGATGCATTGAAGGGAGTGGACACCCCAAATCGATTGTCGCAGGGGGTCTACTCCGATTTACAAAGGCTGCAATTCATTCATTGAAGGGATGAGAACCTGCAATGATTCATTGCAGGGAGTTTACTGCCTTTTATAAGGGCCCTGGTGCTTCATCGGAAGGAGTAGACCCCGCATTGAATTGTCGCGTGGGGTCTGGTGACATTTAGAAGCGCTGTGACGATTCATTAAAGGCAGTAGACCCCTCAATCAATGGTCGCAGGGGGCCTACTCCCATTTACAAGGGCTGAAACGATTTATAGAAGGGAGTGGACCCTTCAATGAATCCTCGCCAGGGGTCTACTCCAATTTACAAGGGCTGCGGTGCTTCATTGAAAGGAGTAGACCCTTCATTGAATCGTCGCAGGGGGTCTACTATTTACAAGGGCTTCGATCATTCATCGAAAGGAGTAGCACCCTTCAATTGATCATCTCAAGGGGTCTACTCCCATTTACAACGGCTGCGATGATTCATTGAAGGGGGTAGACCCCTCAATGATTCATCGCAGGTGGTCTACTCCGAATCGGCAACGAATCTCGAATATCTTCGACATGTCGTTGAGTTGCGATGCAAGACCAAGACATATCCCCAACCAGAAAGGGGTCTATTCATATCGCTGAGGGAGCCCTCACACACACGGGTAAAAAGAGTGGGTCCTTGAAGAAAAAAAATTGAGTGCTTAGGGGACCTACTGTACCACGGAGACATTGATGGTCTATTGTTGTTGCACTTTACAGAGCGTCGACAAGAGCAATGCAGAGGCAAAGTTGTCACACACGACAGACTTATGACTATTCTCATTCTGCGACAGAGGGGCAATCCTTGCACTCCACGCAGACTGCGTGCTACTTTGAAGACACACCATCCCAGGAAGCCTCCGAACTGCAGCCCCAAAATCAGCATCTGAAAAGATTCGCTTTGGCCAACAAGACATGCAACCACAGGCAACAAGACAAGCATTTTGTGCACGACCGCTCAAATGTACAGAACACTCTGTTCAGGGAGTTAGGAAACATCCCCCTGAATGAATGTCAGACAACCACAAGCCTACCACCAGGTGGTACTAAACAGGCAAACAGTAAGTGTTTTGAATACCCAACCAGAAGAAGCCACACCAAAAAATTGAAAAATTCCGACAACCCGTCACAATGCAGTTTTCAAATCCCCATGTTGGCTTCTCGGGACTGCTCTGTGCGACCCCACGTCATACTTGAGGACGGGAAATCCAAAACTTCAAAGCAGCCGTACACTACTAAAACGGTACATTCTGCACCACCAGTATTGTCACTGTCTCCACAAGTTGTTGAGATCAACCTCACAGAATGTACAACATGTCGGTGCATCTGTGAGGCACATTAAAAATATAAACAAACACAAACAGACATGAAAATGTACGCAGCACAAAAATGCATGTCCCAATTGATTGCCACGTACAATCGCCCCACCGAGTGCCCACATGATTGTTGGCATTGGGGCAAAAGCCGAAGACAAGCCCAAGCGCCCTACCGTATTTCACGGCTGAAGCAGGGTGACAAATGTGCAAATGTACAAATATGATAAAACCAATGGACCACGCATACAGGCACAAATCAAAACACGAAACCACACACATACACATGAACAGCTGCACACGACTGAAGGAAGACACAAACCTCCCTTACCTTCCTGGGAGACACCATCTCAGCCTAATCCTTCAGGTAACAGTGGCTTCAGTACATCCACATGCAAGCATACACATGCTTGAACTATTGCAGAGAGGAAGAGCAGCACTTCAGTCAAAAATCATCAATCAAGTGGGGACATTCCAGGGCAGCTGAGTGAGTCAGCCAAAACAGCAATCGCGGCAGCCCTCTGCCGTGAAAATACTGAAAAGGCTATGCTAAGAACTCTGCGCAAAAAGAAAATTGTGTTTTGGGGGAAGCTATTCAGGTATGCAGGTTTCCATGCATTACAACTTGTGTGCAGTGCCATGTCTTGTCGCATGACCTGACGGTGTGGGTGTCATAGGGGGGTGCCCGGGGTGCAGTTTTGTGGATGACCATGGAATGTCCGTCCCACTGCTCAACTTGGCAGCAGACAAGCACGGGTACCATGCACAACGGTATTGACATGTGTATGCACGGGTACTATGCACGACAGTATTGACACCCATAGGTACGGGTGCTATGCACCACCATCCCGTGTGTGCACTGCACCCCTGCATAGAGACACCATGGGTGTGGGTTGTGGGTGCGCATGGGTGCACATGTGCATTTCAGAGGGGGGCATCGTATTCTCTGTGTTGCAATAAACAAGACTGTCAGAAACTAAGAGCATACAAAGACTCACCAACGGAAAAATATTCACAATTTCGAAAACATCAACAATCAACCGGTCGCGTGGTTTCCCAACGCCTTTGCTGACAAAAGAGAGAGCATCTGGATGACTAGCAACTCCACCAACAAATCTGATGATGACAACATTCCACCACAACCATATAGCCTGGATTGATAGATATCGTCACTGGCATATGTATGACAAACACATAAACAAAATTGACCTCTTTTTTTTAAGAGGAAGGCAAACACGTGTTTGAGGCCAGCGTAGGAATTCAGTAAAAAGGCCTTTGAGGAAGGGCCTCCAAAAAAGAAAGCGTGTTTGCTGGATACATGTGCTGGCTTCCGGTTTTGTTTGGGTGGCTGTCCATCGAGATCCAGAGCGCACTGTCGGAATTGATGGAGGCTGTCTGTGCCTGCACTTTTCTCTGCCACTGGCAACTCACTGTACACCGAAACCAAGACAAATGTAGCACATAAGCGAGATTGCCCACGAAGCGCTGAACCAGAGCAGCGCTCACTGTCCTTTGATGTTGCTTTTTGCAGGCAGCAGTGGTGCTCAGCGGGCCAAAGTGGTGCAAACCGGCTTCAAAATGGTTTAGAGTTGGATTGGAAATGGGCTTGATGGATAGTACAACGTGGGCGTCAAGCGTTCGGGACGGCTCCACCCCTTCCAACCAGAGCACAAAGGGATGAAGACGGGATCTCAATAGCTGAGCCAACACTTCTGAGTGGCCCAAAAACGATCTCTGGTTACCAAATGAATAATTGATGCATTTGAGCAGCGCGCAGTACCGCAAAGACTGGGTGCAAAGGCGCTCCCCGAATAGTGAAAGAAAGTGCAATAGATCAGTAGGCAGTGGACACCAGGCCAACCAGGTGCTGCCACTGGACCCAATGCCCGACATGGTCCGTCACCCCAGCCACACACACACACACACACATTGGCCAACCCCACCATTTCTCAATACCTCATGGCCATGAACCATCCAAACCCCAGTAGGACCCAATCATAGCCTAATTTTGTCTGGGCGCCTGGATGCGGGCCTCAAGACTGCATGCTCGGCGTGGTGTGAGGGTGTTAAGAACCCCAAATGAGCATGCATCCCAGGTGCCCAAGTATCCAAACAGATACCTGACACGTTCAGACAACAACACAATGTGCAATCTCTCTACCTGTCTCTTGCACACAGACCCTTTACCCCCTTCAGCAGCAACAGTGTGGGGCTTCCCCTGCCAGTGCCACAGGGAATTCCCTCGGGTTTGCCACCCTCACGGATTGGTGTGTTGTGGTGTACATGCAGGGCGGCTCCACCAAAGCCTTCATACCAAAGGATTGGTTGTTGACCCACTCACCCAATGCAGCCCATACACTATTAAAAATTCTATTGCCTTCGGCAGTGCACCTCGAAGAGAGGTTGACAGTCAGCCAATCAGTCCCTGAGCCAGCAAGCAGGCAGTCAGATAGATACACACAGTTTGGGTTTTTTGTCAGTGGCAGATGCGGGTTCAAGCAGCAGGGAGGCTCTGCAGCGCAACCCAAGCAGTGGCCAAGTGGTAATGCGGCCGATCCGCATTTGTGTAGCCGGCGGTTCGAACCCCAGACTGACCACTTTGGCGCCACCGCCGGCGGCGGCGCTAAAAGTCGGCACATCAGGATTCGCACCGACGCCTGCATAGTTGGTCCCAGCTGCGTTACCATTGGACCGCTGGCCGTGTTAGCAGTACTGTGCGTCCCCACTGCTTGTAGGCTATCAAGCAAAAACTTTTGACCCCCCCCCCCAAACACCCCCACCCCCCCACCCCCCAAAAAAGTGATATCCAGTTTTAGGGGATAGAGGCCTCAGAATCAAAAAATCCATTGGGGGATGGTCTTATTGGGCAAAATAATGATTTTACAAGGGGTTGGACATCCAATATCATGCATTGGGGTATGCTACGCGAATGACCCCAAAAAAGGGGGGTATATGACGCCCGCGCCTGCGCTTGATCTAACAACCTCTCTTCGAGGTGATTCGTGCCCAGTACTTCTGCCTTCTCCACGCATCCTCTTTTCCCAAGACCAGGCCCACCCACAAGTGCACACTCTCTACCCAGAACTGACCTCCACCGGCCAGCAGGTCATTCAAAAGACCTGGCATTGGACCCCGATTATACAACACGGCAACCGACTAGCTTTGATGGAACAACCCCACCACACCCAGCATATCCACCTGCGGATGGCCCCGCCCCCATGCACCACGTTTTCAGCAATCGCCGTACTGTCTCGTCTGTGTCCGGGCTGGCATAACTCGCAAACACAAGTTTTCAATATTGCACGTGCGTATATCCGTGCTTGTGGAGGGGGGTGGGGCTCCGTGCAATTTACTACTCTGCCCGCACTGACAGTCTTTACAGTCAGTCGCTCTAGACCGTGACTGACCCTGAGCCTCTGTAACCACCAGAGTTCCAGGGCCAGCCCGTGTTCAGAGCAGGATTACTGCCGAGCTGACGGGCAGGACACATACAGGAAATGGGCAACAACAAAAATACAAAAATAGCCACAAAAATACAACCGAGAGGCAGCCATTCAGCTGTGACACTAAAAACCTGCAAAACACCCCGAGAAAAAAATTCGTGATCCAGTTGACACACGAACTTCAACACAAACAGCACTTACTCCCGATGGGTGTCGCACCATGTGAGAAAACGCACCCGCTGTATGGTCAGCACAGCAGGGAAAGGATCATTGGGGGTGCAGCACAGGCTGGCGATGGGCTGCCATCGTTCTCTGGCTGGACTGTAACGCTCCACTTCAAGATATTCTCCCCTTTCCCCTGTCGTCTTGAAGCCCCCAGTTACCACCAGCTCTCCATCCAGCACCACTACCTTGCAACCAATGCGGGGCTCGCACATGCGTGGAAGTTGACGCCAGCGCTGAAGTGCAGGGTCATACTCCTCAACAGAGTCAAGGCTGCCATTTTCGTTATTGTAGCCCCCCAAAACTACAAGCTTCCCTTGAAAAACAACCACTGCTGGGCGCGACCGCTTCTCCAGCATATCTGGCAGCCTTTGCCAGGGGGGCTGCCGTCCTGCAACATATTCCTCCACCTGAATGAAGATGCAGCAGAGGCATTTGTGTGTGCTTTGTCATGTGCACGTGCACACATATGGTAAGGGTGTGGATATGCCTACAATCATCAAGGGATACGCATCTACATGCATGCACTCATGCACACACATGCATGTGTCATGTGAGGGCTAGGCGCCTTTCACACATACGGACATACATCTGTGCATACACATACACACACACATAAACATGCGCGGCATATTGAAGGATGCCACTGCCCATTGCCCCCCTGCAGTGCGGCAGCATGTTGAAGGGTGCCACTGCCCATTACCCCCCAATTGTGTGGCAGCGGATTGCAGGGTGTCACCGCTTCCCACTCTCGCAGTGTGATGGCATATTGAAGGGTATCAATGCCCACTGCACCACTGCTGTGTGGCAGAGAGTTGAAAGATACCACTGCCCACGCCACTGTGGCAGTGCACTGAAGGGTACCACTGCCCGCTACACCCCTACAAGTGTGGCAGTCTGCAGACAGATGCCACTGCCCCCCATTGCCATGTGGCAGTCTGCTGAACAATACAATCGCCCACTGCAGCAAAATACCATGGCCCACCACACACATGCAGTGTGGCAGCGTGCATTGGGAAACCAATGCCCACTACACCCCTACAATGAGGCAGTATACTGAAGGATGCCACCTCAGCACGGTCAGGTGAAGCCAGTGCCCAGGACCAGCCCTAAGGGCTGCAGTGACCAGCTGCCGCCCCACTGCACTGCAGAGCTGCGTGTGTGGAGGGCACATGTGCGGGCACAACCCATGCTCCTCAACACCCAGGCAGGACCATCATGTGGGCCCTCCAAGAGGTAGGGGGCAAGCCTAGAGTGGCAACTGCTACCACAGAAACACTTAGTCCACATAGGGAGAGACCCCCCCACAGAAACCAGCCCCTGCCCTGCCAGACTACACATACAGATGCACATACACATACACATACACATGCATGCAGGTCGCAAAAACAAAAAAGTGAAGCATGGCATGTCTTTTTTGGGACCGAAACCAGCCCCTGCCACAGCACACACACACATGCGCATGCACATGCACATGCACATACACATAAATATACACATACATGTAAAAACCCCCCCGTACAAGAACATGTGTGTGCTCTTATTCATTTTCGTGTTCTTTTTTTTTTTTGCGTGTTCTTATTTGGAAGACCCCGATGTGCGGTGTTCCCAGCCCTCTTTGTTTGCAGATTGATGGCAAAATTGAATGTTGATGACCCCTCCTTTTGGTTTGATGATGTTTTGGCCGCCAAAGATGAGGATGAAGCCATTGTGGATGAGTGCTATGAGGCAGCCACGCATGCCTCAGATTATGCTGGCAGTATCAGCGAGGGTAACAGTGACACTAACCGCCTTGAACTCTGTGATGATCAACCTGAATTTTTTGATGATCAACGTGATTCTGAATTTTTTGATGCGGTTGGGGATGAAGCAGTGGAGGTTCCTGAGTATGTACCGCCTGATGATGTTCCTCTTGATAATGATGCCGCTAAGGAGAAGGCGGCGAGGTACGAGCAAACTAAAAGGTTGTTCAACCAAGGGAAAGGAGCACGCAATAGTGTTGGTAAAGTGGAGCATTGTACCCCCCCCCCCCAAATCCACATCAAATGGCGGGCAGTTGCGATGATTGAAGCGGGCCACACACTTGAAGACGTTCGCCAACATGTGTGGGATGTAACTCGGGAAAAAGCGTATTTGCTGAACCAACGGCAATTGGATGGGTGGGCTAAAACGGTGCAGAAAGTTGAAGGCCTTGTTTTGCCACGCGGGACAAACTGCATCTTTGGGGGTGGGTGAAGAGCACAATTTCATGAGGTGGACCGTGATTTGTGGAAGTGGTTCTGTGACCGGCGTGCCCAGAATTTACCCGTTTCTTCACGACTTCTCGGGAAAACGGCCGGTGATTTTGCGTCGCAATGTGGGCACAAAGATTCAGTAAAATGGATTGAATGTTTCCGTCGCCGGCACCGTACTCCAAAAGTCTCAACGACCTTCTCAACTTTCTAATGAGGAGAGCGAGAAAAGGGTAAAAGTTAAGTTTTATTCCTTTTTGTACCCGCAGCACACTGCCTTTAAGGTATTTGTCAACTATGATGAGATGCCTGGTTCTTTGGGGGGTTTGATGGGACAGGCCACCAGTTTGGAGCACCGTGGTACAGAAAACGTCATCCTGTCCATTCAAGACAAGCATTTCGAACGCCTGCGTAGTGGCTGCCAAACCAAAGCAAAAAGTAGCACCCGAGCAATTGTCAAGGACAACCTTCTTGAAGCCTAAATAAGGACTGTACGAATGGACCAACGTGGCCTGAACCCTGTTGTGCATTGTTTGTGCAGACGGGTGCTGAAATTGGGACCCTGGGAGCTGTGGGAAGCATCAGGAAAAAACTTAAAAATTCTTGGTATGCCAAAAGGGGCCGGTACGTACAGAAATTGGGACCCCGGGACCTATGGGAAGCATCAACATAAAAATTCAAAATTCTTGGTATGCCAGCGGGGGCGGATATGTGCTGAAATTGGGACCCCACGACCTATGGGAAGCATCGGGGCAAAAATGATGAATTCTTGGTATGCCAGCAGAGGCCAATAGGTGCAGAAATTGGGGCCATGGGACCCTGGGCCTGGCTGTGTGTTCTTATTGTGGACTAAATAATAAGAGCATGCATGCGTGTTCTTATTTTGACTGCGTGCTCTTGTACGGGTGGGAGGGCTTACACATATTTACAGGCACATACACACACACACACCGCTTAAAAAAACGTGACGCACGGCATGTTTTGGCATGATTTTGGCCAATGCGAAGAGTGATTCCACAGAATTTTTCAAAGGGAACCCGGCAATCGCTGACAAACTCCCTAGGGATGGACAAAAATCGGAAGCGTTTTCCGCCACACGTATTAGGATCCACCGCCACAGAAATCAATCGGGACATTGCATACGAACTCAGGTCTCTGGGCTTCTAGCATCCCAGGGATGGAAAAAAAAATAGGATGGAAAAAGTGGAAGCCTTTTTTGGGGGGGGTAATTTCCAAGGCCCGCTCACAATGCATTGCAGAGAATGGTAAAACAATAGCCCCCCCAAACCCTCGCTTAGAGTGAAAAAACCCAACCTTTTTGTGGGGGGTTCGAGGGTGGCTGGCACCCATGACATACCCTCGCCCCCCCAATGCTTGAGTCATGCGGTGCGGCCTCTTTTATCTGCTAGCTCCCATTTTTTTGGCAGGGGCCATGGCATTCAAGCAGGGCATCCTCCTACCACCCAGCCCCTGACCACCCACCCCTCAAACCCCTCCATGAAGCCAATGACAGCGACGGCCGCAGAAGTGCGGAACGCCCGCCATGCGAAGCTAGGTGTCTCCAAAGACATCTCTTGGACCACCATGAAACGGGACTTCAAGTACTCGTGGTGCTACAAGGGGGTGTGGTGTGTCTTCGCAGGGGAGGACGTACGTGATCTTGCCCGTCACGTTAGCCACCGGGAATGTGCCCCTAATCCTCCAATCCCATTGCCGAGATGGCACGTAGTTCACTCTGCCCCCCGATTCCTTGCGCGGGGCCCATCCGCCACCAAGAAGACGGCGAAGCCATCCCTGGCGGCGGGCGTGTCGCTAGCTTCCCAGACAACGAGCCAAGCGAGAGGGGCCCTCCTGCCCCCGACGGTAGCTCCGGCATTCCCCATGTCGCCAACGCGCTCTCCGCCCGTGATAGGGGGTGGCTCGCGCCCTGCCTAGCTCCGGCAACTCCGACGCCCAACTCACAATTGGTGGCGCTCTTGCCGCCAGTTGGCCCGTGGTCACCCCATTTGACGGCCTTCCCCACCCACGGGGCGCCTAGAGGGCATGCAGGGGGTACTCACTACCCCTCCACCTCTCGCAAGGGGTCCACAGCCCGCCACCCCTTGCACTGTGAACCCTCATCTTGGCGCTCGTGCCGGAGGCAACGCGTGACAACTACCTCTCCAACCTCCTCCAAAATGCGCTGCCCCACACAAAGGACAGGGGTGGTGACGCGACTGGCAGTGAGGGAGGGGGTTAGCCTTGCCTAGTGTGCCCACAATGGTATGGCCCACCCCAACCCGCTGGCACCCTAGAGCCCAACGTGCGCCAATGGCGACTCACTACGGCTGCCGGTGCTGACTGAGGTGTGGCGGGGGTGGCACGCGGCCTTTGAGTGCCCAGTGCGGACCAAAGTGTCGCAGCTAGCCAACCTACCCCCTGCCCCCCTTGCAATCTCCCCCGTTAGCGCGCGACGGTCTCCCGTTTCGGGGGGGGGGGGACGGTTGCCAAGTGACGGTCTCCCGGAGGGGGGGGGGGGGGGTTGCACAGGTATTTCAAGGCAAACTGTGGTTCCCCTCCACTGATGGAAGCAAAGAGACCACAAGTGAAGCGACTTTTGCGTTGATGCGGTGCCAATGTGATTCATCAACACAAATGTTATTGGGGATTCAAAGGAAAAAAATTCCAAAAAAAAGAAAAAAAGAAGACTGCCTCCAAGCCTCAGGCAGCGAAGTCGGTTACCGGTGCAGAATCCGACGAGAGCGATGGGGATGAAGAGGAGGAGAGCGAGGAAGAAGAGGAGGAGGAAGCGCAGGTCTCCCAGGGCAAGGCAGCGAAGAAAGTGGCAGCGAAGCCGAGGTCCGAGGAAACCGGGACCCGAGCTCCATTCAAGCAGCCAGCCCGTCAGTCCCAACCAAGAAGCACTGGCCCGATCAGCTCGGACGGTTAAGAACTTTTGGGGACGAGAACAACACACCTTGAACTGTTGCACATGTTCAATTTGCATGACAAGCACGGGGTGTGTTGCACTGGTGGATAAGGAGGAGGCAATGGCACACAGGGTTGCTTTAGCGGCCGCTTTAGCGCCTGTAAATGGCATAATGTCATCGGCACCATCTTCCGTCACAATTGGGGTTCAACAAGGCATTCAATCTGGACTGCACGTTGCGCTTCCGGTGCACAGTTGCAGGCACATGAGTTGTGTGAGTTGTGCCGGTGTTTGGGGTTGCAAAGCCATGGGGTTAACGTCCGGTGACTCTGAAGACTTGGGTGATTCAACCACCACAGCCTCTAGCCTTGAGAGCTGAGTGCTCTCATGATCCACCGGAGTGATCCCACCAGGGCGTATGTACCGAGTGTGGCAAAATTGTGGCCCATTTGGTGAAGGGCCCACAACAGTGGCCAACACATGTGCATGAGTGGTACCGTACACCGTCACCGGAAAAAACATCCTGGGTCTGAAATAGCAACACAACACACCCATACAACGCCTTTGGAGAGACAGTATCACGGAAGACACACACGTGAATGGTTTGAAGAAATGGGAAAGCAATGCAAGGCTATGTGTAAGGCAGACGGGCAACACAAACAGCACAATAGATGTGAACTAGAAAAACATGGAAGTGACGGTCTCGCGGGGGGTGGGGGGGGGGGGGGTTGCAAGGGGTGGAAGATTGCAAGGGTGAGGAGAGCATGCTGCGGGCAGTGCACATCTGGGTGCAATTGCTCCACCGCTTGTCCTACCGCCTCCGATTGTAGGCGCCACCCTTGCCGCTGCTTGCGGATGACGTCGTCCTCTCTGCATGAAGTGACATGGACTTGAGCCCGCTTCCCGTTGCCCAAGCCGGCCGGTGCCGAGACTCTGTCCCAGTGTAAGAAGAAACACTAATCTCCTTGTGCCTATCTATTTATTGTGCCTAACCGAACTAAGGAGGTTACAAGCTTCAGGAGGCGGTGGTATACCCCAGACATCCCCTCCTCCCGTTGGGAGTCTCCTTCGGGCCACTCCTGCAGGAGTATTGTCTCCCCCCGGAGGTACACTTCCCCCCCACCGAGGGAAGCAACACCGGAGATCAGCAGAATACCACCAGGCCGCTTATCTTGTTTGCAGCCCAATGGTCTGTGAGTCCTATTGCCCCAGCCTCCCACCATACATTAATCCGTACAGTTTAGTACCAAGAACGCGCCCACGCGTTGCACTAGGTACCCGTGGGCTCCGATCCGTCCGGGGTGCCCACCTCCATACGACCACCTCAACCGCGGGTCACCTGAACACGCCGGCCTACGTGAAAAGATTCCCTCCCATCGGAACTCACAGTTGAGGCCCTTTACTCGGAACCCCCTCTGTTTTCTAACCTCCCAGGGGCGGTGAACACTCT
The DNA here is from genome assembly GCA_964036045.1 of Eutreptiella sp. 'Long Island Sound 2002'. Taxonomy (NCBI): domain Eukaryota; phylum Euglenozoa; class Euglenophyceae; order Eutreptiales; family Eutreptiaceae; genus Eutreptiella; species Eutreptiella sp. 'Long Island Sound 2002'. The sequence goes on from OZ038384.1 coordinate 48,882,438, forward strand.
TGTGCTGACAACCAGACCTAGTCAGTGGGTACCAGGACACATTCAGGACTCCGGTAGAGCTCCAGTTTCAGTGAGTGTACTGACGCCCTCCCTCAGTCGGGATCGGTTTTCCAAACACCTGCAGATCCGCTGCCTTTGGAGTCCTGCCCCTGCTTGGGTCGTGTCCTGCACTCCCATGCTTGTGGTTACCAGCGTGAACGAAATAGCTGCTTATCAGGTTTGCCGCCACCCAGCGAGTGAGTGACTTGCTGACCACGTGTTGCATGGGATATGCCCTAACGTGATGACCTTGGGGAGCCAACGAAGAGCGGTGGCTTCCTAGACCAGGGGGGAATGGCAAGCTAGGTGTTGAATATGATGGCCTATGATGAGGGTGACCATGGTGGTCTACAGCCCTCGCCGCTGGATGGCTCACTAGGGGTCGCACCGTACTAGGGCCCAACAGTGTACCAGGCGTGGTCGCAGCTGGCGGCAGGTGTGTGGGTCGTGGTGCCACCCCCATCGGGCTTCTCACAGCCCGGAATGGTATGCAACCGCTTGGGCACATCGATACCTAGTACGCTGGAGATGGCCAGCCAGTGGACACTGCTAGTAGCCGGCAAGAACATGGTAGGAGCTGGGTCCGTGGGTCACCTCCAGGAGCAACGATACACCCCACTGGCACCCCCGCGAGGCTCATCACACGAGTATGAGTCCTGGAGCAGATGTGTCTAGTGTGACTTGCTAGAGCACCTAGTTCGTGAATTGCCACACATGGCGTGCCTCCGGGTGACCACAATCACGTACGGGGGCCTCTGTGCCGTTTGAAGATAAGTGTGTTCCAAGAGGACCCGATGGGTTGCAAGGAGCGCCGTGGGGCAGTGCTGCAGGAGCTATTTGCGTACCATCACCAACTCTCGGGCCGTTGCTAGCCCTAGCCTGCCGCGGGCTGTTCACGGGCTGTAGTACGCGGAGATCTAGTCTTATGATGGGGATGAGGCCAACAACTTGAGCAACCCCCAAAAGGAGTTTGTGTCCTTGTGGCTACAATAGTTCTACGTGGCTGTGGAGGTTTGCGTGGCGTCACCCTACGGCTTGTACCACAGGAGCACCTAGGGTGATGATATGAGGGTGGGGTGCTTTACCAAAGTCTCGGAGAAAAGGGCGGAGTTCCTATGGTATATTGCCACTCCCTCCGCCCTGAGGACATACGGCGACCTGTCCTACCTTTGTCACGTGATAGCTAGCCTAGCCGCACCAAAGCCTGCCGGTGGTGGGCTTCAACGATGACCGCTGCAACTTTGCCCTCGGCGGATAAGATAAGGCGCTTCTCATGGGGCACCGTGGCGTGTGTGGCTGCGCCACTCTACGCAGCTACGCTACCTCAAGGCGTACTGCCTGCGGCTCCACTGGCACCGCATCCGGTATGTGCCAGGCACGGTGCCCACCTCAATGGGCGATGGTGGGGCGTTGGTCCAACATACGGGGGCTTCATCCTAACACGGGTCTCGGTTGTCATGGGGACCATTTGAATGAGCAGTGCCTAGGTCGACGACAATCTAGCCAAGATTGGGCGGATGCGATAGTATGCACGAAGTTGCCCCCTCTTACCCCCCTCCTTACCTCTGCCCTCCCTTACCCCACCCCTTGCCCCTGCTCCCCCTTAACCCCCCCGAACCCCCCCTTACCCCCCCTAACCCCACCCCCCCTACCGCCCACACCCGCCCCTATCATTTCCCCCCCTTACCAACGCGGCGGCAAGCCCCCCCACCCCCCTTAAATAACGAGACTCCTGCGGTGGCCATAGACCACCTTGTGTGCACTGCCTTGTGTGTGCAATGCCTCGTGTGTGGACCGCCAAACCTCCCGTTGCTTCGGCTCGCTTGGCTCGATAGACACCTTGCTTCGCTCAACGCAGCGGCCAGCCCCTGCAGCCCCCTTAGATAACAACACTCCTGCGGTGGCCACAGACAGTTGTCGCGGATTATCTAAGTCGGCGCTACAGGGGCGTTCACTACTATTGTCAATACTGCTGCTGCTACTGCTGCTGTTGCTGCTACTACTGCTACTGCTGCTACCATGTGCCACTAGTTGGTGCTCAATGTCACTATCAACAATGGGGATACGCATCAGCTTAGCTTTTTGTTTAGGCTGAACACGTTGTTCCGTAGTAAGTACATGAGCCTTGTGTGTGCACCGCCTTGTGTGTGCACCCTCTAGCGTATGCACCGCCTTGTGTGTGGACCGCCAAAACTCCCCTTGCTTCAGCTCGCTTTGCTCCACGCGGGGGCCAACCCCATGCCAGCCCCTTAGATAACAAGACTCCTAGGGTGGCCACATACCGCCCCATGTGTGCACCCCCTTGCGTATGCACCGCTTTGTGTGTAGACCGCAAAACCTCCCGTTGCTTCGGGTCGCTTCGCTCGTCGCGGCAGCGCCCACACCCCCCTCAAATAACAAGACTCGTGCGGTGGCCACACACTGCCTCGTGTGCGCACCGCCTTGTGTGTGCACCCCCTTGTGTATGCACCGCTTTGTGTGTGGACCGCCAAACCTCCCGTTGCTTCGGCTCGCTTGGCTCGATAGACAGCTTGCCTCGCTCTACGCAGCGGTCAGTCCTACAGCCCCCTTAGATAACAACACTCCTGCGGTGGCCACAGACCGCCTTGTGTGGGTAGCGCTTTGTGTGTTCACCCTCTAGCGTATGCACCGCCTCGTGTGTGGACCGCCAAAACTCCCCTTGCTTCAGCTCGCTTCGGTCGACGCGGGGGCCAACCCCTGCTTCTTAGATAACAAGACTCCTGCGGTGGCCACATACCGCCGCCGTATGTGTGCACCCCCTTGCGTATGCACCGCTTTGTGTGTGGACCGCAAAACCTCCCGTTGCTTCGACTCGCTTCGCTCGACGCGGCAGCGCCCACACCCCGTAAATAACAACACTCTTGCGGTGGCCACACACTGCGTCGTGTGTGCACCGCCTTGTGTGTGCACCCCCTTGTGTATGCATCGCTTTGTGTGTCGACCGCCAAACCTCCGGTTGCTGCGGCTGGCTTCGCTCAACGCGGGAGCCAGCTCCTATAGCCCCCTTGAACTAAAAGACTCCTCTGGTGCCACACACCACCTTGTATGTGCATCGCCTCGTGTGTGCACCCCCTTGCGTATGCACCACCTTGTGTGTGCACCCCCTGGCGTATGCACCGCCTTGTGTGTGTACCGCCAAACCGACCCTTGCTGCAGCTCGCTTCCCTCGACCCCTAGCTACATAACTCTTGCGAGTTTGGGGGGTGCCCCTCAACCCCAATACCCCCCCCTCACCCCCCCCCCCCCCGGTGACCTGGCACCAGTCTAAAAACCCTCAGGATGGTAGCTAGCGGGACGGTTCCCGTATGCACTGCCAACACGGGAGGACGAGGATGACGACGGCGCACAGGGAGCCTGCCTCGTCCCGCGAGAGCAAAGATCAGCCAACAGAGGGCAGGCTCTGGGACCGGCGCCCACTTCTTGTGCGTAGCAGGCCTGGCGGTCAAGCGCTCCGGCAGTCCGGCGATCAAAGTTTGAGACCATGGTGCCATGGCATTGTGGCAGTAATGAGATACAACGGTAGACTCAAGGAGCAAGTGTACGAAGCACACAGTGGAGACCATTGGAGATCAAGCGTACAGTAGCAGAGGCCACGGTGCACGTCCCGGCGCTGTGGCAGGGCTGCGCTCTGGACCGTTGAGTCTGTTGAGCTGTGGCCGGCTACACGGGGGGGGGGGGGGGGTGAGCGACCGACGACAGGTCTAGCGGGGCCGAGGTGCCTGGACAAAGTATCTCCGGCGGCGAGAAGGCCATCGTCGTCCGTACGGGTGTGGAGAGCACGAGAGGGGAGCTAGAGATCAGAGGCCATGACGGTGGAGCAGTGGTTGCACAGACAGTGTGCCTCACAGTGGGCAAGGGAAGGCATAGTGCAGATTGCGCACAACCCCACATTCTCTTTGTGTAGAACCGCAGTGACACCATGGCACAGCCCCGCATCCGCAACATGCTGCTGGGAGCCGTGCGCGACGCCCAAAGAGTGGACGTGGGGACGCGCGCCCAAGGGGTAGGATGGAAGCACGTGAACGTGACGGACGTCATCCGCATCGATGACGTGTATCTGACGCCGGACGCCGAACCCGCAGGGGTCGTGGACGGGGCAGGCACCAAGTGGATGGACTGCTCAGTGTACGCTAATGTAACGCTGGCATCGGCAGCCCCAACGACAGAAGTGCCGGTGGCATTCCTCGTGCAAGACAAGCTCCTATGGGTGTCGCTCACGATGAGGAACCTCTCAGAAGCGCAAACGGCGGCGATACGCGCAGTACCAAGCATGGGGAGGGCCCATATCGAGTCGGCCAATAGGCGACCACAAATGGACAACGTGCCACGCGGTGGGCCCCATCGGCCAGAAGGAGAGCTGTACCTGCTGTGGCAAGAAGGGACGCAACGTAAAAGTGTGCACGGAGGTAGGGGCGGCGAGGGCAGCCTTCGTCAGAAACTACGGCAAACCGTGGGAATTTGAGCAGAACCTGCAGGACAACGACGAAGGGCACCAAGACGGGGACCAAAGCCCCGAGAGACGGGGGAAGGGAGACGGCGACGGCGACCGCGACCGATGACACCAAGGACGCAGCACAGAGAAGGCACACTCCAAAGGGACGTGATCCCGGGGCCACGCACGCAGTGGGAGCCGAGACCGGAGCGGAGACCGGGGCTGCCACAAAAGCACAAACAGGCGCACGGACCCAAGTAGGGACTGCCGCAAGAAATGCAGCCGCGGCCGCAACCGCCATCAGAGTCGAGACCCAAAGTAATCCAGGGGCTGAGAAAAAAGGCGCAGCCGAACCAGGAGCGACGGCCGAGACCGCTGGTCCGCGACCGAGGACAGTGACCCGTGGAGAACCTACGAGCCCCAGAAAATTCCCCCTGCACGTGCCCCACAGTGGCAAGGGGTCCCGCCGCCGCCCTAGGACTGGCAGCGGCTAGCCGGAGGGGAGGCATGGCGGCTTGGGCCGCAACAGCCGCAACCAGGAGACCCGCTGCCCACGTGGAGCCCGATGCAGCAGCGGCGCCAATCGCAGCCGCCGGGGCCGCCGACACCGACGTCCTGGAGCCCGTCAAGGAGATTGCCGCCGAGGTATGAAGATGTGGTCTGAAATTACGCACCGGCATACCTAACGTGCCCGGTGTTGGGCGAGATGAGTAAAGAAGCAGGGAGTGGCGGTGTGACGAGCCCCCGGAGTCAATCAGGTATGGCTGCACCCCTAAGGGTCCAGCCAGCGTTGGCGCTGTATGCCCTCAGTTAGGTGTCGAACCCGAGAGGCGCATAGGCCCCGCCCGAGAGAGCGACAATTGGCCCACTCTTGGGGGGGCTAGAGACCCCAGTTAGGGTGAGCACCAGGTGAGAGATATATAGCGCAGTGGCGCCACAGCGCTATGGAGCCTACCGAAAGCAGGTACGCGCAGAGCAGCGACATGGGGCCGGGCTTGCAGGGCTCTGCCGCGGCCCCAATCATAGTGGGTCCCACCGTTGGCCGGGGCTAGATGACCTGGGCAGTGAATGCGAGGAGCCAATGCAGATGTGCATTGAGTAGTGCGTGCCGGGGAAGCAACAATGTAAGAGGTAGGACTAGACCATGAGCGAGGGCGATGCGGAACACGGCGGCGAGCGACCCGAGGGCGGAGCACACAAGGCAAAGCAGAAGACGGCCAATAGCAACATGGGCTTCCCTAGGAAAAACACCCCACGGGTGGCACAAGGGCCGAGGGAAGGGCATGAGCGTGCGGGGAAGAGACCGCCCTTGGAGCACGGCACAGCATAGCAAAAGGAGCACGCGCGGAGGCGCGGGGTCGGAGACGAGCCGCGGGGGCGGCACCGGTAGGGGATGCCGTGCAAAAGAGGCCGGTGAAACGAGGTAACGCGAGAGGAGGCCGGGGCCAGGATGCGCCTGCTTGTGCGTAGGGGCTCAGGCACCAAAGGTGGAAGTGATTCCCGACAAGCGAACTGGGGCGACCCCCCCCCCGCAACCAGGTGAGCCGACGCGCGACGTGCGAGGCACGGACGGGAGCCGTGGCGGAGCGTGACGTGAGCAGAATAGGGGCAGAGGAATGCGACGGTGGCAGGTCGGGGTGAGCACAGAGCGACGGAAGACACAGCAGAAACTAGGGGAGGGGGTGACGGCGCCGAAGCAGGCAGAATGCAGCCCCATTGGAGGACAAGCGTCGGAAGAGTGAGCCTCACAGACTGCGGTAGCCCGCAAGAGCCGCAAGGGGACGAAGTAAAACTGCGGGTACCTCGACGGCGACACAAAGAAAGGAGGGGAACCATGCAGCGGGGGAGCCAGAGGGCGCGTGAAAAGGCCCCTCGACGAGGGGACAGGCGCGGGGCTAGCCAAGAAAGGGGCGCAGGAGGCACCACCCGAGGAGACGCGCCATCCTAGCACACATCCAGAGGGCAGGAGCCAGGCATAGAGCGAGGAGCGGAGCACAAGGAGCGAGGAACAATTGAGAAAAACGAGAGATGACCCAATGGCACGGGCGGTCAAGGCACCAAAGAGGCGTGAGTGAGGGATGGACGAGGAGCAACGAGTGGAGAACAAGGGCAAGCGACAAGGGAGCCGTTCCACACGACAGCTCAGGACAATGGCGGAGGAGCTACCACGGCCCACGTGCCGTGTGTAGTCAAAAGTGGCGGCGCTGCCACGATCCGGCGATCAGTCAAACGGAGTCTGAGACCCTGGTGCATGTGCATGGGACATGTGACCTGAACTGCTACGCGAGGGTAGACCCAATGACGAGAGTGGCCGGAACGAGGGGGAAGCCCCACACGAGACAGCCGAGCGAGGTATCGACCCTTTTGTCCAGGATGCACATGGCGCTGCGCTGGGAAGACGATGCGCCGGCGCGGCTGGCCAAATTCTTGCCCGGTTGGCACCCTGGACACACGCCGACGTCCTGGAAGACGGGGGGCCTCCCGACGCACGGCCTCACGGCAGCGCAACGATGGGCCGACAAGCTCCCCTACAACGGGGAGCAAGCGCTGGTGTACACGATCAACCTGCAACCCTGGGAGCTGCAGCATGACTCCGAGTGGCACATCTGGCCAGACGGAATCTCACCGCCCTAGCAGTGTGCCGTGAGGAGACTCATGGTGGTGGTCCGCGAGCTATGGCATGCGCAAGGCAAACTGTTCGGTGACGACCTGGCGGGCCTGGTGAGCGTGCTCCCGCTGGGCGGGTCCGCAGTGCTCCATGCCGACATTTATGAAGTGCACCGCCCGACAACAACGACAATGACCTTCGCCTACCACGTACCGACAGCGAGGGTGCCGGCGGTGACAGCGGTTATATGGACAGGACTGGTGGAGACACGGGTGCGGACCCTACTCGTCATGACAGCGGGGGAAGAACGCAGATGCAGCGACACAGCCTAGTGTGCCGGAGTGCCGGTCCCCGCGGATGGGGACAGCTCCGATGAGGGCTTGCCGGCAAGCGACCACAGCAAGTAAGATGGCAGCGCCGACGATGCCTCCTCTGACGGAGGCTCGAGCAGCATCAGCAACCAGGGGCCACACAACACGGGCGAGAACCCGACCATCTTTGCGCCGCGGGTGACAACGTTGAATGTGCACGGCTACTAGAGGAAGAAGACGGAAGTGCTGGCGACTGCGCTCCAACACAAGGTCCACGTGCTGGCTCTCACAGAGACCCGAGCCCAAACCTAGGGCAAAGTGGAGGGTGAGAACTACGACCTGCGGGAGTCCGGGGCAAACAGGGCGGGAGGGAAGCCCAACATGGTCCACAGCGAAGGCACACATCTCGGCAGAGCCCGAGGCCGTGAGCGAAGATCTGTTCATTGTGACGGTGAGATACCGAAAGAAGGACCTAATCGGAGTCGGGGTGGTGTATGCCACCACTGACAGACCAGAGAGAGAGGTCCTCAATGCGCTCCAAGATGTGGTGCAGCAGCACCCTGGGCCTCTGGAGCTTCTGGGCGATTTGAACAAAGACGCGCTGCGGCGCCCGGCGTACTAGGAGAGGCTCAAAACGTGGAGATACACAGGGTGCACGTGGACGCGGAGGGGAGTGGGGGCGCACGGCAACGAAAAGTGAATGATAAACTTCATCTTGGCCCCAAGCGACATGCAAGTGGCCCGAGTGCACGTTTTTGGGCGCATCCCGGTGAGGACAAACCACCGTATGGTCCTAGCTGGGGCAGAGATAAAAAGCACATACCGAGTGGCCCCAATGGGAGCGGAGCCGGGCCCGGCCCAGACGCGACACCAGGCTGTCACCCAAGAGCAGTAGCAACACATCCGGGAAGGGCATGACCAGTGGGCACACCGGTACGACCCGGACGCGGTGCTACCGGTCCAGGCGTGGTCGGGGGCAACCATGGAAATTCTGGTGCGGGCGGCAGGGCCCTTAGCCTTCCGCACAAGGGTGCGCGTTGAAGCACAGGATTGGGGCGTGCTGATGGCGCGCAAGCGGCGATGGCACGTGTGAGCGGGTTTCCAAGAGCAGCAACACGTGTTCCTGGACAGAAGGCCGCAAGACCTCAAGTCCGCCCGCAGAATAGGACGGCAGCGGCGCGGCAAGGTCTTCGCGCCCATTACGTCAGTCAAAGACGCGACACGAGCCCCACAAACGGGGGCGGCCATGATGCAAGACTTCGCCCAACAGATGGAGAGGAAGCAAGGGCGACCGGCGCGCGTATTCCCAGACGAACGGGCGGGGCACACTGACCTGGACTTCCCAATGGAAGCGTGGGTCAGAGCACTCCAATCTCGGGAGCCACGGGCTCCGGGCAAATGAGGCATGCTCACTGCAGCCATTAAGCACCTCACGGCGATGTCCCTGTCGACCCTGAAGGAGGTGGTGAGCAGGTTAGGGGCTCTGGGGTACATGGAACCTGTGCTCGGGTTTGTACTATGTGTGCCCATCTACAAACGCTAGTAGTGCGGACAGAGGAATACACGAGACCCATAGCGATGGAAGAGGAAATAGCAAAGCTGGTGGCGATCATGATCATAGCCCAGCCGGAGCGATAGGCAGTGGGCGTACCAAAGAGGGAGGTCGTCGGGAGATCTAGCGCAAATGCGGACGATGCGGCTCGACCACACGCGTGAGCAAGGCAGCAGCGTGGTTCTGCACAAAAGAAACCGCAGCAACATGTACGGCACGGTAGACTTGGCTGATGTCGCGCACCTCCTAGGGGTGGACCCCCCCAAAGCGCGCTGGTATCAACAATATGTCCAGGGCCCAGATAGGGCGGGAAGAAAATTGCTTTGCGGGGGGGGGGATGGCACGGAAGCCCATTTGCCCAATCCCCCCTCCCCCTCCTTGGTCGCCGTGCCGGGTGGGGCGTTTGGGCTGGGGCTGCCCTACCTGCCGTGCCGGGGGGGGGGGGGGGTCCGACCCCAACATACATGGCTGGAAATGATCCCGACGTCGTGCTGATAATTTTGACTACACATATGTGGGGGAACATTTTTTCGCGAAAAAAAATTTTCCGGGCCAAATTTTGTGTTCCGGCGCCTTTGGTGGCATATCCGTCCTTACACAAAACAAAGGACCCGGCACGGAAGCCCATTTCTGGAACCCCCCCCCTCCTTCGCCGGGCGCCCATGCCATCCCCCCCCGCAAAGCAATTTTCGGGCCGCCTAGTCTCAGGGACAGTAGTAGGTACCACACAAGACTAGCGATTCCAAGTGGGGGTCTTCCAGGGGTCGCCCCTGGAACCCAGGGTATACCTGTACCAAGAAGTACAGTACATGGAGGCAGTGGGGCCGGGCCACACCGGCATCCCGAGCGTGTGGAACAACGGGGTGGAACTCGCATTTGACACGGAGCGGTACTCGGACGACGCGGTTGTGCCGGCGGCGACTAAAGAGGCGCTGATGGCAATGCTCAGCAAGCAAGACGCAGTGGCGCCTAAGTTCAGGGCACGACATGTCCCGTCTAAAGAGGAGTACCTGCACACCACGTGGACAGGGGCAACCAAAGCCATTCGGCACGCAGAATACGGCAAGGCCCAAAGACGCGACAAACGCCGCGGCATCTGGGTGCTGGGCAGCCAAATCCTCAGCGAGGCGGCCGGGACAGGGCTTAGACGAAGGGTCCGGGGAGCAGTGGCGGAGTGGGCGACAGCGATCATCCACCTAGCGGCGACCCGGGACGTGGCGCGGGTGTTCACATAACAAGTGATGGCGCATGTGGTAGCCCAGATGCAAGGGGTGCTACCGAATGAAGCGGATGTGTACCGTCTAGCCGCCCCCATGGGGAGAGTGTGGAGGAGGAATATCCCGGTGCACTTCAAGCTGGACTCCAGCACACTCTGGCGGATCCTATGGCATCCACGGACAGCGATGTGCAGGGCTACAGTGCAGCAACAGCTACGGGTCATGAACAGGAACCGACAAGCACAGTCGGCGTGGTCCATGGCGCGGTGGTACCAACACGGCGCCGCAGCGACAAAAAGCGTGCTTCGGTGAGCGCTCAGCGAAATCGGCTGGGAGATGGTTGACGTGACGGCAGAACTCCGCCAGCGAGAGGGGAGACCGACGCTTCAGCTCCCATGGGAAACGTGGGCCAACACAGTCCCGGGGGCGGACGTAGCAGTATACACGGACGCGGGCGCACGCCGGGATCCTAACAAAGAGGGTGGGCGCGGAGTGGGTCTGGTGATCCGAGTTAGCGACAAGTGGTGGGGGGGTGATGTGCCCCTGGAGACATGGGCAAATAACACCACAGCCGAGCTACTGGGTGTGGTGCTGGGGCGGTATGTAGTGGAGCGCCTACGAGACTTGGGGGTGCGGTCCATCGAGGGGACGTACGACGCGCACGCGGCAGAGGCGTTAGCGGAGAAACTGCCAAAACAGCAAAAGCATCCCCCGCGGAGGGCATTGCAGTAGTTGGTTGGCGAGGCTGTGGTGGCGCACTGGTGGGTGAAATCCCACCAAGAAGTGACAGCTCTGACAAGTCACAGAAATGTCCGGAAGATGGGCAAGATCCTGGCGGACGCGCAGACCACGGAAGCTGTCGACAGGATTGCCAGAGGGCAGCGCTTGGCGGTGCCACTGCCGCTGTCAGCGACGTATGGAGCGCGCCCCACGGCCCAGGGCTCAACAGACATAGCGTGGTGCATTCACACACCGAGCAAATAGAGGCCGCCGCGGGCCCTCCATCCCCGGATGGAACGACTCCTCCGCGAGTCCTTACAGACGGGAATATTGCAGGTGCCACTACACTTGGGGATGTGGCACCCACGTCTAGAGGCATGCCCCCGCTGCGAAAGATACAAAGAGGTCACAACGCGGTACCGATGCCCGTGCCATAGGGCCAAATGGCGGAGAGCTCTGCACGTGGTGAGTCCGCCATGGAGACTACATGGGGGGATGACACTGCGCATCATCAGCGGGGTCCCCCGGTCACACACGTGCATAGCCGAGGAAGGAGAGGGCACGCACGACTGGGCAGCAGTCCCAGCGGACCATGTGCACGTGCCGGCAGCATTGCAAGCGGTGGAGTTCCGCCAGTGGGCCGCCATAGTTCAGTTCTTCGCCACCAATAAGTGAGCAGGTCAGCGGCCAGGTGGGAGCGCCGGGCGTGCAGAGCGGAGGTCCAGTGGACTAGGTACGCAGCGCACAGCACGGGCGGCCGAAGAGATGGAGCACAAGGACGTATGAGAAAGTAACGGCGTTACGCTTCGCAATCCCATGCCTTAGGTCACGCGTGCACAGCCAAACTGGCGCCAGAGACCACGGGCCGGGTGCTCGCCAAAACCAAAACCAAGACCATACACACCCCCCTTACCTCCCGCCCCTTACCTCCCCCCTTACCTCCGCCCCTTACCTCGCCCCCTCACCCCCCATACCCCCCCCCTTACCCCCCCCCCTTACCTCCGAACATCCCCCCCCCCCTGACCCCCCCCCTCATCCCCTGGGTAACGTGGGGGGCGACTTCGTGCGATATATGGCGGATGCCCCGCTCCCTACGGCTGGCGTATTTCCAAGTTTGCGGATCAGCCTAGCCTTCGCCGTGTCTGCACTAGAGTGCATCTATGAGGCGATGATGCCGTGCCCAAAGCGCTTGCGAGCAGTGCAGCGGGCCATGGACTGTGGGCTCACACGGGCCCTACGTGTTTCCCAAAAGTGTGCCGGGGCACTCGTGTGCATCCCTAGTATACATAGACGCCAAACCAAGGCATCAATTTGGATGATGCTCAGCACGGGTGGGCCGTCTCCTCGCTGTTGTACGCGACTCCCCCCCCAAGTAGAAATGGGCCGAAGGCCCCCAAGGGGGAGGGGGGGGGCATTGGAGGGGGGGTTCAGGAAGCGGCGATGGGGGGGGGGTCGGGAGGGTCGGTTGGGGGGGGTCCAGGTGGGGCGATTTGGGGTGGTGGGGGGGGGGCACAGCCTCCTGTTACCTCCCCTTGCCCTCCCTCTAGGGTGAGAGCTAGGGCTAGGGTCACCGAGCTGGTGGAACTAGTCTTGGTTTTATAACCCTTTTTAGTGTCTAGGGTGGACCTACCAGGTTTAGCAAGCAAGCAGCAAGCAAGCAGCAAGCAGCAAGCAAGCAGCACGCGCGAAATGGGCCAAAATCTGACTTCCGTCGTGGTGCTTTGGATTTGAGTGAAATTTTGGTGGATGATACCTATGGGTGTGAAGTACAATCACACAAAGTTTGAGCAGGAAACTTGACAGTGGTGGCCGAGAACGGGATTCGCAAGTGGCGGACCTCAGTTTCAAAAACTGCAGTTTAGGGCCAAAACAGCCATTTTTCGGCCAAAAAAGCCCTGGAACACATTCAAAACGGCCAAGCGAAGGGAAACGGTGGCTATACTCCATGTGCGGCTTGACTTCCCCGTGTCAACGAGCTCTTTGCCGCCCTCTAACTCCATGATATGTCCAGGAAACGGCCTGAAAAGGCCCCCAGAAGCTCCAAATGCCGACAGCCACAAACCAAGAATAGGCCATATCTCTGGCTACATGGCTCAAAATGCGATTCCGAGGGCACCTATTCCACCCGCAACCCCCCACTTTTTGTGGTTTCCACCCCTCAGAATTGCCCAAACGGACGCCTAGACCCCAATGCCTAGGCCCACTAGGCTGCGGCAAGCTGCAAGCTGAAGCCCGAACAGGTGGGTGCCCAAATGGGTCAACAGGGTCCAGTAGGGGCAAAAAGATGACTTTTCTCAAAAATGATCCTAGACCATGTGCGACGCTAAAACAAGTGTTTTTGGACTATTTTGAGCTTGTGGTGGCCCATTTTGGTACTCCGAAAATCCCAAAATGCCTTGAAACTGGGCTGTTTTGGGACCAAAAATGGGTCAAAAATGGGTCAAAAAAGCATTTTTCCAGACCTCATCCTAGACCATTTGGGGTGCACAAACGGGTGAAATAGGCCCATTTTGAGCCCATTTTGGGGGCATTTTGGCCCCTCAGAAGTCCAAAAAGCCTTGAACGTGGGCCTAGTGGCACCCCGTAATGCGTGAAACAGTGAACATGCAACACTTGACAGGCACACAATAGCCGGATAGAGACATCAATTTTTTGGTACAGGTATGTGGCAGGAAGTACAATGCATTGTACATATGCATCGGTTTGCTCATAACAAGAGAAAGAGGAACGGGATCGCGGTGAAGCGAAAGCCGAGCGCAGACGTCAACACGAAGCTTGGGGAGCACATTCATTCCGAGTGGAGTACGGGGTTAGGTTGCTCGCTTCAAGGTTAGGATGAACGTGGTCCAAAACAACACAACGTATGCAGCCCTCAATCGCCATCATTAACCTACAGTCAATCAATGACATACATGCAACATCATTAACCTACCTGACGCACGGGAGCAGATATCTGGTGGTTAGGGGAACACTGAACACACAATGACACAAGGCGGACTTTTTAACTTCTCTATCTACCTATCACGCACAAGAGCAAATGTTGAAACTCATGCAGTCGAAAAAGAATGGGATCGCGGTGAAGCGAAAGCCATTTGCAAACACATAAAAGGGGAGGGGAATACAAAACAGACAGTGCAATTCGTGCAATAATGGGATCGCAGTGAAGCGAAAGCCATTTGCAAACTCAAAAGGAGGGAGGGGAAAACAAAACATGCAGTGACATTCATGCAATAATGGCATCACGATGAAGCGAAAACCAGTTGCCGATGCAAAATGAGGGGAGAGGAATACGAAACACACAACAACATGCATGCAACCCTCAATCGCCATCCCCCAACCAATTGACTTTCCTCCACCCTAGTACGCACAGAACCATAGGCACTACCCCACCAGCTCGGTCCCAATATTCAGTCTTGATTAGGGCTAGGGTTAGGGGTAGGGTTAGGGTCACCGAGCTGGTGGAACCAGTCTTGGTTTTATAACCCTTTTTAGTGTCTAGGGTGGACCTACCAGGTTTAGCAGCAAGCAAGCAAGCAAGCAAGCAAGCAAGCAAGCAGCAAGCAAGCAAGCAAGCAGCACGCGCGAAATGGGTAAAAATCAGAACTCCGTCGTGGTGCTTCCGATTCGGGTGAAATTTTGGTGGATGATACCTATGGGTGTGAAGTACAATCACACAAAGTTTGAGCAAGAAACTCAACGGTGGCGGCCGGGAACGGGATTCGCAAGTGGCGGACCTCAGTTTCAAAAACTGCAGTTTAGGGCCAAAAACAGCCATTTTTGGGCCAAAAAAAGCCCTGGAACACATTCAAAACGGCCAAGCGAAGGGAAACGGTGGGTACACTCCACGTGCGGCTTGACTTCCCCGTGTCAACGAGCTCTTTGCGGCCCTCTAACTCCATGATATGTCCCGGAAACGGCCCAAAAAGGCCCCCAGAAGCTCCAAATGCCGACAGCCACAAACCAGGAATAGGCCATATCTTTGGCTATATGGCTCAAAATGCGATTCCGTAGGCACCTACTCCACCCACAACCCCCCACTTGTTGTGGTTTCCACCCCTCAGAACTGCCCAAACGGACGCCTAGACCCCAATACCTAGGCCCATTAGGCTGCGGCAAGCTGCAAGCTCAAGCCCAACAAGGTGGGAGCCCAAATGGGTTAACAGGGTCCAGTAGGGGCAAAAAGATGACTTTTCTCAAAAATGATCCTAGACCATGTGCGACGCTAAAACAAGAGTTTTTGGACTATTTTGAGCTTGTGGTGGCCCATTTTGGTCCTCCGAAAATCCCAAAATGCCTTGAAACTGGGCTGTTTTGGGACCAAAAATGGGTCAAAAATGGGTCAAAAAAGCATTTTTCCAAACCTCATCCGAGACCATTTGGGGTGCACAAACGGGTGAAATGAGCCCATTTTGAACCCATTTTGGGGCATTTTGGCCCCTTAGAAGTCCAAAAAGCCTTGAAAGTGGGCCTCGTGGTGACGGGGTTCACTTGCAAGCTAATTTCATTTTGTCAAGAGCCATCAATGTGTGAATCATTCTTGATGTCCCTCACCAGTCATAGCTGATGTTCCCTCCTCCACCAGCTCGGTCCCAATATTGAGTCTTGATTAGGGTTAGGGTCATGGGTAGGGTTAGGTGTAGGGTTAGGAGCAGGCTGAGGGTTGGGGTGGGCGTTAGAGTCAAGGTTGGGTTCAACTATAGCGTTGGGGTGCTCCACCGCCTGGGCGGGGAGGGATGCTACGTGGGCAAGGGGAATGAAAAAAAAATTTTCGGGCGCCTTCGGCGCCACCATATGTATGGCCGGTAGCTATTGACCCTTGGTAACTAACTAAGTGGGCCCGGAGGGCAGGGAGGGGGGGGGAGGGGGGGGGGGGTCGCGTACCTGAACCGAGGAGACGGCCCCCCCGTGATGCTCAGACTACAAGGTTCAATATTCCTACATTTCTAGTGTGCCGCAAAACCGCGATTCTGGTGTCCATTTGTGGGCATTGTGAGATCCCCTAGAACACTGATTCACAGCTCCCTAAGCTGAGGAACTCTCCTCCATACCTTCCTCAATGAAATATCGCCACTGACGAGCTGCAGTCAGCCCTGGGAATTCAGAACTTCCTCGATGTTGACTCGCCCCAGGCCACCCCTGACTGCCCGGCTCTGCGTGCTGTTACGTGCATTCGGTGGCCTGCAAGACACCTTGGCCAACAGTTTGCTGCTGGCCGCTCAGGAGCTCAGACACCCCACCCACCCCACAGCCAACAATGCTCAACCAGTTAGTTTGTGGACATGCCGATGCACATACACATACACACAGGCACAAGCTGCGGGCGATAAAGAGGCAATGGTCGAAGGCAGCCTACATGCACTTGAACTGGCTGGTAGGTATCAACAAGAACAGTGACAAGACCTACTCATGGCACACACTCTCTGTGTAACGAAGGTGCAAGAAGGCCAGCAGCCTCGGCGTGCAGTCCTCAGGATGGTCCCTCGGCGCACCCGTTGAGCACAAGCAAACCTCAAGCCAAGCCCGAGTGTGGTCAGCACCATCCCTGCCCTTCAAGCTCGTCGTCACCAGGATTCCGGCAATCAAACAAACCATGGCACATGGGCACAGGGGATGGCAAGGAAACAAATCAGGAAAATATATGAACAAAGGAACGTAGCATGAGATCAGCTGCCTGCCTGAAGCCATGGCAAGACAGCCCCTCTAGGGGCACCGCCATATCCCGCCACACCACCCACAGTCACCAGGTTCAGAACACCCCGTTGCCAGGGTAACACACATACACACGCACATACACATGTGCCTGCACATGCGTGTAACAAGGGAAAAAATTTGCATACTGTATTCAGCGGCTCGGCCCCCTCTCCTCGGCCTCCAACGACTACTACCCGGTCATCCCAGATGCAAGCTGCAAACTTGTGCCGAATCTGCAGCATGTCTCCGAGTGGCGTCCACGGGCCCTTCATCCCCATGTCAAATGCCCACATCGATAAACGCCGGGGACCCTGTGTGCGGCATCCAAACAGCACAAGGTTATTTGCATGTGCCACTGCGGTTTGTACATCGAATTGCGGCGGGAGGTTTGCAACTGTCTCTAGCCGCCCACTGCCAAGGTTCAGCACCTAGGAACAGGGGGAGGTGTGCACATTGGGCCAGGCCAAAAACATTCAAACACACACGTACACACCCGCATCCATATGCACAAATCACACACACACACACACACACACACACACACACACACACTTCGTGAGGGAAACAGTGAACCAACGAGCAAAACCCACTGTGGATGATACAATGCACAGCAGGGCAATGGTCACAGGGCACAAGTCTCCAGACACCTCATCCAGCCATACAGATCAAAATCATTGTTTGAGGCTCGGCGCCTTTCTGCAGGTAGCGCAGGTAGCGCAGTGACAATGTGGGCGACATCGCACAGTACTCAGACCAGGACCTACTAGGACCTACTGTTACACCGCGTTGGTTCGCTTTATCGCACTGAACTACCGTCGTGCACAACCAATGTTCACCGGAGGGCGTAGGAGTAGGGTCATGGAGGCAATCAAGCGTGCCGCCCCCCTGTTCTCGTGGTTGTAGCCTGGGGGAGGGAGATCTGTTCGTGAGGATGCTCTCGTGCTGTGACGTACCGCGGGGGACGGGGCATTGAGCCAGGCGTAACCGCCTGCTCACACACACACAATCATGCATGATAGACATGGGCTGAGTCAAAACAGTGGTGCTCAGGAGGGGATGTTGTCTGTGCTTTGTGTTGAAGTATCTTCCAGTCATCAGACCAAGCCCCTGTGACGCCGTTGGGTGAGTCGGGGATGGACCAGCTACTGTATTGTGCGCCGCGCCATAGGCATTGCTCTTGAGCAGTCTAGGCAAAATTTCATGGCACAGCACTTCATCATGGGGAGGTAGTGGACTATGTCATACAGAAACCGCACCGACTTGGTACATTCATGGGGACTGGTAGACAGGCCTCAGATGACCGCCAAATGGGTTGCACGAGTAATCTGTTTGATGCTGAAGCCTGACAGTTTTGCGATCTGGAGCCAGGCCGCGAGGGAGAGGAGTTCATCTGCCCAAGTTGTGCACCATTTTGGTGCGTTACTCAAGACACCCAGGAATATACCGGGGAGGTATGCAGGGTGTGTGTGTGATGGTGTGATGAGAGGTGGTCCTAGTTTCAAGTACCAGCGTTGGTCCAGAGCGCTGGGCTTTACGAAGACTGTACCTGTGCCGTGTTCACCCCGAACGAGGCAGTATCCTAGTGCAACACAGCTGCGGCCGTGGCATGTGTAGGTGCAGGGGTCACTCTGTTGCTGACGGTAATCACACAGCACGGCCATATCCCAGCAGGGGGGCGTTTTCGCACAGCGCGGGCACAGAGCGCGCACAGCGCCAATTATTTCGGTGATTATCCAGGTAACAACCCTGAAAACCACCCACCTGCGGAATCATGCACAATCAATTCAAAACTCAAAAATTCAAACATCTGATGCTTGCCATGGGTCCCAGGGACCTAAATTCTGCCCCCTATAGCCCCGTCCACTGCAGCAGCCATTCAATGACGTCCTTTCAATCTTCTAAACTTACCGAACTCCCGGTGGTGGAGAACCGCCAACTTTTCGCACAGCGCACGGTACGCCCCCTCAAGGATTCTGCATACCCTCTCCACCACTCACACCTGTGAGATATCCGGGAATCGCTATGAGTATGTTATCCCTTAACTGGCAGAGTGCAATTTTCCCCTATGGACACACCTAGTATGGGAAGCCCTCGTCGGAAATGTGGAGTTCACCCAGCTCGTGGAATTTGTGTCTGCCTGTGTAAACCCCCAAGAGGCTGTGTAGATCTGCTGCCTGCGTTGAGAACAACCCACACATGGGGATGCATCCATCCCGACGCCACAGTCCCCTGGCCGCTTTTAATGAAATTGTTGTTATGCATCTCGAACATAATGGTATATGTCATGGCTTCATGTGTAACATACCAGAACTTTGTTGAGTTACCCCGACCTGCTCTATCGAGGCGCCTCGATTCTTTATGCACCGACCATACAATTTCTTGCATATGCCACCTTTTACGGGAAGAGAGCCAAGTACTGTGAGGTCCGCATCTGTGTAGCCCTCTGTGCGAAGGAAGGATTCTAGCACCCCCAAGACCCAATGGCGACAAAATGCCCACATGACATGTGCCTTTGTCGACGCTCCGAATGTACATGGCAAGGGAGACTCGCTGTACAAATTGCTCGATGTATTTTAGAGTGGATCCTATCTCAGGCCACAGGTCTCGTGGGAGGTAGCACGTGAGGCGGGGGACGGTTGCGCCTATCCTTTTTCCCATCGCCTGTAGATCCTTCATGAGGCGTTTACGTACTGAGTTACCAGGGAGGGGGAGGGGGTCGCTGGGTCTAGCACTGGTGCCATCAGGGTAGTTGATGTTTATAGGGACGAAAGCCAGGTGACCCTCGATCTCGATTTTCTGCCCCGGAACGTCATGCATCAAATGACACAGACACGGGGGCAGGAGGAGAGAGAATCAAATTGACGAGCTGCTTTTTCGCAGACCGACCTGACTGTTTTCGGGTTGTTGCGGACGACTCTGACGGCCTTGTTGATGGCCTGTTTTCCCCACGCCGTGTTAGCAACAGATGCCACCATCTTCCGGGTGACACGGTGAATGGCTGTGTTTTGGAGGGGGTGGAGGCTGGGAACCACGATACTACCAAGTACATACAGGGGCACGGACAATTTCGTGGATAGATCTCTAGATCCTGTAGTCTCTGAGCGGTTTTGCCTCTTTGATGCCTTGCAGGACTGCAAGTACCCTTTGGTTTAACCAGCCTCGGGGTTGGCTCCCCTCCCCGTCTGTACCGATCCCCGGGGCTACATCGCCCCCCCCCCCCCCACACACACACATTGTTGTTGTTTTTGTTGTGGTTGTTGCTATTGTAGTCCTGTTCTTGCGGTTGTTGATTGTGAATGCTGCTATAGTGTAGTTGTTGTTGTGGTGTGGTTGTTGTTGTGGTGCGGTTATTGATGTGATAGCCTCGCTGTTGTACTTGCCGCTGCTGCTGATGCTGTAACTGCTGCTGCGGCTGCAGCTGCTTTCTTCTGGCTGCTGCTGGTGGTGCGGCTGCTGGTGGATGCTGCTGTCCGGGGGTGGGGGGGCTGGCTGCTGCTGTTGCTGCTGCTGATGGCTGGTTGAGGCGACGCAGCTTCTCGTCTTTAACATGCAGACAATGTCTACATCCCGCAACCGGGTCTACTTGTAGCAGACAGTGTGTGCAGGCCACAAGTGGGGAGACATCTGTAGTGTGTGCATACCCCGCCTCATGTCCAGCAGACAATACAGTCCTGAAAAAAAAACAGGTAATGGGTGGCCCTCATTTGATGTTGTGCTAAACGCTCATTGAACAGCTCAATGCATGGGAGGGATTTCTTTTTGTTGTTCCCAAAAAGAAGCAAAAGGTGAAGACAACAGGAAAATTGGTCTGTACATGTTGAACAGGCCGACCCCACCAGCAGGCAGTCTTTTTCTGTGGGGTTTCAGCAAAGCCATTCGTACCTCTTATGGTCAGTGGTGTGGTGAACTGAGCACATCACACAACAAAGCACACACACACTGCTTTATTTGCCCTCATCAGACCATGTATCATTCGAAGTTGTCCATGGGGGGGAATGCCGAGGTGTTGGGGGGGCTTCATACTGTCTGTGACTCAGACACATTGTCTGCTACAAGTAGACGCCGTACGCTATTTGTGGACGCTGTCGGCATGTCATAGAAGCATTAGTAAGGAAGGAGAGCCGAAGGTCTCCTTCACAAAAGGAGTGTGACATCAACGTTTGCCTACCCCCCACCCCCAGTGTCCAACGAATGCCTTGTCCAACAAACACTTCTGTTCCGACCGTATTTTTTCGGGACCTACTTACTTAGGTACCAGGCTTCGGTACTGGATTAATTGGCCAAGTTGGTGCACTGTGTGTGCACTGTGAGCGCACTGCGTGGGCACTGCGTGCAGTGCCAACACAATGAAACCTAGCCGGGGAGGAAGGGAGGAAACCCCCATGCATGTATGCAGGCGTCACAGGGGTCTTGATTGGTGGCCGTGGCCAAGCGCAATCTGTTGTTGCATGAGTGTGTTGGAAGATGATGGCAGCCTTCTGGGGGACACAGGCATTTCACCTTGATTCCCCCCTTACCTCCTGACATCCACAGCTCATACATACACAAACACAAAACCAACACTGATGCTTGCTCCTTCACTGGCGTCGGTAGACTCGTGTGCCGTGGCTCTATGATACACTTCTCCATGATTGTCATCAATGGTGTCACTGAAGTGTGCGTAAAGTGTCTGGGCGGGTGGGCGGGCCCAAAAATCTTTAAAAGATTCTATAGTGAAAGAGCATGTGTGTGGCATTATGGGGTGAATCCTGTGATTCGCCTAAAGGCGAATCCCTTGATTCCCCCCTTACCTCCTGACATCCACAGCTCATACATACACAAACACAAAACCAACACTGATGCTTGCTCCTTCACCGGCGCGCCAGGCCCGAAGGGCACCGTAGTTCATCGCTGACTCCCCACACCAAGCTGAGGCTCTCGTGGCGACAATATAAGTGGGCGTGCTCGTTCTCTGCAGCATGACGCTGCTGTCTCATCCATCGCACATGCGAGGGGAGCTCCCTTTTATATACCCTGGGCATAATCATGCTCTGTCAGCACACATGCGCCCCCCCCCCTCCCCCTCCCGCAGCATTACTCCTTCCTTACTCTGACTCTGGAATGCCATGGAAGGCCTGTGCAGGAGTGACAGTCATCCCCTTGCCAGCCTCGCATCAGTCAGAGTCCTCATGTTCCAGATCGTCCTTCACAAGCTCGAAAACATCCTTTATGAGGTCAGCTTTGCCGTTGACGGTGACTCTTTGCACGACTGTGGCATTGTGGGTGAAGGACATCGTCAGCCTGACTCCCGGCGCCGGTCGCAGCTCGTGGCGGACGAGGTAAAGGTGACGTTGGGTTTGGTCTTTGCCCTTCACAGCAGGCTCGACTCGTGCCATTGCATACCGCGCCCGGGCGTGGCGCGTGATCCAACCACAGAAGGTCTGCCAGGCGTTGTGGAGGTCCTGTTCTAGCACTGGGTGGCACAGCACTATCTCGAAGGACTGCTCGGTCATCGTCCCCAGCCGGTATCTGGGCTTTGCTGCATTGAGGTGTCCTTCCGCTCTCTCCGCCCTCCGTCGCAGCGTGCGCGCCTTCTGCGCCAGTTTTCCCTCTGGGCCTCGTGATCCTCGTGGGCGCTTCGATCCCACCTTCTCCTCGTCATGGAACTCCTCCTCATTTTGGTCTTCCCACTCAGACATGTTGCCAGGGCCAGCTATAGCAAAAGAGGGGACACGCAAGCCATCGCCCATGCGAGGATTGTTTCCCCCTTCTACAGACGAACTGACCCAAAGCTCTGCACAAGGTGCAGCTCCCCGCACAACGCACTCCACTTGTTTGCCGCCTCAACCTTTGCCCTGGTAATGCTTGCGTGTGTCAGATCTGGCAATCGGCATACAACGTCAGCAGGCATGCGCGCAGTATCAACCCAGACAACATTCAAGACCATGCCCGTGTGCCACAACAAGTACCAAAGAGCACGAAGTATCTTCACTTGCGTACATGCTCTCGTCGACGCCCTCATATTGGACGCACTGTAGCAGGCCGCCGTATTGTCCACAAACAAGGAGACCCTGTGCCACTTCTGCGTCACCGCAAACCTTCAAGCATGTAGGACACCGCTGAGCTCTGCCTGTTGTTGGTTCTTGGCTGGGACCTTTCGCGTTCGCATGACTCCATTTCGTCCAGAGATACCCAGGCGGTACCCTCCAAAAGCTTCCGCTGCATCCACCGACAGGAATGGTGCAAATCCAAAGTGCCCAGGCATGGGGTCAACCGTGGCTGGTACATATGAGATTGCCAGCGCGTCGAACAGCGCCGATATCAGGGCCGGGCTCGGGCGGTGCTGAAAGCGATGATGTCCCCATCGGAACCGATGCCAGCCTTGTAGGAATATGGTGACCCCCTTTCGTGGTCCAAACGCCCATTGCATTTTTCCCGTGACCCGTTCCGCCACCTTTGGGGATATAGGTGAGCAGGCTGTTTTGATGGCAATCCCCAAGCACTTGGTGAGCATCTTGTCGGTGTTTCGCACCTCCCCCTTAGCCAGGTTGAACACTTTTCCCAGCCACAGGACATTCTGATGTGGCTTGAGGCAAGATTTGGTAGAGAGACGCAGACCCTTCGCCGTCAAGAATGCCGCCAGCTGTGGAGCCACACTGTCCATACACTCCCTGTCACGTGACAAGATCAGGACATCATCCAAATAGTGGAAACGATGGATTTCGAGCCCCACCGCGTGGTTGTCAAAGAACTCCCTCAACAACGCCGCCAACGTGTCCTGTGCCAGTACCGGGGAAAATTTCCACCCAAACGGGAGGCAGTGGAAATGCGCCCCTTGTATGCGAAATAGTCCCCTATGCTCAGCCGGCATTTGCAGGCTCCAGTAGAAGTTGGATATGCCCAAGGTGATGCCCCACAATGGTGCTCCTTGGTGTATCTCCCTTTGGATGGTCTGAAAGACCGTATGAATGGACGGAAGCTTGACCTTGCGCAACGGTACCTTCGAGCAGTCATTCAGATTTCGAATGTCAATGATGAACGAGCACTTCACATCATTTTTGGGTTTAACGCACGCCGACACATTGTCCGTGAGGTCTTCCCACTCAGGGGCTCCCAAACACCCGGGGTCACGACACAGGAACCCATCACCCACCAGCACTCCAATCATGCGCCTGGTGTGTAAAGACGGTTGCCACACATCGAATCTCCCACAATCCGGCCCCGACTTCCAACTCCGTATATCCCAGATGAGGCGCTTCGGGATGTTCGCGTTCCATACATCCAAGGGGATATCCAAGCTGCCCCTCTCTCCAAGGCCCGCAGCAATCATTCCTTTTGAGATGCCTCCTGACAGGCCATCTCCATCATACCCGTCGTACTCCTGACCCAGTAAGTCCCAGTTAAGCTTGTGCAGAGCATCCATGTGACTCAAGATTCTTTCCAGGTGCGCCTGTCCACCTTCCACATCTCTGAGGCGCCCCCGCGCTCGGAGGATTACCGCAAGCGTGGCCCGGAATAGCTCATTCCACGGGATATCAGAAACCTACTCAACCCGTCTCGATGCCGACCACGAACATGACTGCGCCCGTTTATATGTTACCCACGCTCCTGCTCCAACACCCATGAGCGATTTCATCCTTCTTGGTTTGTGTTGTCCATCTACCTTGTTGACGGGTAATACATGCACCGACTCCCTGCCCTCCCCCATAGCCCGTCCGGCCATCTGCCTCTTCACGTGCTGCGTCTCCTCTTACCCCTCCTGCCGTCGGTCTTCCGAGGGGAGGGGCTGTCCGAGGATGACCCAGTGCATGTGGAATCCCCAGAGTCGCTCTCCGGGGTGTCCCCCTCAGGGATATCGTAGGCCTCAGGTGCCCACAATTCCGTGCATCGCCTGGTTGTCGTTCCCGCAATCCACGGTTTCCCCTTGAGGTAACTGGGGCGGTAGGTGCCTTGAACGGGTGTCGGGTGCGCCCTCGGTGCGGGTAGTTGGTGTAGGCCATTGCCGTCCTTGTGCTCCTCCACCTGAACCATGCCTTGATGCTTGGAAGCTTGCCCCCAGCCTTGTACATGGTCGCTGGGCCCAGGCGTCGCCATGCATGCCATCTGAGATCCTTCCACTTGGATCCACGCAAGAGGCCTGCCATGACGTTTTGCAGCTTGTCCTCAGAGACCAGCCGCTGGAACTTGTCGAGGTTCCAGCATCGTTGTGCAATCCAGGCGCAGAGCTGCATCCATTTGAGGGCCACTCCTAAAACTGTACGGGTAATCCAAGCCCTGTGGACTTTGCGGTCATATAACTCCGCCGTTTTTGCCAGAACCCCCAACCTTTGGAAGCTGATGCTGGCCGCCTCGCCGACTCTGAGGCCCAACAGCGTTGAAAGTACCGCGAGTCCCACCACACACCACTCCAGCTCTGAATCTGCCTGGTGTGCCATGATCAGCAGTGCCTCAAAACTGCCCCACTCCTGTGTGGACTTCTCTTCCAGTCCTTGTGCCGCCTTGAACGCCTTCCACGGTCTTTTGGGAACCGGTTCGCCGACCATCCCCATTGTGTATGCCATGGCAGCTGCATTGAGGATTGTTTTGACTGAGCTGCTGCCTTTTCCCTCTCAAATGGCATCACACACGACTTGTTCCACGATCTTATATGGTCCCCACTCCGGCCTGGCCATATGCGTCTGTCGGAGTTTTCGCATGCCCGTCTTGTACGTACCCAGCGATGTTGTGCCACAGGAGCTTGCGAGGATTTGCCTGTTGCCTCCCAGGATCCCGTCCTTGTTGTCCGCCTGGGCTCGACACAATGCAGCATATGCCCGTCTGTATGCAGGCCACTCCTTGGGAATCTCGTCCTCTTCACTTTCCACCTCCACTTCTCCGTCATCCCCAACGAACCGGTTTGGGGTGCCCTGTGCCATGCCCCCCCCTCCGCCCCCTTCCGGGGGAAGTCAGCTTTCGCAATCCCATATCTAGTGGTTGTCGCCACATTCTCCACAGGGTCCTGGGGGGCCCTTTGCCACGTCATACGCATTGTCGCCTCTCGCAGTGCAGTAGTAGGTGATGTTCTCCCATTTCGCGAACCTGAATCTCCCTCTTCGGGTCGCTTCAATCCACGTTCGGGCTCCCAATCTTTCCAACTCCTTGACAGATCTTGCCGTAACTCGGGATTGGGGTTGTTTCCCGGTGCCCTTGTGTGAGCCACCAGTCACACTGTGGCCCCCGCTGGGGTATTTCTCCTTGTAGCTGTCCTTGGAGACCAGCATCACCTCCCACAGTTCCTTTGCCAGCGTTTCCCCTTTGTCCCCCTCGTTGGACTCCAGGAACTTCTTCAAAGAAGCAGTCGCTTCACGCATCCATTTGGCATTTCCCGGGGCCTCAACAAACTCGTCCAGCGCTGCAGGGGTCAGGGGGCGCACGATTTTTGCCCTCCGCTTGTGCTCCAGTCTCACTTTGAGTGCTTCCATCTGTTTTGAGATCTCCTGCTCCTCTGGGTCCACAGGTGCGTCTGATTTCCCGCCATCTGATGCATCGGCCGTCACCAGGTTCAGCTTGTGGCCTTCTCGAATGATGATCCACTTGAAATTGTCGAAAAGGGCTAGCGCCCCCATTGCCCTGAGCACGAATTCGGGGTCTTCCGCCTTCTGGGTCTCTGAGATGCCCTCAGCAAGCTCTCGGATGGCCAGGCGGTGCTTTGCCGCCAGCTGTGCCACTGCCATGCCTGCCTTCGCGATTTCGGCGCTGGAGCAGAGTTTTTCGAAAGTGGTCCATTGCGATTCCAAAAACGACTTGATGCGCGCCCTGACCTCTTCGCTAACTGCCAGCTCCGTCTCCTTTTTCGCTCTGAATTCTCCTGTGCGGACTTCAATGGTGCATCGGCAGCAGCTCTCATAACCAGCAATGGCGTGGAGGAGTTTGACCGGTTCTCCTTCCCAGCCAGAGGCCACCTTGAGGTCCTGCAGCCATTTGTCGTGGTCCACACCCGCGTCTCTGATGCGCTGCATGATTTCCACTGCCGCTCTCGCCAAGTGGTCCGCCGGGAGGGTGCTCTTGTAGACCTCGAACTGGCCCTTGGAGACGAAGTCTTTGAAGGTGAGGGACTCCATGCTGATAGCGGACAGTTTGTTTGGATCTCCGTACGTGGCCTAACGGGCCCGATGACCCAAAAATCTGTAAAAGATTCTATGATGAAAGAGCATGTGAGTGGCATTATGGGGTGAATCCTGTGATTCGCCTAAAGGCGAATCCCTTGACCCCGTTGGGGCCCAACTTGTAGCAACATGCAGCACTATGTGGGCCGTTATTGATAAACCATGCTACTGATTCGCAATGATCCGAGACTGCGGATGGAGGGTTCAAGTGCTGGCTTATGCTTCCCGCAGATAGCAAGGCAATGGCCATGAAGGTTGGAATCCGCTTTGGAGTGTGTAACGTGCCGATTTGCTGCATTGTGAATGTACACGACATCCGGTGATTCCCCATCATCATAATCCAGCATCCACCTATAACAAAGAGCGTGCAACAAAACCGGGTAAAAATGGGCTAAAATGGCTGAAAATGGGTGAACATGGCTGGCAATTCAAATGTGCCAGATCCTCAATGCACAAGAAGCGTAAAAAATTCTGTTATGGAACAACCAACTAGTGAAAAAAAGCCAAGTAGTTGCCAACATACAAAAGTTTGCACGATGTGCGCACTGCGTGCACGTCTTCCCATTAGGTACCAAATGATGTGTATTCGCATGTATCCCAGAATCACAGGTCTGGGGCATTGGGGACAAGGGCGCAATGATTTTCGTGGGTCGCAAATCAGGGCCGGAAGAGACAACCAAAACCTAACCAGCAAAGGATATTTTGCTTACTGCACTCTCCAGATGTGATCTGGAGTCAAACGTCAACCCACTCAGGGGGCAGTGTTGTGTGCAGACCACAGTGGGTGCAGGGTGCCTGGGGCTGAACAGGAGCCCCACATGGGAAGAGGCCTCAAGTCCACAAGTGGCCAAGGGCAGGCGCGTCATTGCTTTTTTGCATGTTGACAAGAATTTCCTGCTGCCATTACTCCTCTGAAAGGTTAGGCCAATTTTGTGCCTTCCACCCGATCCCATTGTCTTGTCTTCTTGTGCCCAGACCATGCGGACAGTTCCTTGGCCCAATTCTCCGTTTGCCTGCTCGTTCTGCTTGTATCTATATGATCTCTGTGCTCTGTCTTGTACGCCTCATTGAGCTGTGTGCCCCTCATCATCCCCCCTACACATACACAGTCACGCACACATGCACGTGCACACACCCACCAACAAACCCATCCACAAACCCACTCACGCTCTCGGTCCTCATTCACTGCAACAAAAAATCACGTGTGATGTCGTATATTCCTTGTACACATGCATGCACGCTGAGGGACAGCATTAAAGCAGGAATTCGGAATGTGTTGGAGCGCACTTTCCGGCGGGTTGATAAGCCGTACCACCAACTTCTTCCGAGTGAAACGATTCGTTGGCTGATGGAATTGTCTGCCACCACGGGGGGGACGTCCCCTCGCTTTTAGACGCGACTCCCCCCCGGTAGAAGTGGGCCAAAGGCCCTGGGGGGGGGGGGTTCTGGGGGGGGGGGGGCTAGCCGCCGAGGAGGCCTTCTCTAGGGGACTAGCTAGTCGCTGCTAGTTGCTGGGGTGGGGGGGGGGGGCGCTAGGGGAGAGGGTTTAGCAGAGGTCTAGTCCAGTCTGGCAGAGACGCGGTGGCCTAAGGGGTTACTCTACAACAACGGAGGCCTCCACTCTACCTCCTCACCATTGCCATGGTGGTTGTAGGCGCCCACACCCCCTGCCTGGGGAGGGCCGTATATATGTGCTGGTCTCTCCGACACGGCCCGTCACACCGGAGAGCAGCTGGGTGCCTGGCAGGTTGCCTAGCCGGTTTGTGCACGGATTGCGTGCAGAAGCCTTGGCCATCACCCCCCACCGAACGTTAGTGGGCTCCAAGGGACAATTTGTCAAGATGACGGAAACAAGCTTACCCTGGCCATTGCGGAGCAATTCTGTGGTGCATTCCTTGCTTCCACAAAAGCCGCAGGCATCTGCAACACACTCGTCCCTCAAGATGTGCCTCCCCACATGAGTCCGCATGCTGTGTAAAGGGACAACATGGTTACACACTGCGCATGTGCCTGAGGTTGGTGCGGCGGATCCCACCTTCACGGTACAAGATGCATCGTTGATGGCACAGATCGGCATATTGGGGTATGGAGGGACACCAATCGTAGGAGCGAACTCAGAAGGATTCAAAAGAAGTTCAGAGGTGAGCGCACTCAATCGTGCAGAAGACTCAAACCACATGTGGTCCTCGTTTGCCCTCAACTTAACGAAGCGGCAATGTTCACCTCTAAACTTCAATACCTTCTGAACCAACATGCCATTCCGCGCATGCAACTGGGGAACAGGAAATTCTTCGACACTCATCAACTAGCCATGACACATAATGACGGATGAGTGCTCGATTTCAGCAGTGGCCACGTCTGCCATCTTCTTCCCACGGCAAGTGAGAGCACGCAAATAGAACAGGGCCAAGCTAAGCTTCTTTTTCTCATAAAACACTAAAGTAGCAAATGCATCCCCGACAATGGGACTGTCCCCCCCGCTCAAGTTAAGTGTAGGCTCCGCAGCAAGGCCTGGTCGTGCCTGCTGCAGCGCACGCTGCAACTATGTGGGCCCGGAGGGCAGGGAGGGGGGGGGGGGTCGCGTACCCAAACCGAGGGGACGGGCCCCCCGTGTCTGCCACAGGATAGGATGAGGCATAGCTTCTCATGGAGCTAGATAACAACCAAACCACGGAGGTCAGAACTGCAGATAGGTCGACTTTGTTTCACAATATGTGAAATCAAGCAACCTACTTTGGTGACTAGATCAGGGATCAAGTTCATCAGAGGTTGTGAGGGGGTGGGTCAGCATGCAGTAGTGGGGGGTTTCCTTGCAAACCAATGCTGTCGGGACAGAAATTGCACAAGGATCTTGTAGATCCGGAAGGAATATTGTGCCAAAAAGTTTTTGGAACGGAGTTGTCCAACATCTGTTGCATTAAGCCTCCCCCCCCCCGCCAACCGCCCCTAGTAGCGGCTTCTCTCTGACTGCAAGAGTGCAAGAACACACAACATGCGCAGCCCAAAGTCCTTGTCAATCATGTCAGCATGGTCCATGATCCAAATGTACCTCGAGCTTGAGCCCATCAGCATTCGCAACCATCAGCTGTCCGTTGACGACTGCTGCAGCCTTGGGGGCAAGGGTCCCAAGCTTGATTGCATGCCACGCGTCAGCCGCAGGGTTGTACAACTGCATCATACCCTTGCCCACCATGAGGATGCACTCCCGCTCCTTCGCCGCATCACACAGCGCGTCAAGGCCAAAGTAGCGGGCCTCGCGGTAGATCGCGTGTCGCTCCGATTCGCTGCGTGGCATATCCGAGCGGCCTTCCCGCAGGTATGCCAGCACGAGACTGAACCATTCCGGGTCGCGGTCGATGAACTTGTACCCGCGGCTGTCACGCTCGGCGGCAAACTGATCCGAGGCCAACACGGACAGCATATGCTGCCCCTGACTGGTCAGCGCGGCCCCACTCACGTGGAAGTCTATGCCCCCGACGTCCAGGTACTGGCAGTCCACTTGCTGCTCGTTCAGGGCCCGGACCTCTGCCTCAATGCCGAAGAACACACTCTGGCGCAAGGCCAGCGACTGCCGCCACCGCCCCACAGCGTTGTAAATCTGGTCCAGGCGGGCCTTCAGGTTCTGGAGGAGGGCCACGACGGAATAGTAAAGGGGGGGGGGGGCAGGTGGAGCAGTCCGAGGGTCCCCTGGCTGTGGTTATAGTTGCTGGAGGCAGACGAGAGCGCCCCCCCTCCCATTTGTCTGCGACTTGAGCCCATCCCAGTCCTGCCCGGAGGTCGGCTACAGCGGTTACAGGCCCTCCCAAGTAGGATATTGATGCGCGGCCCAACAATGACCAGGAGCAGCGGAGGGGGTTTTGAATGCCCCCCTTCGTGTGTTCTAATGCCCCCAACGAAGGGGGATACGAGGGCCCACACAAAGGGGAACACGAAGGGGTACACGTAGGGGAACACAAACGGGGCGAGACTTCAATCGCGCAGGGGGACACACATGGGAGCAACCATCATCCGTCTGGGTGAAGACGAGGTGCAGATTGTCGCACTTGGTCGATGGGTCAGGCGGGAGGAAAGAGTGGGCCTGTCATCCATGAGCAATGCAACAATGTTACATGTGTTTTGCATGCATGAGAGGAGGTCAACCACAGAGTGCACCTTCCAAGGCACACCTGTGCCACTCTCTGCGCACAGTCTGAAAAAGCATGGCCCTCCTTTTTCGTAGGGAGCATTTTCTTTACTCCCATGCCTCGACAATGCGGCACATGCTCCCAGACCAAGGACTAAAAGAAAAACGACGATGACCACTGATTGCGAACCCCCTTGATTGTGACCTTCATCTTCCTCAACCATGGATGCAAGCATACCTCCTTGTGGTCAAGAATGGACTTTGTGAAAGCGTTGGGTCCCAGACCACCTTGGCCTGGGTCCCGGACCACTTCGCACTGTGTGGCACCGTCATCCCTTGTTGTTCGCATTCCAGTTCCCTCCATGCTCATTTGCATTATGCTTGGGAACCTAGACCACAGAGGTCATGTTGAGACACAAAACACAGGAGCCATGCCGATCCTCAGAATCCACAGCTAGTTGCAGCTGGCAGCCTTTGCACACACCCCCTTGCCCATCCAACTGGCTGTCGCACCCCCAAAAGCCAACCATGATGCAGTGTTTCCTTGCCAGAAATGGATGGTTGGCGCCTCAGATCAGGTAGACGGATTGAAGGAAGGTGGGTTCCACAACCCCAAGCCTCCTAACAACGACTACTACGGGAATGGGCCAATACGGCTAGCCACCTTGCGTTTTGCAAATTCCCACAACGAGCACCACAACCCCCATGCTCTTCGTGTGAAAAATGTGATGGCGGATGCAAGGTGAAATGAAATGCAACAAATCACTCCATCCACATCATTATCATGGGCAACATTCTCCCTCATATGGGATGGCTGTGGTCAGCTGTATCGAGCCAGCTCTTTGTTAGCCCGTGACCCCCCTTCATGGACAGGTGGTGCAACTCCACAAAACTCAAGCTTACCGAATGTTGGCAAACAAAAGATAAAAGTTGTCTTTCCAACACCACATACACAGGCATGGAGAGAAGACATGTGATATGGGGAGGGGAGGGGAGGAGGAAGCAATGCGACAGCAGACATTACCCCTGAGTGGTGGACTCCTGTTACAGGCCGTAGCTGCGGGGAGTCAAGCATGCAAATGGACGCCAACCAAGCACAACGTTCTCCATTGAAAATGTGCTGTCAACAATAAAAAGTAGACACACGGAAAGCACCTCCCAAAGCGTCTATGTGGTCGGCCTTGGGCATTTCACAAATTGAATGGAACTTTGATTTGCTTGCAAAATAGCAGACGCCTTTAACTTTGCTAATCGAGTCATGGTAGTTAGCACGTGTAGGGGGCAATGTTGTTGGGGAGTGCCAAACGCAATGCCAAATGCAACGATCGTCTCTCCTATATGCAAGTCCTAGGGCAGCACCTCTTCAGCCTGGTACCCAACTGTATAGCCCACGATGGCAAGCACAGCAGAGCAAAAAGCAAGGGTAGAAAAAACGGTGAACAACACAAGAGGGTATGTGGTATTCGGGTGTCTTTTCGGTCACTGCCTATACTAACTCTCACCTACACAGTTCTCGTGTATGTATACTTCATGCACGGGGGCTGTTGCCGCCCATATATGATGGTATTCCATTCGTTGTAGACGGGAGATTCAGAGCGGATCTTTGCATGTCTGGGTTTTCATCGCTGTGGTGGAATGTCAGAGGACAAAACAGCACGCAATGCCTCTAGAGGCCCTCCCCATGTGGAGATACGGTCCCAATGCCTCTAGAGGCCCTCCCCATGTGGAGATACGGTCCCAGAGTAGGGACTCCCACCAAGCAGCAGGGTAATGCCTCTAGAGGCCCTCCCCATGTGGAGATACGGTCCCAGAGTAGGGGCTCCCACCAAGCAGCAGGGTAACCCTTGGTCTTTATACAAGATATGGTTTCAAGGGTGTTCATCATTGCATCATGGGGGTTCTCACGATAGTATAAGTCCTTTTTCACCTCTGCGGGCACCAAACTGTGTACGACACGTCGTGCGCCGGCCGCGTACACAGGGGGGTAGCGCAGCTTTGCACGTTCGATGGGTGTCGTGGTATCGGTGCGTGGTGGACGTGAGATGCGCACATATGGTCTTAAATATGACTCCATAGACAGTAGGCCTTCGAGGGTTTTCAGGGTGTCCCCTTCGCTTTCTACTGGGAGGTCCAGTGCATACATAGCCTCAAGGTTCGTTGTGATGTCAGACAATGGTGTACTGATGCGTTTCAGGCCAATGATATTATCTCTGAAACGAGCAGGGTGCACAGGGAGGTCACAGGGGTGGTGGCCTGTGGGGTCAGGGGGACAGGGGTGACACAGGGATAGTATAGTTCTTCAGCAACGGATAGAGTGATGGAGGCTAGGTGTGCACTGCCTGTCCCTCCAATAGCCATCCCTCTCTTTTGGCGCATCACTCGGTTGCAGAACACAAACAGGTCGTTGCTGTAGATATCATACGAACAAAAATTGAGGACATTGGTAAAGGTAAGGTTGGGGTAATACTTGCCATATCCGGTTCCCAGGCGATCAAGCTTGCGGTCAAATCGGTTGATGGCAAAAAGGATTTCCTTCCCTCTCTTCCCATGTTTAGCAACCAACAGTTCATGGAACTTTTTCAAAGCATCAAAAACTCGGTCTCTATCCGTGGACGGGAACATTTCCTTGACGTCAAGCTCCTAGAGCTGCAAGGGTTCGACCTGAGGGTCCCCTCCCTCCTGCAGCCACTTGTTCCAACGTCTAACGAAGCGTAACAGGCAGGTGGTGCTCAACATTTCAATGCCCGGTATGAGGGATTTCCATGTTTTGAGCACACACATCGGCCAACAAGACGGCCGTAGTAGCGAAGGGGATGACGGTAGTAGGAAAACAATATGCGGGCCTTGAACTCACCATTTTCCTCGACCATTTTGTTTTTGGGCAAGCAGAACGTGACGGGTGGCTCTTTCCCTTTCCCAGCTTTCCACCAGCGTTGGATACCTGCATTCTGGGCGCGTTCAGGCAGCATGTGTAGTGCGGTCTTTTTTGCTTCGGCATGATCTTTCAATTGAGCTACAACCTCAAACTGTTTTTTGTCTTCATACAGTTCCAAATTACGCCTAGCATACAGGCATTGGCATAGTGTCATGGCTTTTCCCGTGTTCTTGTCACAGGGGGTGAAGGCAAACTGTGGGGACCACGTTTCATGAAACGCAGAGATCGCCTCTTGGCGGGTAAACCACGGTGAGACCTCACGCTTGATGTGCCAAGCACTTTTGAGGTGGGACACGCATTCTGAGTACATGTGTCCTGCTGACTGGGTTTGGACGGGCAATGTGTGTAGACGTTTCACGCCGCGTACAAACGTACGGCGGGTTTCGTACCTTGAGGGTACAAAAGTCTTCCTGATATCCTGTAGGACAATGGAGGCCTGGTGGCCAAAGAGGGCGCGCGCGTGTTTCGAGTGCCTGACGACGATGTGGCTATCCATTGTAGGTAGGCGGTATTTCTTTGCCAGGAAGCGGCAGTTGCAGGGTGTGGATGCCTGGTCTCTCAGTTCCAGTATGGTACACGTAAGCTTGGGTGAACACAGCAGATCAGAGATGGAACGCCCCTTCACACGGATTGTAGACAGTGTGGTGCCGTAGTAGCTCCTGAGATTGGTGGGTATGGGTACTGTGTTTATGTATCGGGCCACATGGTCCCTTAGGGTTTCAACATCGGCAGCTCTGAGGTTCCGTGTTCTCAATGGCATGCGGTAGGGGATATGGATGGAGGTATGTTGGGCAATGCGGTGTTTTACCTTCTGAAAAGTGGCATGGGCTTCCTGTTGGGTACCATACTTTTTCACTTGTTGCAACTGGGCCAGTTGATCGCATGGGGATGCTTGGCATCGCACGGCGGTGATAAGTGTGTGGATGGTGTGTCGCAGTTGCTCGCGGGCAGGCACTTTAGGCATAAGGTTAGCTGAGAACAGTAGTTCCCATCGGCGACTGAAGGTAGGCACATCCCAAATGTTCAGGGTGGGGGACAGTCTTTGTATCCCCCAACGTTCACGCTGGTTGGCTTTACCTGGGGTGCATTGTTCCAAAGGCCATGACACCGAAGTGTTCATCACCCAGTGTTGCCACTGTGGGGTACAGAGAACCTAGTTTATTGCAGCCTTTCGATCCATACAGGGTGTGCCAAGAACGTGCACAGGTGAGGTGCTGTCGCGTCGGGTGTACAATTGATTTTTGTGTGCCACGGTCACCAGTCTGGCCAACATACACCTTGCCTATGCGACTGCTATAGATCGCATAGACCTAGCGCCCTATCTTATTACTGTTGGTGCATCGGTACTTTCGCAAATGCCAGAGGCGGCGCAACCAGGGTTGGGGGTCCCAACACAATGCATTTGTACGCATGTCATACACCTCGGCAAACTGCCGGTTGCTCCACGTGCCGCGGTGCCGTAGCAGGTGCGTGGTCTGGTTCCATGTATTCCAGAACCTGCAGTAGATAGCATCTTTGGACTCATGGATAGCCCAAGCTTCGGGTAAGGGGTGTATGGTGCCTTTAGCCTCGCGTATCATGGGGCGCAGGGATGCCAGTACATTGTGCCGTGTGAGTGGTGATGCTTTGACATTGATCCAGAACACAGTGATTTCTTGTTTGTACGGCCGCTGGTCCCTTGCGGTATCGGTATCGTGTGTCGTGAGCCTTTCGTGAGGCTTTAGAGGCAACAAAATCGTTGGGGACCCCGTTGTCATCAACAAGGTCTCAGGTCACATGCTGTTTTCCCAAAAAAACATGCGCTAGCCCCCAAACATCCCTATCAGCCTTTGCCCACACAATGTCAACCTCCTTGTCATTCCTCTTTTTCTTCTTCCGATCAGAGCTGTCAGGAGTGTCAGATCTATCACTGCCATTGTCACTGTCACCATTATCACTCTCAATGTCACTGGACGTGTCAGGATCACGTGTCAGGATCACAAGAATCAGAACCACCATCATGCCAGGATCCAAATCCGAATCGGATTCAGAATTGGCATCGAAAGTGCAATTCACAGCATGATTCTCCTGAAATAATCTACATCCCAGCACTGCGTATAATGTCTGATGTCTGATGTTTGATAAGGGATGTTGCGTGTGCGGTCTGTCCAAGAAGATGTCTGATGTTCTTGTCTATTGGAGGTGGGTCTGGGGGTCGAATGCCTAGAGGAACTTGGAATAAACTATGCCTAAATCAAATCTGCCCCCCCCCCCAAATGAAAAAAACAAAAAGGGAGGACACAATTGAAAAATCATTGGGGAACCACCTTGGACAATCAGAAACATGGCAGTACAAAAGTAAAACAGACTTTGAACACCAAAATGGGAAAATGGGGAAAATGTGTGAGCAAGGAAAGTGGCAAACAAAAAGGTGCCCATAGGTCCCCATAGGCCCCCATAGGCCCCCAAAGGTGCCAATAGGTCCCCAAAGGTGCCAATAGGCCCCCGTAGGCCTCCATAGGCCCCCATAGGTCCCCATAGGCCCCCATAGGCCCCCAAAGGTGCCCATGGATCCCCAAAGGTGCCCATAGGTACCCAAAGGTCCCCCTAGATGCCAATGAGTCCCCATCGGCCCCCATAGGTCCCCATAGGCCCCCATAGGTCCCCAAAGGTGCCCATAGGTCCCGAAAGGTGCCAATAGGCCCCCGTAGGCCCCCGTAGGCCCCCATAGGCCCCCAAAGGTCCCCATAGGCCCCCGTAGGTCTCCAAAGGTGCCCATAGGCCCCCATAGGTCTCCAAAGGTGCCAATAGGCCCCCATAGGTCCCCAAAGGTGCCAATAGGCCCCCATAGGCCCGCATAGGCCCCGATAGGTCCCCATAGGTCCCCATAGGTCCCCGTAGGCCCCCATAGGCCCCGATAGGTCCCCATAGGCCCCAATAGGTCCCCATAGGTCCCCATAGGCCCCCATAGGTCCCCAAAGGTGCCCATAGGTCCCCAAAGGTGCCAATGGGCCCCCGTAGGCCCCCATAGGGCCCCATAGGCCCCCATAGGTCCCCATAGGCCCCCAAAGGTGCCAATGCGCCCCCGTAGGCCCCCATAGGCCCCCAAAGGTGCCCATAAGTCCCCAAAGGTGACACAATTGACACAACCCTGTGCGTCAATTCCTACGGGGGTCTAGACCCCCTAAATAATTGAGGCAACCCTATGCGTCAATTCCTATGGGGGTCTAGACCCCCTAAATAATTGAGGCAACCCTATGCGTCAATTCCTATGGGGGTCTAGACCCCCAAAATAATTGACGCAACCCTATGCGTCAATTCCTATGGGGGTCTAGACCCCCTAAATAATTGACGCAACCCTATGCGTCAATTCCTATGGGTGTCTAGACCCCCAAAATAATTGACGCAACCCTATGCGTCAATTCCTATG
Source organism: Eutreptiella sp. 'Long Island Sound 2002' (assembly GCA_964036045.1). Classification (NCBI taxonomy): domain Eukaryota; phylum Euglenozoa; class Euglenophyceae; order Eutreptiales; family Eutreptiaceae; genus Eutreptiella; species Eutreptiella sp. 'Long Island Sound 2002'. The sequence continues at coordinate 48,919,620 of OZ038384.1, forward strand.
GGGGGTCTAGACGCCCAAAATAATTGACGCAACCCTATGCGTCATTTCCTAGGGGGGTCTAGTCCCGCAAAATAATTGACGCAACCCTATGCGTCAATTCCTATGGGGGGTCTAGACGCCCAAAATAATTGACGCAACCCTATGCGTCAATTCCTAGGGGGGTCTAGTCCCGCAAAATAATTGACGCAACCCTATGCGTCAATTCCTATGGGTGTCTAGACCCCCAAAATAATTGACGCAACCCTATGCGTCAATTCCTATGGGGGGTCTAGACGCCCAAAATAATTGACGCAACCCTATGCGTCAATTCCTAGGGGGGTCTAGTCCCGCAAAATAATTGACGCAACCCTATGCGTCAATTCCTATGGGGGTCTAGACCCCCTAAATAATTGACGCAACCCTATGCGTCAATTCCTATGGAGGTCTAGACCCCCAAAATAATTGACGCAACCCTATGCGTCAATTCCTAGGGGGGTCTAGTCCCGCAAAATAATTGACGCAACCCTATGTGTCAATTCCTATGGGGGTCTAGACCCCTTAAATAATTGACGCAACCCTATGCGTCAATTCCTATGGGGGTCTAGACCCCCAAAATAATTGAGGCAACCCTGTGCGTCAATTCCTAGGGGGGTCTAGACCCCAACAATAATTGACACAACCCTATGTGTCAACTCCTAGGGGGGTCTAGACCCCCCCAAAAATTGACGCAACCCTATGCGTCAATTCCTATGGGGGGTCTAGACCCCCTAAATAATTGACGCAACCCTGTGCGTCAATTCCTAGGGGCGTCTAGATCCCAAAAATAATTGACGCAACCCTATGTGTCAATTTCTAGGGGGGTCTAGACCCCCTAAATAATTGACGCAACCCTATGCATGATCCTAGGGGGGTCTAGACCCCCAAAATATTTGACGCATGCCCATGCATCAATTATTTGACACATGCCCATGCGTGAGTTCCTAGGGGTGTCCAGACCCCCAAAATAATTGACGCATGCCCATCCGTCAATTATTCGAGGGGTCTACACCCACTAAGTAATTGAGCGCAACCCTATGCGTCAATTCCTATGGGGGTGTAGACCCCCCGAATAATTGACGCATGCCCATGCGTCAATTCCTAGGGGGGTCTAGACCCCAAAAATAATTGACGCATGCCCATGCGTCAATTATTTGAGGGGTCTAGACCCCCGAAATAATTGACGCATGCCCATGCGTCAATTATTTGGGGGTCTACATCCTCAAAATATTTGACGCATGCCCATGTGTCAATTATTTGACGCATGCCCATGCGTCAAGTATTTGAGGGGTCTAGACCCCCAAAAAAATTGACGCAGGCCCATGCGTCAATTATTTGAGGGGTCTAGACCCCCAAATTATTTGACGTATGCCCATGCGTCAATTATGTGAGGGGTCTAGACCCCCAAAATACTTGACGCATGCCCATGCGTCAAATCCTAGGGGGGTCTAGACCCCCAAAAGATTGATGCCCATGCGTCAATTATTTGGGGGGTGTAGACCCCCAAAATAATTGACGCATGCCCATGCGTCAGGTATATGGGGGGTGTAAACCCCCTAAATAATGGACGCATGCCGATGCGTCAATTATTTGACGCATGCCCATGCGTCAATTTCTAGGGGGGTCTAGACCCCCATAGGAATTGATCCAACCCTATGCGTCAATTCCTATGGGGGTCTAGACCCCCTAAACAATTGACGCAACACTATGCATCAATTCCTATGGGGGTCTAGGCCCCTAAATAATCGACGCAACCCTATGCGTCAATTCCTAGGGGGCTCTAGACCCCCAAAAATATTGACGCGGCCCTATGCGTCAATTCCTAGGGGGCTCTAGACCCCCAAAATAATTGACGCGGCCCTATGCATCAATTCCTATGGGGGTCTAGGCCCCTAAATAATCGACGCAACCCTATGCGTCAATTCCTAGGGGCACCTAGATCCCAAAAATAATTGACGCAACCCTATGCGTCAATTCCTATGGGGGTCTAGACCCCCTAAATAATTGACGCAACCCTATGCGTCAATTCCTAGGGGGGTCTAGACCCCCAAAATATTTGAAGCAACCCCATGCGTCAATTCCCAGGGGGGTCTAGACCCCCTAAATAATTGACGCAACCCTATGCGTCAATTCCTAGGGGGGTCTAGACCCCCAAAATATTTGACGCATGCCCATGCGTCAATAATTTGACGCATGCCCATGCGTGAGTTCCTAGGGGTGTCTAGACCCCCAAAATAATTGACGCATGCCCATGCGTCAATTCCTAGGGGGGTCTAGACCCCCAAAAGATTTGACGCATGCCCATGCGTCAATTCCTGGGGGGGTGTAGACCCCCAAAATAATTGACGCCAGCCCATGCGTCAGGTATATGCGGGTTGTGGACCCCCAATATAATTGACGCATGCCCATGCGTCAATTATTTGACGCATGCCCATGCGTCAATTCCTGGGGGGGTCTAGACCCCCAAAATAATTGACGCCCCTATGCGTCAATTATTTGAGGGGTCTAGACTCCCAAAATATTTGACGCATGCCCATGCGTCAATTATTTGGGGGGTCTAGACCCCCAAAATATTTGACGCATGCCCATGCGTCAATTATTTGACGCATGCCCATGCGGCAATTCTTGGGGGGGTCTAAACCCCCAAAATAATTGACGCCCCTATGCGTCAATTATTTGAGGGGTCTAGAACCCCAAAATATTTGACGTATGCCCATGCGTCAATTATTTCAGGGCTCTAGACCCCCAAAGTATTTGACGCATGCCCATGCGTCAATTATTTGGGGGGTCTAGACCCCCAAACTGTCAGACGGATGCCCATGCGTGAGGTATATGGGGGGTGTAGACCCCCAAAATAATTGACGCATGCCCATGCGTCAATTCCTGGGGGGGTCTAGACCCCCAAAAGATTTGACGCATGCCCATGCGTCAATTATTTGGGGGGTGTAGACCCCCAAAATAATTGACGCCAGCCCATGCGTCAGGTATATGCGGGTTGTGGACCCCCAATATAATTGACGCATGCCCATGCGTCAATTATTTGACGCATGCCCATGCGTCAATTCCTGGGGGGGTCTAGACCCCCAAAATAATTGACGCCCCTATGCGTCAATTATTTGAGGGGTCTAGACTCCCAAAATATTTGACGCATGCCCATGCGTCAATTATTTGACGCATGCCCATGCGTCAATTCCTGGGGGGGTCTAGACCCCCAAAATAATTGACGCTCCTATGCGTCAATTATTTGAGGGGTCTAGACTCCCAAAATATTTGACGCATGCCCATGCGTCAATTATTTGGGGGGTCTAGACCCCCAAAATATTTGACGCATGCCCATGCGTCAATTATTTGACGCATGCCCATGCGTCAATTCCTGGGGGGGTCTAGACCCCCAAAATAATTGACGCCCCTATGCGTCAATTATTTGAGGGGTCTAGACTCCCAAAATAATTGACGCCCCTATGCGTCAATTATTTGAGGGGTCTAGACTCCCAAAATATTTGACGCATGCCCATGCGTCAATTATTTGACGCATGCCCATGCGTCAATTCCTGGGGGGGTCTAGACCCCCAAAATAATTGACGCTCCTATGCGTCAATTATTTGAGGGGTCTAGACTCCCAAAATATTTGACGCATGCCCATGCGTCAATTATTTGGGGGGTGTAGACCCCCAAAATAATTGACGCATGCCCATGCGTCAGCTATTTGGGGGAGTCTAGACCCCCAAAATATTTGACGCATACCCATGCGTCAATTATTTGAGGGGTCTAGACCCCCCAAATAATTGACGCATGCCCATGCGTCAATTATTTGGGGGGTCTAGACCCCCCAATTAAGACCCCTCTAGGAATCAGCGCGTGCCCACGCGCCAATTCCTAACAGGGGCTACACCCCTCTAGGAATTGGCGCGTGCCCACGCGCCAATTCCTAAGAGGGGTCTACACCCCTCTGTGAATCAAGGGGGGGGGGCTATGAAGTCGAGGGGGGGGGGGGGGGGGCTATGAAATCGATTGGGGGGGGGGCTATGAAATTGATAGGGCAGTGGGCTATGAAATCGATGGAGGGGGGCTATGAAATTGAATGGGGGGAACGTATGAAACTGATGGGGGTGGGGCTATGAAATTGATGGGGGGTAGGGCTATGAAATTGATGGGCGGGGGCTATGAAATTGATAGGGGGGGGGGCTATGTAATGGATGGGGGGGGGCTATGAAATTGATAGGGGGGCATATGAAATGGATGGGGGGGGCTATGAAATTGATGGGGGGGGGCTATGAAATCGATGGGGGGGGCTATGAAATTGAATGGGGGGGACCTATGAAATTGATGGGGACGGGGCTATGAAATTGATGGGGGGTAGGGCTATGAAATTGATGGGGGGGGGCTATGAAATTTGGGGGGGGGCTATGAAATTGATAGGGCAGGGGGCTATGAAATTGATAGGGGGGCATATGAAATGGATGGGGGGGCTATGAAATTGATGGGGGTGGGGCTATGAAATTGATGGGGGAGGGGCTATGAAATTGATGGTGGGGGGGGGCTATGAAATTGATGGGGGGGGGCTATGAAATGGATGTGGGAGGGGCTATGAAATGAATGGGAGCGGGCTATGAAATTGATAGGGGGGGCTATGAAATTGATGTGGGGGGGGCTATGAAATGGATGGGGGGGGCTATGAAATCGATGGGGGGTAGGGCTATGAAATTGATGGGGGGGGGGGCTATGAAATTGATAGGGGGGGGGGCCTATGTAATGGATGGGGGGGGGGGGGCTATGGAATTGATAGGGGGGCATACGAAATGGATGGGGGGGCTATGAAATGGATGGGGGGGGCTATGAAATTGATGGGGGAGGGGCTATGAAATTGATAAAGGGGGGGTTATGAAATTGATAGGGCAGGGGGCTATGAAATCGATGGGGGGGGGGGGGCTATGAAATTGAATGGGGGGGACCTATGAAATTGATGGGGGTGGGGCTATGAAATTGATGGGGGGTAGGGCTATGAAATTGATGGGGGGGGGCTATGAAATTGAGGGGGGGGGGCTATGAAATTGATAGGGCAGGGGGCTATGAAATTGATAGGGGGGCATATGAAATGGATGGGGGGGCTATGAAATGGATGGGGGAGGGGCTATGAAATTGATGGAGGGGGCGCTATGAAATTGATGGGGGTGGGGCTATGAAATTGATGGGGGGAGGCTATGAAATTGATGCGGGAGGGGCTATGAAATGGATGGGGGGGGCTATGAAATTGATGGGGGGGGGGCTATGAAATGGATGTGGGAGGGGCTATGAAATGGATGGAAGGGGGCTATGAAATTAATAGGGGGGCTATGAAATTGATGTGGGGGGGGCTATGAAATGGATGGGGGGGGGGCTATGAAATTGATAGGGGGGGTATATGAAATTGATGGGGGGGCTATGAAATTGATGGGGGGGGGGCTATGAAATTGGGGGGGGGCTATGAAATGGATGGGGGGGGGCTATGAAATTGATAGGGGGGGTATATGAAATTGATGGGGGGGCTATGAAATTGATGGGGGGGGGGGGCTATGAAATTGATGGGAGGGGGCTATGAAATTGATTGGGGGGGCTTCTGACCGGCTTCGGATCTACGGGGACCTACGGAGACACACCACAACACGGCACAGCATAGCATGGCACACCTGCAAGTTGTGAAATGATTATTTTTATTGTCGTCAGTTTTTTTGCATGAAAAGAAACACCTGTGAGACGAAGAAAAGAACACCCTCCCGCACCCATGACTCAACTCCCCGCCCCCCACGGCAGTTCTCTCAAGTCTCCCCCCTCCCCGGTGAAAAACATGTAAAGAAAAGAGAGGCAACCCCCCCCCCCCCGAACCAAGGCCTAAAGCAAGGGCACCCCCACAGTGCCTACGCTATGTCAACATGTGCGTGCGTGTGTGTGTGTGTGTGTGTGTGTCTGTGGGAGGACATATGCTTATAAATGCGGCAAATCTGTTGGTTTACTTTGCAATGGTGTCTGGTGGCCCTACAACGCTAGGGTTGAGGCCACAGAACGAAAATCTACACCTCAAAGAGTGTAGTGAGTGGGTGCATTTTCCATGCTTCCTACACACAAACACACAACACCAAGCGGGGGGTATTTTCCAAATCATTTTCCATACTTCCTGATGCAAGAAAGCACTCATGAGTGGGGGGGAGGGTGGAAGGACTAGGGAAGGGCCACAGGGGGGGGCATCTTCCATGGGGGGGGGGGGTGTACTACACCACAAGGGGGGATGGGGTAGGTGGGTTTATGGTTTGGGTAATGATGGTCCATAAAAGTCTGATGTCTGATGTCTGATAGCCGACTAGGTCGCTATACAAAGAGCTGCTACATCCTCCAAATGCGAAAGCTTCGGGCCAGGTGGGAAATAGGCCTTGTGGCAGGCTGCCCTTGTTGCATTATTAGTGATGCGGTTGTGACATTTACCAATCCATGAAGCATATGCCCCATATTCTAAGAGAATCAAGGCAAGGGGTGGGCTTCTCATCCTTTATCTTCAACCACTCCACGCTGTGATTGACCCATTTAGGGTATTCCTCCCTTACACCCTTATTGAAATTGCCATCACTCTCCGGTGGTGCAGGCACGTTGTGGTGTGACCCCTGGCTCTCTAACCTCCTGGGGGCTAGAGAGTCCCGCTCCAATCACCTAGTCTTACCACCGTTCTCCCAACCTTGTTCTCCCGGGTGTCCATGTGCCATGTGTCGTGACACTATCATGGAAGCAATGCAGCACATACCGCATGCAGCACTCTCCGGCTGCTCGAGGAGATGAAGGGGAAGGGGGGGGGGGTCTATTTCAAAGCCGCGGCTAAAAAAGGCCAGACTATCAACTTTTTGGCTCCAATGTGCCCTTTGTGTGTTCGCAGGTCGTTTAGGAGGCGGATAGCGGGGGATGTTGTGTTTTGGCCTTGCCGTGCCCTGTGCCGGGTGTCAAGCAAGCCTAGAGTCATGGCATTTCCCTACGTGGCAAGAGGCGGGTCAATATTCCGTAGATGGTGGTAGAGACATATACAAACAATCCAGGCGAGCAGATGAACACAGGCATTACTGCTGCAAAATGGCAGAGCCCACCAAAGGGTTGCCACACAAAACCCTGATGCAGGGTGCAAGAGAGGTTCCGGTTTTCGCCTATACTCATGGAATTGTGGCTTCGGGGGTCTCACGGGTCTTTTGGTGGATGAGCAATACTCGTGAGGTGAGCCACGCTGCCGATGTCTTATTTCCGAGCCACACGCCGATAATGGCGTTGTACAGTTGCCTCTAATTCTATTCTAGTGGGTGGCGGAGTAGGTGTGCTAGGACCCCGTTGTGTCCTATTGATTTGTTTTTGGGTGCACACAAGCAACCCACATATTCTTGCTAGCATGGTTTGTCGGTGTCTCAAGTGCAATTGCAAACGCGTTTGCGGATGAGGTCGCGGCAGTAGGCCGGATCATAGTCGGGTCCCCAGCGAAGAGGTTGAGGACGTGTTGTGTTACGCCCATGCGGTTGGGGCACAATGTGCGCACTCCAACCTGTGCACTAGCGTTTCACCATGTTGTAAGAATAGCTAGAGCGGTGCACTGCAGCTAGTAGTAATTTTATTTGCCTACCCGTTCTGCAGTAGGCGTTCCGTGGCACAAGGCCTCTTCCCCCCCCCCCCGATGGCGGCACGGCACGGCACGGCACAAAACGGTGCGGCACGCGGAGATCCCGACCCCCCCCCCAATTCCTACCCCGCCCGACCCTACCCAAAACCGGCCCTTAGAGACGACCAATATGGAGTGCCATTCACATACATATGGGCCCAATTCATTTGTTTTCTTGCCTCGGGCCCAATGCTAGCATTTCCTGGTGGTCCCTGGGTGGATATTGTTGCCTCTTGGTGGTCTTTGGATGGGCACTAGGATTTCCTAGTGGTCTTTTGATGGATGCTGGTATTATATGGTGGTCTCTGCGTGGACGCTAGTATTTCTTCTTGGTCTCTGGATGCATGCTGATGTTGTTGTTGGTACCCATGAATTTTTTTTCTTGGTCTTTTGCTTCCCATGCGTCCCATGGTCCTGAATTTTGCACGTTACGGCCCCTGCTAGTACACCAGTAATTGTTTTTCTTAGTCTTTTGCTTCCCATGTGTCCCATGGTCCTGAGTTTTGCACCTTAGGGCCCCTGGTGGTACACCAAGATTTTTTTTTTAGTCTGATGCTTGCCATGCGTCCCAGGGTCCTGAATTTTCCACCCGATAGGCCCGGGTGGACACAATTGCAACAACACATGCATAATGATTTTGCAAAGGCGGAGGTGTTTGCCAATAAACAGCGCCAAGGACGACTCGGTTGATGTTTGTTAGAGCGGGCTGCAGTGAATGCAAATGAAAAGATACTTATAAGGGCATGCATGAATGCATGCATGAAAAATTATTCCAAAATATTCGTCAAATGGCACAAAGTGACATGGAGAGACATGCAAGCAAAAGCAACACAACAATCCATGCAAACTTCTTAAAAAATTTGCGTCCCATGATGACAAGTCGATTTAGCAAAATTTACCAACATAAACCATCTCATATTTCCAACAACAACATGCAATGATCACAATTGATACACACTAATAATTGAATTAAAGTCATGAACGAGTTGGAAAACACATGGTGCAACACCAAGAGGCAATACACAAAAACTTGCAAATGCAACAATCACCAAAAAGAGCAAGATGCCATCCAAATGTGAGCCATTGATACATGTGTGCCTCTACAAAGGATCTTGTTGGGTAGGAACACTTGGCACGGGACGGCACAAGGCCTCTTTGCCCCCCCCCCCCCCAGGCGGCACGGCACAAAACGGCACAAAACGGCGCGGCACGCGGAGATTCCGACCCCCCCCCTATGCCTACTGCACATTTGCGGATGTGTTGTTGTTTTTTTGGACGTCTTTTGACGTACTCTTAAGTGTTCCAGTTTGTCTTTGGGTGTGCATATCTTGATCAACTTAGTTCTACTCAACACGGTACAAATACAATGAAATAGACTTTGTGAGCCATGTACACAGGGTGTCAATGATGTTACTGGCTGAACAGTACCCGGTCACATACTTTGGATACAAGGGGTACTAACTACAGACTAATGGGATTCGCTGTTCATACCCCTGAAGTGCTGCTTGCAAGCCTGGGGGTTGGCACATTTGTGCCTCTACCCTGCTTTGAACTCTTGTTTCGCCAACAGTGAAGCCATCGCTTTTGAACTATGGAGGGGTGGAGGGTGCACACACACGCAACCATCTCCATACGCTTTGCCAATTGTAGTAAAAAGTTCAGTGCGAACACCCACTACATGAATGTACTCTTGATTTGTAAGGTTAATGTCTGTGTGACATCTGTTGAGCCTTTGCTTGTAGCCTTTGGCATTGTGTAGAATACAAAAACCACTCATCCCCCAGGCCATTGCCTTTTATTGGAATATGGCATGTACATAAAAAAAATGCTACGCCGTACGAAATGTGCGCAAGAGCAGTGATAAATCCCTCGACCATTTTGTGTGCCCCAAGAAACACTACTACGGATTGTGCGCCGATTCCTTGGATATTAATGCCTTATGCGCCATGAGCTGTGGTAGGCAAGGTTTCTTCAAGATGGCGGGAACGGACGCAAACTTCCATCTTGGATTCTTGATAGGAGATGACACGGCAGCGGTAACAACTCGTGGTTCAAACCTATTGTCTTTGTTGGTTTTCTCCCTCGGTGTTTTTGCCGTTTCCAAACTTGAAATCAAAGCAAACATCCCGTGTAGTCAAAACTCAAAAAATTATGCCATAGCGACGATGATGAAATGTCCCAATATTCCGAGTTTGATGGATTTTGGAGTCCTTGAAATGTTTCGCCAACATGCAAAACCCAAAGCACAAGTGATCGCCAAGCTGTTTTTTGTAGAGTGACTCCAAGCTGATTTTTGTAGGGTGACTCGAAGCGGTGTTGGGGTCGATGTGAGGGCTTAACAACGCATGCACACTTTTTTATGACACTGGGAACTAAAGACAACATGCACCGGGCGTTCAGAGAGTGTGAATCCAGCAGGCAAAGGTCGGACGGTGGCCGAGAGTCCCCAGGATTGGTCATGAAAACGGGAGTTTTTGGTCCTATTCTTGCGGATCCTTTAGTTATGGACACGTCGGACTCTAGGAAAAAGGTATCCCCCCCGATCCCTTGACCGCGAGCTTGAGTGACGGCTCGTGTTCAATTCCCCTCTTTATACAAAAACGCCTCCTGCGGAGACCATGGCGGAAAAAGAAGCACATGGGAGGATGGGTTGGGAGACCACGCTGGCGAGAAGGAAATCGTCCCCGTAGCGCATTATGATGGTCCCAAATGCCAAAGACAAAGCACATAGGGGCACAAAGCAAAACCAAAGAACACTAGACCTAGGTCTTTCTGCACAAAGCGGGTAACTAGCAGTGAGTCACGCAACACTGGGTTTCACTTGCGATGGTTCTACCGGAGTCCAACACGGGCGAAGCAGGGTCAGGCTAAGTGATCAAACGATCATCAAATTACGTCCGTGTGCACCGGAGGGTCATTCACACATCGAAACCAATGCTTTATGGCGCCCCCTCAGCATCACGTGTACCGGGTAAATTGGAAATACCACAAGTGAGCCATAGGCCCGCCTTCACAAGCTCCTAGAGACCGATCTTGTTTGTAGATGCTCGCAATATGGGATCTACCAATTCGTCGGCCTCGTCCCATACCACACTGTACGTCAGGCTCCCCACTAGGTACCGCGCTTCCGTCCTAGGGTGGTGCAACGACCGGATCCGCCAGACGGCTATAATCAACCTCTCCTCCATGGTGGGCTCAGGCTGGAGGGCCACTACAATTCTTGATTCTGGGGTAAGCACTATTTGCCCGGTGTCGGGCAGGTACTTGACGGTGTAGGGTGCTGCAAGCTCCTTGGCAACAACTTGCTAGAGCTCTTGTACGCGCCTCCGTTGTGTACGATCCGCTCACAAATGGAATGGCTCTCTGGGCCGCGGCATGGTGTGAGGTACAAGACCTGTGGAATGGGGGAGGCATTTATGGCAGGTTTCTACCATCCCCCTGCCCCAGGCAACTAAATTTTGTGGGAATCTAGTGAAATTCGCACGAAATTCGTACACCTCGACGTGGGCGTCCTGAGGGTTCCCCACCGGATTCCCCCCTGACCTCCTGACAGGTACAGCTCACACATACACAGTACACAAAACCAACACTGCTGCTTGTTCCTTCACTGGCGGGGGTAGGCGTTGTGAATGGGTGCCGGATGCGTCCTGGGTGCGGGCAGTTGATGTAGGCTATTGCCGTTCTTGTGCTCCTCCACCTGAACCACGCCTTGATGCTAGGGATCTTGCCTCCAGCCTTGTACATGGTCGCTGGGCCCAGGCGTCGCCACGCGTGCCACCTGAAGTCCTTCCACTTGGATCCACACAAAAGGGTCGCCATGACATTCTGCAGTTTGTCCTCAGAGACCAGCCGCTGCAACTTGTCAAGGTTCCAGCATCGTTGTGCAATCCAGGCGCAGAACTGCAACCATTTGAGGGCCACTCCTGAAACCGTACGGGTAATCCAAGCCCTGTGGACTTTGCGGTCATAGAACTCCGCCGTTCCTGCCAGAACCCCCAACTTGTGGAAGCTGATGCTGGCCACCTCGCCGAGTCTGAGGCCCAGCAGCGTTGAAAGTACCGCGAGTCCCACCACACACCACTCCGGCTGTGAATCCGCTTGGTGTGCCATGATCTGCAGAGCCTCAAAACTGCCCCATCTCCCGCGTTCACTTCTCTTCCAGTCGCTGTGCTGCCTTGCATGCCTTCCACAGCCGTTTTGGGACCGGCTCACTAACCACCCCCATGGTGTATGCCATGGCCGCCGCATTGAGGATTGGCCTGACCGAACTGCTGCCTTTTCCCTCTCGAATGGCATCACACACGACTTGCCCCACGACCTTGTAGGGTCCCCACTCCGGCCGGGCCATGTGCGTCTGTCGGAGTCGTCGCATTCCTGTCTTGTACGTGCCCAGCAATGTCGTGCTACAGGAGTTTGCGAGGACTTGCCAGTTGCTTCCCACGACCCCATCCTTGCTGTCCGCCTGGGCTCGACACAGTGCGGCATATGCCCGTCGGTATGCCGGCCATTCCCTGGGGATCTCGTCGTCTTCACTCTCCCCCTCCACTTCTCCTTCATGCCAAAGGAACCTATTCGTGCTGTCCTCCGCCATGCCCCCCCATCCCCCCCCTGCCGGGGGAAGTCTGTTCTCGCAGTCCCATGTCCAGTGGCTGTCTCCACATTCTCCACAAGGCCCCGGGGGGCCCTTCGCCACGTCATATGCGTTGTCGCCTCTGGCAGTGCAGTAGTAGGTGATGTTCTCCAACTCCGCGAACCTGAATCTCCCTTTTTGGGTCGCTTCAATCCATGTGCGGGCTCCCAATCTTTCCAACTCCTTGGCACATCTCGCTGTAACCCGGGATTGTGGTTTCTTCCCGGCGCCCTTATGTGAGCCACCAGTCACACTGTGGCCCCCGCTTGGGTACTTCTCTTTATAGTTGTCCTTGGAGACCAGCATCACCTCCCACAGCTCCTTTGCGAGCGTCTCCCCTTTGTCCTCCTCGTTGGACTCCCGGAATTTCTTCAGTGAAGCCGTCATCTCACGCATCCATTTGGCATTTCCCGGGGCCTCAACAAACTCGTCCAGCGCTGCCGGGGTCAGGGGTCGCACGATTTTTGCTCTCCGCTTGTGCTCCAGTCTGACTTTGAGCGCCTCCATCTGTTTTGAGATCTCCTGCTCCTCCGGGTCTACAGGTGCGTCTGGCTTCCTCACATCTGATGCAACTGCCGATACCAGGTTCAGCTTGTGGCCTTCCCGGATGATGATCCACTTGAAGTTGTCGAAGAGGGCCGGCGCTCCCATTGCCTTGAGCACGAATTCGGGGTCTTCTGGCTTTCTGGTCTCCGGGATGCCCTCAGCAAACTCTCGGATGGCCAGGCGGTGCTTGGCTGCCAGTTGTGCCACCTCCATTCCCGCCTTCGCGATTTCGGCACTGGAGCACAGCTTCTCAAAAGTGCTCCATTGCGACTCCAGAAACGACTTGATGCGAGCCCTGATCTCGTCGCTGACCGCCAGCTCCGTCTCCTTTTTTCGCCTTGAACTCCCCTGTCTGGACCTCAATTGTGCATCGACAGCAGCTCTCATAGCCAGCAATGGCGTGGAGGAGTTTGAGTGGATCTTCTTCCCAGCCAGAGGCCACCTTGAGGTCCTGCAGCCATTTGTCGTGGTCCACCCCCGCGTCTCTGATGCACTGCATGATTTCCACTGCCGCTCTCGCCAAGTGGTCTGCGGGGAGGGTGCTCTTGTAGACCTCGAACTGGCCCTTGGAGACGAAGTCTTTGAAGGTGAGGGACTCCATGCTGACGGCTGACATTTTGTATGGATCTCCTTACTTGGCCTAACGGGCCTGAGAACCCAAAAATCTTTAGAAGATTCTATAGTGATAGTGCATATGAGTGGTATTATGGGGTGAATCCTGTGGTTCGCCTATAGGCGAATCCCTTGGTTAGTGCACATGGAATTGAGGAGTTGGTCAAGGCTGGCAGGTTGAGGGGTCAGATCCAAAAAATTAAGGGAGGGGAGTTGGCGGCGCAGTTCCCTCCACAACGTTGTGGCCCAGCCCCTCCCCCCAAGGTAGGAGTTGCGGGTGGGGCTACGCAGGTCGATGTAGATCACATTGGGGGATGGGTCGAGGGATGCTGCCCAGCCCACAACATCATCCACGCCCAGTGCCCCCGACTTGTACGTCGCCTCCTCCAATTGATGGTGGGCGACGGGGAGGGCTTGGTAGTGGGCGAGGGCGTGGGCTACGGGGTCGGGGTGCGAGGCCAGGCTGGCGAGCTGGGACATAGTTTGCTGAGACATGGTCAAAAGAAGATGCGAAGAGAGTTTGAGAGCTGTGAGAAAGCGAAACAGTGGAAATGAGAGTAATTTCGTACGAAATTCGTACCAAAATTCGTGCAAATTTCACATTCTCGTGAATCTGTGAATCTAGCGTGAATTTATGCGTGAATTTGGGTGCGTGAATTTCACATTCACGCGAATCTCACCAAATATGTTGAACCATGTGGCTACTTCAAACCTCTAATTTGCACACATTTGTTGGATCTCACTTTGGGCGAAGATAGCATGGCAAAAGCACACAATGGCACCCAGATACGAGCAAAACACAGCAAAAAAAAGGTGAAATTTACGGTACCGCGAATCTCGGCTTCAAACGGCCGGTTCACGAGGACTACATGCCCCTTTCTTCCTCGGCGGCTTGAGGATGTCTCCGACCTCGTACTTCTTCAGCCGCTAGTCCACCGCCTGTGCAGAGGACGGAGGGGGCGCAGACTCCTTTAGGTTGAGGCTGTTCTCCAACAGAGCCGTGGCCGTTGCTTCTTGCTGCAGTCCTGTGCGCAACTCAACGGCACACCGCGTCAGCCAAGCTTTGTCCCCTAGGACACCCGAGTGCTGTCACAAGTTCAGGAGCGGTGCGCTTCGTCCCCCGCTGCCCTCGCGCAGCCTCCGGCTCGTCTAGCAGCTTCTTCGCGCACGTTCGCCAACCCGATTCTGCCTTGTTGGCCATGGCGCGCTCTGCCAGCGGCTGCCTGTCGCGCTCCTTCAGCAGCTCATCGGCCCGTTGCCTCTCGCGACGCACACGAACCAGCTATGCGTCGCGGTCCACCACCCGGTCCTCCAACAGCTTCACCTTCCCCTTCAGCAACTCATTTTCCGACTGCAGCCGCAGCCGCACTCGGACTTTTGCCCGGCCGGAGTGACACCCGGCACCTTTCCCGGCGCCTTGGCGAGGGCGACCACGAGATCTTTGCCAAGGGACCACGGACGATTTTTTCCTAGCAGAGGATTCCGACACAACATCCTCACCCAGCCTCCGTGCCTCAGCCTCCACCTTCCGCGACATGTCGCTCCGCGCCTCCTTCTCCATGGTTATACCGTTGCCCCCTCTGTGTGACCACGCAAAGCGAGCGATGTACCAGATGGTATCGGGTCTGGTCGGTCGATCGGGGCTACCCCTGCATGTGAGACGACTGTTAAAGGCGGTCAAAACCTGCACCCCTGCGGCAGTGGTTAAGGTTGGGGATATCTTCAGGGGAGGCCTGAGACCTAAGTCACCTAATTGGCTGATACATGCCCTGCGACAAAGAGTCCAGCTTCAACCTGTCCACTAGGAGGGTCATGCAGAGCCAATAGGCTTCAGGGTCCTGTGCATGGAGGATGCTGTGATGGTAGACTTGAAGTCGGAAATTACGTTGAAGGTGAGCTCTATGAGGTGTAAATGTAGGGCCCTCATGGAGGCACACCCAGTGCTGCGAAATGAATGTGGTCATGTTATCTGCAGGTCAAAGGCACAATGGAGAAAGGTGGTGGGAGAGCCCCCCCCCCCCCCCTAACCTCTACGCGACATGCCCGGCAAGCTGTTATCCCCAGCCCAGAAGAGCTAGATACGAGTATCGAACATACATGTGCGCGCCTAGCGAGTCTGTCCCTTTGTGAGAATACAGTTGGTGAGCAGATGCGAGTGGGTGAACTGCTTTCAGGTGCGGAGCTTGAGGAGTTCTCTGGGAGAATGCGTGAGCTGTGCGGCTCGCACTTAGACAGGCGGCGCGCGAGGGCTCCGGATCTACAGAGTGACCGGGTTCGAGAGTTGGCGACTGTAGCACATGTGAATAGACTAGTTGGTGGGTGCTGGGATAAGAGGCTCTATCGGGTGTATGGTGTTTGCCACGTCTTGGTCGAAATACATATGAGTGAGGGCCTTCTGCTGGGCCCACGGTTCACCATCTGGGGTGGGGCTTTGTAAGAACAACATGCACGGGTTTTGGCGCTGGACTTGATTATCGAGAGAGCCAGGGAGGCAGGGATCCTGGATTTAGCGCGGAGCCATGGGATTGATCACGCTTAGCATCGTACTCGAGAGAAAAGCCGTAAGATCCTATGGCTATGGACCCTAAGAAATACAAGTGAAGATACGATAAGGGGAGCCGACGACGGCCAAGAGAGCAAGGGTCAGGGTGCAGGGAAGTTGGGTACTGGGTGCCCCCGACGACTGCAACCCCCATCCGCCTTTGCACTGCTGAAGTGGAGATCTAAGAAGATGTCGGTACCCCGTGTGATTAAATGGCGTGATGTCTTTGCTTTCAACAATGTTGTTGCCCAGAGTTTGGCCAAACTGGTAGGCAGGGCGCTGAGGCTGCTTTTGCATGACATGTATGTTACACTGTCTTCTCTGTGGGATGCAGCGTTCTAGGGCGTGGTGCGAAACCCCTAGTTAGAACACAATTTCCGGAGCACCCACCTAGCCTCAATTTCGGGGCAAACCACCTAAAAAAAAGTGGATTCAACACCCTCAAAAACCCCCCGACCCCTTTCTTTCCGTACACAACCCGCATCCCAGGGGTGGTTTTTTTTTGGGGGGGGGGTCAAAGAGTTAGAGCAGAGTTAGAACAGAGTTAGAACACAGTTAGAGCACCTTGCTCTAACTAGTTATCGCTAGTTATCGCGCGATAACTCAGGTTTCGCGTGGTTATCGCGGGTAGTTATCGCGCACCCCTCCTCCGTCCCTCACTAGGACAAACAACACAAATCACTTGGCACAAAGCAGTTATGGTTCTTCTTCATACAAAGTCATCAATGTCTGAGGACTTGGCTGCCTCCAGTCCCAAAAGCCGTTGCTCCAGGGCGTTCATCGACATGCAATGGTGCATGTGGCGGAGGGACATACTTGGCTTCACCAAGGACCAACCCTTAGAACAATTTTTGAGCCTCCTATTGTAAGGCCCATGCCGATACTCCGTTGGGATGGAGGAAAACTGAAAAATGTTCCTCCATTTCTCGGCAAAGAAAGTGGAATGTGCCAAGCACCGGTGGATCCACCTGGTGGGGGACCAACTTGAGTCTCCCTGTACCTGCGGCTCATTGGTGGCTAAGTGGAAATGTGAAGTTGGGGCTCATTTGGGGCTCAGTTGTGCATTGCGATGTCTTTGTGCTTGTTTGGTGTGCGTTTTGCATGCTAGGTAATGTGCATTTAATGCTTTTAGAAGTTTTAGATACTCACTTGGTCAAGGTTCAAGGTGGGGGGTACTTTTTTTGGCGACGGCTCAGTTGACTGAGCGCCCGACTGAGCCGTCACTGAGCCGTCACTGAGCCGGCTCACTGAGCGCTCACTGAGCGCTCACTGAGCGCGCCAAATGGCTCAGTGAGCGCTCAGTGAGCGCTCACTGAGAGCTAATTGGGGGCTCACTCAGGGCTCACTCAGGAGTTTCTCCCCCTTTCCGCCCTCTCTTCCCACCCTTGCTGGCCCACACTTCACCCTTTTCACACCAACATTGGTCCGCAGTTCTCACCACGTCTTTTCTCCAAGAACTTGAGCGTGCATGCACACATACATACTTGCATACATGTACCCGTGGCGACAAACATACAAACATCCAAACACACACACTTCGTCAGGGACACAAATAGCCAAACACATACACACACATACACCATACACACGTCCACACACACATGCACATGCACAAATTGACAACCACATTCATTCTTGTGTGCAATTATCTTGCGTGTACATAAACACATGGCCACATTGAACCATGTGAAGTGAAGGGCTAGGGAGAGATGGTTACGGGGTTGGGGTTCGGGGATATGAACCTAACCATTTGCGAGGGTGTTCCTTGTTGCCTCATGACAATGGCACCCCCCCCCCAGACACACACACACACACACACACGGGCGCGCGCGCCATGACGCACAAATAGGGCACAGAGGATATTGCTCGCTTTTGTGAGGTTGATCATACAACCATCGTGACCTACACCATGACACACTCATTCCCCTCCGTCCTTATCCCCCCCCGTCCCCTTTTGCCATGCCTGATCCCCCCGCTTACCCCATGCCAACCCCTTCTCTTATCTTGCCTGTCGCGTCCCCTTGCCCAGCCCTTGCCATGCCTTCCCTATTTATTGCCATGGCATCGAGTGCATGATGGTGGCGGCAATGACGATGACCTTTGCAGGTATGTTGTGCTAGTGTGTGTGTTCGCGGGTGTGTGCTTGTGCCCATGCGTATGTGCGCAAGTGTGGATGGTTTGTTCCCTCTTGGTTTCTCTCATTTAGTGTGTTTGTATGTATGTTTGTGTGTGAGTCGGGGGGGGGGGGGCGGGGGCTTGCTTGGATCGATGCATGGGTGAAGGTGTCCTTGTGCGTCACTGTGAGTGTGCGACTGCATTCTTTGGTTTCCGGTTGTCTAGGTTTGTTTGCGTACGTGGATTCGTGAATGTGTGTACGCGCAGGTGTGTGTGTGTGTGTGTGTGTGCCAATGTGTGTGTGTGTGTGTGTGTGTGTGTTGCAGCTTTTGCGGCTGTTGTTTTGGATCCTGTTGTTGGTTTTGGTGTTGTGTGGCATAGGCTTTGATTGTGTGCGCATAACATTGTGTTTGTGGCTGCAGATGCAGGTATGCTTGTGTTTGTGGTTGTGGCTGTGGTTCTGGGCTTGCGTGAGGTTGTTGCCATGGCTGTTGTGGTAGCTGTCGTTCTTGGTGTGGTTATGGTAGTGGCTGTGGTTGCGGCTTTGGTTGTGGGTGTGGGTGTGGGTGTGGGTGTGGGTGTGGGTGTGGGTGTGGATGTGGGTGTGGGTGTGGGTGTGGGTGTGTGTCTGCAAGCTGTGTTGTGTGTGGATTTGGTTGTGGTTGTGTCAGTGTGTGTGGCCCTGGCTGTGGCGAAGGCTGCAGTTGCAGCTTTCACTGTGGCTGCAGCTGTTCTTTGGGTGTAGCTGTGGGGGGGGGGGTGGTAAAGGACTACAAAGAGGGGGGCTGAAATCACCATCCACCCCCTCCCAAAAAAGACCGCACCAAGTTTACAGTGACAGTGTACAGTGACAGTGTACAATGACAGTGTATAGTGAGAGCATACAGTGCGTGTAGAGTGACAGTGTAGAGTGCTAGTATAGAGACTTGGGCGTTGTGGCGGACGTACTGTGCGTGGGGATACATTCTATGAGACCTTGGGGAGTACAGTGTACAGAGTACAGTGTACAGTGTACAGTGTACAGTGTACAGTGACAATGTACAGTGATAGTGTATAGTGACAGTGTGCAGTGGCAGTGACAGCGTACAGTGCCAGAATACAGTGTACCATGTACAGTGACAGTAGATAGTGACACCATTGACCGTGTACATGGACAGTGTACAGTGACAGTGTACAGTGACAGTGTACAGTGACAGTGAACCATGAGTGAGCCCTCACTGAGCGCTCACTGAGCCATTTGGCGCGCTCAGTGAGCGCTCACTGAGCCATTTGGCGCGCTCACTGAGCGCTCACTGAGCGCGCGAAACGGCGCAGTGAGCGCTCAGTGAGCGCGCCAAATGGCTCAGTGAGCGCTCAGTGAGGGCTCACTCATGGTTCACTGTCACTGTACACTGTCATTGCACACTGTGTATTGCACACTGCACACTGCACACTGTGTATTGCACACTGCACACTGCATACTGTGTATTGCACACTGCACACTGCACACTGTGTGTTACAAATTGCACACTGCACACTGCAATGCACACTGCACACTGTAATGCACACTGCACACCCTGTAATGCACACTGCGCACTGTGTATTGCACACTGCACACTGCACAGTGCACCGTGTGCAGTGTGCAATACCCAGTGTGCAGTGGCACAGTGCACACTGCGCAGTGCACCGTGTGCAGTGTGCAATGCCCAGTGTGCACTGTGCAGTGTGCAATACACGGTGTGCAGTGTGCATTACACAGCGTGTAGTGTGCAGTGTACACTGCGCACTGCACACTGTGTACTGCACACTGCACACTGTAATGCACACTGCACGCTGTGTATTGCACACTGCACACTGTAATGCACACTGCACACTGTGTCATGCACACTGCACACTGTGCATTACAAACTGCACACAGCACGCTGTCATGCACACTGCACACTGTGTATTGCACACTGCACACTGCACACTGTGTGTTACAAATTGCACACTGCACACTGCAATGCACACTGCACACGGTGTATTGCACACTGCACACTGTATACTGTGTATTGCACAGTGCACACTGCATACTGTGTATTGCACTGTGTGTTACAAATTGCACAACGCACACTGTAATGCACACTGCACACTGTGTAATACACTCTGCACACTGTGTATTGCACACTGCACACTGCACGCTGTGTATTGCACACTGCACACTGCACACTGCACACTGTGTGTAGTGTGCACTACACAGGGTGTAGTATGCCGTGTGTGATGTAATCCACACGGCACACCGTGTAATGCACACTCCACACTGTGTCATGCACACTACACCCTGCACCGTGTGTATTGCACATTGGGTATTGCACAGTGCACCGTGTGCAGTGTGCAATACCCAGTGTGCATTACGCAGGGTGCGGTGTGTAGTGTGCAATACACAGTGTGCAGTGTGCATTACAGTGTGCAGTGTGCAATTTGTATTGCACAGTGTGCAGTGTGCAGTGTGCAATACACAGTGTGCGGTGTGCATTACAGTGTGCAGTGTGCAATACACAATGTGCAGTGTGCAATACCCAGTGTGCAGTGTGCATTACAGTGTGCAGTGTGCAATACACAATGTGCAGTGTGCAATACAGAGTGTGCAGTGCGCAGGGTGCAGTACACAGTGTACACTGCGCACTACACACTGTGTAATGCACACTGCACACTGTGTCATGCACACTGCACACCGTACAGTGCAAGCAGTGTGCAATGACAGTGTACAGTGACAGTGAACCATGAGTGAGCCCTCACTGAGCGCTCACTGAGCCATTTGGCGCGCTCACTGAGCGCTCACTGCGCCGTTTCGCGCGCTCACTGAGCGCTCAGTGAGCGCTCAGTGAGCGCGCCAAATGGCTCAGTGAGCGCTCACTGAGCGCGCCAAATGGCTCAGTGAGCGCTCAGTGAGGGCTCACTCATGGTTCACTGTCACTGTACACTGTCACTGTACACTGTCACTGTACACTGTCCATGTACACTGTCAATGGTGTCACTATCTACTGTCACTGTACATGGTACACTGTATTCTGGCACTGTACGCTGTCACTGCACACTGCACACTGCCACTGCACACTGTCACTATACACTGTCACTGTACATTGTCACTGTACACTGTACACTGTACACTGTACACTGTACTCTGTACACTGTACACTGTACTCCCCAAGGTCTCATAGAATGTATCCCCACGCACAGTACGTCCGCCACAACGCCCAAGTCTCTATACTAGCACTCTACACTGTCACTCTACACGCACTGTATGCTCTCACTATACACTGTCATTGTACACTGTCACTGTACACTGTCACTGTAAACTTGGTGCGGTCTTTTTTGGGAGGGGGTGGATGGTGATTTCAGCCCCCCTCTTTGTAGTCCTTTACCACCCCCCCCCAGAGCTACAGCCTGAACCCAAAGAACGGCTGCAGCCACAGTGAAAGCTGCAACTGCAGCCTTCGCCACAGCCAGGGCCACACACACTGACACAACCACAACCAAATCCACACACAACACAGCTTGCAGACACACACCCACACCCACACCCACACCCACACCCACAACCAAAGCCGCAACCACAGCCACTACCATAACCACACCAAGAACGACAGCTACCACAACAGCCATGGCAACAACCGTACGCAAGCCCGGAACCACAGCCACAACCACAAACACAAGCATACCTGCGTCTGCAGCCACAAACACAATGTTATGCGCACACAATCAAAGCCTATGCCACACAACACCAAAACCAACAACAACATCCAAAACAACAGCTGCAACACACACACACACACACACACCTGCGCGTACACACATTCACGAATCCACATACACGCACGAACCTAGGCAACCAGAAACCAAAGAACGCAGTCACACACTCACAACCACTCACACACAAAGACACCTTCACTCACGCATCGATCCATGCAACCCCCCCCCCCCCCCACACACACACAAGCAGACATACAAACACACTAAATGAGAGAAACCAAGAACGAACAAACCATCTATAGCTGCGCACATGCGCATGGGCACAACTACACACGCACGCAAGCACGCACACACGCACCCACACACATAATAGCACAACATACCTGCAAAGGTCATCGTCCTTGCCGCCACCATCATGCATGTGATGCCATGGCCAAAAAATAGGAAAGGTAGGACAAAGGGGACGGGACAGGCAAGAGAACAGAAGGGCTACGCACGAGGGAAGCGGGGGAACGCAGCATAACGAAAGGGGAGGGGAGGGGACAAGGAGGGAGGGGTATCAATGTGTCATGGTGTAGGTCACGATGGTTGTATGATCAACCTCACAAAAGCGAGCATTGTCCTTTGTGCCCTATTTGTGCTTCATGGTGTGTGTGTGTGTGTATGGGGTGGGTGGGTGCCATTTTCATGAGGCAACAAGGAACACCCTCGCAAATGGTTAGGTTCATATCCCCGAACCCCAACCCCGTAACCATCTCTCCCTAGCCCTTCACTTCACATGGTTCAATGTGGCCATGTGTTTATGTACACGCAAGATAATTGCACACAAGAATGAATGTGGTTGTCAATTTGTGCATGTGCATGTGTGTGTGGACGTGTGTATGGTGTATGTGTGTGTATATGTTTGGCTATTTGTGTCCCTGACGAAGTGTGTGTGTTTGGATGTTTGTGTGTTTGTCGCCACGGGTACATGTATGCAAGTATGTATGTGTGCATGCACCCTCAAGGTCTTGGAGAAAAGACGTGGTGAGAACTGCGGACCAATGTTGGTGTGAAAAGGGTGAAGTGTGGGCCAGCAAGGGTGGGAAGAGAGGGCGGAAAGGGGGAGAAACTCCTGAGTGAGCCCTGAGTGAGCCCCCAATTAGCTCTCAGTGAGCGCTCACTGAGCGCTCACTGAGCCATTTGGCGCGCTCAGTGAGCGCTCAGTGAGCGCTCAGTGAGCCGGCTCAGTGACGGCTCAGTGACGGCTCAGTCGGGTGCTCAGTCAACTGAGCCGTCGAAAAAAAGAAACCCCCCCGGTCAAATCCTCTTGGCCTAGGGATTGGTGTCCCTTTGAAGACATTCCAAAACCCCAACCCAACCCCGAAAGCCACAACTTTTCACATGAAACCCCTTGAAAAACACCACTTAGCCCCAAATGAGCCGTCCTAGCCCCAACTGAGCCCCAACTTCACATTTCCAAGTGAGCCGCAGGTACACCCAAGCTTTTGAAAATTTTGTGGTCAACGCGCGGTGGCGTTTCACTTGGGTTAGAGTGTACATCTCCCTCACCCTCCAAAGCTCATACAAATCCTCAATGCATTTTACCATGACATGCACAACAACCCATAACGGAGGTCCACCAGGGGCCCTCACTGTGGGGACATGCTCTTTGAGGCAATCCACAAATTGCCTTTGGAAAGGGGGGGAGGTTAGGAAAACTTTGGAGCTTGTAAGATCGAAATCTTTGTATGTGGCCCTTGAGGCCGAGGGGAGACGTTCCCTTAGAGGGATGCCTGAGGTCTCATCCTTCAGGGCTTGTTTGAAGGCCTGCAAAGGTGCAAGAGCTTGGGGCTTACCAGGGGTACCAGGGGGGAGTGCCTGAAGGGTGGTCTCAATGCGCTTTGCAATGCCGTTTAGAATGGCAGCTGCATGTTGGTAGTCACCCGGCCGCCTATCAGGGGTCACAGTTCTCAAGAATGCCCCCCATCTTGAGGTGGACTCCAACCCCATTTGGTCACCAATACCATTGGGGTCTTTGCACAACCAACACTTAGACCCAGCCCCCCCCATTGCTAGCATCCCCTTCCCATCCCCCGTCAAAATGACATTGCAAGTCAAAAATTGGTTTCGAAAGAGGACAACGTCCTCCTCCACATCCCTCACCTCTTGGTTGAGGTTGGCGGAGATGTCCAGGCTTCTCAAAAAAGCCTTTTCATCCCCGCCATCCATGCAAACCCATGAGGCCCATAGCTTCACCTTCAAAGCATACTTTGCCCCCCCCCCATACATTGACCCATACATCCGCACGGGTTGAGGATGCCTTCCACAAGGACGTCGCATCAACTCAAATGACAACAATGGCAACGCCACTAGGGGGGGGTTTCCCAATAACTCGGGCCATAGATATTGCATTTTGAACAATTGACTGCAAAGGCACCTGGGCAGCTGCCCTATTGCGGCCTGTGGTAGACTTTACAATGGTGGCTTGGGGAAGTCTAAGGCATGACCCCTTGCCGAACGGCCCTTAGGTCCCGTTGGGTGCAACGGCGGGGCATTCGCAAAAGGGCCAACTGGGAAAGATGCATGCTGCATGCCATGCGTAGCATGCTTAGGGCCTCATGCTCCTGAACTGTGAATGCGGGATGGCCATCATGTGGGCCACACAGGGTAGTGCACGCCCCACCACTTAAACAAACTTCTCCTTTGGTGTTGGTGCCACACACAATGTTGAGATCCCCCAATAGAACTCGCACCAGCCGCTGAACAGCCTTCAACCGCCGCCACCGGGCCTTGAAGCACTGCAAATCGGTGTACCGCCGGAGGTGAGCTGAGTTCAGAGCCCTCAAGGCCTCGTTAACAGCATAATCCATGAAGAATAAGAGGGCCTGGGCAGGAAATGAGGGAGGGTTTTGAAGCAAGGGCCCAAAAAACACACGCGATAACCCACGCGATAACCCCCGCCATAACCAGGTTATCGCGCGATAACCCCCACGATAACCCCCCGCGATAACTAGTTAGAACGCGATAACCCAGCGCGATAACTAGTTAGAGCACCCAGTTAGAGCACGATAACTACCGCGATAACTAGTTAGAGCAGAGGTTAGTGCGCACTAACTGGAGGGGTTAGAGCAAGCATTGGGCACCCTAAAACCCATGGCCACCAGCTGCTACCGCCACGTAGGCGTGCAGTGCAGCACCCCCCCCCCCCACACTGTAAAAAATCACGCTCCATCGCTCGCCCTCCCATGGCAATGGAGCGTGTAGTGCCCTGGTGTTGAACAACACCGCGGCTTGGGGGGTGGCCTTGCATACCCAACCCTCCACCGCCCTACCCTTGCACACACGGGTGTGCCGCTTCTTTTCCCTCAGGGAGGGATTCGGCAGGCCACCACTCTCCACCTAGATGTCACCCCCCGTGAAATACCCCACACACACAATAAGCCCCATGGGCGCCCCATCACGCAAATGGGCGTGAAGGCCCATGGTGTCTGTCCCTTGGGGGCGAACAACTTGGATGCTACACCATGTGAACCATGGTGGAGCATTCCAGGTGCAATACTCATTCAGCTCTACAACCAAGGGGGTGAGGGAAGGCCTCAGGGTAGCAGCAGCCATGTGGGTCGCCCTAAAATTAGAGGGGTTGGCGTTTCCGCTTCCCACTAGGCCGAGGTGGCACATGTCCACTTGGGCCCCATGTCGCTCCTCCCCACGAAAAATACCCTTAGGCAACCCCTCAGCCAACCAAGGAGTCATTGACTCCCACTCCTACTCCGCTACCCTGATTCTGCACCCCTAGCGGCCCCAGCCCCTGCTGGGCGGTGAAGGAGGCACTGAGGGTGGAGGTGAGGCTGCGCACCTCAGCTATGGGCATAAAGTCTGAAGTCTGAAGTCTGATTTGGCATCTCGTGTCAAGGACATAAAAGAGAACACATCTCAGCAAAAGTCTGATAAAAGTGTGGTACCCGCCCCCTCCCTTCCTTCCTTCCTGTCAGAAAGGGACAAGAAAAAGTCTGGCACTCCCCCTGCCCCAACACAGCCACCCACCACAAAAAAAACCATCATGAAAAATGAAAGTTGGGAAGAATGGGAGTCCATGCAACACACGGGAACACCCCCCCCCAAAAGAAAAAAAAGGGTGGAAAATGGGGCATTGGGGAAAATGGGAGGCTGGGAAAAATATTCCACTGAGGTGGTGTACCCCCCCCCCCTGTGGATTAATATTCCATTGAGGTGGTGTACCTCCCCCTCTAGATAAATATTCCACTGAAGTGGTGTACCCCCCCCCCTGTGGATAAATATTCCACTGAGGTGGTGTACACCCCCCCTCTGGATAGATATTCCACTGAGGTGGTGCACCCCCCTGCTATGCGCCAATTCCTATGGGGGTCTGGACCCCCAAAATAATTGACGCGACCCTATGCGTCAATTCCTATGGGGGTCTAGATCCCCAAAATAATTGACGCGACCTTATGTGTCAATTCGTAGGGGGGTCCAGACCCCCAAAATAATTGACGCGACCCTATGCGCCAATTCCTACGGGTGTCTGGACCCCCAAAATAATTGACGCGACCCTATGCGTCAATTCCTAAGGGGGGGCTAGACCCCCAAAATAATTGACGCGACCCTATGCGCCAATTTCTATGGGGGTCTACACCCCCAAAATAATTGACGCGACCCTAGGCGTCAAGTCCTACGGGGGTCTAGACCCCAAAAATAATCGATGCGACCCTATGCATCAATTCGTATGGGGGTCTAGAGCCCAAGAATAATTGACGCGACCCAATGCGTCAATTCCTAGGGGGGTCTAGACCCCCAAAATAACTGACGCGACCCTATGCGTCCATTCCTATGGGGGTCTAGACCCCCAAAATAATTGACGCGACCCTATGCGCCAATTCCTATAGGGGTCTAGACCCCCAAAAAAATTGACGTGACCCTATGCGTCAATTCCTATGAGGGTCTGGACCCCCAAAATAATTGACGCGACCCTATGCGTCAATTCCTAGGGGGGTCTACGGAGGGGGGTAAATAATTCACGGAGGGGGGTAAACAATTCACAGAGGGGTCAAATAATTCACGGAGGGGGGTAAATAATTCACGGAGGGGTCAAATAATTCACGGAGGGGGGTAAATAATTCACGGAGGGGTAAAATAATTCACGGAGGGGGGTAAATAATTCACGGAGGGGTAAAAAAATTCACGGAGGGGGGCAAATAATTCACAGAGGGGTAAAATAATTCACGGAGGGGGGTGAACGATTCACAGAGGGGTAAAATAATTCACGGAGGGGGGTAAATAATTCACGGAGGGGTCAAATAATTCACGGAGGGGGGTAAACAATTCACGGAGGGGTAAAATAATTCACGGAGGGGGGTAAACAATTCACGGAGGGGTAAAATAATTCACGGAGGGGGGTAAACAATTCACGGGGGGGTGAAATAATTCACGGAGGGGGGTAAATAACTCACGGAGGGGTAAAATAATTCACGGAGGGGGGTAAATAATTCACGGAGGGGTAAAATAATTCACGGAGGGGGGTAAACGATTCATAGAGGGGTCAAATGATTCACGGAGGGGGGTAAACAATTCAGGGAGGGGTAAAATAATTCACGGAGGGGGGTAAATATTTCACAGAGGGGTAAAATAATTCACGGAGGGGGGTAAATAATTGACGGAGGGGTAAAATAATTCACGGAGGGGGGTAAACAATTCACAGAGGGGTAAAATAATTCACGGAGGGGGGTAAACAATTCACGGAGGGGTGAAATAATTCACGGAGGGGGGTAAATAATTCACGGACGGGAGAAACAATTCACGGAGGGGGGTAAACAAGTCACGGAGGGGTAAAAAAATTCACAGAGGGGTGAAATAATTGACGGAGGGGGGTAAATATTTCACGGAGGGGTCAAATCATTCACGGAGGGGGGTAAATAATTCACGGAGGGGTAAAATAATTCACGGAGGGGGGTAAATAATTCAAGGAGGGGTAAAATAATTCACGGAGGGGGGTAAACAATTCACAGAGAGGTAAAATAATTCACGGAGGGGGGTAAACAATTCACAGAGGGGTAAAGTAATTCACGGAGGGGGGTAAACAATTCACGGAGGGGTGAAATAATTCACGGAGGGGGGTAAATAATTCACGGAGGGGTGAAAAAATTCACGGAGGGGGGTAAATAATTCACGGAGGGGGGTAAATAATTCACGGAGGGGTGAAATAATTCACGGAGGGGGGTAAATAATTCACGGAGGGGTAAAATAATTCACGGAGGGGGGTAAACAATTCACGGAGGGGTAAAAAAATTCACGGAGGGGGGTAAACAATTCACGGAGGGGTAAAAAAATTCACGGAGGGGGGTAAATAATTCACAGAGGGGTCAAATAATTCACGGAGGGGGGTAAATAATTCACAGAGGGGTAAAATAATTCACGGAGGGGGGTAAACAATTCACGGAGGGGTCAAATAATTCACGGAGGGGGGTAAACAATTCACAAAGGGGTAAAACAATTCACGGAGGTGGATAAATAATTCACAGAGGGGTCAAATAATTCACGGAGGGGGGTAAACAATTCACAGAGGGGTAAAATAATTCACGGAGGGGGGTAAACAATTCACAGAGGGGTAAAATAATTCACGGAGGGGGGTAAATAATTCACGGAGGGGTCAAATAATTCACGGAGGGGGGTAAACAATTCACGGAGGGGTCAAATAATTCACGGAGGGGGGTAAATAATTCACGGAGGGGTAAAATAATTCACAGAGGGGGGTAAATAATTCACGGAGGGGTAAAATAATTCACGGAGGGGGGTAAACAATTCACGGAGGGGTAGAATAATTCACGGAGGGGGGTAAACAATTCACAGAGGGGTAAAAAAATTCACGGAGGGGGGTAAATAATTCACGGAGGGGTCAAATAATTCACGGAGGGGGGTAAACAATTCACGGAGGGGTGAAATAAATCACGGAGGGGGGTAAATAATGCACAGAGGGGTCAAATAATTCACGGAGGGGGGTAAACAATTCACAGAGGGGTAAAATAATTCACAGAGGGGTAAAATAATTCACGGAGGGGTCAACTAATTCACGGAGGGGGGTAAATAATTCACGGAGGGGTAAAATAATTCACGGAGGGGGGTAAACAATTCACGGAGGGGTGAAATAATTCACGGAGGGGGGTGAACAATTCACAGAGGGGTAAAATAATTCACGGAGGGGGGTAAATAATTCACAGAGGGGTAAAACAATTCACGGAGGGGGGTAAATAATTCACGGAGGGGTAAAATAATTCACGGAGGCGGGTAAACAATTCACGGAGGGGTAAAATAATTCACGGAGGGGGGTAAACAATTCACAGAGGGGTGAAATAAATCACGGAGGGGGGTAAATAATTCACAGAGGGGTCAAATAATTCACGGAGGGGGGTAAACACTTCACGGAGGGGTAAAATAATTCACAGAGGGGTAAAATAATTCACGGAGGGGTAAAATAATTCACGGAGGGGGGTAAATAATTCACGGAGGGGTCAAATAATTCATGGAGGGGGGTAAACAATTCACGGAGGGGTGAAATAATTCACGGAGGGGGGTAAATAATTCACGGAGGGGTATAATAATTCACGGAGGGGGGTAAACAATTCACGGAGGGGTAAAATAATTCACGGAGGGGGGTAAACAATTCACAGAGGGGTGAAATAATTCACAAAGGGGGGTAAACAATTCACGGAGGGGTCAAATAATTCACAGAGGGGGGTAAACAATTCACAGAGGGGTCAAACAATTCACGGAGGGGGGTAAACACTTCACAGAGGGGTAAAATAATTCACAGAGGGGTAAAATAATTCACGGAGGGGGGTAAACAATTCACAGAGGGGTCAAATAAATCACGGAGGGGGGTAAATAATTCACAGAGGGGTCAAATAATTCACGGAGGGGGGTAAACACTTCACGGAGGGGTAAAAAAATTCACAGAGGGGTAAAATAATTCACGGAGGGGTAAAATAATTCACGGAGGGGGGTAAATAATTCACGGAGGGGTCAAATAATTCATGGAGGGGGGTAAACAATTCACGGAGGGGTGAAATAATTCACGGAGGGGGGTAAATAATTCACAGAGGGGTAGAACAATTCACGGAGGGGGGTAAAAAATTCACGGAGGGGTAAAATAATTCACGGAGGGGGGTAAACAATTCACGGAGGGGGTAAAATAATTCACGGAGGGGGGGTAAACAATTCACAGAGGGGTGAAATAATTCACGGAGGGAGGTAAATAATTCACAGAGGGGTCAAACAATTCACGGAGGGGGGTAAACAATTCACGGAGGGGTAAAATAATTCACGGAGGGGGGTAAATAATTCACGGAGGGGTAAAATAATTCACGGAGGGGGGTAAAGAATTCACGGAGGAGTAAAATAATTCACGGAGGGGGGTAAATAATTCACGGAGGGGTAAAATAATTCACGGAGGGGGGTAAATAATCCACGGAGGGGTAAAATAATTCACGGAGGGGGGTAAATAATTCACGGAGGGTTGAAATAATTCACGGAGGGGGGTAAAATAATTCACGGAGGGGGGTAAACAATTCACAGAGGGGTCGAATGATTCACGGAGGGGGGTAAACAATTCAGGGAGGGGTAAAATAATTCACGGAGGGGGGCAAATATTTCACAGAGGGGTAAAATAATTCACGGAGGGGGGTAACTAATTGACGGAGGGGTAAAATAATTCACGGAGGGGGGTAAACAATTCACAGAGGGGTAAAATAATTCACGGAGGGGGGTAAACAATTCACGGAGGGGTGAAATAATTCACGGAGGGGGGTAAATAATTCACGGAGGGGTGAAACAATTCACGGAGCGGGGTAAGCATTCACGGAGGGGTAAAATAATTCACGGAGGGGTGAAATAATTGACGGAGGGGGGTAAATATTTCACGGAGGGGTCAAATAATTCACGGAGGGGGGTAAATAATTCACGGAGGGGTAAAATAATTCACGGAGGGGGGTAAATAATTCACGGAGGCGTAAAATAATTCACGGAGGGGGGTAAATAATTCAAGGAGGGGTAAAATAATTCACGGAGGGGGGTAAACAATTCACAGAGGGGTAAAATAATTCACGGAGGGGGGTAAACAATTCACAGAGGGGTAAAATAATTCACGGAGGGGGGTAAACAATTCACGGAGGGGTGAAATAATTCACGGAGGGGGGTAAATAGTTCACGGAGGGGTAAAATAATTCACGGAGGGGGGTAAACAATTCACGGAGGGGTAGAATGATTCACGGAGGTGGTCAAACAATTCACAGAGGGGTGAAATAATTCACGGAGGGGGGTAAATAATTCACGGAGGGGTCAAATAATTCACGGAGGGGGGTAAACAATTCACGGAGGGGTGAAATAATTCACGGAGGGGGGTAAATAATTCACGGAGGGGTAAAATAATTCACGGAGGGGGGTAAACAATTCACGGAGGGGTAAAATAATTCACGGAGGGGGGTGAACAATTCACAGAGGGGTAAAATAATTCACGGAGGGGGGTAAATAATTCACGGAGGGGTAAAATAATTCACGGAGGGGGGTAAACAATTCACGGAGGGGTAAAATAATTCACGGAGGGGGGTAAACAATTCACAAAGGGGTGAAATAAATCACGGAGGGGGGTAAATAATTCACAGAGGGGTCAAATAATTCACGGAGGGGGGTAAACACTTCACGGAGGGGTAAAATAATTCCCAGAGGGGTAAAATAATTCACGGAGGGGTAAAATAATTCACGGAGGGGGGTAAATAATTCACCGAGGGGTCAAATAATTCATGGAGGGGGGTAAACAATTCACGGAGGGGTGAAATAATTCACGGAGGGGGGTAAATAATTCACGGAGGGGTATAATAATTCACGGAGGGGGGTAAACAATTCACGGAGGGGTAAAATAATTCACGGAGGGGGGTAAACAATTCACAGAGGGGTGAAATAATTCACGGAGGGGGGTAAACAATTCACGGAGGGGTCAAATAATTCACAGAGGGGGGTAAACAATTCACGGAGGGGTAAAATAATTCACGGAGGGGGGGAAACAATTCACAGAGGGGTGAAATAATTCACGGAGGGGGGTAAATAATTCACAGAGGGGCCAAACAATTCACGGAGGGGGGTAAACAATTCACGGAGGGGTAAAATAATTCACGGAGGGGGGTAAATATTTCACGGAGGGGTAAAATAATTCACGGAGGGGGGTAAAGAATTCACGGAGGAGTAAAATAATTCACGGAGGGGGGTAAATAATTCACGGAGGGGTAAAATAATTCACGGAGGGGGGTGAATAATCCACGGAGGGGTAAAACAATTCACGGAGGGGGGTAAACAATTCACGGAGGGGGGTAAACAATTCACGGAGGGGGGTAAAGTAATTCACGGAGGGGGGTAAACAATTCACAGAGGGGTCAAATAATTCACGGAGGGGTAAAATAATTCACGGAGGGGGGTAAATAATTCACGGAGGGGTCAAATAATTCACGGAGGGGGGTAAAATAATTCACGGAGGGGGGTAAACAATTCACAGAGGGGTCAAATAATTCACGGAGGGGTAAAATAATTCACGGAGGGGGGTAAATGATTCACGGAGGGGTGAAATAATTCACGGACGGGGGTAAATAATTCACGGAGGGGTCAAATGATTCACGGAGGGGGGTAAATAATTCACGGAGGGGTAAAATAATTCACGGAGGGGGGTAAACAATTCACAGGGGGGTAAAATAATTCACGGAGGGGGGTAAATAATATACGGAGGGGTGAAATAATTCACGGAGTAGGGTAAATAATTCACGGAGAGGTCAAATAATTCACGGAGGGGGGTAAATAATTCACCGAGGGGTAAAATAATTCACGGAGGGGGGTAAACAATTCAGAGAGGGGTAAAATAATTCACGGAGGGGGGTAAATAATTCACGGAGGGGTCAAATAATTCACGGAGGGGGGTAAACAATTCACGGAGGGATCAAATGATTCACGGAGGGGGGTAAACAATTCACGGAGGGGTAAAAGAATTCACGGAGGGGGGTAAACAATTCACGGAGGGGTCAAATAATTCACGGAGGGGGGTAAACAATTCACGGAGGGGTAAAATAATTCACCGAGGGGGGTAAACAATTCACAGAGGGGTAAAATAATTCACGGAGGGGGGTAAACAATTCACAGAGGGGTAAAATAATTCACGGAGGGGTAAAATAATGCACGGAGGGGGGTAAATAATTCACGGAGGGGTAAAATAATTCACGGAGGGGGGTAAACAATTCACGGAGGGGTAAAATAATTCACGGTGGGGGGTAAATAATTCACGGAGGGGGAAAATAATTCACGGAGGGGGGTAAATAATTCACGGAGGGGTCAAATGATTCACGGAGGGGGGTAAATAATTCACGGAGGGGTCAAATAATTCACGGAGGGGGGTAAACAATTCACGGAGGGGTGAAATAATTCACGGAGGGGGGTAAATAATTCACGGAGGGGTCAAATGATTCACGGAGGGGTGAAATAATTCACGGAGGGGGGTAAACAATTCACGGAGGGGTAAAATAATTCACGGAGGGGGGTAAATAATTCACGGAGGGGTCAAATAATTCACGGAGGGGGGTAAATAATTCACGGAGGGGTCAAATGATTCATGGAGGGGGGTAAACAATTCACAGAGGGGTAAAATAATTCACAGAGGGTGGTAAAATATTCACGGAGGGGTAAAATAATTCACGGAGGGGGGTAAACAATTCACGGAGGGGTAAAATAATTCACCGAGGGGGGTAAACAATTCACAGAGGGGTAAAATAATTCACGGAGGGGGGTAAACAATTCACAGAGGGGTAAAATAATTCACGGAGGGGTAAAATAATGCACGGAGGGGGGTAAATAATTCACGGAGGGGTAAAATAATTCACGGAGGGGGGTAAACAATTCACGGAGGGGTAAAATAATTCACGGTGGGGGGTAAATAATTCACGGAGGGGGAAAATAATTCACGGAGGGGGGTAAATAATTCACGGAGGGGTCAAATGATTCACGGAGGGGGGTAAATAATTCACGGAGGGGTCAAATAATTCACGGAGGGGGGTAAACAATTCACGGAGGGGTGAAATAATTCACGGAGGGGGGTAAATAATTCACGGAGGGGTCAAATAATTCACGGAGGGGTGAAATAATTCACGGAGGGGGGTAAACAATTCACGGAGGGGTAAAATAATTCACGGAGGGGGGTAAATAATTCACGGAGGGGTCAAATAATTCACGGAGGGGGGTAAATAATTCACGGAGGGGTCAAATGATTCATGGAGGGGGGTAAACAATTCACAGAGGGGTAAAATAATTCACAGAGGGTGGTAAAATATTCACGGAGGGGTAAAATAATTCACGGAGGGGGGTAAACAATTCACGGAGGGGTAAAATAATTCACGGTGGGGGGTAAATAATTCACAAAGGGGTAAAATAATTCACGGAGGGGGGTAAATAATTCACGGAGGGGTCAAATAATTCACGGAGGGGGGTAAACAATTCACGGAGGGGTCAACTAATTCACGGAGGGGGGTAAATAATTCACGGAGGGGTAAAATAATTCACGGAGGGGGGTAAATAATTCACGGAGGGGTAAAATAATTCACGGTGGGGGGTAAATAATTCACGGAGGGGTAAAATAATTCACGGAGGGGGGTAAATAATTCACGGAGGGGTCAAATGATTCACGGAGGGGGGTAAACAATTCACGGAGGGGTGAAATAATTCACGGAGGGGGGTAAATAATTCACAGAGGGGTGAAATAATTCACGGAGGGGGGTAAACAATTCACGGAGGGGTAAAATAATTCATGGAGGGGGGTAAACAATTCACAGAGGGGTAAAATAATTCACGGAGGGTGGTAAAATATTCACGGAGGGGTAAAATAATTCACGGAGGGGGGTAAACAATTCACGGAGGGGTAAAATAATTCACGGTGGGGGGTAAATAATTCACAAAGGGGTAAAATAATTCACGGAGGGGGGTAAATAATTCACGGAGGGGTCAAATAATTCACGGAGGGGGGTAAACAATTCACGGAGGGGTCAACTAATTCACGGAGGGGGGTAAATAATTCACGGAGGGGTAAAATAATTCACCGAGGGGGGTAAATAATTCACAGAGGGGTAAAATAATTCACGGTGGGGGGTAAATAATTCACGGAGGGGTAAAATAATTCACGGAGGGGGGTAAATAATTCACGGAGGGGTCAAATAATTCACGGAGGGGGGTAAATAATTCACGGAGGGGTCAAATAATTCACGGAGGGGGGTAAACAATTCACGGAGGGGTGAAATAATTCACGGAGGGGGGTAAATAATTCACGGAGGGGTGAAGTAATTCACGGAGGGGGGTAAATAATTCACGGAGGGGTAAAATAATTCACGGAGGGGGCCAAACAATTCACAGAGGGGTAAAATAGTTCACGGAGGGTGGTAAAAAATTCACGGAGGGGTAAAATAATTCACGGAGAGGGGTAAACGATTCACGGAGGGGTAAAATAATTAACAAAGGGGGGTAAATAATTCACAGAGGGGGGTAAATAATTCACGGAGGGGTCAAATACTTCACGGAGGGGGGTGAATAATTCACGGAGGGGTAAAATAATTCACGGAGGGGGGTAAATAATTCACGGAGGGGTAATATAATTCACGGAGGGGGGTAAATAAGTCACGGAGGGGTCAAATAATTCACGGAGGGGGGTAAACAATTCACGAAGGGGTAAAATAATTCACGGAGGGGGGTAAACAATTCACGGAGGGGTAAAATAATTCACGGAGGGGGGTAAATAATTCACGGAGGGGTGAAAGAATTCACGGAGGGGGGTAAACGATTCACGGAGGGGTAAAAGAATTCACGGAGGGGGGTAAACAATTCACGGAAGGCTAAAATAATTCACGGAGGGGGGTAAACAATTCACGGAGGGGTGAAATAATTCACGGAGGGGTGAAATAATTCACGGAGGGGGGTAAATAATTCACGGAGGGGTCAAATAATTCACGGAGGGGGGTAAATAATTCACGGAGGGGTAAAATAATTCACGGAGGGGGGTAAGCAATAGACAGAGGGGTAAAATTAAATCGCGGAGGGGGGTAAATAATTCACGGAGGGGTCAAATAATTCGCGGAGGGGGGTAAACAATTCACGGAGGGGTCAAATAATTCACGGAGGGGGGTAAACAATTCACGGAGGGGTAAAATAATTCACGGAGGGGGGTAAACAATTCACAGAGGGGTAAAATAATTCACGGAGGGGGGTAAACCACTCACAGAGGGATAAAAAAATTCACGGAGGGGGGTAAACAATTCACGGAGGGGTGAAATAATTCACGGAGGGGGGTAAAAAATTCACGGAGGGGTGAAACAATTCACGGAGGGGGGTGAATAATTCATGGAGGGGTAAAATAATTCACGGAGGGGGGTAAATAATTCACGGAGGGGTAAAATAATTCACGGAGGGGGGTAAATAATTGACGGAGGGGTAAAATAATTCACGGAGGGGGGTAAACAATTCACGGAGGGGTAAAATAATCCACGGAGGGGTGAAATAATTCACGGAGGGGGGTAAACAACTCACAGAGGGGTAAAAGAATTCACGGAGGGGGGTAAATAATTCACAGAGGGGTAAAATAATTCACGGAGGGTGGTAAAAAATTCACGGAGGGGTAAAATAATTCACGGAGGGGGGTAAACAATTCACGGAGGGGTAAAATAATTCCCGGAGGGGGGTAAATAATTCACGGAGGGGTAAAATAATTCACGGAGGGGGGTAAACAATTCACGGAGGGGTCTAATAATTCACGGAGGGGGGTAAACAATTCACGGAGGGGTCAAATAATTCACGGAGGGGGGTAAATAATTCACGGAGGGGTAAAATAATTCACGGAGGGGGGTAAACAATTCACGGAGGGGTAAAATAATTCACGGAGGGGGGTAAATAATTCACGGAGGGGTCAGATAATTCGCGAAGGGGGGTAAACAATTCACGGAGGGGTAAAATAATTCACGGAGGGGTGAAATAATGCACGGAGGGGGGTAAACAACTCACAGAGGGGTAAAATAATTCACGGAGGGGGGTAAATAATTCACGGAGGGGTCCAATAATTCACGGAGGGGGGTAAATAATTCACGGAGGGGTCAAATAATTCACGCAGGGGGCTAAATAATTCACGGAGGGGTCAAATAATTCACGGAGGGGGGTAAACAATTCACGGAGGGGTCAAATAATTCACGGAGGGGGGTAAACAATTCACGGAGGGGTAAAATAATTCACGAAGGGGGGTAAACAATTCACGGAGGGGTAAAATAATTCACGGAGGGGTGAAATAATTCACGGAGGGGGGTAAACAATTCACGGAGGGGTCAAATAATTCACGGAGGGGGGTAAACAATTCACAGAGGGGTAAAATAATTCACGGAGGGGGGTAAACCATGCACAGGGGGGTAAAAAAATTCACGGAGGGGGGTAAACAATTCACGGAGGGGTGAAATAATTCACGGAGGGGGGTAAATAATTCACGGAGGGGTGAAATAATTCACGGAGGGGGGTAAATAATTCACGGAGGGGTAAAATAATTCACGGAGGGGGGTAAACAATTTACGGAGGGGTAAAATAATTCACGGAGGGGGGTAAATAATTGACGGAGGGGTAAAATAATTCACGGAGGGGGGTAAACAATTCACGGAGGGGTAAAATAATTCACGGAGGGGTGAAATAATTCACGGAGGGGGGTAAACAATTCACTGAGGGGTAAAATAATTCACGGAGGGGGGTAAATAATTCACGCAGGGGTCAAATAATTCACGGAGGGGGGTAAATAATTCACGGAGGGGTAAAATAATTCACGGAGGGGGGTAAATAATTCACGGAGGGGTAAAATAATTCACGGAGGGGGGTAAACAATTCACTGAGGGGTAAAATAATTCACGGAGGGGGGTAAATAATTCACGCAGGGGTCAAATAATTCACGGAGGGGGGTAAACAATTCACGGAGGGGTCAAATAATTCACGGAGGGGGATAAACAATTCACGGAGGGGTAAAATAATTCACGGAGGGGGGTAAACAATTCACGGAGGGGTAAAATAATTCACGGAGGGGGGTAAATAATTCACGGAGGGGTAAAATAATTCAGGGAGGGGGGTAAATAATTCACGGAGGGGTAAAATAATTCACGGAGGGGGGTAAACAATTCACGGAGGGGTAAAAAAATTCACCGAGGGGGGTAAAAAATTCACAGAGGGGTAAAATAATTCACGGAGGGGGGTAAATAATTCACGGAGGGGTAAAATAATTCACGGAGGGGGGTAAACAATTCACGGAGGGGTAAAATAATTCACGGAGGGGGGTAAATAATTCACGGAGGGGTAAAATAATTCACGGAGGGGGGTAAACAATTCACGGAGGGGGGTAAAATAATTCACGGAGGGGGGTAAACAATTCACAGAGGGGTGAAATAATTCACGAAGGGGTCAAATAATTCACGGAGGGGGGTAAACAATTCACAGAGGGGTGAAATAATTCACGAAGGGGTCAAATAATTCACGGAGGGGGGTAAACAATTCACGGAGGGGTGAAATAATTCACGGAGGGAGGTAAATAATTCACGGAGGGGTAAAATAATTCGCGGAGGGGGGTAAACAATTCACGGAGGGGTAAGATGATTCACGGAGGGGGGTAAACAACTCACGGAGGGGTAAAATAATTCACGGACGGGGGTAAATAATTCAAGGAGGGGTCAAACAATTCACGGAGGGGGGTAAACAATTCACGGAGGGGTAAAATAATTCACGGAGGGGGGTAAACAATTCACGGAGGGGTAAAATAATTCACGGAGGGGGGTAAACAATTCACAGAGGGGTGAAATAATTCACGGAGGGAGGTAAATAATTCACAGAGGAGTCAACTGATTCACGGAGGGGGGTAAATAATTCACGGAGGGGTGAAATAATTCACGGAGGGGGATAAATAATTCACGGAGGGGTAAAAAAATTCACGGAGGGGGGTAAATAATTCACGGAGGGGTAAAAGAATTCACGGAGGGGCATAAATAATTCACGGAGGGGTAAAATAATTCACGGAGGGGGGTAAATATTCCACGGAGGGATAAAATAATTCACGGAGGGGGGTAAATAATTCACGGAGGGGGGAAAACAATTCACGGAGGGGTAAAATAATTCACGGAGGGGGGTAAACAATTCACAGAGGGGTCAAATAATTCACGGAGGGGGCTAAATAATTCACAGAGGGGTCAAATAATTCACGGAGGGGGGTAAACAATCCACGGAGGGGTGAAATAATTCACGGAGGGGGGTAAATAATTCACGGAGGGGTCAAACAATTCACGGAGGGGGGTAAATAATTCACGGAGGGGTAAAATAATTCACGGAGGGGGGTAACCATTTCACAGAGGGGTCAAATAATTCACGGAGGGGGCTAAATAATTCACAGAGGGGTCAAAAATTTCACGGAGGGGGGTAAACAATCCACGGAGGGGTGAAATAATTCACAGAGGGGTAAAATAATTCACGGAGGGGGGTAAACAATTCACAGAGGGGTAAAATAATTCACGGAGGGGGGTGAATAATTCACGGAGGGGTAAAATAATTCACGGAGGGGGGTAAACAATTCACAGAGGGGTCAAATAATTGACGGAGGGGGGTAAATATTTCACGGAGGGGTCAAATAATTCACGGAGGGGGGTAAACAATTCACGGAGGGGTCAAATAATTCCTGGAGGGGGGTAAACAATTCACGGAGGGGTAAAATAATTCACGGAGGGGGGTAAACAATTCACGGAGGGGTAAAATAATTCACGGAGGGGGGTAAATAATTCACGGAGGGGTAAAATAATTCAGGGAGGGGGGTAAATAATTCACGGAGGGGTAAAATAATTCACGGAGGGGGGTAAACAATTCACGGAGGGGTAAAATAATTCACGGAGGGGGGTAAATAATTCACAGAGGGGTAAATTAATTCACGGAGGGGGGTAAATAATTCACAGAGGGGTAAAATAATTCACGGAGGGGGGTAAACAATTCACGGAGGGGTAAAATAATTCACGGAGGGGGGTAAATAATTCACGGAGGGGTAAAATAATTCACGGAGGGGGGTAAATAATTCACGGAGGGGTAAAATAATTCACGGAGGGGGGTAAACAATTCACGGAGGGGGGTAAAATAATTCACGGAGGGGGGTAAACAATTCACAGAGGGGTGAAATGATTCACAAAGGGGGGTAAATAATTCACAGAGGGGTCAAATAATTCACGGAGGGGGGTAAATAATTCACAAAGGGGTAAAATAATTCACGGAGGGGGGTAAATAATTCACGGAGGGGTCAAATAATTCACGGAGGGGGGTAAATAATTCACGGAGGGGTCAAATAATTCACGGAGGGGGGTAAACAATTCACGGAGGGGTAAAACAATTCACGGAGGGGGGTAAACAACTCACGGAGGGGTAAAATAATTCACGGAGGGGGGTAAATAATTCAAGGAGGGGTCAAATAATTCACGGAGGGGGGTAAACAATTCACGGAGGGGTCAAATAATTCACGGAGGGGGGTAAACAATTCACGGAGGGGTAAAAAAATTCACGGAGGGGGGTAAATAATTCAAGGAGGGGTCAAATAAATCACGGAGGGGGGTAAACAATTCACGGAGGGGTCAAATAATTCACGGAGGGGGGTAAATAATTCACAGAGGAGTCAAATGTTTCACACATCAAACAAGGCAACAATACGAATGGCATGTTGTTCTGTACCCAGAGAGGCCCAACTCTGTGGTGTCGTGTGGATCGACGAATTTAAGGGATCAAAATTCAGGTCCTTCCCCAACCACAGGATCCTTGTGACGGGCTCCAAAACGCTCTTGACACTGATTATAGCCCCTGACTTCCTCAAAGCCTCGCACAAAGAGGCAGCGGCCGTTCGCACCCTATTCTTGCCATAACCTA
Source organism: Eutreptiella sp. 'Long Island Sound 2002' (assembly GCA_964036045.1). Lineage (NCBI taxonomy): Eukaryota > Euglenozoa > Euglenophyceae > Eutreptiales > Eutreptiaceae > Eutreptiella > Eutreptiella sp. 'Long Island Sound 2002'. Next base: position 48,960,420 of record OZ038384.1, read on the forward strand.
CAATTAAAAAATCGTCGAGGTAATGCAAAACCAAAACATTCGAAAAACCCATGAACGCCAGGATATACCCCAAAACAGTCTGGCAGACAATGGGGGAGTACTGCCAACCAAACGGCAGGCAATTGAATCCATAAATCTTTCCATCAACGCAGACCCGGAAGGCGCCCCGGAGGTGGTCGGGGAGCCGTAGGGACCAAAATGCGTTCGTCAGGTCCACATGGCAAGCAACCAGGGGCGCACCCGGCTCTGACTCGACACGCAAGTGCTCCAGGGATTGCAAAAAAGGGTCGGACAAAAAACGCAAATAATCTGCATCACCCAAAGCCAAACGTGGCAACTGCAAGCTGTGAACCTGCACCATAAGAGCCAGATCTTCCACCGAAGGGAGTCCAAAGCTCGCCGGCTTATGTTCGTGAGCCTTATTAAACTTCACCAAGTGCACAATCATGGACGCCTTTGTGGAGTTTTTCGGGACCGGGAACATGTACCCATTCGCCCTCCCCCCCCCCCACTCGCTAAGCACACCGTCGCGCACCAATGCCTTGGCCATCACCAGGCCCTCTTCCGACATACTACGCATGCTACCCAGATCCCGCGAAGCAACGGATTCAAAATCCTCCGGGGCCAAAAAATTCCAAATAAAAAGGGGTATGCTGATGGAACCAATCTGGCCTATTCCCCTATCCAGGACGCTCCTGTCCAAACCAATAAGCAGAGTGATAGGGGAGGTAGTATCTTTGAAGATGCAAATCCAGACTTCAGGGGTAAGGGCATCCAAAGCCTGCAGGACCCTCTCGTCAAAGGAAGACATAGAGATATCAAAGGCCACACGGGCCCCTCGCATAAGGAGCAACCGAATCCGACCCCTCACCAACGGTCTCAAAGAGTCGGGCAACCGAAGCCCCTCCAGGGTATTATTTACCCAGCCCAGACCCCTTGGACAGTCGAGCAACTGCTCCACCGCCTGCAACCGAGGGCAGGAGAAGTCCAGCGGTGCCACCCGCCGCACGTCTGACTTTGAGGACCATCTCCTTGGGGTTGAGTCGGACTGGCTGCACTGATCTCCGGGCCCCTGTGACCGAGGACCGCACCCTGCCTGCGAACTTTGAGGCGGCTTGACCGCTGTCGGTGGACTTGTCACGATCCGTTGTTGGGGCGCATGCCTGCACTCCATCACCACCGGAAGAAGTGGCTGTGGAAGGTGGCCCAGGAGGGGTGGTGACTGAGGCCTTGGCCGAGGTTGTCGTTCCGGCCGTGGACACTGAAGAGGGTCTTGGCTGCTCCCGATTTTCCGAGGACCGACCGTTGGAGGAGGACCCCCGGGCTTTGCGGCGCTTGGCAGTGGCAGGTGGGGCCTCTCCCACGATGATGGGCTCACACCGAGACGGCCTTGTTGCGGAGGACAGGCTGCATCTCCCTCCGAGTCCGAATCCACGACCTGCTTTGAGGAATCTCTGGCGTTCTTTCTGGACTCCGAGGAGGGCTTCTTGATGGTCGGCTTTTCGTCGAACAGGTCCCGGAGAGACTTTGGCCACAGGAGGGCCAAGTGGGTACCCTTCCAGGTGAAACCCGTGTCTGTTGGCCAAGGCAATCGCGCTTCATCGACCATGTCGAACTCATCAGGCGGGGTAGCGTAGTAATGGGCCATTTTAACACTGGCCCAACGCCCCCAACAGCAAAGGAAGCGCCAGGGCAGACCGAAGGCGCGCAGGTACGTGGCCCCCGCGCGTCTCCATGCATGCCAGCGTGCCTCTGCTCGTATCGAACCTTTGAGAAGCTTCTCCATGTTTTCCTCCAACTGCGCCGCGGAGAATAAGAGGATGCCGCGACCTGGTCGGATACGGCGCAGCCAGCGTGCCCATACTGCAGCATAGGGGCCCAGCTGGCGTGTGACCCAGCGCTCCCCCCGTTTGAGGCCCCAGAACGAGAAGTACGACTTTCCCACTCCATTCCTTCGCGCCGAGGATACTTCACCCACCCTGGATAGGGAGGAGAACGACAGGACACATCCAGCATACGTGATCCAGTCTTCCACCGATGTGCAGGCTTCAGCGATGATCTGGAGGACGTCAGGGCCTCCGTACGGTCTGTGGACTTCGGAATCCACTGGCGCTTTTGTGATCCTCCACAGGCGGGTCAATTGAGCTCCGGTAGCCACCCCAGTACCACGCATGCTTTGACCGCGGAGACGCAGCCACGGAGAGTGGCCTTTCGGAAGCCCATCTTGAACATCTGGAAGAGTGCCAATTCGACCACCCGCTGCGCGTCATTCCGGGCTGTTCGACCACCGATTTGTGCCAGACGTCGGAGATGGGATGCATACGCGTCTCGCGTACCTCCTTTCCACGTGGATAGAATCGCCGCGGAGACGCAGTCGTGCGGGTCGCAATACCCCAAGGCCTTCCATGCGTCCAAGATCGAGGGCCAGTGGATGGTGTCTTCGGAAGCCATCTGTGATGACGACGGGCCGGGGGCTGGTGTGGCAGGGGCACGGGGGGCCCATTCTGGTTCAAACCCCCCCACCAGCGGGGGGGCATCTTTTCACTCCAGGAGAGGGCACTACCAGACCCAGTGGCGCTCAATCTTTCCTTTTTCTCTGCACGTTTTACACGGGCCCACCGGTGGGTCGGATGACCGAACCCACTCGTTCTTGTGCACCTCAAAGAACTCCACTCCATCCTGGATCCGAAAGCGTTTGGCCATGATTTTCTTTATTCGTGCTCCCGCTGGCGTCAGGCCCTCTGTGAACACCGAATTACTGGACACCTGTTTGGACTGCGTGGCATCAGACTCGTATTTTTCCTTGTATTTGTGCACCGCCGTGTAAGTCAAGAGCCACATGGCTTCCGTCATTTGGACCAAACCCTCAGGCAAATCGGGGCCTGCGGAAGGGTTCGCCTTTCCCAAATCCTTGTCGGAAGATCAACCCGCCATCGCTACGTCGTCCCCGTCAGGCTTCAGGTCAGTCCACATCGTGTCATTCGCCTTCTGGGCATCGGAGAACTCCAGCAACAGGGCACGCTGTTGCTCGTCGCCCCACTTGTCAGACATCCTCATCTCGCGCTGTGGGATCGGCAAACGCGGGACCATGGCACGAAGAAACCAAATCATGCGGACCACCCACTGGGGGTGGTTGTACGCCACGTGCAGGTCGTACGGAGCTTTAAGAGACAGGGGGGGTATCGCCATTTCCTGTTTGGCTGGCACAGAAGTCAGGCTGGCGACCTGTGCATGCAAGTCGGAGATCATTTTCTGTTGGTTTTCCAGGAGCGTCTGCAGAGCCGTGTCATGAAGAGGTCCCGGGGACACCTGGGCATTCGCAGCAAAGAGGCCTGTCTCCACATTTAAAGATACCCCAGCCGTCAGGACATATTCGACGATGTACTCAATAAACGCATCCTCATCGCCCGAGAATTGAACCGAAGCCGCGAACTGCCGTATCCACTCGGTACGCCTGGCACCCAGTCCCCGAAGGCTCTTTAATACCTTTGTACGTGCCAGAGCCCATTCTCGTGCCGGGGAATCTCCCCGCACCGACTCCTGCACCCCCGCCAGGATATAATCCTGAAAATCGATGGACTCCGACATGTTGAAGGGCAGCGACCGACAGGCAAAAGGGGAGAAGCTTGAAGGGAAGGTGGGCCTATCACAAGATTGTTCGAAGTCTCAGGCCTGCACCTTTTGACTCCCCAGGCAATATTTAAATAACAAACTAAAAGGAGACAGTGTACAACAATAACAAAACTGCGTAAAACCCCTGTTTCCCTGCAGTAAACAGGAGATTCACGGAGGTGTGAAATAATTCACGGAGGGGGGTAAATAATTCACAGAGGGGTAAAATAATTCACGGAGGGGGGTAAATAATTCACAGAGGGGTAAAATAATTCACGGAGGGGGGTAAATAATTCACGGAGGGGTAAAATAATTCACGGAGGGGGGTAAACAATTCACGGAGGGGTAAAATAATTCACGGAGGGGGGTAAACAATTCACAGAGGGGTGAAATAATTCACGGAGGGGGGTAAATAATTCACATAGGAGTCAAATGATTCACAGAGGGGGGTAAATAATTCACGGAGGGGTGAAATAATTCACGGAGGGGGGTAAACAATTCACGGAGGGGTAAAATAATTCACGGAGGGGGGTAAACAATTTACAGAGGGGTGAAATAATTCACGGAGGGGGGTAAATAATTCACATAGGAGTCAAATGATTCACAGAGGGGGGTAAATAATTCACGGAGGGGTGAAATAATTCACGGAGGGGGGTAAATAATTCACGGAGGGGTAAAAAAATTCACGGAGGGGCATAAATAATTCACGGAGGGGTAAAATAATTCACGGAGGGGGGTAAATATTCCACGGAGGGGTAAAATAATTCACGGAGGGGGGTAAATAATTCACGGAGGGGGGAAAACAATTCACGGAGGGGTAAAATAATTCACGGAGGGGGGTAAACAATTCACAGAGGGGTCAAATAATTAGCCGAGGGGGGTAAATAATTCACAGAGGGGTCAAATAATTCACGGAGGGGGGTAAACCATTCACGGAGGGGTGAAATAATTCACAGAGGGGTAAAATAATTCACGGAGGGGGGTAAATAATTCACGGAGGGGTAAAATAATTCACGGAGGGGGGTAAATAATTCACGGAGGGGTCAAACAATTCACGGAGGGGGGTAAATAATTCACGGAGGGGTAAAATAATTCACGGAGGGGGGTAAATAATTCACGGAGGGGTAAAATAATTCACGGAGGGGGGTAAATAATTCACGGAGGGGTCAAATAATTCAGGGAGGGGGGTAAACAATTCACAAAGGGGTAAAATAATTCACGGAGGGGGGTAAATAATTCACAGAGGGGTAAAATAATTCACGGAGGGGGGTAAACAATTCACGGAGGGGTAAAATGATTCACGGAGGGGGGTAAACAATTCACGGAGGGGTAAAATAATTCACGGAGGGGGGTAAACAATTCACGGAGGGGTAAAATAATTCAGGGAGGGGGGTAAACAATTCACGGAGGGGTAAAATAATTCACGGAGGGGGGTAAATAATTCACGGAGGGGTAAAATAATTCACGGAGGGGGGTAAATAATTCACACAGGGGTAAAATAATTCACGGAGGGGGGTAAATAATTCACGGAGGGGTAAAAAAATTCACGGAGGGGGGTAAATAATTCACGGAGGGGTAAAATAATTCACGGAGGGGGGTAAAAAATTCACAGAGGGGTAAAATAATTCACGGAGGGGGGTAAACAATTCACGGAGGGGTAAAATAATTCACGGAGGGGGGTAAAGAATTCACAGAGGGGTCAAATGATTCACGGAGGGGGGTAAATAATTCACGGAGGGGGGTAAATAATTCACAGAGGGGTAAAATAATTCACGGAGGGGGGTAAGCAATTCACGGAGGGGTAAAATAATTCACGGAGGGGGGTAAATAATTCACGGAGGGGTAAAATAATTCACGGAGGGGGGTAAACAATTCACAGAGGGGTCAAATAATTCACGGAGGGGGGTAAATAATTCACGGAGGGGTCAAATAATTCACAGAGGGGGGTAAACAATTCACGGAGGGGTAAAACAATTCACGGAGGGGGGTAAGCATTTCACGGAGGGGTAAAATAATTCACAGAGGGGGTAAATAATTCACGGAGGGGTAAAATAATTCACGGAGGGGGGTAAACAATTCACAGAGGGGTCAAATAATTCACGGAGGGGGGTAAATAATTCACGGAGGGGTCAAATAATTCACGGAGGGGGGTAAATAATTCACGGAGGGGTAAAATAATTCACGGAGGGGTAAAATAATTCACGGAGGGGGGTAAACAATTCACGGAGGGGTCAAATAATTCACGGAGGGGGGTAAACAATTCACGGAGGGGTCAAATAATTCACGGAGGGGGGTAAACAATTCATGGAGGGGTAAAATAATTCACGGAGGGGGGTAAACAATTCACAGAGGGGTCAAATAATTCACGGAGGGGGGTAAATAATTCACAGAGGGGTCAAATAAGTCACGGAGGGGGGTAAACAAATCACGGAGGGGTGAAATAGTTCACAGAGGGGGGTAAATAATTCACGGAGGGGTAAATAATTCACGGAGGGGGGTAAATAATTCACGGAGGGGTCAAACAATTCACGGAGGGGGGTAAATAATTCACGGAGGGGTAAAATAATTCATGGAGGGGGGTAAACAATTCACGGAGGGGTAAAATAATTCACGGAGGGGTGTAAATAATTCACGGAGGGGTCAAATAATTCACGGAGGGGGGTAAAGAATTCACGGAGGGGTAAAATAATTCATGGAGGGGGGTAAATAATTCACGGAGGGGTAAAATAGTTCACGGAGGGGGGTAAATAATTCACGGAGGGGTAAACTCCATGCATGCCAGCGTGCCTCTGCTCGTATCGAACCTTTGAGAAGCTTCTCCATGTTTTCCTCCAACTGCGCCGCGGAGAATAAGAGGATGCCGCGACCTGGTCGGATACGGCGCAGCCACCGTGCCCATACTGCAGCATAGGGGCCCAGCTGGCGTGTGACCCAGCGCTCCCCCCGTTTGAGGCCCCAGAACGAGAAGTACGACTTTCCCACTCCATTCCTTCGCGCCGAGGATACTTCACCCACCCTGGATAGGGAGGAGAACGACAGGACACATCCAGCATACGTGATCCAGTCTTCCACCGATGTGCAGGCTTCAGCGATGATCTGGAGGACGTCAGGGCCTCCGTACGGTCTGTGGACTTCGGAATCCACTGGCGCTTTTGTGATCCTCCACAGGCGGGTCCAATTGAGCTCCGGTAGCCACCCCAGTACCACGCATGCTTTGACCGCGGAGACGCAGCCACGGAGAGTGGCCTTTCGGAAGCCCATCTTGAACATCTGGAAGAGTGCCAATTCGACCACCCGCTGCGCGTCATTCCGGGCTGTTCGACCACCGATTTGTGCCAGACGTCGGAGATGGGATGCATACGCGTCTCGCGTACCTCCTTTCCACGTGGATAGAATCGCCGCGGAGACGCAGTCGTGCGGGTCGCAATACCCCAAGGCCTTCCATGCGTCCAAGATCGAGGGCCAGTGGATGGTGTCTTCGGAAGCCATCTGTGATGACGACGGGCCGGGGGCTGGTGTGGCAGGGGCACGGGGGGCCCATTCTGGTTCAAACCCCCCCACCAGCGGGGGGGCATCTTTTCACTCCAGGAGAGGGCACTGCCAGACCCAGTGGCGCTCAATCTTTCCTTTTTCTCTGCACGTTTTACACGGGCCCACCGGTGGGTCGGATGACCGAACCCACTCGTTCTTGTGCACCTCAAAGAACTCCACTCCATCCTGGATCCGAAAGCGTTTGGCCATGATTTTCTTTATTCGTGCTCCCGCTGGCGTCAGGCCCTCTGTGAACACCGAATTACTGGACACCTGTTTGGACTGCGTGGCATCAGACTCGTATTTTTCCTTGTATTTGTGCACCGCCGTGTAAGTCAAGAGCCACATGGCTTCCGTCATTTGGACCAAACCCTCAGGCAAATCGGGGCCTGCGGAAGGGTTCGCCTTTCCCAAATCCTTGTCGGAAGATCAACCCGCCATCGCTACGTCGTCCCCGTCAGGCTTCAGGTCAGTCCACATCGTGTCATTCGCCTTCTGGGCATCGGAGAACTCCAGCAACAGGGCACGCTGTTGCTCGTCGCCCCACTTGTCAGACATCCTCATCTCGCGCTGTGGGATCGGCAAACGCGGGACCATGGCACGAAGAAACCAAATCATGCGGACCACCCACTGGGGGTGGTTGTACGCCACGTGCAGGTCGTACAGAGCTTTAAGAGACAGGGGGGGTATCGCCATTTCCTGTTTGGCTGGCGCAGAAGTCAGGCTGGCGACCTGTGCATGCAAGTCGGAGATCATTTTCTGTTGGTTTTCCAGGAGCGTCTGCAGAGCCGTGTCATGAAGAGGTCCCGGGGACACCTGGGCATTCGCAGTAAAGAGGCCTGTCTCCACATTTAAAGATACCCCAGCCGTCAGGACATATTCGATGATGTACTCAATAAACGCATCCTCATCGCCCGAGAATTGAACCGAAGCCGCGAACTGCCGTATCCACTCGGTACGCCTGGCACCCAGTCCCCGAAGGCTCTTTAATACCTTTGTACGTGCCAGAGCCCATTCTCGTGCCGGGGAATCTCCCCGCACTGACTCCTGCACCCCCGCCAGGATATAATCCTGGAAATCGATGGACTCCGACATGTTGAAGGGCAGCGACCGACAGGCAAAAGGGGAGAAGCTTGAAGGGAAGGTGGGCCTATCACAAGATTGTTCGAAGTCTCAGGCCTGCACCTTTTGACTCCCCAGGCAATATTTAAATAACAAACTAAAAGGAGACAGTGTACAACAATAACAAAACTGCGTAAAACCCCTGTTTCCCTGCAGTAAACAGGAGATTCACGGAGGGGGGTAAATAATTCACGGAGGGGTGAAATAATTCACGGAGGGGGGTAAATAATTCACAGAGGGGTAAAATAATTCACGGAGGGGGGTAAATAATTCACGGAGGGGTAAAATAATTCACGGAGGGGGGTAAACAATTCACGGAGGGGTAAAATAATTCACGGAGGGGGGTAAACAATTCACAGAGGGGTGAAATAATTCACGGAGGGGGGTAAATAATTCACATAGGAGTCAAATGATTCACAGAGGGGGGTAAATAATTCACGGAGGGGTGAAATAATTCACGGAGGGGGGTAAACAATTCACGGAGGGGTAAAAAAATTCACGGAGGGGCATAAATAATTCACGGAGGGGTAAAATAATTCACGGAGGGGGGTAAATATTCCACGGAGGGGTAAAATAATTCACGGAGGGGGGTAAATAATTCACGGAGGGGGGAAAACAATTCACGGAGGGGTAAAATAATTCACGGAGGGGGGTAAACAATTCACAGAGGGGTCAAATAATTAGCCGAGGGGGGTAAATAATTCACAGAGGGGTCAAATAATTCACGGAGGGGGGTAAACCATTCACGGAGGGGTGAAATAATTCACCGAGGGGTAAAATAATTCACGGAGGGGGGTAAATAATTCACGGAGGGGTAAAATAATTCACGGAGGGGGGTAAATAATTCACAGAGGGGTCAAACAATTCACGGAGGGGTAAAATAATTCACGGAGGGGTAAAATAATTCACGGAGGGGGGTAAATAATTCACGGAGGGGTAAAATAATTCACGGTGGGGGGTAAATAATTCACGGAGGGGTCAAATAATTCACGGAGGGGGGTAAACAATTCACGGAGGGGTAAAATAATTCACGGAGGGGGGTAAATAATTCACAGAGGGGTAAAATAATTCACGGAGGGGGGTAAATAATTCACAGAGGGGTAAAATGATTCACGGAGGGGGGTAAACAATTCACGGAGGGGTAAAATAATTCACGGAGGGGGGTAAACAATTCACGGAGGGGTAAAATAATTCAGGGAGGGGGGTAAACAATTCACGGAGGGGTAAAATAATTCACGGAGGGGGGTAAATAATTCACGGAGGGGTAAAATAATTCACGGAGGGGGGTAAATAATTCACACAGGGGTAAAATAATTCACGGAGGGGGGTAAATAATTCACGGAGGGGTAAAATAATTCACGGAGGGGGGTAAACAATGCACGGAGGGGTAAAATAATTCACGGAGGGGGGTAAATAATTCACAGAGGGGTAAAATAATTCACGGAGGGGGGTAAATAGTTCACGGAGGGGTAAAATAATTCACAGAGGGGGGTAAAAAATTCACAGAGGGGTAAAATAATTCACGGAGGGGGGTAAACAATTCACGGAGGGGTAAAATAATTCACGGAGGGGGGTAAAGAATTCACAGAGGGGTCAAATGATTCACGGAGGGGGGTAAATAATTCACGGAGGGGGGTAAATAATTCACAGAGGGGTAAAATAATTCACGGAGGGGGGTAAGCAATTCACGGAGGGGTAAAATAATTCACGGAGGGGGGTAAATAATTCATGGAGGGGTAAAATAATTCACGGAGGGGGGTAAACAATTCACAGAGGGGTCAAATAATTCACGGAGGGGGGTAAATAATTCACGGAGGGGTCAAATAATTCACAGAGGGGGGTAAACAATTCACGGAGGGGTAAAATAATTCACAGAGGGGGGTAAATAATTCACGGAGGGGTAAAATAATTCACGGAGGGGGGTAAACGATTTACAGAGGGGTCAATTAATTCACGGAGGGGGGTAAATATTTCACGGAGGGGTCAAATAATTCACGGAGGGGGGTAAATAATTCACGGAGGGGTAAAATAATTAACGGAGGGGGGTAAACAATTCACGGAGGGGTAAAATAATTCACGGAGGGGGGTAAACAATTCACGGAGGGGTCAAATAATTCACGGAGGGGGGTAAACAATTCACGGAGGGGTCAAATAAATCACGGAGGGGGGTAAACAATTCATGGAGGGGTAAAATAATTCACGGAGGGGGGTAAACAATTCACAGAGGGGTCAAATAATTCACGGAGGGGGGTAAATAATTCACAGAGGGGTCAAATAAGTCACGGAGGGGGGTAAACAATTCACGGAGGGGTGAAATAGTTCACAGAGGGGGGTAAATAATTCACGGAGGGGTAAATAATTCACGGAGGGGGGTAAATAATTCACGGAGGGGTCAAACAATTCACGGAGGGGGGTAAATAATTCACGGAGGGGTAAAATAATTCATGGAGGGGGGTAAACAATTCACGGAGGGGTAAAATAATTCACGGAGGGGGGTAAATAATTCACGGAGGGGTCAAATAATTCACGGAGGGGGGTAAACAATTCACGGAGGGGTAAAATAATTCACGGAGGGGGGTAAATAATTCACGGAGGGGTAAAATAGTTCACGGAGGGGGGTAAATAATTCACGGAGGGGTAAAATAATTCACGGAGGGGGGTAAACAATTCACGGAGGGGTAAAATAATTCACGGAGGGGGGTAAACAATTCACCGGGGGGTGAAATAATTCACGGAGGGGGGTAAATAATTCACAGCGGGGTCAAATAATTCACGGAGGGGGGTAAATAATTCACGGAGGGGGGTAAATAATTCACACAGGGGTAAAATGATTCACGGAGGGGGGTAAGCAATTCACGGAGGGGTAAAATAATTCACGGAGGGGGGTAAATAATTCACGGAGGGGTAAAATAATTCACGGAGGGGGGTAAACAATTTACGGAGGGGTCAAATAATTCACGGAGGGGGGTAAAAAATTCACGGAGGGGTCAAATAATTCACGGAGGGGGGTAAACAATTCACGGAGGGGTAAAACAATTCACGGAGGGGGGTAAACAATTCACGGAGGGGTAAATTGATTCACAGAGGGGGGTAAACAATTCACGGAGGGGTAAAATGATTCACGGAGGGGGGTAAATAATTCACGGAGGGGTAAAATAATTCACGGAGGGGGGTAAATAATTCACGGAGGGGTAAAATAATTCACGGAGGGGGGTAAATAATTCACGGAGGGGTAAAATAATTCACGGAGGGGGGTAAACAATTCACGGAGGGGTGAAACAATTCACGGAGGGGGGTAAACAATTCACGGAGGGGTAAAATAATTCACGGAGGGGGGTAAACAATTCACGGAGGGGTCAAATAATTCACGGAGGGGGGTAAACAATTCACGGAGGGGTCAAATAATTCACGGAGGGGGGTAAATAATTCACGGAGGGGGGTAAATAATTCACGGAGGGGGGTAAATAATTCACAAAGGGGTAAAAGAATTCACGGAGGGGGGTAAATAATTCACAGAGGGGTAAAATAATTCACGGAGGGGGGTAAACAATTCACGGAGGGGTCAAATAATTCACGGAGGGGGGTAAATAATTCACGGAGGGGTAAAAGAATTCACGGAGGGGGGTAAATAATTCACGGAGGGGTAAAATAATTCACGGAGGGGGGTAAATAATTCACGGAGGGGTAAAATAATTCACGGAGGGGGGTAAACAATTCACAGAGGGGTAAAAGAATTCACGGAGGGGGGTAAATAATTCACAGAGGGGTAAAATAATTCACGGAGGGGGGTAAACAATTCACGGAGGGGTAAAATAATTAACGGAGGGGGGTAAACAATTCACAGAAGGGTGAAATAATTCACGGAGGGGGGTAAATAATTCACGGAGGGGTAAAATAATTCACGGAGGGGGGTAAACAATTCACGGAGGGGTAAAATAATTCAGGGAGGGGGGTAAACAATTCACGGAGGGGTAAAATAATTCACGGAGGGGGGTAAATAATTCACGGAGGGGTAAAATAATTCACGGAGGGGGGTAAATAATTCACACAGGGGTAAAATAATTCACGGAGGGGGGTAAATAATTCACGGAGGGGTAAAATAATTCACGGAGGGGGGTAAACAATTCACGGAGGGGGGTAAACAATTCACGGAGGGGTCAAATAATTCACGGAGGGGGGTAAATAATTCACGGAGGGGTCAAATAATTCACGGAGGGGGGTAAACAATTCACGGAGGGGTAAAATAATTCACGGAGGGGGGTAAACAATTCACGGAGGAGTAAGATAATTCACGGAGGGGGGTAAATAATTCACGGAGGGGTAAAATAATTCAGGGAGGGGGGTAAAAAATTCACGGAGGGGTAAAATAATTCACGGAGGGGGGTAAACAATTCACGGAGGGGTAAAATAATTCACGGAGGGGGGTAAATAATTCACGGGGGGGTAAAATAATTCACGGAGGGGGGTAAACAATTCACGGAGGGGTAAAATAATTCACGGAGGGGGGTAAATAATTCACGGAGGGGTAAAATAATTCACGGAGGGGGGTAAATAATTCACGGAGGGGTAAAAAAATTCACGGAGGGGGGTAAACAATTCACGGAGGGGTAAAATAATTCACGGAGGGGGGTAAATAATTCACAGAGGGGTAAAATAATTCACGGAGGGGGGTAAACAATTCACGGAGGGGTAAAATAATTCACGGAGGGGGGTAAATAATTCACGGAGGGGTAAAATATTTCACGGAGGGGGGTAAACAATTTACAGAGGGGTCAAATAATTCACGGAGGGGGGTAAATAATTCACAGAGGGGTCAAATAATTCACGGAGGGGGGTAAACAATTCACGGAGGGGTAAAACAATTCACGGAGGGGGGTAAACAATTCACGGAGGGGTAAAATAATTCACGGAGGGGGGTAAACAATTCACGGAGGGGTCAAATAATTCACGGAGGGGGGTAAATAATTCACGGAGGGGTAAAATAATTCACGGAGGGGGGTAAATAATTCACGGAGGGGTAAAATAATTCACGGAGGGGGGTAAATAATTCACGGAGGGGTCAAATAATTCACGGAGGGGGGTAAACAATTCACGGAGGGGTAAAATAATTCACGGAGGGGGGTAAACAATTCACGGAGGGGTCAAATAATTCACGGAGGGGGGTAAACAATTCACGGAGGGGTCAAACAATTCACGGAGGGGGGTAAATAATTCACGGAGGGGGGTAAATAATTCACGGAGGGGGGTAAATAATTCACAGAGGGGTAAAAGAATTCACGGAGAAGGGTAAATAATTCACAGAGGGGTAAAATCATTCACGGAGGGGGGTAAACAATTCACGGAGGGGTCAAATAATTCACGGAGGGGGGTAAATAATTCACGGAGGGGTAAAAGAATTCACGGAGGGGGGTAAATAATTCACGGAGGGGTAAAATAATTCACGGAGGGGGGTAAATAATTCACAGAGGGGTAAAATAATTCACGGAGGGGGGTAAACAATTCACGGAGGGGTAAAATAATTCACGGAGGGGGGTAAATAATTCACGGAGGGGTAAAATATTTCACGGAGGGGGGTAAACAATTTACAGAGGGGTCAAATAATTCACGGAGGGGGGTAAATAATTCACAGAGGGGTCAAATAATTCACGGAGGGGGGTAAACAATTCACGGAGGGGTAAAACAATTCACGGAGGGGGGTAAACAATTCACGGAGGGGTAAAATAATTCACGGAGGGGGGTAAACAATTCACGGAGGGGTCAAATAATTCACGGAGGGGGGTAAATAATTCACGGAGGGGTAAAATAATTCACGGAGGGGGGTAAATAATTCACGGAGGGGTAAAATAATTCACGGAGGGGGGTAAATAATTCACGGAGGGGTCAAATAATTCACGGAGGGGGGTAAACAATTCACGGAGGGGTAAAATAATTCACGGAGGGGGGTAAACAATTCACGGAGGGGTCAAATAATTCACGGAGGGGGGTAAACAATTCACGGAGGGGTCAAACAATTCACGGAGGGGGGTAAATAATTCACGGAGGGGGGTAAATAATTCACGGAGGGGGGTAAATAATTCACAGAGGGGTAAAAGAATTCACGGAGAAGGGTAAATAATTCACAGAGGGGTAAAATCATTCACGGAGGGGGGTAAACAATTCACGGAGGGGTCAAATAATTCACGGAGGGGGGTAAATAATTCACGGAGGGGTAAAAGAATTCACGGAGGGGGGTAAATAATTCACGGAGGGGTAAAATAATTCACGGAGGGGGGTAAATAATTCACGGAGGGGTAAAATAATTCACGGAGGGGGGTAAACAATTCACGGAGGGGTAAAATAATTCACAGAGGGGGGTAAATAATTCACGGAGGGGTAAAATAATTCACGGAGGGGGGTAAACAATTCACGGAGGGGTAAAATAATTCACGGAGGGGGGTAAATAATTCACGGAGGGGTCAAACAATTCACGGAGGGGGGTAAATAATTCACGGAGGGGGGTAAATAATTCACGGAGGGGGGTAAATAATTCACAGAGGGGTAAAAGAATTCACGGAGAAGGGTAAATAATTCACAGAGGGGTAAAATCATTCACGGAGGGGGGTAAACAATTCACGGAGGGGTCAAATAATTCACGGAGGGGGATAAATAATTCACGGAGGGGTAAAATAATTCACGGAGGGGGGTAAATAATTCACGGAGGGGTCAAATAATTCACGGAGGGGGGTAAACAATTCACAGAGGGGTAAAATAATTCACGGAGGGGGGTAAACAATTCACGGAGGGGTAAAATAATTCACAGAGGGGGGTAAATAATTCACGGAGGGGTAAAATAATTCACGGAGGGGGGTAAACAATTCACGGAGGGGTAAAATAATTCACGGAGGGGGGTAAATAATTCACGGAGGGGTAAAATAATTCACGGAGGGGGATAAAAAATTCACGGAGGGGTAAAATAATTCACGGAGGGGGGTAAATAATTCACAGAGGGGTAAAATAATTCGCGGAGGGGGGTAAATAATTCACGGAGGGGTAAAAAAATTCACGGAGGGGGGTAAACAATTCACGGAGGGGTAAAAAAATTCACGGAGGGGGGTAAATAATTCACAGAGGAGTAAAATAATTCACGGAGGGGGGTAAATAATTCACGGAGGGGTAAAATAATTCACGGAGGGGGGTAAACAATTCACGGAGGGGTAAAATAATTCACGGAGGGGGGTAAACAATTCACAGAGGGGTGAAATAATTCGCGGAGGGGGGTAAATACTTCACAGCGGGGTCAAATAATTCACGGAGGGGGGTAAATAATTCACGGAGGGGGGTAAATAATTCACAGAGGGGTAAAATAATTCACGGAGGGGGGTAAGCAATTCACGGAGGGGTAAAATAATTCACGGAGGGGGGTAAATAATTCACGGAGGGGTAAAAGAATTCACGGAGGGGGGTAAACAATTTACAGAGGGGTCAAATAATTCACGGAGGGGGGTAAATAATTCACGGAGGGGTCAAATAATTCACGGAGGGGGGTAAACAATTCACGGAGGGGTAAAATAATTCACGGAGGGGGGTAAACAATTCACGGAGGGGTGAAACAATTCACGGAGGGGGGTAAACAATTCACGGAGGGGTAAAATAATTCACGGAGGGGGGTAAACAATTCACGGAGGGGTCAAATAATTCACGGAGGGGGGTAAACAATTCACGGAGGGGTCAAATAATTCACGGAGGGCAGTAAATAATTCACGGAGGGGGGTAAATAATTCACGGAGGGGGGTAAATAAATCACAGAGGGGTAAAAGGTTTCACGGAGGGGGGTAAATAATTCACAGAGGGGTAAAATAATTCACGGAGGGGGGTAAACAATTCACGGAGGGGTAAAATAATTCACGGAGGGGGGTAAATAGTTCACGGAGGGGTAAAATAATTCACGGAGGGGGGTAGACAATTCACAGAGGGGTGAAATAATTCACGGAGGGGGGTAAATAATTCACAGCGGGGTCAAATAATTCACGGAGGGGGGTAAATAATTCACGGAGGGGGGTAAATAATTCACAGAGGGGTAAGATAATTCACGGAGGGGGGTAAGCAATTCACGGAGGGGTAAAATAATTCACGGAGGGGGGTAAATAATTCACGGAGGGGTAAAAGAATTCACGGAGGGGGGTAAACAATTTACAGAGGGGTCAAATAATTCACGGAGGGGGGTAAATAATTCACGGAGGGGTCAAATAATTCACGGAGGGGGGTAAACAATTCACGGAGGGGTAAAACAATTCACGGAGGGGGGTAAACAATTCACGGAGGGGTAAAATAATTCACGGAGGGGGGTAAACAATTCACGGAGGGGTCAAATAATTCACGGAGGGGGGTAAATAATTCACGGAGGGGTAAAATAATTCACGGAGGGGGGTAAATAATTCACGGAGGGGTAAAATAATTCACGGAGGGGGGTAAATAATTCACGGAGGGGTCAAATAATTCACGGAGGGGGGTAAACGATTCACAGAGGGGTCAAATAATTCACGGAGGGGGGTAAACAATTCACGGAGGGGTGAAATAATTCACGGAGGGCAGTAAATAATTCACGGAGGGGGGTAAATAATTCACGGAGGGGGGTAAATAATTCACGGAGGGGGGTAAATAATTCACAGAGGGGTAAAATAATTCACGGAGGGGGGTAAGCAATTCACGGAGGGGTAAAATAATTCACGGAGGGGGGTAAATAATTCACGGAGGGGTAAAAGAATTCACGGAGGGGGGTAAACAATTTACAGAGGGGTCAAATAATTCACGGAGGGGGGTAAATAATTCACGGAGGGGTCAAATAATTCACGGAGGGGGGTAAACAATTCACGGAGGGGTAAAACAATTCACGGAGGGGGGTAAACAATTCACGGAGGGGTAAAATAATTCACGGAGGGGGGTAAACAATTCACGGAGGGGTCAAATAATTCACGGAGGGGGGTAAATAATTCACGGAGGGGTAAAATAATTCACGGAGGGGGGTAAACAATTCACGGAGGGGTGAAACAATTCACGGAGGGGGGTAAACAATTCACGGAGGGGTAAAATAATTCACGGAGGGGGGTAAACAATTCACGGAGGGGTCAAATAATTCACGGAGGGGGGTAAACAATTCACGGAGGGGTCAAATAATTCACGGAGGGCAGTAAATAATTCACGGAGGGGGGTAAATAATTCACGGAGGGGGGTAAATAATTCACAGAGGGGTAAAAGGTTTCACGGAGGGGGGTAAATAATTCACAGAGGGGTAAAATAATTCACGGAGGGGGGTAAACAATTCACGGAGGGGTCAAATAATTCACGGAGGGGGGTAAATAATTCACGGAGGGGTAAAATAATTCACGGAGGGGGGTAAACAATTCACGGAGGGGTAAAATAATTCACGGAGGGGGGTAAATAGTTCACGGAGGGGTAAAATAATTCACGGAGGGGGGTAGACAATTCACAGAGGGGTAAAAGAATTCACGGAGGGGGGTAAATAATTCACAGAGGGGTAAAATAATTCACGGAGGGGGGTAAACAATTCACGGAGGGGTAAAATAATTCACGGAGGGGGGTAAACAATTCACAGAGGGGTGAAATAATTCACGGAGGGGGGTAAATAATTCACGGAGGGGTAAAATAATTCACGGAGGGGGGTAAACAATTCACGGAGGGGTAAAGTAATTCACGGAGGGGGGTAAGCAATTCACGGAGCGGTAAAATAATTCACGGAGGGGGGTAAATAATTCACGGAGGGGGGTAAATAATTCACGGAGGGGTAAAATAATTCACGGAGGGGGGTAAATAATTCACGGAGGGGTCAAATAATTCAGGGAGGGGGGTAAACAATTCACGGAGGGCTAAAATAATTCACGGAGGGGGGTAAACAATTCACAGAGGGGTGAAATAATTCACGGAGGGGGGTAAATAATTCACAGAGGGGTCAAATAATTCGCAGTGGGGGGTGAATAATTCACGGAGGGGGGTAAAAAATTCACGGAGGGGGGTAAACAATTCACGGAGGGGTAAAAGAATTCACGGAGGGGGGTAAATAATTCACAGAGGGGTAAAATAATTCACGGAGGGGGGTAAACAATTCACGGAGGGGTAAAATAATTCACGGAGGGGGGTAAACAATTCACGGAGGGGTAAAGTAATTCACGGAGGGGGGTAAGCAATTCACGGAGCGGTAAAATAATTCACGGAGGGGGGTAAATAATTCACGGAGGGGGGTAAATAATTCACGGAGGGGTAAAATAATTCACGGAGGGGGGTAAATAATTCAGGGAGGGGTAAAATAATTCACGGAGGGGGGTAAATAATTCACAGAGGGGTCAAATAATTCACGGAGGGGGGTAAACAATTCACGGAGGGGTGAAACAATTCACGGAGGGGGGTAAACAATTCACGGAGGGGTAAAATAATTCACGGAGGGGGGTAAACAATTCACGGAGGGGTCAAATAATTCACGGAGGGGGGTAAACAATTCACGGAGGGGTCAAATAATTCACGGAGGGGGGTAAATAATTCACGGAGGGGAGTAAATAATTCACAGAGGGGTAAAAGGTTTCACGGAGGGGGGTAAATAATTCACAGAGGGGTAAAATAATTCACGGAGGGGGGTAAACAATTCACGGAGGGGTCAAATAATTCACGGAGGGGGGTAAATAATTCACGGAGGGGTAAAAGAATTCACGGAGGGGGGTAAACAATTCACGGAGGGGTCAAATAATTCACGGAGGGGGGTAAATAGTTCACGGAGGGGTAAAATAATTCACGGAGGGGGGTAAACAATTCACAGAGGGGTAAAATAATTCACGGAGGGGGGTAAATAATTCACAGAGGGGTAAAATAATTCACGGAGGGGGGTAAACAATTCACAGAGGGGTAAAATAATTCACGGAGGGGGGTAAACAATTCACAGAGGGGTGAAATAATTCACGGAGGGGGGTAAATAATTCACGGAGGGGTAAAATAATTCACGGAGGGGGGTAAACAATTCACGGAGGGGTAAAATAATTCAGGGAGGGGGGTAAACAATTCACGGAGGGGTAAAATAATTCACGGAGGGGGGTAAATAATTCACGGAGGGGTAAAATAATTCACGGAGGGGGGTAAATAATTCACAGAGGGGTAAAATAATTCACGGAGGGGGGTAAATAATTCACGGAGGGGTAAAATAATTCACGGAGGGGGGTAAACAACTCACGGAGGGGTAAAATAATTCACGGAGGGGGGTAAATAATTCACAGAGGGGTAAAATAATTCACGGAGGGGGGTAAATAATTCACGGAGGGGTAAAATAATTCACGGAGGGGGGTAAACAATTCACGGAGGGGTAAAATAATTCACGGAGGGGGGTAAACAATTCACAGAGGGGTGAAATAATTCACGGAGGGGGGTAAATAATTCACACAGGGGTCAAATAATTCACGGAGGGGGGTAAATAATTCACGGAGGGGGGTAAATAATTCACGGAGGGGTAAAAGGTTTCACGGAGGGGGGTAAATAATTCACGGAGGGGTAAAAGAATTCACGGAGGGGGGTAAACAATTCACAGAGGGGTCAAATAATTCACGGAGGGGGGTAAATAATTCACGGAGGGGTCAAATAATTCACGGAGGGGGGTAAACAATTCGGGGAGGGGTAAAACAATTCACGGAGGGGGGTAAACAATTCACGGAGGGGTAAAATAATTCACGGAGGGGGGTAAACAATTCACGGAGGGGTCAAATAATTCACGGAGGGGGGTAAACAATTCACGGAGGGGTCAAATAATTCACGGAGGGGGGTAAACAATTCACGGAGGGGTAAAATAATTCACGGAGGGGGGTAAACAATTCACAGAGGGGTCAAATAATTCACGGAGGGGGGTAAATAATTCACAGAGGGGTCAAATAATTCACGGAGGGGGGCAAACAATTCACGGAGGGGTGAAATAATTCACAGAGGGGTAAAATAATTCACGGAGGGGGGTAAATAATTCACGGAGGGGTAAATAATTCACGGAGGGGGGTAAACAATTCACAGAGGGGTCAAATAATTCACGGAGGGGGGTAAATAATTCACGGAGGGGTAAAATAATTCACGGAGGGGGGTAAACAATTCACGGAGGGGTAAAATGATTCACGGAGGGGGGTAAATGATTCACGGAGGGGTCAAATAATTCACGGAGGGGGGTAAATAATTCACGGAGGGGTAAAATAATTCACGGAGGGGGGTAAATAATTCACGGAGGGGTAAAATAATTCACGGAGGGGGGTAAATAATTCACGGAGGGGTAAAATAATTCACGGAGGGGGGTAAATAATTCACGGAGGGGTAAAATAATTCACGGAGGGGGGTAAACAATTCACGGAGGGGTAAAATAATTCACGGACGGGGGTAAATAATTCACAGAGGGGTAAAATAATTCACGGAGGGGGGTAAATAATTCACGGAGGGGTAAAATAATTCACGGAGGGGGGTAAATAATTCACGGAGGGGTAAAATAATTCACGGAGGGGGGTAAATAATTCACGGAGGGGTAAAATAATTCACGGAGGGGGGTAAACAATTCACAGAGGGGTCAAATAATTCACGGAGGGGGGTAAATAATTCACAGAGGGGTCAAATAATTCACGGAGGGGGGCAAACAATTCACGGAGGGGTGAAATAATTCACAGAGGGGTAAAATAATTCACGGAGGGGGGTAAATAATTCACGGAGGGGTAAATAATTCACGGAGGGGGGTAAACAATTCACAGAGGGGTCAAATAATTCACGGAGGGGGGTAAATAATTCACGGAGGGGTAAAATAATTCACGGAGGGGGGTAAATAATTTAGGGAGGGGTAAAATGATTCACGGAGGGGGGTAAATAATTCACGGAGGGGTCAAATAATTCACGGAGGGGGGTAAACAATTCACGGAGGGGTAAAATGATTCACGGAGGGGGGTAAATAATTCACAGAGGGGTAAAATAATTCACGGAGGGGGGTAAATAATTCACGGAGGGGTAAAATAATTCACGGAGGGGGGTAAACAATTCACGGAGGGGTAAAATAATTCACGGAGGGGGGTAAACAATTCACAGAGGGGTGAAATGATTCACGGAGGGGGGTAAATAATTCACAGAGGGGTCAAATAATTCACGGAGGGGGGTAAATAATTCACGGAGGGGGGTAAAAAATTCACAGAGGGGTAAAATAATTCACGGAGGGGGGTAAACAATTCACGGAGGGGTAAAATAATTCACGGAGGGGGGTAAATAATTCACGGAGGGGGGTAAATAATTCACGGAGGGGGGTAAATAATTCACAGAGGGGTAAAATAATTCACGGAGGGGGGTAAGCAATTCACGGAGGGGTAAAATAATTCACGGAGGGGGGTAAATGATTCACGGAGGGGTAAAATAATTCATGGAGGGGGGTAAACAATTCACAGAGGGGTCAAATAATTCACGGAGGGGTAAAACAATTCACGGAGGGGGGTAAACAATTCACGGAGGGGTAAAGTAATTCACGGAGGGGGGTAAACAATTCACGGAGGGGTCAAATAATTCACGGAGGGGGGTAAATAATTCACGGAGGGGTAAAATAATTCACGGAGGGGGGTAAATAATTCACGGAGGGGTAAAATAATTCACGGAGGGGGGTAAATAATTCACGGAGGGGTCAAATAATTCACGGAGGGGGGTAAACAATTCACGGAGGGGTAAAATAATTCATGGAGGGGGGTAAACAATTCACGGAGGGGTAAAGAAATTCACGGAGGGAGGTAAATAATTCACGGAGGGGTAAAATAATTCACGGAGGGGGGTAAACAATTCACGGAGGGTTAAAATAATTCACGGAGGGGGGTAAACGATTCACAGACGGGTGAAATAATTCACGGAGGGGGGTAAATAATTCAAAGAGGGGTCAAATAATTCACGGAGGGGGGTAAATAATTCACGGAGGGGGGTAAATAATTCACAGAGGGGTAAAATAATTCACGGAGGGGGGTAAGCAATTCACGGAGGGGTAAAATAATTCACGGAGGGGGGTAAATAATTCACGGAGGGGTAAAATAATTCATGGAGGGGGGTAAACAATTCACAGAGGGGTCAAATAAATCACGGAGGGGGGTAAACAATTCACGGAGGGGTCAAATAATTCACGGAGGGGGGTAAACAATTCACGGAGGGGTAAAATAATTCACGGAGGGGGGTAAATAATTTAGGGAGGGGTAAAATGATTCACGGAGGGGGGTAAACAATTCACAGAGGGGTCAAATAATTCACGGAGGGGGGTAAATAATTCACAGAGGGGTCAAATAATTCACGGAGGGGGGTAAACAATTCACGGAGGGGTAAAATAATTCACGGAGGGGGGTAAATAATTCACGGAGGGGTAAAATAATTCACGGAGGGGGGTAAATAATTCACGGAGGGGTAAAAAAATTCACGGAGGGGGGTAAATAATCAACGGAGGGGTAAAATAATTCACGGAGGGGGGTAAACAATTCACGGAGGGGTAAAATAATTCACGGAGGGGGGTAAACAATTCACAGAGGGGTCAAATAATTCACGGAGGGGGGTAAATAATTCACAGAGGGGTCAAATAATTCACGGAGGGGGGTAAACAATTCACGGAGGGGTAAAATAATTCACGGAGGGGGGTAAACAATTCACAGACGGGTGAAATAATTCACGGAGGGGGGTAAATAATTCAAAGAGGGGTCAAATAATTCACGGAGGGGGGTAAATAATTCACGGAGGGGTAAAATAATTCACGGAGGGGGGTAAACAATTCACGGAGGGGTAAAATGATTCACGGAGGGGGGTAAATGATTCACGGAGGGGTCAAATAATTCACGGAGGGGGGTAAATAATTCACGGAGGGGTAAAATAATTCACGGAGGGGGGTAAATAATTCACGGAGGGGTAAAATAATTCACGGAGGGGGGTAAATAATTCACGGAGGGGTAAAATAATTCACGGAGGGGGGTAAATAATTCACGGAGGGGTAAAATAATTCACGGAGGGGGGTAAACAATTCACGGAGGGGTAAAATAATTCACGGACGGGGGTAAATAATTCACAGAGGGGTAAAATAATTCACGGAGGGGGGTAAATAATTCACGGAGGGGTAAAAAAATTCACGGAGGGGGGTAAACAATTCACGGAGGGGTAAAATGATTCACGGAGGGGGGTAAATAATTCACAGAGGGGTAAAATAATTCACGGAGGGGGGTAAATAATTCACGGAGGGGTAAAATAATTCACGGAGGGGGGTAAACAATTCACGGAGGGGTAAAATAATTCACGGAGGGGGGTAAACAATTCACAGAGGGGTGAAATGATTCACGGAGGGGGGTAAATAATTCACAGAGGGGTCAAATAATTCACGGAGGGGGGTAAATAATTCACGGAGGGGGGTAAAAAATTCACAGAGGGGTAAAATAATTCACGGAGGGGGGTAAACAATTCACGGAGGGGTAAAATAATTCACGGAGGGGGGTAAATAATTCACGGAGGGGGGTAAATAATTCACGGAGGGGGGTAAATAATTCACAGAGGGGTAAAATAATTCACGGAGGGGGGTAAGCAATTCACGGAGGGGTAAAATAATTCACGGAGGGGGGTAAATGATTCACGGAGGGGTAAAATAATTCATGGAGGGGGGTAAACAATTCACAGAGGGGTCAAATAATTCACGGAGGGGTAAAACAATTCACGGAGGGGGGTAAACAATTCACGGAGGGGTAAAGTAATTCACGGAGGGGGGTAAACAATTCACGGAGGGGTCAAATAATTCACGGAGGGGGGTAAATAATTCACGGAGGGGTAAAATAATTCACGGAGGGGGGTAAATAATTCACGGAGGGGTAAAATAATTCACGGAGGGGGGTAAATAATTCACGGAGGGGTCAAATAATTCACGGAGGGGGGTAAACAATTCACGGAGGGGTAAAATAATTCATGGAGGGGGGTAAACAATTCACGGAGGGGTAAAGAAATTCACGGAGGGAGGTAAATAATTCACGGAGGGGTAAAATAATTCACGGAGGGGGGTAAACAATTCACGGAGGGTTAAAATAATTCACGGAGGGGGGTAAACGATTCACAGACGGGTGAAATAATTCACGGAGGGGGGTAAATAATTCAAAGAGGGGTCAAATAATTCACGGAGGGGGGTAAATAATTCACGGAGGGGGGTAAATAATTCACAGAGGGGTAAAATAATTCACGGAGGGGGGTAAGCAATTCACGGAGGGGTAAAATAATTCACGGAGGGGGGTAAATAATTCACGGAGGGGTAAAATAATTCATGGAGGGGGGTAAACAATTCACAGAGGGGTCAAATAAATCACGGAGGGGGGTAAACAATTCACGGAGGGGTCAAATAATTCACGGAGGGGGGTAAACAATTCACGGAGGGGTAAAATAATTCACGGAGGGGGGTAAATAATTTAGGGAGGGGTAAAATGATTCACGGAGGGGGGTAAACAATTCACAGAGGGGTCAAATAATTCACGGAGGGGGGTAAATAATTCACAGAGGGGTCAAATAATTCACGGAGGGGGGTAAACAATTCACGGAGGGGTAAAATAATTCACGGAGGGGGGTAAATAATTCACGGAGGGGTAAAATAATTCACGGAGGGGGGTAAATAATTCACGGAGGGGTAAAAAAATTCACGGAGGGGGGTAAATAATCAACGGAGGGGTAAAATAATTCACGGAGGGGGGTAAACAATTCACGGAGGGGTAAAATAATTCACGGAGGGGGGTAAACAATTCACAGAGGGGTCAAATAATTCACGGAGGGGGGTAAATAATTCACAGAGGGGTCAAATAATTCACGGAGGGGGGTAAACAATTCACGGAGGGGTAAAATAATTCACGGAGGGGGGTAAACAATTCACAGACGGGTGAAATAATTCACGGAGGGGGGTAAATAATTCAAAGAGGGGTCAAATAATTCACGGAGGGGGGTAAATAATTCACGGAGGGGGGTAAATAATTCACAGAGGGGTAAAATAATTCACGGAGGGGGGTAAGCAATTCACGGAGGGGTAAAATAATTCACGGAGGGGGGTAAATAATTCACGGAGGGGTAAAATAATTCATGGAGGGGGGTAAACAATTCACAGAGGGGTCAAATAATTCACGGAGGGGGGTAAACAATTCACGGAGGGGTAAAATAATTCACGGAGGGGGGTAAACAATTCACGGAGGGGTAAAATAATTCACGGAGGGGGGTAAACAATTCACAGACGGGTGAAATAATTCACGGAGGGGGGTAAATAATTCAAAGAGGGGTCAAATAATTCACGGAGGGGGGTAAATAATTCACGGAGGGGGGTAAATAATTCACAGAGGGGTAAAATAATTCACGGAGGGGGGTAAGCAATTCACGGAGGGGTAAAATAATTCACGGAGGGGGGTAAATAATTCACGGAGGGGTAAAATAATTCATGGAGGGGGGTAAACAATTCACAGAGGGGTCAAATAATTCACGGAGGGGGGTAAAAAATTCACGGAGGGGTCAAATAATTCACGGAGGGGGGTAAACAATTCACGGAGGGCTAAAATAATTCACGGAGGGGGGTAAACAATTCACGGAGGGGTAAAATAATTCACGGAGGGGGGTAAATAATTCACGGAGGGGTAAAATAATTCACGGAGGGGGGTAAATAATTTAGGGAGGGGTAAAATGATTCACGGAGGGGGGTAAACAATTCACAGAGGGGTGAAATAATTCACGGAGGGGGGTAAATAATTCACAGAGGGGTCAAATAATTCACGGAGGGGGGTAAACAATTCACGGAGGGGTAAAATAATTCACGGAGGGGGGTACATAATTCACGGAGGGGTAAAATAATTCACGGAGGGGGGTAAATAATTCACGGAGGGGTAAAAAAATTCACGGAGGGGGGTAAATAATTCACGGAGGGGTAAAATAATTCGCGGAGGGGGGTAAAATAATTCACGGAGGGGTAAAATAATTCACAGAGGGGGGTAAACAATTCACAGAGGGGTCAAATAATTCACGGAGGGAGGTAAATAATTCACAGAGGGGTCAAATAATTCACGGAGGGGGGTAAACAATTCACGGAGGGGTGAAATAATTCACAGAGGGGTAAAAAATTCACGGAGGGGGGTAAATAATTCACGGAGGGGTAAAATAATTCACGGAGGGGGGTAAATAACTCACGGAAGGGTCAAATAATTCACGGAGGGGGGTAAATAATTCACGGAGGGGTCAAATAATTCACGGAGGGGGGTAAACAATTCACGGAGGGGTAAAATAATTCACGGCGGCGCGCGCGGACACTCAGGGTATTCAGTGAGGGGGCATCCTTCAGCGCTGCAAGCGCCCGTGCCCCACTGCCTTCCATGGAATTCCCACTAAGAACAAGGGACAGGGTATTCGGTGAGGGGGCATCCTTCAGCGCTGCAAGCGCCTGTGCCCCACTCTCTCCCACGGAATTCTGCCTAAGATTGAGGGACAAGATATGCATTGAGGGGGCATCCTTCAGCGCTGCAAGCGCCTGTGCCCCACTGCCTCCCACGGAATTCGACCTCACATTGAGGGACAGGGTATGCAGTGAGGCGGCATCCTTCAGCGCTGCAAGCATCTGTGCCCGACTGTCTCCGACAAAATTATCACCAAGATCGAGTGACAGGGTATGCAGTGAGGGGGCATCCTTCAGCGCTGCAAGCGCATGTGCCCCTCTCTCTCCCAGACAATTCTGCCCAAGATCGAGGGACAACATATGCAGTGAGGGGGCATCCTTCAGCGCTGCAAGTGCCTGTGCCCCGCTGTCTCCAACAGAATTTCCACAAAGGTAGAGGGACAGGGTATGCAGTGAGGCGGCATCCTTCAGCGCTGCAAGCGCCTGTGCCCCACTGCCTCCCACGATATTTGCACAAAGATCGAGGTAGAGGGTATGCATTGAGGCGGCATCTTTCAGCGCTGCAAGCGCATGTGCCACACTCTCTCCCACAGAATTTTCACAAAGATTGAGGGACACGGTACGCAGGGAGGGGAAGAACACCGGGATGAGATGCAATGGGCCTAGGCAAATGGGCAAATCCTTGAGACGTTAGGTCAGACCCACACACCCTTTGTCCGATTCAGTAGTGCAACTGCACACAGAACCATAGTTAGGGTCACTGTCAGAAGACTAGTCAGATGAATCGTCGGAAGAACTGTTGGAGGAACTGGTAGAAGAACGGTCAGAGGAACTGTCCGAAGAATCATCAGAAGAAGTGTCCGAAGAATCGTCAGAAGAACTGTTGGAACTGTCAGCAGTGTCAGAACGTTCAGCGCAAAGCAAATCTGCATTGGAGGATGTAGCAGTGCCAAGGTCTGGCCACAAGAGATGTCATGGGTGGCACACTGAGGCATGCTGACAAGGAACAAATGCACAATCGCAACCACAAACAGGAAATTCAGGGGGTCTCGGTTTCAGTGCAGTGAGTGTAGTGCAGTGTGGTGCGGTACAGTGCAGGGGCTATTCCTAACTAAAGCACCAGGGCAAATCACAGAAAATTGTATTGTCTGCAACATCCCTAACCTGTTAAAGTCCTTAAAAATGTGTGGAAGCCGAAGCTAGGAGGGGCTGGTCCATGTGGACCGCCCAGGCGGGGAGGGTGGAGAGGAACTTACAGGTTTTTATTTTTACATCCCACCCTGCTCTCTCTGACCCCTTGGGTGCCCGGGCGTCCTCTCCTCCCCCCCCCTGTAGGGCAGTGAAGGCAAGCCTGCCTGCCCAGACACCCCGCCATCAGACAGCACCGTTTAACAGGCAAGAAAGTGTTCTCCAAAAATGAAAAAAAAATTTTCCGAAAGCGGTGCTGTCAGTGGCCCCCTTGGGTTTAACTGACTTTTGTTTGTGCTGGTTGTTTAACAGAGGGTCGGCGAAGGGCTCGAGAGCAGAGGGGAGGGGTTTAAGGGGTATAGCTCCCTAGCCGATGAGTCCCCCCTTGCAGGGGGACCCAAGGCAAACATACAGACACCCACGCATGCCCACACATACACACATACACACGCATTAAAAACAACATCATGCACCCGCCAGCAATCAACCAACGTTCCCGTCACCGACGTTCTCTAAAAGCGAAGCAAAGGGCAGAATGGGGTAAGATGCAAAAATAGTTCAGGGTAACCCTGTAACCAATGTTCCTTAAAAGAAAAAAATGTTGACCTTTAACTAACTGACAGGGTCCCCCCTCGCAGGGGAACCCGAGCAGCTAAGCACAGGCACAAGCACAGGCAAAAAGAAAGTGGCTCCCGTAGTGGAAAAAAAAACATAACTGTGACTGTCCTTATAGGACCCCAGAAAAATTCAGGGCACCCTGGATAAGTGATTATGCTGAAGTATGTTGAAAAAATTTGTAAAACCAACAAGTGTAGACATTTGTACTGAGGAAGTAAGCTTGTGGCCCTTGGAGCCCCTTTTCACAATCCCCCCCTCAGCCTCGCTCTCCTTGACACTCTGGTGCTTGGGCGTCCTCTCGGGCCCCCCACACCCGGCGAAGAACCCCTTGCACCCCACCCAGGCACCAACCCTGCAGACAGTGTCGTTTAACTGACAGAAAAAAAATGCCATGTGGAAAATAGCAGGCGCACCTGCAAAAAAAATTGTTTTTGGAAGAAGAGACACTGCTGCGGGCCCCCGTTCCATTGAAAAAAAGAGGGGAAGAGTCGAGAGCGGGGAGAGGGGGGCAGACCGTAGACGGTAGACAATGGAAAAATTGGGTCCCCCACACTAAATGGGGGACCCCACTGAAATCGGGGGGTGTGAAGCAAAGCAGAATGCCCCTCCAGGCAGACACACAAAGAATGCAAAACACATACACAGAGCAATGTGAAGCAAAACACTGAATGTACAATCACATGTGCTTCCATGACCCTGCATCACCTGTCTCCCTGGACTGAGATTCAGGGCTCACATTGCCCCAAAAATACCCCGAAATGTACTAAAAAGCCCCTCAAAACGTACTACAAAACCCCTGGAAATGTACGAAAAGATCCCCTGAAATGCACTAAAACCCCCCCCCAAATGTACTAAAAAAACCCCCCTAACTGTACTAAAAAACCCCCTAACTGTACTAAAAAACCCCCCTAACTGTACTAAAAAACCCCCGAAATGTACTAAAAAACCCCCCGAAATGTACTAAAACTCCTTTGTACCAACAACCAACACACAAATTGCAATCACAAAAAGACTGGCAACGCGATATCCTGCACTAGCCCCTTTATCTGCTTTGGGGCACATCAACAGCCACATTCAAATATGCACATCCCGAACTAGCCCCTTTATCTGCATTGGGGCACATCAGCAACCACATTCAAATATCCACGGCCCAAACTAGCCCCTTTATCTGCTTTGGGGCACATCAGCAGCCAAATTCCACTACCGTGCGTCGCACGGTATTTTAACACTTGTCACAATCCTGGATACATCATTCTCTGAAAGCAAAGCAAGGTGCAGAACGGGGCATGAGACACGGAAGAGGGGGACAACAAGCAGTGGGGCAAACTCTCCCGCGATTCTGGCATTCTTGCAAAAAGGGGGGCAGGGGAAAAAATTATTTTATTTTTGCGATTTTTTTTGCGGAACCCATTTTCGCGTAAGGCGTGAAGCCAATAATTATTTTTTTTTGCGTTTTTTTTTGCGGACAGGGTGGGGGGGGGGGGGAGAAAAGCGTGATGGGGGGTTTCGGGTTGAGTGTTGGGGTAGCCCACCAACAAAACCGACCCTGTTGTTATTCACATACCTAGTTCATGCCTACAGTCATGGTCTGCAAAGGAAGCAAGGTGCAGAATTGGGCAAGAGAAAAGGGGGGGGAGCCAAGTCTGATATGGGGGTCAAAGCACAAGTGTGATATTGGGGGGGGGGGGGCAAAGGCCTATCATGGGGGGCTTGGGGGGTTGGGGGTTGGGGGTGATGGCCCATAAAAGTCTGAAGTCTGAAGTCTGATAGCCCATTGGGTTACTATACCCATAGCTGGCGCACCTGCGCCTCAGCCACCCCCGGGCGCTGCTGGAGGTCTTCCCCCCTACTCTGCAGCGCCTCCACCTCCACCCTCAGGGCGGCCGCCTCCACCTCCGCCTTCCTCCTCCCCTCCTCGGCCTCCCTCAGGGCCCCCCTCACCGTCTCCACCTCCTCCCCCCTCTTGGCGGCCACGTTGAGGGCCTGGTCCAGGGCACGCTGGGTGTTGCGCTGGACCTTTTCGGCCTTCACCAAGGCCAACTTGTGGTCGGCCGACCGACCCTTGGCCAGTGCGGCCTCGACCCCCGTGGCGGACGCTTGCTCCACCAAAACCTGGCAAGCGTCCTTCACGTGGGTGGCCAAAGTGGCCCCCAAGGCCTCCACATCCAGGGCCTCAGTGGACCCTTCGTGAAAGGGGGTTAAGTGGCCGTTTGAATAATTGCGTGAATTTCACGTGAATTTACCCAAATTTTGAGGTTTTTGGGGGAAAACGCCACATTTTTGGATCCTTCTGGGGGATTTGAGGGGCCAAAATTCTTCCCCCAGCTTCAGTACGCATCATCCAATGAAGGTCCCGCCCCAAAAGCATCCATCATGCCCGAACCGTGCCCAAAACGAGAGGTGCCAAAACCCGGCAAGCCTGTAGCCGATTCACACGCATGAATTCACGTGAATTCGTACCGAATTCGCACCAATTTCGTACGAATTTCGTACGAATTTGGTACAAATTTCACGTGCATTCACGTGATTTTACAGAAATGCTACCGGTGTGCACCCCTTGATTCGACCTCACCCCCCTAGTAGGCGCCCCAGCCTGCACCCCGGTCACAGGCAACAATGGTGTGGGTTTGTGTGGTGATCTCATGTCCGTTTCTTGCGACAGCGAAACCGCCGCTGTCGAGTCTGAAGGTACTACATGTCGGTTAGAAGCGTGTTCTTGTACGGCTTGCATAGGTTGGTACACTTATGGGCCCTTGCCCATGTTGTGCCCTTTTGGTCGCATCCCACCCCTGCAACCAAAGGCTATCGTCAATGGTGTGGTTGTCCACAACCACTTGCACCCCTAGTATCCCCCGGAGGAGGCTTAGGCCCCCCGCTATTGCGCAACATGCGCTTGAGCCTCCGGTGACTTCCCTCCATGGCAAAGCAGGAGAACTTTGACAAGATTCTCCACTTCTTTGCAAAATAATACATGTGGTTGATCCAAAGATGCGTCCACAGAAGTTTGCCCCACTGGAGCTCATTGTGGGCGGTGCCCATGGCTATGCTATAGTTTTGGAGCCGCCCTAGGTCGGCCCCGGAGAACCATGCGGAACGCCAAGCGTATACACACATGCTTGCAAAATTCTCCCACCACGTTTTGTACACCGACTCCCAACTTTTTCCTCCTACTTGATGCTGCTTCACACTAGGCTGCTGCAGGCAAGCATCTATTATCTTATCCCAACCCCTGTTCCGCATGAAATGGATGGCAGCACCACACTCCATCCTCATCGTCCCCTTGCTGTTTGCCTTGTCATTATTTAATGAGGCACGGGTGCAAGTCCGTGCTGCAAGCCGTGCCTCATCTAGTGCTAGTTGGAGCATGGTGCGTGCCACAGTGGCTGGTGCCTTCCCTGTCAATTGTACAACTAGGTCCCGTGTCCCGTTGATGCCACACAACACGACACGAAGGACCCCATAGAGGCCATAATCAGGCACTCGCCTATCACTCGTAATGGTCCTATATATAGCACCTATGGCAAAAGCCCCTTCCCACTTGCCGTGTATCGCACTTGCTGTGCCAGAGGTAGCAAGGCACAGAGCACGGTTACGCATGCAGACCCAACACACGGTGGCACCAGGGGATTCTCCCTTCCAGTTTTGGTAGCCCGCCATGAGCACCTGCGCTTTCCCATCTGCATACACAAAAAAAAGGGACTGCCTATCGTTCCCTCCCGTATCCTTAAAACTTACGGTTGCGGCCTTGCGCAAATTGTCATCAAAATCAATTTCTTGGGAGGCCGCGTAGAGGGTCTTCCACGTTTCGCTGCCCCCCAGTAGCCACCAACTAGATAGTTGGTTGGGGCTGGCGGTGCCACCAAGCGTGCAATGGACGTACGAGGCCTCATGCCGCGATGTACCGTCCACCGCAATAGGCAACCAATAGAGCAGTCGGTCCCCGGGCTGCATGATGTCCGAGGGTGGGGGTGGTCGACACTTGAACAGTTAGCCGATGCGGTCAAGTGGGTAGCAGGCCGCACCATGGATGGCCGTGTCGTCTCCCATATAGGCAGTGAACGCCCGGGCTCCGGAAACGCTAGCTGCCGAAGCATGCCGTACACCTGGTCCCATATCACACCGTACATCATGCTCCCCACTAGGTACCGTGCTTCCGTCCTGGAGAGGTGCAATGACCGGATCCGCCAGACGGCTATAAACAACCTCTCCTCCATGGTGGGCTCAGGCTGGACGGTCACTACAACTCTTGTTTCGGGGGTAAGCACTATTTGCCCCCTGTCGGGCAGGTACTTGACGGTGTAGGGTGTTGCAAGCTCCTTGGTAACAACTTGCTGGAGCTCTTGTACGAGCCTCCGTTGTGTATGACCCGCTAACAAATGGAATGGCTCCTTGGGCTGCGGCATGGTGTGAGGTACAAGACCTGTGGAATGGGGGAGGCATTTATCGCAGGTTTCTACCATCCCCCTGCCCCAGGCAACTAAATTTCGTGGGAATCTAGTGTAATTCGCATGCAATTGGACGAAATTCAGAGATATTTGTACAAAATTCGTACGAATTTCGTGCGAATTTCACGTGAATGAATGTGTGTGAATATTGAGGCAATGTGAAATTCGTACGAATTTCGTACGAATTTCGTACGTATTTCACGTGAATGTCAGAGAATTTTTGCCGAAGAAAAAGTTTGACTCATCCTTTTGCCCCCATTGGCCGTCACAAAGCAAGCATAGGATGGAGCTCAGGGGTTACCACACACCCAGTCCAATGGTCATCATTCCGGCTGACACACAGTCAACAGTGTAACACATCAGGTAGCATAGGATACCCCAACTAAAATACAAACAGTGCCGAAGAAAATTTCGCAAAGTGGGGGGGGATTACCCCACATGTCGGTGAAACTGCCCATGCCTCGGGGGAGCGGGGGGGCAGGATATTTGTACATGTATTCATCTATAAAAATGTACAAATAACATCCGTGGAGGTTAGAAGGGACAAGTGGTTCCGAAGTTAAAGGGTGAGCTACGCCCCCCCCCCCCTTGGATTGGATTGGATTGGATGGCTGGCCAGCGCATGCCTCGGGCTGGGCATGCCAGGCCTGTGCGCCGGCCAGAAGGTACCAGACACCGGCGGCACTTGGGGCCCCGCGCGCCCTGTCACACGTGGGGGCCTCGGCACCCTCAAGCCCCTCCCCTGCCTGTGCCGGTGGCTTTGCCTTGCGCGCCGTCCCTAGGTCGCGCTCCAAGGTTTTCACCCTGGTGAACAGGCGGTCCCGCTCCTTGGTGACGTTCGCCAACCGCGACTCGGCGGCCCGCCTGTCCTCGTTGGCGCTGGACAGGCGGGCCTCGAGGTCGCGGTTGGCGGCCTCCGCGGTGATCGCGCGCGCCTCCCACGCCCCCGCCCGCTACAGCTGCTGCTGTTGCTCCACCCACTCGTGCACCGCCCCCCTCTGCCCCCGCCCCGCCGCCGGCTTCTCCGGTCCGCCCGCTCCACTGGGGTGGCCGTACGCGGGGCTTTCGGGGGGGGGGGGGGGGGCGGGGGCTCAGTGTCCCCTTGGGGGGGGCGGCCTTTCTGCTTCCGGGCCCAGGGGGTGGGGGGGGGTTCATCCTCCCCCTCGACGTCAATGACGTCAGCCCTCCCCCATCATCCGCTGCCTCCCCACATGGACGCGCATGGCAAGCCATGCCACGTCCACCCACTCCGGCCTCCGCTTCTCCCAGCCCGTGACCACATTCAGCCCAAAGACCCCAGCCGTGGTCACCGTCCCCTGCTCCCCAATCTGCGACACCCCCGTCTGCACCCGCCAGTGCCCGCTCACAAGCCCGTAGGCAAACAGGCCCACCAGCTCCTGCCCCTCAGGCAGGTTGGATCCCCCCATGACCACAACGGGGCAGGGGAAGGAGATGCGGAGGGTGCCGTGCACCCCCCGGGACTCCAAGACCATGTCCCACACGGCAGAGAGATGCCGCTGCCGCCCATGGGGCCCGGGCTGCACCTTCCGCATCCAGGCCGGATCCGGCTGCCTGGGGGCCAGGGTGACCCGGTCCGGGGGGGGGGGGGGGCTCGGTGTGGGGGGGGCCCAAGTCCTCGCGGTACGGCATGGGGACGACGTCCTCGCACGGCGCATGCCCCGCACCGGTGCTGGCCTCGCTGCCGGCCCCTGCAGAATGTCCAGAGCGCCGCGAGCCCTCACTGCGCCCACTGTCGGCTTGCTCGGGGTCCGTCCACCAACGGTGCCTCCGGCGGGTCGCCGTGCTCCTCGGGCAATCGGGGCCGGAGCTTGAACCGGGGCCGGGCGTGGTGCCGAATGTCCGGCGACCACGCGTAGAACGGGACCTACAGACGGGGAGAAGTGTGCAACGCACCAATTGAGAATGGGGGAGCAAACATGGAGCAACGCAACAACAAAGCGAAGAAAATGGACGAAATTCACAAAAATTTGTACGAAATTCGTACGAAATTCACATTGCCTCAACATTCACACAAATTCATTCACGTGAAATTCGTAAGAAATTAGTACGAATTTCCTACGAATTTCACGTGAATTTCGTCCAATTTGCCAACAAACAAAGCAAACACACAAGCAAGCACACCTTGTAATCACAGGGGCATGTGATTGACCATGCCCCGGCCTTCGAGCAGCTGGGCGACCGCCACGCTGGGGCCGTGTTCGCAAGATGCCACAACGTGGTCGGCCGCCCCGGGGGAGCTACGCCGGACATGGCGAAGTGGATCTCCGACTCCGCATCGACGTTGTCCCCCTTGCGGACCTCCACCTGGTGCACGCTCACCACGAAGAAGAGCATGCACTGCTCGCCGACCTCGATGACGGCGAGGTCGGAGGCCGGGGCCAACCGGGAGAGGAAGGTGGGGGGGAAGGGGCAGGTCGGGGCGCCGGCTGGGACCGCCTCGGGGGGGTCGGCGAAGGGGGCCTGGGCAGCATCCCCCTCCCACAACCCCGCCCTCCCAATCGCCCCCTTCCCCACCCGGAACACCTGGTCCACGCTGGGGAAGTCCCAGCTGGACAAGTCCCCAGCAACGTCCAGGGTCTCCTTGGGGGGGGTGGGGTCCAGGTGCGTGGTGTTGGGCTGGTGGTGGCGGTGCCCGCGGTCGGAGGTCCACAAGTTAAAAAGAGCCCCCTGCAGCCCATCCTTGGTTCATGGGGGGGCGGGCAACCCATGGTGGCAGCTGGTGGCCACCATCAGCAGCATGTCCCCCCTCTGCAGCTGAATGGTGTCCCAGCGCGCCTCCCCCGCCTCCCCCAGGGCCGTCCCCGCCTGCACCGCCACCTGGTAGTCCTCTGACAATCACAGCAAGCCACTCAGGTGGCACCCCGAGATGTCCCTGCTAACGGGGGGGGGCACCTCGGGGTGGGTGGCGACATCGGAGTGGTTGAGCTGGGCCCCACTCCCCACACTCGCCACGATGACGCTGCCCGGCGTCACTGGGTGGAGGGCCCCAACCTGAGGGACACTTTCGGTGAGGTGGGGGTGGAACTTCTTGAAGAGAGGGCCCCCCACCCCCGACACCAAGGTGCTTTTGCTTTGCCAACGCCGGGGGAGCTCAGGATCCCTGGCCTGATCTTCACTCCCAGAGGCGTTGAAAAGCAGCTCAAAATACTTTGCGACGAGTTTTTCGTCGCCGCTGCCCCATGCCTTCATCACCTTGTTCCAACCCACCTCGCAATCCCGTGCTTCCAAAACCCCCCGAAGCACAATGTAGCCGTTGGCGGCTGGGAGGGCCCAACCCTGTTGGGGGCGGGGTCGTGGTTGCCCATCACCCCATGAGGGGAGTCGGGAAGGGGTTCGGTACGGAGGGGGGGTTCAGTTGAAATGAAGGGGGGGGGCATTAAGGCACCACGGTACCATTGCAAAGAAGTTGTAGTGTAGAAAATGGGGTGGGTGATGTCGGGGATGTGCACCTGGGGGGGGATGGTGGGATGGAAAGGGGCGATGCCCAAATCATCCCACCACCGGGGGTTGGCAAGGTGCCAGGAGAAGGGGAAAAAGGAGTGGTCTGCCGGTGCACCTGCAGCAAGATCCTGCAAGCACACCATGTCGCAGTGGGGGGGGGGTATGCACGAGGTTAGTGGTGGGGTACACCTGGACGTGGGCGTCCTCAGGCGTCCCCACAGGGTTAGTGCGCATGGAATTGAGGAGTTGGTCAAGGCTGGAAGATAGAGGGGTCAGATGCAAAAATTTAAGGGAGGGGAGTTGGCGGCGCAGTTCCCTCCACAACGTTGTGGCCCAGCCCCTCCCCCCAAGGTAGGAGTTGCGGGAGGGGCTGTGCAGGTCGATGTGAATGACCTCGGGGGAGGGGTCGAGGGATGCTGCCCAGCGCACAAAATCATCCACCCCTAGTGCCCCCGACAGGTACGTCGCCTCCTCCAATTGATGGTGGGCGACGGGGAGGGCTTGGTAGTGGGCGAGGGTGTCGGCTGCGGGGTCGGGGCGCTAGGCTAGGCTGGCGAGCTAGGACATAGTGTGCTCGGACATGGTCAAAAGAAGATGCGAAGAAAGGCTTTGAGAGCTGTGAGAAAGCGAAAAAGCGGAAATGAGCGTAAATTCGTACCAAATTTGTACGAATTCGTACAAAATTCCTGCGAAATTCACATTCTCGTGAATCTGTGAATCTAGCGTGAATTTATGCGTGAATTTGGGTGCGTGAATTTCACATTCACGCGAATCTCACCAAATGTGTTTAACCATGCGGCTACTTCAAACCTCTCATTTGCACACATTTGTTGGATCTCACTTTGGGCGAAGATAGCACGACAAAAGCACACGATGGCACCAAGTTACGAGCAAAACACAACAAAAAAGGGTGAAATGCACGGTACCGTGAATCTCGGATTCAAAAGGCCGGTTCACGAAGGGTACAAGGGGGGGGCTGGGCCGCCACCTTCGCCACCTTCGACGGCTTGGGGGAGGGGGTGGGGGCCTTACCGCTAGGGGGGGGGGCATCCGCCTCAACGACCACCACCTTAGGCCCCCGCTTTGTATGCTTGGTGGGCCTTCCCGCCTTGGGCGCATACGACCGGACCCATGCGGCAGTGGCATCACACACAGATTGGGGGGCCTCATACCCCCCAACCTGGTGGATGCCCCCCCCCCCCCTGTGCAGCTTCTGCCACACTTCCCTCCCAGTGTACTCCCCCGATGCTTCATCAATGAAGCACACCCTCAACAAAAAATAATTTTTCCTTTGGGGGGGGGTCCCTCATCCCAAACAAACACAAAAAAGCCGCAACCGGTTCCCCCTCAGCGGCATTCGGCCATTTGGCAGTTTCCCCCCCAACCCACACGAAGGAGGGGAGGGTGAGGTTGGTCTTCCTCTCCACCCCCCCCTCCTTGTCCGTGATGGTGACCTGCCGGTGCCATCCCGTCCCCCCCATCCGGCAGGCCTCATCTGCCGGCCCCCCCAACCGCCAGGCCTCCCCCTCTGCCACCCTCTTCTCCCCCTCCAGCTCCACACGGGCCGCCACCGGCTTGGCGGCCCGTGCCCCTGCTGCTTCTGCTGCTCCTGGTGCTGCTGCTGGGGCCTCGGCTCGGTCCGTGACGAAGATAAGCGGCAGCTGCAAGACTGTGGCCTGGGAAGAACAAAAGAAACAAAAAAAAAACACGTGATAACTACCGCGATAACCCACGCGATAACCTAGTTAGAACGCAATAACCCCCGCGATAACCCCCGCGATAACCCCTCGCGATAACTAGTTAGAGCGCGATAACCTAGCGCGATAACTAGTTAGAGCACCTAGTTAGAACGCGATAACCTAGCGCGATAATTAGTTAGAGCAGGGGTTAGTGTAGGGTGTAGTGGGAAGTTTTCCCACCAAGTGATGTGGGCACATGCCTTTGCCCTCCTTCTTGGGGTCGTCCAGCACCAGGTTCATCCTCCGCAGCCACACGAAGTCCTTGACGGCTGCATACTCCCCCACTTGCCTGCACTCCACCACCTGGGCCACCCCCTCGACCTCAGGGGCCACCCTTGCCACTCCTCCATACAATCCCTTCCTCACCACCAAAATGCACCACGGCGGCACCCTAATCCCAAAATGCCCTTGCAAGGAGGGCCAAGGCAGTGCCTCCCCATGGCACACATTGGCCAAGGGGCACCGACCGGGGTGGCCTGCGACCCCCCCCCACCTCCTCATTAGTGAGGGGGGCAATCACCTCCCTCCCGTTCCCCCACATCGACAACAAAAGATGCCCGGTGGGTGTTCCCGGCGGGAGCAAGCACTGAGGAGATTGCTCAATGCTGACCCCATTGGGGTCCTCCACCACCACCTCCCCCTCCCCCCCCTCCGGCTCCTCCCCCTCTTGGCATGGCACACAAAGGCCATCTTTGTGGGCGGCGCACAAAGCCGCCCGGTCGCAGCCGTAGCACTTGGCTACGACCTTCCCCCTACACCTAACCGCCCCCTCACACTGGACTGTCTTGGCCATGCGGCCACCAGGTGCCCCCAGCTGGGGCCGCTTGATGGACTTGGTCACATGGAGGTTGGGGAGTCGAAGATTCCCCCCTTGGGTTAGCTCAAAGGCAAAAAATGCCATGAGGCGAGGGTGGGTCACCCCTGTGGGGGAGGCCTTTGGAATGCCCGACCCCTGGTGGAAATCAAGGGCATTAAAAAAAAAAGGCAGTGCCCCTCTTGAATGACACAGCCCTCTCCACCCAAGGGTCAGGGAACCCCGAACTACTAGAGGGCACAAAAAGAAAATGCGACCCATCCTCGTCCTCATGATTATGGGTTCACAGTGACCACAAGGTCATTGGGGTACCTATTAAAGGCCCCCAAGGGCTCGGCGGCAACCACCTCCTCCGCCTCCCCAATAAGGGGGGGTGTTGCCCCGAAAGGAAAAAGAATCACCCCCTGTCCCGAAATAATGTTGGGAGTGGTGACCCCATACCACTCACGCTCCCACTCTAGCATAATAAGGCAATTGACATTCAATGTGCCTTCAGGAATAGTGTAGGGGGGGGCGTCGCGATGGAGGTGCTCGGGGGTGTGGTCATAGGCTGAAATTTCGGCCACGTCAAGGATAGTGCAGCTCTATCCGACACCCCACACCACACTCTTCTTCGCCGTCTCCAGCACACGCTTTGCGGCCCTCTTGTGGACAGTTGTGCTTGTGGTGGTTGGCACCCCCATAGTTGCCATACAATGTGCGGCGGGTCCCAGAATCTTGGGGCCTGCCCACAATGGGGGGGTTCTCATTGAAAATGGGTGCCTTCTCTGGGAGAGGCACGCTATCCACATCATCCAAAAGATTTTGCCGCTGCACATCACTCAAAAAATCATGCTCCAGGAGGTGGTTGCCCTTGTGAAGCAAAGGGAGTGCATGGGGAGCTTGTTTTCGGGGTCATCAGTGCACACCCAGCGGGTGTTGTGGATGAGGGGTTGAGGGAACCATCCAACCGACTTCCCCTTCCCCTTACCCGGTCGGATCCTTACCTTCTGGACAGTAATCATGAGGGGGTTGTGGGGCTTCTCCTTCCCCCTCCCAGCCCCCACCTCCACCAACTCCTCCACTTCCCCCTCCACTTCCTCCTCTTCCTCCTAACCCACATAAAGGGTCGTCTTCGTCCCCGCACCCTTCTCGGCATGGGCGGTGACGGACTTCAACACCGCGTCCACATCCTCCGGATGCAGCTAGACCAAAAATCCAGCAACCCCTGGATTTACCTCTAGCAACTCGAAGATGTAGTTGCTGAGAACCAGGGGGTCTTTCTCGTCGGCCATGAAGGGGGAACTTATGGACGCTGAGTCCAAAGTCCACACCATGTTCAAAGTGAGTCGCCACAGGGCGCCTCACGTTGACGTCACCCATCGTAAACCCCTCGGGACCGCCAAGGCGATGGACCCCAAGGAGCTTTTGATGGTGCTCGCACCGAGCGTGGGCAGCAGCTAGGGCCATTACAAAGAATACGAAAACTTTGGGAAACATAAAACAAGAGAGAATGAAGCGCGATAACCTACGTGATAACCTAGTTATCGCGCGATAACCCCCGCCATAACCCCCGCGATAACTAGGTTATCGCGCGATAACCCACGCGATAACTAGTGCTCTAACCCCGTTCTAACCCCGTTTTAACTAGTTAGAGCACACAAAGACCAAATCGCAAAAAGTGCAAAACGGGCAATATGGAGCAAACGAGACATGCAAGGCACATTGTTGCATCATAGTGCACCCATGTAACATGTGAAATTCCGGGTTCCAACCATATTAACAACACCCAAAATTGGGGGGGTTCCGCACCACGCCCTAGAACAGCGCATCCCATGGCACTGCCTGTCATGGTCGGCGTCAGAGACTTGGTCTGTGCAGTGTCCAGGACACAGGGTCGGAGGTCCCATGTGCGTCCCTTGGAGGCGGATGTGGACGATATGTTCTGGGACCTGGACAAGGAGGTGTGTATGTCGGCTATTTCACATGCAGTCTCAACAGCAAAGCGCACGCGCCGGGAGAAGGGCATGGTTTTTTCACGCCACAAGGGTGGTGATAAGTCGCTGGATAGGATTGGAGGCTCGACCTCAGAGGAGTTTCGGATTCTCCCAGAGGACGAGCTACTGAGGTTTGTCTGTTGGGACCCTTTCGAGAGTACCCTTGTGGTATGTGGCCGGGTCATCCTATCTCAAGGGAAGCAAGGAGTCCCTATTGGGAAACATCTTGCGGCACATGCCTTGGTACACGCTAGAATGCCCAATCTCGTTCTAGCCTAGAACCCGCTAGAGCGGCTAGAACGAAAAAAGAGGGGGATACCCCCCCCCCGCAGGGGGGGGGGGAGTAGGTGTCTAACCTGGACCCCCCTATCCATACTCGGGGGCCCATACTTTTTTTTTCACAATTTCGCTGTTTTCGCCTGATTTTGAAGTCCAAAAATTTTTCGTTCTAGCGGCGTTCTAGCAACGTTCTAGCGAGCGTTCTAGAACGTCGCTAGAACGCTGCTGGAACAGTTCGCTAGAACGCCGCTAGAACGATATATATATGAATGCTCCGCCACTCCTCAAAGAGAAGCTGCCCCGGCTACCATGGCCAGCCGTGGCCAATCACAGGGTCCCGATGCTGGACCCGAGTCACGGAGCGCCAGGTCCCCCCCCCCCACCCCCCTATTAGCCCGGTTAGCCCCCCACCGCACCCCATAGGTCACTTGGAAGGTTACTTGGCGGGCCGGCGCCGGGTCACTTGGTGGTGGGTTAGCCCGATTAGCCCGGTTAGTCCGATTAGCCCCCCTGCCCCCCCAGACCACCATTCGCGAGTCGCGACACGCAGATTACCCCTCCTGCGTGGTGGGGGGTTGCCAAGGCTCATCCTTGCTCCCGTCACTCCCCTTCTCACCCCCACCCCCCGTGTCCCCTTCCTTCTCACCCCCCTTGTCACCCCCCGCCTCACCCCCCTTGGCACCCCCCTCCCCCTTGTCACCAGCCTGGTCCCCCTCGTCATCCCCGTCATCCCGGTCGTCCCCGTCGTCCCCGGCCTCCAAGGCCTCCCGCAGGTGGGCCTCCGCCTCCTGCCGGGTGAGGAAGACGAGGTCCCCCGCCACCCGGAAGGTGCCCCCCTCTTTCTCCTGCTATCTCTTCTTCCCCTTCTTCCCCTTCTTCCCCCCCTCCCCCTCCCCATTGGACCCCTGCGATACCACCCACCACTCCCCTGGGTCCAACTCCTCATCCCAATCCCCCAACACCGTCACTTGGCTTACGGTCCCCCCATTGCCCCCCTCCGCCCAAGGGACATACCGGGTATCCCCCACACCCGGCACATTCCCATAGGGGTCCCGGCCCCTTTCTCGCATAGGGGGGGCCTGGGGTTTGGGGGGGGGGGGTGGCTTTGCCCTTGCCCTTGGCATGCGGCTTGGCCTTGGGCTTGGGCTTGGGGGGGGGGGCGCCTCTTCTTCGTCGCTACTCTCGAAGTGGCGGGGGCGAAGTTTTTTCTTGGGCTTGGGGGGGGGGGGGATTGGGGGCCTTGGTGGGGGGGGGCTCCCCCCCCCTGCTGCTGGTGCTGCTGCTGCTGCTGCTGCTGCTGCTATCACCCCCCCACCACCTGGTCCTCCAACCTGGCCCAACCCTTGCGCTGCGAGTCCATGCCCCCCGCACTCCTGCCCGATTCCCACCTACCCAAACCATCCAGCACTGAGAGGGCCAAATTGGGGTTCCTCCCCAACATCCGGCTCAACTCGGTGACCCCCACGAGGGGCGTCCGCCCTCCACCATCGCGCCACTCCACGCGCACCCCGCGGGGGTGGCCTCCACACGTCTGCACGCTGACGACCTGAAGAGACAAGAAAAATGCAGGAGCGTTCTAGCGGCGTTCTAGGCAACTGTTCTAGCGGCGTTCTAGCGACGTTCTAGCGGCGGCGGCACGGCGGTGGCTAGATCAGCGCTAGAACGGTTCGCTAGATCACCACTAGAACGCAATCGACATACCGTGCCCTGGCGGTCGAGGGCGGGGGAGATGGCCCCCAGTGCCTTGGCGAAGGCGTCCGCGGGGTTGGGGGGGTGCGGCTGCGGGCAGCCGCCACCGGGGGCTACGGCGGGCTTGGGCTTGGGCTTGGGCCGGGTGGCGATGCCGTGCACCACCCCGGCATACACCCGCCGGTTCGCCACCTCGGGGTTGAAACCCCCGAAGTCCAGCAGCGCCGACCAGGTCGGCGTCCAGACCCAGGCCTTCCCCACCCACTCAACCCCCCCCAAGCCCAGCCCCTGCCAGCAACGGGCGACGAATCGCAAGTGGGTGGCCCCCCCCTTGTTCCGCTCGGGGGTGAAGATGTTGGTTTGCGCCAACTCAAACATCTTCACCCCCCTTTCGGGGGGGGGGGGACCTCTCCCCACCGCTTATTCCCCTGCCCCGGCAACTCACGTTGCCACCCCCACGACCCCTCGACCACCCCCAGGCGCAGGGGCTTGTCCAGGTGGACAACCCTGTACCCTTCGTGAACGGCCGTTAAGTGGCCGCTTGAATAATTGCGTGAATTTCACGTGAATTTACCCAAATTT
The DNA here is from genome assembly GCA_964036045.1 of Eutreptiella sp. 'Long Island Sound 2002'. Classification (NCBI taxonomy): domain Eukaryota; phylum Euglenozoa; class Euglenophyceae; order Eutreptiales; family Eutreptiaceae; genus Eutreptiella; species Eutreptiella sp. 'Long Island Sound 2002'. The sequence goes on from OZ038384.1 coordinate 49,003,862, forward strand.
TGAGGTTTTTGGGGGAAAATGCCATATTCTTGGTTCATTCCGAGGGTTTTGAGGGGCAAAAATTCCTCCCCCAGCTTTGTTACGCATCATCCAATGAAAGTCCCGCCCCAAAAGCATCCATCATGTCCGAACCGTGCCCAAAACGAGAGGCGCCGGAACCCGGCAAGCCTGTAGCCGATTCACAGCCGTGATTTTTCGTGAATTCGTACGAAATTCGCACGAATTTCGCACGAATTTCGTACGAATTTCGTACCAATTTCAAGTGAATTCACGTGATTTTACACAAATTTCACCGGTGTGCACCCCCTGATTTGTCCTCACACCCCTAGTAGGCCCCCAGCATGCACCCCGGTCACAGGCAACAATGGTCTGGGTTTGTAAGGTGATCTCATGTCTGTCTCTTGCGGCACCAGAACCGCCGCTATAGAGTCTAAAGGTGCTGGATGTCGGTCAGAAGCCGTCTTCTTGTGCGGCTTGCATATGTTTGTACACTTATGGGCCCTTGGCCATGTTGAGCCCTTTCGGTCGCATCCCACCCCTGCAACCAAAGGCTATCGTCAATGGTGTGGTTGTCCACAACCACTTGCACCCCTAGTCTCCCCCGGAGGAGGCTTAGGCCCCCGCTGTTGCGTAGCATGCGCTTGAGCCTCCGGTGACTTCCCTCCATTGCAAAGCAGGAGAACTTTGACAAGATCCCCACTTCTTTGCAAAATAATACGTGTGGTCGATCCAAAGATGCGTCCACAAAAGTTTGCCCCACTGGAGCTCACTGTGGGCAGTGCCCATGGCTATGCTAAGGTTCCGGAGCCGCCCTAGGTCGGCCCCGGAGAACCATGCGGAACGCCAAGCGTATACACACATGCTTGCAAAATTCTCCCACCACGTTTTGTACACCGACTCCCAACTTTTTCCCCCTACTTGATGCTGCCTCACACTAGGCTGCTCTAGGCAAGCATCTATTATCTTCTCCCAACCCCTATTCCGCATGAAATGGATGGCAGCAGCACACTCCATCCTCACCCTCCCCTTGCTGTTTGCCTTGTCATTATATAATGAGGCACGGGTGCAAGTTCGTGCTGCAAGCCGTGCCTCATCTAGAACCGGTTGCAGCATGGTGCGTGTCACAGTGGCCGGTGCCTTCCCTGTCAATTGTACAACTAGGTCCCGTGTCCCGTTGATTGCACACAACAGGACACGAAGGACCCCATGGAGGCCATAATCAGGCACTCGCCTATCACTCGTGATGGTCCTATATATAGCATTTATGGCAACGGCCGGTTCCCAGTTGCCGTCTATCGCACTTGCTGTGCCAAAGGTAGCAAGGCACAGAGCACGGTTACGCATGCAGACCCAACACACAGTGGAACCAGGGGATTCTCCCTTGCAGCTTTAGCAGCCCGCCATGAGCACCTGTGCTTTACCATCTGCACACAGAAACGGGGTCGGGGTCGGTTGTGCTATAGAATTTGTGCTGCTGCCCCACGCCTTCATCACCTTGTTCCACCCCACCTCACAATCCTGTGCCTCCACAAGCCCCCGAAGCACAATGTAGCCGTTCCCATCAACAAAGTTGAGGGGCGCCTGGGAGGGGCCAACCCTGTCTTTTCCAAAATTTTTCCCAAAATTTTTCCAAAATTTTTTGACCTTCTGCACTTGGCCTCGTGTTTAAAACTGCGAAGCACTACAGGCACCTCAAGCAGGATGAACACGGACTCTGTTTTTGTTGAAATCTGTTCTCAAATCATTGGTATGGTACCATGGTTTCGGCCTGAGTTCAGGACCTCGTCAGCCTGCCAACTGTACAAATGAAGACAGAGAGGCCTTTATTATACAAATCTCAGCGTGCAATAGACAGAAATAGCAAACAGCCAAAATTCCGAAAATCGATCGTTGGAACTTATTCAAAATTCAAAGCTGATAGAAAATCATCTGCATCCTGACTTAAATTCTGTTTCAAATTCTGCAATTCAGGGGATTCAATTTTTGACAGCGTCTGCATAAGCTTTCTGTGAAATACACGTCGAAAATTCGCCTGCGACTTGAAGCTGCAGAACGTGCGCACTCCCGGCAGTACGGAATTCACGTTCCTCTGTAGTTTTTTCATCAATCTGCTCCATTTAACTGGGATGCAGCTGTCAAATGGCACTCTGGATACGTGGACACGACCCTCCAACCCTCCCTGTGTCCCTTGTCTGTGCAAATACTTGTCTCTGTCACCCCAATCAACAGGTAAGGGGCTCAGCACCCTCTTGGGGTAGTGCAGCCTGGCAGTAGCCAGGTGCAGTCTCCTCACACAGGCATAGAAAAAGTGTGGATGTGACTTGGTGCGAAGGTATCGCACTAGCTCTGTCTTCACCCATCCCAGCTTTGTGTGCCTGGGGGTGTTACTCCCCCAGGGGATATATGAGGCAGTATTGGTGCTCTTAAAAAAGGTACAATACGTAGGCGGGGATAATCTCACGATTCTCAGATCCAGAAATTGTACATCACCAGTCCCCCCTAAAACCAGACACTCAAAAGGTAGATGTGCAGGAAAGGTCTGCTGTAGTTTTTGCACAAGGTCAGAGGTTGCAGACTGGGGGTGGATCAGTAGTCCATCATCCAAAAAGCGCCACATGAGAGCTGGCCCTGCCAAAAATGCAGGAGATTGCAGAATAAACGAGCGCAGAATTAAATTAGCCCATGCTGGGGCACAGTTGGTGCCCATACTCCAGCCTTGGGCCTGCCGGTACACACCTGCTCCGGGTGCCTGAAAAATATTATGGGTAAATGCAACCCGCAGCAGTGCTTCACCCAGAGTTAAAGAGGCATGGTAATCCATTTTTAGATAAGGAAAGGAGTACTGCAGGTATGCCCAGTCACCAGGGGCAATGGGTTTCAGTAACCATTGGGCAAACTCCTTTTCTAAACTGGTGCAACGTGAACTGTGATGATGCTGTAACCAATGTGCACGCCAAAAGGTGTATGCACTTGCAATATCCCCCCAAGTGAAATTTGTGTAGAGACTGTTGAAGTCAAAACTTGAAATACGTGGGGGACCATCATTGAAATTCCAGATTCTGGGCAGTTCTTCTAGACGAGCCACTAAGTCTCTGGAATCCCTAAGGGAGCACTGCAGTGGGTCACAGATAGCGTCTAAACGCAAGAACATCTCACCAATAATTGCCAGTAAAGTCGATGGGGGGGTGGTGCACCAATTGGTCAAACTTCTAATAGGTCTGCTGGGCCAGTGCCCATTCTTGACCTCGAGTGACTTGTGTGTCTTCACCATTAGGTAAAACATGGGACATTTGACACTACCGAAAGAGTCAAGAAAATCTCCTACAATGGTAGCCAACTGTGGGTTTGCATTCACCAATGTGTTTTTAAGAAAACACGTTAGATCATCTCTCCACACCGAAGCTTGTTTGCACCATAGCTCAAGGTTGGCTGCATCATACAAGGCGAGTCGCTCATAGATTGGCAGCCCATTTGCATGTATCAGTCCCAGGTGATGGGCCTGCTCATTCAAATAACAGGGGATGGTCATTACAACATGTGACCCATCCTTGTCAGCGGGTACAACAAGATTGTTGTCAAAGAAAGGTTTAGTCAATTTTACAATCCACATGACACCGCGTCGGAAAAGCTTTTCTGGACTGAGAACACTCATGTTCAACAAACATGTATCCTTGAAGTCTTCAGTAACACGTTCCAAAAACGTCCCATCAGCTCCCAGGCTTTCCACAATTTTGTTTGAAGCAAATGTTCCTTTAGTCGTGTGCATTTTTCTGTGCGGAAACTCCTTGTAGAGGTCTACCTCCGGTGGATGCTTCATGTAATACAAAGACCACAACAAAACACGTGGCAGATTTTCAAATTCCGGGCCAACACTTTTAGACGGTTTTTTCAGCGTGTGACTCGGTAACATGTGTGGAACATACTTTCCACCCAACGAAAGAATCAAGTTCATGTAGGGTGACGGTGTTTGTGGAGAATCACCTTTCAAAATCTGGGGTTCATACGGGGGAGGAATGCACAATTCACAGTTTTTATTAACCACAGCAGCGGCCTTGCGCGCGTTGTTCCACTTCCGCTTGCGGGCGCGTTGACTTGGACAATCGTTCTTGTCCCTCAATGACTTCGTGACCTCTTTCTCATTGTTGGTTTTGGTGTTCCGCTTCTTCTCTTGCGGGATCCACTTCGGTCTCTTGACGATGTAAGTGGCGCTGTGAATTTCACGGATTTGGAAGAGCTCCGACTTGATGAGTGCGTTGCGTTCGAGCTGCTCCTGCTCTTCGAGGAGGCGCTGCGTTCTGAACTTCCACTTCTGGAACGTTCGCTACGATTCGAACTCCTCTGTTTTTGGTTCTTTGACCTTCCTCTTGAGCGTTCTCGATCGGAACTCTTGCTCCGCCCGTTTTTTGGGGGTCAGGGTTGCCCATCACCCCAAAAGGGGGGTCGGGAAGGGGCTCGGTGCGGAGGGGGGGTTCACTTGATATGAAGGGGGGGGGCGCATGAGGCACCACGGTACCATTGCAAACAAGTTGTGCTATAGAAGGTGGGGTGGGTGACGTCGGGGACGTGCACCTGGGGGGGGATGGTGGGATGGAAAGGGGCGATGCCCAAATCATCCCACCATCGAGGGTTGGCAAGGTGCCAAGAAAAGGGGAAAAATGAATGGTCTGCCGGTGCACCTGCAGCAAGATCCTGCAGGCACATCATATCGCAGTGGGGGGGGGGTATGGACGAGGTTAGTGGTGGGGTACACCTGGACGTGGGCGTCCTTAGGCTTCCCCACAGGGTTAGTCCTCATGGAGTTGAGGAGCTGGTCAACACTGGAGGGAAGAGGGGTTAGATGCAGACATTTAAGGGAGGCGAGTTGGCGGCGGAGTTCCCTCCACAAGGTTGTGGCCCATCCCCCCCCCCCCCGAGGTAGGAGTTGCGGGTGGGGCTGCGCATGTCGATGTGGATGACCTCGGGGGAGGGGTCGAGGGATGCTGCCCAGCCCACGACGTCATCCACCCCCAGTGCCCCCCGACCCGTACGTCGCCTCCTCCAATTGATGGTGGGCGACGGGGAGGGCTTGGTAGGGTGTCGGCTGCGGGGTCGGGGCGCGAGGCCAGGCTGGCGAGCTGGGACATACTCTGCTGGGACATGATTCAAAGAGAAGAATGCGAAGGCTTTGAGAGCCGTGACAAAGCTCAAGAGTGGAAAGGAGGGTAAATTCGTGCGAAATTCGTACGAAATTCGTGCGAATTTCACATTGGCGTGAATCTGTGAATCTACCGTGAATTTCTGCGTGAATCTGGGTGCGTGAATTTCAAATTCACGCGAATCTCACCAAATGTGTTGAACCATGCGGGGACTTTCAACCTCTAAATTGCACATATTTGTTGCATCTTACTTTGGGCGAAGGTAGCACGACAAAAGCACACGATAGCACCTAGTTACGAGCAAAACACAGCAAAATTGGGTGAAAGTCACGGTACCGTGAATCTCGATTCAAACGGCCGGTTCACTAAGGGTACACCCCCCCCCCCGTCCACCCATACCCACCGCCCCGCCCCCAACAGCCGGTGGTGCACCCGCACCAACAAAAACCGGAGAGTCCATACCGGACTCTCCGGGGCGACGAGGAGGGGGGTGTCCAGGTTTGGGGGGTGGGGGCCAGCCAGGACTGCCGGGTCCCATGGCAGGTCCTAGAGGGCCCCCGCAGCCCTCGACCCCATCAACCCCCTGAGCCAGGCGCTCGTCCCCCCCCCCCCCCACCGCCGGCGCCGCCTCCTCCACCTTGGTCTCCTCCTCCTCGTCCTTCATGCTCGCCTGCTCCATCTCGCCATGCACGTCCACCCCCACCACCTCGTCCACCTCCTCGTCCTTCACCCTCGCCACCACCGCCGCCAACTCCCTCTCGCTCTGCCTCACCGCCCAATTGAATCCCTGGATGGCCGCCTGCTTCTCGGCCAACTTCGCCTTCGCCTTGCGAAGGTTGGCCTCCCCCCAGAGGATCCTCTCCTCCTCCGCTCCCTCCTCCACGAGGCTGCGCAATTTTGCCTCCGAGGCCGAGACTTTCGTCTCGGCCCTTGTCTTGGCCGCCCTGGAGGCGGCGCGGGAATCCAAGAACCCTTTGAGCTCTCCCCGCGCCACCTCCACCTCTGCCGGTTTCTCCAACGCTGCCGCCCCCTTCCGGGCTACCAATGGGGGAGGGGTTGGCGACTGTGCATGTGGGGCTTGGGGTTGGGGCTTTGGCTTGGGCTTGGGCTTGGCGAGGGGGGCTTTGGGGTGCGGGGCCTGCTCGCCTTCGACTCCGCCTCCTCGGCCGAAGCTGCACGCCTGTCCGCCTCCAGGATCTGCGCAATCAGCGCCTGGGTCGCAGCGTTCTGTAGCACAAGAGCGTTCTAGCGGCGTTCTAGGCAACTGTTCTAGCGGCGTTCTAGCGACAGTCTAGCGGCCGATCGTGCTGCCTAGATCAAGACTAGAACGATTCTCTAGATCACCGTTAGAACGCACATCACGAAATATACCTGCCTCACCAGCTCGTCCAACTGCTCTCGCATTGCCATCCTGGATTGAAATATTCCGGTTCAGGGAAGCCTGCATGTGACCCTGGCCCCTCCTTACCTCCATGGCATCCCTGCCCGAGCATGGCACTTGCGACCGCGGCCTCCCATGCACAACCCACGACACGTCAAAGTACGCAAACAACCATATCATGCACTGCGCTAGCACATTGGCCTCCCTGTGAGGCCGAGAATTGAGAACCCGACACCTCGTCCACCCCCTCCACCCGACAGCCCCCCCCCCCCGGTTGCTATGCTCGTTGTGACCATGTTTCAGAAAGCGGTTAATGCTTTCCGAAATGTGACCGGAGAACATAGCCGGGCCAAACGGCTTAATGTTCTGCAACATGGTATCTACATCTTGCTCAAGGCTTAGTAGATACCATGATGCTGTTCGAGCAGTGCAGTGTCGCCGGAAATCGCGCGCAACAGCAGCACAATTCAATGGGTTAGGGCCCTGATATGTACAATAGAGGGCCTGCAGTAGGTCCCACATGTTCGCGATGGCCTTGTACTTCGCCGTGCTTGGCCTAATGCCGAGGCACTTAGCAATATCCGGCCATGCGTCAAAAAAATTGGCCGTCTCCTCCCCATCCGGGGATGCTGACCCATAAACGCTCCAACCTGCACGCCTCTCCGACACTCTTGCACGTCTCGACGGAGCGCAGGGGTGACCAACCCAGCCTCCCGATCGACAAACTCCCCCAACAAGCGGCCCATGGCCATTGTCAATTGCAAAATGCACCAGACGACCGAGGCACGTGGCAATTTCAAAATGGGCTGCGTACTGCATCCGGCGGCTTGCAAGGACGGCGTCCCAAGGAGGAAGGCCGTGTAGTTGGCCTCATCACCCTCCATGGTCCGGGGGTTAGCACTACCCTCCCAAGTCTTCGTTGGGGCATTCCATATGCCCTCATTGAACATGGAGCCCACTTGGGGGTATGTGGACACCCCGATCACCCGTCGCGTCCACGGTTGATCCCCCACGAGGATCACCTTTGCCTCCTCCTTGGAGGCCCCCCATTGGACCAGCCCCGTGTCGATGATATCTTGAATCACCTAAACACGGGACATGGGCGGTGGTTAATTTCGTTCTAGTCTAGTCCAATCTAGCGTCTAGCGAGTGGTGTTTGAGGCCGACTAGATCAAAACTAGAACGAGTGAAAGGCACTAGGTGAGAGGAGTACCTCCCAATTGCTCTTCCACAACGTCCCAAGGGTCTCCATGGCCTTGTCATAGCAATTGGCCATGCTGAACACCCAAAGGCCCGCTGGGGAGCGGGCCAAGCGCTCGAAGTTGGCCAAGGAGATGGTGAGTTGGGTCCAATTGCCCCCGGCCACGGGGTAGGCATCTCCCCGGACGATGAACATCAACGGGAAGGTGCGGTTGATTGACCGCACCAAGCTCGGCCGGGAGAGGATGTATGCGACCCATGAGGCGAAGGGCCATGAGATCCCGGTGGCCTTGGGCAACACCGTGGCAACGGGGTTATCCAATTGCACCGGGGCGACCAACTCCTTCCAAAGGGCTTGGAAAGCCCGCTCGGTACAGATTGGACGGGAGTAGGGGCCACTGGGGACGGGGCGGTGATACTCCAACTTACGGAGCGTGTAGAGCTCTGAGGGGGTCCTCCACAAGGACTCGGGGGCCCTCATGTTGAGCACTAGTTCACACATGGCGGTGGGGGGAAGTAGGGAGGCGGCGTATGCCTCAACGGCGGCCTTGCATGCCTCACCTGTGGTTTGGGTAGAAGTGGCGGAGTTCACATGTTGGACGGCGTTGTTGAATTGCCGCCGTGCTAGGGGGCATGATAGCGCCCACGTGGCCAAGTAATGGCCCACCCGCTCATCCTTGAGGTTTGAGGCCCCACTCAACTCCCGAGGTGCCTTCCTTAGACAAGAGGGAAGTATCCTTCCCGGGTGAGGAGGGAGCAAGGGGGGTAGTGGCGGGGCGTTTCATTGCAAAGAAATGTGCACTATCTAAGCAGGAAAGAAGGAAGCATGGAACAATGCACTACGGACAATAGCAAGCAAGCATGCACGCACGCACGCACGGAACAATGAAGAAATTGGGATATGTTGGTAGACATTATATCGTTCTAGTATTGATCTAATCTAGGCTAGAACGTTCTAGCTAGAGCGTCGACGTTCTAGGCTGGAACGAGATTGGGTCTTCTAGCGTGTAACAAGGGATATTGCAGAGTTCTGGGCGATGTATGCTGAACATTTGATGTTTTCTAGTGAGTCCAAAGAGAGGGCACAGAGACAGGAGGAATGGCAGAAAGGGGTTGAGAGCCTCAAACTGAGTGAGCCAGTTACTGTGGTCCTGCCGGGGGCGGAGCCTTTGGTTTGTTTTCGCTCGGGGTCCACACACCAGCTGTTTGGGCATGTGTGGGCGTCAAAGGAGAGTTTCTGGGCCAGCACAGATCAGGTACAGTCCAGGGGCCTGACAGGCTGGTGGGCTCCTTAGACTGCGGACCGCCTCCTTGCTTGGCTGACTATGGGGTGTGTTGATATCCCTATTCTGGGTGTTGTTCCCTGGGATAGCGCCCTAGGTGGTCGGGTGCAGCACATTGTGCGGCGTACCCCGAGGAGGGATAATGCCAGGGTGCTCGACTTTCTGTCCCAGTTTGCCCCTATGGAGTTTGTGATGGGCGAACTGGGGAGCCGTGCGCCCCAGCCGGAATGTGACTCACCCGTGGTGTTTCTTGCGAGATTTCGGGTTAATATATATATTTTCCTAATCAATATGCCAGATGCTTTGGCTGAGGTTGTTCATCCTGTGGTGTTTCAACTTCTGCGGTCCATGTATCGTGTCCCACTTAAGTGGGAGGTGCATGGGGCCACTGTGCAATGGTGTGAGGCGACGATCCCTAATACGAGGGATCTCCGCCTTCTCCGCAAAGGGGTTGTTCTTGACCTGAACTTTTTTTCTGCATATGAGGCAGAGTGGGCCCGATGGCTACCCGCTTCGGCTCCGAATTCAATTCCTGTGATGCAGGCACAGGTCCCCTCGATTTTGCAAAAGTCCTTGTGGTTCGCACTGCAGTGGCGTGATGTATATGCTAATATTCGGTCTTTTCTGTGGGGTTGTCATGGGGGTGCTGGGCTAATCTCATCGCTGATGGAAACCACCATTGGACCGGTTTTTTAGTCAGCATGCGCTGCGGTCCAGGTTTCCGGAAGCGGTGATTGAGAGCTGGTACAAGGAGGGCAGGGTACACGCCTCAGGACATGTGGCAGGGGAGGCGAGCGGCTGCCCTCATGGCGTGTTCATGAGTGTGTCTGCTCTCGGCACCTTATGAATGCAGCCATGCCGTGAGCATTGCATGTTCCGTTTCTGGTGTGGGGTGGATGGATGGCCATGGGGAGTGTGTCTGCACGTTGTTGTTGGTCGACTGTGGCGAGGGCTGTATGGAGCGTGGAGTGCCGAGTGGCCA